>JAQQTP010000015.1:120000-1487500 GCA_029884605.1 Ormosia emarginata | reverse complement strand
AATGTAGTTGACCGTATTTAGTGGATAAAGACTGTAGTTATTGTTGTTGAAATTCTTTATTTAAAATTACTTTTTACTTTGGCAAATACTAGATAGTCAGTTTTTCTTTCTTTTGCCATAATGAGTTGCTATTGTTATTGATTCTTAAATGAATAAATGGTTAATACCACTTTTAGTGATTACATAATGATGATTAAATTTTAATAAATTCTTACTGAATTTTATCAAATTCTCTTGAGTGCGTAACGGCTCTTTAACTTTTTAGTCACAGAACCATATTTCATTTTTCTTAAATCAGATTTTTTTAGATATGATATTTTTAAAAGAAGTTGAAGCAGTTACAGACAGACGCATTCCATGAGTGAGCATAACCCGTTTGATATCCTAACTCCCACTGGACCAGGATTTTAAATCAGATTTAATTTTAGTTAAACATTACACCCTCTGAACTTTTCACTTTTGGGCTGGGCTGGGCTGGGTGTGTCGGCCCATCTCTGTCCCTCCGGTTCCAGAAACTGTGTTTTGGTTGTACGGTGCGGTGCAGCACTGAACAGAACTTCACTTTACCAGGGGTTTTCTGGGCTTCCAAGCAGAGCAACAAGGTCTTTCAACATTGCTATTTGCATATTGAAACACTTTTCCTTTCTGGCTATTCTTTATTTTTCGTGTTTGAGTCAAAATTTCGTGTTAATTGGCTCTTTATTTTGCCAGGGAATAAAAAAGATTACAAATTTTGAAGATGGCTGCAAGCTTTGCTTCCAGATGTTCTCGTGGTATGTTAATTTTATGCTTTTGTGTTGTGTTTCATTTTACAACCCAAATTGTTCATTTTTAATTGATATTTATGTGTCCAAATCCAAAACCTGATAATGTATTAATGCTTCTAGTTCAATGGAACTTTTAAGCTCTTTTTTTTTGGGGTTACATTTTAAGCTCATTTTGTTACAATTATGTTATGTTCTAGGAGCTTGAATGTGGTCTCCATTGTTAATTGATACTTGTATAACAGCTAGATGCTTATTCCACGGGACACTGCCCTGATCCGTTTTTCTGACTTTTACCACTTATGCATTAGATTGATGTCTGACTATGATGGGAGAGAGAGAGAGAGAGAGAGAGAGAGAGAGAGACTCCTAACACATGTTTGTGTTTTTGAATACTCTAGACTACTGAAAATTCTTGTATCAGTGAGAAATTTTGAATATTTTGTCAATTGTTGCTCATTACCTGGAAGTTATATGTAGAATTCTTTTGACATGTTAAAATGGCAAAAAAATTTATTTGAGAGAGAAAGAGTGAGAGAGAGTCTCACCCCTGTTTGTGTTTTGGAATACTCTAGAGTCTAGACTACTGTTTTATCCAAAAAAAAAAAAAAACTCTACACTACTGAAATTTCTTGCATCAGTGATAAATTTTTGAATATTTTGTAACTCATTACCTGGAAATTATGTGTATAATTCTATTGACATGTTAAAAAGGCAAAACATTTTATTTAGATTTGATGTTTTTGGTTAACTCTATGTTTATAGAGATCGAAATCATATAGGGGGATTCTGATTGTTGAATATGAATAATACTACTTAAAGGCCAAGTCTATGATGCAACCACTAATTTGGTTGCACTGGTAAAATTGCCAGTGTGGCAATTTCTGGACTACTGAATTAAATCTGAATCTGACCAGATTTTTTTTTGGGCAGAATCCAGCTGTCCAAAAACTTCAGCCTACTAGTTGCATCGTTGAATTAGTTCCACCACAGAATTTTCCCTAATTAAATGGGACAATTGTCTCCCAAAAATTTCTGGTATTTTAACTTTTACAGTTTACACTTTAAATAACATCCAGAATCTGATATAGAAACTTAAGAGTACTTTACTTATAAAAACTGAAAAATAAATTAATAACTGTGCTGCAAAACTGACTTTGCTTTAGCTACTGAAACTTGAAGACACTTATATGATACTCCCATAAATTTTGAACTTGATGATTCCAAGAGGGTAGGGCATATATGATTAATTATGAGTTATGACTTGAGAGTAAAAGTAGGATCTACCTAATTGCTAATGTCTTTGTCATTGCAATGTTACCTGCTTCAATACTGCTTCCTCAACCATCAATTTGCCTGGCTTAACTGCATTATTTTATTACTGTTGTGTTGGTCACTGCTAGTAGCTTGCCACTACTTGTCTAATCTCAGTGAGCCCATGACAACTGCTTTCAGTAGCTTCCATCAAATCGCTGCAACTATTGCATAATTTTCCTATCAATTGCTTTTAGCCTATTAGTAAGCTCTAGATTGCATGCATATGGGTATGCATATTGGTACAAGTACGGGTATGGGGTACTACAAAATTTCTAAAACCTAGGATATGGGTACAGGGGGATATATTATATAAAAATATAAACAATCAAGTAATTAAATCAAGAGATAAATACCATTTCCACATGTACCCAAAAAAAAAAAGATCATTTTCACAACAATCTAACATTAACTTTTCAACAAAACTCCACAAAGAACATTGAGCAAGCAAATGATACCTGAAGAAGATACAGCCTCTGAGGTAGGCCTTCATATGTGAAAGAATGGGCTAGTTGTGTGTTTCAATTTGTAACAAACCAAAGATACTTGGTAGCAGAATGTTGCGTTTTGCATGGACCAGCTTGTACTTGAGTCACACTGATTCATTGCTATGGTGAATAAGCTGTATGAAAACATATTCGATAGAATTTTTTAAAAAAATTACCTAAGTTTACTAGGT
Organism: Ormosia emarginata; assembly: GCA_029884605.1. Taxonomy (NCBI): domain Eukaryota; kingdom Viridiplantae; phylum Streptophyta; class Magnoliopsida; order Fabales; family Fabaceae; genus Ormosia; species Ormosia emarginata. The sequence continues at coordinate 1,484,743 of JAQQTP010000015.1, read as the reverse complement.
ATTTACTCATGTGTACCAGTACTGGATATGTACATGGTACAGGTATGGCAGCCATATAGAAGTACCCATGCATCAAAGGCAATGCGGTCTCCATTACTTTCTCCTGTTAGGTGTATCTTTAACATTGAAGTTCCTAAGCTATGCAACATATTGCTCGCATCTTCGAGTCCTTTTTGTTTAATTGTCATTGAGATTGGGGTATGAATACTGCTAGGTATGGCCTTAGGCTAAATTCCAGTTGATTCTGGAAATAATTTTAAGGATTCTTAACATAAGTTACTTTTGTTTTGCAGCATGGGAAGCCCCTTCACTTTACTGTCAGTAGGTTTGTCAAGCAGACTGAACTACGATGACATAGTTACACATTATGTCCATTTGTGATTCTGCTTTTCTGCTTCATTTTCTTACCCTCCTTTTTCTAGAGCAAGAGAAAAATTTCATGCCTAGGGTTCTTCAGCATCACAACTACACAATGTATCCCATGTCTGCCAGCCCTGTTTTCTCTTTGAAGTATAACTCTCAGATAATTGTATACCAGAGTTGTCAATAGCAACCATAGCGACCGCTATAGCGTCATAACGGAGCAGAGCGGCTCTTCCCTGCTCCCAAACATCCGCAGTGGAGAGCTTAAGTGTTGCGGTTGGAGCAGCCACAATAGTGGCCCATCACGGCGAAGAATAGCGGCCATAGTAGTTGCTATGCTGTATGGGTGTGAAAATCCCCAAATTAACCCGACTTAAAGCCCACCTAGCCGCACCAAATTAGGACTTTTAGGCCTTTTTTTGGGGTTTTCATCTTCATTTGCAGACAGTGAAATGATCTTCAAGCCTTCAACAGTGCACAGTGCCAACATGGGAAACCCAAGACTGATGATGATACATCTCTGTTTCGCATTAAACCAGCCTCACCCATGAACCATCCACCATTTTTGCACTAACTGCCCTCTGTTTTGCACTCACATGGCATCTTCTTCCTCTGTTTTGCACAGCTCCCACTTCTGTTTTGCATTAGTTCCTGTTTTGCACATCTACATCCTCTGCTTTGCACACAGCTCCTAAAACAGATCCTATCCAGAACCTTATGGCATCATCCCAGTCAGTCGCATTCACAGCAGTTCTTCGTCTTCTCTATGTGTTATACAATTCTTTGAAGTTTTCATTGCAATTGCTATCTTTGCTGTAGCGGCTGCTCTGCGACCTGCTATGAAGCTATAGCATTTTTGGAGGTGGCCACCCCTCGCCGCATTCCACTATTAACTAGTTTGTTGTATGAGTAGTACTATTTCCTACGAAATAGTTCCTATGAAATGTCTTACAAATTAAGTGTGACCAATCAGGTTCCGATGACCATACATGTGGGTGGTTTTTGTTTTAGATATAACCGCTGAGAACAAAATGGAAAAGCGGTGCCAGCTATTTCGTATGTGGTTTCATAAAATGCAATTCGTAACTTTTAGCATGACTCTAGTTATATACATTGTAATTTGAGCTAATGGCTAAAACTCAGGGACCACAAAAAGTCAGGAGTCAACTCAAGACCATCACTCCACTTTAATAAACTGTCACTAGTAATCAAATAAAAGCTCTAAATACCTAAAACAAGTTTAAGAACCCCACAGAAATGAAGTTCATTTCGTAAGTGCAACTCACATACCTATTTACAAGATGAAGTAGCAAATTTTGAAGATAACCTCTGATATTTTACTTAAGAATGATGATTTGGTTAATCCTCCTTTATAGTTTTGACATATTAACAAAGTCCATAATATATTGTTCACATTAGTGAAAGTATAGATAAAGATATATAAAGATCTGATATCCAAATTTGTTTTGAAGATAACATGTTGCCTCTGCTGAAGCTTTCTTAGACTAACTGAAAATGAAACACGTTTTTGGGAGTAGGAAGGATACTAAGCTGCTTTGGACTTGTGCTCTTTTTACTAGAGTGTGGTGTATTTGGCTGTAGCATAATTCCAGAATTTTTAGCCTAAATCTTCCTCCTCGGGTGGACTTGTCCTCTTAGCTTCCTTTTGGATTTATGCACATTGTTTTATTGAAGGATGTTTTTACACCTGACATGCAAAGGAACTCAGTTGCTCTTTAAAACTGATGTATTTTTTCTTTCCTTTCTTTCTCCTGTAGTATCATTTGTAGCATGGGGAGGATTTCTGTTCCTCCAGTTTTTTTCTCTTTCATTTTGAAATGAATTTTTTATTCAAAAAATATATGAAAATCAAACAAGTCATCAGGGAAGCATACAATTATTAATTTTGAAACAAAATTTCTTAACTGAAGATGGCGGCACTCTCGTTCAAAGGTTGCCTTCATAATTTTAGGTGGTGATGTGCAAACAGTTCACTCACTACAGACTTGCCGTAGTTTCATTATTGCATGATGATTTTGTTTCTTAAAAAGATGGACCACTGGCAAAATGTTATGTTTGCAATAGTCTTTTTGTTCAACAACTGCATGTTATAGCCAACCTGAAATTTTGTATATTAAGCTCTATAACACTATCTTGATATATATTGAGCCTGCACTCATTCCACCGGCACATCCCCCTATCTTTTTCTTTAATAATTAAACATGAACTGAATATTTTTTATATTGATAAGATGATATTTTTGTGTTCAACTTATTACTTCTTTTTGTTTCACGTGTTTTAAAACCAAACTAGTTGGCCGTTCTCTGTTTGGTGGATTAAGCCACAGCTCCTCTGGTTCATTTACTACATCACATGAGATGACATGCGGCTATTTCTTTTCTCAGGTCAGTGTATGAATTATGGCAAGATCATGTTTGGATTATTATTGTTTTATATTTTCCTTAATACCATATTAATTTCATTTTATTTACTTTTACCATACTTGGTATTGGTATACTTTGGTCGTAGAAAACAACAGTAATTTCTCCTTGTACTGCAAAAATGCCAGACATGGATTTTTAACTAAATGCATGTAATGATAAGATATGTATGTTCTTAGATGAGTCACAATCCATTCTTCCACTCTGATATGACTCCTTTCTTACGAAAAACTCTCTATGCTCTATGCCTTTTAGCAGCAGCAACGCACCTTCATACAGATGAGGACTGTTCTCAAGGTTGTGGATAATTCTGGGGCTAAAAAGGTGATGTGCATACAGGCATTGAAAGGGAAGAAAGGGGCAAGATTAGGTGACACAATAATAGCATCAGTGAAGGAAGCCCATCCTAACGGAAAAGTGAAGAAAGGAAAGGTTGTATATGGGGTAGTTGTGCGTGCAGCAATGCAAAGGGGCAGATGTGATGGCAGTGAGGTCAAGTTTGATGACAATGCTGTGGTGCTTGTTGACAAGCAAGGCCAGCCTATTGGGACCAGAGTTTTTGGGCCAGTGCCTCATGAGCTGAGGCAGAAGAAGCATGTCAAGATTCTTACTTTGGCAGGGCATATTGCATAAAGGAAAAAAGTGTTATCTTCAAATTTTATTATGAAATCCAGTATCACTTGTGCCATTTATATAATTTGGAACTTTTGGTGTAAAGTGTAAGGTTAGTATTTAATCTATCAATTTATGAGGAGAAAAACAGGTGTAGAAAACTTCACAAATAACGAGCATTCGATTTGGTTTCTAGCCTAAAAATGAACTAGAGATAAGATATTCATGTGTGCTTCATATGTAATAGAGCAGCTATTTATGATTATGATTTATTTTCCGGTTACTGATTTGGTGATAGCACAATAATTATATCTAAGAGGAGCTTAATAACATTGTCCAATACTAATTAAAGGCGTTCTAAAGTAGAACTTTAAAGATACGGATAGGGCGAAGCATGAAGTCTTTTTCGTTTAAATACAATGATGATGACAATGGATTGAAACTCTGAACCTTTCTCAGCCACTAGGGATAGGCTAGTGACAAGAAGCTTGGATAGTTTGCATTAAATAAAAAGTTTAAAATTTATTGTTATTATTGTAAAAAAATAAAAAAAATCCTTTGAACCTCCTTTTCAGAAAGAAAGATGCTATCATCACTGAAATAATACTCTGTTTTGGTTGCTGAAATAATACTATCTTAATAACCTATAGTTGCTTGGCTTTATGGCATGATTTTATTACTCGATTCTACCAATGATACTCACAAATTGTTTATAGGTCACAATTTTTCTTTTTTTGAAAGAACAGGGCAACATTCCAGCAAACAAAGAATGAAAAACTACAAGAAACAAAACGGCTAAGGAGAAACATCAAGAATAAGCAATTATGACCCCAAAAAAAAAAACAATTGTTGGTTGGTCAATTTCAAGTTTGGCTGCAATTTAATTTGCTAAAAACGAAAGAGTGAAACAACAAAAATTACGTAGGTAACTTTTCTCTTCAGTGCACAAATATCCATTACTTGAAGCTGTAAGCCACTATTCCTGAATTTGAGTAAACTAAAAATGTGTTCATCACTTGTAACCAAATGATTTAGATCCTCTCTAGTAAGATGATCCTCTTAAACGCAGAGAGATAAAGATAAGTTCTAGCTGTTAGAACTAGAGACAAAGAGAAAGAATTGAATCTATTTATATTTCTATATATTTTAAATGTACAAGAAAGACTCTATTTATACATAGAAAAAGCAAATCTAATTGATGCACAAATCAAATATGCAGTATAAATTATGTTGTAAGTCATGCTGAATCTTGTAGCATAAATTATGCTGACATCCCCCTTCAAACTCAAGTAAGTGTGGAAGGAACCAACTTGAGTTTGGAAACTAGTGTGCGAAATCGACTTGGATAATGAGTTTTGGTAAAGATATCAGTAGGCTGATCGAGAGTGCCAATGGAGAGAAGACGAAGAGTACGACCAAGAATATGTTGGCAAATAAAATGACCATCAGTCTCAATGTGCTTGGTGCGTTCATGAAAGATATCATTGTGAATAATTTGAATAGTAATCTGATTGTCACAATAGAGATCAATGGAAGAAGACTGAGAGACACCCAAGTCATCAAGAAGCCAACAGATCCAAAGTATTTCAGAGGTGGTATCAGCAAGAGCTCGATATTCGGCTTCAGTACTGGAATGAGTAATCAATGTCTGTTTCTTACTGCGCCACGAGATAAGAGCATCACCAAGAAAAATACAATAACTAGTGGTGGAACGACAATTAGTGGGATCTCCTCTCCAATCAGCATCAGAATAAGCTCGGAAGATTAAGGATGAGTCGGCAAAGAAATGAAGTCCATGAAACAAAATACCTTTCACATAGCGAATAATGCGAAGGACAACAACATAATGAGAAGAGCGTAGAACGAGCATGAACTGACTAACTAAGTGAACCACATAGGAAATGTCTCGACGAGTAACAGTGAGATAAATTAGGCTGCCTACTAACTGCCGATATAGAGTAGGATTATCAAGTACAATACCGTCCATAGGAGTAAGGCGAACATTAGGCTCGAGAGGAGTGGACTCAGTGCTACTATCTGTAAGATTAGCTCAAGAAACGAGACCTGAGGCATACTTAGCTTGTGACAAGAAAAGCCCATCAGTAGACGAAAGAACTTCAAGACCCAAAAAATAACTAAGAGGACCGAGATCCTTCATTTCAAAGTTGTGGCTCAAGGAGGCTTTAAGATCCGTAATGCCAGAAATGTCATCTCCAATAATAATCATGTCATCAACATAAAGAAGCAAAATTATAGTGCCTTGATCAGTTCGACGAATGAACAGAGCTGAGTTATGAGAACTAGATGAGAACCCAAGTTGATTGATGGTAGAACTGAATTTAACAAACCATACTCGAGGAGCCTGTTTAAGACCATACAAAGCCTTACGGAGAAGACAAATCTTATTAGGTGGACAAGTATAACCTGGGGGTGGTCGCATATAAATTTCTTCTTTTAAGTCACCATTGAGAAAAGCAGTTTTCACATCCATCTGATTAAGGGACCACTTTTGAGTAGCAACAATAACAAGAAGAATGAGAACTGAGGTGATATGAGCAACAGGAGCAAAGGTCTCCTCATAGTCAATACCATACTCTTGAGTAAATCCCGTAGCAACCAAGCGAGCCTCGTATCATTCAATAGAGCCATTAGAACGAGTTTTGATTTTGTATACCTATTTACATCCCACAAGTGCCTTGCCAGTAGGAGGATCAACCAAGTCTCAAGTATTGGTGTTCTCCAAAGCCTATAACTCATCCTGCATAGCTTCCTGCCAATGGGGATCTATGGAGGCTTCTTGATAGGTATGAGGTTCATGAAAGTCAAGCATGGTAGAAAAACAATGATAATCACAAAGATAGCTAGGATGAGTTCTTACCCTAGTTGGACGCTCAGAAAGAGAAGGAGGAGGAGGTGTAAGAGCAGGATCTACGTCTGGAATAGTGTCATCGGGAGTGGTTGGAACACTGGAAGTGTATGGAAGCTCACCAGAGGAACCTGCATCAGGATCACTAGGAAAAGGATCAATAGATGGGTTAATGAAAAAATGAGTTGAGGTGGAAGGAATGAACTTGAACTTAGACAACGAGGAAAACATGATATGTTCCCAAAAAATGACATGACAGGAAATACGAATGCACTGAGAGATGATATCTCAACAACGGTAACCTTTATGTTCTATCTCATAACCAAGAAAGCAACAAAGACGGGCACAAGGTTCGAGTTTAGTATATTCATGGGGTTGAAGAAGTACAAAACAAACACAACCAAACACTTTGAGATAACTGTAATCTGGAGGAGTATTATGAAGATACTCAAAGGGAGAGAGATTACCAATGACAGAGGATGGAAGATGATTAATGACATAAACTGCAGTGAGAGCGGCTTCACCCCAAGCACATTCTGGACAAGAGGAAGAAATAAGCATAGTGCGTATAGAGTCAAGAATATGACGATGTTTTCTCTCAACACGACCATTTTGTTGAGAGGTACCAAGACATAAAAATTCTGAGAGGGTACCCTATGTAGCAAGAAAAGTCAAAAACTTTGAGTAACGATATTCCATAGCATTATCACAACGAAAAACTTTAATAACTTTTGAAAATTGTGTTTTGATCATTGTGGCAAAATCAATGTAAATTTGAGGCAATTCATGACGATGTTTCGTAAAGTAAATCTAAGTAAAATGTGAATAATCATGAATAAATAACACAAAATATCTATACCCTCCCATTGTGGGTGTAGGAGCTAGTCCCCATACATCAGAATGCACAAGATCAAAAGAAGAATAAGAAATAGAAGTACTTTGAAAAGATAATGTTGTTTGCTTAGCAATTTGACAAGAAATACAATTAAGAGATTCATTACTGACTGAACCTAGAGTTTCCTGAGAGATAAGAGATTGCATTTTTCCTAATGAACTATGAACAAGACGTTGATGTCATAGTTGGATGGAGGAGGAAGGAGAAGCAACACAAAGGTTGGATACATGAGGAACATGAAGTCTAGTGAGCTCAAATAATCTTCCGATCTTACACCCAGTCTCTATGACTTGTCTCATCCATGGATCCTGCACACGATAACTAGAGGAAGAAAAGGTGAGTTCATAACCAAGATCACACAGTTGCCCCACAGAAATAAGATTGAAATTTAATTTGGGAATGAGATAAGTGTCAGGCAAATTAAGGGTGGATAGAGAGATGAAACCCTTATGACTTACGTTCATAAGAAACCTATCAACAGTACGTATAGAGTAAGCAAAATCATTAGTAGATAATGAAGCAAAAAGATAGGATGCAGATATCATGTGATTATAACATGCAGAGTCAAAATACCATTTAGGATTACTTGGTGTAGTGGATAAAGCAACAGAGGGATTACCAGAAGTGGAAAGAATTTGCTCAAGGAGAGACTCAAGGTCATTGGGAGAAAAGGCAGTCAGGGGGGCAGTGGAAGAAGAGGCTGGAAGCAAGAGCAGGTTTGGAGGAACTGGAATAAGACAGAGTCTTACGTTGATCAGGCCTTGGTGGACGAGTAGGGCAGTACTCGATCAAATGTCCTGGCAGTTTATAGTATTGATAGATCAGGGAAGGGTAGTTGGGTGCAATGTGGCCTTTTCTTTTACAAGTATGACATTCTACATTGGGGCATTCAGGAAGAGCATGCCCAGGACGACGATAGTGATGACAAAATTTTTCTTTTTTATCTATAACTGCAAATGCTGAATCTACTTTAGATCGAAGAAGACCCAATCTAGTTCCTTCATACTTGACACGAGGGAGAGCATCCTCAAGAGTAGGCGAGGGATCCTGGTTTAGTAGAGATGCTCGAACAGACTCATAGACATCAGTGAAAGCCATAAAAAATTAGAAGAGTCTGGTGCGGTCACGATACTCCTGATATAACTTGATATCACTTTTATCCTTCAAGTTTGGTTCACATAAGGTCAACTGATCCCAAATAGCTTCTATCATATACAGCTTGTTTGGGCCCTTGTTTCAGATTATTGAGTTCTTTCAGTAATTAATATTGATGAAATAAATAAAAAATGGTGTATCGATTTTTCAAATAATCCCAAACTTCTTTGGTAGTCTCGAAACACCCAAATTGCAAGAGAATACTTGGAGTAGAGGTATTCTGAAACCAGGTGATGATCTAATGATTTTTATTGTCCCAATCTTATAATCTGTTAACATACTTTTCGTCAGACTCATCTGTAGCTTTGGTCGGGATGTTTACGTCACCTATCACACATCTCTAGAATTTATGACCTTTTAGAAAGCCACACATGGCCTCAACCCAATGTGTGTAATTGATACCATTGAGCAAAACAAGGATGTGAAGAGTAATATAGAACTTTTCCTTTTTTTGTTTTTTTTAAATCAGAGAAAAAAAAGCAAAAAGACAACAAAAACAGAAACGAGTTTTTGTTTGGACAGAAACCAAAGGGGGACGCTCACAAGAAAGGAAAAAACTCGTGGAGGCTGGCGGAACAGATCCGGGTGGCACAGAGCTTGACGGTGCGTGGTGTGCGTGACAGCTCCAGGTGGCGCGACGCAGATGGTGGCTGGGATGCGTGAGTCGTGCGATGGGAATGAGGAGGTGGGCGGAGCAGATCTAGGTTCAAGCAGCAAGGTGGAGCGAGATCCGGAGAGTGACTTTTTGGCACGGTGTGGCGACTCAGAGGAATGATGGCTAGCAGCTTCGGTCTGAATGGCGCGATGCAAGTCGCGCTGGTGCGCAGGTCTCGTGGATACGGCGCAGGGGCGACGACTCGGCTCATGGTGTTGGGGAGGACGGCTCGAGGTGGCTCTAGGGTGGCGACTGGGTTGGATGCTCGCGATAGAGGACACGACACAGAAGCAGAGCGGTGGTCGCGAGTGTGGCCAGTTGCTTGGTTGTTAGGTTGACAGGCGTGTGGAGCAACGCGCAGAGGAGAGTGGAAGCGCGTGGCAAAGCGTACGGTGGTGAAATTTTGAGAGCACATAGATCAGGGGACGGCGAACTCAGAGGTACCGGCGGTGTCAAAAAAAGAGGTCGGGAAGACAATTAACCAGAGAGGGCAACGACAAGGAGTCTTGACGAAAAGATGACGAAAAGCGGTGGCTCCAACGGAGAGAATGGCGGAGGAGTTCCGACAAGGATCGAGAGCCTAGACTGATACCATGTTAGAACTATAGACAAAGAGAAAGAACTGAATCCATTTATATTTCTATATATTTTGAATGTACAAGGGATGCTCTATTTATACACAGAAAAAGTAAATCTAATTGATACACAAGTCAAATATGTAACATAATTATGCTATAAATTATGTTAAATCTTGCAACATAAATCATACTGACACTAGCATACATGGACTCATAATAATAGTTATAAAGTTTACTAGTTATATTCAAAATTATTTGTATTTTTATCTCTCCAATAAGATACTCTCATGTTATTCAACATGAGAGAATCCAAATCTTAAACAAATTTGGAGTATTATCATTTCATTTGTATTGGTTGTAAGATAGCATTTTGCCTTAAAAAAGCCTAAATAAAACCGGAGTTTAGATTGAATCAAGGTGCTCGCCAATAAACTTAAATAAAAAAAAGTAGTATTCAAAAAATGGAACCAGAACAAACCAGCCAATCTAGCTGTAAACCAGACCACTAGCTGCTTTGGTCATATCAATTAAACCGCTTTAAAATTGGCTCTAAAACTGTTAAATCGGCCTAAAGCTGGTCAATTGTGTGAACTCTGATCCTTGAGTTCGTTTGCAACCCTTTTTACCACTAGTCCAGAACACTTCTTTCGTTTATATATGCTTAGGTTGTATTTATATACTAAATTCTCTTTGTTTTCGGATATATATTTAATTTTTATACAATGTAAAATATATTTAAATATATTTATAATACAAAACATATTAAATTTCCTTTTTAATTACATTATAAAGTGTTTAATTAATTATTTTTTCGTTCTTTCTATTTATTATTTTAACAATTTATTAAAATATTATTATTCATATTAATAGATTAATATTTTAATTTAAAAAAGTATTTAAAATATTAAATTAATGTTTATATAAACAAATAATGATAGTAATATAAAAAGAATATATATATATATATATATATATATATATATATATATATATATATATATATATATATAACCAGTTTGATATACGGTTGAACCATTATCATGAATAAGTTTTTTCACTAATTTAATGACTGATCTAGATTTTTAAAACATAAAAAAAGTTATGCCTTATCTACTAATTATACATTTTGACTTAGTGATAAATGGTCAATCCAACTAGTGGCATTAGTTTATTAGAATCAAAGTCATGAGTTCAATTCACAAAAAGGCACAAATTGTTGCTAAATGCTGAGAGGAAGATTGATAATTGTGGACCAACATCTTGCATTGACTGCAAAACCCAAGCACAAATTGTTGGTGAGTGTTGAGAGGAAGGTTGTTGGCTGTAGACCAACTTCCTCCTCAATAATACTCGATTAGAACAGAAAGATTGTTGATTATGGGACAGTATCTTACATTAGCAGGACCAGGAAGGGTCAAAATTAGATCGAATATCATTTTAATTTACTAACCAATACTTACCCTAACTAATAGTTGTGATTTTTAGGCTAGTAATAAATACTCTATCCCATGTCTTTTTAATGTATTAACCAATGCTAATATTGACACGATAGACCGTGAGTAACAGCTCAAATGATTGTGCTCCCGATACACAGTATTAATATTAGAATTGTGGCATATAGTGTGCTGGTTGTATAGCTTGCAGTTTCTAATTCTAAATATAATACAATATTATTTGGATTTATTTTATACTCAAGCTCCCTTCCTTTTTCCTGTGCAGATCGCACTTGAAGTTACTTTTGTCAAATTCAGAGTCAACCCCAAGATAAATAAAAAGCCAACAAGAAGCGATTATCATGTTTTATTAAACAATTTTGTTATTTTAACACCATAATTGTTATATCATTTTTAGATTTTTTTAGAAAAAGAATAGAGAAAGTGCATGCTTAGGATAATTATGAAAGTTTGATTATTTTAATAATTAATTATTTTAATAATTAAACTGTGAAAGTTTGATTATTTCAATAATCAATTATGTTTAGATATAATAATTGAAAATTAATTTTAAGTTAATCTATTTTGTTTGAATAATATAAAAAAATTATTTTTATATATCAAATTATCAAAATAAATATAAAATAATTAAAAAATCATTTAATTAATTAAAAAAATTATTTGATTAAAGATAAAATAATATTTATATCTCACTGTTAGAAATAATCCCAATAATTTTTTAAAATAATGTTCAAATTTTAGCTTTTGAAAAAAAACTATTACCGTACAGATGATTTCAAACAACAGCTTTCTTTGTCAATATCCAAACACATTGCTTTTCAAATGCAACATATGTTATGGCCATTTAACGTATGCTGGGAACGGATTTAATTGTCCCAAACATGCTCTTAGTATTGAATGTATATTCTTCTTGTTTTCTTATAAAAGAATAATATAAAAATAGTGTAATAAAAATGATGTACAAATATTATTAAAATTTGTCTAACTAGAAATAGAAAATAAATAAAATATAAAACATTTAATACATTAAAAATTTAAAAGATTTTACTTTTTATTTAATACTTTTCATTTTTATAGAGTTTATAAACAGAAGTTTATGCAGATATCATCACTCAATTTAATTGAATACTTATGGGTTCGGTTTAGTCTTTACTAAAAGAGTAAAAGCTGGTAAATACTTTTTTTCTAGATCTTATAATTCAAAAACATAGTGGTTCCTTCTTCCGTATACTGCGACCACGCATGTTTTTTTGTTGAATGCGAGCATGCATGCTAATTAATTAGTAATTAATGTGAAAAGCTTAGAGAAAGGGATAAAGTAAGGAATATGCACGAGTTCAAAAGCACATGGAATTCCCTTTCTCTTGCATATACCTAACCTTATGGTTCTTACTTCTCATTAGAGAAAAGAGGACTTTTGGGTCGTCCCGCAAATATTCTTCGCTTGCTTCGTTAACCCTGCTACCGCACTTCGATATAAATACCCTTGAAACTACTTGCATATATATCTATTCTACAGTACAAATCAGATTCCATCTCATATCTTCGTGGACTTCAATCTACTCAACACAAAAGATCTGAATAACACAGCTTCTTCATCATGGGCGTCCTTGGAACAGTGGCAAGACATTTGGATACAATAATAGGGTAAATGAATCTCTATTTTCTCATACCTTCCAACTATTATCATAATTATGTCCATATATACGTTATTTTCAGTCTACTCCTATAGATAACTACATGGTTTTAAATCATTTTGCAATATTGTGATTTTTATAGTCTCTGCATGCATCGCGATCGCGAACAGAATATTTTTCCGCATTGAATATTACATTTTTACAATATCCCTTTAAAACTATGGATAACTACAATCATTTTGCATGCGTAACAGAATATTTTTCATTGAATACTTTACAATATCCCTTTTATAAACGATATTTTCATAAAGGGGATTCTATGCTTTTGGTACCCTCAAGTGATGCAGTAGTTGGATAAATAGTTAATTATATCATTTCCTCAAAAGGGGCTAAATCAGTTGAATAAATAGCTAATGAGTTTACGATTAACGATATGTAAATATGCAGTTAATTAAGTTAGACTTTGGATAATAATATATGTTAACCTACGCGGCCGGTAAGGTAGTGCGACCCTTCATATAAATTATATACATGTATAAGTTCTTAATTTTATTTCTTTTGCTCAGTACATATATAAAATTCTACTTTCTATTTTCTGTATACAGGCCTGGAGTAATGCTTCTTTATCCTTTGTAAGTAAATGGCATATCATATATCATCAATTTTAACTTCCTCATTGCTGTGATTAATTCTTGATTCACAACAAGAAAGCACACATGCACGCACAAACTGATCATAGGCATGCAAAACATCTGGTCTATGAATTATGATATGATATGACGACTAATTAAATGCTTATGAGTAAATATTACAGATACGCATCAATGAGGGCGATTGAGAGTCCTTCAACCTTAGATGATCAGCAGTGGCTAACGTATTGGATTTTATACTCCTTCATCACCCTTTTTGAGCTTTCATGTTATAAGATCCTAGCATGGTACGTATATATTATAAGTTTATAACAAATTAAACTACATGTTTAACCAAAATAATAATAATAATAATAAACTATAAATATATATTTGATATCATATAATTTTACATAGCAATTTAACATTATTTCAGTGTGGCTAAACAATAAATATGTATAGGTTTCCCATTTGGCCATACCTGAAGCTTGTGTTTTGCGTCTGGCTGGTATTGCCGATGTTCAATGGAGCTGCTTACATATATGAGAACCATGTGAGGCAATATGTCAAGAATATAGGAAGCTATGTAGGTTCCAAGTATCCTGAGGAGCGATAGAAAGTGCTTCAGATGATAAGCTTAGATGCAAGGGAAGCTGTTGAACGTTATATAGATAGATATGGGCCTGATGCCTTTGAGAGAGTAATCAGAGCAGTATGCTATAAACAAGGACTCTAACAAGATATCTTTCATTATAAAGTTTATCTTTCTGTGTTTTAACATTTTCTTCATTTGTACTCAAATTTGCAGGCTGAAAAAGAAGCAAGGAAGCACTGAAGATTGATTTGACGATTTTGATATCTTAAAAATTTACATGTGTTGTAATGTAATCATTACTTCTGCGTATATTATGTGCAATAATGACTGAATCTCAGAATTAAAGTTTAATCAATTGACAGCAAACTTGAGCATGATACTTTAAATTATCTATATATAGCTTCCATGGTATGAGAATGAGAACAAGGATCTTCACTTCTTTAAATTATTTATATATAGCTTCCATGGTATGAGAATAAGAGCAAGGATCCTCACTTCCTTTAAAGTGAGTATCTTTGTAAAGTAAGTAAATAATTTGACATTAACTATTGATAATTGATGTTGACCCATCTATCAATGTTTGATGTAAGCTTACTTAATTACTTTACAAAGATCTTTACTTTAGAGGATCTTTGTCTTGAGAATAAAGGGGCTTCCAATGGTGATTGATAGTTTTTTCATAATACAGCAGGGATGACTAAACTTATATGGTGACCTAAAACCAAGTTGTAAAATGAATGGGAATGTTATTGATAATGAAGGTAAATCCGTAAAAAAAATAAAAAAATGAGAGAGTGAATGTTAAAAATTTAAAAAATTAGTTTGATAGGAAAAATTGACCATTGATAACATATTAGGTATTCAACATGAATGAAAAGGAATTTAAAGTAATTAATAAACCAGTGAGAAAAATATAAAAGTTTGTGTGTAATAATTATTAAATGATTGACTAATAGGAAGAGATTCAATGATAATAAAAGAATTTAACTAAGTATATATTAAGCAAAGGGAATAAGAAAGTATGTGGCCTTTTATTAATTGTATTAATTAATTATTACAAGTAATTTTATAAATATTATACATTTCCCACTAAAAAATATATATCAACTTTTTAAAATATATAAAATTTAATTAAGTATAATATTAAAAAAGCAGAAACAAAATGAGACCTTATTCACATTAAATGATAATAGGAAACGCTTATTCACATTGTCACATTGAATGATAATAGAGAACGCTTATTCACATTAAATGGAAGGCTTATCATGTGTTGTTCTATTTATTTTTATAAATAAAACTTCACAAACGTTCTCTCTAAATTTTCACATTCTGTGCCATAAATAAGATTTTCCCACTAAATTTTTCAATAAAAAAAAAGAGCTTCTTCGGCATTTGAGAGAAAAAAAAAAAGATCTAATTAGAGTGCTATGAAAGCCATTCACAAAAATTTGGATCTAGGTTTTGAGAAATTTGGCCTCATGAGCAACTCTAATCTCTAGCATGAATCTCTCTTTCTTTCAATTCGAATCTCTCCCACTCTCTCTTTCTTTGTTCTCTATTTGTTTTCCCTTTCTTTGTTCTCCACAAACGCCCTCAAGCACGCTAGGAACGCTGCCAAGCAACTGATTTTAGTTGCGATTGAGAGTGGCCCTAATGCATTTGGAGCTAGGTGTCTTTTTCCTAGGTGCGTTTGGAGCTGTGACCTGTGAGTGGCCCTAACGCATTTGGAGAGAGCAGCATGGTGCCTCCAAGGACTGGTCCATGGCCATTCAAATCCTCGATTCCCTCGTCTCCCAGTCCAGTTCAATCCAAGACATTTGGTGCGTAATCACACTTCTTTGTAGCTCTATTCCTCTCTGATTCCCTTTTCTTGTGATTGATTTTTGGGTAAAATGCTATGGTGGCTCACTAATTTGATGCCCAATCTTATTCTTATGCTATGCTATGTTGCCTTTTGTTATAGCAAATTAGAGCTGCACAAGCATATGATTAAGGATTGCGATAAGCACTTCAGCTTGACCCCATGCTTCTTCAAACTTATATTCTCAAAGGTCCTCCCCTCCCCTATCCAATTCATTCACCTTTTTTTCAAACTTAATTTTTCTTGTCTATATGGGTATAAATATCGGGATGAAAGGAACTAAACTCATATTGGCGTATTCGTATCATCCTCAGCAAAATTTCACCTTGTTGAGGTTTCATGAAGTTAAGTTGTCATTAAAAAAAAGGGGGGGTTGAAAGCTGGTGTTGTTAGATCAAGTGTTAATTTTGGGTGATTTCTATTACTACACTTCAAGCAAACCTAAAGGAAAATAAATTCTAGTTTTGTTTTTTTTTATTCAAGTCAGCATGTTTAATTAGTTCATGTCATGCTTAAGAGTCATCATTGCTGAGGTATGGAAGTGCAATTGTTCGTTTGCTTCTTTGCTTGATTGAACACCCAAAAGAAAGTTGTGTAAGTGTTGATCATTTGGATTAATTGTTGATTTATTGGATAAAATATCTTGCCTTATGACTTGTTCTGAGAAATGAGGATTTGATACTTGGATCTATTTCTGAGTGGGTGTGTTTCTTATCTTTCTTCCTTTGAATGTTAT
This sequence comes from Ormosia emarginata, assembly GCA_029884605.1. Taxonomy (NCBI): domain Eukaryota; kingdom Viridiplantae; phylum Streptophyta; class Magnoliopsida; order Fabales; family Fabaceae; genus Ormosia; species Ormosia emarginata. Next base: position 1,468,266 of record JAQQTP010000015.1, on the reverse strand, counting down.
AATTTGTATATATTGATATGTCGTTGGATTTGGCATTGGAATTGTTGGAGTCATTCATGATCACCCTTTCTATTAGGAGTGTAAATTGGTTCAAATAATTCGACTAATTCGAACCGAACCAATTAGATTGCTTTGGTTTAGTTAAGGTATATTGATTGGTTCGACAAAATCCGAATCAAATGAAACTTAATTGGTTTGGTTCTCGAACCAAACCATATATATATATATATATATATATATATATATATATATATATATATATATATATATATATAGGAGGATCAACTTACACCAGTGTAAATTTTTTTTGACTTACACTCATTTTCAACCGTTAGATCTACTTTCATCTAATGGTTACTTTTAATGAAATCATCTCAACCATTAGATGAAAGTGGATCTAACAATTGAAAATGAGTGTAAGTCAAAAAAGACTTACACTGGTGTAAGTCGATCTCTCCTCATATATATATATATATATATATATATATATCCTTCTAACACAATGCATAACAGTAACAAATTAGAGTGCATGACTGTTTGGTCTTTTGCTTATCGCAAGTGTACGGATCGCACTTGTAGTGTAGTTAGGAGTCAGATATCGTTCCCACGAGGACAATGGTTAAGTTCAGTACTAACTATTAACCAATAGTTTAAGAATTTCTATTGAAGAACATATAAATCGAGAAAGAGTATGTGAGTTAATTAAAAGATCTTAAAAACTATAAAATTGGATTAAGTTGATGATTAGAGAATAAATAATTCTTTTTCACCTCCTACTTCCATTGATAACAAGTAATCCTTATAAGCAATATAAATGAAATGATTAGGTTAACTTGAGAATCTAATATAGTTAAAAGCCTATGTTTATGTTAATCAACAATGCTTCAGTTACCTAATTTACTATGTTTCCATGAGAACTAATATAAATCCACTCATTAAGATCTATTCCCAATCAATTACTATACATGACCAATAGGTATATTTCTATCCTATTAACGAATCATCGTATCCAAACCACACCGTATACATTTTAGGTCACCACGCCGCAACATTCAAATGTCACACCACGGCGTGCAAATTTCGTAGTTCTCTGCCTGAACAGGGAAATGCATCACGCCGCGGCATTGATATGATTGCGTCGCGGTGTGATAAGCTGATTCTTGTTCTTGGCTTTCTCTTGCAATGTTAGCCTAATTCTTCAAAGTTTCACTTGGTTGGACCCCTATCTACCATAGAGAAATTACCAATTCAATAATAAATGCCATGTACTCAATCTATCAAAGAATTGGAAACATTTTCTCAGAATCAGAATGGAAGACACTAAAATTGAATTTATATGAATACGAAGCTAAAGTCTTCCAATCATGCATCAAAACAAGGACTAATCCATCAATATAACACATATATGGGAGACAAATAACTACAATTTATAGAGTTATCAATGACATCCAATTTAACTAACCAATTTATATAAATATAATGACTAAACTAAGTGTAGAAACAAAAAAAAAAAGAGATTAAAGAGAGTGCAAGATGATATATTCCATGTCATAAGTCAAGAGCTTTTAAGCCTTGACCACAAAATATTAACATGACAACTTAACTCAAAAAAACTTTATAATACATAATGATGAGCGCACAAAAGATATAGCTTTACATCATGAAAAGTTAATTTAGTTCCCCTTAATTTGCTCATTTTATTGTTGGTTGCCCAAGTATCTTGCAATAATGAACGTAGATTAAGATTTAAGTTGTTTTGGTGTGTGATTGAGAATAATTAATTAAAAGGAAGAAGAATCCTCACCACTCTAATGTGTTTTTGTAGGAAAAGCATCCAAGGAAGGAGGATCTAGATTTCTGGAGGTAGAGCAAGGGAATTCAGTCTGTTCACTTAGCGCCTAGGTGCTATCCTCTGAGCGCCTAGGCGCCTAGACCCATAACAGAGGAAGTTCTCTGGAAGGTCAGCACTCAGACGCTCTCACTTTAGCGCCTCGGCGCTCCATACATAGTGCTTAGGCACCCATATCAGAATAGAAGACCTATAAATTATGACCTAGGACATCTTTTGGCCATTAGAATAGATACAGAGAGGTACGAAATAGTCCCGGAAAGGAAGAAAAAGACTTATCGACCAACGGAAGAAGGAGAATCTCTCTGAATCATTGAAGATGACTAGGGTGTTTTCTTTTTTTCTTGTTGTTTCCTATATTTACACCATGAATTGCTAAGTTTCTTGGGATAGGGTGATGGATCTTTTTCAACTTATGATGTAATGACTTTTTAACATTAATTCAAGTCTTTCTTTCATGGTTTAACAATTGGATCTATTTTATGTTATTGACATTGATGTGGGGTGTCTGACCACACATATTTATAGGAAGAATCCATACAAAATTGGAAGATGGAGTATGGATTAAGTTTTTTGGTCTAATTGCCACTCTTGGATATTTAGGAATAGAATCTCATGAGTATGCAATTTTAGAACATCCATAAGACGATAATCCTTATTCTTAGTTTTTAATTAAAGGATTAATTAATTGTTTGTGGGTTTAAGAGAGGTTCATATCTCAAGGAATTGAATATGAACTAATTTTCAAGATTTCATCGTAAATCGAAATGAAGGAAAGACTTGAACCAAATCAAATTGTCATTACTCATAGGGAGATTAAGTGAAATCAAACCCTAACCACTTTTATCCTTCTGACAACCTCAATTTGATAATTATTGCAATTTTATTTCCTACAAGTAGATTTCATTCGATTTACCCTTATTGTTTTAAAAGAAATTCTATCAAAGTTTGATTATAGCCAAGTAGTGGAATTAGCGAAGAACTTAGTGTTAATTTCAATTCTCGTGGGAATGATATCAACTTTCTATATTACTTATATGAACCAGTGCACTTGCTGGAGCATTAACAAGTTTTTAGCGCCGTTGCCGGGGATTGAATTATTAACATATTTAAGAGTATCTGATAAGATTACAATGGATACATTTTATTTCATTATGTATTTATTCTGTTTCTTAAATTGACCGCAATACTCACTAGTTGACTGTTGTGGTTTATGCGAGGTACAATTAACTCAAGCTCACTACTATTCAATCCTGAAATTGAGAAGACCACGAGAAGGAATAGAAAAACAACAAGGGCTAAGAAAAATAACCTTCCACAAGTTACTGTGAATACAATTATGGAGGAAGACAACAATAACATGTAGCCTCGAAGAACTCTTGGGGATTATATAGTACAAAATCCCGATAGCTGTGCCACAAGTATAATCAGACTGGTTGTGCAAGTAAACAACTTCAAGATAAAGCCCTCTCTCTTGCATTTGGTGCAACAAGATTAGTTTGGGGGAGGACCGCTTGATGATCATAATGTACATATTGCCAATTTCTTGTAACCATGTGATACAATAAAAATCCATGGTGCAAGTGAAGATGTCATTAGGCTAAGGTTGTTCCTTTTCTCATTATGGGACAAGGCAAAGAGTTGGCTCCAATCTCAACCACAAAGGAGCATATCCACATGGGACAATTTGGTATCAAAATTCTTGACAAGATACTTCCCTCCATCAAAATATGCTAAATTGAGGAGTAAGATTATAAATTTTGCTCAAGAAGATGGAAAGTCACTTTATAATGCATGGGAGTGATATAAGGATTTGCTAAGAAGATGTTGATGTTCGGATAAAATACACACAATTTGTGCTTGATTTGAGGTAGATTTAGGCGTGTTTTGATTGATTTATGTTAGAATTTATGTCACATTTAATCTAATTATCCTTGGTATCTCATGATTGGTCATTCTCTATGTTTTTAGGTTCAAAAGAAGTGTTTTAACATGACTCTATAAAGCTTTGGATGGATTCATTGCAATATAGTTGAGCTCGGAATTTATATGGCCAAGATTCGTAGAGTTTTTGACCTTTGCGCAATAAAATGGGCATTACTTGAGCTACGGAGGTTGAAACAAGGTGATTCCAGTGGCATTGAAAAGTTAAGACAAAACCCTTCAACTTTCATGAAGATCACTTATCCTTTTTCCAACATATGAGGGATTGAGGAGTTAGACACAATTGTGTCTAACTTGAAAATGCTTCTGTCAAGTTCACACGGCCCTGTCTAACTTCAATGAAGCTTATGCTAAGGACACTGACGAGTACTGAACTCACCAAAATTATAACCAAGTTATGCCTACTGCTTGTAGCATAGGAAGCAACACCGGATCATCTGTCAAGGATTATAAAATGCAATTTGACCAAGTTAAAATGGGGGGGGGGGGTTAGGCGAGATTAAGAAATAGAATTAACAAACAGAATTAAGAATCAGAATTCGAATTAATCAGAATTAAGAAAGCAACCAATCCAAGAAAATTATCCAAACTTGATTTTAATCCATCCTTGATTACTAAAGGTCCATTCAATTATTAATCAAGTCCTTAGTATTAGACCACATCAAGAAGCCTCTCAATGATCATGGATCTTCTCCTAGAAATGCTTCTAGATTTCAATTAATTAAGATTAGACAAGTTAAGCACTCATCAAAACTGAAATCAACTTAAAAGCCAAGATCTGACCAAGTTAAATATTTCATCAAACACCTTCAATGTCTTGTTTAATTTCTAAGTTCATCTCTTTGCACATGGTAATTAAGCAATTAACATATGAAAATTCTAATTAAGCAACCAGAATTAACAAAGAGAAGAAGAAGAAGAGAAACTTGATTAATAGATGAACTTAAACATTAAAAACAAAATCTCAAGATTAACAACCAAGCATGTTCAATCTCTTGGATTGATCTAAAGGCTCTACCCCTCCATGAGAAGGGGAGAACACAGAAAAATAAAAGAAGAAAGAAGGAAACGAAAATTAGAGAGAAGGAAGAGGAAGAGAGTTCTAGAGAGAAGAAAGAAAAATTGTCAAAATGAGAGGTGGCTCGATTTCTGACTTGCCACCCTCTAAACTACCCCTTATTTTGGATTTACATAATTAAAAACCCATTAATTACAAAATTGGGTCAATTATGAACATCTGGGCCCAAACCCCATGCAATTTGGAGGTCTATAACTCAAGTTATGACTAAAACAACATCAAAGGGTCTCTGAACTCGTATTCTGACTTCCATGCAAAATTAGGCTCACTAGACATCTGATTGAGACTTTGAGCTCTTCATCAATGTTGTAGAGCTTCCTCTTAGCTTTCTACAAGGTAAAATTCATGATTATCAGATATCTAAAACTCAAGTTATGGCCAAAATATAAAAACAATATCAAAGCCCAATAATGCTGAAAAAATTCAATTAGACCTAATTTGAGCCCAAACTCACAAATCATGACCAAACTCAATCAATTAAGAATATGAAGAGTGCAATTAACTAAACATGAGGGTTTATTAATGAATCAAATATGTGATTATCAAATTCCCCCACACTTAGCTTTTTGTACTCCTGGGTAAAACACAAAAGACCAAAACAAGGGCAAAATGGATCAACAAAAAGAATTCAAATTCCAATGACATTCAAGAATGCAAAAGTTTACAAGCAAGAAGAGCAACCGAAGGTTCAAGGGATCAAAACATTTATGAGTTAATATTTATTTACAACTCAAACCAACAAGCAAGGTAGCTTCAAATTGAAAAGCATGAATCGAGAATGATAGACCCTCACAAGATACACTCTCAACCCTCAAGTATTTACAAGGTAAGTATTTCACTCAATTCAACCCATAAAAATTAACTACCATAAGCTTGCTTATCTTCTACTTTTTCACTACCAAACACATGCACACAAAAATCAAGAGGACTTTACTCAAGGTTGTAATGGGGCCAAGGTAAGGGAAGGAAACAATATGAATATGACAAGTTAAACACCCAAGAGAATAAAAGAGCAATAGAGAGGAACTCAAATAACAAGTAACACGCATGAAATTTCCCCCCCCCCCAAAATTCATGTAATGCACATTCTCTTACATATTCATTTCCTTTTGCTTTCACAACTTTTCTTGCATTCATTCTTTTTCTCCTTATTTTTCATTTCATTTTTTTTTCAATCACCTTGCATATTGCACATCAATTTGCACAACCCCCACACTTAAACTATTAATTGCCTATAAACAAAAGAGCTCCTCAAATGAAAATGAACTAATGCTCTCCTATTCCCTAAGATAAGGTAAAATCATGATTTTTCACAAAGGCATAAAATGAGCTAAGACAAAGAATAGGCAAATAAACTCAAGGGAGTTAATCAAAGGGAAATGATGCAAGGTTAGCTATTTGGCCAAAGTAGCTAATCAAGAAAGAAGGCCTCAATTATGTTCATGCATGCAAGTGAAATGTAGCCTAAAAAAAAATCAAAACAAGTTCTAGAGTGAATATTAACACGAGTGAAAATCGTACAAGAAAGAAGGGAATGGTGCAATGTTAAATCTATCCATCAATAGGCTCAAAATCTCACAAGGTATGCATCTATCGAACAAAATCCACTAATACAAACATCCACTACCAAGCAAATCAGTTTCAAGAAGGAAGAAAATTTATTCAATCATGCAATGACCTTGAATTTCAATTGCTTCAAACTCATAAACATCACAAATCTCAGAACATCATCAAAATATTTTTTTATTTATTTATAGAAAACAAAAATAAAAAAAGCAAAAATGTAGCAAACAAAAACAAAGAAAACAGAAAAATAGAAGATAACATGCTAAATCTCTCCCTCACACTTAAAATTTATATTGTCCTTAATGTAAAGCTCAAAAATCAGTAGCAAACTAGCAATAGCATCAACAAATATAAGATAAGCAAAATAAGAGAAAGAGGAAAGAAACAACCTGATCAAGTGGGGTAAATGGCTTCTTGCAAGGTAACCGCCTCCACATCATCTGCTTGAGCTTGAGCTCCCTTATAAAATGGCTTGAGGTGGTGGCCGTTGACTGTGAAAGCTTTCGCAGTGGCCTCACTTGTAATATACACAGCACCAAAAGGAAAAATGTTAGTGACAACAAATGGACCTAACCATCTAGATTGGAGCTTCCCGGGCATGAGCTTGAGGCGGGAATTGTAGAGGAGAACTTTTTAGCCAATCTCAAATGTTTTCCTCAGAATCATCTTATCATGGAAGGCTTTAGTCTTCTCTTTATAGAGTTTAGAACTTTCATAAGCCTCCAAGCTAATCTCCTCCAATTGTTGCAGTTGTAGCTTCCTCTCCATGCCTACTTGATCTAGGTCCAAGTTGCAGCGCTTCACTGCCCAGAATGCATGATGCTTAATTTCCACCAGTAGGTAGCATGCTTTTCCAAAAATAATCCGATATGGAGACATCCTGATCAGTGTCTTATAAGCAGTCCAGTAAGCCCATAAAACATCCTTAAGCCTCTTGCTCCAGTCCTTTCTGTCAGGTTGAACTGTCTTCTAGAGTATCTGCTTGATCTCCCTGTTGGAAACCTTGGCTAGTCTATTGGTCTGGGAGTGGTAAGGTGTAGAAACCCTATGCAAGACCCCATACTTTTTCATCAAAGCTTCTATGCTCCGATTGCAAAAATACGAACCCTGATCACTAATGATAGCCCTCGGGACTCCAAACCTGCAGAAAATCTATGATCTAACAAAATCCACGAGAACTTTGGAATCATCAGTCCTAGTGGCTTTCGCCTCCACCCACTTGGATACATAATTAACAACTAGCAAAATGTAAACAAACCAAAAGAAATAGGAAAGGGTCCTATAGAATGAATACCCCAAACATAAAAAATCTCACAAAATAGTAAAGGGTGTTGGGGCATTTCAATCCTGCGAGAAATATTACATGTTCTCTGGCACTGTTCATAAGACTTACAGAACACATATGCATCATGGAATAAGGTAGGCCAATATAAACTGGAATCCAAAACTTTCCTAGTTGTACGAGTAGGTCCAAAATGTCCACTACATGCAAATTTATGACAAAAGCTAAGAACAGAATCAAACTCATGATCAGGGATGCATCTCCTAATTAACTGGTCACTACAAAATCTCCCAAGATAAGGATCATCTTACACATAATACTTAGACTCACTCTTCAACTTATCAATCTGAGCCCTAGTAAAACATGCAGGAAAAACACCAGCAACCAAGAAATTGATCATATCCGCAAACCAAGGAGAAATGACCTTACCTTGTAGCTATAAAAGCTGCTCATTAGGAAATGAATAATCAATAGGAAGGGGATCTAAGGCTCTCTCAATTTTGCTTAAGTGATCAGCCACTAGGTTCTTTGTTCCACTCGAATCTCGAATCTCTACATCAAATTCCTGGATGAGCAACATCCACCAAATCAATCGTGGCTTAGCCTCAGGCTTCTTCAGAAGAAATTTTAAAGTTGCATAATCAGAAAATACTATAACTTTAGAACCAAGCAAATAAGATTAAAACTTATCCAATGCAAACACAATTGCTAAAAGTTATTTTTCTGTGGCTGTGTAATTTGCTTGAGTAGCATTCAAAGTACGTGAAGCATAGTAGATCATATGGGAAGCTTTGTCCACTCTCTGTGCCAAGACCGCTCCCATAGCATAGTTAGAGGCATCACACATAAGCTTGAACAGGAGTGTCCAATTAGGTGGCTGAATGACAGGGGTACTTGTTAAAGCTCGCTTCAAGTGATCAAAGGTCTGCATGCATTTCTAGTCAAACAAGAACTCCACATCTTTCTACAATAGATTGGATAGTGGAAGAGCTATTTGACTGAAATCTCTAATAAAGCGCCTATAGAAACCTGCATGTCCAAGAAAAGAACGAACTTCCCACACGCAAGTAGGGTAAGATAAATAGGTAATCACATCTATTTTGCGGGGTTAATAGCAATACCCTCACTAGACACTACATGACCCAAAACTATATCCTGTTCTACTATGAAATGACATTTCTCAAAATTCAGGACAAGGTTAGTTTCAATGCATCGATGCAGTTTCTAGATAAACTATCTAAACAAGAATCAAAAGAAGAACCATAGATAGTGAAATCATCCATAAACACCTCCATGAACTCCTCTAGAAAGTTAGAAAAAATATTTACCATGCACTGTTGAAAGGTACCAGGGGCATTGTAGAGGCCAAAAGGTATCCGCCTGTCAGCAAAAGTGCTGAAGGGGCAGGTGAATGTGGTATTCTCCCGATCCTCAGGTGCAATGTGAATCTGAAAGTAGCCAGTGTATCCATCCAGGAAGCAATAATGGATTTCCCAGCCAATCGATCCAGCATTTGATCAATGAAGGGCAAAGGTTAGTGGTCTTTCTAAGTGGCCTGGTTGAGCCCCTTATAATCAATGCAGACTCGCCAACTGTTCTGTACTCTGGTAGGGATCAGCTCATTCTTTTGGTTAGTCACAACTGTCACTCTAGACTTCTTGGGGACGACCTGCACAAGACTCACCCAAGTGCTATCAAAGATGGGATAAATAATACCAGCTTGCAGTAGCTTGGTGACCTCTTTCTTTACCACATCCAGAATCAGATGGTTCAGTCTCCTCTGGGGTTGGCGCACTGATTTAGCTCCATCCTCAAAGAAAATTCTGTGCATGCAAGTGGAAGGGCTAATGCTAGGAATATCTGCCAGTGTCCATCTGATGGCCCTTTTATTTTCTCTCAAAATATGCAGCAATCTCGCCTCTTGTTCAGCAAGGAGGTTCTTGGCTACAATCACCAGAAGCTGCTCATCATCCCCCAAATATGTATACTTCAGATGCTCAAGTAAAGGCTTAAGGTCAAGGGTGGGTGGTTTTTGGATTGAAGGTATCAAACTGGTTGCAGAAACTTCCCAAACAGCAGGATCATGTCTCATAGGGGAAGGTAATGTAGAACATGTAGAGTTATTTTTAGAACAACCAGAATTACCAAATTTAGAACAACCAGAGAAAACAGAATCAAGGACAACAATAGAAGCAGCATATGATTTATCACAAACAGAAGCAGAATCAGAAACAGCAAGGATCTCAATTTCAGAACAAGCAAATGCAAAAATAGCAAGATCAGTATATGGATCATAATGGACAGCAGAAGCACATACAAAAACAAATTTAACAAGATCAGAAGCAGAAACAATAGCGGAATTATTAAGAACAACAAAATTAGTATCATGTGTAGCAGAAGCAATACATGCATATGTATCAAAATCAGAAGCAAGAGCAACACATACAAATGTAGCAGGATAAAAAACTTTAGTAAAATCAGTAACAGAGTTATTAACACAGGTATATGCAAAATCAGAAAGAGCAAGATCAGCAGAAGCAATGGAATCATACTCAAAATCAGAAGCATTAAATTCGGATTTATCAAAATTAGCAAAATCAAGAACAACAGAATTATGAACAGTAAAATCGTGAACAACATAATTATGAATAGTAGAATCAAGAATAGCATAATTAAGAACAACAGAATCACACATTTCAGAAACAGCACATGCCTATTTAGCAAAAACAACAACACCATCTAGAAATCTCACAATCCTAGGAAAATCAACAAGCATGTCAAAATGCACATCATCAACTAACATATCAAGGACATCTAAATGAAAGACAAAATGCTATTCTAATGGATGTTTCATGGCATCAAAGATATTGAATTGAATAATGTTATTACCAAATTTCATGGAAAGGGTACCAGCATGCACATCAATCTTAGTCTTAGCAGTTTTCAAGAAAGGTTTACCTAAAATTAAAGGTGGCTGGCTAGATGCAAATTCATCTTCCATATTCAGAATGTAAAAATCTGCTGGAAAGATTAGCTCATTTACCCATACCAAAACATCCTCAAGCACTCCTACCAAATGAGTTGTGCTTCGATTTGCTAGCTGAATGATAATTCCGGTGGGCTTCAACTCTCTAATGTGCAGGGATTCAAAAACTGATTTGGGCATGCCATTAATTGAGGCTCCCAAATCCAGTATTGCATGAGTGGAGTGCTGGCTACCTATGATGCAAGGAATGTTGAATGTTCCAGGATCCTTGCATTTCTGTGGCATACTTGGCTGAATCATTGCAGACACATTTCTACCCATATTAATCTTCTCTGTAACCTTAAGTCTTCTCTTGTGAGTGCACAACTCCTTGAGAAATTTGGCATACTTTAGAATATGCTTGATTACATCTAGGAGGGGGATATTGATTTTCACCTTCCTAAATGTCTCCAGGACTTCTCTTTCCATGTCAGCTTGCACTGCTTGCTTGGACTGTGTGACTCTATTTGGGAAGGGTAGTGGAATGGCCAAATCTGATTTTTCTGCACAATTCTTTTGTGCCATGGATTTTTGGTCTGAGCCACTTATTTTCTGCTCAGGATGCTACTGCTCATGTTATCGAACTGGATGTTGAACTGGTTGTTACTCAGATTGCATCTCGATTTGCATCTCAGGTTGCTTAGGACCATCAACTTCTCTGCCACTTCTCAAGGTAATGGAACTTACATTGCGTCTTGGGTTATTGACTATTTGTGAAGACAATTGGCTTGATCCTTGACTTTTCAGTTCATTAACAGTGGTTACCAACTGCCCAATCTGAGTTTGTAGGTTCTGAATTGTGGCATTGACATTCTATTGGAACTGAATGTTGGTTGAGGCCATCTATTTCATCAAGTCTTCTAAGGATGAATCGGTTGGAGTGGCTGCTAGACTAGGTAGCTGGAGGGGTTATTGCATGAGTGACAACACAAGTTGTGCTTGCCTGAATGCAGGTGGTTGGTACTTGTTGCTAGGGTCTCTAGCTTGGTATCTAAACTGTTGTTGTTGTCGCTGCTACTAGTGATGGGGCTGTTGTTGCTACCCAGAATTCCCATATATGAAGTTGGGATGGTCTCTCCAGGCAGGGTTATAAGTACTCAAAAATGGATCATATCTGGGCTGTTGGGGCTACTGGTATTGGGGTCTGCCAGGAAAAATGCCTGTTGCAGCAACATGGTAGGCTTGGTTACCAGAATTCTCTTCTTGAAGGGTTGGACAAGCATTAGTAGGATGAGATGGACAAGAACAAATTCCATAAGCAGTGGCAGTAGGTGGTTGCTGTGCCACTGCTAGCTGCCTCACCAAAGATGTCAACTTATCCAATTTGTGTTCCATTTTGTTGGTCTACATAAGACACTTGAAGCTCATTGACTCCTCTGGTTGAGGTGATCATTCGTGTTCCAAACTGCTAAGTGTTGTCTGCCATGTTTGCTATCAAGTATCTGGCAGCAGCAAGGGTCTTATCCACCAAAGCCCATCCACTAGCAGCATCAATCATGCTTCTCTCCATTGGCACCAGTCCCTCATAAAAGTATTGGATCAATAATTGATCACTGATTTGGTGATGTGGACAACTTGAACATAACTTCTTGAACCTCTCCCAACATTCATGCAATGTTTCACTAGAAATCTGCCTGATGCCACAAATGTCCTTCCTAATTGTGGCAGCTCTGGAGGCAGGGAAAAATTTCTCTAAAAACAACCTCTTCATATCATTCCAAGAAGTCATAGAACCAGGTGAGAGATAGTAAATCCAGTCCTTGGCTGCATTAGCAAGGGAGAAGGGAAATGCCCTCAGCTTGATGTGTTCTTCATGGATGCCTTGAGGTCTCATGGTTGAGCATACAACATAGAATTCCTTAAGATACTTATGAGAATCCTCACCTACAAGTCCATGAAACTTAGGCAGCAAATGGATTAGTCCAGACTTTAGCTCAAAGTCAGCATCAATCTCAAGATAGTGGATGCATAATGGTTGACAAGTGATATCAGGGGCAGCAAGCTCTTTAAGAGTCCTATTATGCATGTTATCAACCATGGTTACAATATCACTTAAATTCTCAACTTCAATGACAGATTCAGTGACAGATTCAGTATCAGAATGAAATGAGGAATTAATTACTTGACTAAGCCTACGAGCTCTTATCAATGCATACAAAGTCCTATCAATCTCAGGATCAAAATCAAACAAATTATCAGAGTCAGACCTAGTCATGCAACCAATCAGGGCTAAAAAGTGTCTGAAAGCCAAAATCTAAAAACCATGCAAATTTACACTACAAAAATGACTAGAAAAAATAAAAAAAATATCAAATTATTTTTAAAAAATATGGGACCACCACAGCATGAAAACTATGATTTTTTAGAGAACTATCATGGAAAGAAAATATTTCAAAAATTGAAAAAGTGGTCTAAACGATGGAATTTGGCCAAACGGAGCATAGCCAGGGTTATTTTCCTGGCCGAGTTATTTGGATTTTCTCTATCAACTGGCCAAAATTCAAGTCATTCTAACTTACTAAAATAATTACTGAAATTATCGTTATATCCCTAGTTTTCTCAAAACTCCTATCAGATGATGGAATTTGGCTAAAATCTGAGTGGATGATCCTTAAGAGATCACCTTGCTCAAAATGGTGATTTAACTTTGGGGACCAAGTCTCAACGCAAAACTCCATAGCCAAAATTGAATTAATCTCCCCTGCCCTAGAAAAAAAATTAGAAAATGGAGAAAAAGAGCTAGCAGAGTATGAAATAGTGGTAGGCAGTTAGAAACACATCCAAAATGAGTGAATGACACTTACAATGAGGTCTTGCAATGAAATTGGCAATAAGGTCAGCAAAAGGATGGTTAACAGCAGCAAAAGCCAATAGAATAGTAACTAACCAGCAGAATTGCAATGCAGCAAGTAATTGGATAATTGTGTGAGTGTTGTAGCAGAATTATTAGTTATGTGATATTATGCAATGCAGTTGTACAAAATCATACCATATAGAGGAACAGAATGCAATGCATAGCAGCAAAATTCAATGCTACAGTAACCAACAAAATGCAGCAGAAACCAAAAGAATGCAGTAGAATGCAAAATGCAATCAGAGTAGCAGAAATCAGAATGTAGTATAACATAGCAGATCATATCAAAATATACCAGAATGCAGCAGCAATAGTTAAGTCAGTAATGGCACTCAACATGATCAGATTGTAGATCACAATCCCCGGTACTGGCACCAAAATTTTGACAAGTGCCGAACTCACCAAAATTATAACCAAGTTACGCCTACGACTTGTAGCATAGGAAGCAACACCAGATCGTCTCTCAAGGATTATAAAATGCAGTTTGATCAAGTCAAGTTAAAATGAGGGGGTCAGTCAAGATTAAGAAACAAAATTAACAAACAGAATTAAGAATCAGAGTTCGAATTAATCAGAATTAAGAAAGCAACCAATCCAAGAAAATTGTCCAAACTTGATTTTAATTCATCCTTGATTACTAAAGGTCCATTCAATTATTAATCAAGTCCTTGGTCTTAGACCACATCAAGAAGCCTCTCAATGATCATGGATCTTCTACTACAAATGCTTCTAGATTTTAATTAATTAAGATTAGACAAGTTAAGCACTCATCAAAACCGAAATCAACTTAAAAGCCAAGATCCAACCAAGTTAAACATTTCATCAAACACCGTCAATGTTGTGTTTAATTTCTGAGTTCATCTCTTTGCACATGTTAATTACAAAATTAACATATGAAAATTCCAATTAAGCAACCAGAATTAACAAAGAGAAAAAGAAGAAGAGAAACTTGATTAATAGATGAGCTTAAACAATAAAAACGAAATCTCAAGATTAACAATCAAGCATGTTCAATCTCTTGGATTGATCTAAAGGCTCTACCCCTCCATGAGAAGGGGAGAACTCAGAAAAATAAAAGAAGGAAAAAAAATGAAAATTAGATAGAAGGAGGAGGAAGAGTGTTCTAGAGAGAAGAAAGAAAAATTGTCAAAATGAGAGGTGCCTCAGTTTCTGACTTGTCATCCCCTAAACTACCCCTATTTTGGCTTTACCTAATTAAAAATTCATTATTTACAAAGTTGGGTCAGTTATGAATATTTGGTCCCAAATCCCATACAATTTGGAGGTCTATAACTCAAGTTATGACCAAAACAATATCAAAGGGTCTCTGAACTCGTATTCTGACTTCCATGCAAAATTAGGCCCACTAGATATCTGATTAAGACTTCGAGTTCTTCATCAAAGTTATAGAGCTTCCTCTTAGTTTTCCTACAAGGTAAAATTCATGATTATCAGATATCTAAAACTCAAGTTATGGCCAAAATACAAAATAGTGTCAAAGCCCAATAATGCTGAAAAAATTCAATTAGGCCCAATTTGAGCCCAAACTCACAAATCATGACCAAACTCAATCAATTAAGAATATGAAGAGTACAATTGACTAAACATGAGGGTTTATTAATGAATGAAATATGTGATTATCATGACCATGTGTCTTGGTCACCCAGTTGTTTGTCATCTTACGTTGAAATTATGCAATTTTTAAAGCTCACACGGTTGTGTGAGGTATTCTGAAGCGTAAAAAAAGGCAGTTTTCACTCAAATTGTAACAAATAGAAACAAATCCTCAAACCTAAAACATAAAGAGATAACAGGGGACTTTGAGAGGCACAAGGATTGGAGGCTAGGGCTTGGAAGGCAAGATCAAGAGTCATTGTAGTTCAACCACTGAAGTCTTTTTCTCCATCTTTTCTTTTTGTTTTGGAAACATGGTTATTTGTTTAATCTTTATTCTTGTTTTTGTTATAATTGCCATGAACGGCTAAACTTATTTTTCTAAGACTGGGATGAAACTCTCTATTTCTCTATATTGAATTGTTAATTTGATTCTTTGTTAATGGGAATTATTGTTCTTGATTCATTCTTAGTGTGCTTAATGCTTATGATATGTTGCTCGCCATATTTACATGATCTTAGGCTTTAGGTAAATGATCGACAGATGAAGTCTAATTGCTTGATAATCTAAGAATTGAACTTAGGAATTGAGACCTAGACATAAGCTTAAATCCTTCGAGGGGTAAACAATTGTCATAAAACTTAATGGGTTGGAACTTGAATTAATTGCCATGAAAATGAGATTGATGAAGTTTTAGCACATTTTTAGTTCCAAGAAATTGAGCTTTAAATAATTTAGGACAAATCACCTTCAAGAACATAATTGAATATTAACAAAGATAAGATTACAATTTATCATAGGAGGTAGTGTAGTAGATTCCTAGTCCTTGGCCTTTAAACCTTAGTTGAATCTCATCTTTTCTTGATTTAATTGCTTACCTAATTGCTTTGAATTTCGTTTTGATTTTAATTTACCTTTCACTATTGCTTTTATCTGCTTAAATAATCAAAATTGCTATAAGTGTTAGTAATCAATCAATTTTTGTAGGAACGATCTTTATTTTACTACCTGTACAATCCATGCGCTTGTGAAAAATCAACAAGAAGTTTTTGATGCTGTTGTTAGAGATCATATTGATATTAACACAACCGGTAATTTGGTTGATTTAAGCACTTTTTATTTTATTTTAATTTTCACTTTATTTTCTTTGAATTTTCAGGTGTTATTTCTTTTTTATGCGTAGAACGAGGAGTCAAGAAGATCTTATTATCCCCATTGATCTTAAGACTGAGAGGACACTTCATGATATTAGAAGGGAAAGAAGAACACAGAGAAGTGAGGAAGACCACATGGAAGACAACATTAACCAAGTTATTAATCAAGAGCGAAGACTAAGGGATTATGGAACTCCCAATGCTAACGCTCATCAGTCTTCCATTGTATGGCCACGGGTAGAGGCCAACAATTTCGAGATAGAGACATCACTAATCCAAATAGTCCAACAATTACAATTTAGCTAGTCAACAACTGAGGACCCAAATTAACATTTTAATGAATTCTTGGAGCTTTGTGACATAATCAAGATAAATGGAGTTTCAACTGATGCTATTCGGATCAGACTTTTCCTTTTTTTATCTTAGGGGGAAGGCAAAGAAGTGGATTCACTCAGAAGCCCCAAATTCACTTACTACTTGGAATTTGATGGAGCAATCTTTCTTGGATAAGTACTATCTGATTAGAAAAACAATCAAGTTCTATCAGGACATCATTACCTTCTCCCAAAAGGAAGATAAATCACTTTATGAAGCATGAGAAAGGTATAATGATCTAATTCGTCAGTGTCCACATCATGGCCTACAGGATTTTGTTGTTATACAAACATTCTATGCTAGGTTGACTTTCTCTACAAAGGCAACTCTTCATGCCTCAGCTGGCAGTGCTTTGATGGCTACGACTCCAACAGAGGCAAGGGCCTTGATTAATGAGGTCGCTTCGAATATTTTTCTATGGCTAAGTGAGAGATCCTCTTCAAAGAAGCAAGCCAGAATGATAGAACTTGATGCTATAACTATGTTGAATGCCAAGTTTGATGCCTTGACTAAGTCACTTGAGAAACTAAATGTCAATGCTATCACTACTCCAAACTTAGCTTGTGAAACATGTGGAGGAGGGCATTTGACTTTGAAATGCAATGTAGTGGAGACGTATTCTCAAGACCTGTCATTGGAGCAAGCGAGTTATGTGCAAAATGGCAACGTAAAGCCTCAAGGTAATCCTTTCTCCAATGGCTATAACCCCGGATAGAGAAACCACCTTAATTTCTTATATGGTAACTGATAATCACATATTTTATTCATTAAGAAACCCTTATGTTTAGTCATTTACACTCTCCATATTCTGAATTGATTGAGTTTGGTATGATTTTGTGAGTTTGAGCTCAAATTGGTCCTAATTGAATATTTCCAGCATTATTGAGATTTGACACTATTTCTGTATTTTGGCCATAACTTGAGTTCCTAATATCTGATGAACATGAATTTTACCTTGTAGGAAAGCTAAGAGGAAGCTCTACAACTTTGATGAAGAGCTCGAAGTCTGATTCAGATGTCTAAGGGACCTAAGTTAACATGGAAGTCAGAATACGGGTTCTGTCAGTAGAATCCGAACAGTGTGCACTCAAAAAAATCATATCTCAAGATGTAATAATGGAGATGGGCTGAAATTTGGACATTGGATAGTCAAGATCCAAATAAACAACTTTCATGAAGAACACATTTTGAGAAAAAGAAGTCTAGTAGGTCATTTTGAGCTTGCAAGTCGGAACAGAGGTGCTGAAGTTGGGTTTGAGCAACCTACGGTATTTGGGACATATCTTGGGCTTAAGGAAGCCAAATTGGACGAACCAGCTATCCATTTTATAGCCAAGACAAGGATCTACAACTTTCATGAAGAACACTTTTCGTGGTTCTGAAGTATAGTGGGTCGTTTTTGGCTTCCAAGTCAGACACGAAATTTTCGTCCTCACTCATCCACTCATCCACTAACTCACCCACTCATCCACTCATACACTAATCCAACCACTTAACCACTCCACCCACTCATCCACTAATCCATCCACTCATCCATCCACTCACCCATTCATGTCCATAATTTCCCACTCACCAAAAGTCCTTTGGCATTTTTCACTAATTCAACCACTCAACCATTCCACTCACTCATCCACTAAACCAATCCACTAAACCAACCCACTAATCCATCCACTCAAACACTCCACTCACTCACCCACTCATCCACCCACTCCTCTTTGTCATTTTGTTACCTTAGACTTCTATAAAAGGTACCATTTATCATGAACAAGAAAAAAATTCTCCTTTATTTCTCTCTAAGTTTCTTCTTGCTTCTTCATAGTTTCTCATAGTTTTGTATATTTTGATGCTCCCCTTCATGGTAATGGAGGGCTAAGCTACTTTGGGTCAATTTAGAACTCTTGAAGAGATTGTGGTTTGGATTCTTGAGACCTTGGTTATGTATTGTATTTGATTTGTAATTGAATTCCTCTTTCTTCTTCTTTTTCTTCTTCTTGATCTTGAATGCATGAATGGTGATTCTATTTATGTTGATCTGATTGATCTTGGTTTAAGATTGAGATTTGTGATGAAACTTAGAACTGATTGATCTAAACTAATCACATAAATGAAGATTGAGATTTGTGATGAAACTTAGAACTGATTGATCTAAATTAATCACGTAAATTGAAGAGGTTAGGTTACCGATTTGTGCCTAAGTTAATTGAATTCGATACTTGAAATTAACATAGATTTTCATGAATGGTGCGATTAACGGATTTGTGTTTATCACTTGTTAATTGAATTCTAGGCGATCGTCTAGTATGAATTCTGGATTTGATGCAGAGATTTCGGTTAGATCCAAATTAACAATTCAATTGCGCTTCAAGTGTTTTATGAAAGGTCTATGATTGAATCCACCCAATCTTGGATAGGTTTCTAAATTGATCGCTTCTTTAATTGTTATTTCTTCCTTTAATTTTGTTAAGTGCGATCTTAAACCACAAACCCCTCTTTTTGCTAACTTTCACTTGATTTGATCAAATTGCATCTACGATCCTTGAGGAGACGATCCGGTGTTGTCACCGTACTACAAGCTTAGGTAATAACTTTGGTTATAATTTTGACCGAGTTCGGCGCTCGTCAAAATTTTGGCCCGTTCTGTCGGGGATTAGTAAGTGTAATCTTTTCATTTGAAGTGTTTTTACTAACTTTTGCTTTTTATTAATTTTTCTAACATTTTTAACCATTGTCTAGTGTATTTTGCTTATTTATTTGTTTTTGTGTGATGCATGACTAGGTCTCGAGCCTCGATAACTTGGTTGACTTTGATCCGAGATTGATAGAACCTTGCATAGCTTGATTAGAGCTCGTAGGCTAAGTGCAAGAATTGCTTCTGAATTTGATCTTAATATTGAGAGTGAACTTGAGATCTTGAATAATTAAACTATGGCCGATAACATGCAAAATAGAACTCTTAAGGAACTTGTCGCTCTCCCGATATAACTAACCGCCTTTGTGTATTCAATACCCAGATCTTGATGCTTTGATTTTAAGTTAAAATCTGGATTGATACATTTGTTGCCCAAGTTTCATGGTTTTGCAGTGAGGATCCCCATAAGCATCTAAAGGAGTTCCATGTGGTTTGTTCAACCATGAAACCACATGGGATCTCGAAGAAAGCACATCAAGCCGAGGGCATTTCCTTTCTCACTTGCGATACTGACCAAGGATTGGTTATTTTATCTTTCACCAGGTTCAAGAACAAGTTGGACCGACATGAAGCGGTTGTTCTTAGAGAAATTTTTCCTCGCCTCTAGAGCCGCTTTGCCATTAGAAAAGATATATGTGGCATAAGACAAATGACAGGGGAGACTTTGCATGAATATTGGGAAAGATTCAAGAAGCCGTGCTCGAGTGTCCCCACCACCAAATCACCGATCGCTCTTAATTCAATATTTCTATGAAGGCTTGCTTTGCCAAATGACAAGCATGGTGGATGCTTTGCCTCTGGAGGAGCCTTAGTAGACAAGACCCCTGCAGCAACGAGAGATTTGATAGCAAACATGGCAGCCAACACCCAACAATTTGGCACACGAATTATTACCTCAACCAGAGGAGTCAATGAAACAGTGGAACACAGACTTGATGAATTAACTTCTTTGGTGAGGCAGTTAGCAGTGGGACAACAAGCACCAATGCCGATGGCTGCAACTGTGTGTGGCATTTGCTCTTGTTCATCTCATCCTACTGATGCATGCCCTACACTTCAGGATGGTGGTTCTATTATTCCAGAACAATCTGTTGCGAACTGGTATTTTTTCTGGTAGACCCCAATATCGCAATCACAAAGAAGAAATTCCCGGATATGATCCATTTTCTAATACCTATAACCCCGGCCGGAGGGACCATCCCAACCCGAGATATGGAAATTCGGTCAACAACAACAAATTTCTACCAACAAGAAGAACCACGCTTTAGATACCAAGTTACAGTGCCCTAGCAACAAGTACCAACCACCGCATTTAGGCAAGCACAACCCGCGCGCCACCCATACAAGAGCCCTCCCAGCCTACTGTTCCAAGCCACTCCAACGAGCCACCTTTCGAAGACTTGATGAAACAAGCCAAAGCAGAATGTCAATGCCACCATCCGAATTTACAAACTCAAATTAGGCGATGGCAACCACTCGAGTGAGTCGAAAAGTCAAGGGTCGAACCAATTGCCTTCACAAACAAATCAACAACCCAAGAGGCAATGTAAGTGCCATTAGCTTGAGAAGTGGCGGAGAAGTTGACGGTCCTACTCCACCACAACCCGAACTACAAGTGCATCAACCGAAGGTGACCGAAACAAAAGAAAGTGGATAGCTCGGTCCAAAAATCAGGATACGTAAGAAATGTGCGAGAATTCAAATCGGCTATTCCACTACCTTTTCCACATGTAGAGTCACACAAATTCAAGCATACCGCGCAAACAGAAATAGAAAGAGAAGTCATGGACACATTCAGAAGGTGGAAATCAATATTCCCTCCTTGATGCAATCAAGCGCATTCCCAAGTATGCCAAATTCCTCAAAGAGTTGTGTACTCACAAGAGAAGACTTAAGGGTACCGAGAAAATAAGCATGGGCGTAAATGTTTCGCAATGATTCTACCAAGCATGCCACAAAAATGCAAAGATCCCGGAACTTTCACAATTCCTTGCACGATAGGTAACTCCAAATTTGAACATGCAATGCTAGATTTGGGTGCTTCGATTAATGTCATGCCTATGTCAATTTATCGGTCCTTGAACATTGGCACTTTACAACCCACCGGTATAGTGATTCAATTGGCAAATAGGACCACCGCTTATCCTCGCAGAGTGCTAGAAGATGTATTAGTTCGGGTGAATGAGCTAATTTTTCCAAATGGACTTCTATGTCTTGGACATGGAAGATGAGTTTTCAAAGAAACCATGCTCCATTTATTCTAGGCGGAGACCGTTCCTCAAGACCGCCAAGACCAAGATAGATGTGCATGCTTGGCACCCTTTCTATGGAGTTTGGCGATGATTTGGTACAGCTTTAACATTTTTGATGCCATGAGACATCCCCTAGAGGAGCATTCTGCTTTTCCATATTGATGTGATTGAGATGCTTTGGTTGATGATGTTTATCTTTGATTTATATGCTGAATTCCCTGATATTATTGACTTTCTGGATTCTGTTTCTTGTGATACATGTGTTGCTTGTGATGTTGAGCCATGTGCTGCATGTGCTGAGATTTATGCTGGTATGAGTGATGATGCAACCGCTGACTTAAATGATACCGCATGTGAAAATAGAAGTCGAAGCTGTCTTGAATTTAATGTTGCTTGAATTAGTTGTTTCAAATAGCTTGCTTTGCCTTCCATTGTACAACCCCATCCTTAGAGTTGAAGACTTTGCCGATCATCTTAAATATGCATATTTAGGAGATGGTGAGAAGTCTGCCAAGATGATTGTTGCTAAGAATCTCGCAACCCGAACAAGAAGAAAAATTACTGCAGGGTTTTGAGGCGTATAAGCAAGCCATCGGATGGACACTTGCGATATTCCCGGTATTAGTCCCTCCACATGCATGCATAGGATTTTATTGGAAGAGGATACGAAACCAAGTAAGGCAACCCCAAAGGAGACCGAACCCCTTGATTCTAGATGTGGTGAAGAAGGAAGTGACCAAGCTACTTCAAGTCGGCATTATTTATCCCATATCGTACAAGAAATGGGTGAGCCCCGTGCGGGTTGTTCCCAAGAAATCTGGGGTCACAAGAGTTGAGAATGAGAATAATGAACTTCTACCCACAAGAGTTCGAACGGTTGGCGGGTTTGCATTGATTATAGGCGGCTTAACCAGGCTACCGAAAAAGATCATTTTCCGCTACCTTTCATTGATCGATGTTGGAGAGGCTAGCTGGCAAGTCACATTATTGTTTTCTCGGATGGATATTCGGTTATTTTCAGATTCATATAGCCCCAGAAGACCAAGAGAAGACTACTTTCACTTGTCCATTTGACACATTTGCATACAGGAGGATGCCCTTTGGTCTATGCAATGCTCCAGGCACCTTTCAGAGGTGTATGGTAAGTATCTTTTCTGATTTTTTAGAAAATTGCATGGAAGTATTTATGGATGATTTTACTGTCTATGGATCTTCCTTTGATGCATGTTTAGATAGTCTGGCTCAGGTCTTGCATAGATGCATTAAGACTAACCTCGTTCTAAATTTTGAGAAATGTCATTTCATGGTAGAACAAGGTATAGTCTTAGGGTTTATTTTAAGTGTGGAGGGGGTACTCTTAACTTTGGTGAAAATTTTTATGAAATCAATGAACACTTGAGTATTGTTAGTAATCAAGCATGAGTTTTGTGTTAGTTTCATGATTACCTCTGAGTTGATAAACATATTTTCGAAAGGGAATCCACTATCATGAACTGTTTTGTGCAAGGCAATCTTTTTCAATTGAGTGTTGAAACATTTAACATCTTATTTAGAAATTACTCATGTCTGCTTGCATTTATTCTCTCTATTAACTTAGCCAGAAAGTGAGTTTTGAGCTTTAATGATTGGATTTATCATAAACCAAATCCTATTTTTCTTCTAGAGTGAGTTTTCTCTTTATTTATGTATGCTAAAAATTACATTTTTTCTTAATTTTCTTTGAATACCCAATTGAATAATTAGGTTGGTTTCTTTGGAGCAATTATTGTGTTAATTAAAAAGTTATTAAGGATTGTTTTTGTTTTCAAGGGTTGATAAAAAAAGAATTAAAGAGAAAAAAATGATGAAAAGGAAGAAGAAATAAAAAGATTGTTGGTGAAGAATAATGAGAATAATTTGGTTGAAAGTGAGAGTGAGAATTGGTTATATCCTTGTGCATTATGCTCTATTGATCATGGTTATATCCTTGTGCATTATGCTCTATTGATCATCTTTTCAACCTGATTCTATTTTGTATCACTTTATCCATAAACATTCTTTAATTTATTTATCTTTTTCCTACCATTCATTATACCTTTAGACCCAGTACAACAAGAGGAAGTCCTTTTGATTCTTGTTATGTATGTGATCTTGAAAGTGAAGATGAGATTGATAATCAAGCCTATGATATTGCATTTTTCAAGAGAAATTTGAGTGATCTCTTTGTCCTTAAACATTTGGGCGATGGAATGATGAGTGATCTCAAATGGTTAGTAAAGAGAAAATGTGCAAGCTAGACTCAAGCCTCTAATTGTATTAAGTGTTAAACTATCTTGCTTGATTGGATTTGATTGCTGAGCTTAATTGAATTTTTAAATTATGAGATTTCCTTGATTTGTGTTTTTTGATGTTGAGTTTAATCTTGTTTTTTATTCATATTCTTTGCTTGAGGACAATCAAAGTTCAAGTGTAGGAGAATTTAATGTGTGGATAAAATACACATATCTTGCGCTTGATTTGAGGTGGATTTAGGTGTGCTTTGATTAATTTATGTTAGAATTTATATCACATTTAATCTAATTATCATTGGTATCTCATGATTGGTCTTTCTCTATATTTTTAGGTTCAAAAGATGTGTTTTGACATGGCTTTATGAAGCTTTGGATGGATTGATTGTAATTGAGTTGAGCTCGAAATTTATATGACCAAGATTCACAGAGTTTTTGACCTTTGCGCAATAAAATGAGCATAACTTGAGCTACAAAGGTCGAAACGAGGTGATTCCAGTGGCATTGGAAAGCTAAGACAAAACCCTTTAACTTTCATGAAGATCACTTATCTTTTTTCCAACCTGTGAGTGATTGAGGAGTTAGACACGGTCGTGTCAAACTTGAAAAATGCTTCTAACAAGCTCACACGGCCCTGTCTAACTTCCATGAAGCTTTTGCCACAGACACACGACTGTGTGTCTTGGTCACATAGTCGTGTGTCATCCTACATTAAAATTACGCAGTTTTTAAAGCTCACACGGTCGTGTCGTGTGCTCACACGACCATATAAGGTATTATGGAGCGTAAAAAAAGTAGTTTTCACCCAAATTGTTATAAATAAAAACAAACCCTCAAACTTAAAACATACAAAGATAGCGGGGAACTTTGAGAGGCACAAGGATTGGAGGCTAGGGCTTGGAAGGCACGATCAAGAGTCAATGAAGTTCAACCATTGAAGTCTTTTTCTCAATCTTCATCTTCTCCATCTTCTCTTTTTGTTTTGGAATCATGATTGTTTCTTTAATCTTTGTTCTTGTTTTTGTTACAATTGCCATGGTGGCTGATAATCACATATTTTATTCATTAAGAAACCCTTATGTTTAGTTATTTACACTCTTCATGTACTTAATTGACTGAATTTGATTATGTTTTGTAAGTTTGAACTCGAATCGGACTTAATTGATTTTTTCAGCATTATTCGGGTCTTACATTGTTTCTGTATTTTAGCCATATCTTGAGTTCTAAATGTCTGATAATTATGAATTTTACCTTGTAGGAAAGATAAGAGAGATCTCTACAACTTTGATGAAGAGCTCAAAGTCAATTTCAGACATCTAGTGGAGCTAATTGGGCATGGAAATCAGAATACGGGATTTGTGACTGGAACCCGAACAGTGTGTAGTAACCAGAACATAATTCGAGTTTGGATTTATAGAATGGGCTGAAAATTTGTAATCTGAAAGTTAATACCCATATGTACAACTTTCATGACAAACACAAAACTTGATTCGGGCTCCTTGATGGAGATATTGGGTCTGAAAGTCAAAATAGAGGTGCTGAAACTGGTCCTGAACAGTCTGTAGTAATTGGGTCATATCTTGGGCTGTAGGACGAATTTTTGGGTGCTTCCAGAGCCATTGGAAAGCTTAGACAATTTCCTAGAACTTTCATGAAAGACCACTTGGCTCAGAAATGACGAAATCAATGAGTTCAGTAATGAATACTTTCGGAGACAAGGAAGCTCACCTACCAAGTTCACCTACCAAGCTCACCTACCAATCTCACCTACCAAGCTCACCTACTAATTCCACCTACTAATCTCATCTACCCATCTACTACTACTCTGAATCCTCTATAAAAGGAAGCATGTGGAGAGCCCTAGGACAACACACACTTGGTGTTAGAAATAACTTTTCATAGTTCTTGTATATTTTTCCTTCATTGTAATGGAGAGCTAAGTCACTTCTAGTCAATTCGGGACTCTTGAAGAGATTGTGGCTTGGATTCTTGAGACCTTGGTTATGTAATGTATTTGATTTATATTTGAATTCCTCTTCTCTTCTTCTTCTGTTCTCTTGATCTTGAATGCATGAATGGTGATTCTGTTTATGTTTGATCTGATTTGATCTTGGTTTAAGATTAAGTATTGTGATGAAATTTAGAACTGATTGATCTAAACTAATCACGTAATTGAAGAGGTTAGGTTACTGATTTGTGCCTAGGTTAATTGAATTCGGTGCTTAAATTGACATATATTTATATGAATGGTGCGATTGCAGATTTGTGTTTATCACTTGTCAATTGAATTCTGGACGATTGTCTAGTATGAATTCTGGGATCGATGCGAGAGATCTCGGTTAGATCCAAGTTAACCATTCAAATGTATTTCAGGTGTTTGTTGAAAGGTCTATGATTGAATCCACCCAATCTCGGATAGATTTCTGAATTGACTGTTCTTTTAATTGTTATTTCTCTTTAAATCCTGTCACTGCGATCCTTGAACCATCAAAACCCCCCTTTTTTCTAACTTTCACTTGATTTGATCAAATTGCATCTACGATCCTTGAGGAGACGATCCGGTGTTGTTCACTATACTACAAGTTTAGGTAATAACTTCGGTTATAATTTTGACTGAGTTCGGCGCTCGTCAAAATTTTGGCGCCGTTGCCGGGGATCTCGTAGGTGTAATCTTTTCATTTTGAGTAACCTTACTAATTTTTGTTCTTTCTTACCTATTCTAACAGTTATTTTTTTTTACTAACATTGTTCATACCATACTAACATTTTTATCCTAGCTTTTGAATTTTTCTGATTTAGGAAAGACGGAAAACAGGTGATTACGGGTAACTATTGCAATTTTCGAACTGCGACATGCCCAGAATGAGCTGAAACTTCGTCAATTGAAGGAAAACAACCTGATAAACAAGACTCACAGTAAATTGTGAGGCCACCCCTGGTTTTTCGAAATTCTATCATTTAGACCACTTTTTCAATTTTTTATTGCATTTTCTAGTTTCATTTTTATGTAGATTTTGTTCTGTGTTGATTCCATAATTTTTAAAAATGTTTAGACATATTAACTAGATTTATTTTTGCATATTTTGAGTGTTGTTTAGTGTATTTTGCTTAGTTGCAGTTTTTGTGTTTTTGTGCTTTAGTTGATGCATGACTAGGTCCAATCTCGATATCTTGCTTGATCTTGATCCTGAGATTGATAGGACCTTGCATAGATTAATTAGATCTCGTGTGATAAATTCCAGAGTTAATTCGAACCTAATTTTGGGAGTGAACCCGATAACTTAAGTAATCCCGAAATCATGGTGATAACATGCATAATAGAACCCTTAAGGAACTTGCTTTGCTCTTGATGTATCTTACCAATCTTTGTGCATTCAATATCCTCGATCTTGATGCAGATTTTGAGTTGAAATCTGGTTTGATACACTTGTTACCAAAGTTTCATGGTCTTGCGGGTGAAGATCCTCATAAGCACCTGAAAGAGTTCCATGTTGTGTGTTCAACCATGAAGCCACAAGGCATCTCCGAGGAACACATCAAGTTAAGGGCATTTCCCTTCTCACTTGTCGATGCAACCAAAGATTGGTTGTTTTATCTTTCACCAGGTTCAGTCAGAAGTTGGAATGACATGAAGAGGTTGTTCCTGGAGAGATTCTTCCCTGCCTCGAGAGCTGCTGCAATTAGGAAGGATATATGTGGCATCATACAGATGTCTGGTGAGACTTTGCATGAATACTGGGAGAGATTCAAGAAGTTGTGTTCGAGCTGCCCTCATCACTAAATTAGTGACCAACTCTTGATTCAATACTTTTATGAGGGTTTGCTGCCAAATGATAGAAGCATGATCGATGTTGCCTCTAGAGGAGCCTTGGTAGACAAAACTCCTACCGCCGCAAGAGATCTGATAGCAAACATGGCAGCCAATACCCAATGTTTGGCTCGCGGATCATCACCGCAACCGGAGGAGTTAATGAAATTCAAGCATCTCATATGGACCAACAAAGAATGGAACACGACTAGATGAATTGACTTCTTTGGTAAGACAGATAGCAAGTGGGTCAACAACCACCCATGCAGATGACTGCATCAGTGTGTGGAATTTGCTCTAATTCATCTCATCCTACTGATTCATGCCCTACACTTCAGGAAGATGGTTCCTCTTTTCCAGATCAATGTGTTGCTGCAGCTGGTGTTTTTCCTGGAAGACCCCAATATCAGCAACAATAGCAACAATCTAGATATGATCCATTTTCTAGTACTTATAATCCTGGTTGGCGAGACCATCCCAATTTGAGATATGGGAATTCTAACCAAAGAACAACAACATTTCCCACCAAGAACAATAGCCCCAAAGAAGAAGAACAACAATTTAGATACCAAGTCTGCAGGTCCAAGCAACAAATACCAACAAATACCCCCCGCATTCGATTAACAACGAACCTATTCAAATAGATCTGTCCAATCCACTCCAAATGAGCCATCATTGGAAGACCTGATGAAACAAATGGCCACAAATAACATTCGGTTCCTAAGCAGAACGTCGGTGCCAACATTCGAATTTACAAACTCAAATCGGGCGGTGGCAACCACCGTGAGCGAGCTAAAGAGTCAAGGTTCTAGCCAATTGCCTTCACAAACAGTCAACAATCCAAGAGGCAACGTAAGTGCAATTACCTTGAGAAGTGGCAAAGAAGTTGATGTTCCAACCTTACAAAGAATCGAAATTGACCAAAAATAGGAAATGGATAATTCAGTCCGAAAATCTGCGTACCATTGAAGAAAATTGCAGAGAATTCAAATGTTACCATTCCATTACCTTTTCCAAATAGGATCACACAATCCAAGAGAACAATGCAAGCAGAAATGGAAAAAGAAGTCATGGAGACATTCAGGAAAGTGGAAATCAATATTCCCCTCCTAGATGCAATCAAGCAAATTCCAAAATATGCTAAATTTCTCAAGGAGTTGTGCACTCATAAGAGAAGGTTGAAAGGGGATGAGAAGATCAGTATGGGTAGAAATGTTTCTGCAATGATTCTGCCAAGCATGCCACAGAAATGCAAAGATCCTGGAACTTTCACAATTTCTTGCACAATTGGCAACTCTAG
Organism: Ormosia emarginata; assembly: GCA_029884605.1. NCBI lineage: Eukaryota > Viridiplantae > Streptophyta > Magnoliopsida > Fabales > Fabaceae > Ormosia > Ormosia emarginata. Next base: position 1,439,208 of record JAQQTP010000015.1, on the reverse strand, counting down.
ATTTGAGCATGCAATGCTAGATTTGGGTGCTTCGATCAATGTCATGCCCATGTCAGTGTATAAGTGTTTAAACATCGGTACTTTGCAACCCACTGGTATCGTGATTCAGTTGGCAAATAGAGCCACTGCTCATCCCGCAGTGTCTTTGGAAGATGTGTTAGTTCGGGTGAATGAGTTAATTTTTCCAACAGATTTCTACATTCTCGGACATGGAAGATGAGTCTCCAACAAACCATGCTCCATTGATTCTAGGCGGAGACCATTCCTCAAGACCGCCAAGACCAAGATAGACGTGCATGCTTTGGCACCCTTTCTATGGAGTTTGGCGACGATTTGGTACAATTTAACATTTTTGATGTCATGAGACACCCCCCAGAGAGCATTCTGTTTTCCATGTTGATATGATTGAGATGCTTTGGTTGATGATGTCTATACTTGATTTATATGCGAATTCCCGATATTGTTGACTATCTTGGTTCTATTTCTTGTGATACATGTGCCACTTGTGATGTTGAACCATGTGCTTTGCATGTGCCGAGATTTATTCTCATTATGAGTAATGATACAACATGCCGATGATGCAACAATTGAGAATGAGAGTCAAGATACCATGCTTTGAAATTAATGTTCTTGAGATAGTTGTTTCAGATCACTTGTTACCTTCCATTGTGCAACCTCAATCTTTGGAGTTGAAGACTTTACTGACCATCTTAAATATGCATATTTGGGAGATGGTGAGACACTTCCGTGATCATTGCTAAAAACTTACAACCCGATCAAGAAGAAAAGTTACTGCAGATTTTGAGGCGTAATAGGCAAGCCATCGGATGGACTCTTGCGGATATTCCCGGTATTAGTCCCTCCACATGCATGCATAAGATTTTATTGGAAGAAGGGATCAAACCGGACAGACAGTCCCAAAGGAGACTAAATCCCCGATTCTAGATGTGGTGAAGAAGGAAGTTACAAAGCTACTTCAAGTGGCATTATTTATCCCATATCCGACGGTCAATGGGTGAGCCCCGTGCAAGTGGTTCCCAAGAAATCTGGGTCACGGTGGTTGCGAATCGAACAATGAGCTTGTGCCCACACGAGTTCAAAACAAATTGGCGAGTTTGCATTGATTATAGGCGGCTCAACCAGGCTACCGAGAAAGGATCATTTCCCGCCGCCCTTCATTGATCGGATGTTGGAGCGGTTAGGCGGCAAGTCACATTATTGTTTCCTGGATGGATATTCGGGCTATTTTCATTCATATAGCCCCGTAAGACCAAGAGAAGACTACTTTCACTTGTCCATTTGACACATTTGCATACGGGAGGATGCCCTTTGGTCTATGCAATGCTCCGTGCACCTTTCGGAGGTGTATGGTAAGTATCTTTTCTGATTTTTTAGAAAATTGCATGGAAGTATTTATGGATGATTTTACTTGTCTATGGATCTTCCTTTGATGCATGTTTAGATAGTCTGGCTCAGGTCTTGCATAGATGCATTAAGACTAACTCGTTCTAAATTTTGAGAAATGTCATTTCATGGTAGAACAAGGTATAGTCTTAGGGCATGTGATATCTCGTGAGGCTATTGAGGTAGATCCCGCAAAAATAGATGTTATTTCATGCCTATCTTACCCCACATGCGTGCGGGAGATTCGTTCTTTCCTTGGTCATGCAGGTTTCTATCGGCGGTTCATAAAGGATTTCAAAAAATTGTACTTCCGCTATCCAACTTACGCAAAAAGATGTGGAGTTTCACTTTGACAAGAAGTGCCGTGGATGCCTTCAATCAATTGAAGCAGGCATTGACCAAGACACCTATCATCCAACCGCCGGATTGGACACTTCCATTTGAACCGATGTGTGATGCCTCTAATTATGCATTGGGAGTCGTTTCTTGCACAAAGGGTCGGTAAAGTATCTCATGTCATTTCCTATGCTTCGAGAACTTTAGATCCTGCACAAATCAACTACACCACAACTGAAAAAGAACTTTTAGCAATTGTTTTTGCTTTAGATAAATTTCGATCATATTTGCTTGGTTCCAGAGTGGTTGTGTTTTCGATCATGCGCATTGATTGAAGTTTCTCCGAAGAAGCCCAATGCCAAGCCCCGGTTGATTAGGTGGATGTTGCTCCTCCAGAGTTTGATATTGAGATCCGTGACAAGAGTGGAGCGGAGAATTTGGTGGCTGATCACTTGAGTCGAATTGAAAGGGAGGCAGATGTTTTTCCCATCCATGATGTTTTCCCTGATGAGCAGCTTTTCAAGCTGCAAGGCAACATCCCTTGGTTTGCTGATTTGATTAATTTCTTGGTTGCTAAAGCAATACCTGCACATTTCACTAAGGCTAAGATTGATAAATTGAAAAGTGAGTCAAAGTATTATGTGTGGGATGATCCTTACTTATGGAGATTTTGCAGTGACCAAGTAATTAGGAGATGTGTGCCTGATGATGAATTCCATTCCATTCTTAGCTTTTGTCATAAACTTGCATGTGGCGGCCACTTCGGTCCTCAACGGACTGCTAGGAAAGTTTTAGACTCTGGATTATATTGGCCCACTCTATTTCATGATGCATATATGTTTTGCAAATCTTGTGATCAATGCCAGAGAACAGGGAATACTTCTCGTAGGAATGAAATGCCCCAGAAACCTTTATTATTTTGTGAGATTTTTGATGTTTGGGGTATTGACTTTATGGGTCCTTTTCCTGTATCATTTGGTTTTGTTTACATTCTGCTTGCTGTGGATTACGTATCTAAATGGGTGGAGGCTAAGGCCACTCGGACTGATGATTCTAAAGTTGTTGTGGATTTTATTAGATCACAGATTTTCTGTAGGTTTGGAGTCCCGAGAGCCATCATTAGTGATCAAGGTTCACATTTTTGCAATCGAAGCATGGAGGCTTTGATGAAGAAGTATGGAGTCCAACACAAGGTTTCTACACCCTACCACCCGCAAACCAATGGGCAAGCCGAGGTCTCCAACAGAGAAATTAAGCAGATACTCCAGAAGACAGTTCAACCTAACAGAAAGGACTGGAGCAAGAGGCTTGAGGATGCTTTATGGGCTTACCGGACTGCTTTTAAGACACCAATCGGGATGTCTCCGTATCGGATTGTTTTTGGAAAAGCCTGCCACCTGCCGGTGGAAATTGAGCATCGAGCATTCTGGGCGGTGAAAAGGTGCAACTTGGACCTAGATCAAGCAGGTATGGAGAGGAAGTCATGCAATGCAAGCAATTGGAGGAGATCCGCTTGGAGGCTTATGAAAGTTCCAAACTTTATAAGGAGAAGACCAAAGCCTTCCATGATAAGTTGATTATGAGGAAAACATTTGAGATTGGTCAAAAAGTTCTCCTCTATAACTTCCGCATCCGACTCATGCCTGGCAAATTAAGGTCTAGATGAGATGGACCATTTATTGTTACTAATGTTTTTCCTTCTGGTGCTGTTCAGATTAAAAGTGAGGTCACTGCCAAAGCTTTCATCGTAAATGGACACCGCCTCAAACAGTATCATGAACTTCCAGAGAATGCAGAAGTGGAGGTGATGAACCTTCTCCATCCGCATTATGAATTAAAAAAAAAAGAATAAAAAAAAAAAAAAAAAGAAAAAAAAAGAAAAAAAGAAAAAAGAAAAAGAAAAAAAAAAATAGTCATGTGCCCGACAATGAGGTAGGTAATGTCGCTCGAAGCATGTGGAGGTCATTTTTTTCTTCACGACAACAACTGCGAAAATCTTGCAAGTATGGATTTTATTGGCCTACTTTATTAAAGGTCCGTTACACCTTTTGCAAAAGCATGCGGAAATTGGTCAAAAAGTTCTGCTTTGAGATTATCGTCTGCACCTACTCTGGGGACGTAGATATTGAGGATCCTAGGAATGGTACTGCGCTTAAGTTAATGGACAAAGACTCAACCATTCTTGGAAAACCAAGTTCTTGAGTTCTTTGTGTTGCCTTGCTAAGTGGCGGATACGGTACTCCGTGACTCTTGAGTCGATTTATTCTTCGCTTCCCAAAATAACTCGAACCCTTCTTCTCCTTCAAAATGGATGTCATTCTTTCAAACCTGAGAAAACATTTTCCTTCTCTTCCTCAAAATGCTCGAGAAAAATCTACAAAGTTCGATGTGAGAGATTGAGAATGTTAATGCACAAGGGTATGCCGAGAAGATGTACGCCGGATAATTGAAGCAAAGGTCCGATTAGCGGTGAGTCCTCAATTTCATTTGACTCATATATGCCCTCTTGGAAGAAGTTCATATTCTAAAAGGAGAAGAGCAAAAAGGTTACAAGTCTGTCACAAATGTGGACGATGGAACCGTAACAAGCGATGTCGTACTAAGGGGATGGTTTCCGCAAATAGAGAAGATAAAATTTTCTTCATTAAGAATGGATCGAGTAAGGAGTCATTAGATGATATCTTATTGACTCTTGAGACGCATTCTTGTGGATTGGTGCATCGTGAAATTCTTAAATTGTGGAATCTCTTTAAGGATGAAGAACAACGCTACAATCTTGGGAATCGACTCTAAAAGACCTCGTTTGCCAATTTATAAAAAATTGGATGGGAAGCTTATCCTCGACTCATAGAAGACGTTTAAGCCGTTCGGACGTTAAACCGAGAGGCAGATGTGAGCCATATCCACAAACAATCTGTACATATCATCTTCTTCATCTTCTTCTTCTTCTTCTTCATGTCATTTTTCAAAAAAAAAAAAAAAAACAAAACAAAAAAAAAAAAAAACAAAAAACAAAAAACAAAAAAAAATGAAAAAAAATGTCTACTTGTTAGGGTTGGCTTTGGTAACACAAACCGTGAATGGGGAAATGCATGCATCTGATCCAGCCTTCTTAATTGAAAAACAAAGAAGGTAGATTGTATTCCACATGTGAGGCAACAATGGTCGTATTATGGTCACTTGTTTCTTTTGGGAGCCCTATGTTGCGCATTTGGTCTTGAATGGGTCGAATCTTGGTCAACAATGCTTTGGCACAAAGCCGAAAGAGCGTACTACCTCCATCCCAATCTTAAGTAAGTATACACTCATCTTTCATCAAGTTTTTCTAACAATTTCAAAAAAAAAAAAAAAAAAGGACGTGATGTCTCTTCGCACTCATGACGCCAAGATAAAGATAAAGATACGCCATGGAGACCGTACATACAGTATGTCATCATTTTCTATTTCTTTTATCTTTGTATCATTTTGTTGTATTTTGATTTTTGTGCGAGACGATCCTTTGAGCAGGGGTCCTTCGGGGTTTCTAGACTTCTTTACCTTGATGGTTTTTCTTGAAGTCGACAAAAAAAAAAAAAAAAAAGATTCTCGTGTCTCTTAATTTCAACCTTTTCTCGACAACAAACCAACCTACCCTTATAGGTGCAATTATTTCCCTTTCCATTCTTTTTCTTATTTAAACACTCCATTTTCTCCATTTTCCTTCACACTCGAAACACTCAAAGGGAGGAAGAGTATAGAATGGGGCCTTCTATTCGTAACCTCAAAAATGTCTGTGTTTTTTGGGGTCGAGTTATGGGAAGGGATTAGAGTTTGTAAACGCAGCTAGCACTCTTGGTCGATCACTTGCTGCGAGGAATATTCATCTTGTATATGGGGGAGGTTGTCGTGGGTTAATGGGGGCTGTATCACTTGTTTGCCTTTGTAAGAGACAATCGAGTTTTAGGTGTCATTCTGAAAACTTTAGCTCAACGTAACATCAATGGAAAGACAATTGGGGAGGAACTTAAAGTATCATCAATGCATGAACGCATGAAGATAATGCTTGAAAACTCGATGCATTCATTGCCTTACCAGGTGGTTTTGGTACTTTGGAAGAAATTTTTCAAATTGTCTCTTGGGCGAATGAACATCCACCATAAACCCATTGGTTTGTTGAATGTTAATAATTTCTTTGATCTTTTGTTATTTTTTCTTGACAAAGTCATGGAACAAAAATTTATCACTCCTTCTAAGCAAGACAACTTCTTATCTCTGCCTTCACTATTGATGAGCTCATTGATAAATTAGAAGCTTTTGAGTATGTACTGATCGTATTAGCTCAGATTGATTGGTCAACGGGAAGCAAATGAAGGAAGTAACAAGAAACAAGAGCCCGATCTGAAACTTTCTCTTTAATGGGTTTGAAAAAAATAAAAATTGTTGTTGTTTTGTTTAGTATGATATGATTGTCATGGACTTATTAAACCAATTCGTGATGGCAGAGTAAGGAGTAATTTTACTCTTGAGACGCATCTTAATTGGTGGCGAGTAAGGAGTTTTTTAGGTAGTAATTAATTAGTATTGAATTGTGAAAGTACTAACGTTTTCTTGTTTGATTTCTTTTCGTGTCGATGCGACACGACAAGGTGTGTTTCTTTTCTGCTTAGCGTTGATTCACTTCTTATCGTTGTGTTGCTCTTTTCTATCTCTTTCTTTCACATTGAGGACAATGTTACATAAAGTGTGGGGGAGAGATTTTAGCATGTTTCTGTTTCTTTTCGTTTGTTAAAAAAAAAATTCAAAAAAAAAATAAAAAAAAAAAATAATAAAAAAGGGGTTCATTGCATGATTGAATAATTTTTCTCCCTTCTTGAACTGATATGCTTGGTGATGGATGATTGAATTGATGAATTGAGTTTGATGGATGCATACCTTGTGAGATTTTGAGCCTAATGGATGGATTCAACATTTATGCCATTCTCTTCTTTCTTGTGTGATTTTCACTCATGTTAATGACCACTCTAGAACTTGCTTTGATTCTTTTTGAGGCTACATTTCACTTGCATGCATGAACATGATTGAGGCCCTCTTTCTTAGCTAGTTTAACCAAATAGCCAACCTTGTTTTCAATATGATATCAAGCACTCTTTTGACCTCTCGAAAATTCTCTCGATTCCCGCCAACCTTGTATATTTTCCTTTGCTTAACCCCTTTGAGCTTATTTGACCATTCCTTGTTTCTAGCTCATTATGTGCCTTAAATGAAAAATCGTGTTCTTACTGTACCTTAGGGAATAAAAGAACATTAGCCTGTTAATGGATGAGTTTTTGAACAAGTGTGGGGGTGTGTGTACAAAATGGTTGTTGAAAAAAAAAAGAAAAGAAAAGAAAGAGTGCCTAGAAAAAAAAAAAAAAAGAAAAATGTATGTATATAGTTATGTTCATATATATATAAAAAAAGAGAAAATGATTGGGAAATGAATATGTAAAGGGATATACATTAGAGTTGAGATGAACTTTTATGCTCGTTATTTGAACTCAGCTCTCATTTGCTTTTATTCTCTTTGGTATTTATCTTCTCATATCCATTTTATCCTCTTTTGTTACCTTGACCTCACTACAACCTTGAATAAAGTCCTCATGATTTGTGTGTGCATGTGTTTTGAGTAGTGGAGAAGTAGAAGATAAGCAAGCTTATGGTAGTGCAATTTTCATGGGTTGAATTGAGTGAAATACCTACCTTTTAAACACTTGAGAGATTGAGAGGGAATCTTGTGAAGATCCATCATTCTTAATTCATTCTTTTCAACGGAAGTTTCCTTGCTTGTTGGTTTGAGATGTGAAGAAATGTTACCTCATTTATGCTTTGATCCCTTGAATTTCTTGTTGCTCTTCTTGCTTCATTGAGTCCTTTAGAGTTTTTAACTTTTAAGTTTGTGTCGTTTGTCTTTGTCTTCTAACTTTAGTTTTATATGTTTTGCCCAGGAGTGCAAAAAGCTAAGTGTGGGGGAATTTGATAATCACATATTTTATTCATTAAGAAACCCTTATGTTTAGTTATTTACACTCTTCATGTACTTAATTGACTGAATTTGATTATGTTTTGTAAGTTTGAACTCGAATCGGACTTAATTGATTTTTTCAGCATTATTCGGGTCTTACACTGTTTCTGTATTTTAGCCATATCTTGAGTTCTAAATGTCTGATAATTATGAATTTTACCTTGTAGGAAAGATAAGAGAGAGTTCTACAACTTTGATGAAGAGCTCAAAGTCAATTTCAGACATCTAGTAGAGCTAATTGGGCATGGAAATCAGAATACGGGATTTGTGACTGGAACCCGAACAGTGTGTAGTAACCAGAACATAATTCGAGTTTGGGTTTATAGAATGGGCTGAAAATTTGTAATCTGAAAGTTAATACCCATATGTACAACTTTCATGACAAACACAAAACTTGATTCGGGCTCCTTGATGGAGATATTGGGTCTGAAAGTCAAAACAGAGGTGCTGAAACTGGTCCTGAACAGTCTGTAGTAATTGGGTCATATCTTGGGCTGTAGGACGAATTTTTGGGTGCTTCCAGAGCCATTGGAAAGCTTAGACAATTTCCTAGAACTTTCATGAAGACCACTTGGCTCAGAAATGACGAAATCAATGAGTTCAGTAATGAATACTTTCGGAGACAAGGAAGCTCACCTACCAAGTTCACCTACCAAGCTCACCTACCAATCTCACCTACCAAGCTCACCTACTAATTCCACCTACTAATCTCATCTACCCATCTACTACTACTCTGAATCCTCTATAAAAGGAAGCATGTGGAGAGCCCTAGGAGAACAGACACTTGGTGTTAGAAATAGCTTTTCATAGTTCTTGTATATTTTTCCTTCATTGTAATGGAGAGCTAAGTCACTTCTAGTCAATTCGGGACTCTTGAAGAGATTGTGGCTTGGATTCTTGAGACCTTGGTTATGTAATGTATTTGATTTATATTTGAATTCCTCTTCTTTTCTTCTTCTGTTCTCTTGATCTTGAATGCATGAATGGTGATTCTGTTTATGTTTGATCTGATTTGATCTTGGTTTAAGATTAAGTATTGTGATGAAATTTAGAACTGATTGATCTAAACTAATCACGTAATTGAAGAGGTTAGGTTACTGATTTGTGCCTAAGTTAATTGAATTCGGTGCTTAAATTGACATATATTTACATGAATGGTGCGATTGCAGATTTGTGTTTATCACTTGTCAATTGAATTCTGGACGATTGTCTAGTATGAATTCTGGATCTGATGCAGAGATCTCGGTTAGATCCAAGTTAACCATTCAAATGTATTTCAGGTGTTTGTTGAAAGGTCTATGATTGAATCCACCCAATCTCGGATAGATTTCTGAATTGACTGTTCTTTTAATTGTTATTTCTCTTTAAATCCTGTCACTGCGATCCTTGAACCATCAAAACCCCCTTTTTTCTAACTTTCACTTGATTTGATCAAATTGCATCTACGATCCTTGAGGAGACGATCCGGTGTTGTTCACTATACTACAAGTTTAGGTAATAACTTCGGTTATAATTTTGACTGAGTTCGGCGCTCGTCAAAATTTTGGCGCCGTTGCCGGGGATCTCGTAGGTGTAATCTTTTCATTTTGAGTAACCTTACTAATTTTTGTTCTTTCTTACCTATTCTAACAGTTATTTTTTTTTTACTAACATTGTTCATACCATACTAACATTTTAATCCTAGCTTTTGAAAATTACGCCAAAAATATACAAGAACTATGAAAAGCTATTTCTATATGTTTAACTTTTAAGTTTGTGTCGTTTGTCTTTGTCTTTTAACTTTAGTTTTATATGTTTTGCCCAGGAGTGCAAAAAGCTAAGTGTGGGGGAATTTGATAATTACATATTTTATTCATTAAGAAACCCTTATGTTTAGTTATTTACACTCTTCATGTACTTAATTGACTGAATTTGATTATGTTTTGTAAGTTTGAACTCGAATCGGACTTAATTAATTTTTTCAGCATTATTCGGGTCTTACACTGTTTCTGTATTTTAGCCATTTCTTAAACATATAGAAATAGCTTTTCAATGAAGCAAGAAGAGCAACAAGAAATTCAGTGGCTAAACTCATTTTTCTAGGATTGGGATGAAACTCTCTATTTCTCTATGTTGAATTGTTAATTTAATTCTTTGTTAATAGGAATTATTTTTCTTGATTCATTCTTACTATGCTTAATGCTTGTGGTATGTTGTGCACCATATTTACATGATCTTAGGCTTTAGGTGAGGGATCGAAAGATGAAGTCTAATTACTTGATAATATAAGAATTAAACTTAGGAATTGAAACCTAGACATAGGCTTAAATCCTTTGATGGGTAAACGATTATCATAAAACTTAATGGTCAAATCCGAACCAAACTGAACCAAACTCAATTGGTTCAGTTTGGTTCGGTTTTCGTATTTTATTATAGTCAAATACAAACCAAGCCGAATCGAACATCTACAGATTAGTTTAGTTTGGGTGATCAGTTTGACCATTTTTTTTACACAAAAATTAGTTAAATAATTAGCTTTTCATAGCAAAAAAAAAATAATAAATTTATAATTTTTTTTCTAAAAATAGAATCAAACTTATTTATCTCAATAAACATACTATAAAGTACAGCAAATAGATAAAGTATAAACAAATAAACATAATTAAAATATATTTAACAATGGATACTAGTACATAGACAAGTACACAACAACACTCAAATTTGGTCCCAACATAAATAAAAGGAAATACAAGTACATAACATAACAATGGATAGCACCCAAAGTCAATCCAAACTTAATCCAAACCCAATCTAAACTTAATCCAAACATAAAAATAAACATGATTCATCAATTATCATTCGTCAAATTAAATTTATCTTTGAACTTCATTTACATCTTACAATAAGCACAAATGAAAATGTTATGATCCTTCATTTTCATTTCAATAACCAATGTCTAAGGATTTAACAATAGAAACGTTATGGTCCTCCAAGACCACTCTCAATACTACATTGGTTTATCCATCCTATGAATAATCACTCACCTATCATGTTACCTTCTATTGTTTTATCCTACCAAAAGTTAATGGATAATATAACTTACTATATTCTATTATGCATCCACTGTAAGCTTAAGAAGCCACAACACCAAGACCCCAAGCTTCTCGACTTTTCCAATAACTAAAGAACCCCCACTGTAAGCTAGAATGTACACCAAAGAATCACTCAATGAGCTCCGAAAGAACACATTTACCATAACAAAAAGAAGGAAATTAGTGAATTGCATCTGCAATTGTGGATTGGGGTCGGCTGATTAGGAATGAATAAGATTAGACAGAGAATTATAGAAAGAGAACAGAGAAAAAAGTTATAATCAAATTAATTATATGACTCACTACCAAGGATTAAACATTAATATATTACCTTCAATAATTCTGACTTATGCAGATAAAGAGTCTTAAAGTAAGAAGTTCAATACTCCATCTAGTACATGTGGATTAAGTTCACATCTCACATTCAATGACATCAAGTTACTGAAGTCAATAGATGCAGTATTGAGAAGACCAAGAATCAATGAGAATATATATATATATATATATATGGTTTGGTTCAGTTCTTGGATTTGAAATTTCAAATCCGAGAACCGAACCAATTAAACTTTATTTAGCTTGGATTTTACTTGAACCAATCAATATACCCAAACCAAACTGAACCAATTTAATTAGTTTGGTTCGGGTTAGTCAGATTGGTTGGGTTATCCAAACTAATTTACGCCCCTAGTGCTAACCATCCTAATAGAGAGTGCGAGGGTCTGCAAGGAAACCAAACAATTTCACAGGAGCAGATTAACTTTATGGGGAATGCATAGATGAATCAACATAACCGATATTCTAATACATACAATCCAAGTTAGAGGAATCACCCAAATTTTTCATAGAACAGCCAAGGGGGACAATGAACTCAACAACCTCCTTATCAACCACCTTATATTCCACTAACTCAAGACAAATCATCGCCGGTGGAGGTTGCCTTAAAGAAGCTTACACAACAAACATCCTCTTTAGTACAGTAAACGATGAACTTCATGAATGTATCATAAACAAATTTCAAGAATCAAGAGTCAAGTGTTCGAAATTTGGAAGCATAAATTAGATAACTCTCAAGGCAATTATCTGAAAGACCACCTGGCAGCTTACCTAGTGACACAATGACAAATCTGAAAGAGCACTACAAAGCCATCACTTTGAAGAATGGCAAGTGGTAGAAGGGAGCAATACCGGTGTAAGAGAAGATGTGGTGATAAAGGAACAAGAAGACAAGCAAGACAAGAAGGCTGAAGAAGGAGTCAAGCAAAAGGACAGTAGGGCTATAGAAAAAGGGAAGAATCAAGTCGAAAAATATAATCTAACCACCAATCCATATTTCAAGATTCCATATCCTCAAAGGTTGAAGAAGCAAGAGAAGGAGAAGTAGTTTGAGAGGTTATTGGACATTTTTAAGAGGCTTCAAATTAACATACCTTTTACATAAGCCTTGGAGTAAATGCCAACATATGCCAAGTTCGTGAAGGAGCTCCTCTCCAACAAAAGAAAGCTCAAGCATGATGAAAATGTTATGTTAACAGAAGAGTGCAACACTATACTTCAAAGGAAGCTCCTTCTGAAATTGAAAGATCCATGTGCCTTCACCATTCCTTGTCAGATAGGGAACTTGATGATTGGGAAAGCTTTGTGTGACTTAGGGGCGAGTATAATTTTGATGCCTCTTTCTATCTTTAGCAAGTTAGGCATTGGACAAGTGAAGCCAACCATGATTTCATTGCAATTAGCCGATAGTTCAATCAAGCATCCATATGGAGTGGTTGTTAATGTTAATAAATTCATATTTTCCACATATTTTGTGGTGCTTGATATGAAGTAAGATGCTAATATTCCATTAATCCTTGGAAAACCATTCGTAGCTACGGGGAGAGCTCTCATTGATGTACATCAAGGTGAACTTATGTTAAGGGCGCATAACGAGAAAGTTACCTTCATTGTCTTTGAATCCTAAAACATCCAACAGAAAAAGCAAGTTGCATGAGAATGGATGTTATTGAAGCCTTGACGTCTGAGACCTTCAACATATAAAGTGATCCATTAGCTACACTAATCTCCCATGATGAGTTTATAGAAGAGGAAGAGCTAGACGAAGAAAGATAAAAGCTTGTGAGGTTGCTTGAAGCATAACATTTCATTAACCAAAATACGCAGCCAAAAACAGAGGACTTAAGAAAAGAAGATAAAGAAATGGTAATTAAGCTAGAATTAAAGCCTCTCCTCTCCCACCTTAAATATGCATTTGTTGATGAAAAGGAAGTGTGCCAGTCATTATTAACAATAAATTGAACAAGGTGGAGGAAACGAAACTACTTAGGGTTCTACTGGAACATAAGATGGATATAGGATGAAGCATTTTAGATTTAACAGGTATTAGTCCATCATTTTGCATGCATAAAATCCTCATGGAAGAAAATTTCAAGCCAGTTGTGCAACCTCAAAGATAATTGAATCCAACCATGAAAGAGGTTGTTCGAAAGGAAGTGGTGAAATTGCTAGATGCTAGCATTATTCACCCTTTCTCAGATAGTGCTTGGGTGAGTTAGGTACAAGTGCTCCCAAAGAAAGGAGGAATCACAATCGTGAAAAATGAAAAAAATGAGTTGATTCCTACAAGGACAGTTACAGGATGAAGAATGTGTATTGATTATCACAGGTTGAATAATGCCACTCGTAAGGATCACTTCCCACTTTTATTCATGTATCAAAGGCTTGAAAGGTTGGCTAGACATGCCTACTATTGCTTTCTGGATAGATATTCAACTTATAATCAAATCCCAGTTGACCCAGAGGACCAGTAGAAGACAACTTTTACTTGTCCTTATGGAGGATTATGTAATACGCCGACAACATCTCAAAGGTGTATGCTTTCTATATTTTCTGATATGATTAAAAAATTCATAGAGGTATTTATGAATGATTTTTCTATATTTGGTTCATCTTTTAATGCATGTCTAAATAACCTTGCTTTAGTGTTTCAAAGATATCAAGAGACTAACCTTGTTCTAAATTAGGAGAAATGTCACTTTATGGTAAGAGAATATATAGTCTTGGGACATAAGATATCCGCTAATAGTATAGAGGTGGATTAGGTAAAGATTTCGGTAATTGAGAAATTACCTCCACTAACAAATACAAAAAGGGTGAGAAGCTTTTTAGGTCATGCTGATTTTTATCGACGATTCATAAAAGATTTTTCTAAAATCTCAAAACCCCTTTTCAATTTGTTGGAAAAGGATGCAATGTTTAATTTTGATAAAAACTGGTTACATACTTTTAATATCCTAAAAGAGAAATTAGTTTCTGCACCTGTCATTGTTGGCCTTGATTGGAGTGCGTCATTTGAGCTTATGTGTGATGCTAGTGACTATGCTATAGGTGTTGTCTTATGCCAAAGAAGAAATAGGATTTTTCATGTGATCTATTATGCTAGTTGTGTTCTTAATGGTGCACAACTTAACTATGTAACTACTGAAAAAGAATTACTTTCTATTGTCTTTGCCATTGACAAATTTTGTTCTTATTTGATAGGTTTGAAAATTATTATGTATACTTATCACACAGCATTGAAGTACCTTTTAGCCAAGCAAGAAGCAAAGTCGAGGCTCATCAGATGGATCTTGTTAACCTAAGAATTTGACATTGAGATAAAAGAGAAGAAAGGTGTGGAGAATGTCATAGTTGACCATCTCTCTAGATTGTCGCTTGAAGAAGAACAGGACAAGCCACAGGTTCCTATCAGATGAACGACTCATAAGTGTTTAAGTACTGCCATGGTTTGCAGACATGGCAAATTACAAAGCTGGAAACATGATTCCAAAAGATTTTTCATGGCAACAAAAGAAGAAATTCCTTCATGAGGCTAGATTCTATGTTTGGGATGAGTCATACCTGTTCAAAATATGCACAGATGTTATACTTCGGCGATGCATCCCCGAGGAAGAGTTCAATAGTGTACTATGGCACTGTTATGGTTCTAATTACGGAGGTCATTACAAGGGGGAGAAAACAGCCTCAAAGGTGCTACAAAGTGGCCTTTATTAGCCTACACTATTCAAGGATGCTAAGGCCTTTGTGGAGAAATGTGATCAATGTCAGCGTGTGGCGAACATTTCAAGAAGGAATGAAATGCCACTCCAAGGCATTTTAAAGGTAGAAATCTTTGATGTTTGGGGAATAGACTTCATGGGACCTTTCCCACCATCCATGACCAATAAATATATCTTAGTAGCTGTGGACTATATTTCTAAATGATTCGAAGCTATCCCCATGGTTACTAATGACTCAATAGTAGTAATAAAATTTATTTGGAAGAACATCTTCTCTAGGTTTAGAGTACCACATGCAATTATCAGTGATGGTGGTATACACTTTTGCAATAAACAGATCAAATATGTCTTGGCCAAGTATGAAGTACAACACAAAATCTCTACTCTATACCATCCTCAGACTAATGGCCAAGTAGAAGTCTCTAATAGGGAATTGAAGAAAATTCTTGAGAAAACTATAAGTAGTTCAAGGAAAGATTGGGCAAGAAGAATAGATGATGCGCTATGGGCATATCGAATTGCGTTTAAGGCTCCCATAGGTATGTCCCCCTATTACCTAATTTACAATAAATCTTGCCACCCACTAGTGGAGTTGGAGCACAAGGTGTACTGGGCAATTAAGTTTCTGAATTTTGACATGGCAACTTCTAGAGAAAGACGTATGTTACTACTGAATGAGATGGACGAGTTCCATTCCTTAGCCTATGAGAATTCACGGATCTACAAAGAGCAGACAAAGAAGTGGCATGACAGAAAAATAATGTCGCACACCCTCAAGAAGGGGCAATTAGTCTTACTTTACAATTCCAAGTTGAAATTGTTTCCTAGAAAATTGAAATCAAGGTGGTCTGGGCCATTCATGGTTTAGGAAGTTTCCCCATTCGGAGTAGTGGAAGTTTTAGAGCCAAAGTCTGGGAGGAGATTTAAGGTGAATGGCCAAAGGTTGAAGCCCTATTTTGGAGGAGAGTTAGACCATTACAAAGTATCCATCGATTTGAAAGATCCATAAACTACTATAGCACGTCAGGCTCAGGACGTTAAACAAGCGCTCTTGGGAGGCAACCTAAGCTCGATTTTGTGTTTCTTTCATTCTCATTATATTTTCTTATTCTTATCCCTTTTATTAATTATTGTTTGTTGGATTGGTTTAGATTGGAAATCAGGTGAATGAGGATTTGGTTGAGGAGCTTTTATTGTAAACTCAGAGAAGAAGACAGGTATGCAGCAGTTCAGCACTGCCACTTCAGTGCCTAAGCGCTGTCCTTTGAGTGCCTAGGAGCCCAAGACACTAAGGATTAAGGTTCAATTCTGCCACTTCAATGCCTAAGCGCTCAACTCTATGTCCATTCTACTTGTCCAACGTCCAAGCACTGGACATAGGGCGCTTAAGTGCCAGCAACACTAGCACTTCAGCACCTAGGCGTTGAATATTTAGCATTTAGGCGCCACAAATAAAATAAAAATAAAAATAAAAATTTGAACCGCGCCCCTAGTCATTCCAAAAACTGCGCCTAGGCACCCATAGAAGTTTAGCATTTTTAAAAACACAAACCCCCCACTTTTTCACCCACTTTTTAAGTCACATTCTCTTCTTCCCCCTCACGTTCCTCTCCTCCGAGACCCACCCTAACCCTAAAATCTCCACCCACTCACTCTGGCCACTACCCACAATGTTTTCACTCTCGTTGCCTCTTTCTTTCTGTCACACTCACTCCAATTCCCCCTCGTGCACGCCTAGGTTTCAAATCCTCTAGGGTTTTCTGCAATCTAGGTGAGTATTCTCCATTTTCATTCTTAATATTTCGTTTTTCCTGTAATGTGTATTTGAAATTTCTACTTTTTTCTAGTTTAGCTATATGGTGGGTGCAATGTTACATATTTTGAAACTTTGAATTTGCTCTGGCCATAGGTGAATTTGATTAACTAACAATTCCAAATTTTGGGTAATTTTCTACATATAATGGTTTCTGTATGGGGGTTTGCTGCTTAGATGGGTTAATGGGTTTTGAATTGCATTTTCTGGTTTCATTGGTATACTTTGTTTCTGATTGGAGGAATCATTACCTAAAGTAGTCCCTTGCATTCTAGAATTATATCTGTTGTGCTAAACTGATGAAATCACCGAGTTTCTATGGGGGATTATCTGCATGGGTTGACATCTTTGAAATTCCTCCCTGATCGATATATTTGAAATGTGCATGCCTATATAGTGTGAGAGCATACGCATTGCTATCTATGTTGATGCAATATCGATTTACGTTTTCTCTAATTTGTTACATCAGTCGTGAAATGTTGTTCTTTGTTGAATATGTGATATGATAGTGATATATGGATTGTATTGCGTGATATATTAAGAATTTCTAGATGTATGCACTCATACTGTGTTGTGTCATACTTACAGGCTAATGGCACCTAAGCGCGCACGCACTTCCAAACCCGAGAGCTCATGCCAACAAGCGTCATTTAATTCCCACATATTTCTCTCTGAGGAGCATAAGATGCACCTCAATGAAATCCTTTGTAATTGGGGGTTTGTGCCAAAGTGAGGCATACTCTTGGGAGACGGTGATTGTGACGAGATTTTTGACCAGATCCTATAATGAAATTGGTCCAAGCTATGCCAAGTACCAGAAGTAGGTTCCTCTTCCATTGTTTGAGAATTTTATACAAATGCATACCGGATGGACGGGGATGAGCATGACAAATATGTGTCATACGTCCGGGGCCACCATATCCCATTTAATTCAAGAGCTCCAGCCCACTTCCTAGGGACACTGATTAATTAATTTTGAGGCATTCATTATTGCTTTATATTTAACCAATTTGATGCTAATTGTATCCAATATTATATTTGTGGGTGAGTTTTAGATGATTGGGCCTCATTGAGCTTAGTTGTAAAAACTTCATTAATTTTCAGAATTTAGCTCATTTTGACTTTTCTGTCTTGTACAGGCCATATCTTGGGATAAAAATATCACATTTGGATGATCTTGGTGTCCCCTGAAAGCTGAGACGAAGATATACAATTTTGTGTCTAATGCGGTTTTTCTATTTCAGCTGGATTCAAGGTGAAATTGAGCCTCAAAGTTAGGACGCTATTGCTATCACAAAGCTTGGACCTTCCCTCACTAATTTGGGCTTAACTCTCTCAATTTAAGCCCAAATAATGCAAATTATATGTCTATGAAAAGCTTATTCAGAGGGCTACAGTTTGGGCTAGGGGTAGATTAAGAATTATAGAATAATTTCAGTTACAAATAGGTGAAAGCAGAATACGAAAACCACTTTTGAATTACTTTGTTTAGTTTTGCAGATTGAAGAAAGAGTTCTTTTCTCTTTTTTCGTTTTCCCTCTTCTCTCTTCTCTTAAGGTTCTGCACTTTTCTTGAAGTTTGATTTCCAATGGTGATGGCCATGGAAGGTTAAAGATCCAATCAAACCAAGGAATTCAATGATTGTGGTTAAAGTTTTGAGTTCTATTGTTTAAATATGATTTCTGTTTGTGTTCTATCCTCTTCTCCTTCTTCAATTGTGATTTGTCTATACAACATGATTATGTTGATTTAGATCTAGATTTGATTGAATCTAGATTAAGTTTTCGAAATTGAAGATAGAATAAAGATTGATTAATCTGAATATAATGGAGAATAGATTATCAATTGGTAATCTATGTTAATTTGAAATTGTGCCTAAATCAATTTTAGTCAAGAATTGTGATTGTAATTCTATTTTAGTTGATGAAATACTAGGTGATTACCTAGTTGAATTCGAATTAACAGAGGTGTATTCAGACAAAATACCATTCTCCTTGAACTATGATTAACTCTACCACTTGAATTGAAGACCTTGAATTGGTGTTTCCATAATTGAATTTTCTTCTAATTACTGTTTGAATTTGTATTCTGATACTTAATGAACAAAACTCCCTACCTATTGATAACTTCTAATATGCTTGAGAAATCCGAATTGATCCTTGGGAGATGACCTAGGTTATACACTATGCTATGTTCCATTTTAAATCCTAGTCTATTTTGAGGCGTGTACGACATCGTCCATCAAAATTTGGCGCCGTTGCCGGGGATCTATTTTCGGTTTCCTAGGCGTATTAGGAGTCCCTAATAGTTTGCTAATTTCTTTATACTGAAGTTCTGCAGAATCGTTGCTCTTTGTAGTTCGTGATTAACTTTGCTGAAAGTGCTAAATCTGTCCTTGGAGTTGAGCTGCAACTGTGTGTCAATCAATTTTGTAATCTGATCATATTAAGTGCATTTTGTTATTTTCTGCTACTAATTCTGCATTTTGTTGTACTGATTGTTGATGCACTGTTACATTGGATTACTGTTGCATTGGATTTTGTATGAATTCCATTAATCCTGTTACTGTGCATTGCATCACATAACACAACTGGTATTTCTGCTGCACACGTAACACATGTGCATAATTTCCTGTTGTACTGCATTTTGCTAATGTAGTTACTGTTCCATTGGTTTTACTGCATTGCATTCTGCTACTGCAAGTCATTTTGTTGCTATTGACCATCTTTTTACAGTCTTTATTGATATTTGCAAGTTGCTCATCTTCACTTGATTTTCACCTTCACTTTTACTCTTCACTTTCACTTTGTTTCCATTTTCCTGTATCTAAAAAAGGCACTAGTAGAAATCATTTGGTGTTGAAATGGAATTCTGAGCTGAAACTTGGTCTCCAAAGGTAAACCACCATTCTAAGCAAAGTGATCTTTAGGATCAGCCCTCCAGAATTTGGCTAAATTCCATCATTTGGTAGGGTTTTTGAGCAAATTTAGGTGAGACTATGGCATTTTTGTAATTTTTGAGTGGAAAAACATGCTCGGAATGAGCTGAAAATTGGTGGGTTAAAGGAAAATGACCTTCTCCACAAGGCACACTGCTTTGTTGTGAGCAGCATCCCGGTTTCCTAAAAATCCTTCATTTAGACCACTTTTTCATTTTTTGAATATTTTTTATTGCATTTTTTAATTCCATTTTTGTGTAGTTTTTCATGTGTGGTGGTCCCATAATTTTTAAAAATCATTTAATAGGTCAATTAGATTTATTTTGGTGCATTTTTAGTGTTGGATACTCAATTGTGCTTGTTTTATGTTTTTGAGTTTTCTATGTTATATGACTAGGTCTAACCCTGGTATATTGCATCATTTTGATCCTGAGATAGATAGGACTTTGATCAATCAATTTTGAGCCATTCATTATTGCTTCATATTTGGCCTAATTGATGATTAATTATGTCCAATATTATGTTTGTAGATGAGTTTTAGATGATTGGTGGGCATTGAGCTTAATTGTAAAAACTTCATTAATTTTCGGATTTTAACTCATTTTGACCTTTTTGTCTTGTACAGGCCATAACTTGGGCTACAAATATCGTATTTGGATGATCTTGGAGTCCCCTGAAAGCTGAGATGAAGATCTACAATCTGGTGTCTAATGCAATTTTTCTAATTCAGCTGGATTCAAGGCGAAATTGGGCCTCAAAGTCAGGATGCTGTTGCTGTCACAATGCTTGGACCTTTCCTCAATGATTTGGGCCTATCTCTCTCAATTTAAGCCCAATTAAGGCAAATGATATGTCTCTGAAAAGCTTATTCAGAGGGCTACAGTTTGGGCTAGGGGTAGATTAGGAATTACAGAAGAACTTTCAGTTACAAATAGGTTTAGGCAGATTTCGAATGGAGCTTTTGGTTGTGATTCAGTTTTAACAGATTTGAGCAGAAACCCCTTTCTCTTTTCATCTTCTCTCTATTTTTCGTTTTACTCTCTTCTCTGCAATTTTCGTGATGGCCATGGAAGGCTAAAGCTCCAATCAATCTAAGGAATTCAATGATGGTGGTTAGAATTTTGAGTTCTCTTGTTTGATTATAAATTCTGTTGTGTTCTTCCCTCTTCTCCTTTTTCAATTGAATTCTGATTGGAATTTCGAAATTGAAGTTAGTATTAGGGTTGATTAATCTGAATCTAAGGGAGAATAGATCATCGATTGATAATCTATGTTAATCTAAATTTGTTCCTAAATCAATCTTAATCAAGAATTGCGATTGTGATTCTGTTTGAATTGATAAATTCTTTGGGTGATTATCTAGTTGATTTCGGATTAACAAGAGGTGTAAACAACGAAATTCTCTTGAACAATGATTGATTCTGCCACTTGAATTGAAGACCTTGGATTGGTGTTTCCTTAATTGAATTTTCTCAATTTAAATTCGTTTTACATTATTGCAATGAACAAAACCCCTACTTATTGATAATTTCTAATATGCTTGAGAAATCCGAATTGGTCCTTGGGAGATGACCTAGGTTATGCATTATGCTACATTCCATGAATCCTAGTCTATTTTGAGGCGAGTGCGACATCACTGATCAAAATTTTTTCATTCCCTGCATAGGTTTAATAGGATTGATTCTACACTTGATGAGCATATAGGAAGTAGTGTACATCTTGTTGTTTCTAGTGATTCTCCATATTGTAATCATACTAGTGATTATGCATCTGAATTTTCTGATTCTGTGCATTCTATCATTGATCAATCTTTCCATTCTGATTATATTGAGAACATTGATATTATAGCTGAAAGAACCTTGAAAGAGCTTGCTACCCCTGATGTTATATGTCAGTCTTTATGCATTCAGTATCCTAATGTTGATGTTCCTTTTGAACTTAAATCTGGATTGATTCATTTGCTGCCTAAGTTCAGTGGTCATGCAGGCGAGGATCCTCATAAGCACCTTAAGGAGTTCCACATTGTGTGTTCTACCATGAAGCCTCAAGCATTTCAGAAGATCACATCAAACTTAGAGCATTTCCTTTCTCATTACAGGATGCTGCTAAGGACTGGTTGTATTATTTGTATCCAAGATCTGTCACTTGCTGGAATGATCTTAAGAGGCTATTTTTGGAGAAATTCTTTCCTGCATCAAGAGCTGAATCAATCAGAAAAGAAACATATGGCATCAGGCAGTTTGATAAAGAGACATTATATGAATACTGTGAAAGGTTCAAAAAGATGTGTGTAAGTTGCCCTCACCACTAGATCAGTGACCAGTTACTCATCTAGTATTTTTATGAAGGCCTGCTACCTATGGATAGAAGTATGGTTAATGCTTCTAGTGGAGAAGCATTGGTGGACAAGACTCCTATGGCTACAAGGGATCTGATTGAGAATATAGCCACTAATTCCCAACAGTTTGGCACTAGAAATAACTCAATGGTATTGACTAGAGGTGTCCACGAAATTGAGGCTACCTTTGCTACAGATCACAGGAAATTACAAAACAAAATTGATGATCTTGCATCTTTGGTGAGGCAATTACTTGTGAGTCAACAATAGCAGCCTACTGTAGTAGTTCCTGCTAGAGTATGTGGTATCTGCATTTCTGCTGATCATCCCACAGATACCTGTCCTACATTATAAGAGGGTGATACTATTGGTATACCACAGGCCTATACAGCAAACATCTATAACAACAGGCCTCAACAGCAACAGCAACAACAGAGTTATGATTTGTCCTCCAACAGATATAACTCAAGCTAGAGGAATCATCCCAATCTGAGGTGGGGGAATAACTCTACACAACCTGTCCTTACTCAATTTAGGTAGTAGCAATAGCAAATACCCTTCCAGTCCACTTCAAGATCTAGTAGACCCTATCAGTCACCTTTCATGCAGCATCAGAATATGCAGCAGCCTATTGCAGCACTTCCTAAATCTGAGCCAACCTTGGAGGACTTGATGAAACAAATGGTAGTGAATAACTTACAATTCTAGTAGAGGACAGAAACTACCATTCAGAATTTGGAGAACCAGATTGGACAACTTGCCAGTTCGATGAATCAATTATAGTCTCAAGATTCTGACAAGTTGCCTGCACAAACTGTGGTCAATCCAAGAAATGTAAGTACCATCACTCTAAGATCTGGTAGGAATGTTGATGCACCAGATTGTAGGTTGCAACATGGTTTAGATAAGGAACAACAAGTCATACTAGAAAATTCATATAGCAACAAAATTAAGAAAATAGATTCTGTCCCCATTCCTAGTGTAGTTACTAATGAGCAGGAACAATCCATCTCACTACCATTCCCTCAGAGGGTTGTGCAACTTAAGAAGACTTATGAGACTGACACAGATAGAGAGATCTTGGAGACATTTAGGAAGGTTGAGGTGAACATTCCTCTCATTGAAGCAATCAAGCAAATTCCAAGATATGCCAAGTTTCTTAACGACTTGTGCATTCACAGAAGGAGACTAAAGGGAAATGAGAAGATCAGTATAGGGCGAAATGTGTATGCACTTATACAGCCTACAATGCCCCAAAAATACAAGGATCCAGGGATTTTTGCTATTCTATGTACCATAGGCAATAACAAATTTGAAAATGGCATGTTAGATCTAGGTGCTTCAATTAATGTTATGCCTATGTCTGTGTTCAACTCTCTTGCCCTTGGACCCTTACAGAATACAAGAGTTATCATTCAGTTGGCAAACAGGAGTAATGCATACCCTGTTGGACTCATTGAAGATGTCCTTGTTAGAGTTAATGATTTGATTTTTCTTGCAGACTTCTATATTTTGGATATGGATGGAGAATCTAAATCCAGCAAAGCTCCCATTATTCTAGGCAGACCTTTACTCAAAACTGCCAGAACCAAGATTGATGTCTATGCAGGCACTCTTTCCATGGAGTTTGGAGATAGTGTGGTTAGATTTAACATCTTGGATGCCATGAAGCATCCCATGAAAGAACATTCTGTTTTCCATATAGATTTGCTGGCTGATATAGTTGATGATAACCTGTCTAAGCTCTTTGCTACCAATTTTCCATTCTTTTCTAATTTTGTTAATACTTAAACATGTGCTACTTGTACTGAGTCAGAAATGTGCAGTATTTGTACTGAGATTTCATCCTGTTTACATGGTGATTTTGATATAGATTGTATAGGTTCTGAACAGTTAAATGGTGGTGCAGCTGCAAATTTAATGGAGTCAGAATGCAATAGTTTGATTACAGCAAGAACATATGAATATGATTTTATTGGGTTGCAGGTTATAAACACAGTCCCTACCACTAGAATACTTCCATCTGTAGTGCAACCACTTATACTGGAGCTTAAGCCATTTTCGCACCACCTTAAGTATGCATACTTAGAGGATGATAAGAAGTTGCCAGTGATCATTTCTACTAACCTCCACGCTGAGCAGGTGGAGAGGTTGTTGCAGATACTGAGGAAGCATAAGAGAGCTATCGGCTGGACCTTAGCTAACATTCCAGGCATTAGTCCTTCCATGTGCATGCACAGGATACTACTTGAGGATAAAGCTAAGCCAGTGAGACAACCACAGAGGCAACTCAACCCTTTGATCCTGGATGTGGTAAAGAAGGAGGTGACCAAGCTTCTACAAGCTGGAATCATCTATCCTATATCAGATAGTGCTTGAGTAAGTCCAGTTCAAGTGGTTCCAAAGAAATCAGGAATCACAATAGTGAAAAAAAGATCGAGATGAGTTGATTCCTACTAGAATGCAGAGTAGTTGGAGAGTTTGTATTGATTACAAGTGACTCAACCAAGTGACCAGAAAGGATCATTTTCCTTTGCCCTTTATCAATCAGATGCTTAAGCGCTTAGCTAGAAAATCTTTTTACTGTTTTCTTGATGGCTTTTTGGTTATTTCCAGATCCATATAGCATTAGAGGACCAGGAAAAGACCACATTCACCTGTCCTTTTGGCACTTTTTCCTGCAGGAGGATGCCTTTTGGCCTATGCAATGCTCTTGGAACTTTCCAGCGATGCATGGTAAGTATCTTTACAGATTTTTTAGAGGATTGCATTGAGGTGTTTATAGATGATTTTACTGTTTATGGTTCTTCCATTGATGCATGCTTGGACGGTTTAGATAGAGTTTTGCATAGGTGCATTGAGACTAACCTTGTTCTTAATTATGAGAAGTGTCATTTTATGGTAGACCAGGGCATAGTCTTAGGTCATATCATCTCTCAGAAGGGTATAGAAGTAGATCCTGCTAAAATTGATGTTATTTCCTTATTACCTTACCCCTCTTGCGTGCGAGAGGTTCATTCTTTTCTTGGCCATGCAAGTTTCTACAGGCGGTTCATTAAAGATTTCAGTAAAAAGGCCCTTCCACTGTCCAACTTGTTACAAAAAGATATTGTTTTTTATTTTGATGACAGGTGTAAAGAGGCTTATGATTGCCTCAAAAGAGCTTTGACCACCACTCCCATCATTCAGCCACTTGTGTAGACACTTCCTTTTGAACTCATGTGTGATGCATCTAACTATGCAGTAGGAGCTATCCTTGCACAGAGAGTTAGCAGATCACCTCATGTTATTTCCTATGCTTCTTGGACTTTAGATGCTGCACAGGCTAACTATACTACCACTGAGAAAGAGTTACTTGCATTGTATTTGCACTTGATAAGTTTAGATAATATTTGCTTGGCTCTAGAGTGGTTATCTTTACTGATCATACAACCTTAAAATTCCTATTGAAGAAGGCAAAATCGAAGCCGACGTTAATTAGATGGATGCTGCTTCTCTAGGAGTTTAATTTAGAGATTAGAGATAGGAGTGGCGCAGAGAATTTGGTGGCGGATCATTTGAGCAGGATCGAAAGAGCTGTTGATCCTTTTCCTATCAGAGATGACTTTCCAGATGAGCAGCTCATGCAGCTACATGATACCCCATTTTTCCTTTAGTTTGCTGATTTAGTTAATTATTTGGTTGCAACTGTTTTTCCCCCTCATGCATCTAGATCATAGAGAGCTAAGCTTAAGAGTTATGCTAAATACTATATGTGGGATGATCCATATTTATGAAAATTTTATAGTGAGCAGGTGATTCGCTGATGCATACCTGACCTTGAGATCCAGTCAGTTTTTCACTTTTGTCATGCCTCTCCAATCAGAGGACACTTTGGACCACAACGGACAACTAGGAAGGTGTTGGATTTTGGATTCTACCGGCCTACCATTTTCAGAGATGCATATCAGGTTTTCACTACTTGTGAGCAGTGCCAAAGAGCAGGAGTGGCCATCACCCGCAAGCAGGAGATGCCCCAGCAGGCCATTCTTTTCTGTGAGGTCTTTGATGTTTGGGGTATCGATTTTATGGGCCCTTTTCCTGTTTCTTTTGGTTTTTCTTATATTGTGCTTGCAATTGATTATGTCTCTAAATGGGTGGAAGCCAAGGCCACCAGGACTAATGATGCTCGAGTTGTTGTGAATTTTGTCAGGTCTAACATATTTTACAGGTTTGGAGTGCCTCGAGCTATCATTAGTGACCAAGGGACTCATTTTTGTAACCGGACTATGGAGGCCTTGTTTCGGAAGTTTGGGGTCGTGCATAGAGTGTCTACAACATATCATCCCCAAACTAATGGGCAGGCCGAGTTTTCTAATAGAAAGATCAAGCAGATTTTAGAGAAGATGGTGCAGCCGAGTAGGAAGGATTAGAGCTGCCAGTTAGAAGATGCTCTTTGGGCTCATCGTATCGCTTACAAGACACCTATAGGGATGTCTCCTTTCAGGGTTATCTTTGGTAAAGCATGTAACCTTCCGGTGGAGATAGAGCTTCATGCATACTAGGTAGTGAAGAGTTGTAACTTAGCTTTTGACCAAGCAAGTTCAAAGAGGAAGCTTCAATTGCAACAACTGGAGGAACTTCGCTTGGAGGCTTATGAGAATTCCAAGATCTATAAGGAAAAGACTAAGCATTTTCATGATAAGATGATTTCTAGAAAGAGTTCTCCATAGGACAAAAAGTTCTTTTGTTCAACTCTCGCCTTAAACTCATGCCCGGTAAGCTCCGTTCTAGGTGGGATGGTCCTTTTGTTGTCACTGCCATATTTCCTTATGGTGTAGTGGAGATTACAAATGAAGCCACTAACAAGAGTTTCAAGGTTAATGGTCATCATCCTAAGCCCTTTCTTGAGAGCCTCGCAAGCCCCGCGCCTGTAGAGGAGCTCTCCTTGGCAAAGCCCACCTTTCCCCAAGTGCAAATCTTTCCACCTTGATGAGGGTGTTCTCCTCCCTTGCTCTTTTATTTCACTTGCCTTCTTGTCTTTTGTTTTATGTTTCCATTGAGGACAATGTGTGATTTAAGTGTGGGGGAGGGAATGTTTTAGTGTTATGATTTGATTTCGGAATTTTGCTGTTTCTGTTTTCTAATTCTGTTTATGTTTTTATTATTTCTGTTTTAGTCAATTTTGCATGCTTTTCATTGGAATTCTTGGTTTGTGCTGGTTGTGAGTAATTTCATCATTCTTAGTTAGAGGTTTCATGACATAATATAAATATTTTTCTTGCATTTTTAGTTTAGCAAGCTGGCATTGAGAATTAGAGTGTTGCATCAATTGTGATAGGTTTGTCCTTGATGAGATTTTGGACCTTATACATGGATGGATTACATTATGTCATTCCCTTCCTTTCTTGTGTGATTTCACTCATGATTGTTGGTACTCTAGAACTTGACTTGATTCTTTTTGAAGCTCCTTGTTCACATGCATATATTGAGATGATTGAGGCCTTCTTTCTTGATTAGTTACTTTAGCCAAATAGGCAACCTTGCATCATTTCCCTTTGATTACCCCCTTGAGCCTATTTGTCTATTCTTTGTCTTAGCTCATTTTATGCCTTTGTGAAAAATCATGATTTTACCTTACCTTAGGGAATGGGAGAGCATTGGTTCATTTTCATTTGAGGAGCTCTTTTGCTTGTGGGCAATTAATAGTTCAAGTGTGGGGGTTGTGCAAATTTGGGGGTTGTGCAAATTAATGTGTAATATACAAGGTGATTGAAAAAAATAGAAAAAAAAATGAAAAAAAAAAGAATTGAAAAAAAAATGAAATGAAAAATGAAGAGAAAAAGAATGAATTCAAGAAAGGTTGTGAAAGCAAAAGGAAAGGAATATGTAAGAGAATGTGCATTACTTGTCATTTGAGTTCCTCCCTATTGCTCTTTTATTCTCTTAGGTGCTTAACTTGCCATATCCATATTGTTTCCTTCCCTTACCTTGGCCATATCACAACCTTGAATAAAGTCCGTTTGAACTTTATTTGCATGTGTTTCAAGTGGTAAAAATTAGAGGCTTGTCAAGCTTATGGTAGTACTTGCTTTCATGGGTGCTTTGAATGTAAATACAATCCTAAACACTTGAGAGTTAGAATATGCCTAGTGAGGATCTTATCACTTTTGGTTCATCATTTGATTCGATTTGTCTTCTTGCTTGCTTGAGATGTTGAGAGATATATTCATGATTGTCTTGATTCCTTGATACTTTGATTGTTTGAATCTTGATCACCACCATACATTCTTGCAATTCATTGGAAAGTATGTTGATCTTGTGTTCTTGTGTTGAAACCCCTTTTGATTCAATTTTGTATTTTGCCCGGGAGTGCAAAGGTTTAAGTGTGAGGAAATTTGATCAATCAATTTTGAGGCATTCATTATTGCTTTATATTTGGCCTAATTGATGCTAATTGTATCCAATATTATGTTTGTGGGTGAGTTTTAGATGATTGGGCCTCATTGAGCTGAGTTGTAAAAACTTCATTAATTTTCGGAATTTAACTCATTTTGACCTTTCTGTCTTGTACAGGCCATATCTTAGGCTACAAATATTACATTTGGATTATCTTAGTGTCCCCTGAAAGCTGAGACAAAGATATACAATTTTGTGTCTAATGCAATTTTTCTATTTCAGTTGGATTCAAGGTGAAATTAAGCTTCAAATTAGGACGTTGTTATTGTCACAAAGCTTAGACCTTCTCTCACTAATTTGGGCTTAACTCTCTCAATTTAAGCCCAAATAAGGCAAATTATATGTCTATGAAAAACTTATTCAGAGGGATACAGTTTGGGGCAGGGGTAGATTAGGAATTACAGAATTTCAGTTACAAATAGGTGAATGTAGAATACGAAAAACACTTTTTGAATTACTTTGTTTAGTTTTACAGATTGAAGAAAGAGTTCTTTTCTCTCTTTTCGTTTTCCCTCTTCTCTATTGTCTTAAGGTTCTGCACTTTTCTTGAAGTTTGATTTCCAATGGTGATGGCCATGGAAGGCTAAAGATCCAATCAATCCAAAGAATTCAATGATTGTGGTTAGAGTTTTGAGTTCTATTGTTTAAATATGATTTCTGTTTGTGTTTTATCCTCTTCTCCTTCTTCAATTGTGATTTGTCTGTACAACATGATTATGTTGATTTAGATCTAGATTTGATTGAATCTAGATTAAGTTTTCAAAATTGAAGATAGAATAAAGATTGATTAATCTGAATCTAATGGAGAATAGATTATCGATTGGTAGTCTATATTAATTCGAAATTGTGCCTAAATCAATTTTAATCAAAAATTGTGATTGTGATTCTGTTTTAGTTGATGAAATACTAGGTGATTACTTAGTTGAATTCGAATTAACAGAGGTGTATTCAGACAGAATACCATTCTCCTTGAACTATGATTAACTCTGCCATTCAGACTGGGAGCCCAATGGGAGCTTGATGCCCAAAATTATCCTAAATACTTGAAGAAGTCCAACTTGCTCTCGAGTCCTAAGGCCTGGTGCACCTTCTCTGAAGCTGGCCTCTTCCCGAACTCTCACCATCAGGAGGTTATGAGGGAACAAGTGTTACTTCTTTTTTCTATTGTTACAAGGAAATCAGTGGATGTGAGATTACTGATTGCCCGTAACATCCACACTCTAGCGCAGAGTCAGAAACGGAGGTCTCGGTTATGGTACCCCTACCTTATCACGCATTTATGTAGGGCAGCCGGGGTGGAGACCAATGGTGATGCATCCATCAGGCCAGCTCCAATCGTGGATGTGGCCATGATTAACCACTATCTCCAGGAAGACAACCCTACTCAAATCCGTCCAACGGCTCGAGCTCGTGTGGCCTAGCCACCTCGTCAGAGACAAGACACATCCTTCAGTGGAGTAAAGATACGCATTCAGCATCTCGAGTGCTATATAATGTAGTCTAACCAGGCGCTGGAAAGGATGCTGCTGAACCTAGCTATCCAGCTACAAGTTGATCTCGATACTCTAGGTGGCCTTCCACTTCCCGAGGACGACTCGCAAAGCGAGGGAGGAGCTGACACTGATAGAGAGGATGGCGAGGGCAACGATGTCTGAGTATCTATGTGTATACCTCCTCCATAGCGGCCTAAGAGGGGGAGTTCCTATTTTTATTCTATATTGTTATTGTTATCGTTTTGTTTACTTTGGATTATGTTTTCTTAGTTTCTTTAGGGTCCACTTCTCAAGTGCTTGGGGACAAGCACAAGATTAAGTTTGGGGGAGATTCTGCTTTCATGTCATTAACAATGCTCATATGACCTTTCCCTGTTTTTGTCAGTTCCTGTTTCATTTAATTGCAAGTTCATTTTTATTTCATGGTTTAAAGAGAGAGAGAGAGAAAGAGAATAATTAGAATTGTTGCCTATCAAGAATAAAGAGCAAGGTAACTAAGGGAATAACTTTGAGTAAGCTCCTCTTCACCACAGTTTCGAGGATAAGGTAACTTAGTATATGCCATTCATAAGTAGGTGAGAACCCGAAGTGAGTTTTGAGCCTTAATGCATGAGGAGGGACATTGCCAACACTCATCTCTTCTTGATTGTGTGCATTTCACTCATAGGAATACCTTTCAGAACTTGTTTTCTCTCTTTTTGAAATTGTTGGCATGTATGCATACATAAAGCATGATTGAGGCATTGTTTGTTTGATAACCTTTTGGCTAAAAGACAACCTCATACATTTTTTCCTAGTGCAACCCTTTGATCCTGAGAACCATTCTATTTTTTTTAAGCTCAACACAACCCTTCAGCATAAAACCATGAAAATAACCAACTAAAGGAGTCAGTAGACCATTATTGAATTAGGGATAAAAAGGGTGCATAAATTTTTACATTAAAAAATAATGGGTTGAATAGAGTATATTGTGAAGGAGGGTGTGAGTTATTTCAATTAAAAAAAAGAGAAAAAAAAATCAAAAGAAGAAGAAGAAGAAAAGTAAAAGAAAAAAGGGGACCATAATAAATGTGATGTAGGGAATGAAAGGTTGAGTAAGGAGTGTGTGGTAGTTCATTGGTTGTCCCTTTGTGTACCGCAAGTGTACAGGTGCGCAAGTAATATAATGATTAGTAGGATATTATTCCCACGAGGATACGGTCAATTTCTAATGCTAACTATCAACCAATAACTTACTTAATGCTATTCAAGAACATTCAAATTAGAAATGGTTATGTAAGTTAACTAAAACACTTAAATGCCATAAATCGGGAATAAAATATAATGATTTGAGAATAGATAATCCTTCTTCACCTCCCACTTCAATTGGTAATATGCAAATCTCTTAAGCAACATACATGAAAAGGGATTTGCTAGCCTAAGAAACTAACTTAGTTAAAAGCCTATGTCTAGATCATTTAACCATGCTTCATTCACCTAGTTCACTATATTTCCATTAGAGCTAGCATAAACTCCACTAATTAAGAATGAATCTCAACAATAACTATGCATGACCAATAAGTATATGTCTATCCCATTAGTTAATTAACTCATCCAACTAATTGAATGAAATTAAACATGCAATAACCATATTCATGATCTCAAACCTAAATCCTTATGTTTAGTTCAATAAATTTAATCAAATCACATTAAATGTTGGCCAAACACTCAAGAGCATTAAGAGAAATATGGTTAAATAAACTCAATTCATCTATATTAACTCAAAGGGTTACAAAATCACCAATATTCATAGAAGGATCCAAAGAAAATCCTATGTACTGTTTAGCTACTCATGACACATGAAAATTTATCATAAAGAATCATGTTCATGGCAATAGAAAAGAAGAAGTAAAAGGAATAAGAGATGAAAGCTCAATAGATATGCTCTTTGATGCTTGAATCTTCATTCTTGAAGAAGATGATCTCTGACTTTGCTTCCTTTAGCTTCCTTTCAACCTCAAATATAAACCCTACCAATTGTGTTTTAAGTTATAAAAAAGCTTTTTCTGAATTGCCTAAAATCAGTATTTATAAGCTAAATTTTCACTTTCACGCCGCGACATGAACCACCTTGCGCCACGGCGCACATTGAATTTAGGTCACCACGCTGCGGCATACACTCCTATGCACCGCGACGTGCTAGCCTCAGGTTTCAGTATGCATCAAGCAGAGTGCACCACGTTGCGACATGAACCTACTTGTGTCGCGACGTAAGAAGCTAAAATTCACCTTGGGCTTTCTCTTCCAATGTATGTCCAAGTCTTCCACAAATTTGCTTGTTTGGAGCCATCATGCAATAGAGAAATCACCAAGTTAATAACAGTTACAAATTCACTTAATCACCTGAAGAATATGCTAGATTTTCTCAAGATCATATAGGAAGATTTCACAAAATGGAATTTGATGAATATAAGCATAAAATATTTCATATATGCATAATAACAAGGATTAAGCATTCTATATAGCACAGATACAGGGAATAAATAACTTTATTTTATGGAGTTATCACACCCCCAAACCTAGGTTTTTGCTAGTCCTCAAGCAAAACAAAGTATGATTAAGTAAACCTGCTTGACAAATCATACTTTAATATACATTCAACATCTATCATGAATTCCATTTTCACTAAAACCACAACTAGTGTAGAATGATTGTTCAAGCCCTTAAAGAATGCTAATGCTACACAATCAGCTCCACACATACACAATCCTTAGCATGTTAACATTCAAGGCCACTTTTCATGCAAATCACACCTCCTACAACCATGCAAGCTAAACTTATCCTAATCAAGTCATACATATCTGAATAAGTTTATGAACATACATGCATAGAAATCATATAATCCACAAGATTGTCTTTAAATCCTCTCTCCACTAATGTAAATCACACACATTTGAGGATCAAAAGAGACTTCAATAGCTTATAATGTAAGGCCAATGATTATGGGCAGAAGAATAATAGGAAAAGGATTCAATACAAATATTGAGAAACATAAACATGCTATTTCTAGACTTGAGCCTCTAAGTGAAACTATTAGGGTATTCAAAAATGAAAGACTAGAACTCTCTAGAACCATTCAATGCTTTTTGTATTTCACTTTTCTTATTTCATTCAATTGCTTTTTTTTTTTATTTGAACAAAGCAGTGCTTTTTCATTTCTTTTACTACAAATGGTTCCTTCCAGTTCATTGTTTTATTGAACAAGCATTAATACCCCTAATCACCGGACTCACTTCAAGAAATAACATATTATGTACTCAACAAACAATGATGGTAAGATGAAAATGTAATGTTTTCACATGTATTAGAAGGTTACATGGTAAGGAATATGAGGGTGTTGAAAAACATACAAGGCCAACATTTATAAAGTTTCAAAAGGGGACCTATGGATATAATCACATCAGGGTAAACTTGAAAGGCTCAATCAATCCAAACAAAGCCCTAATCATTTCCTCAATCATGCACATTCTAGGATTTCGCTTCAAGAGAGTTTAAATACAATTTCAAGAATATTTAAAATCTCAACATGCACAATTCATAAATCTTCTCTAAACATACACACATATCATTCTCAAAGTTTGACAAGCATACGAGTGGGATCTAAATCATACATTAAAAAATGACTAGATTGTTTCAACACGCTTCTTGATTGCATATGGTTTCGCTCAAAATAGGGCAATTTGCAAACAATATTATCATTGGACAACCAAAACTACCATAGCGATTAGCAAATTGTGATGTATTTTAATATATCTGACTTTACGATAAATATTCAAAACATGCATTCGATTTGGCTCATGTGCATTAAAACATAAAAATTATATAGTCATTGTACTTTAATAACCAAAACACTATGTAATCATGGCAATATATAGATTAAAACATAAAGAAAACTGTTTAAACATCATAACATGCTTTATATAATCATTAACATACTATCCCAAAAAATAAAACATGTTACGTTGCTCCCCTAAACCAAAGGGAAACAGTGTCCTCACTGTACACAAAATATAACAAAATATAAGATGAAAGAAAATGCCTTGTATGCCGCAGGGCTAGTCATCATCCTCCTCTGCACCATCATCATCTGCTCCCCCTCCAACTCCATCATGTGTAGCCTCGGGTGCCTGTTGTGGCTGGGGAGGGTCAGCTACCACCTCTGGTGGGAACTCAAGCACTGGAAAATCATCCATGGGAAGCCCCATGCACTCCGCCATCCACCGCTGAGTCTGGATTGTGTACTGGTACTGGCAAGTTTGCATGGCAGCTAATTGTGCCATCTGGGCCTACTCTGGGCTCTCTACGAGCATGTCTTTGCTCAACAAGTGCTGGGGCTGGAGGTGCTCCCAACCTCTCAATGATATAATCTTTAAGAGGTTGTTTAATATTAGTGAGCTCCTCATGTGGCCCCCACTTTACATGCTACTTGATGCAGAGTGTATGGATGAGAAAAGGGAAGAATAGGCTCTTGTACTGCCTCATTGACCTCTTAATTTGGTCGAGAATGAGATGAGCGACATCTATGGACTGGCGCTTAAGGATGGCATACATCAAAATAGCTGGGTCACGGCTCACCTCAGATAAGTTTGTTGACGGGAGAATCCGATTGGAGATGAAATAGTACCAGACCATGGCCTCTGGGGTCAAGCAGGATTGGGGGAAGAATTGCGCCCTTTGTGTCTGCAGATTTAAGGTCCAAACGACCGGCTGAGCCTCAACGTGCAAATCCTAGCAGTGATGGTGTTAAGGTCAATGCCCTCCTCTGGCTCCCATTGGAGGAATGCCATGTACTCGCAGATCTCAGGGGGAGGTCGCAGACCATTGGAGGAATGCCATGTGTCCACGCACTCTGACTGTAGTAGTCCCCTGCAAGAAGGTCGCGTTCGCGTAGAACTCGTGAACTACTGGAAGAATGGCTGCAGACTCTAGGTGTTTAGCAGACACACCCTAGTTATGGTGGTTGAGGATCCCCTCAATCTCCTGGCATAGCCTATGAGAATAAGAAGCCACGCTCCGTAATGAGTGGTCTAGTGACCAATACTGTGTACCGCTGAGCTGCGGCAACTGATATAAACTTCCACCTATCAAACTCAAGAGGAGGAAGAGAGGCCTTTCTGTGGCATTAGATGGTGAAAGCTCTTTGGCATTTAAGAGGCATGATGTAAGAGGTGTGTGTACCTAACCTATCAAAATATTCAAAATGACTGAATTAATTATTCAAAAGTATGAAAAGCATGTAAAATTGAGTAATTCTGCACATATTGTGACTACATGCCGCGATATTCACCTTTGCATCGCATTATTCATAAATATTCAAGCACACGCCGCGACATACAGCTTTCACGCTGCTGGTGTTTGAAATCCGCAAGTGTACAGTTTCATCATCAAGTAATAAAAAGATCGAATCCACAGAGACTATGTCTATGAATACCAATTAATTAATTAATTCAATTAATTAAACAAAAAGGGAATATAGTTATCGAGTGAATAGAATATAGTAACCAAACAATTAAATAAATAAAAGTTAAGACGCAAAGTTGAGAATAAAAACAATAAATTGTTGAGAAGGATTTTTCAGATTCAAGAAAGCTTACAGGATTGCGGGTAACCACAATGATACAAGACTCCTAATTGACAATCCTTTTATTAAAAATGAAATTCAATTAAAGGTGAATTATCCTAATTTAGTTAATGTTCTTTCTCAAGAGATAAGAACCGTGCCTAATTATACCAATTCCTACTCTCATGGTAATTGAATCTAAATTGAACCCATTATATTTTTTGGTAATTCATTAATCCTCAAAAGACTAAACCTACTCTCGTGATTTAGACCTTAAGTTCAATTCTTATGGTTCCAACACCTAGGTTCACCTCTCAGTACGTCCCTAGATATCTATGAGATGCAAATAAGTGGCCAGCAAATTCACATGAATAATCGCAATAAAGATTAAATCAAAGAACATTCAAGATTAATAAAAGGGGTAAGCAAAATCAATTAATCATCGTCAATGTATCAAAGGGCATTGCCCAATCCTAGAAACAAAAGGAACTACTCAGACATGGAGAAGAAGAAACAAGAAATCAAGTTAAAAAACATTCAAACCCGTAATTAAAGAGAGAAGAGAGGAAGATGAAGATCAAGAACCTTCCAATGTGCCCCCTTCCAAACCAATTTTGAACCCTAATATTGTATTCAGAACAACTATATATACTCTAGGAGTCTAAACTAATCCAAGCCTATAAAAAGGAAGAAAAACAAACTTTAAAATCTAACACGCACAGCGATCCACGGCCGTGGGCCATTCCACGGCCAGGCCATGGAATTCGCTGTTTGCGTTCCACATGTAACACCCCAAATTTCCGTATCTCTTAAACAGTAATTTTGACAGTTAACAGAATTTTACTGTTTAGTAATTTTTGTGCACTGTAAAATTATTTTGTCTATTCCGTCAGCGTATTTGATCGTTTTTAGTGATTTACTCCGTGTCAGGAAAATAAAAATTTTCGGGCCGGGGAAAACTTTACGTAATTTAATTTTTACCGTTAAGTAATTATTTTACGTAATCTGATTTGATATTTGTGTATTTTATAATTTTTGTGATTTGATGGATGATTTTAAAATTTTTCCTGTCTATGGGCCCGCAAGGGGTATGTGGGCCCAGGTGGCCATACGTGGGCCCAGGTGGCCATACGTGGGCCCAGGTGGGTCCCACAAAGTGAAAATTTTTTCTACGCATAGAAAAATTTGTACTGTTTAGACAGAGACAGGGGATCTTACTAAACCTGAATCCGGAAATAGTTTTAGAAAATTTCTTGTATTGTATTTTATACTGTATTTAATTATCGGATGATAAAAATACAGTAAAAATATTATTTGTAGGATACAAGAATAAATATTATACTGCGTAGTCAACAAAGAGAGCTTGACCTGATTTATACCCTTGGATGAGAATACTTAGTTTGAATATTAACCATTGATTTAATCAAAGGTTAAGAAACAAACTTAATAAAGAAGCCTTGGATAATCACCATTGATTAAATCAATGGTGTGAGAATAAGCTTAGTTAGGAAGGCTTTGATATCAACCATAGATGTAATCAAAGGTGTAGAATTGGTCTTGAAAAATGACAAAGACCATTTATAACCATTGGATTTAGATTAAATCAAGGGTGGAGATTTAATCTTAAAAAGTAACAAAGACCATTTATGACCATTGGATGAAGAATCAATCAATGGTAGAGATTTGGTCTTCTAAAGTAGCAAAGACTAATTAGGACCCTTGGATTTAAAGTTTGAAGGAGCAATCTTGACCATTAATTTTGGAGACACATCTAAGGGCTAGAATTTAAAGGAGAAAGATCCAATGGCTTTAGATTAAGTCTTCTAACCTACCTAAATCTACCTAAATCCTAACCATTGAATTAATCAATGGCTAGAAATGCTTCAAATGGTGGCAAATAATGAAGACAACTTTATTGAATGCATTATGAAGAGAAGGTGATGGTTTTGGAGTGTTTAGAAGACAAAGAGACAAGCTTTATGTCATTTTTGCATGTCTTGGTCAAGTTAGACATCATAATGGCTTACTTTTGATTTTTGCACTCCAAGGAGAATGCTTGAAGGGGGGGCACGATTGTGGTGCTGCATGAAGGAGTTTGGAAGACCATAATTGCATGCTTTAGTCATTATTGTCTTCCTTGGTCTTCATTGATTCATTTTCAAGAAGGAAACTTAGAAAATTTTCTCTCCATCTCCTTTCTTCTCTAGATTTCGGCCAAGCCCTCCAAGAGCACCTTCCATCACTCAAAAAGTTAATCTAACTTGATTTTCTAAACCTAAACATCATTCTAAGAACATATCTAGTTATGAGTTTTTCCAAAATCATTCATCTTGATCTTCAAATCGAAGCTTCAAGTTTCTATCAAAAATAAAAAATTTCATCTTTGTGCTTCAAGAGAAACCATTCGGTTAACTACCCTAAAATCACCATCCAATCTCTTTTAATTTCATCCAACCATAGATCTTGAATCTACATGATGTTCTAAGCAACTTTCATGTTGAAGATTTTCTCTAAATCATTCATCTTCATGGACTTTCTTCAAGATCAAAGTTATTGGGTTTTTGAGGTGAAGTATAAGGAAACTTCATTTTCTTCTCTCTTTTCATGATCTAAACCATGTTTGATCCATGGTTCCTCTTAATCAAGCTTGATATGTTAATTAACTTGTGTTTTGTTTTGTATTTGAGAAGCCCTTGGTGGTGAAGGACTTGGAAAAAGAAACAAATCAAGAAGCTTTGGAGGTTCTTCAAGAGGTAAGAGGGAGATCCATCTCACCAACCAAGCATGGTGGTGAGAGATGGTATTTTATTTGATGGATGTGGAATCCATGTGAGGATTCATATCCATGGTCATGTAATTAATTTGTGGGTGTTTATGAGTTTTGATTAATTTTCTATGCTTGATATGCTTTGCATGATTTTATAGCTTTGATGATATGCTTGATATGCTATACATGCTTTTATGGCTTTGATGGTATGCTTATATTATTTATGATGAAATATATATGTATATGCCATGACTTGATGGTGGAAAGGAAAATGATTTTTGGCTCCAATAGCCAAGGAAGAGCTACGGTTTTGATGCCCTTGATTAGGGTTCATGTTGAAAATTTTCAAGAACAAAAGAATTGATTTTTGAGTACTTAGAACATGGTGGATTTCGAACAAGACACCTCAAGATAGGTGTTCACAAAATTAATATTTTCATGAATGATGAAAATGGATGTTTAGAAAAATAAGAAAAATAAACAAAGAGTTTATTTTTCAAAGAGTACATGAACATGGTTTTGGAAGGATTTTTATTAATTTACTTTGTGTAAAAAGTTTCTAAATATTTTACTAAACATGAGATTTAAATAAAAATAGCAATGATAATTTTAAGGATTTGCAAAGAAAGTGAAAAAGGATTTGTAAGGAAAGTAAAAATAAATTTGAACAAATGGGTTTGGTTTTTATGACCATCGTATTTCGGTTTTGAAAACAAAGAATTTTTAATGTTTTTGTTGGTGTAAAACCATATCAATTTAGAAGGAAAAATATTTGATGGCTTCAACGGCTAAAGACTCGACGATTTTTGGAGGTTGGAATAATTTTGGTTTTACGAAACAAAGTAATTTTAAAGTGGAAACAAAATATTTGAACAAAATGTTTTAGTATAAGGATTTTGGAAAAGAAATCAAAGTATTTTATCACTTGAGAAATAAACTTTCATATGAAAATGAAAAAGAAAAGTTACAAAGTGTTTGAATCTTAATTTGTTTTGAAAAGAATTAATTTTAGAATTGATTTGGGAAAAATGGAGAATATAATGGTGTTTTAAAAATTTACTAACGTATAACTTATTTTCAAGTTTTGAAATACGTTAGAAAATGTTAAGTTTTGAAACGTTGATTTACATCAACGGAAAAGTGATTTTGTGAATTATATTTTGAAAAAGAATTTCTTGAGTAAAGAACTGTGGAAGAATATTTTCTTGAGTAAGAAAATATATTAAATGAAGTATAAAGTTATATTATTTTGAGAAAAGTTAAAAAGGAATTTTTAAAGGTCAAGAAATATTTTCTGTAATGAAATTGTGGTGAAAAATTATTTACGTATCTTAAAAACGTGATTTTTAAGTTACGTGATATGGAAAAATATTTCTATGTGATTTTAAATACGTTGAAATATTTATACGCGATTTGAATTTACGTTTAAATATTTTACGTAATTTGAACTACTATTGAATAATTACTGCGTGATTGAAAGGTGATAGAATATTTTTACGTGATTGTGAAAATAGCGGAAAAATCATTATGAGATTTGAAAAGTGTTTTAAATATTTTGAGAATGATAGAAAATGATTTACGTGACGTAAAAGAATGATTTTTAAGTTACGCGATTTTGAAAAAGTGAAAAAATATTATGGGATTTGATAAACGTATATTTTTACGTGTTTGAGAAAAACGTTAAAAAATTAGTACGTGGTTTAAAATGCTGCAACAAAACGTAACAGAAATGTTACGACATTTTATAAACGTAACAGAAATGTTACAAAATTTTGAAAACGTAACAGAAATGTTACGAAATTTTGTAAACGTAACAGTAGTGTTACGGTAATGTGAAAATGTAATAAAAATGTTTTGGAATTTTAGAACGTAACAAAAGTGTTACGGTATTTTGAAAATACAATAGAAGTGTTGTGGTATTTTGAAAACGTAACAGAAGTGTTACGATATTTTGAAAACGTAACAGAAATATTTTGGAATTGTAAAAACGTAACGGAAATATTGCGCAATTTTGTGAAAATACGACGAAAGTGTTTTATAACTATGAAAATGTGATAACATGGTTTTCCTTGTTGAAAGTACAGTATGATTACTGTTGAACCAGTGTTCATACACTGTTTGTGAGAAAATGACATATTTGTCTGTGATTGGATTTGGTGCATTATACGTGCATTGGAAAAATATGCGTTGAAGCATATGATTACATTGAACAAATGAAATTGAAAAGATTTGGCCCTTTGGGGTTGGACTTGCACTGATATATTAATGCATTGTATAAAGTATAGCTAATAAGCTATTTTGGCCCTTGTGGTTGAAGAGGGAATGAGAATTGATAGCGAGGTCTATGATGGATCTTGGGGGCGTCGAGGCGCGGCGGTCGACCAGTGGACATTTGTCTGAGGACCATGTGCCACTTGGCGATGCAGTCCGTTGCAACTCATTGACGATACCCAACAAGAACACGATTCTTTTCTACGACTGGGAGATTGTCTTTGGGCTAAGGCTGACAATTGACCAGAGCATTCTTCTCGAAATTGTGAAAATCTCCATGGAGTTGTTTTTGAAAAACTGAGTCTTTGTGCACATGCATAATCTGACATTTATACCTATATGATATATTAATTGAGGAATATTGGCTATGACAATTGTTTTGAATACTTGGATGATGATGATGATAATCATGTTGATGACATTACTATGATTATTGTGTGATAATAATGTTAATGGTATGATGATGATAGTTGAGTAATGTTGAGTGCATTATTGGAATTCTGGTATGATATATCTGTATGATATGTTGTTTGTGTTATCTACTGTCTTTGCCATGTTGGTATTGGTGTAGGTGATCTCACCTCTTTGTTATGTTGTTTTGCTATGTCTGTACTGCTAAAATCAAATAATAGAAAGATCGAGTTGTCTTAGACATAACAGGCGATGGATACTCTGAGATGGTTGACAACAATAAGGAGTGGACATTCAGGACTCGAAGGTGTGCAGTGTTGACAAGGAACAGAATGTAGAACAGATGTCTGGTGCAACAAGATGGATACACAACAGAATAAGTATGATAAGTTTTAACGTTAGTGTTGTACCGTGCTATTAAGTAAGACCCGTCATGGGGTTTGCTACTGTTAAAAGAAAAATAAAAAAAGAGTCTGTTAATTTTACATTTCTCTTTAAATTATGAAATATTAATTAGTGTCAATATTGCATAATGAATAGTTGAAATATGATTTTCAATATTACCTAATAAATTTCAGTAAGTTTATATTTTAGCAAGAAAGAAATTTTTTTAAACCCACGTTTTTAACTCAAACCTTTTATGAAAATATTTTCAGATTATGAGTCGGGAGTCAGACATGTGATACCCTAGGGAGGGTGTTACACCACGGCCGTGGATAGTTCCACGTCTAGGCTGTGGAACTCCCTAGAATTTCCTTTTTACTTTTTCATGCAACTGCTTGATCCATGGCTGTGGGGAATTCCACAGGTAGGCCGTGGATGCTTCTGGAATGAGCTTTTTACCCTATTTTCCTATCCATAAAGCTCCAACTTCAATCGTGTATACTTTCCATCCATTTCAAGACAAATTCAGCACCAATCCTGCACAACAACACCAAAAACACCACAGTTATCCGAACTAAGGGGAAAAACAAATAAAAAGGAAAACTAAAACACCTAAAATGCCTAAAAATGCATGCAAAACAAGAACAAAATATGATGTTGTTTCACACACATCAGCTACGGCATTCAAGTCACACACTGCGGCATGAGTTAGCACATTGCGACACTCAACCAAATTCAAATTAACGTCTCGGCATGAATTGTCACGTCGTGACATTCATAGAAAATAAACCCTACATCCCGACATGAAGTCTTTGTTTGTCCCTTTATAGGCTACAAGTGCACGGATTGAACAAGTAATACAGTTTAAGAGTAGGATATCATTCCCACGAGGATACTGGAACTTCTAATGTTAAATATCAACTAATTGCTTAAGTAATTCTATTCAAGAACATAAAATAGGAAAAATGCATTTAAACTAATTTAAAGACTGAAAAGCAATAAATGGAAATTAAAAATAATGGTTAGAGATTAGAGAATCATTCTTCACCCCCTACTTCAATTAATAACATGCAACCCTTTTAAGCAATATTAATGAATGAGTTAAGTTAGCTTGAGAATCTACTTTAGTTAAAAGCCTATGTCTAGGTCAATCAATCATGCTTTATTTACCTAATTCACTATGTTTCCATGAGAATTAGTGCAAATTCCACTAATAGTCTATTCTCAAACACCTGCTATGCATGGCTAAGAGGTATATTTCTATCCCATTAATGAATCAACTTACCCGGTTATTAGAATGAAATCGAACAAGCATCAACCATACATATGATCTCAAATCCAAATTCCTATGTCTAGGTTCATCAGATTTTAACAAATCACTTAAAAGTTAGTCAAACAATCAAGAGCAGTAAGATCAATATGATTGAACAAAGCCAAACATCAATATAAACTCAAAGAAGTTCAAAATCATCAATATCTATACAAGGATCCAAAGTAATTCCTAAACACAGCGTAGCTACTCATTGAACACAAAAATATACAACAAAAATCATGTTCATAATATAGGGAAGAGAAAAATGTAAAGGGAAAAGGTGATGATCACATATTTTATACATTAATAAACCCTTATTTTTAGTCATTTACACTCTCCATGTACTTAATTGATTAATCCTAGTTATGTTTTGTAAGTTTGGACTCAAATTGGATTTAATTGATTTTTTTTAGCACTATTTTAGTCTTACGCTGTTTCTGTATTTCAGCCATATCTTGAGTTCTAAATGTCTGATAATTATGAATTTTACCTTGTAGGAAAGATAAGAGAGAGCTCTACAACTTTGATGCACAGCTCAAAGTCTCAATCAAACATTTAGTAGAGCTAATTGGGCTTGGAAGACAGAACACAAGTTTTGTATCTGAAACCTGAACAGTGTATAGTAATTAGAGCATAACTCGGGTTGTAAGAATTATCTTGGGCTCAAATTTAGATATTTAAAATTAAGACCCAGATATAAAACTTTCATGTTGAACACAAAACTTGATTCGGGCTCCTTGATGGTGATATTGGGTCTGAAAGTCAAAACAGAGGTGCTGAAATTGGGCCTGAATTGTCTGTAGTAATTGGGTCATATCTTGGGCTGTAGGAAGAATTTTTGGGTGATTCTAGAGCCATTGGAAAGCTTAGACAATTTCCTAGAACTTTCATAAAGATCACTTGGCTCGAAAATGATGGAATCAATAACTTAAGTGATGAATTATTTCGGAGACAAAGAACCTCAATAATCCAACTACTCATCCAATCATCCAACCACTCAACCACTCATCCAACCACTCCACCCACTCATCCACCTACTCTTAATCATTCTCCTTGTCATTTTGTATCCCTACTCCTCTATAAAAGATACCACGAGCTGGATGTTGAGAGCTTAGTGTTGGGCTATTGGTGTTAGCCTTAGTTTTTACAAGTTATGGTTATGCTTGTTTATTATTTTACTTTGTTGTAATTTTCTCTTGTTCTAAATTGAAGCTATGTTTATTTTTCTCTTCTTCTCTCTTTCTTTCTTCTTATCTATGAGTAACTAAATCTTCATCTTGCTTGGGTGAAAGAATGAAGCTCTTGGTAATGAAATAAGGTTAGATTATTCTATTTCTTGTGCTTAAATGATATATTATCAAATGAACATTATATGTGTTGTATTTTGTTTCAAATTAATTTAGAAACCTTCTTTGTATAATGGAGATCTTAATTTATTGTAGACAATAGGATTGACAC
This sequence comes from Ormosia emarginata, assembly GCA_029884605.1. NCBI lineage: Eukaryota > Viridiplantae > Streptophyta > Magnoliopsida > Fabales > Fabaceae > Ormosia > Ormosia emarginata. The sequence goes on along the minus strand of JAQQTP010000015.1, from coordinate 1,395,080 downwards.
AGTGAATGCTTGAACTCATTTACAAATGTTAGTAGATAATTAAAGGAATCATAATATAATTGCATATATAATTGAACTTTGAATGCTATATTTTTCGATTGGAACCTCTGTTGTGTGTGGATTTCAATTGAGTTATAAAGAGAAATAATCTTGCCTTTAATTTATTACCAAGAGTGGATCTCCTAACCCAAGCAAGTTCTTAAATTTAATTGTGAACAAGTTTTATTATTTTATTGTGACAAATCCTCTTCCTACCTCAATTAATTTTTCTTCATCAATTCCCTGTGGATCGACCTCGGACTCCCGAGAAATTTATTACTTGAGACAACCTGCACTTGGGTTTGCATCCTTTAATCCCGCAGTCAAGTTTTTGGCGCCGTTGCCGGGGACTTGATTTGAAGTTCTAATATATTGAGGTTCCCTTTCTGTAAGAAAAACTTCACCAACAGGTATATTCTTCCTCTACTCTTTTCAATTTCTAATTTACTAACTAACCTACTAACTTGCTAACATACTAACTTACTAACTTTTATATTTATGTCATTTATTTTTATTTTTGATTTTTTTTATTTTCGTCAGTGGGGGTAACTCTCCCTTTTATTTTATGCACTAACTTAGTGGGGGTAACTCTCCCTTTTACTTTTCTGTAATTTACTCTCTTTTTTTTTGCATTTTTTGATGGTTGGTTTATTACCCCATCTTTGTAAACATTTTTTTTTCTGCCCTCTAACATAACAAAATAATCTTTCTTCTTCTCTTCTCTTTCATGGGCTCTGGTGGGGCTTTGCCTCTCTCCTAGGTTTTCATATTTAAATTTACTTTCTCTCGCACTTTATTTTCTCGTATTTTAATTTTTCACACTTTATTTTTATTTTTATTTTTGGGTGGTTAGTTTATTACCCCATCCCTGTTAATAATTAATGGTGGGTGACACCGCCAGCTTGTACATTATTTTTTGTTTATTTATTTTTAGTTATTTATGTATTTATGCTTAATTGGTATCGTGATTTAAATTCTGGTCGTTTAGTTAAAATTAACCCTGGTACTTTATATATTGACTTGTTTGAATCACAATCACACACAATTGACACAATGACTGAAAATGAAAGTGTACATGATGAGCATGAAAATCAACCGTTGCGAACCATGCGTGAATATTTGCAACCACCTCGAAGTTCTAGTCCACCATGTTTTATCTTTTCACTCAATGCCAACAATTTTAGATTTAAGCTAAGTATGATTTCTTTACTTCTTAATTTTCATGGTTTAGAATCTGAAAGTCCATATTTATATCTGAAAGAATTTGAGGAAGTATGTATTGCCTTCAATGACCAAAATTGCTCTGAAGAGATTGTTAAGCTTAAATTGTTTCTTTTTTCTTTAAAAGATAAAGCAAAATCTTGGCTTAACACTTTGAATCCAAGATTAATTGGCATATGGCAAGAAATGCAAGGTGAGTTCTTAAAGAAATTTTTTCCAACACATAAAACCAATGCTATGAAAAGACAAATCCACAATTTTTTTCAAAATTCAAATGAAGCATATTTTCAATGTTGGGAATGGTTTAAAGATTTGTTAAATTCTTGCCCACATCATAGTTTTGAAAAATGGTGCACTTTAAGCTTCTTTTATGAAGGTTTAACACCTGAAACTAAACAATTTGTGAAAACAATGTGCAATGGTGAGTTTCTAGATAAAGAACCTGATGAAGCTTTAGACTATTTGAACCAGTTGGCTGAAAATTCTTAATCTTGGCATAGTACTAACACTTCTAAAAATTCAATTAGATCTAACCTTGCAAGTGCTAATAAAGAAAAATATCACCTTAGTCAAGAGGAAGATCTAAATGCTAGATTTGTCAGTTTGGCTAGAAAGGTTGAAGCCATGGAATTAAGAAAAGCAAAAGAAATCAAATCTGTGCAAAATGAAGAAATTTGTGGCATTTGTGATGATTTAGGACACTCAACACATGAATGTCCTAAAATTCCTATTTTTAAAGAAGTTATACATGAGCAGGTAAATGCAATGAATAATTTTAACAAGCCATTTACTTCTTCTTTTTTAGATACATACAATTCGGGATGGAGAAATCACCCGAATTTCAGTTGGAGGAATAATAATCAGTCACAATTTGTGCAACCAACACCTCCTCGGCACAATAGGACTCTCAAAATTCTCAAGGATATGCACCTTATGTCCCACCATATAAAAAAAACCTTGAAGAAACACTGCATGCATTCATAGAAAAGCAAGAGGCCATTAATAAACAAAACAATCAAACCATGATTGACATAAAAGAAACTCTTGCTAAACTTTCTTCTACACTCATCATTCATGAGAAGGGAAAATTTCCTTCTCAACCTCAACCAAATCCCAAGGGTCAGTACAGTCTAAATGAGGGGAGTTCAGAAAACTAACAAATGGACTAAGTCTAGTCAGTGATAACTCTTAGGAGTGGAAATGTTGTTGAAAAACAAATCTCTGAATCTTGTGAGAAAGAAGATGAACCAATTCCCCAAGAAAATGAAGAAGTTGACCAAAAGGAGACCAAACTCTCGCCTTCACCCCCATTTCCTCAAGCATTGAATAATCCAAAGAAATTGGACCACCACACTGATATTTTTGAAATTTTGATGCAAGTGAAAATCAATATTCCTCTGTTAGATGCTATCAAACAGATTCTTTCTTATGCTAAATATTTGAAGGACTTGTGCACTGTTAAAAGGAAACTAAATGTGAAAAAGAAAGCATTTTTGGCTGAATAGGTAAGCTTCATTCTTCAGAATAATAATGCGTTGAAATATAAAGACCCTGGTTGTCCTACAGTTTCATGCATTATTGGAGAACATAAAATTGAAAAAGCTTTACTTGATCTTGGTGCTAGTGTTAATTTGCTTCCATATTTAGTTTATCAGCAACTCAACTTAGGTGAGTTAAAACCAACTTCTGTAACTCTTCTACTTGCTGATAGATCAATTAAAATTCCAAGAGGAATAGTGGAAGATGTGTTGGTTCAAGTTGATAAATTCATATATCCTGTAGATTTTATTGTCTTGGATACTGAACCTATAGTTGATAGTTGCAAGTCAATTCCTGTTATTTTAGGCTGTCCATTTTTAGCAACATCCAATGCTTTGATAAATTGTAGAAATGGAGTTGTGAAACTAACATTTGGAAATATGACACTGGAACTAAATGTTTTTAACATGTGCAAGCAACCTAGGAAGTCCTTGATGAAAAGGAGGAAGTTGAAGGGATTGAAGCCATTGTAGATGATTATTTTCAAACGAGGAGTTCTTCTGACCCATTAGAAATTTCTTTAGTCAATTCATTTGATTCAGGCATGCAATTAGAAGATGATATCTCTGAAATATGTTCTTTGCTTGATTGTACATAAGCAATGGAGTACAAGGGATGGAAACCAAGATTTGAAGAGCTAAAACCTATGAATGATAATGCCCATGAAGAAGTACCCACACTGGAACTAAAGCCATTACCTGCTGGGTTGAAGTACATATTTTTGGGAGAAAAGCAAAACTTTCTAGTGGTAATTTCCTAGTCTCTTACTAAAGAACAAGAAGGTATGTTAACAGAAGTACTTAAAAGGCATAAAAGTGCAATTGGATGGACATTAAAGGACATAAAAGGTATTAATTTGTTAATTTGTACACATAGAATACATTTAGAGGATAATGCTAAAACTTCTCAACAACCTCAAAGAAGATTAAATCCACACATGAAAGAGGTAGTTAGAGCTAAAGTCTTTAAATTGCTTGATGTTGGAATTATCTATCCTATCTCTGATAGTCAATGGGTAAGCCCTACATAAGTTGTGCCTAAGAAATCTGGAATAACAGTGATTGAAAATGATAAAGGTGAATTGATACCTACGCGAGTCTCATCTAGTTGGCGTATGTGTATTGATTTTAGAAAATTAAATGCTACTACTAGGAAAGATCGTTTTCCTTTGCCATTTCTTGATCAAATTCTAGAAAGGGTAGCAGGACATCCATACTACTGTTTTCTTGATGGTTTTTTGGGTTATAATCAAATACCAATTGCATTGGAAGATTAAGAAAAGATCACTTTTACATGTCCCTTTGGTACTTTTGCATATAGAAGAATGCCTTTTGGCCTTTGTAATGCTCCGACAACATTTCAAAGATGCATGTTAAGCATTTTTAGTGACATGATTGAGCATTATTTAGAGGTTTTCATGGATGATTTGACAGTTTTTGGAAATTCTTTTGAAAATCGTCTTGATAATTTGGAAAAAGTTCTTAAAAGATGCGAAGAAAAAGGATTTGTGCTAAACTGGGAAAAATGGCATTACATGGTTACCTCAGGAATAGTGTTAGGTCATGTGATTTCTTCTAAAGGAATTGAAGTTGATAATGCCAAAGTTGAATTAATTGCTCATTTGCCTTCCCTAAAAACAGTCAGAGAAGTTCGTTCCTTTTTAGGACATGTAGGATTTTACAGAAGATTCATTAAGGACTTTAGTGCCATATCTAGACCATTATATAGTCTTCTATTGAAAGATGCACTATTTGATTGGACTCAAGAATGTCAAAAATCTTTTGAAAAATTAATTGGTCTTCTGACATCTGCTCTTATCATGCAATCTCCTGATTAGTCTTTGCCTTTTGAGTTAATGTGTGATGCTAGTGATTTTGCTGTGGGCGCTGTTTTAGGCCAGAGAAAGGAAGGTAAGCCTCATGTGATTTGTTACGCAAGTAGAACTTTAAACAGTACACAAATGAATTACACCACTACTGAAAAAGAACTACTTGCTGTAATTTTTGCATTAGACAAATTTCGATCTTACTTAATTGACTCTTCTATTGTGATTTTCACTGATCATTCTGTTGTTAAATATTTGATGTCTAAGCAGGATGCCAAACCAAGATTGATACGATGGATCTTGTTGCTTCAAGAATTGAACATCACAATAAAAGATAAGAAAGGAGCCAAAAATGTTGTCGCTGATCATTTGTCCAGACTTACAATAGGCTCACATTTTGATAGCACACCTATCAATGATTCTTTTCTTGATGAATTTTTATTTTCTGTCAATTCTATGCATTGGTTTGCTAACATAGTCAACTTTCTTGTAACAGGAAAGATGCCGCCTCAATGGACGCACCAAGATAGAAGAAAATTTTTGACAGAGGTGAAAAATTTTTATTGGGATGACCCATACTTGTTCAAATATTGTGCTGATCAAATCTTTCAGAGATGTGTGCCCGACAGTGAGGTAGGTAGTGTCATTAAATTTTGTCACTCAGAAGCATGTGGAGGTCACTTCTCTTTAAAGAAAACAGCTGCGAAAATCTTGCAGTGTGAATTTTATTGGCCCACTTTATTTAAGGACTGCTATACTTTTTGCAAAAGTTGTGAAAATTGTCAAAAGTTGGGCTTAATTTCAAAAAGAAACATGATGCCTCTGAACCCCATCCTTGTCATTAAAATTTTTTATTATTGGAGAATTGATTTCATGGGTCCATTTCCATCTTCATTTGGATTTGTGTATATTTTGGTTGCAGTTGATTATGTCTCAAAATGGATTGAGGCGATTCCATGCTGACACAATGATCATAAAACTGTTCTCAAATTTTTAAAAGAAAATATCTCGTGTTGATTTGGAATCCCTCGAGCTATCATAAGTGATGGGGGAACATATTTTTGCAATAAACCATTTGAATCTTTAATGAAGAAATATGGTATTACACACAAAATTATTACCCCTTATCACCCTCAGACAAGTGGACAAGTTGAATTGGCAAATAGGGAGATTAAACAAATTTTGGAAAAAACGGTTAACCCAAATCGTAAAGATTGGTCTTTAAGACTAAACGATGCACTTTGGGCTTACTGTATTGCTTTCAAAACATCTTTGGGCATGTTACCCTATCGGTTAGTCTATGGAAAACCTTGTCACTTGCCTGTAGAATTGGAACATGAAGCATTTTGGGCCATTAAAGCTTTCAATCTAAATCTTGATGATGCTTGCAAGATATGCAAACTGCAATCAAATGAACTTGAGGAATTAAGAAATGATGCATATGAAAACTCAAAGATTTATAAAGCTAGAACAAAAGCTTTTCATGAAAAGACAATTTTGAGAAAATCTTTTGAAATTGGTCAAAAAGTTCTGCTTTATAATTCTCGCCAGCACCTATTCCCTTGAAAATTGAGATCTAGGTGGAGTGGTCCTTTTGTTGTCAAACATGTGTATCCTCATGGGGCTATAGATATTGAGAATCCTAGGAATGGTAATGTGTTTAAAGTCAATGGACAAAGGCTCAAACCATTTCTGGAGAATATAGTTGATGAGGTAGAATTCATCTCTCTTTTTTATCCTTGTTATGAATAGAATTCACTCTAATTTTGTTGCCTTATTTTTGCAGTTCTTTGTGTTGCAGGTTAAGTGGCGGATACGGTACTCTGTGACTCTCAAGTCGGTTTATTTTTCAGTTTTTCAAAATAACTGAATCCTTCATCTCTTTTAAAATGGATGTCATTCTTTCAAACCTGAGAAAACATTTTCCTTCTCTCCCTCAAAATGCTCTGAAAAAAATTTACAAAGTTCGATGTGAAAGATTGAGACTGTTAATGCACAAAGGTATGCCAGAAGATGTACGCTGGATAATTGAAGCAAAGGTCCGACTAGCAGGTGAGTCTTCAATTTCATTTGACTCATACATGCCAGGTCTTGGAAGAAGTTCGTATTCTAAAAGGAGAAGAGCAAAAAGGTTACAAGTTTGTTACAAATGTGGACGATGGAATTGTAACAAGCAATGTCGTTCTTTGGGGATGGTTTCCGCAAACAGATTCTTCATTAAGAATGGACTGAGTAAGGAGTCATTAGATAATATCTTATTGACTCTTGAGACGCGTTCTTATGGATTGATGCAGCGTGAAATTCTTAATTTGTGGAATCTCTTCAAGGATGAAGAAAAACGCTACAGTCTTGGGAATCTGACTCTAAAAGACCCTGTTTGCCAATTTATAAGAAAATTGGATGGGAAGCTTATCCTCGACTCATAGAAGGCGTTTAAGTTGTTACTGGACGTTAAACCAGAGGCAGATGTGAGCCATATCTACAACAATCTGTACATATCATCTTCTTCTTCTTCATGTCATCTTTAAAAAAAATTCAAAAAAAAGGAGAAAAAAAGGAGAAAAAAAAAAAAAAAAAAGAAAAAAAATTAATTAAGTCCAATTTGAGTCCAAACTTACAAAACATAACTAGGCTTAATCAATTAAGCACGTGGAGAGTGTAAATGACTAAAAATGAGGGTTTATTAATGTATAAAATATGTGATCATCAAATTCCCCACACACTTAGCTTTTTGCACTCTGGGCAAAACACATAAGACCAAAGTTAGGAGACAAAGAAAAATGACACAGACTCAAAAGCTAAAAACTCTAAAAGACTCGATGAAGCAAGAAGAGCAACAAGAAATTCAAGGGATCAAAGCATTAATGAGGTAACATTTCTTCACATCTCAAACCAACAAGCAAGGAAACTTCAGTTGAAAAGAATGAATCAAGAATGATAGATCCTCACAGAATTCACTCTCAATCTCTCAAGTGTTTAAAGGTAAGTATTTCACTCTATTCAACCCATGAACAATTGCACTACCATAAGCTTGCTTATCTTCTACTTCTCCGCTACTCAAAACACATGCATACAAAAATCAAGAGGACTTTATTCAAGGTTGTAATGGGGTCATGGTAAAGGAGAGGAGATAATATGGATATGAAAAGATAAATACCAAATAGAATAAAAGAGCATTATGGTACAGTTAGAGTGGAGAAAATGTTTGAGAACATTCATCATAAAAGACAATCACCAATATTTAACAAATGTTTTGTTGTAGATCAATCCCAAATTGGTGAATTGAATTCATTGTTAGACTTGAACATTCTTTTTTTTTTATTATTTTCAAGCATCCACCTTTATTCTGACTTTGATAATCCTTTGATTGCAACAGTGGTCAATTTTTTTTTATGATCATTTTACACACACACCCCCACACTTGTTCAAGAACAAGGTCAATGCTCTCTTATTCCCTAAGGTTGAGTAAAAATATGTTTTTTTTTCTTTTTTTTTCAATGGTACGAAATGAGCTAAAAACAAGGAATGGTCAAATAAGTTCAAAGGGGTTACACAATGAAAAATATACAAGGATGACTATTTGGTCAAAGTAGCTATTTCAAAATGTCTCAATCATATTAATGTATGCATGTGAAAATGTAGCCTCAAAAAGAATCAAAGCAAGTTCTAGAGTAACAATTCCATGAGTGAAAATCACACAAGAAAGAAGAGAATGGTACAGATATTCAATTCATTCATCAATAGGCTCAAAATCTCACAAGACATATTTCTATCATTCTCAATCCTTCATATCAACATTCATATCCAAGCTTGTGATTTTTAAGAAAGAAGACAATTTATGCTCAGATCCAAGAATCCATTTGCTACTTCTACACAAAATAATTTTTTCCTCAACTAAGATGTGTCTCAAGAGTAATAAATAAGTTTCTGACAGTCATCTCACTAAACATACTTCCCAATTTAAATGCGTCTCAGGAGTGAAATTACTTCTTACTCTGCCATCATTCATTGGTTTAGTAAGTCCATGACAATCATATCATACTTCCCAAAAAAGAAAAGAAAAAAATTGGTAGTCAACTATCCTTCCCCCCTAACTAGATCACAACATTGTCCTCAATGTTAAAATATAGATGAGTAAAGGATAGAAGATATTACCTGTTAGAGAAATCTGACACAAATTTAAATAAAAACAAAGTACGATAAATAAAATCAAAAGTAAAGAAAAGCTATAAACGAAGTGTCAAATCTAGCTCCTTTTTCATCTTCTTTCCCTCTCTGCCTCTTTTTTGAGTCTGTGTCATTTTTCTTTGTCTCCTAACTTTGGTCTTATGTGTTTTGTCCAGGAGTGCAAAAAGCTAAGTGTGGGGGAATTTGATGATCACATATTTTATACATTAATAAACCCTCATTTTTAGTCATTTACACTCTCCATGCACTTAATTGATTAAGCCTAGTTATGTTTTGTAAGTTTGGACTCAAATTGGACTTAATTGATTTTTTTCAGCACTATTTTGGTCTTACGCTGTTTCTGTATTTCGGCCATATCTTGAGTTCTAAATGTCTGATAATTATGAATTTTGATAAAATATAATAAGGATAATGTGAGGAAATGTCCAAATGATTCCAACTCTCACACAGATGAAGTGATGCTAACAGAAATGCTGAGTCATGATCAATCCCAACCATATTCACATATTCCCTCCAGGTCCAGCTCTAACAAACATAACAACTCCAACAAACTCAACAGATTGCTGGATGTGCAGGCCAATATACTTCAATAAGACAACAACTCTTCTCTTATAGATAGATATAGCTGTAGCTCACCAATGTATTCGAATATATATCTACCATTATATTCGGATATAAATTTTTCCAGAAACGTGAGCTTTAATAAATTCCATTTTCAGTTTCTTTCTATTATGTCTATCTTCTTCTTCTCTTAAAATTAATATGGTATCAGAGCGCGTTTAGCTCTCTGCTTCGCGTGACTCTGATGGCCAGGGGTGGAGGTTCCAGTAACAACAACAACAATGGTGGTTATGGAGCTACTGATCCATCACAGGACATTTCTAGTCCTTACTATATTCATCCAGGAGATGGACCTTCATCTGTGGTGGTCACTCCTGTGCTAAGCGGCTCAAACTGCCATGCCTGGGCCCGTTCTATGAGACGTGCTCTAGGTGCTAAGAACAAATTCGAATTTGTTGATGGGAGTATACCCATTCCTGACAGTTTTGACCCAAGATACAAGGCTTGGAGCCGTTGCAACATGATTATTCACTCTTGGATACTGAACTCAGTAGCAGAATCCATTGGACAAAGCATTGTGTTTCTGGAAAATGCCATTGATGTGTGGAATGATCTGAAGGAAAGGTTCTCACAAGGAGACCTCATCAAGATTTCTGAGCTTCAGCAAGAAATTTATGGACTCAGACAATGTGCACTTTCGGTTACTGAATTCTATTCTGAATTGAAGGTTCTTTGGGAAGAATTAGAAACCTATATGCCTATTCCTTGTTGTGCTTGTCTAGTAAAATGCACCTGCACTGCAATGAAAAATGCTAGGTATTTTCACACTCTTAACTATAGTATAAGATTCTTAACTGGTCTAAATGAAAATTTCTCAATTGTAAAGTCTTAAATTCTGTTAATGGACCCTTTACCTAGCATGAACCGAATCTTTTCTATGGTGATACAACATGAAAGACAAGGAAATTTTAATGGAAATGATGATTCAAAAGTACTCATAAATGCTGTTGATTATAAGAAATTACAAGGTAAAGGGAAGGCATTTGGACAAGGATCTGGATCTAAGAAAATATGTACATACTGTGGTAGGACAGGACACACAATTGAAATCTGCTATAGGAAGCATGGTTTTCCTCCCCATATGCAGAAGAATAATGCCTCAATGGCAAATCATGTCTCAAATTAAAATACTGAGATAAGATAAGATCATTCAATCAGTGGAGATGTACACATCACCACTCCTACCTTCACTCATGAGCAATATGAGAAACTGATCAATCTAATTCAGGGTTCTGGTATCAACCAGCAATCTACTGCCATGGCCAATCAGGTTTTTCCATTCACTCAACATGGTTATTCACCAACTGAGAAAACAAAAACAGGTAGTATCTTCACTTCTTCCTCTTTTAACAGCTTTACTCTTGGTTCCTGGATCATAGATTCTGGAGCTAGTGATCACATATGTGCATCTTTAAAATGTTTTGAAACTTTCCATGACATAAAGCCAATTAGCATAAAACTTCCGAATAAACAATTTTCAATAGCTAAGCATGCTGGTATTGTTAGTTTCTCACCTGGTTTCTTCATCACTGGTGTGTTATATGTTCCCAACTTCTCCTTAAATTTGATCTCAGTGTCAAAATTATGCAACAATCTGAACTGCAATGTTTCTTTCACTGACTTAATCTGTTTAATTTAGGACCAGAAGTCACAGAGGACGATTGGTTCTGCTGAGAAGTTTGAAGGGCTGTATCATCTAGTCATTAATGTCAAGGATGTCCATTGCTTTAATACTCAAGCTGTTGAAGTGCAGATCCTGCCAGAGGATGCCTTATGGCATTTTAGACTAGGACACCTATCCACTTCCAAGATGACTGTTCTAAATTCTGATTTTCCTTTTGCTACTGTTAATCCAAAAGCTGTTTGTGATGTTTGCCATTATGCCAAACACAAATGACTACCTTATAATTTGAGTGTAAATAAAGCAGCTGCACCCTATGAATTACTCCACTTAGACATTTGGGGGCCTTTGGCCATTCAGTCTGTCAATGGTCATTCTTATTTTGTAACTGCAGTAGATGACTTTAGTAGATTCACTTGGGTAACCTTACTGAAATCTAAAGGGGAAGTAAGAAAACATGTCCAAAATTTTATCAAAATGATTGAAACTCAACATGATGCCAAAATTAAGATTGTGAGGAGTGACAATGGACCCGAGTTTATCATGCCACAATACTATGCTTTGAAGGGAATTGTGCATCAAACAAGTTGTGTTGAAACTCCTCAACAAAATGGAAGAGTTGAGAGAAAACACCAACATGTTGTTAATGTAGGAAGAGCATTTCTATTTCAATCAAAACTACCTAAGCAATTCTGGTCTTATGCTATTCTTCATGCAACCTACATTATTAACAGGGTTCCTACTCCTCTTCTTCAAAATAAATCACCATACTTTCTTTTACATGGCCAAAACCCCAATTTATATGAATTAAAAGTGTTTGGTTCACTATGTTATGCCTCCACTCTTTAATCCCACAGAACCAAACTCACCCCAAGAGCCAGAAAATGTGTGTTCCTTGGTTACAAAAATGGTACAAAAGGAACTGTTCTCATAGACCTAAATAATAAAGAAATCTTCATTTCTAGGAATGTCACTCATCATGAACACATATTACCCTATAAGGCCTGCACACCTATTTCCACTTGGAATTACCATTCCACACCTTCCCATTTTCCTCAGCCCACAACATCCATTGATACTCAAACTGAGCCTGTAGCCTCTGAACATATTCCTGCAAGTGATATACCAAACGTGATAGAGGTAGAAACAGCCACTGATCCACCAAGAAGATCAGCTAGACAAAGACAGAGACCACAACATCTTAATGACTATGTGTGCAGCCTTTCAAGTGACACAGCAGAAGCAATTACCTTAGGTCTCTCTTATCCTATTTCCTCCTTTCATTCTTTTTCTAGACTGTCACCTACACAACATGTGTTTTCATTGTCTATCTTAAACACTTTCGAGCCACACACATATCAGGAGGCTAGTAAGTATGATTGCTGGAAAAATGCCATGAAACTTGAAATAGATGCTCTTGAGAGAAATGGTACATGGATACTGGTTGACTTACCTACTGGTGTGAAACCAATTGGAAATAAATGGGTTTATAAAGTAAAGCATAGAGCTGATGTCTCTATAGAAAGGTATAAGGCAAGATTGGTTGCCAAGGGATACAACCAAGTAGAAGGTCTGGACTTCTTTGATACTTTTTCACCAGTAGCCAAGCTTACCACCATCAGAACTCTGTTGGCACTTGCATCAATTCACAATTTGCATTTGCATCAATTGGATATTAACAATGCATTTTTGCATGGTGACCTCCATGAGGATGTATATATGATTATCCCTCAAGGCATTCAATGTTCCAAACCCAATCAGGTTTGCAAATTACTTAAGTCTTTATATGAACTAAAGCAGGCTAGCCGAAAGTGGTATGAGAAGTTGACAACTTTGTTGCTTGCTCAAGGATATCAACAATCAAATGCAGACCATTCCCTATTTATTTATAGCAATGACAGCATCTTCACAGCACTCTTGGTTTATGTGGATGATGTCATCCTTGTAGGCAACTCCATGGAAGAGTTCACTCGGATCAAGGGCATTCTGGATTCTCATTTTAAAATCAAAGTGTTAGGAATTGCGGATCAAAAGTCTCATAGCGGAATAATAGAATTCCCTCACAGGATCCATGCGAAAAATCCATAATCTGAGTCTTTAAAAATTTACCTCTTGAAGCGTGATAATCACAAGCGAGGTGAATCACCAACACCGTAATAGTGACGATGTCTCTGCGGTATCCACACGAACAGACTTGCAAAAAGGAGTCACGCCTCTATTTCGTAGTGCTAGCTGCGAAGAGAGGAGAAGAAAACCTCACTATCTATCACTCACTTTCTGTAGGTGCGGCTAGGGTTATGATGTAACCTAGTAACAACCCCCTTAGCAGTATTATTTATAACAAATGCTGCCTTAAGTGAGTGTGAGCAGTAGCAAGGTAAGTGGTGCAACCCTAAACCCATCTGTCATGAGTTAGGCCCACAATTGAATCCGAGTCCAACTTAGATTCTGATTACTCCAATTTAATCTGTTCTAAGTGTGCGACCCTGCAGGTTCTCATGACGTTGGTTGTAATATTAAAATCTCATTCTAATATTACAAACAGTGAGCGGTATCTAGCAACACATCACTGCTACCCAAGTAATGAGAATGTCAGTGATTTGACATAACCTATCCGTGACCAATGTTTTTGTGTAGTTTAGTCCCTTTATCCAGATATCCAGATTGAACACAAGGCATGGAATGTGTCACCCTTATTTAGTTCAATCTTCAGTTTCCTGATTCCCGAGTAGACATAGTAATAACAAATGAGATCAATATCTCATATTGACTCATTTAAGCATGGCCATGCATTTCGTAGTCTCACTCAATCAGGGGGCCCGAAGATATCACTCCTGTTATGTAGGAGGGACAAATCTCATCTAGGTCACTCACATCCCTCCACATGTATCGCGGTATGTCTAATAACCAACTTTATAATCATCTTGTTACAGATGACGTTTGATGGCATTAAAACACACAACTCCTCATGTAGGAATCGTAGTGATTTCAGGTCAAAGGACCACATACACCATTATCACTATGAGAATCGCTTATGACACTCACGTAACGATCCACGTAGCGTTCTCATGGCGAGTCTATCCAATACATCATTACTCTAATATGTATCCATGTGTAGACTTGATATCTCATATCCATGACCCGTGAGATGTGGTCATCAGTCTACGCACATACTAGTCTTAATGCATTATTGTTGTCCTAATTAACAATAATACTTGACTAGGGACATTTAAGAATAGTATTTTATCCAATAGGATCTCACGATCAAGTCATCCACTTGATGTCCTATGGTATCAAACTTACTATTCTAAGGACTTTATTATGTCTACCAAAAAGAACACAATAAATGAAATGCCTCATATAAAATAACATAATATAATGTATGTAAATACAAACAAAATGTATTGGCCACTAGGGCATACACCAACACAAGGATCTAGGCACTTTGAAATACTTTCTTGGCTTGGAAGTAGCACATTCCAAAATGGGAATTTCTATTTGTCAAAGAAAGTATTGTTTAGATCTTCTTCAAGACTCTGGACTGCTCGGGTCAAAACCAGCAAAACTCCTCTTGATCATTCTATAAAACTGCATCAGAATGATGGGAAATTCTATGATGATGTTGCTTCTTATAGAAGGTTAATTGGACGGCTTCTGTATCTGAATACTACAAGGCCGGATATCACCTTTGCAACCCAGCAACTTAGCCAGTACCTAAGCAGACCCACTGTGACTCATTTTCATGCTACTTGCAGGATTGTTAGATACCTCAAAAACAATCCTGGCTGAGGCTTATTGTTTCCCAGGAAATCAGAAATTCAACTCTTGGGATTTTCTGATGCTGATTGGGCTGGTTGTATTGATTCTAGAAAATCCATTTCAGGGTATTGTTTCTTCCTTAGTTCTTCCTTGATCTCCTGGAAAGCTAAAAAGCAACAAACTGTGTCTAGATCTTCTTCTGAGGCTGAATATAGAGCATTGTCTACTGCCACATGTGAGCTGCAATGGCTACTGTACCTTCTGCAAGATTTGCACATCAACTGTTCCAGAATACCAGTGTTATATTGTGATAATCAAAGTGCTCAACACATAGCTGCTAATCCTGTTTTTCATGAAAGAACAAAGCACTTGGAGATAGATTGTCACTTTGTTAGAAACAAGGTTTAAGATGGTGTTCTTCGTTTATTGCCTGTTTCATCCAAGGAACAGTTAGCTGATTTCTTCACAAAAGCATTGTCTCCTTCATCCTTTCTTCCTTTTATCTCCAAGCTAGGCATGATTGACATATACCATGCTCCAGCTTGTGGAGGGATGATAAAATATAATAAGGATAATGTGAGGAAATGTCCAAATGATTCCAACTCTCACACGGATGAAGTGATGCTAACAGAAATGCTGAGTCATGATCAATCCCAACCATATTCACATATTCCCTCCAGGTCCAGCTCTAACAAACATAACAACTCCAACAAACTCAACAGATTGCTAGATGTGCAGGCCAATATACTTCAATAAGACAGCAACTCTTCTCTTATAGATAGATATAGCTGTAGCTCACCAATGTATTCGAATATATATCTACCATTGTATTCGGATATATATTTTTCCAGAAACGTGAGCTTTAATAAATTCCATTTTCAGCTTCCTTCTATTATGTCTATCTTCTTCTTCTCTTAAAATTAATAAATTTTACCTTGTAGGAAAGATAAGAAAGAGCTCTACAACTTTTATGCAGAGCTCAAAGTCTCAATTAGACATCTAGTGGAGCTAATTAGGCTTAGAAGACAGAACATGAGTTTTGTATCTGAAACCTGAATAGTATACAGTAATCAGAGCGTAACTCGGGCTGTAAGAATTATCTTGGGCTGAAATTTGGATATTTGAAAGTTAAGACCCAGATCTAAAACTTTCATGTTGAACACAAAACTTGATTCGGGCTCCTTGATGGTGATATTGGGTCTGAAAGTAAAAATAGAGGTGCTGAAACTGGGCCTGAATAGTCTGTAGTAATTGGGTCATATCTTAGGCTGTAGGAAGAATTTTTGGGTGATTCTAGAGCCATTGGAAAGCTTAGACAATTTCCTAGAACTTTCATAAAGATCACTTGGCTCGAAAATGACAGAATCAATGACTTAAGCAATGAATTATTTCGGAGACAAAGAATCTCAATAATCCAACTACTCATCCAATCATCCAACCACTCATCCAACCACTCCACCCACTCATCCACCTACACTTAATCATTCTCCTTGTCATTTTGTATCCCTACTCCTCTATAAAAGGCAGCATGAGCTGGATGTTAAGAGCTTAGTGTTGGGCTCTTGGTGTTAGGCTTAGTTTTTATAAGTTATGGTTATGCTTGTTTATTATTTTACTTTGTTGTAATTTTCTCTTGTTCTAAATTGAAGCTATGTTTATTTTTCTCCTCTTCTCTCTTTTTTTCTTCTTATCTATGAGTAACTAAATCTTCATCTTACTTGGGTGAAAGAATGAAGCTCTTGGTAATGAAATAAAGTTAGATTATTCTATTTCTTGTGCTTAAATGATATATTATCAAATGAACATTATATGTATTGTATTTTGTTTCCAATTAATTTAGAAACCTTCTTGGTATAACGGAGATCTGGATTTACTGTAGACAATAGGATTGGCACAGTGAATGCTTGAATTCATTTACAAATGTTGGTAGATAATTAAAGGAATCATAATATAATTGCATATATAATTAAACTTTGAATGCTATATTTTCCGATTGGAACCTCCGTTGTGTGTGGATTTCAATTAAGTTATAAAGAGAAATAATCTTGCCTTTAATTTATTAACAAGAGTGGATCTCCTAACCCAAGCAAGTTCTTAAATTTAATTGTGAACAAGTTTTATTATTTTATTGTGACAAATCCTCTTCCTACCTCAATTAATTTTTCTTCATCAATTCTCTGTGGATCGACCTAGGACTCCCGAGAAATTTATTACTTGAGACAACCTGCACTTGAGTTTGCATCCTTAAATCCCGCAGTCAAAAGGAAAGAAGCTTATAGATATAATATTTGATGTTTTAATCTCTTTCTATGGAGAAAATGACCTCTAACCTTGGCTCCTCTAACCTCTTCTCAACCCAGAAATAAAAACCTAGCCACAGTTTTCTAACCTAGAACAAGCTCTTTTTTTTCAAATATAATAAAACAGTAGTTATAGACCCAGAAAATAGAGTCATGCCGCAACGTTCACACTTTTGCGCCGTGGCACTATAGCCTCAGGTTTCAGTATACAACATGCTGAATGCACCACGCTGCTACATGAACTTGCCTACGTTGCGGCGTTGCATGCTCATCTTTATGCTTGGCTTTCTCTTGGGTTTTCTTATCCAACGTTGGCCCAAATCTTCCCCCAATCTGCTTGTTTGTAGCTCTTCCTATAATAGAGAAATCACCAAGTTACTAAAAGTTACAAATCCACTTAATCACTTGAAGAATATGCACTATTTGCTCAAAATCATATAGGAAGATATCAATATTTAATTTGACAAATATAAGCATAAAACCTTCCCTATATGCATAATAACAATGACTTAAACAATCAAGAAAGTGCAGATATAAGGTGCAAATAACTACATTTCATGAATTTATCAGTCTCCATGTTGCGGCACTCATGAAAATTTAAACAGACGTCATGACATGACATGAGACACGTCGTGGCGCAAGGATTAAAAATTGGTGCTTTTTCCCAATAGCAATTAGGGCAGCACCACAAACATACACTAATAAGTATAGCATGCATTTATATGTAGAAATCAACCAACAACCAACGAAAAATAGAAAATAACACCCAAAATCAAAACAAAAACAAACAAAAATGTAAAATAACAGGAAATTAAAAACCAAATAGCAAAATAAACAAAGTTAAATCACTACATACCTTGAGAAAGTGAAGGATTAAAACTGAAAAGGGGGTGAGGAATGCAAAAAGCAAGAAAGAAAAGCAGAGAAATAGAGAAGATGAGACAAAATAGGAGAGAAGCATGAAACGTCGTGGCACTTAACCCTATTTGTCGTAGCGCGTCGTGGCGTGCATATACATGAGCCGTGGCGTGCATTCAATTCCCTCTTGAATAATTATTTAATTTTTTATTATTTTTTATTTTTTTTATTTTTTATTTTTTTAAGCAGCGATGCCGCGGTGTGAAGACATGATGCGCCGCGACATGAAGGCATGATGCATCGCGGCTTGTTGCTCTCGAGTTTTTGGCCTTGATGCACAAAAAATGCCCTTGCGCCGTGGCGTGATAAAATGTGCACTGCGAGATAAGGAGTCTATCTCATAATTCTGCATAAAACTCCATTCTACTGCCATTTTTGCTTTATTCTGGCCTCCATCACCTGCAAAATTTGTCTAGAGGGTCAAATTACAATTTGTATAACAAAAATATAATAAAACCTCAAAATCAAAGTATTGACATATTTAAGGACTTAAACTAAAGGATTAAACACTTCGGTTCCCTCCCAAGAAGGGCGTCAGTTATAGTCCAGGCAGGACTTTATCTGTTTTTGTTCAAGCTAGGGCTGCCAGTGTGAGGGAGGTCTTCCCCCTATTAATCTCTCCTCCAATATATTGTTTCAAGCATTGGCCATTGACCTTAAAGGTTGACTTGCCATCAAGATCTGCAACCTCTACTGCTCCATAGGGAAACACATTTACTACTTGAAATAGGCCCGACCACCAAGATTTTAGCTTTCCTGTGAATAGCTTGAGCCTGGAATTGAATAGGAGAACTTGTTGGCCTGGCTCGAATCTCTTCTGCACAATCTTTTTATCATGCCAATTTTTCACCTTCTCCTTGTACAATTTTTCATTCTCATAGGCTTGAAGCCTAAATTCATCAAGTTCGTTGAGCTGCAATAGCCTTTTCTCACCGGCAGCTTGTAAGTTAAAGTTCAACTGCTTTATTGCCCAATAAGCATAATGCTCTAGCTCAACTAGCAAATGACAAGCCTTACCAAACATAAGCTTGTATAGAGATATACCAATGGGATTTTTATAAGTTGTCCTATACGCCCATAGTGCATCATCAAGTCTTCTTGACCAATCCTTACGGGATGGACACACTGTCTTTTCAAGTATTCGCTTAATTTTTCAATTGGATACCTCCGCTTGCCCACCTGTCTGTGGGTGGTAAGCTGTGACAATTCAATGAGTTATCCCATAGTTGGTAAGGAGAGCTTCAAAATATTTATTGCAAAAATGGGACCCTCCGTCACTGATAATGGCCCTTGGTGTACCAAAACGGGTGACGATATGTTTTTTCATAAAATCAACCACTACCTTGGAATCATTAGTAGGGAATTCACATGCTTCCACCCCACAAGGATATATAGATTTCCATAGGAAGGAATAAAAGGGCTCATAAAGTCTATCCCCCAAACATAAAAAATATCAACTTCAAGAATGGAATTGAGGCGCATCTTATTTCTCCTTGAGATGTTCCCTTACTTCTGGCATCGATCACATCTATTGACATGAAAATGCACATCTTTAAAGAGAGATGACCAATAAAAGCTAGATTGAAGCATTTTTGTTGTTGTCCTCTCACCACTATAATGTCCACCATACGGAGAAGCATGACATTGGTTCAAAATCTATTCAACTTCTTCTATAGGCACACATCTTCTCAACATATGATCTGGACACTGTTTAAACAAAAATGGCTCATCCCAAAGATAACGCCTCTCATCATGTAAGAATTTCTTCTTTTGGTGAGAGGTGAGATCATGAGGCAACACACCACCTACCATGTAGTTCACTATATCTGCGTACCATGGATATGAATGAGTTACAGTAGCAAAGAGTTGCTCATGTGGGAATGTCTCTCTAATTGTGATTGATTCAATTTGACATTCTTAATTTTCTAATCTAGAAAGGTGGTCTGCAACTTGATTCTTTGCCCATTTCTTATCACGAATTTTCAAATCAAATTCTTGTAATAGTGAGACCCACTGAATCAATCGCGATTTTGCATCCTTCTTGCTCACCAAGTATTTAATTGTGGAGTGATCCATGTAGACTATCACCTTAGTGCCCACCAAATATGCCCAGAACTTATCAAATGCAAATACAATAGCCAAAAGCTCTTTTTCTGTTGTGGTGTAGTTTAGCTGCGCATCATTAAGCATTTTGCTTGCATAATAAATGGAGTGAAACACCTTATCCTTTCTTTGTCCCAAAATTGCACTAACAATATAATCACTGGCATTGGACATTAATTAAAAAAGCAACCCCTAATCCGGAGTAGTAATCACCGGAGCTAACACAAGTCTCTTCTTTAGTTCAACAAAGGCATCCTGACATGCTTCATCAAAATTAAACTAGACATCTTTTTCCAATAGGTTGCACAGAGGCTTAGCAATCTTAGAAAAGTCTTTTATGAATCTCTGGTAGAATCTGATATGCCCGAGAAAGCTACGAATTCCTTTTATTGAATTAGGTAGGGGAAGCTTGTCAATCACCTCTACTTTTGCCTTGTCAATCTCCATCCCTTTGATAGAAACTTTATGGACAATAACAATGTCTTCTTGGACCATGAAGTGACATTTTTCCTAATTTAGGACTAGGTTGGTCTCTTCACATCTCTTAAGCATGGATGAGAGAACATCTAAACAGCTACTGTAAAAGTCTCCAAACACTGAAAAATTACCCATGAAGACTTCAAGGTCATGCTCTATCATATCCACAAAGATGACCATCATACAACATTTGAAGGTTGCTAGTGCATTGCACAACCCAAATGGCATTCTCCGAAAAGCAAAAGTACCATATGGACATATGAATGTCGTCTTGATCTTCAGGTGCTATGAAAATTTGGTTGTATCCATAATACCTATCAAGGAAGCAGTAATAAGTCTTTTCATCCAATCTATCCAACATCTGGTCAATAAAAGAGAGCGGGAAATGATCCTTCCGAGTAGCCTTATTCAATTTTTGATAGTCCATGCATACCCTCCAACTAGTAACTTTGTGAGAAGGGATGAACTCGTTATATTCATTAATGACCACTATCATACCACCCTTCTTCGGAACACATTAGATTGGTGAAACCCATGTGCTATCAGAAATACGATAGACTATACCTGCATCAAGCCATTTAATTATCTTTTTCGTCACTACTTCCTTCATTATTGGATTAAGCTGCCTTTGGTGCTCCACAACTCCACTTTGATTATCTTCCAACAGAATTTTGTGCATACAATTGGAGGGGCTTATGCCATGGATATCAGTAATAGTTCACCCAATGCAATGTTTGTACTTCTGAAGCATACGAAGAAGTTTTTCCTCTTATTCATCAGTAAGAGAAGATGATATGATTATCGGCAAGGTAGATATTGCTCCCAAATAAGTATATTATAACTGATTGGGCAAGGACTTCAACTCAAGCTTTAGAGGTTCCTCTATGGAAGGCTTCGACAACTCCCTAGATGAATGGAATTCAAAGGCTCAAACTTGGATGACCTGAAATACTTTGGAAATGCATCAAGCTATTTAACAAAATCAAGTACATCTTCCCTAGTATAATCATCCTGCTCAGTTAATGTAGTCAATGATAATGCAAGAGTATCATCAGGATAATTAGCATAAAATGCATCAATAATTATATTATCTAACATACCTATATATAAACACTCTTCATGGTTATGAGGAAATTTAATTGCTTTAAAAATGTTAAATGTTACCTCTTGATCATGAACTCTCATAGTTAATTCACCATTTTAGACATCTATGAGTGTTCTACCTCTGGCAAGGAATGGTCGTTCAAGAATCAGAGGTACATTATGATCCTCCTCCATGTCGAGAATGACAAAGCCTGCAAGAAATATGAACTTGTCCACCTTGACTAATACATTCTCAACAATTCTCTTAGGGTAAGTATAGGAGTGATCAGCTAGTTGGAAGGTCACCAATGTTGGCTTACATTCTCCTAAACCTAGCCTTTTGGAAAATGGATAAAGGCATGAGATTAATACTTGCCCCCATGTCACATAAAGCCTGTCCAAAGAATTGATCTCTAATGGTACATGGAATTATGAAGCTTCCAGGATCCTTCAATTTTGGAGGAAGCTTTTGTTGTAGAATGACACTACATTCCTCTGACAATGCCACTATTTCAAACTCACCCAATTTATGTTTTTTAGATAGAATATCCTTCATGAACTTCACATAACTGGACATTTGTTCTAGTGCCTTGGCAAAAAAAATGTTGATGTGAAGCTTTTTGAAGACTTCTAAAAATTTCTTGAACTGTGCATCTATCTTTTTCTTAACTTCTCTATTGGGGAAGGGTAGAGGTGGTGTAAAAAGCTTGTCTTCCTTCTTCTTGTCCTCTCCCTTCTTCTTGATAACTTCCTCATTCTCCTTAACATCTTTGCTCACTACCTCTTGGTCTTTTGTCACCTCAGCATCTTCTTGAAGCAACTTTGTCTTGAGATTCTCTTCTATGTCTTTTCCACTCCTTAATGTTATGGCCTTGCAATGTTCATTGGAGGCACCTTTGGGATTGTTGACCGTATCACTTGAAAAAGTCCCTAGGGGCCTATTGTTTATAGCATTTACCAACTGCCACACTTGAGTCTCCAATGCTCTCATTGAAGCTATTTGGCTTTGAATCATTGAATCATTCTTAACCAAATGAGCGTCTATCATGGACATGTAGGAATCTGTATTGACCATCAGCTACATAAATATGTCCTCTAAAAATGGTTTCTTTTCCTACATAGGATGCCTTTTTGTGAGGTGATGGGAAAAATCCAACAACGCAAGTATACATGCCAATCAAGTAATATAGTAGTGAATAAAAGTTGTTCCCACGAGGATTTGTTACTAAATTTTATAGTTAACTACTAACATTCAGAACTCTTACTATTATCAAAATAATAATTTAATTTTGACTAATTTAATTAGCTTAAAAATATTGCAAACGCATAATATATCAAGAACTAAATAATTTAGAAACTCTATTTAATGGAACCTAGGATTGTAATCTTCCTTCTGACTTCATTTGAATTACTTTAAAACAACTTTTTCCTATTCCAATTTACTCAAAAATATTAATCTAGAGCTCTAATATATTTGTATCCCTCTTTTGATTGTAATACAAATTTTATCCCACTTAATTTTAATCTCTATATTCCTATGAGAAAATAATCAAATAGTATACATGTTCATGATCAAGCTCTATTCAAAATCACATATAGCTCTAATAGTTATTCCTATCCTTAGAACAATTTTCCCCAATTAACAACAATTGGTTCAAACACAGGTTACTCATACTAGTTCATAGATTCAAATTCCCTTTTCCAAGTTCAATTAAAATCCACAAAATCATTCAATTGATGATCAGGCAATCAGAAGCATTACACATAAGCATGAGTAAATATTTCTTATAAATTGAAGTAGGAATTCAAAAAAATAATGATTCAAATTACATGAGGAGTTCAATTACAATCCTAGAAATAAAATTCAGTTCATGGTATACATTGAGAACAACAATAACAATTCAGAAATAACTATCTTCATAAAAACTCAGAAATTCAGAAAAATCGTAAATGCAGAGTTGCAGACGATGAATCCAAGACTCTGATCTCGATTCCCCCTTTGTTTCCTTCAAGATTCCTACTTCAAAAACTCTCTTTTAGTCCTTTTGTTCCTCTCCCCAAAGCTCAGAATGACCTCTTATCAAATAACTTTTTATTTCAGCTATTACAAAACTGAACAGACGCTAGTCAATGTATCTGGCCGCCGCAGCACTGGAGTGAATACCACCGCAGCAACTAGCAGCTTGTGTTGTCCTGGAACTCTTCTTCTTCACTGGCTACTGCGGCACTGAGCATGATAGCGTTGCGGTAGCCAGTAGCTTGTGTTGTCCTGGCATGTTAATGATTTCTTCTTCTTCTCAAGTTTAATTCTTGTGTTTTTCTTTATGTTTTTCCATGACTTCTTTTTGTCTTAAAGATTATCTCGATCTTGCCAATGATGTCTCCTCAATCTCTTCTTTTCCATTAAAATGATTTTTTTTAACCTTTCCACCAGTAGAAAAAACTCAGTAATTAAGATAAAAGCACTATGATTAAGAAATCATTCAAATTCATCACATATAATCATAGATAATCAAAGATAGATAACCATACTCAACTTGACAAAGAAAAAGTGTTTCAATGCTCATCATAATAATAAAATAAGAATTTAGCACAATTTAAAGATCAAATAGAGTTCAAATAACTTTATTTTTATTGAGCTATCATGAGGAGAAACTAGGAGGATAATTTGGTCTCTCATTCCCAACCAATGAAGAGGATGCTCCTTCATTATCCCTCCATGAGAAGTTGGGATGGTTTCGTCATCCTGAATTGCACTGATTTAAGTAGGGGTTGTTCTACTGTGGCCGATAGTTCCTAACATATTGAGCACTTTTCGAAATGGAAGGGCATCTATAGCTTGCATAATTGCTACCACACTTGTCGCAGAGAACCAATGGGCTCTAATGAGGCCTTTGTCCTAAAATGTCTTGCTTGTTTGTAATTGCTACCACTTGAGCTGATAATGTAGTAATTGCATCGACCTTATGAACTCCTGCCACCTTTCTTGTAGTATTTCTCGCTAAAGGCCATTGGTAGTTGTTGGTTGCCAATTCCTTTAACAATTGAAATGCATTATCGAATGATTTGCTTAGTAATGAGCCTCTAGCCGCCACATCCACAATAAGATGATGATGTGGTAGTAAGCTTTTATGAAAAGGGTAGACCTAATGCCAAGGAGGTATCTCATGATGGGGACACCTACGAAGAAGATCCTTGTACCTATCCCAAGCTTCATATAAGGATTATGATTCTGATTGGGTGAATGAGGTGATTTTATTCACCATTTCAGCAATCTTGGTCGGTGGAAAGTATTTATTGAGGAATTTGTTGCAGACATCATTCTAAGTTGCTAATGATCTCACCGGAAGAGATTGCAACTAACTCTTGGCTCAACTCTGAGAGTGAAAGGGAAGAGTCGTAGACGAATGACATCTTCGGAGACTCTATCATGCCTAAAAGTGTCACAAATCTACAGGAAGTTAGATAAGTGAGCATTAGGATCTTCAATAAGGAAACCACTAAACTGCATCGAAGTTTGTATCATTTGGATTATGGTTGGCTTGATTTCAAAATTGTTTGCTCGGATCGGAGGCCGTCTTATACTAGACTATAAATTCTCCATTTGAGGTGTTGCAAACTCCCTCAAAGGCCTCATATGGTTATGATCATTTGCCATCTTTACTATACCTATAACAAATAAAGAATGGAAACTTAAATTAATATGAACAAAAAGAAACTTAAACTAGAACTAAATAAGCTCATTGTTAATATTAGCAATACAGAAATTAAGTCATCTCCCTGGAAACGACACCAAAACTTAGTTGTCCCTTTGTATACCGCAAGTGCACGGGTCGCGCAAGTAATATAATGATTCGTAAGATATCGTTTCTACAAGGATATGGTCAATTTCTAACACTAACTATCAACCAATAACTTACTTAATGTTATTCAAGAACATTCATTAGAAAGGGTTGTGTAAGTTAACTAAAAGACTTCAATGCTGTAAATCGAGAATAAAAGATAATGATTAGAGAATATGGAATCCTTCTTTACCTCCTACTTCAATTAGTAATATGCAATCCTCTTAAGCAATATACATGAAAAGAGATTTATTAGCTTGAAAAACTAACTTAGTTAAAAGCCTATGTCTAGGTCATTTAAACATGCTTCATTCACCTAGTTCATTATGTTTCCATGAGAACTAGTGCAAACTCCACTCATTAAGAACAAATCTCAACAATAACTATGCATGACCAATAGGTATATGTTTATCCCTTTAGCTAATTAACTTATCTAACCAATTAAATGAAATTAAACATACATTAACCATATCTATGATCTCAAACCTAAATCCCTACGTCTAGTTCAATAGATTTAATCAAATCACATTAAATGTTGGCCAAACACTCAAGAGCATTAAGAGAAATATGGTTAAACAAACCCAATTCATCTATATTAACTCAAAAGGATACAAAATCACCAATATTCATAAAAGGATCTAAAGAAATCTCTATATACAACTTAGCTACTCATGACACATAAAAATCTATCACAAATAATCATGTTCATGGCAATAAAAGAGAAGAAGTAAAAGGAATAAGACATGAAAGCTCAATAGATGTGCTCTTTGATGCTTGAATCTTCTTTCTTGAAGAAGATGACCTCCAACTTTACTTCATTTAGCTTTCTTTTAACCTCAAATATAAACCCTAGCAGCTGTGTTCTAAGTTGTAAAAAAGTTTTTTTTTTCTGAATTACCCAAAATCAGTATTTATAGGCTAAATTTTCACTTTTATGACACGACATGAACCACCTTGTGCCGCAACGCGCATTGAATTTAGGTCACCCCACCATGACATACACCCCTCTATGCCACGACGTGCTAGCCTCGGGTTTCAGTATGCATCAGATAGAATACACCACACTGCGGCATGAACCTTCCTGCACCGCGGCGTAAGATGCTGAAATTCACCTTGGGTTTCTCTTCCAATGTGGGTCTAAGTCTTCCACAAATTTGCTTGTTTGGAGCCCTTCATGCAATAGAGAAATTACCAAGTCAATAACAGTTGTAAATTCACTTAATCACCTGAAGAATATGCTAGATTTTCTCAAGATCATATAGGAAGATATCAAAAATGGAATTTGATGAATATAAGCATAAAATCTTCTATATATGCATAATAACAAGACTAAGCATTCTATATAGCACAAATACAAGGCATAAATAACTACATTTTATGGAGTTATCATTCATTGAGTTTCTTAAGATAATTAAGTTCTTTTCGGCCTATAACTCTTTTGATTTAACCTAACCATTCCTTATATATTCGCCCCTCACCTTAGCCCAATTACAACCCCGAATAAAAGACCTCATGACTTGTGGCATACATGCGTGTAGATAATAGATTAGTATAGAGGAACCAAGCCTATAGTAATGTGTGCTTATGTTATGAAGGAGTGAAAATACAATAGCCCAAACACTTGAGTGAAGAGAGCTAATTTGTTTAAATCTATTCACATATGCATCTATGTACATGCAAAGTTACTCTATTCATGGTGTTGTGGTGATTAAGAAAAGTGATTCTTTTTAGTTATATCTTTTGATGATCTTAACTCTGTATTCAAGATTTGTAGCACTGAGTTTGTTTGGAAACACTTAATTTTGAACCTTTGCCTGAGGATGTGACAAAAGTTAAGTTTAAGATAGTGATGAGCATGCACAAAATATAGCTTTACATCATGAAAAGTTGATTTAGTTCCCCCTAATTTACTTTTTTTATTGTTGGTTACCCAAGTATCTTGCAATAATGAACGTAGATTAAGATTTAAGTTGTTTTGGTGTATGATTGAGAATAATTGATTGAAAGGAAAAAGAATCCTCATCACTCTAATGTGTTTTTGTAGGAAAGCATCCAAGGAGGGAGGAGCTAGATTTTTGGAGGTAGAGCAAGGGAATTCATTATGTTCACTCAGCGCCTAGGCGCTATCCTCTGAGCGCCTAGACCCATAACAGAGGAAGTTCTCTAGAAGGTCAGCACTCAGGCGCTCTCACTTCAGGGCCTAGGTGCTAAATCATATTGATGCAAAGTCTCGATACTAGATAGTGAGCACTTAGACACTCTATACACAGCATATAGGCATCCATATCAGAATAATTATGACCTAGGACATCTTTTGGCCATCAGAATAGATATAGAGAGATACGAAACAATCTTGGAAAAGGAGAAAAAGACTTATCGACCAATAGAAGAAGGGGAATCTCTCTGAATCATCAAAGATGACTTGGGTGTTTTCTTTTCTTCTTGTTGTTTCCTATATTTACACTATGAATTGCTAAGTTTCTCGGGTTAAGGTGATGGATCTTTTTCAACTTATGATGTAATGACTTTTTAACATTAATTCAAGTCTTTTTTTCATGGTTTAGCAATTGGATCTGTTTTATGTTATTGATAACGATGTGGAGTGGCTGACCGCACATATTTATAGGAAGAAGCCATACAAAATCGGAAGATGGAGTATAGATTAAGCTTTTTAGTCTAATTGTTGTACTCTTGGATATCTAGGAATAGAATCTCATGAGTATGCAATTTTAGAACATCCATAAGATGATAATCCTTATTCTCACAGTTTTTAATTAAGGGATTAATTCATTATTTATGGGTTTAAGAGAGGTTCATATCTCAAGGAATTGAATGTGAACTAATTTTCAGGATTTAATCGTAACCCGAAATGAAGGACGGATTTGAACCAAATAAAATTGTCATTACTCATAGGGATATTAAGTGAAATCAAACCCTAACCACTTTTATATTTCTGATAACCCCAATTCAATAATTATTGTGATTTTATTTCTTGCAAGTAGATTTCATTCGATTTACACTTATTATTTTGAAAGAAATTCTATCAAAGTTTGATTGTAGCCAAGTAGTGGAATTGGTGAAGAACTCAGTGTTAATTTCAATCCTTATGGGAACGATATCAACTCTCTATATTACTTATACTTACTAGTGCACTTGTTGGAGCGTTTACACATAACAAACAACAAGTCCAAAAGTATAAAAAATAGTTCATTCAACTTGAAACTAACCTTCTAAAAGCTACATTACATGCAAGTTGTTGATTTGAAGCAACTTGACACAAAAATTTATAATACATTACAAACAGCAAGTCCAAAAGCATATACTATCCACCATTAAGGTCATACAAATTAACCAACTTATGCTCTTATTTATATAGGGACTAAACACTCATATGAAGATTCCAAAATAAACAGAGTACCATACATCAAAGGCACTGACTGGGTGTATTATCAATATATTAGGGCAACCTGCTGAACATATAATTTTGGAGTTTGTACTTTGTAGTATACTTATTTAGATAAGTAGGTTTGATTCTATTTCTAAAAAAAATTTAATAAGTTTTTTTTGTTATGGAAAGCTAATTATTTAATTGATTTTTGTTTAAAAACAAAATGGCCAACCCGACCACCCGAACCGAACCAATCCGTAGATGTTCGGTTCGGTTTGGCTATCAAAAAACAATAAAATCAAACTAATTGATTTTGATTAGTTCAGATTTATTTTTACCCAAGAACAGAACCTAACTGACTTGATTACACCCTACTCTCTACCTGTTTGTGAAAATGCCAGAGAAAAGAGAAATGTTGGTGAGTGTCATGGATGTGTCTAACTCTAATTTTGATATATTTATTTATATATTTTCTGTTTATATTATAGTCATAAATGAAAGATAAATTAACGGTAATTAGAAGAAGATTATGGGGGAGGGGAGGAGAGGAGAAGAGAGTTGTAGTTAGTATGAACCTTAAAATCGCTCTTTGTACATAACCACTTGGAGAACCAATTATATTTGGTTCCAATGTGTTTGTTTCTGATTTTTTGTTCCTTAACTTCTTGTTCTTGTTCTTCTTCTTTGCTTTTTACTTTATGTTATGTTTTTCTTTCCAAATGGTATATTTGGTTTGGGTGTCAAGAAGAACAAAGAAATAGATGTTAGGATTAACAATGTCGTGGTTTTTGAAGATCTAGGTGCTGATTACTTAGAACACAAAGTACAAGCAAGAGCTACTATCCTCTGCATGTGTTGTTGCCCCCTTGATTCTAATCCATTCAAACACAAAGTACAAGCTAAGCCAACTATAGGGTTCAACTCCAGTAGACGCCATGGCATCCAAGTTGGGGAGTTTTGCTGCTTGAAAAGGAGTCTTGTGTCCAAACTTCGGCATTGATACATCACCTAACTCATCAATCAGCACAAATGCCGCTCTTTTCTTTGGCAGTTGTGGACTACTCATTAAGCTCATTTTTTCTTCTCAAGTTACAAATAGCAGGGTTAAATAGCCAACCACAAATTCTAATATAATAAGCAACTTCACTCTGATGATGCCTTCACAAATAGCACAAATAGTATACTACCCAATCCCTGCCACCATAATAAGTATATATATATATATATATATATATATATATATATATATATATATATATATATATATATATATATATATATATATATATATATATATATATATATATATATTTATTATATATATGAGGATCAACCTTTAGTATAAGTCTTTTTTTTTTTACACTCATTTTCAAATTTGTTAGATTCACTTTGATCTAATAATTACTTTTAATAAATAATCTCAACCATTAGATGAAAGTAAAACTAACGGTTGAAAATGATGTAAAAAAAAAGACTTACACCGGTGTAAGTTGATCCTCCTTCATATATATATATATATATATATATATATATATATATATATATATATATATATATATATATATATATATATATATATATATATATATATATATATATATATATATATATGTATATGTATATATATGTATAGTAATATCTTTGTAACAATTTTACCCAAAAATACAAAAATTCTTTGGAATAAGAAGCGATTGACTAGTCTGGCTTCTCTGTATAAAAAAAGAAGTTTTTTTATGACTAAGAGAGTCTAAAATAATTCTCTATGACCTGAGGTACCTGCTTGAACCCCACAACCTCGTACCTCAGGTAGCTCCAATAGAGATGGACCCTTGCAACTACCACCTTGCTGCAGAGCTTATCCAGCATCTCAAGATCCTTGCTCATGTAGTTGTAGCATGTTTTTTTTTAAACTCATATGATCTCAAATATTGAAAATAGAGTTGCATGTTTTTATATACTGAGATGTTTACGATGTAGGAGCACCTTATGTTCATGGAATGAACTTGAGAGAATGTTCTAGTTTATGTCTGCTTCCTTCATGTGATGTGTTATTAATTAGATTGTTTTTCCGTAAGTGTTGTGATGTTCATGTGTTGTGTTGTGATGGAATCTGTTTTGGGTTTTAAATTTTGAACCATGAAAGTGACTTGAGGTCAAGTCAGATTTGAGATCCCCTGTTTTTGTTTTGTTAGTTTACAGTTAGAGTTAGGATTGTTATTTCTTAGTGTCATTTGCCTTGCTAGGTACCTAGGACTTAAAGCTTTCAACTATAGGAATCTTAGATTTTAGTGACTGTCAATTTAGGGCATGTTTAGTTTGATTACAAGCTTTCTAACTGTCATTTTTTTTTGCTTCAAATATGTCCTCTAAATCTGATTGTATATAGAACCATTTGTCTTATAATAATCCTAGTGCTTGTCTTAATAATGTCCTAGAGTGAGTTTCGTTATTTGGATTATTGTAAAAATGTTTTAATGATTACCAACCTGTATAACAAAGTGAACTAGATTAATTCAAACTAGTGTGTGTTACTAGCTAAAGCCAATTGTAATAGTAGAAACTTGATGGATTTGGTAATGAGGAGGGGGAGAAAGAAGGCATGAGTCAGCATAATAAGTTAGTTAGACCTCTTATTTGGAGAGTGCATTCTAGAAAAGAGAAAAAGGGAGAGTTTGTTAGTAGTGGCTGATGTAGCATTGTGACAAAGAAGGTCTGTTAAAAGGTTGTCTGTTAGAAGGTTATTTTTGGTTATTAAGAAAGAAAGGTGAGAGGGGAGGTATCATTCTGTTTTTGTATTTTATTAATGTCATGTTGTAAGATCAGGGGCATATTCCTCTGAAGGAGCTTTTGCTTTGGATATCCTTTTAGATTAATTTCATTCAGTAAATTCTTCTGGTGTGATAGTGGTTACTGTTTTATTACTGATTTTTCTGTTTAGTTAGGAGCGGTATCCTAACAATTTGAGTCTGACCTACAGGATCCTTTTCGAGGTCTGACCCAGCATTGAGAAATCTTGTTGTTCATGCCACCAAAGATGTCAGACATGGTGGAGGTGTTAGAGGGTAAGGTGAATCAAATTGAGGCATATATGGGCGAGCTTAAGGGTGGATTAGCTGAAGTACAAAAGGCATTAGTGGAGGTCATGAAATTGTTGGGAAAAAGAGTAGAGGCAGATGACAAAGAGGGGTCAAACAGCAAAGGAGGAGTAGGAAGTTATGTTGTTCAAACGATCCAATGGAGGAATATAGGATGTCGATGAAGAAGATTGAGTTGCCCATTTTTTATGGCACTGATTCAGTTGGGTGGATTACATGAGCAGAGACGTACTTTGACGTACATCAAACATCTGAGAAGGTGAAGATCAAATTGATGAGGTTAAGCATGGATGGAACCACAATTCACTGGTTCAATCTTTTAATGGAATCAGAGGATGACCTAACATGGAAGGGACTGAAGCAAGCATTGATAGCATGTTACTGCGGTATAAAGTATGAAAACCCGTTTGAGGAACTGGCATCGCTAAAACAAATAGGGAGCATTGAAGAGTACGTTGCAAAGTTTGAGCTGATTACATCTCAAGTTGGGAAACTACCGGAGGAACAGTACATGGGTTACTTCATGAGTGGGTTACAATCAGATATTCGAAGAAGAGTTCGCACTCTTGATCCCCATAATCGATGGCAGCTTTTGAAGGTAACCAGAACAGTGGAAGAAGAAGTTTGCGGGGAGGAAGGATCGAGGGTACAGGCCAGAGGACGAATAGGGCCAGGGGAGTATCAGAAAAAAGAATGGGCCTCAGCAAGTAGAAGCCTCCCAGCAACACGTGAAATGGGCTTAAGTGGCAGCACAGGCCTATTCCGCAGCAGTAACCAAAATGGGCTTGGCCTGTTTAGAGAGCAGCGAGAAGCTTCATCCATGAGCTCCAACGCAAATCGAGCTCCTGTTTCCTCGTTCTCGACCACGACACGAACTCTAGAGAACGAGCGATGCATGACCGACGACAAGACTAAAGGCGTGCGACACATCTCTTACGGTGAGCTCATAGACCGCCGTGTGAAGGGCCTCTACTTTAGATGTGGTAAAAGATACCATCCTCTTCACTAATGCTCTGACAAACAACTGTAAATGCTAGTCTTAGGCGACGATGAAGTGTTGAATGAGGAAGGAGAAATTGTCCCTTGCGAAGTGGAAGAACAAGCTCTGGAGATAGGTGAAGGGGAGTGCAGGGTCATGGGTTTATTCGGACGGGTTCAGGACGTATCTCTCATGAATTTGACTATGAGATTAGAGGGGAAAATCAACGAAGTGTCAGTGCTGGTGCTTGTCGATAGTGGAGCTAGCCACAATTACATCTCTTCACATTTAATTTCAACTTTGGGCTTGCATGTACAGTCCAATCTCTGATGTAAGGTGAAATTAAAGGATGGACACATGGTACTAGCTCAAGAAAGATGTGAGGGAGTAGATTTACAGCTGGGCAGTTTTGAAATGAAGCTGAATGCCTACATGTTGGATTTGGAGGGTTTGGATATGATACTGGGAGTTGAGTGGCTGAAGACGCTTGGGTCCGTGGTAATGGATTGGAATGACCTGGTGATAGAGTTTCACATGGGTCATAAAAGGGTACGGCTGCAAGGATTGAAGAAGAAGAGAGGTGGCCACAGTGGGGACAATGCTAGTTTTGAACAATTATCCTTGAGGGATATTTGGGTATGGGGAGACTTGGGAAGTGCAGGGGCTTTTGTGGGAAATGTCATGTACGGAGGTATCAGGGGAAGAAGAGTTGAATGAGCTGCAAAAGCTATAATTGGCAGAATTGTTACTTTAATTTGAAGCAGTGTTCAAGGAAGACTTGGGCTTGCCTCCAAGAAGAAATAAGGTCCATGCAATTTACTAATGCAGGTCAGGGCTTAGTTAACATAACGCCATATTGTTACCTTCACCACCATAAGGAAAAAATAGAGAAGTAAGTGAGGGAGATGTTGCAGGAAAAAAAAAGATGCTTCGTGGTGCATGTGTGTTGATTACAGAGCACTGAACAACGTAACCATTCCAGATAAATTTTCAATTCTGATTATGGATGAGTTATTGGATGAGTTGTATGGGGCACAATTCTTTTCCAAACTGGACTTGAAGGCGAGTTATCATCAAATTCGGATGAAGGAGGAGGATATTCTGAAAACCGCTTTTCGAACTCATAACAGGCATTACGAGTATTTGGTGATGCCATTCGGACTCACTAACGCTCCGGCTACCTTTCAGCAGTCATGAATGACGTACTTCATCCCTACCTTCGTAAGTTTATTCTAGTTTTCTTTGATGCATTCCTCATCTATAGTCTGGATTGGCAAAGTCAC
Organism: Ormosia emarginata; assembly: GCA_029884605.1. Taxonomy (NCBI): domain Eukaryota; kingdom Viridiplantae; phylum Streptophyta; class Magnoliopsida; order Fabales; family Fabaceae; genus Ormosia; species Ormosia emarginata. Next base: position 1,360,799 of record JAQQTP010000015.1, on the reverse strand, counting down.
TTACTACATTTACAAATGGTCTTGGAAGTGTTACTTTCTAATTAGTTTGTAGTAAATAAAGCAAAATATTATTTTGGGAAGACGTCTGTGGAGTACTTGGATCACATTATATCGAGTGCGGGAGTGGCTGTGGACCCAACCAAGATCAAGGCAGTGGTGGATTGGCCTATCCCAAAGAATGGTATGGGAGTGAGGGGGTTTCTTGGTCTAACGGGATACTATCAGAAGTTTGTGAAGAATTATGGGAAGATTGCTAAGCCCTTAACAGAGTTGACTAAGAAGGACAATTTTCAGCGTGGACATAAGGCTGTTAAGGCTTTCTTATTGTTGAAGCATATTCTGACCACAGCTTCAGCTCTGACTTTACCAGATTTCAGCAGGCCCTTTGAGATTGAGTGTGATGCATCGAGCTTAGGAATGAGGGCTGTTTTGATGCAGGGTCGGAGGCCAATTGCGTATTACAGCAAGACTTTTTCACCCATAACTTTGTACAAATCTGCTTATGATAAGGAATTAATGGCATTAGTCATGGTTGTTCAGCATTGGAGGCATTACTTATTGGGCAGATCTTTCGTTATTCACACGGATCAAAAGAGTTTGAAACACATTTTGCAGTAGCGCATAACTACAATAGATCAACAGTGTTGGCTGTCCAAACTGTTGGGGTACAAATTTGAGGTGGTTTACAAGCCCGGAATAGAGAATAAGGCTATTGATGCATTATCAAGGGTTCATGAAATAGGGGAGTTATGCACTTTGGTCTCATTTCCAGAATGGCAGGAGATTGTGGAGATTTAAGAAGAGGTGCAGCAGGATCCACAACTCCAAAAGGTGGTTCAGGATGTTCAATATGACTCCTTATCCAGACCTGGGTTTACTTGTAAGCAAGGGGTTCTTTTGGTCAAAGGAAGGTTGGTGATTTCGACTAAGTTTTTCCTCATCTCTGAATTCTTGAAAGAGTTTCATTCATCTCCTTTAGGAAAACACTCAAGTTATCTTCGAACCTATAAAAGGATTGCGAGTAACTTGTTTTGGTTAGGGATGAAGAAGAAAATTCAGAATTTTGTGAAACATTGTGAAATCTACCAGAGGCAGAAATATGAGGCTACCTCCCCTAAGGGTCTCTTACAGCCTTTGGCGATTCTTTCTCAGATTTGGGAGGATATTAGCATGGATTTCATTGCGGGATTGCTTAAATCCAAGGGCTTTGATGCTATTTTAGTAGTAGTGGATCGCTTGTCAAAGTATGCCCTATTTTCTGGTTTTGAAACACCCTTACACAGCCAAGTCAGTAGCGAAAATTGTTATTAAAGAGGTTATTCGATTGCATAGGATTCCCAACACTATTGTAAGTGACAGGGATCCCCTGTTTTTAAGTCATTTTTGGACTGAGTTGTTCAAAATACAAGGTACTTAAATCGTTTTTTGGAAACATATTTAAGGTGTTTTGTTTCAGAACAACCACATGAATGGGTGCATTGGATTCCTTGGGCAGAATTGTGGTATAATACTAATTATCAAGGAGCAGTTGGGTTAACACCTTTTGAAGTGGTGTATAGAAGGAAACCTCCAACTTTGCTCAGATTTTTCCCCAATGAAGTTAAGGTTAAGGCAGTAGCTTCTGAACTCTGTGATAGAGATGAGGCTTTAAGGCAGTTAAAACATCACTTTCTTCGAGCTAGAGCACAAATGAAGAAATATGCTGCTAAACATCGTTTAGACAAGTCATTTGAAGTTGGGGACTAGGTTTTTTTTAGGCTGCGCCCTCATAGACAGATGTCTGTTCATAGGCGAATCAACCCCAAACTGGTTCCCCGATTTTATGGTCCATATCAGATCCTTGCTAAATACAATGTTGTCTCTTACAAGTTAAAACTGCCAGAGCAAGCTTGCATCCATCCGGTGTTCCATATTTCGCTGTTAAAAAAAGTAGTAGGGAACTCTTGGGTTCAGCTTGAGTTACTTGAAGGATTGGAAGTGGAGTTAGCTGAGAAAAAAACTCCTGAAGACGTGCTGGGTTCTAGAATGATTGTTAAGGAGGGAAAGCAGATTTTGCAGCTTTTGATTAAGTGGAAGGGAAGATCGGAGGACACTACTTGGGAGGATATTTCAGTGATACGTCAACAATTTCCTGAATTCAGCCTTGAGGACAAGGCTGATTTTTCAGAGGGGAGCAATGATGGATTCGGTAATGAGGAGGGGAGAGAGAAGGCATGAGTCAGCATAATAAGTTAGTTAGACCTCCTATTTGGAGAGTGTATTCTAGAAGAGAGAAAAAAGAGAGTTCGTTAGTAGTGGCTAATGTGGCATTGTGACAAAGAGGGCCTGTTAGAAGGTTATTTTTTGGTTATTAAGAAAGAAAGGTGAGAGGGGAGGTATCATTTTGTTTTTGCATTTTGCTAATGTCATGCTGTAAGATCAGAGCATATTCCTCTGAAGGAACTTTTGCTCTGGATATCCATTTAGATGAATTTCATTCAGTAAATTCTTCTGGTGTGATAGTGGTTACTGTTTTATTACTGATTTTTCTGTTTGGTTAGGAGCGGTATCCTAACATAACTAATTCTCTAATGATATTAATTTCAATTTTAGTTACTACCAATTGAGATTCATTTGTTATGAGAGTTTACAACATTCATACTTAACTCACACGATATGGCAAAAATTTCACAGTTCCATATTCTGAATTCTTGGGAAGTTTGACTTTGTTATTATCACTAGAGTGAATAAACTCATTTTTTTTAAAATAATTGTCTGCCCTAGGTGTGTATCACCTTAAATAAGTTATGTTGCTTTCTTGACTTTTTCAATGCATTGTTGACTGACTACTAATTATATTCTAGGATTATCCACTTTTGTTCTTCTGATGTGTATTTTTTCATCTTCTTTTTTTTTTAAAGAAGTATTAGGAAACTTTGTGTCAGCTCTGAACAAGTTCATTGCAGATCATGTGTATGAGTTCTTCAAGGCATCACCTGGTGGCTGCTTCAGTAATTCTATATTTTCATGATAAGTAATTAGAATTTTTTGTGTTAATATACAAGAACTTGCATGTTCTTTCAAATGCTCATTTTAGCCCTTTATTCATCATTCTTCTACAAAAGAATGTAACCATAGATTTCATCAAAAAGTAACAAAAAAGGAATGTAGTCTTAGAAAATATTGACAAAATAGTTGTATGGAAAACCTGTCTATTATGAAATTAAGCTTATTTGAGCTGATTTAATTTTCTTTGGTATTAATCGTCATAGTGTAATTTTAACGTTAATCTACCAATGATAATTATATAAGTTTAAAGGTTTGTTAACTTGGAGTGTTGGAATTTGCAATGTGTTTCAGTTTCTTCCTCTTTTTTGTGGTTAAATGTTTCAATTTCTTCTTTATTATTCATTTTGCCTACATATTATTATGACTATGGAACTCCACTCTGCATAATGTGATGGAGCATCATCAGTTAAGTTGAGCCATTAAGTGCTTTATTTGTATTGTGGTTTCTTCTTTCCTGTTGTTGTAGAGAACTACTCTTTTTATATAAATGGAAATATTGAATTCTATTAACTCAAAATTCAGTTCTTTGATGGCTTTCTTGGTGTTCTAGACTTTGTGCACCCTTTTTTTTTAGTACTTCTACATTATCTAGTCTTGAGTTGCAATTTATTATATGCATGAGGAGTATCTGGTTTCTACCCCTTGGTGCTATCAAAGAAAATTTCACTAATTAAAAGATAATCCTTACTTTTAACAACTCATTTAGTCCATTGTATTGCTTTGAATTTTGAGCATGTTTTTATGTGGAGTCTAATAAACCCTTCATTTTCTATTACATATATAGAACTGTTCACGTGATGAAGGTATTTAGTATATTTGATGTTCATAAAGAGAGCCTGATGTGTTAGAATGTTTTTATGGACTAACATAAATCATATTATAATTTTATAAAATTCATATTAATTGGATGTCAAAATTATTAGAGTATTTTGTTTAGCCCAAATTTGTGATTAGTATTCTTAATGGGCCTATTGTTGTTAAAGCACAACTCATATGTGAGTTTTGTTTTATGGGTCTGTATATGAGTTTGTCATAGTGGGTATGTTTAACATATTTTAGTCATTCTATATATACAAGGAGAGGCCCCTATTCCTAGTCACTCTAATGCGTACAATTTCTCCATTGATACTGACGCATGAGCGGCTACTGTGGGATAAGAATAATATATCTCTCTCATCAAGATTGAATTTTTAAGGGTTTCAACAATGACTTCCTCATCGACACCTTTTCAAGGTAACCCTAAAACTCTTTATATGTTTTGATATGTCAAAAATTTTGGGATTAAAAGATCCAAATTTTTTTTATCAATTGGTATCAGAGCTGTTTTAATCCTAATTATGACTATCAATTTTTTGTTTTACCAAAAATCTTATGAGGTTTAAAATTTGAAGAAACCCGAAATTCTAACATATGTGATGTTCTATTCAATTTTTTTTTATGATTGTTTCTTTGAAAATCGGGTGAGGGCTTTTGTAGATCAGGTTATTCTGAGTCTAAAAACGTGTATCTTGCATTATAATGTTATGAATTCACAAAGAATTTTGCTCAAACCCATGGAACCCTAAAACATTTAAATTTTATTATTTACTTTTTCTTTTGATGATTAATTCAAGAAATTGATTTAGAGTAATTGAAAATCTCTAAGTTTCGTTTTCATAGACACAAGGATCGTGTCAAATAGTTGAGAAAATAATGAGAATTTCATAAAAAAGCTCACAAAGTCATAATGGATTAGGTTCAAACAATCCAGAAATTTTGTGAATTAATTCTAAAAATTAACTTAAGGGCTTTATATATCTCAATTTTTTTAGTTTAATGATACTTGAATCGTTGATTTTTGTTGAGAAACGATGGAGAAATCGCTAAATATCGCGTTTAAACTCATATTTTCGTGCTTACATTTTCAATCAAAAGCCCAGAAATTTCATGAGAAATTTTCAAAACTTTTTCAAAGGGTTTTGTAGATCTTGAAATTCTGAATCCAGCAATGCAAGAATCACGTCAAACGGATGTAAAACAGAATAGATATAGCAGAAAATCAATCACACCACAAATTGGGTCGAAATCGAGTCAAACGACCTGAATTCCAATCAAACAGGTAAGGTGGTCTTCTTCTCACGCTCACATCCACTTGCAGTTCTGGAGAGTGTAGGAGAGTGTGATCTATAGAAAATTAATTTTTTAATTCTATTTTTTGCATTGTTCTCCATGCATCTTAATTTATTTTTGGTGAATTTTATTTATTTTTTCATGCCTATTTATTCCAAAATTTATAGAGATTAAAATTGTTAAAAATATATGGTACTACCCTCTTTTGCCTCTAAAATTTTTTGTGTATTATTGTGATGTTTCTAGGCATGATATATATTGTGAACTGTCAGAGTTGATATTGTTTGGTTACTGAAATAATTTTCAGTGTTATTTTGTACATAAATTAATATGTAATGTTTTGAAAACTTTTTATTTTGTTGTTATTTGTGCGATTTGATTATGCAATTTTTTGTTTAAAGTATTATGGTACTGTTTTGGGACAATTTGCATGATTGTGAGCTCACCTTCGTGGGACTAATTATGTTGATTTGTCATTTTGTTGATATTTTGTTAATAATGTGGCATTGAGAATTATGTTGATAATGTGCTTACTCTAACGGTTTGCCTTTATTAATATAATTTCTAATGATTTGTTAAGTAGTACTATTTTGAGGCACTTTGTATGATTATGAGCTCGCCTTCGCTGGACCAATTGTGGCAAGGTACTATTTTGTTGATAAAATATTATTTTTGTGTGGCATTATGGATTATGTTGATAATGTGCTTACCCTATCGGTTTACCTTAATTAATGTAATTCCTAATGATTTGTTAAAGGCGTTAAGGTTGTGCCCGTAGAGTTCTTAGTGTCCTCTCGGTACTAGCTTTAGGGACATGATTTTGATATCCGTGGGAGTTTACTTATATGTTGTAATTTGGGACTCTTATGTGGGATTGCAATTACATGGGGAAGCTCCATTATGGTTATTTGCTCATCTTGTTTATTAAAATACTCGACAAGAAAATCTCTCTTTAAAATATTGATTTAGTTTTGCTTATGAAAATAAATGTTTTGACAAAGTTGTGTGGGACCAATTATGAGGACTGGGTTGAGTCAATAAGTTTATTTATGGTCATCTTTATTGTTGATATTGCTCTCACTGTGGATAAGCCCTGAAGCCCATAGATATCTTTTTCGTTGCAATTAGGGTGAAATATGAAAAGGTGAGATCATTCAAATAAAGTTCGTCTCATGACCATAAAGTATAGCATGGAGAAACCATTAAGGAGAGTTTTCACGAAGCGGATAATGTCAACCAATTTTGTAAGGCTATTGACACATCTAGAAGGGCTTGTGACCTCATTGTGTTGACTAAGACTAAGCATGTTGGTGTGAATGGTGATCATGAATGTGTCACGAAATTTGCAGATTGGCTCAGACGAGCTAATTGTATAGAGTTTAATAATTGGATTAAGGAGAAGGAAGTTGAACCGCTAACTCTAATGTGTTTTGAATCAAATCTTATTAATGTTCCTTCTAACACTTGTTGGTTAGATATTGGTGCAACTGCTTATGTTACATGCTCATTACTAGAGTTTAAAAATAGGTGAAAGCTAAGTGAAGGAAAGTTAATTATCACAGTAGGAAATATAGTTAGTGTCAAAGTATAGTATATAGGTGTTATTTCTTTTAAGTTGTGTATTGGATATGTTTTAGTTTTAAAAGATACAGTTTATGTGCCTTCTATAAGGAGGAATTTAGTTTTTGGTTCTTATTTTGGATAGTTAACTAGCATGTCTTTTTAGTGATAAGAGAGTTTTCCTACCTTATGATTCCATTATGGTTATTTTTGGAGTTTCTTCTAATAGCCTTTATATGTTAAATATTGAGCCATTTTGTTAATCTAATAATGTTTAGATATCAATAATGTTGTTGGGAACAAGTGTGGTAGAGTTGTTGAAAACTCTTCTATGTTGTGGCACAAACATTTAGAACACATCTCTAAGGAGAGAATTGAGAGGTTGATCAAGGAGAATATTCTCAATGATTTAGACTTCTCTGATTTTGATACTAGTGTTGATTGCATAAAAGGAAAACTTACAACTAGAGCCAGAAAGAGTAGGGTTACCAAGAGTTAAGGAATACTATAGTTAATTCATACAAATATTTATGAGTGCATTACTCTTATTGCTATGAGCGATTTTTAGGTACTTTATCACCTTTATTGATGATTTCTCTAGATACGGGAGAATTGAAATTTAGTAAGCAGATCAAATATGAGGTCTGATAAGGGTGGTGAGTACTATAGTAGGTATGATGAAACTGATAGAAATCATTGACCTTTTGCTAGGTTCTTACGGGACTGTGGTATTGAGCCACAGTACACCATGCCTAACACTCCACAACAAAACGGAGTCGCAGAAAGGCAAAATCATACTCTTATGGATATTGTGAAATATAGGCTTAGTCATTCTACTCCTCTAGAATTCTTGTGGAGCCTTGAAGAATGGTGCTTCTATATTGAATCATGTGCCAAGTAAATATGTGCCCAAGACTTCCTATGAGTTTATGTTAGGCAAACTGCTTACCTTGAGACATTTTCATATTTAGGGTTGTAGGACAAAGGTGAGGTCTTATAACCCACAGTTAAAGTTGATCCCAAAATCATTAGTGGTTTTTTCATTGGTTATTGTATTAGTTCAAGGGGTTCTAGGTTCTATGGTCCTTATCATATTTCTAGAGACCAGGATGTCTATTTTGAAGGGGACTTGAGCATAGTGGAACTCAAGAGCCGTGTATTGTTGATTTTAGAGATGAGCATGTTGTTGTTCCTAATCCTGTTGTTCCCTTTCTAGGGATAATGTCATCTCCTTTCATCCATAATGATGATGTTGTTGATCTTGTTAATAATGTTGATGTCCTTCAACAAGTCAAAAATAATTTACAAAATCCAGATGTTGTTGTGATTCCACTGAGAAGATTTGAGTGAGTTCCTATATCCACTGAGTGTACTAGATTCAGAGATTATGTTGAGTACCTGCAGAAGCATAAGTTTAATTCAATTGAGGATTTTGATCCTATTTCCTTTTAAGAGGTCATGGTTAGTCTTGATAGTACACAACGGCTGGTGGCTATGAAGGATGAGTTGGCTTCTATGAGAAAGAATAATGTTTAGGAATTTGTGGAGTTTCCTAGTGGTAAAATTGTTAGTTGCAAATGAGTCTTTAAGACCAAACGTGATGCTAGAGATGAAATTGAAAGGTATAAGATCAGATTTGTTGCTAAGGGATATAACCAGAAGGAAGACATTGATTATAAGGAGATTTTCTCACTGCTCTCCACTAAAGATTATTTTCGTGTTGTGATGGCATTGGTTGCTCATTTGATTTGGAGCTATATCAAATGGATGTTAAGACCGCCTTCCTAAATGGTGATTTGTATGAGGATGTGTATATGGATCAACATGATAGTTGTATTGAAGATGGTTGGCACTTGAAATTTGATTATATTGTTGGCTCTCTTGGCTTTAAAGAAAATATTGTTGACCAATATGCATTTATTTGAAGTTTAGTGGGAGCAAATTCATCATTCTTGTTTTATATATTGATGATATATTGTTAGCTAGTAATGAAGTTGATTTTCTTAATGTGACTAAGCAGATATTGGCAGTGCACTTTGATATGAAAGATCTTGGTGATGCCTTTTCATAATGGATGTTAAGATTCACCATGATAGATCTCGTGGTATTCTTGGCTTGTCTCAAAAAGCTTATATTGAAAGGATTCTAAATAGATTTAATATGAAATATTGTAATCTTTTTGTTGCACCTATTCAAAAGGGTGAAAGACTCTCTAATACCTAGTGTCCTCAAAATGATAAAGATGTTGCTGAAATGGAGAAGGTCTCATATGCTTATGTTGTTGACAACTTTATGTATGCTTAAGTTTCAACATGACCTGATATTGTTTTCGTTGTTAGTGTACTTGGGAGATACTTGAGCAAACCTGGTGTGGCTTATCAGTAGACTGCAAAACGAGTTATAAGGTATCTAAATGGTATCAAAGATTATATACTTACATATAGGAGATCAGATCACCTTGAGGTGATAAGCTATTCTAATTCTGATTATAGTAGTTGTCCAGATGACCACAAGTCCACATCAGGGTATATCATTATGTTGGCAAGATGAGCTGTTCTTGGAAGAGTGTTAAACAGATACTTACAGTTATTTCCACTATGGAGGCAGACATTACTAGAAATTTGAGTTTTAGCGATCGATTTAGAGACTGATTTATTTCGGTCTCTATAGAAATCGATTAAGAAAAAAACATCTAATTTGCTACCGAAACAAAATTGGTCTCTAATTTGCTCTCTAAATTTTTTTTAGAAATCGAATTAGAAACTGAAATTATGTTATAAAAGAAATTAAAAAAAATAAAAAAATGTGTTTTATTGTTAGAGACCGATATTTCGGTCTCTAAATAAAAAATTTACAAAAAAAAATATATTCAATCCCATGCATTAACCCCATTAATTACACAAGGCATATGACACTGTTCAAAGAAATTATGCAAACCAAATACTCATAATCGATCCATACAAACCCCTGATGAACAAAGACTCAATTCTAAGATCTTTCTAATAACAAGCTTTAAATCCTAGATACCTAACAACCAATAGTACCTAGAAATAACAAGCCTACACCCAATCATAAACAATCAAAACCAAGAACAGGGTATCTCAACTTTGACTTGATTTCAGGCACATTAACGGAGCAAAGGAAAATGTAAACTTTACAAGTCTACACTATGGTGTCAGTGCAACCCAACCTTTGAAACAAATTGACATGCAAAAAAAAAAATCATTTGAAACACAAATGAAGAATTTGCTCCTCTTAATGCTTGGACCATTACATGAAGAATAGCACACACTTAAGATTAACCAGCACACAAACAGGAACTTAGATCATTCTACCTAGCAGAGCAAAGGAGTTTGGCCTCCTTTTGAATTTGGCATTCAAGCTACCTATAACTAGGATAGAACATTCAGACTAATCACACAAAACTAGAATGTATAACTAACAAATCAATCATAACAAGCAAAAAATGATAGTCTGCAAAACATTAAAGACTACGCATGATGACTTAGCAACTAAGGGTTTAACAAGGAAAGACTTAATCCAACTATAAATGAAATCAATCCATAAATTTTCACACAGTCCAAAAAACCCCTCAAACTCTCAAATCCAAATAATTCATAGATAGATCACAATTTAAGAGTCTAAGGCCATAACCAGTAGGAGCCTTCCAAATCCAATCAAGAGTCTCATTAAAATACTTTACCTCTGGTTAAGGAGCAAAGAAGCCAGCTAATTCTTCAGGGATGCTTCCTTCCTTCATTATCATGTACGCCTTAAGTTCATTCTCCAATCGGAGGTACCTCTTTGGCCATTGGATAAATGATGATGATCTAGCAGTCTTAATTGAAGAGTATTCCTGAATATATTAGTAGGAGCTACTCCTATACCCATGGTTCGTACTCTCCCAGAGTGCTCTTCCCAAAACACTTTACCAGCAGCATCATTAGGGGAAATTTCATATTCATCATTAACGCTTCGAGTCATAATTCGGTCAATTGCTTCCTACAAGCATGCAACATTATCAATTACAAAATTGTCAAGATTTAAATGTAGAAGGTTAGAAAACAAGATAATTAGCTTAATATTATAAAGACACCTAGGCTAAACTTATCACTTTATCCATTGTGACGGTACTTACAAATGATCCATCCCTTTTGTGTGAGTTATTTTATACATTTTTCCTCGACCAACTTTCTATCTAGTTTCTAGCAACTAAGATAGAAAGAAGTTAAAATAAAAATAGACATTAACATTGTAAAATAGTAATAAGGATCATATTAGTGTAACTACCATCTCATTCCTCCTTCTTGAATTAGGTTTAGAACCACCAGTGTAACACCCTGAACTTTCTATCTTAGGAACAGTAATTTTGACAGTTAACAGAATTCTACTGTTTAGTGATTTCTGTGTGCTGTAAAATTATTTTGAATATTCTGTCTGCATATTTTATCGTTCTGTGTGATTTACTCCGTGTCAGAAAAATAATAATTTTCGGGCCGAAAATTTTTTACGTAATTTAATTATTACTGAAAAGTCTTAATTATTTTACGTAATCTGATTTGATATTTGTGAATTTTCTAATTTTTATGATTTTGTGGATGATTATGAAATTTTTTACTGTTTGTGGGCCCAGTGTGTATGTGGGCCCAGGTGGTCATACGTGGGCCCAGGTGGGTCCCGCAAAGTGAAAATTTTTCTACGTTTAGAAAAATTTGTACTGTTTAGACGGAGACAGGGGATCTTACTAAACCTGAATCCGGAAACAGTTTTAGAAAAAAAAATTATAGTGTTTTGTACTGTATTTGATTATCGGGTGATAAAAATACAGTAAAAACATTTTTTTGTAGTGTTACAACAGATAAAAATAATAATTATACTGCTTAGTCAACAATAGTGGTTATGACCACTTTTGGACTTTGAATGTCAGTCATTGATTAAATCAACGGATGAGATCGATCTTATAAAATGGCTAAGACCATTTATAACCGTTGGATCAAAATTAAATCAAGGGTGGAGATTTAGTCTTATAAATGGCTATGATCATTATCAACCTTTGGATGTAGATTTAATCAATGGTGGAGATGGATCATTAATGACCATTGGATTTGGATTTAGATCAATGGTGGAGAATTGGTCAACAAAAATAACTACAATCATTTTGGACCCTTGGATGTAAAGTTTGAAGGTGTAATCTTGACCCTTCATTTTGGAGACACATTCAATGGTTAGGATTGCAAGCCAAAAATGATCCAATGGCTCAAATAAAGTCTTCCATCTATAACTTAAACTTAGTAGCTATTTTTAATCCACACCATTCTTTTAATTAAGGGTTAAGATTGCCTAAAATGATGGCTAGGAGATTGGTCACACTTTGGAGTGCATGAAGAGGGGGGACGGTTTTGAAGGCTTAAGGCAATAGCCAAGTTTCAAGACCACCAATTATTTTCCTATTGATCATTAATGATCATTCCAAAAGGCTATAGTTTTTCAAACTTCACTTTCCACCTTTCTCCATGCAAGCTACGGCCATGCATAGCTTTGAAGACCCAATAATTCATTCCTACACTTCACATTATCACATCTTCACCTTTTCACTTAAGTTTCAAGAAACAAACCAAAGAAAACTCCATTCTCTCTCCCTAAGAAGACCATTCGGCCAAGCACCCTAAATCTCTCCTCCATCACTCTTTAATTTCATACAACCTAGTTTCTTGAATCCTTACCTTATTCTAAGCAACTTTCATGTTGAAGACTTTCTCTAAATCTTCCATCTTGAAGGACTTTTACTAAGATCAAGTTATAGAGTTTTTGTTGGTGAAGTGTAAGGAAACTTCATTTCTCCTTTTCTTTTTCATGATTCTAAACCATGTTTGATCCATGGTTCTTCTTATTCAAGCTTGATATACTAATTTTCTTGTGTTTGTTTCATGTTTAAGAAATTTGTGTTGGTGGAGATCTTGTTCAAAATACAAAGCAAGGAGCTTTAGAGGATCTTCAAGAGGTAAGAGGAGATCCATCTCACCAACCAAGTATGGTGGTGAGGATGTGTTTTCTATTTGGTGGTTGATGAATCCATGTGAGGATTCATATCCATGTTATGTAATAATTTGTATGTGTTTATGTGCTTTGGTTATTTGTTTATGTTTGTTATGATTTGCATGATTTTGCATGGTTTTATTGCTTGTGTGATATGCTTATAATATGCATGATGATGTATGTTAAATATATTATGATGGATGCATGTTGAAATAAGCAATTTTGGCTCCAAAGGCCATAGAGGAGGTCACGGTTTGGGCTTCCAAAAACTAGGGTTTCTATTGAATTTTTTAAGAACAATGGAGTTAATTTTTGTCCTTAAACTTAAGCAAATTTTTGGCCAAGGCACCAACCATTTTGGTGTTCACAAAATTATATTTTCATGAATGATAAAATTGAATGATTTGAGAAGTAAAGAAAATAAACAAAAGGGTTTGTTTTGCAAAAAGAATGCACACGGTTTTGAGTTGTGTTTTCATGAATTTATTTTGTGTAGAAACAAGAGTGGAAATTTATTTAAGTTAGAAGAAAAATATTTCATAGTTTCAATGGCCATCTATAAGGTTTTGATAATTTAGAAAAATGTTTTGATGTTATAAAATACAAGAATTTTCAAATAAGGATTTTGGAAAGGGAATTAAAGTGTTATCAATTAAGTGAAGTGGAATTTTCATAAATAAAAGAAAAAGGAGATTGAAAGTGTTGAACTTCAAATTATTTTAAAGAGAATTAATTTTTAGAAGTGATTTAGAAATATAAAAGAAAATGTTTGTAACTTAAATTTACTAACGTAGAATTTATTTATTGGGTTTTGGAAAACGTTAGGAAATTTAAAGTTACAAATAGTAATTAAATCGACTAAATGTGATTTTGTAAGATTAAATCAATAAAAAGTGATTTTGAGAAAATATATTACGGAAAAAATTTTTGACTAAGAATAGGAAGGGAATAAAGTAAGAAATTATATTATTGTAAGAAAAGTCCAAAATAATATTTTTAAAGTTAAGAAATATTTTACGAAGGGTAAAAATGGTGAAAAATAATTTACGTAACTCAAAAACGTAATTTTTAAGTTACGCGATTTGAAAAACGTTAAAATATTTCTACGCGATTTATAAAGCGTTTAAATATTTTACACGATCGAAATGTTGTAGAAAAATCGCTATGCGATTTAAAAACAAAAGAATATTTTTACGCAATTTAGAATACAATAGAAAATGGTTACGCAATTTTTAAACGTAACAGAAAATGTTACAAATCATTGTTTACGTAACAAAATATTACGTGACTGTGAAAACGTGACAAAAATATTTTGCGAATGAGAAAAACACGGTAATGTGATTTTGCTGTTAATTATACAGTAAACTTTACAGTTAAAATCAGTATATACTGTACAAGAAATTGAGAAGTTTGCCTGTAATTGGCGTTAATACACGAACGTAAAACAGTATTTGAACCTGGTATGAGAAATTATGTGATTTACCTTTGGTTGATAATTGGTGCATTACACATGCATTGAAAATGGTCCGATGGACTGTATATGGCTAATTGCCTAGGAGAAACGTACACCTCTTGAGTGGGTGCGATACGCGTAGTGTAGGTCACTTGTTGACCTTGGGGGCATCGAGGTGCGGGTTGCTCGCAATGGGCAGTTGGTAGCTCTTCTGTACCGTGGGTTAGACCGATGCAACACACCGATGATCCGGACCGAGACACTATTCTTAATCGAGATCTGACAAAGACTATCGTGTATGTGCTAGATGTGCAAGATATAATTATAGCACTTGGTCTGAGGCACGTGGTACCGGCAGATCTTTTCGATCAATTTCTCCGACCTGAGTTTAGCTCCATGGAGTAGGAAATCGAGTCTATGTGTTCATGCATTAACATAAATGCTTACATCTGTGAGATATAATAGTTGTGAAATATTGATTATGACAATTGTATTTTTTTAAAATATCTGCTTAGTGTAGATGGCATTTCCTGTAATTATTAAATGTTAATTTTGATTGATAATATGTTGATGTCATATGTGTAATATGACGTGTTTATATGGTATGCTGTTATGTTATCTCTGTGCTACCATCTGTTGGTATTAGCGTAGGTGATCTCACCTCTTTGTATGTATATTTGTATATTGTATTTATAATTGGGTGAAGATGTTGAGAAAGAAACGGTACAAGAAGGAGAAGAGGAACTACTTCTCACGTCTGGGAACGCAGAATTTTGACAGCATGACGTCAAGAGCTAACTTCTTTGGATATGTATCTACAATTCCACGTGAGGAGTCACAGAATGGAGGACAAGTCCCGATGAAAGATGACTTATTCTACGAGGTTGTATCGACTATTTGCGTTAGTAGGTTGTTTACGGGGATCCATTTTTCTGTTAAATAGACTATTTTTAAATTCATGTTGAATTTCCTTAAACAGTGTAACACCCCAAAATTTACTTTTCTACTATCATAATTCATTCTAAAATATTTGTGATTTTCTAGAATTTTTAAACAAAAATTTTTCGAGAATGCGAAATATTTTAATATATTTCTCGTTTTACGTGTGCACTTGAAAAAAAAGAAATGAGACATTTTCTCCTCGATTGAACTATGGAAAACGTCATCGGGGATCTTACTAATATCCGAGGTTGGACATAGTTTACAAGGTTTCACATTTTTGACGATATCATCTCACTATGAAATAATAAAACACCACGAAAATTTATGCCAAATTTGTTAATGGCGACTTAAGTGCTAAAACATAAGTATTGCGTCAATAAATAATAACGCATAATAAAAATCTTATCGCATTATTTAAAAATTACCTTGTGTCAAACCCCTTTTTAGCCTTATTTTCAAGATGCGAAAGAAAAAGAGAATTTAGTTAATTAAAATCTCTTATAGGAAGTTTCCAAGAAATCAGTTCCTGGATATTGACACATTTTTGGTCTCTCTCTTCCTTCTCCACTCTTCTTCCTCCTCGGGATACAAAATCTATAGAAGCCTAAGTAATTTCTCTCCTCTTCCGTAATATTTCACTCTCATTTTTCTTAACCCCAAATATCCATTCCCTAAAATCTTCTTCTTTTCTTCTCCATCGTGCAACCAAACTTCCTGGATATCCTTTGCTTGCTTCATCATCAAAGATTCTTGCTTCCTTACACCATTCCAAGTCCTCTTTATTGCCATCTTTTATTCTTCTTCTCCTTCTTCCATTTTTCTTCCACCATTGAAGCTAAAGCTTGGAGCTTTAAGGTAAAGCCTTCAACTAATGTCCAAGATATAACCATATGCAATATGACACAATTTCTTCCATTTTCTTGCTATTTTTCGTTTCTCTTGGCCACCAAATTGGTGACCAAGAACCTATTTTTACATGGTTTGAGTGGACATTGTGGTGATCACTCACATTGGAGTTTTCTTGAAGGGAAAACGAAAATCTAGGCAAGAGTTCACGGTCTCATTGTGTTGTCTTCCAAATAGGTAAGAGGGAGATGATCCTCGTCAACCAATCTTGGTATTAAGGGAATGTCTTGTATGTGTGTTGTTATTGATTTCTGAATCCATGTATAAAGTTCTCTCATTTTTATATTGTTCTTCATGATAGTGCATTTTGTTGGGTTTGTATGATTTATTGATGCCTCTTGCATGATTTGAAGGTATATTTGAATAACTTGTTGATTAAATATGATAATGATTGGTTTGGTTTGAGTTAAAGGACCTAGAGGACTTTGTTTTCTCAAGTTTAAAAGATACGTGGTAATCGATCCACGGGGCTTGTAATCGATTCCAAAGCTCTTAAGGATTCACGAAATCGTGATTCCGAAATCGTGTAAAATCGATTACGTTTTGTGTGTAATCGACGAGAAATTTTATCGCGTTTTACACAAGCCTCGTCATGTCACGAAATGGTTTTAAATCGCGTAAATCATGTTTCGATTACAAATCGTGGATTTTAATCGTTTTTCAATCGCGTAAGGTTTTTAAATCATTTGGTAATGTCGATTACTTAAAAATTATTGATTACCATAAACTTGAAGTAATAAATAATACGTGGTTCTCGAAATCTACGATTACAATAGATTTTCATCGACATATACCAGATCTGTTTCCTGGTAATCAATTACTGATGTTATTGATTACCATTTTTACCAAAAATGAGATTTTTGAAAAAAAATATATTAATGGTTTCCTATTGAGATTATGGTTCTTTGTCCTTTTAACTCAAATTTAACCTAAAACCCTAGATTCAAGGATTTTACTTTACTTAATTGTGATAGGAATGTGTATTCATACCAATAGAAAGAAATGATTTTGAATATGGAATTAATTTTTGGATTGGATCCATGACATAGAAATTTGGTTATGTGTAACAGGAATATATATATTGATACTTGAGAATTATTGATGCAAGTGTGATTTCCTATGTGGGTTATGCACTTATTGATGTAGTACTCAATGAGATAAGAATGATGATGTGCCATTGAGGCAATGTTTTAATAAATGTATTGTTGATATGTCATGTTGGACATTGAATAATGCTTATGTGCCATTGAGGAAATCATATGTTGAATGCATCATGATGAACATACATGATTGGACATTGTGTCAATGGTCATGAGCCTGTGTGGTGTCTTTGGACATGGTTAGTAAGGCATGTATGCCTAGGAGTTTGAATAACACCTATGCATGTCTGCAATACAAATTATCAAAGCGTAGGTGTCAAATGTTGTTGACCATGCAACTTCATACAAATTATTACAAACATCAAATAGGAAAGCTCCAAGCAACCACAAACAAGCCGTGGGATAGACCAATGCGACACACAAAGGATCCTTGAGATACTATCCTATGTCAATCTCAATCTTCTTATCACCACCATGTATGATAAGCCATTGTCTTCCTCTTAATTTTATGAAAGAGAGCACAATATATTTTCAAGGCCTCCTCTAGAGATTTCGGTTTACTCCACCAAGTCATCAAGCTTAAAGATGTTTACATCTAGCTCCATGGAGTAGGAACTTTGGTACCCTTGTTGCATTGTGAGTTATCGGAGACATGGTCCATTTGAGCATTTATGATTGGATAATGTGTTTACTATTAGGTAAAATTTATCTATTTGACTTTCCAATGCTTCAATGAAGGTTTTGCAAGAACTGGATAATGTTAACTATTGATTTGTTTAGGTTTAGAAAATTGCTTTCATGGATAAAATTTTGGGTGATTGGATGGTGTAGTTTATGTACTTGTATGTAATAGAGCTTATGTGGGCTTCAATGGAGTTTATTTTTTCCTACCATGTTGAGAGAAATTGCATGAAAGATGAAATCTCACCTCTTTTCGGTAATTTCTTTATTTTGTATCCAAAGGCCAAATGGTTGGATCATGTGCTCTTCATCCAAGACGCTCGTGAGGAGGACAATGAAACCAGAGTTTTAAGGTTTACCAAGCCTTATCTCCCATTCGAAGATTTGAATGTCATTTCGACTCCATGGACTTTTTGGCTACGTGCGGATCAATTTCTTAGTCATCTAGCTTAGTCACTATGTTCTGTGAAAGTTCTACTACTAATGATGTTATTACCACGCGACTGTGATGGTTCCTAAACGTGGTCCCGACGTTTGGGCTCCTATTCTGTCATTTTCATGCTTAAAATAATATTATAATAATACAAAATTAGTTCTATATGCCCCTGAGGGACATGTAAAAGATGAAATGTATTATACCCCTCGTGAGGATTCCTTTTTAGTAAGATCCCCGGGCTCCCCGCCCGCCGAAAAATATTATTATTTTCTGTCCCAATGGATGTCTCATCAAAAAAGTCGAGGACCATCGAGGAGGATCCATCTAAGCGGTTCCTTCTAGTTCCGAAACGTATTAGGGATGGTTTTAAATTGAGCTACCGATGGCTATCCGTTTATTTTGAGGACGAAGAAATCATCTAAAACGTTCAAATAAATTAGTGGTTATATATTTGTATATCTCTCGAAAAAATTAAAAGCAGTAGGTTGAGAAATTTTTATTTTTGTATATCTTTTTGGAAATATAATTTAAACAGGCTTGTACTTTTGGTACAAAGTATGTAATTATCCATATTGTAAATGGTCGTATGTTTCATTCCACGTGATTGCTCTTTGCCTTCTTGACAGAAGTTTTATTGGTAAGAGGAACTTTTAATTTTAACTCAATCACGCGATATATTTACAAAAATGGGGTGTACATTAAATGGAAGTTTTAAGGATTTATGTTAAAGGAAAAAAATGTTCAAACTTTTTAATCATTTATCGTCATTTCACTATAGTAGACTATTTCGTTCCATTCTTTGTGTGACCCATTTTTATTCATGTTGAAAAGGGCGTTACACTTTGCATATCAGGCGACATTGGGATACTAGAAATTATGTCCCAATGGAAATCAGCATAGCATCATCAGCCCGGACACCTGTCCGTAGGGCTACTCGTCATAACGGATTCCTATTTGCTGAGGAACCCGAGGAGGACCCGTATGAGGGGTCTGCTACTTAGTTAAACTTGGACAAGTTTGAACTCTGATATAAACATATGTGTGTAATTATTTAAGTGGGTTTGTAGTTTTGAGAAATGGTCTGTAATATAAATAATCCTGACAGTATGTGTGTAATGTATAATGATGCAAATTATGTGTGATGATGTATTATATTTTTATTTTCCGCTAAGTTTATTTTATCGTTATCAAAGAAGAAAGAAAAAAAAAATTACAACTCGTATTTTTATCACAACATCACCTTTTATGACTTTGAGGGTATTTGGGTAATTAAGTAATATAAATGTGGCACCCTACGGTGGGTGTTACATTAGTTGGTATCAAAGCCCAAGTTAGAGTCTTTTGGGGTTTGTTGTTAGGTCTGTCTTGTTGTGTTGTGTGATTCTCTGTTATTGTTTTAAAATTGACATTGCTTTCTTTGTATTGTCCAGTTTGAGTAGGGAAAAAGTAATGACTGGACGAGGACGTGGACGTGGGAATAATAGAACAGATATGGAACTTAATGGGGATGATAATTTGAATATGGTTGCAGCTGTAGCAGCAATGCAAAGAATGGCTGAAGTGATTGTACAGCAAAATCAAAGGGCTAATGAAGATGTTCACAGTTTATCGGAGTTTCGAAGGAATAATCCACCGAGGTTTCGTGGAGAGTTTGACCCAGAGAAGGCTGAACTTTGGATCCAAGAACTTGAAAAGATATTTGATGGTATGGGTTGTGCTGATGAACGGAAGCTTACATTAGCAACGTTTGTGCTGGTAGGAGATGGTGAACGTTGGTGGGCAGGAGCTAGAAGACTGTTAGAAGCTGAAGGAACGATTGTGACATGGCAACTTTTTAAGCAAAAATTTCTGGAGAAATATTTTCCGGCAAAGTGTGAGGCATATAAAGGAAATAATTTTTGAGTTTACGACAAGGGTTGATGTCCATAAGTGAGTATGTGGCAAAATTTGAAAGTTTGTCTCGATTTTTTTGAGATATTTGCGATGAACCCGATGAGGGTTGGAAATGCAGGAAATTTGAAGAAGGGTTGAAGTTTGACATAAAAAGAAGCGATGGCTGTTGGAGATTAATCAATTTCCAACATTGATTGAAAAGTGTCGTAAAGTTGAAGAGATTGATCATCAACGAGCGGCAAGGAATAAGAATTTTGGACCCACGCGGTTCCAAAAAGGAAAGGGTAGCGGAGGAAACCGTTATCAACAGAAACCATATGCAAGACCAGCTGGAGGTCAGAACAAGCAGCAGTCTGTTGGAGGAAGTTCTAGCAGTAATAAGGCAAGTCAAGCTGGGACTCCTATTCGATGTTTCAAATGTGGGAAGGATCATCTCACGAAGGATTGTCAACATAAGGAAGTTGTTTGTTTTAAGTGTGGAAAGCCTGGTCATTTCTGAAAAGAATGTGATCAGATAAAGAAAGAACCATTTGTGGGAAATATCCGAACTGCAAGGCCGCAGGTGGGTGGTCGCGTATATACAATGAACGGAGAAGAGGCCGCGAAATTGGAGGATTTGATAATGGAGGAGTGTACTATTAAAGGTAATCCTTTAACCGTACTTTATGATTCAGGAGCAATGCATTTTTTCATTGCATGTGATTGTGTGGAGCGTTTGGGATTGACTATGACTGCATTACCATATGATTTAAATGTTGCTACTCCTACTGATAAGCCTGTAGTTACTTTAACAGTATGCCTGAATTGTCCTGTCTGTGTTAGGGATAGAATCTTTTATATGGATTTGATCTGTTTTCCTCTTTCCAAGATTAATGTAATCTTGGGAATGGATTGGTTGTCTTCTAACCATATCCTAATTGATTGTTCGAATAAGACATTAGTATTTCCTGAGGCTAAGGATTCTAGATTCCTAACGGCTACTCAAGTGGAAGCTTGTCTGAAGGAAGGAGATCATGGGTATTTATTATTATCTTTTTTGGAGGGGCAATGTGAAGATGTTTTGAAGGATATTTTCATGGTCAACCAATTTTCTGAAGTGTTTCCTGAAGATATACCAGGACTACCACCAGTAAAGGAAATTGAGTTTACTCTTGATTTAGTACCTGGAGCTAGACCTATATCCATTGCGCCCTATCGGATGTTGTCAGTAGAATTGGCAGAGCTTAAGAAACAGCTGGAGGATTTATTGGAGAAGTAATTCGTGAGACCTAGTGTGTCACCATGAGGAGCTCCAGTATTGTTGGTAAAGAAGAAGGACAGGACTTCACGTCTATGTATAGACTATCGACAATTGAACAAAATCACGATTAAGAATAAATATTCACTTCCAAGGATAGATGATTTGATGGATCAGTTGCGAGGAGCCGCAATATTTTCTAAGATTGATCTACGTTCTGGGTATCACCAGATACGTGTGAAAGTGGAGGATATTCCCAAGACTGCATTCCGGACACGCTATGGGCATTACGAGTATCTTGTGATGCCATTCGGTGTGACAAATGCACCAGCCATATTCATAGACTTTATGAATAGAATTTTCCGTTCGTACTTGGATAAGTTTGTTGTCGTCTTTATTGATGACATCTTGATCTATTCTCGAAGTCAGGAGAAGCATGCTGAACATCTCAGGGTGGTTCTTCAGATTTTGAAGGAGAATAAGCTATATACTAAGTTGTCCAAATGTGAATTTTGGTTAAGCGAAGTTCAATTTTTGGGACATGTGATATCGAAAAAAAGAATTAAAGTTGATGCTTCAAAGGTGGAGACAGTTTTGGAATGGGAAAGACCAAAAACTGTAACAGAAATCCGTAGTTTTATCGGATTAGCTGGTTATTATAGACGGTTCGTTGAGGGGTTTTCAAAGATTGCAGGACCTCTTACTCAACTTACACGAAAGAATCAACTGTTCGTATAGACTGATGCGTGCGAAGAAAGTTTTCAAGAGTTGAAAAGATGAATGACTACTTCACCGGTATTGATTCTACCTAATCCAAACGAACCATTCGAAGTATATTGTGATGCTTCGTATCAAGGATTAGGTTGTGTACTTATGCAAAATCGGAAGGTTAAAGCTTATGCTTCGAGGTAGTTAAAAAATCATGAGAGGAATTATCCGACCCATGACTTGGAGTTGGCAGCTG
Organism: Ormosia emarginata; assembly: GCA_029884605.1. Lineage (NCBI taxonomy): Eukaryota > Viridiplantae > Streptophyta > Magnoliopsida > Fabales > Fabaceae > Ormosia > Ormosia emarginata. Next base: position 1,338,434 of record JAQQTP010000015.1, on the reverse strand, counting down.
TGGTGTTTACATTGAAAGTGTGGAGACATTTTCTCTATGGAGCTACGTTCACTATTTTTAGTGATCATAAAAGTTTAAAGTATCTGTTTGACCAAAGAGAGTTGAACATGAGGCAAAGGCGTTGGTTAGAATTTTTGAAGGATTATGATTTTCAATTGCAGTATCATCCTGGAAAAGCGAATGTGGTAGCAGATGCATTGAGTAGAAAAGCACTTCGTGTTTCTTCTTTGATGATCAAAGAAAAAGAGTTAATAGAAGAATTATGGGATATGCGATTGTCGGTAAAATTAACGCCAGGAAAGATGCGTTTAAACATGATCACCATTTCAAATGATTTGATGGATAGAATTCGTAAAGGACAAAACAATGACCAGTATTTGCAAGAAGCAAAAGAAGCAAAAAGCCAAGGAGCAGTGTTGGAATTTAGCGAATGTGCTAATGGAATTTTGAAGTTTCAAGGAAGAGTTTGTGTGCCTAATGATTCAGATCTTAGGAAAATGATTTTGGATGAAGCTCACAGGAGTAAAGTGAGTATGCATCCAGGAGCCACAAAGATGTACCAAGATTTAAAACAATTATATTGGTGGCAAGGAATAAAGAAAGATGTTACAGAGTATGTATCATCCTATTTAGTCTGTCAGAAGGCTAAGGTTGAACATCAAAGACCTTCGGGAATGTTGCAACCGTTGCCTATTCCTGAGTGGAAATGGGATGACATCACAATGGATTTTGTGACAGGTTTACCAAAAACTTGAAAGGGTTATAATGCTATTTGGGTAATTATTGATCGGCTTACTAAGTCAGCGCACTTTTTGCCGATTAATCTTAAGTACTCAATGGAGAAGTTGGCCCAAGTGTACATCAGTGAAATTGTTAGACTTCATGGTGTACCATCCAGTATTATTTCAGATCGAGATCCGAGATTTACTTTGAGATTTTGGAATAGTTTACAAGAATCGATGGGAACTAAGCTATGTCTCAGTTCTGCTTACCATCCACAAACAGATGGTCAGTCAGAAAGAACAATTCAGTCTCTAGAAGATTTATTGAGAGCTTGTGTTCTGGAGCAAACTGGAAGTTGGGATGAATTCTTGCCATTGATAGAATTCACATATAACAACAGTTTCCATTCAAGTATAGGGATGGCACCCTATGAAGCATTGTATGGGAGACGAAGCAAAACACCATTATGTTGGTATCAAGACGGTGAGAGTGTTGTGTTAGGACCAGAGATTGTCCAATAGACAACTAAGAAAGTGAAGATGATTCAAGATAAAATGAGAGTGACCCAAACTCGGCAAAAGAGTTATGCTGATTAAAGGAGAAAATCTCTTGAGTTTGAAGAAGGTGACTATGTATTTTTGCGAGTGATGCCTACGACGGGTGTTGGACGAGTGCTTAAATCTAAGAAGCTCACTCCAAAATTTATTGGGTCGTATCAGATTTTATGTCGGGTAGGTCCGGTGGCATATCAGATTGCATTACCACCTTTTCTGTCAAATCTTCACAATGTATTTCACGTATCACAACTACGGAAATATATTTTTTATCCTACTCATGTTATTGAGCTAGACACAGTACAGCTGAAGGAAAATTTAACCTATGAAACTTTTCCAGTGAAGATTGAAGATCGAAGGACAAAGCAACTTCGAGGTAAGGAAATTTCATTGGTTAAAATCATTTGGAATGATGTAAGTGGAGAAGCCACATGGGAACTAGAAGAAAAGATAAAAGAACAATATCCATATTTATTCTGAAAGTGTGAAATCGAGCTTATCAAGTTTCGATGATGAAACTTTTGTTAGAGGGGGAGAGTTGTAACACCCCGAACTTTCTATCTTAGGAACAGTAATTTTGACAGTTAACAGAATTCTACTGTTTAGTGATTTCTGTGTGCTATAAAATTATTTTGAATATTCTGTCTGCATATTTTATCGTTCTGTGTGATTTACTCCGTGTCAGGAAAATAATAATTTTCGGGCCAAAAATTTTTTACGTAATTTAATTATTACTGAAAAGTCTTAATTATTTTACGTAATCTGATTTGATATTTGTGAATTTTCTAATTTTTATGATTTTGTGGATGATTATGAAATTTTTTACTGTTTGTGGGCCCAGGTGGCCATACGTGAGCCCAGGTGGGTCCCGCAAAGTGAAAAAAATTTTACGTTTAGAAAAATTTGTACTGTTTAAACGGAGACAGGGGATCTTACTATACCTGAATCCGAAAACAGTTTTAGAAAATTTCTTTTACAATGTTTTGTACTGTATTTGATTATCGGGCGATAAAAATACAGTAAAAATATTTTTTTATAGTGTTACAGCAAATAAAAATAATAATTATACTGCTTAGTCAACAATAGTGGTTATGACCATTTTAGGACTTTGAATATCAATCATTGATTAAATCAACGGATGAGATCGATCTTATAAAATGGCTAGGACCATTTATAACCGTTGGATCAAAATTAAATCAAGGGTGGAGATTTAGTCTTATAAATGGCTATGACCATTATCAACCTTTGGATGTAGATTTAATCAATGGTGGAGATGGATCATTAATGACCATTGGATTTGGATTTAGATCAATGGTGGAGAATTGGTCATCAAAAATGACTACAACCATTTTGGACCCTTGGATGTAAAGTTTGAAGGTGTAATCTTGACCCTTCATTTTGGAGACACATTCAATGGTTAGGATTGCAAGCCAAAAATGATCCAATGGCTCAAATAAAGTCTTCCATCTATAACCTAAACCTAGTAGCTATTTTTAATCCACACCATTCTTTTAATTAAGGGTTAAGATTGCCTAAAATGATGGCTAGGAGATTGGTCACACTTTGGAGTGCATGAAGAGGGGGGACGGTTTTGAAGGCTTAAGGCAATAGCCAAGTTTCAAGACCACCAATTATTTTCCTATTGATCATTAATGATCATTCCAAAAGGCTATAGTTTTTCAAACTTCACTTTCCACCTTTCTCCATGCAAGCTACGGCCATGCATAGCTTTGAAGACCCAATAATTCATTCCTACACTTCACATTATCACATCTTCACCTTTTCACTTAAGTTTCAAGAAACAAACCAAAGAAAACTCCATTCTCTCTCCCTAAGAAGACCATTCGGCCAAGCACCCTAAATCTCTCCTCCATCACTCTTTAATTTCATACAACCTAGTTTCTTGAATCCTTACCTTATTCTAAGCAACTTTCATGTTGAAGACTTTCTCTAAATCTTCCATCTTGAAGGACTTTTACTAAGATCAAGTTATAGAGTTTTTGTTGGTGAAGTGTAAGGAAACTTCATTTCTCCTTTTCTTTTTCATGATTCTAAACCATGTTTGATCCATGGTTCTTCTTATTCAAGCTTGATATACTAATTTTCTTGTGTTTGTTTCATGTTTAAGAAATTTGTGTTGGTGGAGATCTTGTTCAAAATACAAAGCAAGGAGCTTTAGAGGATCTTCAAGAGGTAAGAGGAGATCATCTCACCAACCAAGTATGGTGGTGAGGATGTGTTTTCTATTTGGTGGTTGATGAATCCATGTGAGGATTCATATCCATGTTTATGTAATAATTTGTATGTGTTTATGTGCTTTGGTTATTTGTTTATGTTTGTTATGATTTGCATGATTTTGCATGGTTTTATTGCTTGTGTGATATGCTTATAATATGCATGATGATGTATGTTAAATATATTATGATGGATGTATGTTGAAATAAGCAATTTTGGCTCCAAAGGCCATAGAGGAGGTCACGGTTTTGGGCTTCCAAAAACTAGGGTTTCTATTGAAATTTTTCAAGAACAATGGAGTTAATTTTTGGTCCTTAAACTTAAGCAAATTTTTGGCCAAGGCACCAACCAATTTGGTGTTCACAAAATTATATTTTCATGAATGATAAAATTGAATGATTTGAGAAGTAAAGAAAATAAACAAAAGGGTTTGTTTTGCAAAAAGAATGCACACGGTTTTGAGTTGTGTTTTCATGAATTTATTTTGTGTAGAAACAAGAGTGGAAATTTATTTAAGTTAGAAGAAAAATATTTCATGGTTTCAATGGCCATCTATAAGGTTTTGATAATTTAGAAAAAATGTTTTGATGTTATAAAATACAAGAATTTTCAAATAAGGATTTTGGAAAGGGAATTAAAGTGTTATCAATTAAGTGAAGTGGAATTTTCATAAATAAAAGAAAAAGGAGATTGAAAGTGTTGAACTTCAAATTATTTTAAAGAGAATTAATTTTTAGAAGTGATTTAGAAATATAAAAGAAAATGTTTGTAACTTAAATTTACTAACGTAGAATTTATTTATTGGGTTTTGGAAAATGTTAGGAAATTTAAAGTTAGAAACAGTAATTAAATCGACTAAATGTGATTTTGTAAGATTACATCAATAAAAAGTGATTTTGAGAAAATATATTACGGAAAAGATTTTTGACTAAGAATAGGAAGGGAATAAAGTAAGAAATTATATTATTGTAAGAAAAGTCCAAAATAATATTTTTAAAGTTAAGAAATATTTTACGAAGGGTAAAAACGGTGAAAAATGATTTACGTAACTCAAAAACGTAATTTTTAAGTTACGCGATTTGAAAAATGTTAAAATATTTCTACGCGATTTATAAAGCGTTTAAATATTTTACACGATCGAAATGTTGTAGAAAAATCGCTATGCGATTTAAAAACAAAAGAATATTTTTACGCAATTTAGAATACAATAGAAAATGGTTACGCGATTTTTAAACGTAACAGAAAATGTTACAAATCATTGTTTACGTAACAAAATATTACGTGACTGTGAAAACGTGACAAAAATATTTTGCGAATGAGAAAACCACGGTAATGTGATTTCGCTGTTAATTATATAGTAAACTTTACAGTTAAAATCAGTGTATACTGTACAAGAAATTGAGAAGTTTGCCTGTAATTGGCGTTAATACACGAACGTAAAACAGTATTTGAACCTGGTATGAGAAATTATGTGATTTACCTTTGGTTGATAATTGGTGCATTACACATGTATTGAAAATGGTCCGATAGACTGTATATGGCTAATTGCCTAGGAGAAACGTATACCTCTTGAGTGGGTGCGATACGCGTAGTGTAGGTCACTTGTTGACCTTGGGGGCATCGGGGTGCGGGTTGCTCGCAATGGGCAGTTGGTAGCTCTTCTGTACCGTGGGTTAGACCGATGCAACACATCGATGATCCGAACCGAGACACTATTCTTAATCGAGATCTGACAAAGACTGTCGTGTATGTGCTAGATGTGCAAGATATAATTATAGCACTTGATCTGAGGCACGTGGTACCGGCAGATCTTTTCGATCAATTTCTCCAACCTGAGTTTAGCTCCATGGAGTAGGAAATCGAGTGTATGTGTTCATGCATTAACATAAATGCTTACATCCGTGAGATATAATAGTTGTGAAATATTGATTATGACAATTGTATTTTTTAAAATATCTGCTTAGTATAGATGGCATTTCCTGTAATTATTAAATGTTAATTTTGATTGATAATATGTTGATGCCATATGTGTAATATGACGTGTTTATATGGTATGCTGTTATGTTATCTCTGTGCTACCATGTTGGTATTGGCGTAGGTGATCTTACCTCTTTGTATGTATATTTGTACATTGTATTTATAATTGGGTAAAGACGTTGAGAAAGAAATGGTACAAGAAGGAGAAGAGGAACTACTTCTCACGTCTGGGAACGCAGAATTTTGACAATATGACGTCAAGAGCTAGCTTCTTCGGATATGTACGTCTACAATTCCACGGAGGAGCTGGAGAATGGAGGACAAGTCCCGATGAGCGAGGACTTATTTACGAGGGGTATCTGACTGTTAGCATTAGTAGGTTGTTTCGCGGGGATCCATTTTTCTGTGTGACTATTTTTGTTCATGTTGAATTTCCTTTGCATATCAGGCGACATTGGGATACTAGAAATTATGTCCCAACGGAAATCAGCATAGTATCGTCAGCCCGGACACCTGTCCGTAGGGCTACTCGTCATAACGGATTCCTATCTGCTGAGGAACCCGAGGAGGACCCGTCTGAGGGGTCTGCTACTTAGTTAAACTTGGGCAAGTTTGAACTCTGATATAAACATATGTGTGTAATTATTTAAGTGTGTTTGTAGTTTTGAGAAATGGTCTGTAATATAAATAATCCTGACAGTACGTGTGTAATGTATAATGATGCAAATTATGTGTGATGATGTATTATATTTTTATTTTTCGCTAAGTTTATTTTATCGTTATCAAAGAAGAAAGAAAGAAAGAAAATATTTACAACTCGTATTTTTATCACAACATCACCTTTTATGACTTTGAGGATATTTTGGTAATTAAGTAACATAAATGTGGTACCCTATGGTGGGTGTTACAACCAGTATGTGAAATTGTTTAATTGCTTCAAATTTCATTATTTTTTCTACAAAGCTCCTTTAAACAAAGTAATTAAATATTCATATAGAAATGAATTAAAACAACAATAAACTAATCAAAGTACAACATCTTACTTATGTTGATGGCTTTAGACAGTAATGAACAAAAGCAACCCATTGACCTCTCTCTATACCTCTTGGTACATTACTTATGATTTCATCTCTTACAATGGATGTGTCATAAAAATCATTCCACAATTTTTGCCTATGTGCAGCCCACTTATCCCCGATACTAGCATTGCAATATCGTTTTGAAATGCCTTTAGTAGTCCTAAAAAAAATCTAGGCTTTAAATAAAAAACAAAGTAAGGTTAGTTATGCATTTATATGCAACCATGAAATCTAGTAGCAACAAAAAGATATGTGTAATTATGTTGATACCTTTATGATTATTTCAAAACAATCGTTAAAGTAATCATTAGGTGTAGGTATAGGAAATGTTGTTGACCATCTCTCAAAGTGAATTGGAAATAACTTGCAATCCGTTGCCAATGTTTTACAACATCCAACAAGTAGGCCTTGCGCTTCACCATATGTTGCGTCGTAGACATCAAAGTTCACAATAATGCGTTCCCCACTACATAAGTTGTTGACTTCCTTAACCTTGAGCTTAATTTTCTGAATAGCTCCTTCTGAGTCTTTAACAAGAAAACAAGTCAACTAAAAAAATAAAAAATAAAAACTTCACAAAGTTACCAATGTTATATAATCTCAAAGTTACTCAACCATAAACATATAATCTCAAAGTTACTCAACCACGTTAAAATATTTTATTATCTTGCGTTCCACATATATAGTGCCAAAGTAGATGGCGTTTCCAACACAAAAGCTCCAATATGACTAGGGCATTTGGCTTGATAACGCCAACACGGTTGGCGTTATCCAGGTGTTAACACCAAGCGTTCTGGAGTTAATATGTGGATAACGCCAAACGTGTTGGTGTTATCAATCTAAATGCTCCATCCACATTGGAGCTTTCATGTTAGACACCTATTTAAGCAACTCACCTCTTCTTCCACCAGGTAAGTTTCCTATTTCTCAAATTTCTTCCTTCTCTCTAGACTTTCTCCCTCACTAAACTCTTTCCAATACCCACTGTTGGCTGTAGCTTCTGGTTTGACACATTTGGGGTCTAGGGTTTGCTAGAAGATGAGAGGAGATTTTGTGTATATGTCAGAGATAAGCTCTAGCATCAGTGGTTCATCCGTGATGGGGAGCAGAGGAGGTGCACAAAGTTCTTTTGAGAAGTGTGGATGCGGACAATGGGCTGTGATTTATACTTCAAAGAAGATAAGGAGCTATGATCATCAATTTCTTACATGTCCTTTATGGAGAGATAAACAACAAACCTATGGCTTTTTTCAATGGTAGGATGATAAAACTAGAATAGTGGATGAAAGGATTGACATGAATGAGAAAGAAATTAGGGAGCTTAGGAATAGAATTGTGTTAAATGAGGAAGAATTAAAAAAATGGAAACTAATGAGTGTGATTTGTTTCTTTTGGTTTTATTTGCTATGGGTTGTTTAGCATATAAATGAGATTAAGAATGATTCATTGTGTGAATCAACTGTCTTAACCATGATGTAATTGTTTAGTTAATTAGAATGTGATTAATGGAATTCAACTGCTTTGTTGGAATATGATAAAAAAAAATGTTTTATAATTTACTTGTGACCTACGATTAAGTTAAAAAAAAGTGTAAACAATATAAGTATGTCATAATAACGTATGATGAATTTGTGATAACTCAAAACCAAGGTCACGACCAGTTGATGAGCTAGAATACCAGCATAGCAAGCCTATAAAAATCAATTAACCTTAATAGTTTAACCATTCTGATTCTATGAAAAAATTGACAGAATATCCCCTAAAAATTGAAAGTTCTCAAAAGTACTTCATCTTGTATAATAAAACATATCCATATATATTTTGATTTTTAAATCAACATAGCACAAGATGTATAGGAAAAACATTTGTACACACACATACAGTCATCCCAGATTAAGCAAATGTAATAAAAGGCAGATAAATTAATCTAAGTGTGATGACCATATCAATGAGAATGGTCAAGGTCAGAATGTGGTGGTCTGTAAAGGGGATCAAGAGAAGGTCCTAGTTATGATGGGTGAGGATAGGGTGGGTAACCCATATACGATAGGTATGAAAATGACAGTGTAAGGGTAAAGATCAAAGGATAAGGTAGGTAAGTGTAAGTAGGTGGTAGGTATCTTGTAGATGGTGGGTAACCTGTAGTTAATGGATAACTTGGATATGATGGGTAAGATAGAGGTGGTGGCTGAGATGGTGGTTAAGTAGCAGTAGTAGTGGTCGGAGGCTAAGTCCTAGGCACACCTGAAGGATCAGAGTCCTTTGAAGGTTGTAGCTGTGACCGAGTACTCGCTAACCCTCTCATTCTTCTACGGCACGTCCTCTGTTCATCGGATTGCTCGGGTGGTCCTAGAATGTCATTTGTAGGAGGAGCTGGTCGAAGTTGATCCAATGTAATACGATCATGCACCCTCACCGAAGACAATATCTCCTCCATAGACTGTAGAAGGTTAGCCATACTAAATTCTGAATGTGAGTTTGATGCGATTTAAAATATGCAAACTCAAGTGCAAGTTATCTCAAGTAATAAAATTTCTCGGGAGTCGAGGTCGATCCACAGGGAATTTATGAAGAAAAACTCTTTGAGTTGAGGAAAGGATTTGTCACAACAATAAAGATAATAAAACTTGTTGCGTTAGGAGATCCACTTTTGGTAATAAGTTAAGGACAAGATTATTATTTTTTTATAACTCAATTGAAATTTACGCACAACAGAGTTTCCAATAGGAAAATAAAAACATTCACAATCCATTTAGAATTATATACGTAGTTATATTTGGTTCCTTTAATTATTTACTAACATCAACACTTGTAAATGAGTTCAAGAATTTATTGTGCCAACCACTTGTCTACAATGAATCAAGAACTTCACTTTACAAGAAGGGTTTCTAAATTGATTGGAAACAAAATACAACACATATAATGACCACTTGATAATATATCATTTAAGCACAAGAAAGAAATTAATCTAACCCTATTTTATTACCAAAAGCTTCACCCATTTACCCAAGCAAGATGAAAATTAGTTATTCATGAGCAAGAATAAAGAAAGAGAGAAGAAGAAGAAGATGAACATAACTTCTATTTAGAATAAAAGAAAATTACAACAAGAAAATCAAATAACATAATAACATGATCTTGATCTAAAAATAAGATGCCCAAGATAATCATCTAATGCTCCATTTTATAGAGCTTGAGAAGTACAAAATGATAATGAAGTTATTTAATGAGTGGGTAGATGATGGGTGGATGAGTGGAAAATGACAATGGAGTTATTTAATGAGTGGATGGATGATTAATGAGTAGGTGGATGATTAATGAGTAGGTGAATGACTATTTAGTGGGTAGATGATTAATGAGTGGGTGGATGATTATCATGCTTGTCTCTCCACTTGTACCAACTAATTCAACTATCTTCACACGATTATAACTCTATTAAAATATCATTTTATGGAAAAGTGGTCTTCATGAGAGTTGAAGGGTTTTGGTTTAGCTTTCCAATGCCATTAGTTTCAGCTCAATGCAACTCTTACAGCCCAAGTTATGCCCTGATTAGTGCACACTGCTCGGGTTCTAGTGACAGAACCCATTTTCTGACTTCCAAGCCCAATTAGCTCCACTAGATGTCTAATTGAGACTTCTAGCTCTGTATCAAAGTTGTAGAGCTTTCTCTCAGCTTTCCTACAAGATAAAATTTATAATTTTTAGATATTTATAACTTAAGATATGACCGACATACATAAATAGTATAAAATCTCAATAATGCTGGAAAAAATCAATTAAGCCTAATTTAAACCCAAACTTACAAAATATAACCAAGCTCAATCAATTAAGTACATAGAGAGTGTAAATGATTAAAAATTAGGGTTGATTAATGTATAAATATATGTGATTATCACTAGCTTATCTATGGCATTGTCGTTTGGACCACATAAATGAGAAACGCATCTTCAAACTCCATAAACATGGATTCTTGGACTCATTTGATTTTGAATCATGAGATATATGAGTCTTGTTTATTGGGGAAGATGACTAAAGCCCCATTCACTGGACAAGTTGAAAAGGCTAGTGATCTTTTGGGCTTCATACATAGTGATGTATGTAGACCCCTAAATACACTGGCTAGAGGTAGTTTTTAATACTTCATTACATTTACTGATGATTTCAGTAGATATGGGTTTGTGTATCTCATGAAACACAAATCAAAATCCTTTGAAAAGTTCAAGGAATTCAAGAATGAAGTACAAAACTAACATGGTAAGAGTATTAAAGTCCTTTAACCAGATCAAGGTGGTGAATACTTAAGCCAACAGTTTGATGATCATCTGAAAGAGTGTACGATAATATCTCAACTCACTCCTCTAGGAACACCACAATGGAATGGTGTTTCTAAAAGGAGGAACCGGACCTTTATGGACATGGTCCAATCTATGATGAGTCATGCAGACCTTCCAGGTTCCTTCTAGGGACATGCTCTATTAACAACAGCTTTCACACTTAACTGTGTTCCATCTAAAGCGGTTCAAAAGACACCATATAAGATATGGACTGGGAGACAGCCTAGTATGTCTTTTATGAAGATTTAGGATTACGAAGCTTATGTGAAATGTCAAGTTTCTGATAAGCTTAGGCCCAAATTAGATAAATGCTTCTTTGTGGGGTATCTCAAGGAAACCAATGGATATTATTTCTATAATTCTACCAAGGGAAAAGTGTTTATTGTACGGACTGCATTGCTCCTAGAAAAGGAGTTTATCTCCAAAGGAACTAGTGGAGGAAAATAGAACTTGAAGAAATTCAAAGTTCATTGAGTAGTAGTGAACCGATAGTGGAAATAGAGAAGCCTCCACAAGTCGTTGTGGAACCACAATCTGCTCTAGTAGCACAAGACCCGCGTAAGTTTAACAAGATACATCATCAACTAAATAGATATAGATTTTTCTTGACTCAACAAGGTGACGTATTGCTCATGGATCAAGATGAGCATATGACTTACTAGGAAGGCATAATTGGCCCAGAATATGAGAAATGGCTTAAGGCTATGAGATCTAAAATAGAGTCTATGTATGCCAACCAGTTATAGACCTTGGTTGACCCACCTGAAAGGGTAAAATCCATTGGGTGCAAGTGAGTTTTCAAAAAGAAAACTGACATGGATAGTAATGTGCATACCTTTAAGGCATGATTGGTGGCTAAAGGTTTCAAGCAAATTCATGGTGTAGACTATGATGAGACTTTTTCCCTTAATGGAAATCTCCTCGATACGTAAATCAAGATGAGCATGTGACTTACTAGAAGGCATCTTATGAGAAATGGCTTAAGGCTATGAGATCTAAAATGGAGTCTATGTATACCACCAATAGACCTTATGAAAAGGGGTAAAATCCATTGGGAAAATGGATGTTTTCAAAACTACTTTCCTTAATGGAAATGTGCATCCTTTAAGAGGATTGTATAAAAGTTTCAAGCAAATTCATGGTGTAGACTATGATGAGACTTTTTTGCCACTACTTAAATCATGATCTTGCTTGCTATTGTAGCATACCACAATTATGAAATCTGGAAAATGGATGTCAAAACTACTTTCCTTAATGAAATTTCTAGGATTTATAGATGTTTTTGCAATCTTCCGAAAGTTGTGCAAGTTGCAACGATCTATTTATAGATTGAAGCAATCTTCCAGAAGCTGGAATCTTTGTTTTGATGATACAATAAAATAATTTAGTTTCATTAAGAATGAAAAAGAATCTTGTGTTTACAAGAAGGTTAGTGGGAGTATAATTGTCTTTTTGGTATTGTATGTAGATGACATACTACTCATCGAAAATAACATCCCTACCCTACAGTCTGTAAAGACTTGGTTAGGGAAATGATTTTCTATGAAGGACTTGGGTGAAGCCACTTATGTATTAGGTATCAGGATCTATAGAGATAGATCACAGAGACTGCTTGGTCTAAGTCAGAGTACATATATAGACAAAGTGTTAAGACAGTTTAATATGCATGAATCCAAGAAAGAACTATTGCCTATGTCACATGGTGTAAGCCTATCTAAGGCTCAATCCCCTTCCACCCAGGACGAGAGGGATCACATAAGCAAGATTCCATATGCATCTGCAATTGGATCTATCATGTATGTCATGTTATGTACTCGACCAAACATCTTGTATGCTTTGAGCATGACGAGTAGGTACTAGTCTGATCCTGGTGAGAGTCACTGGACTTCTATCAAGAACATCCTTAAGTACTTGAGAAGGACTAAGGATTCGTTCTTAGTATATGGAGCCGAGGAAGAGCTAGTTGTAAAAGGTTACACTGATGCTAGCTTCCAAACCGGTAAGGACGACTCGAGATTGCAATCAGGTTTTGTTTATTGTCTTACTAGTGGAGCTGTGAGCTGGAAGAGCTCAAAGCAGGAGACAGTTGCCGATTCTACCACAGAGGCTGAGTATATTGTTGCCTCCAATGTAGCAAATGAGGCCGTTTGGATCAGGAAGTTCATTAATGAGCTTGGTGTAGTTCTTAGCATTGTGGACCCAGTGGACCTCTATTGTGATAATAATGGAGTCATTGCACAAGATAAGGATACTAGATCTCACCAGCGATCTAAACATATACTTAGATGATTCCATCTCATTCGTGAGATCATTGATATAAGAGATGTGAAGATATGCAGAGTACTAACATATGATAGCATCGCAGATCCACTGACAAAGCCTCTTGCACAATAAAATCATGAGGGTCATTCTAGATCTTTAGGCATTAGACATATGCCTGATTGGCTCTAGTGTAAGTGGGAGATTGTTAGTGTATGCTCTAGAGGCTAATTTATTTTGACCGTACTAGCTTATATTGTATTATGTTATTTATTTAATATATGAGATATTTCATTTATTGTGTGTTATTTATGATAAACATAATAAAGTTTTATGTCATAGGACATCAAGTGGATGACTTGATCGTGAGATCCTATTGGATAGAAACAAAACACTATTCTTAAATGTCCCTAGTCAATTATTATTGTTAATCAGGACGACAATAATGCATTGAGACTAGTATATGCGTAGACTGATGACCACATCTCACGGGTTATGGATATGAGATATTGAGTCTTCACATGGATACATATTAGAATAATAATGTATTAGACTGACCTGCCATGAGAACGCTACGTGGATCATTATGTGAGTGTCATAAGTAATTCTCATAGTGATAATGGTGTACGTGGTCCTTTGACCTAAAATCACTATAATTCTTACATGAGGAGTTATATGTTTTAATGCCATCAAACGTCATATGTAATAAGGTGATTATAAAGTTAGTTATTGGACATACCACGAATCATGTGGAGGGATGTGAGTGACCTAAATGGGATTTGTCCCTCCTACATAACAGGAGTGATATCTTCGGAGGCCCTGATTGAGTGAGACTACGAAATGCATGGTCATGCTCAAATGAGTCAATATGAGATATTGATCTCATTTGTTATTACTATGTCTACTCGAGTATCAGGAAATGGAAGATTGAACTATATAAGAGTGACACGTTCCATGCCTTGTGTTCAATCTAGATATCTAGACAAAAGGACTAAACTGCATGATGACATTGATCACAGAAAGGTTATGTCAAATCATTGATGTTCTCTTTACTTGGATAGTAGTGATATGTTGCTAAATACCGCTCACTGCTTATAATATTAAAATGAGATTTTAATATTACTGTCAACGTCATGAGAACCTATAGGGTCACATACAAAGAGCAAATTAAATTGGAGCAATGAGAATCTAAGTTGGACTCAGATTCCATCGTGGACCTAACTCATAACAAATGAGTCCAAAGGTTGCATAGCTAACCCTGCTATTGCTCACACTCACTTAAGGCAATCACTATTATGAATAGTACTGTTAAAGAGGCTACTAAGCATGCATAACAGAACCCTAGCCGCACCTACAGAAATATTGAGTGAGAGAGTGACAGGTTTATCTTCTCTTCGCAACTAGCACTGTGTTAGAGACATGGGACTTCTTTTTGCGGACGTTGGACGTTCATGAGTCCGTTCGTGTGGATATCGTAGAGACATCATCGTTGTTACGGTGTTGGTGATTCATGTCATCTGTTTTTCATCTCGCTTCAAGAGGTAAACTCTAAAACATGGATTATGGTCTTTTTCGCATGGATCCTTGGGTGGGAATTTTCATTTTTTTGCTGCGCGATGTATCCGTAATTCCCAACAACTTTCACCACCTCTTACTCAACCATCTCACAGTGTGGTACCTCCAACAGAGGGGTCTCATCACAATGTTGGATCATCTATCCCTCCAACAGATGTAGGATCTGCACCTGGATCAAGCCATACCTAGGATGCATTAGATGCACAAATGCTTGGTAGCAAACTAGTTTTATATCTAGAAGGAGATGGGTATGTATAAGTAATATTTTTTTAAATTACATTACTATGTTTGATATATTATAAACACCTGTATTGTTTGTAGATTTTTGTCTTCGCACTTGGCGACAAATGGCATCAATGATATCTTTAGGAGCCATTATTTAGAGCCACATACATCATGGAAAAGGGTAAGTGATACCACAAGAGATATGTGGTTTGTAGGGTTTATGGTAATTTTCAAATTTTTATTACTACAATTTAAAATTTGATAAACTTTTTTTGGTCATAAACAATTTACTTACTCATATTTATTTACAGTCATTGCACTAGATAATTATTGGACTCGAAGAAACTTTGAGAAACAGGGTGCAGCATTGTTGAAGAATGTTATGAAAAAGGTTCGCAAGAAAATTGAGAGACCAAGTTGGCTTGGGGATGAGATATGGGACGCATTGTGTACACATTAGGAAAATGAGACTTTCAAGAAGAAAAGTGCAATTGCAAAAGCCAATCAGACATCTGATTGTGGAGGATATGGAGCTTCATATCACACCAGTAGCTCTATTACCTCATCTAAGCATAGAGCTAATCTGGTTAAGTTCACTATTATCTTGCATTATTGTCGAAATTGTCTAATATGGTTAAATTTACCAATATAGTTTTGTTACAATTGCTGCAGACTAAGTTGAATGGTGTTGTTCCATCTGCACCAACATTGTTTCACCACACACATTAACGTAAGGATCACACATGGGTGGATAGGAGATCAGAGCATATAGCTGTAAGCAATTGTTTTATCTAATTCGAACTCTTGGGTTTGAAATAATAATGTTTAGTAATTGTATTCATGTTGCTATCTTGATGTTTACAAGGAACTTTAAATATAAGTCATGATTTTTTATATGTGTGTGCTTGCACTACCATGCTTAGATTCCTCTTGATTGTCTTTTTGGTGATAAATCATAGGAACTTACTTTGAACATGTGATTGAAACCATGTTTATTCTTATGTTGGCCTATTTTTCGACTTGTTGTGATATCTGTTTATTGTATGTCAAAAGTCCCTATTAAATATTTTAACTATGCTATCATCTCAAATTGAAATTAAACAAGCTTGCAGCTTTTAACATGTGATTGAAACCATGTTTATTCTTATAATTTATGTCATGGCTTATATTATGTTAGACTTATGTGTTGCTTTAACATTTTACATTAATTAGTGTCATATTGGTATTGATAGACCAAATTTGCAAACGAAATGCAAGAAATGACCCAAAGAGCATCAGAGCAGGGAACTCCTCCCCATATAAGTTGGATGTGTGGCACAATGTGGCTGGAGTGAATAAAGGTAAAATATATGGTCTTCGAATTGAGTTAACCGTAGTGGCTAGAAGACCATAATATCATGGCTCAAGTTCTTCATCATCTATCTGGGTGCAAAGAGATGAACTTAAAGAATTAAGAAGTGAGAGAAATAAGCTTCGGGCTCAAGTGGCAGATAATAGGAGACAGATTAAGGAGACAAACTGGTACGAGAGATGATGCAGTTGATGAACTTTCAGTCTTCTCAAACATTTCCTATGACTGATGGAGCAGAAGAGGAGGAGGACGAGGAGGAGTTTTTATAATTAGAGTTTAGTTTGTGTTGTGTTCAATTTTCTTACATTTGAAATGTTGTAGTAATGAGATATTGTAGACAATGTTTAGTTTAGTTTATTTTAGAATGTCTTGATGATTAAATGAGATATTCTAAAGGCTGAATTAGTTTAGTTTACATTATTTTTTATTTATGTGTTTGGTTATATATGAGATTGTTAACTATTGTCTATTAGGTGTTTTAAAATTTTAGATTTTAATAAATTTAAAAATAATTACAAATTCATATCACAAATTAGAGACCGAATTAGAGACTGATAAATCAGTCTTATAATATATTCAACCTTTTAGAAATCGATTTAGAGACTGATAAATCGGTCTCTAATTTAGAGACCGATTTAGTTACCGATTTTATAAAATATGTAATATTTTCAACCTTTTAGAGATCAATTTAGAGATTGATTTAGAGACTGATAAATCGGTCTCTAGTTTAGAGACCGAGTTAGCGACTAATTTTATAAAATATATAATATATTCATGCTTTTAGAGACTGATTTAGAGACTGATTTTTTAGAGATCAATCAGTCTCTAAATCGGTCTCTAATGTACTTTTTTGAAAAATATTTGACCAATATTTAACCAAAATTAGTGATCGATTTTTAAAATAATTGGCTGCTAAATCAGTCTCTAAATTTAGCGACCGACCAATATCAGACGCTGATATTTAGCGACGAGGGGTTTAGAGATCGATTTAAATCGGTCTCTAAATCGGTCGCTAACTATTTTAGCGACATATTTTTTTGATTTAGAGACTGATTTTTCGGTCTCTAAAACTCAAATTTCTAGTAATGAGAGTATGTAACTTGTTATGAGGCTAAGCTTCAAGCAGTATGGTTGAAAAATTTGACAACTAAATTTCGTATTGTGGAGAGTATTTCTAGGCCTCTTACTATCTATTATGATAACTTTGTCGTAGTGTGCTTCTCTCAAATTAATAAGAGTTTTAAGTACTCAAAGCTTTTGACACAAAGTACATGTTTGTTTGAGAGAAGATTCAGGAGTTTTAAACTCATGTTGAGTATATCCCTACATAACTTGTGGTTATAGATCCCCTAACTAAATGTTTAGCTATCAAAGTTTTTTTGTTGATCATGTGACCCATATTGGTATAGTGAGATCTTTTGATGTTTTGGGTTAGTGGGAGTTTGTTTTGTGATTATATTGTGACCTCATTTTATGTCTTGAGATCTTAAATAATTATATTGTTATTATTGTTGTTACTATATAATATTGTTATTAGTATTATCTGCACAGTATTACTTGTTCATATTATGGCATATTGTGGAGACGTTTTGGATCCAATCTCATTTTGTTATTGCATTGAGATGTTTGTTAAATCTCAGAAAACATCTTGGGCGGATGCTTGAAGCCATTTTGTTGGTAAATGCACTTTGATTACATATTGGCATGCAATTTTGATGTGCTTTCCTATTACCTATATATCACATTTTGTTGGGTTACCGAGATATGAGTATCTTGCATGTATGATATCAATACTCCTTCGAGTATGATTTTCTACATTTTTTAGATTCTTGTAGTCTCATTTTGGACCAGTTGTTGAGAGTGTTGGCTCGATTCACATCATGTTGTGGCCACATATTGTTTAATTAATCTGGAGAATTGTTTTCTTATTGAAGTGATATAATATGACTTATGTCGTCCAAGTGGGAGAATGTTAGAATTTTTTTATGGACTAGCATAAATCATATTATAATTTTATAAAATCCAGATCAATTAGATGTCAAAATTATTAGAGCATTTTGTTTAACCCAAATTTGTGATCAGCATTATTAATGGGCCTATTGTTGTTATAGTACTGCTCATATATGGGTTTTGTTTTATGAGTCCTGTATATGAATTTTTCATAGTAAGTAGGTTTAACTCATTTTAGTTATTCTATATATATAGGGAGAGACTCCTATTCATGTCTACTCTAGTGCATACAATTCCCCTATTGATATTGATGTGTGAGCGACTACTGTGGGATAAGAATAATATCTCTCCCTCTTCAAGATTGAATTTTTAAGGGTTTCAACAATGGTTTCCTCATCCACACATTTTCAAGGTAACCCTAAAACTCTTTATATATTTTTATATGTCATAAATTTTAGGATTAATAGATCTGAAAAATTTTCTATCATGATGAAGATGATTTTCGTATACATTGGGAACTATATATATCTTTATTTTGATTGAGTGCTTTGGATTATGATGATGGTGACAATTCTAGTACTTTGGATTATTTGATTAATATTTTGATCAATGTTAGATGCCTTAATACTTTGAACAATGTGTTAAATGTTAAAATTAATTTATATTATTGCTTGAAATTTTTATATTATATAAATGAATAGTGTATATATATTTTGAAATTAAAATTCTATAAAAAATATATAAAATAAATGACATTAAAAATATTAAAAAAATAAAGTATTTTTAATGTTTTACCAAATTTAACTAAAAGGCATGCAACATAAAAGTAACAAATGGTACTTTTAAAATTGTTAAAAGTGTAGTCATTATATGAGGTTAAAAAAAAAAAAGCAACATAGAAGGCACATTTGGCAAGTGTAGTTATAGTTTCATCAACTAGCAATGCTTGCAAAGTGATGCCTTAGGTGAGAGTAAGTATTGCTCGTTTTTTGCAAACAAACGAAGCATATAAAATAATATAAGGAAATACTTTACAAGTATACTCATAGAGTTTGACATAAGAGAATATTTTTGTAAATGTTGCCAAATGAGCAACACTTTGAAATCGTACCTATAGAGTGAAGGAGATAAGTGTTACATTTGTACCCATAAAAGGATACGGTTTCAAGCATTGTGATCTTGGATTTTGAAAAAGTGTAGCTTTAGATAATAGGCTACGCTCGAATAAGTCACCCCCTTAAAAGCGTTGCTATGAGCAAAAAAACTTATCTTTCATCAAAGGCAACACTTCACTATACTTTAGATTATATTTTTGAAGGGTTATCATAGGTCAATTTTGTTGTAGTAATACTTTAAATTATCTATATATAGCTTCCATGGTATGAGAATAAAAGGGCTTCCAATGGTGATTGATAGTTATTTCATAATACAGCACGGATGGCTCAACTTATACGGTAGCCTAAAATCAAGTTGTAAAATGAATGAGAATGTTATTGATAATGAAGGTAAATCTGTAAAATAAAAATAAAAATAAAAAAATGACGGAGTGAATGTTAAAAATTTTAAAAATTAGTTTTATAGGAAAAATTGACCATTGAAAACATATTAGGTATTCAACATGAATGAAAAGGAATTTAAAGGAATAAATAAACTAATGAGAAAAAATTAAAAATTTGTGTGTAATAATTATTAAATGATTGACCAATAGGAAGAAATACAATGATAATAAAAGAATTTAACTAGGTATATATTAAGCAAAGAGAATAAGAAAGTATGTGGCCTTTTATTAATTGTATTAATTAATTATTACAAGTAATTTTATGAATATTATACATTTACCACTAAAAAATATATATCAACTTTTTAAAATATATAAAATTTAATTAAGTATAATATTAAAAAAGCATAAACAAAATGAGACCGTGTAAAAGAGGAGGCCAATGCATTAGTTGCCTCACCTTTGAGCGCGCAATTAGATTAATTTATCTCATATTAGTTTTTCATCCTTTGACTACCTTTTACTGAAATTCTACCACAACAATTTATTCCATCGAAAGGTAATTGCCTTCATTCAAGATGATTATCCAAGAAACTTTTTTTCGATTGGACAGGGGCAATGTCAAGCGCGAGAAGTACAGTTTATGTATACTCTCATAATATTATATTAATTTAATAAAAATGTAACATATGTTATTTGTAATCATATATATTGTTAAATTAAAAAATAAAATATTATTAAATTAAATATCAACAGTTATAAAACTCCATAAAATAATATTCTAGGAATAAATTAGAATATTTCGTAACAGGCTTAACTATTGCACAAGCCAATCTTCCAGTTATATGAGATACAACATCAATAACTATGAAATCATTTTCCAATAAGCAAAGTAAGAATGACTCTCAGTGATTGTGTATCAAATGAGGGATAGCAAGATTAGTTACTTTGATCTATTATTTTTTCCTTCTAAATGTTTTTGGTTACCGGTACTTTGATAACTTTATATCTGTTCCCCTTGTTGATAAGTTAGTGCTAACTAAGACTTTCAAAATGGATGAGATTTTTAATGATTTAATAGTAGTGTTCTTTACAATGTGTCAATGTGTGTTGGCAATCACATGGTTGACTTTTTATTCCTAACAATAATGATTTGTCTTACTCTATATATATATATATAGGAAGGTATCAAGTTACATTCATGTCAAAGTCATTTTTATATTATTGAATAATTTTTTATTTAATAATTTTTTCTCTAAATCTACTATTGGATTAAAAGTTCTTATCATATAGATTATATCCATAAAATTTTATATTAATCTAAAATCATTTAATACTTTCTTGATATACGTCAATATTAATGTAATATATACTTTTAAAATATATAAAAATAAGAACCACTTAATTACATTCTTATTAATAGCTAATTTTTTCAAGATTTCACTAATTTAATGACTGGTCTAGATTTTTAGAACCTTCAGAAAAAGTTATCTTGACTATTAATCATAACTTTTGACTTAGTGGTAAACGATAAATCTAAATAGTGGTATTAGTCTATTAAAACCAACGTCATAAGTTTGATTCACAAAAAAGACATAGACTGTTGTCAAGTGCTGAGAAGGGGATTGATAGTTGTGGGCTAACATCTTACCTTGACAAGACTCAAGCACAAACTGTTGGTGAGTACTGGGAGGAGAATTGTTGGTTGTAGACCAATTTCCTCCTCAGCAATACTCAGTTAGAGCATGATGATTGTTGGTTGTGGGCTAACGTATTACACTAACAAGACCCGATAGGGTCAAAATTAGATTGAATATCATTTTAATTTACTAACCAATACTTATCTTAATTAATAGTTGTAATTTTTACCCTAATAATAAACACTCAATCCCACATCTTTTTAATGTATATGAACCAATGCTAATGTTGACAAAATAGACCGTGAGTAACAGCTCAAATGATTGTGCTCCCGTTACACAGTGTTAATATTAGAATTGTGGCTATAGTGTGCAGGTTGTATAGTTTCTAATTCTAAATACAATACAATATTATTTGGATTTATTTTATGTTCAAGCTCTCTTCCTTTTCCCTGTGCAGATCCCCCGTGAAGTTACTTTTGTCAAATTCAGAGTCAACCCAAGATCAATAAAAAGCCAACAAGCAGCGATTATCATGTTTTATTAAACAATTTTGTTATTTTCACACCATAATTGTTATATCATTTTTAGATTTTTTTTAGAAAAAGAATAGAGAAAGAGTAGTGTTGAATGTATATTCTTCTTCTTTTCTTTTAAAGAATAATATAAAAATAATATAGTGAAAATAATGTACAAATATTATTAGAATTTGTCTAACTAAAAATAAAAATACTAAATAAAAAATAAGGCATTTAATACATTAAAAATTTAAAAGAATTTACTTTTTATTTAATATTTTTCATTTTTATAGTGTTTATAAGTAGAAGTTTATGCATATATCATCACTCAATTTAACTGAATATTTATGGGTTCGGTTTAGTCTTTACTAAGAGTAAAAGCTGGTAAATACATTTTTTCTATATCTTCTAATTCAAAAACATGGATGTTCCTTCTTTCATACGACCACGCGTGTTTTTTTGTTGAATGCGAGCATGCATGCTAATCAATTAGTAATTAATGTGAAAAGCTTAGGGTTCGTTTGGATTGGTAGTAAAACTTTTTTTCTACTCTTGTCCGTTGATTATCAGAGAGGGTTTTACGTTAAATATTGAATAAATTCGGGTTATTGTTTATCGTTATGTTAAAAAAGGATGGGATGGGATAAAGAGTGGTGTGAGATAGATTCCAATCCATCTTCAGTGGGACCGTTAACCATCCCATTTGGGTTCTTAACTTTGAAGACTCTTGAGAGCCTATATAAAGAGGGCTTTATGGGATGGAAAATCATCTTTTTTAATATAAATACCATCTCATCCCACAAAAATTATCCACTTCTCAAACACAAATTTCTTCTTAACTTTTTTCTCTTCCATTCCATTCTTGTAAAATATCCAAATATTGTGTCGATACTTTTTTCTCATTTATTTTATTCTGATCTCATCTCATTCACATTCCATTCATATACTGCGACCACGCGTGTTTTTTTGTTGAATGCGAGCATGCATGCTAATCAATTAGTAATCAATGTGAAAGGCTTACAGAAAGGGATAAAGTAAGGAATATGCACGAGTTCAAAAGCACATGCAATTCCCTTTCTCTTGCGTATACCTAAACTTTATGGTTCTTACTTCTCATTAGAGAAAAGAAGACTTTTGGGTCGTCCCGCAAATATTCTTCGCTTGCTTCGTTAACCCTGCTACTGCACTTCAATATAAATACCCTTGAAACTACTTGCATATGTATCTATTCTACTGTACAAATCAGATTCCATCTCATATCTTCGTGGACTTCAATCTACTCAACACAAAAGATCTGAATAACACAGCTTTTTCATCATGGGCGTCTTTGGAACAGTGGCAAGACATTTGGATACAATAATAGGGTAAATGAATCTCTATTTTCTCATACCTTCCAACTATTATCATAATTATGTCCATATATACGTTATTTTCAGTCTACTCCTATAGATAACTACAATCATTTTGCATGCGTAACATAATATTTTTCATTGAATACTTTACAATTTTCCCTTTTATAAACAATATTTTCATAAGGGGATTCTATATATGCTTTTGGTACCCTCAAGTGATGCAGTAGTTGGATAAATAGTTAATTATATCATTTCCTCCAAAGGGGTTAAATCAGTTGAATAAATAGCTAATGAGTTTACGATTAACGATAGGTAAATATGCAGTTAATTAAGTTAGACTTTGGATAATAATATATGTTAACCTACCCGGCCGGTAAGGTAGTGCGACCCTTCATATAAAATTATATACATGTATAAGTTCTTAATTTTATTTCTTTTGCTCAGTACATATATAAAATTCTGCTTTCTATTTTCTGTATACAGGCCTGGAGTAATGCTTCTTTATCCTTTGTAAGTAAATGGCATATCATATATCATCAATTTTAACTTCCTCATTGCTGTGATTAATTCTTAATTCACAACAAGAAAGCACACATGCACGCACAAACTGATCATAGGCATGCAAAGTATCTGGTCTATGAATTATGATATGATATGATGACTAATTAAATGCTTATGAGTAAATATTACAGATACGCATCAATGAGGGCGATTGAGAGTCCTTCAACCTTAGATGATCAGCAGTGGCTAACATATTGGATTTTATACTCCTTCATCACCCTTTTTGAGCTTTCATGTTATAAGATCCTAGCATGGTACGTATATATTATAAGTTTATAACAAATTAAACTACATATTTAACCAAAATAATAATAATAATAATAATAATAATAATAATAATAATAATAATAATAAACTATAAATATATATTTAATATCATATAATTTTACATAGCAATTTAACATTATTTCAGTGTGTCTACACAATAAATATGTATAGGTTTCCCATTTGGCCATACCTGAAGCTTGTGTTTTGCGTCTGGCTGGTATTGCCAATGTTCAATGGAGCTGCTTACATATATGAGAACTATGTGAGGCAATATGTCAAGAATATAGGAAGCTATGTAGGTTCCAAGTATCCTGAGGAGCGAAAGAAAGTCCTTCAGATGATAAGCTTAGACGCAAGGAAAGCTGTTGAACGTTATATAGATAGATATGGGCCTGATGCCTTTGAGAGAGTAATCAGAGCAGTATGCTATAAACAACGACTCTAACAAGATATCTTTCATTATAAAGTTTATCTTTCTGTGTTTTAACATTTTCTTCATTTGTACTCAAATTTGCAGGCAGAAAAAGAAGCAAGGAAGCACTGAAGAATGATTTGACGAATTTGATATTTGAAAAACTTATTTGTGTTGTAATGAAATCAATACTTCTGCGTATATTATGTGCAAGAATGACTGAATCTCAGAATTAAAGTTTAATCAATTGACAGCAAACTTGAGCTTGAAACTTTAAATAATTATCTATATATAGCTTCCATGGTATGAGAATGAAGGGGCTTCTAATGATGATTGATAGTTATTTCATAATACAGCATAATACAGCAGGGATGGCTCAACTTATATTGTGGCCTAAAACCAAGTTGTAAAATGAATGAGAATGTTATTGATAATGAAGGTAAAATCTGTAAAAAAAAAAATAATAATTAGGAAGTGAATGTTAAAAATTTAAAAAATTAGTTTTATAGAAAAAAATTGATCATTGATAACATATTAGGTATTCAACATGAATGAAAAGGAATTTAAAGGAATAAATAAACCAGTGAGAAAAAAATAAAAATTTGTGTGTAATAATTATTAAATGATTGACTAATAGGAAGAGGTACAATGATAATAAAAGAATTTAACTAGGTATATATTAAGAAAAGAGAATAAGAAAGTATCTGGCCTTTTATTAATTGTAGTAATTAATTATTACAAGTAATTTTAGAAATAGTATACATTCACCACTAAAAATATATATCAACTTTTTAAAATATATAAAATTTAATTAAGTATAATATTAAAAAAGTAGAAACAAAACGAGACCTTGTAAAAGAGGAGGCCAATGCATTAGTTGCCTCACCTTTGAGCGCGCACTAAATACAGTATTAGATTAATTTATCTCATATTAGTCTTTCAACCACCTTTGACTGAATTCTACCACAACAATTTATTCCATCGAAAGTTAATTGACTTCATTCAAGATGATTATCCAAGAAACTCTTTTTTGATTGGATAGGGGCAAGGTCAAGCGCGAGAAGTACACTTTATGTACACTCTCGAAGAGTATTACACTAATTTAATAAAAGTATGTAATATATGTCATTGATAATCATATATACTGTTGGATAAGAAATAAAATATTATTAAATTAAATATTATCAGTTATAAAACTACCTTAAATAATATTCTGGAAATAGGTTAAATTTTTTAACTATTGCACAAGCCAATCATTCAGCTATATGAGATACAACATCAATTAACTAACTTTGAAATCATTTTCCAATAAGCAAAGTAAGAATGACTCTCAGTGATTGTGTATTAAATGAGGGATAGCCAGATTTGTTACTTTGATCTATTATTTTTTTCTTTTAAATTTTTTGGTTACCCGTACTTTGATAACTTTATATTTGTTCCCCTTGTTGATAAGTTAGTGCCACCCAAGACTTTCAAAATGGATGAGATTTTTAATGATTTAATAATAGTTTTCTTTACAATGTGTTAATGTGTGTGGGATCACATGGTTGACTTTTTGCGCCTAACAATAAATGATTTGATTTCAAATATAAGAATTTTCGTTAGTTGGTCATATGAAATCCAAGTATAAATTTTTATTAAAATTAATGATTTGTTCGGATATTATAATAAGGAGAATTTCTTGTGTATATATATATAAGAAGGGATTAAATTATATCTATGTCAAACTTATTTTTATATTATTGAATAATTTTATAAAATTTTATATTAATTTAAAATTATTTAATATTTTATTAATAGATATTAATATTAATGTAATATATATTTTTAAAATATATAAAATAAGAATTATTTAATTATATTTTTATTGATGTTTAATTCTTTTAAAATTTAATACAAAATATATATATATACCCAAATCCTTCTCATCTTAACTTTTTACTTGTTCCAAAAAAAGAATCGACTATATATATATATATATATCGATATATATATGACTATATATATATATATATATATATATATATATATATATATATATATATATATATATATATATAGTCGATTCTTTTTTTTGGAGCAAGTAAAAAGTTAGGATGAGAAGGATGGGGGAACGCTTTGGAGATGAATATGGCTAAAATAGAACTGACGATAAAGCATCGGACTAGAGGGCCAACTGTGCAGTACTTTGTCTACCACGGAAACGTCTATAATGCACT
The DNA here is from genome assembly GCA_029884605.1 of Ormosia emarginata. Classification (NCBI taxonomy): domain Eukaryota; kingdom Viridiplantae; phylum Streptophyta; class Magnoliopsida; order Fabales; family Fabaceae; genus Ormosia; species Ormosia emarginata. The sequence continues at coordinate 1,311,705 of JAQQTP010000015.1, read as the reverse complement.
TAAAAACTTGGGGCGTATGAATGCAGCACACAAGTTTTTCGGCATTGGTTTATTAATTAAAAAAAAATAAGGGTTGCGATGAAAGCCCGGGTAACCTTGCAAAGAGATAATCATATAAATTTGTAAATTTACAAAGTTGGTCCCTGGAGAGAAATAAATTTCTTTAAAAGTTCATTACCAAAGAAACTTAAGAAAAAAAAAAAAAGAAGACAAAAGGTGGTGCTCTGCTTGTGGATCACAGTGGATGACGATGGAAGCTAGGCGTGGAAGCTCATAGGCACGACCTCAAGGTGGGGTTTTGGTTCGGTTTGGCTGATGGGACGTCCCTTGGTGTGGAGGTTCTTTGTGTTTCTATTGAGGTGGACGGTAGTAGAGGTGCGACTTTAGGCATGGAGGACGATGGTGCTGCAACGAGGAGGTGTTTAATGGAGGTGGGTTTGTGCGTGGCTGTGCGGAGGTTCATGGTTGTGCAGCGATTTGTGGTTGGTTGCGGTTCGATGGATGGTACAAATATCACTGATGAAATCGAAGCGTTACGGGGTGAAACTCCACAGCCACTCGGTGAGATCAGGTTCGTCGTGTGCAGTGGTGGAAGAGGTGCTTTTGAACAGTAACCGGAGCTACGTATTTACCAGAGGGAATAGTCAGTTCAAGAAGGAGAAGAACCTTTGGGATTTTTGGGGTCGGATTGATGGTTGAGCCAAATGGTTTGGATTTTGGGGGGTCAACATTTTGAAACTACCTGATTCTAATGTTGTTGGCGGTGGCTGCAATTGGAAGAGGAAAGAAATGGGATTCTTTACCTCAGAATGTAGCAAAAAGCCGAAGACAATTAGAGCTTTGTAACATTACATTAGTTTTTGTTTTTGTGAATTCTGAAATTTTGTGACTGATGAAATCATAGTTGGTTCACCAATTGCTATTTCCATACCTTTACAAAATAAAATTAAAAGAAAAAAACAAGAACGATGACCATGAGTTATAGGAATGGTTGAACATTGGAAGCCCATTTGGCTCTCGGGAAAGTGAAGGAAGATTATATGTACATAAAAAAAAAAAAATTCTTTCAATAGATATGTTCTCATCTACATACTTCACTATGAGTATTTTTTAACTAATTATTGAGGTTGAATTCTAGCTATAATGTTAGTGGTATCCCTGTAACTCAATAATTAATTGTTCCATCATCGGAAAAAAAAATCATTATTCCATCACAGTTGAACTTCGATATGAAAAAAAAGGAGGATCACGGGATTATTATCATCACAGTGACTTTATCAGATTCAGAAGGGAGTGGCAGTAGAGCTTTTCTTTTGACAAGGACTTGCATATAATTTCCATTTTAATAGGCTAGGATTCAAATGCAATATAATAGAATTTTTGAGTTGAAATATAATAATCAATTTTGACATGTTATTTCAAAGTTCAAGATGCATCGATGCACCAAAAAGTGTTTAGGTGCATGGTAGAAGCCTCTGGCTTACCACTGCCACTATTGTACTTGGATTTTGATATGTAAGGATGTTCATTTTGATCAAGTCAACTGGTAAATTCATAAGTTTTAACTTAATACAAGTTATAAAGAAAAATAATTATTTTATATTTTTTTAAGATATAAAAATTATTAATATTTGTTTTAAATGTATTGATTAAGTGAGAGAAAGTGAATAAAAAAAAAGTATATATGATAAATGATATTAATAGAAGTGTGAAAAGATGTATATACACTATTTGTGATAAGAATATAAAAATTATTTTTATAAAATACAGGTTGAATTGGGTTTACAAGTTGAGTTTGGTTAAAAAGTACTTTATTTTTAAATTTTTTTAAAAAAATATTTGTGATTTAAAGATGAAAAATTTTCGTCTCTAACATTTTCACAAATTAAAAAAAATTATTTACCATTTAGAAATGGAAATTTTTTCGTTTCTAACAAAAATATTTTCGTCTCTAAATATTTTTACTTTCAACAGTTATTATTTGACTAAACAAAGCTGGAGTTAGCGATGGATTACACTAGTGATAGATGAATTTTTTCTCTAATAAAAAAATTTAAGAGTCCATGGCTAATTTAATTATTCTATCTCAGTTAGAGATGGTTTCATCTCTAAATTTGATTTTTCTGGTATTAAATTTGAAGTTACTTCAATCTCATTACTTTCATTATATCCAGAAACCACAAATACTTCATAATGTTTTTATAATTGTGCTTAAGAGGAATTCACCCATCTCCATGCAATCAACATTTGTTGTCAACTCCTTCAATCCATTGTTCATGCATCTACCGGCTCCCAATACTATATTTTCACATACCCTTTGTGTAACACCCTTCTTAGAATATCACATTTTTTACTACCAACCCCCAATCTGAAAATGATTTCATAAAAGGTTTGAATTATAAAAGGGTGAGTTTTAAAATTTCTTTTCATCAAAGACGGAAACATAAACTTACTGAAATCCATAAGTATTACTAATATACAATATTGACACTAATTAATATTTAACAATTTAGAGAGAAATATAAACCTAACAGACTCTTTTTTTCTAACAGTGGCAAACCCCATGATGAGTCCTACTTAATAGCACGGTACAACACTAACGAGAAAACTTAACATACTTATTCCTTCTTGTATCCATCTGGATGCATCAGACATCTATTCTATATCAACAATGTACGCTATCAAATCTGGAATGACATTCTCTGATGTTGTCTCCGATCTCAGAGTATTTATTACTTGTATGTCTAAGACAACTCGTTCCATCTATTATGTAATTTTTATCAATACAAGCACAACAACACAACATACAAAGAGGTGAGATCACTTACGCCAATACCAACATGGTAGCACAGAGATAACACAAACAGCATATCATATAGATATATTATACCATAATTTCAATAATGCACTCAACATTAATCAACTATCATCATCATGCCATCAACATTATTATCATCACACAATAATCACAATAATGTCATCAACATGATTATCATCATCATCATCTAATATTCCTCAATTATTATATCATGCAGATATAGATACTCAGAGTTATGCATATATTATGCATGTAGACTCAATGTCCTACTCCATGGAGGTTTTCACAATTTCGAGAAGAATGCTCTGTTAATTGTCAGCCTTAGCCCAAAGACAATCTTCCAGATTATCCCACAAACAAATGTCCAGCTTTTGAAAAGAATCGTATTCTTGTCGGGTATCGTCAATGCGTTGCAACGGAATGCATCGCCAAGTGGCATATGGTCCAGTCGTAGCCCACAGACAGATATCCATTGGTCGACCGCCGCGCCTCGACGCACCCCAAGATCCATCATAGACCTCACTATCAATTCACATTCCCTCTTCAACCACAAGGCTCCCAATAGCATCAGCTACCAATTTTTGTTTAATTCAAAATCATCATATGCCTCAATGCATATCTTTTCAATGCATGTTCAATGCACTAATACCAATCATAGGCAAAATTCTTCATTTTCAATGCATGTTCAATGCACCAATGCCAATCATAGGCAAAATTCACACTTTCATGTTCAAGGTCCACACATTGGCCCATTCTCAGTTTAATTTCATCATCTCATAATCAGGGTCCACACACTGGCCCAACAGTAATTATACTGTATTTTCAACAGCAAAATCATATTATCGCATTTTTATAGTCATAAAACACTTTCGTCATGTTTTCACAATCGCGTAACATTTCTGTTACGTTTTCAAAATTTTACAACATTTCCATTGCATTTTCAAATCACGTAGTGATTTTTCAACGTTTTCTCAATCACGTAAAAATATTCCACCATTTTTAAATCGCATAGCGATTTTTCAACAATATCTCAAACGTGTAAAAATATTTAAACGCTTTCCAAATTGCGTAAAAATATTTCAACATTTTTCAAATCGCGTGGAAATATTTAAACGTTTTTCAAATCGCGTAGCTTAAAAATCACATTTTTAAGTTACGTAAATCATTTTTCACCATAATTCCATTACGAAAAATATTTCTCAACCTTCAAAAAAATTCCATTGCAACCTTTCTCAAAATAATATGACTACTCACATTATTTCTCACATTTCCTTACTCAAGAAAATCCTTTTTGCAACAAATTTCACAAATTCACAATTCCATTGAATTAAATAAATGTTTCTCACTTTAAAAATTACTAACGCTCTCCAAAACCCAAAAGATGAGTTACACGTTAGAAAACATTAAATCATTATTATATTCTCTATTTTTCTCAAATAAATTCTAAAATCAATTCTCTCCAAAATAAATTGAGGTATGTTTGAACCTCTCTTTTCCATTTACATACTGAAATTCATTTCTCAAGTGATAAAATACTCTGATTCCCTTTCCAAATTTCTTATACTAAATCATTTTGTTCAAAACACTTTGTTTCTACTTTGAAATCACTTTGTTTCATAAAACCAAAACTATTCCAATCTCTCAAAACACCATGGAGTCTTTGGTCATTGAAGCCATCATATACTTTTCCATTATAAAATCAAGGTATTCCCAAACCTTCAAAACCATGGTACTTGTTTTCAAATGGCCATCAAATATTTTTCCTTCTGAATTGATATGGTTTTACACAAACAAAACCATTAAAAATTCTTTACAAAAACCGTGAGACTCATAGTCTTTAAAATCAAATCATTTGTTCATTTTCATTTTTCACTTTCTTTGCAAATCCTTAAAATCAACATTGCTCCTTTCATTTAAAACTTGTAACACCCTCCCTAGGGTATCACATGTCTGACTTCCGACTCATAATCTGAAAATGTTTTCATAAAAGGTTTGAGTTAAAAAAACGTGGGTTTAAAAAAAAAATTCTTTCTTCTTTGAAATATAAACTTACCTTGTAATCCATAAGTATTACTGAAAATATATTTAAACTAATTCATATACAACATTGACACCAATTAATATTTCACAATTTAAAGAGAAATATAAAATTAACAGACTCTTTTTTTTAACGATGTGAAGAGACCTTCATGACGGGTCCTACTTAATAGCCAGCAGACAACACTAACGTTAAAACTTAACATACTCATTCCTTATCTTGTATCCAGCTTGTTGCATCAGAACTCTACTCCTTGTCTACTCAGAACACCTTCGAACTTGAGACAGCCACTCTTCAATGTTTTCATCAATCTCTGAGTGTCCATCGCCCGTTATGTCTAAGACAACTCATTCTTTCTACTGTTTAATTTTAACAATACAGACACAGCAAGACAACATAACAAAGAGGTGAGATCACCTACACTGCAAATCTGGCAAAGCGGCGTAGCGAGAGATACACAAGACAGAATATTTTACAGGGGATATCATATCAAACTTCCAATAATATATTCAATATTAATCAACTATCATCATCAAATCATTTATCAATTCAATTATTATAAACAACAATTACGATAATGTCCTAATTATCATCATCATCATCCAAGTATTCAAAACAATTGTCATTACCAATATTCCTCAATTAATATATCACACGAGATATAAATGTTCGATTATGCATGTACACAAGACTCGATTTCCTACTCCATGGAGCTAAAACTCGGTCGGAGAAATGATCGAAAAGATCTCACGGTACCATTCACATGCCTCGGACCACGTGCTATAATCCTCATTTTGATTTTGCACATCTAGCATATACACGCGGCTTCTTTATCGATCTTGATGAAGAATAGTGTCTCGGTCCGGATCATCGGTGTGTTGCATCGGTCTAACCTACGGGAAGAAGCGCGACCAACCACCCATGTAGGCAACCCGCACCGATGCCCCCAAGGTCAACAAGTGACCTACACTACGCATATCGCACCCACTCAAGAGGTGTGTTTCTCCTAAGCAATCAATCATATCCAATCCTCATCGGACCATTCCAATGCATGTATAATGCACCAAATCCAATCAAATATGTCATTTTCTCACAAACAGTGTATGGACACTGGTTCAACGAGAATCATCATCTTGTACTTTCAACAAAAAATCATGTTATCACGTTTTCATAGTTGTAAAACACTTTTACCGTATTTTCACAATCGCGTAACATTTCATTACGTTTTCACAATCAAAAACTTTTACGTTATGTTTTCACAATACCATAACACTTCTTTTATATTTTCACAATACCGTAACATTTTTGTTACGTTTTTAAAATTCTAAAACGTTTTTATTACGTTTTACAATCTTGTAACACTATTCATGTTACGTTTACAAAATTTCGTAACATTTCTGTTACGTTTTCAAAATGTTGTAACTCTTCTGTTGCACTTTTAAACCACGTACTAATTTTTAACGTTTTTCTCAATCGCGTAAAAACATACGTTTCTCAAATCGCATAGTATTTTTCCACTGTTTCAAAATCGCGTAACTTAAAAATCATTCTTTTATGTCACGTAAATCATTTTCTATCATTCTCAAAATATTTAAAATACTTTCCAAATCTCATAACAATGTTCTATCATTTTCACAATCACGTAAAAATATTCTATCACTATTCAAATCACGTAGTGATTTTTCAACAATATTTCAATACGTAAAATATTTAAACGCTTTTCAAATCGTGTAGAAATATTTAAACATTTTTCAAATCGCGTAGAAATATTTTATGTATTTCAAATTGTTTTTAAGATCGTAAAATATTTTTCAACATTTTTCAATCACATAAAATATTCCTCAATATTCCAAACATTATTTTGACTTAAATAAATCAATATCATTTTTAACACATTGTTCAAAATTGCGTAGCTTCAAAATCACGTTTTTAAGATCGTAAAACATTTTTCATCACAATTTCATTACGTAAAATACTTCTTAACCTTCAAAAATTTCTTTTCAACTTTTCTCAAAATAATATAACTTTATATTTCATTTAATATATTTTCTTACTCAAGAAATTCTTTTTCAAAATATACTTCACAAAAATCACTTTTCCATTGATGTAAATCAACGTTTCAAAACTTAACATTTTCTAACGTATTTCAAAACTTGAAAATAAGTTATACGTTAGTAAATTTTCAAAATACCATTATATTCTTCATTTTCCCAAATCATTTCCAAACACAACCTTCTTCAAAATAAATTGAAGTTCGAAAATATTTTCGTTTACAAAAACTTGATTTTCTCAAGTGATAAACGCTCTGATTCCCTTTCCAAAATCCTTGTATTAAATCCAGTTGCGTTTCCACTTTGAAATTCACTTTGTTCATAAAAAATCAAGGCATTACAAGCCTTAAAAAAAACGTGGACATGACTATTGAAACCATCAAATATTTTTCCTTTTAAATTGATATGGTTTTACACAAACAAAACCATTAAAAATCCTTTACAAAAACGTAAGACTCATAGTCTTTGAAAATCAAATCATTTGTTCATTTTCAATTTTTCACTTTCTTTGCAAATCCATTTTCACTTTCTTTACAAATCCTTTTTCACTTTCTTTGCAAATCCTTAAAATCATCATTGCTATTTTCATATAAATCTCATGTTTAGTTAGACACTTAGAAACTTTTTACACAAAATAAATTAATAAAAATCCTTCTAAAAACCGTGTTCTTGTTCTCTTGAAAAACAAATCCTTTGTTTATTTTCCAAATTCTTCAAATCATCCGTTTTCATCATTCAAGAAAATCTTAAGTTATAAACACCTATGTTGAGGTGTCTTGTTGAAAATCCACAATGTTCTAAGTACTCAAAAATCAATTCTTTTGTTCTTGAAAATTTTCAACATGAACCCTAATCAAGGCATCAAAACCGTAGCTCTTCCTTGGTTATTGGAGCCAAAAATCAATTTCCTTTCCACCATCAAGTCATGGCATATACATATATATTTCATCATAAATAATATAAGCATACCATCAAAGCCATAAAAGCATGTATAGCATATCAAGCATATCATCAAAGCTATAAAATCATGCAAAGCATATCAAGCATAGAAAATTAATCAAAGCTCATAAACACCCACAAATTAATTACATGACCATGGATATGAATCCTCACATGGATTTCACATCCATCAAATAAAATACCATCTCTCACCACCATGCTTGGTTGGTGAGATGGATCTCCCTCTTACCTCTTGAAGATCCTCAAAAACTCCTTGTTTTGCTTCTTTTTCCAAGTCCTTCATCACCAAGAGCTTCTCAAATACAAAATAAAATACATAAAAATTAGTATGCTTTAAGCTTGATTAAGAGGAACCATGGATCAAACATAGCTTAGATCATGAAAAAGAGAAGAAAATGAAGTTTCCTTATACTTCACCTCAAAAACTCAATAACTTTGATCTTGAAGAAAGTCCATGAAGATGAATGATTTAGAGAAAATCTTCAACATGAAAGTTGCTTAGAACATCATGTAGATTCAAGATCTATGGTTGGATGAAATTAAAAGAGATTGGATGGTGATTTTAGGGTAGATAACCGAATGGTTTCTCTTGAAGAACAAAGATGGAATTTTTTATTTTTGATAGAAACATGAAGCTTGAATTTGAAGATCAAGATGAATGATTTTGGAAAAACTCATAACTAGAGATGTTCTTAGAATGGTGTTTAGGTTTAGAAAATCAAGTTGGATGAAATTTTTGAGTGATGGAGGGTGTTCTTGATGGTCATGGCCAAAACTTGCTTGGAGGAGAGGTGGAGAGAAAAGTTTGATGAGTTTTTGCTTTTGGAGGAGACAAAGATGATCAAGAATGATCAATAATGACCAAGATAGCTAATAATGGTCTTCAAAGCTCTCAAAATCAGACCAAAACCGTGCCCCCCCCTTCTTGCATTCTTCTTGAGTGCAAAAATCAAAAGTAAGCCATTATGATGTCTAACTTGACCAAGACATTGCAAAAATGACATAAAGCTTGTTTTTTGTCTTCAAACACTCCAAAACCATCACTTTCTCTTCATAATGCATTCAATAAAGTTGTCTTCATTATTTGCCACCATTTGAAGCATTTCTAGCCATTGATTAATTCAATGGTTAGGATTTAGGTAGATTTTTAATTTTAGAAAGACTAAATCTAGTAATTTGGATTTTTCTCCTTTAAATTCTAGCCCTTAGATGTGTCTCCAAAATTAAGGGTCAAGATTGCTTCTTCAAATTTTAAATCCAAGGGTCATAATTAGTCTTTCATTTTGCTACTTTAGAAGACCAAATCTCCACCATTGATTGATTCTTCATCCAATGGTCATAAATGGTCTTTGTTACTTTTTAAGATTAAATCACCACCCTTGATTTAATCTAAATCCAATGGTTATAAATGGTCTTTGTCATTTTTCAAGACTAATTCTACACCTTTGATTACATCTATGGTTGATATCAAAGCCTTTCTAACTAAGCTTATTCTCACACCATTGATTAAATCGATGGTTATTATCCAAGCTTCTTTATTAAGTTTGTTTCTTAAATTTGATTAAATCAATGGTTAATATTCAAACTAAGTATTCTCATCCAAGGGTATAGATCAAGTCAAGCTCTCTTTGTTGACTACGCTGCAAAGATAATATTTATTTTTGTATCCTACAAATAATATTTTCTTGTATTTTTATCATCGATAATTAAATACGATATAAAATACAATCTAAGAAATTTTCTAAAAGCTCGTTTCCTGATTCGGGTTTAGTAAGATCCGTCTCCGTCTAAACAAGTACAAATTTTTCTATGCGTAGAAAAATTTTTTACTTTGTGGGACCCACCTGGGCCCACGTGGCTACCTGGCCCACATACCCCTTGCGAGACCCACAGATAGGAAAAATTTCAAAAACATCCATAAAATCACAAAAATTATAAAATGCACAAATATCAAATCGAGTTACGTAAATTAATTACCTAACGGTAAAAATTAAATTACGTAAAGTTTTCCCGAACCCAAAAATTTTTATTTTCCTGACATGGAGTAAATCACTCAAAACGATCAAATACGCTGACGGAATAAACAAAATAATTTTACAGTGCACAAAAATTACTAAACAGTAAAATTCTGATAACTGTCAAAATTACTATTTAAGAGATACAGAAATTTTGGGGTGTTACAATACTCCCTCTCTTTACAGAAATTTCGTCCTCGAAATTTCATGACCATGATTTCACACCCTCGAAATAAATAATGATATTATTCCTTTATCTTTTCTTCAGTTCTCATGTAGTTTCACCTCTTACGTTATTCCAAATGATTTTAAACCATTGAAAGTTCTTTATCTCTTGTTCACTTCTCCTGATCAAACAAATATCTCAATAATTTTTTTTTTCTACGGTTTTCCATTACCGTCTTAACTTTTCTCATAGACATACTTCTTCAACTTTTGAAGAATCCACCACGCTTCCACTGCGCCACTTTGATACTCTGACCTGGATATACATAGGAATATTCTTTCTTGCAAAATATTCCTTCAATTGCAGTAGATGAAAGAAAACATCATGGAAAAGAACAAAACGAATCGAATATGTTATCGAACATATTCAGCAAAGAATTGGATGTAATTTGATCTTCAAGAATGAATTCTCTGATATCAATACAAATGGCTACCATCCTTCATTCATGCATTCATACCTAGAATAGTTTTTCTCAAATAACTTCCAACTAATGTAATGTATTACTTAAAATTTTCTTATCCTCATATCACTTTATTCTCCAACTTTAGCTTCTTTAATGAAACGTCTCACTAACCGAGTTCTCCTTTCAACCGCATTATATCAAATACTATGACATGGATTTTAAATAGGAATATCCTTTCTTGCAAAATATTCTTTCTTGTAAACGCAATATATGAAAGAACATTATAAAGGTTTAGGAAGAAAAGCTATCGAAATGATCTGATATGTTAGCAAACATATTCAACAAGAATTTGATTTTGCCTGATTTTCAAGAATGAGTTTTTCTGAAATACTAATACTGTATTGAGACAATCTCATAGGATATGGTTGAAAAATAACCAATCCATTTTCAAATATCATGTCTGTTTATGAAACAGATCAAACTAACACAAAGTTTTGAGTTTTGAAAGATCACATCTGTTTAGGAAACAGATCAACCTATATAAAAATTTTGAACGACAGATCAAACTAACCCAAAGATTTGATCCATAACAACAATTTGAATAACTTGAGTAGCTCGATAGGCTGAGAATAGAAACAGAAGTAAACAAATCAGAGGATTACGAATAACTCTAACATATAATTGATCTACTCAATCACATGTCATAAGGAATAGGTTACTCAAAGAAATATTTGGTATGGTTTATAGGATTAGCTCCAATGACGTAATCTCCATTGTTTAAATCTTCCGCTCTGAACACTTCCTACTACATGAGATTTTACTAACAGAAAACTCTGTTTTTATTGGAACTCTTTCTGCACTTGAAACAAATTATTTCCTTGAACGTACAATCTTTCGTTAAGTGCCCCTTTCCATACTTCTTACATTCCGGTGCAGATGTCACAGTCAAACTAAACCTGTCATTACTAGTACTTTCTCCACAAGATTGTTGTTGTTGTTGACTCCTTAGAGATTGCAAGTACGTTTTCTGTTGGAATCGCTTGACCTTACGATTTCCCTTTTTTTTTTGTAACCAATATAGTCCAACGTTATAGGGTCTCTCATCCTGAGACTGATTCAACTCTAACAAAATCTTAGCTTAAGAAATCAATTCTTGCTGCGGAACAATCTTCTGAGTTTGTTGTATAATTGCTTCAGCCACTGTTTGTATTACTTCCAAAGTTGCAGTCATATCACCACCATTATGTCTCGCTTCCACACGCGTACTTCTATTACGAGTCATTTCTTTTCTTCAAAGATGGACGAATCAAAATAAAATGGAAACCAGATGTAACCATTTCAAATAAACATTTGTTTTCTTGACGTACATTCCTTCATTAAGTACCTTCTTTCAGATCGGTTACTGCCTTTGGTTTCCTCAATGGTTGTAAATACATCTTCCGTCGAAATCAATCACTTCCCTAATATCCTTATAAATATCGGGTTCCAAAATTACGTAGTCTTATATTCTAAGACTGATTCTCTTCCACCAAATCCTGAACCTCAACTTTCATTTCCCACTAAATAGCGGTCCTTTGTTCCTGCAGTTATCTTTCCACATTGCTCCCGTTGCTCCCGTAACTCCCTTAGCTCCTGCAGTTGCAGCTGCATTACTAGTAACATGTTCCACTTCCACATACGTACAACTATCCTGAGCCATTTCTTTTTTTTTTCCTTCTCGTGGCGTGCGGATTGATAATCACATATTTTATTCATTAAGAAACCCTTATGTTTTGTTATTTACACTCTTCATGTACTTAATTGACTGAATTTGATTATGTTTTGTAAGTTTGAACTCGAATCGGACTTAATTAATTTTTTCAGCATTATTCGGGTCATACACTGTTTCTGTATTTTAGCCATATCTTGAGTTCTAAATGTCTGATAATTATGAATTTTACCTTGTAGGAAAGATAAGAGAGAGCTCTACAACTTTGATGAGAGCTCAAAGTCAATTTCAGACATCTAGTGGAGCTAATTGGGCATGGAAATCAGAATACGGGATTTATGATTGGAACCCGAACAGTGTGTAGTAACCAGAACATAATTCGAGTTTGGGCACATAAAATGGGCTGAAAATTTGTAATCTGAAAGTTAAGACCCATATGTACAACTTTCATGTCAAGCACAAAACTTGATTCGGGCTCCTTGATGGAGATATTGGGTCTGAAAGTCAAAACAGAGGTGCTGAAATTGGTCCTGAACAGTCTGTAGTAATTGAGTCATATCTTGGGCTGTAGGACGAATTTTTTGGTGCTTCCAGAGCCATTGGAAAGCTTAGACAATTTCCTAGAACTTTCATGAAGACCACTTGGCTCAGAAATGACGAAATCAATGAGTTCAGCAATAAAGAATTTCGGATACAAGGTAGCTCACCTACTCACCCACCTACTCACCCACCTACTCACCTACCAATCTCACCCACCAAGCTCACCTACTAATTCCACCTACTAATCTCATCTACCCATCTACTACTACTCTGAATCCTCTATAAAAGGAAGTATGTGGAGAGCTCTAAACACAACACATACTTGGTGTTAAAGATAGCTTTTCATAGTTCTTGTATTTTTTTCCTTCATTGTAATGGAGAGCTAAGTCACTTCTAGTCAATTCGGGACTCTTGAAGAGATTGTGGCTTGGATTCTTGAGACCTTGGTTATGTAATGTATTTGATTTATATTTGAATTCCTCTTCTCTTCTTCTTCTGTTCTCTTAATCTTGAATGCATGAATGGTGATTCTGTTTATGTTTGATCTGATTTGATCTTGGTTTAAGATTAAGTATTGTGATGAAATTTAGAACTGATTGATCTGAATTAATCACGTAATTGAAGAGGTTAGGTTACTGATTTGTGCCTAGGTTAATTGAATTCGGTGCTTAAATTGACATATATTTACATGAATGGTGCGATTGCAGATTTGTGTTTATCACTTGTCAATTGAATTCCGACGATTGTCTAGTATGAATTACTGGATCGATGCGAGAGATCTCGGTTAGATCCAAGTTAACCATTCAAATGTATTTCAAGTGTTTGTTGAAAGGTCTATGATTGAATCCACCCAATCTCGGATAGATTTCAATTGACTGTTCTTTTAATTGTTATTTTTCTTCAGATCTTGTCATTGTAATCCTTGAACAATCAAAACCCCCCTTTCTAACTTAACTTGATTTGATCAAATTGCATCTACGATCCTTGAGGAGACGATCCGGTGTTGTTCACTATACTATAAGTTTAGGTAATAACTTCGGTTATAATTTTGACTGAGTTCGGCGCTCGTCAAATTTTGGCGTCGTTCTTAGGGAACTCGTAGGTGTAATCTTTTCATTTTGAGTAACCTTACTAATTTTTGTTCTTTCTTACCTATTCTAACAGTTATTTTTCATTTACTAACATTGTTCATACCATACTAACATTTTTATCCTAGCTTTTGAATTTTTCTGATTTAGGAAAGACGGAAAACAGGTGATTACGGGTAACTATTGCAATTTTCGAACTGCAACATGCCCAGAATGAGCTGAAACTTGGTCGGTTGAAGGAAAACAACCTGATAAACAAGACTCACAGTAAACTGTGAGGTCACCCCTGGTTTTTCGAAATTCTATCATTTAGACCAATTTTTTAATTTTTTAATATTTTTTATTGCATTTTCTAGTTTCATTTTTATGTAGATTTTATTCTGTGTTGATTCCATAATTTTTAAAAATGTTTAGACATATTAACTAAATTTATTTTTGCATATTTTGAGTGTTGTTTAGTGTATTTTGCTTAGTTGCAATTTTTGTGTTTTTGTGCTTTAGTTGATGCATGACTAGGTCCAATCCTGATATCTTGCTTGATCTTGATCCTGAGATTGATAGGACCTTGCATAGATTAATTAGAGCTCGTGTGATAAATTCCAGAGTTAATTCTGAACCTAATTTTGGGAGTGAACCTGATAACTTAAGTAATCCTGAAATCATGGCTGATAACATGCATAATAGAACCCTTAAGGAACTTGCTCCTCCTGATGTATCTTACCAATCTTTGTGCATTCAATATCCTGATCTTGATGCAGATTTTGAGTTGAAATCTGGTTTGATACACTTGTTACCAAAGTTTCATGGTCTTGCGGGTGAAGATCCTCATAAGCACTGAAAGAGTTCCATGTTGTGTGTTCAACCATGAAGCCACAAGGCATCTCCGAGGAACACATCAAGTTAAGGGCATTTCCTTTCTCACTTGTCGATGCGACCAAAGATTGGTTGTTTTATCTTTCACCAGGTTCGGTCGAAAGTTGGAATGACATGAAGAGGTTGTTCCTGGAGAGATTCTTCCCTGCCTCGAGAGCTGCGCAATTAGGAAGGATATATGTGGCATCGAGACGGATGTCCGGTGAGACTTTGCATGAATCTTGGGAGAGATTCAAGAAGTTGTGTTCGAGCCCCTCATCACCAAATTAGTGACCAACTCTTGATTCAATACTTTTATGAGGGCTTGCTTTGCCAAATGATAGAAGCATGATCGATCTTTGCCTCCGGAGGAGCCTTAGTAGACAAAACTCCCTCTGCCGCAAGAGATCGATAGCAAACATGGCGAGCAATACCCAACAGTTTGGCTCGCGGATCATCACCGCAACCAGAGGAGTTAATGAAATTCAAGCATCTCATATGGACCAACAAAGAATGGAACACGAGACTAGATGAATTGACTTCTTTGGTAAGACAGATAGCGGTGGGTCAACAACCACCCATGCGGATGACTTGCATCGGTGTGTGGAATTTGCTCTAATTCATCTCATCCTACTTGATTCATGCCCTACACTTCAGGAAGATGGTCCCGCTTTTCCGGATCAATGTGTTCTTTGCACCGGTGTTTTTCTGGTAGACCCCAATATCGGAACAACAAAGAACAATCTAGATATGATCCATTTTCTAGTACTTATAATCCTGGTTGGCGAGGCCATCCCAATTTGAGATATAGGAATCCTAGCCAAAGAACAACGACCCCCACCAAGAAGAACAACAATTTAGATACCAAGTCTGCAGTCTAAGCAACAAATACCAACAAATACCCCCTGCATTCAGACAACAAGAACATTCAGCAGTCTGTCCAATCCACTCCAACGTGAGCCATCATTGGAAGACCTGATGAAACAAATGGCCACAAATAACATTCAGTTCCAGCAGAACGTCAGTGCCAACATTCAAAATTTACAAACTCAAATCGAGCAGCTGGCAACCACTGTGAGCGAGCTAAAGAGTCAAGGTGCTAGCCAATTGCCTTCACAAACAGTCAACAATCCAAGGGGCAACGTAAGTGCAATTACCTTGAGAAGTGGCAAAGAAGTTGATGTTCCAACCTTACAGCAATCAAAAATTGACCAAAAACGGCAGGAAATGGATAATTCAGTCCGAAATCTATGCCACTCGAAGAAAATTGCGAGAATTCAGATGTTACCATTCCATTACCTTTTCCAAATAGGATCACACAATCCAAGAGAACAATGCAAGCGAGAAATGGAAAAAGAAGTCATGGAGACATTCGGGAAAGTGGAAATCAATATTCCCCTCCTAGATGCAATCAAGCAAATTCCAAAATATGCTAAATTTCTCAAGGAGTTGTGCACTCGTAAGAGAAGGTTGAAAGGGGATGAGAAGATCAGCATGGGTAGAAATGTTTCTGCAATGATTCTGCCAAGCATGCCACAGAAATGCAAAGATCCTGGAACTTTCACAATTTCTTGCACAATTGGCAACTCTAGATTTGAGCATGCAATGCTAGATTTGGGTGCTTCGATCCATGTCATGCCCACGTCAGTGTATAAGTGTTTAAACATCGGTACTTTGCAACCCACTGGTATCGTGATTCAGTTGGCGAATAGAGCCACTGCTCATCTTGTAGGTGTGCTGGAAGATGTGTTAGTTCGGGTGAATGAGTTGATTTTTCCAGCAGATTTCTACATTATGGACATGGAAGATGAGTCTCCAACAAACCATGCTCCATTGATTCTAGGCAGACCATTCCTCAAGACCGCCAAGACCAAGATAGACGTGCATGCTGCACCCTTTCTATGGAGTTTGGCGACGATTTGGTACAATTTAACATTTTTGATGCCATGAGACACCCCCAGAGGAGCATTCTGTTTTCCATGTTGATATGATTGAGATGCTTTGGTTGATGATGTCTATCTTGATTTATATGTTGAATTCCCGATATTGTTGACTATCTTGGTTCTGTTTCTTGTGATACATGTGCCACTTGTGATGTTGAACCATGTCTTTGCATGTCTTGAGATTTATTCTGTTATGAGTAATGATACAAATGGCGATGATGCAACAATTGAGAATGAGAGTCAATACCATGCTTTGAAATTAATGTTCTTGAGTTAGTCAAGTTTCAGATCACTTGTTACCTTCCATTGTACAACCTCCATCCTTGGAGTTGAAGACTTTACCGACCATCTTAAATATGCATATTTGGGAGATGGTGAGACACTTCCTAGGTGATCATTGCTAAAAACCTACAACCCGATCAAGAAGAAAAATTACTTTAGATTTTGAGGCTAGAATAGGCAAGCCATCGGATGGACTCTTGCAAATATTCCTGGTATTAGTCCCTCCACATGCATGCATAAGATTTTATTGGAAGAAGGGATCAAACCAGTTAGACAGCCCCAAAGGAGACTAAATCTCCTGATTCTAGATGTGGTGAAGAAGGAAGTTACAAAGCTACTTCAAGTTGGCATTATTTATCCCATATCGACGATCCAATGGGTGAGCCCCGTGCAAGTGGTTCCCAAGAAATCTGGGGTCACAGTGGTTGCGAATCAGAACAATGAGCTTGTGCCCACACGAGTTCAAAACAGTTGGCGAGTTTGCATTGATTATAGGCGGCTCAACCAGGCTACCAAAAAGGATCATTTCCCGCTGCCCTTCATTGATCAGATGTTGGAGCGGTTAGCTGGCAAGTCACATTATTGTTTCCTGGATGGATATTCGGGCTATTTTCAGATTCATATAGCCCCAGAAGACCAAGAGAAGACTACTTTCACTTGTCCATTTGGCACATTTGCATACAGGAGGATGCCCTTTGGTCTATGCAATGCTCCAGGCACCTTTCAGAGGTGTATGGTAAGTATCTTTTCTGATTTTTAGAAAATTGCATGGACGTATTTATGGATGATTTTACTGTCTATAGATCTTTCTTTGATGCATGTTTAGATAGTCTGGCTCAGGTCTTGCATAGATGCATTAAGACTAACCTCGTTCTAAATTTTGAGAAATGTCATTTCATGGTAGAACAAGGTATAGTCTTAGGGCATGTGATATCTCGTGAGGGTATTGAGGTAGATCCTGCAAAAATAGATGTTATTTCATGCCTATCTTACCCCACATGCGTGCGGGAGATTCGTTCTTTCCTTGGTCATGCAGGTTTCTATCGGCGGTTCATAAAGGATTTCAAAGAAAATTGCACTTCCGCTATCCAACTTACTGCAAAAAGATGTGGAGTTTCACTTTGACAAGAAGTGCCGGGATGCCTTCAATCAATTGAAGCGAGCATTGACCAAGATACACCTATCATCCAACCGCCGGATTGGACACTTCCATTTGAACCGTGTGTGATGCCTCTAATTATGCATTGGGAGCTGTTCTTGCACAAAGGGTCGGTAAAGTATCTCATGTCATTTCCTATGCTTCGAGAACTTTAGATCCTGCACAAATCAACTACACCACAACTGAAAAGGAACTTTTAGCAATTGTTTTTGCTTTAGATAAATTTCGATCATATTTGCTTGGTTCCAGAGTGGTTGTGTTTTCAGATCATGCAGCATTGAAGTTTCTCCTGAAAAAGCCCAATGCCAAGCCCCGGTTGATTAGGTGGATGTTGCTCCTCCAGGAGTTTGATATTGAGATCCGTGACAAGAGTGGAGTGGAGAATTTGGTGGCTGATCACTTGAGTCGAATTGAAAGGGAGGCAGAGATGTTTTCCCATCCATGATGTTTTCCATGATGAGCGAGCTTTTCAAGTCTGCAAGGCAACATCCCTTGGTTTGCCGATTTGATTAATTTCTTGGTTGCTAACGCAATACACCGCACATTTCACTAAGGCTAAGATTGATAAATTGAAAAGTGAGTCAAAGTATTATGTGTGGGATGATCCTTACTTATGGAGATTTTGCAGTGACCAAGTAATTAGGAGGTGTGTGCCTGATGATGAATTCCATTCCATTCTTAGCTTTTGTCATAAACTTGCATGTGGCGGCCACTTCGGTCCTCAACGGATTGCTAGGAAAGTTTTAGACTCTGGATTATATTGGCCCACTCTATTTCATGATGCATATATGTTTTGCAAATCTTGTGATCAATGCCAGAGAACAGGAAATACTTCTCGTAGGAATGAAATGCCCCAGAAACCCTTATTATTCTGTGAGATTTTTGATGTTTGGGGTATTGACTTTATGGGTCCTTTTCCTGTATCATTTGGTTTTGTTTACATTCTGCTTGCTGTGGATTACGTATCTAAATGGGTGGAGGCTAAGGCCACTCGGACTGATGATTCTAAAGTTGTTGTGGATTTTATTAGATCACAGATTTTCTGTAGGTTTGGAGTCCCGAGATCCATCATTAGTGATCAAGGTTCACATTTTTGCAATCGAAGCATGGAGGCTTTGATGAAGAAGTATGGAGTCCAACACAAGGTTTCTACACCCTACCACCCCCAAACCAATGGGCAAGCCGAGGTCTCCAACGAGAGAAATTAGCGGATACTCCGTAAGACGGTTCAACCTAACGAAAAGGACTGGAGCAAGAGGCTTGAGGATGCTTTATGGGCTTACTGGGACTGCTTATAAGACACCAATCGGGATGTCTCCATATCGGATTATTTTTGAAAAAGCCTGCCACCTACCGGTGGAAATTGAGCATCGAGCATTCTCGGGCAATGAAAAGGTGCAACTTGGACCTAGATCAAGCGAGTTTGGAGAGGAAGGCTGCAGTGCAAAGAATTGGAGGAGATCCGCTTGGAGGCTTATGAAAGTTCCAAACTTTATAAGGAGAAGACCAAAGCCTTCCATGATAAGTTAATTCGAGGAAAACATTTGAGATTGGTCAAAAGTTCTCCTCTATAACTCCCGCCTCCGACTCATGCACGGCAAATTAAGGTCTAGATGGGATGGACCATTTATTGTTACTAATGTTTTTCCTTCAGTGTTGTTCGGATTAAAAGTGAGGTCACCGCCAAAGCTTTCATCGTAAATGGACACCGCCTCAAACAAGATATCATGAACTTCCCGAGAATGCGAAGTGGAGGTGATGAACCTTCTCCATCCGCATTATGAATAAAAAAAAAGAAAAAAAAAAAAAAAAAAAAAAAAAAAAAAAAAAAAAAAAAAAAAAAAAAAAAAAAAAAAAAAGAAAAAAAAAAAAAAACAGTGCGCCCGAAATGAGGTAGGTAGTGTCACTCGAAGCATGTGGAGGTCATTTTTTTCTTCACGACAACAAGCTGCGAAAATCTTGCGGTATGGATTTTATTGGCCTACTTTATTAAAGGTCTCATACACCTTTTTGCAAAAGCTGCGAAATTGGTCAAAAAAGTTACTGCTTTGAGATTATCATCTGCACCTACTCCTTGGAAAATTGAGATCTAGGTGGCGCGGTTCTTTTGTTGTCGACACACGCGTATCCTCTCGGCATCAGATCGATACCGAGGATCCTAGGAATGGTAATGCGCTTAAGGTTAATGGACAAAGACTCAATCATTCCTGGAAAACCAAGTTCTTGAGTTCTTTGTGTTGCCGGTTAAGTGGCGGATACGGTACTCCATGACTCTTGAGTCGGTTTATTCTTCAGTTTCCCAAAATAACTGAACCCTTCTTCTCCTTCAAAATGGATGTCATTCTTTCAAACCTGAGAAAACATTTTCCTTCTCTTCCTCAAAATGCTCTGAGAAAAATCTACAAAGTTCGATGTGAGAGATTGAGAATGTTAATGCACAAAGGTATGCCAGAAGATGTACGTTGGATAATTGAAGCAAAGGTCCAATTAGCAAGTGAGTCCTCAATTTCATTTGACTCATATATGCCCGGTCTTGGAAGAAGTTCATATTCTAAAA
This sequence comes from Ormosia emarginata, assembly GCA_029884605.1. Lineage (NCBI taxonomy): Eukaryota > Viridiplantae > Streptophyta > Magnoliopsida > Fabales > Fabaceae > Ormosia > Ormosia emarginata. The sequence goes on along the minus strand of JAQQTP010000015.1, from coordinate 1,291,065 downwards.
GGAGAAGAGCAAAAAGGTTATAAGTCTGTCACAAATGTGGACGATGGAACTGTAACAAGCGATGTCGTACTAAGGGGATGGTTTCCGCAAATAGAGAAGATAAAATTTTCTTCATTAAGAATGGACTGAGTAAGGAGTCATTAGATGATATCTTATTGACTCTTGAGACGCATTCTTGTGGATTGGTGCATCGTGAAATTCTTAAATTGTGGAATCTCTTCAAGGATGAAGAACAACGCTACGAGTCTTGGGAATTGACTCTAAAAGACCCTGTTTGCCAATTTATAAGAAAATTGGATGGGAAGCTTATCCTCGACTCATAGAAGACGTTTAAGCCGTTCTCGGACGTTAAACCGAGGCGGATGTGAGCCATATCCACAAACAATCTGTACATATCATCCTCTTCTTCTTCTTCTTCTTCATGGCATTTTACAAAAATAAAAATAAAAAAAATGAAAAAAAAATGTATACTTCTTAGGGTTGGCTTTGGTAACACAAACCGTGAATGGGGAAATGCATGCATCCTGATCCAGCCTTCTTAATTGAAAAACAAAGAAGGTAGATTGTATCCCACATGTGAGGCAGCCAGTCGTATTATGGTCACTTGTCCCTTCTGGGAGCCCTATGTTGCACTGGTCTTGAATGGGTCGAATACTGGTCAACAATGCTTTGGCACAAAGCCGAAAGAGCAGACTACCTCCATCCCAATCTTAAGTAAGTATACACTCATCTTTCATCAAGTTTTTCTAACAATTTCACAAAAAAAAAAAAAACGGACGTGATGTCTACTGCACTCATGACGCGCAGTATAAAGATACGCCATGGAGACTGTACATACAAGTGGTTTTGGTACTTTGGAAGAAATTTTTCAAATTGTCTCTTGGGCCGAACTGAACATCCACCATAAACCCATTGGTTTGTTGAATGTTAATAATTTCTTTGATCTTTTGTTATTTTTTCTTGACAAAGCTGTGGAACAAAATTTATCACTCCTTCTAAGAAGACAACTTCTTATCTCTCGCCTCCACTATTGATGAGCTCATTGATAAATTAGAAGCTTTTGAGTATGTACCGATCGGGTATCGGCTCGTATAGATTGGTCAACAGGAAGCAGCGAAGGAAGTAGCAAGAAACAAGAGCCCGATCTGAAACTTTCTCTTTAATGGGTTTGATTTAAAAAAAAATTGTTGTTGTTTTGTTTAGTATGATATGGTTGTCATGGACTTATTAAACCAATTAGTGATGGCGAGTAAGGAGTAATTTTACTCTTGAGACGCATCTTAATTGGTGGCGAGTAAGGAGTTTTTTAGGTAGTAATTAATTAGTATTGAATTGTGGAAGTACTAACGTTTTCTTATTTGATTTCTTTTCGTGGTCGATGCGGCCGACAAAGTGTGTTTCTTTTACGCTTAGCGTTGATTCACTTCTTATCAGGTTGTGTTGCTCTTTTCTATCTCTTTCTTTCACATTGAGGACAATGTTATATTAAGTGTGGGGGAGAGATTTTAGCATGTTTCTGTTTCTTTTCGTTTGTTAAAAAAAAATTCAAAAAAAAAATTCAAAAAAAAAAAAAGAGGTTCATTGCATGATTGAATAATTTTTCTCCCTTCTTGAACTGATATGCTTGGTGATGGATGATTGAATTGATGAATTGAGTTTGATGGATGCATACCTTGTGAGATTTTGAGCCTAATGGATGGATTCAACATTTATGCCATTCTCTTCTTTCTTGTGTGATTTTCACTCATGTTAATGACCACTCTAGAACTTGCTTTGATTCTTTTTGAGGCTACATTTCACTTGCATGCATGAACATGATTGAGGCCCTCTTTCTTAGCTAGTTTAACCAAATTTTCAATATGATATCAAGCACTCTTTTGACCTCTCGAAAATTCTCTGATTCCTGCCAACCTTGTATAGTTTCCTTTGCTTAACCCCTTTGAGCTTATTTGACCATTCCTTGTTTCTAACTCATTATGTGCCTTAAATGAAAAATCGTGTTCTTACTTTACCTTAGGGAATAAAAGAACATTAGCCTGGTTAATGGATGAGTTTTTGAACAAGTGTGGGGGTGTGTGTACAAAATAGTTATTGAAAAAAAAAAGAAAAAAAAAGAAAAAAAGAAAAGAAAGAGTGCCTAAAAAAAAAAAGAAAAGAAAAATGTATGTATATAGTTATGTTCATATATATATAAAAAAAAAAAGAGAGAAAAGGATTAGGAAATGAATATGTAAAGGGATATACATTAGAGTTGAGATGAACTTTTATACTTGTTATTTGAACTCAGCTCTCATTCGCTTTTATTCTCTTTGGTATTTATCTTCTCATATCTATTTTATCCTCTTCTGTTACCTTGACCTCACTACAACCTTGAATAAAGTCCTCATGATTTGTGTATGCATGTGTTTTGAGTAGTGGAGAAGTAGAAGATAAGCAAGCTTATGGTAGTGCAATTTTCATGGGTTGAATTGAGTGAAATACCTACCTTTTAAACACTTGAGAGATTGAGAGGGAATCTTGTGAAGATCCATCATTCTTAATTCATTCTTTTCAACGGAAGTTTCCTTGCTTGTTGGTTTGAGATGTGAAGAAATCTTACCTCATTTATGCTTTGATCCCTTGAATTTCTTGTTGCTCTTCTTGCTTCATTGAGTCCTTTAGAGTTTTTAGCTTTTAAGTTTGTGTCGTTTGTCTTTGTCTTCTAACTTTAGTTTTATATGTTTTGCCCAGGAGTGCAAAAAGCTAAGTGTGGGGGAATTTGATAATCACATATTTTATTCATTAAGAAACCCTTATGTTTAGTTATTTACACTCTCCATGTACTTAATTGACTGAATTTGATTATGTTTTGTAAGTTTGAATTCGAATCGGACTTAATTAATTTTTTCAGCATTATTCGGGTCATACAATTGCTTTACGTATTTTAGCCATATCTTGAGTTCTAAATGTCTGATAATTATGAATTTTACCTTGTACGAAAGATAAGAGAGAGCTCTACAACTTTGATGAGAGCTCAAAGTCAATTTCAGACATCTAGTGGAGCTAATTGGGCATGGAAATCAGAATACGGGATTTATGACTGGAACCCGAACAGTGTGTAGTAACCAGAACATAATTCGAGTTTGGGCATATAAAATGGGCTGAAAATTTGTAATCTGAAAGTTAAGACCCATATGTACAACTTTCATGTCAAGCACAAAACTTGATTCGGGCTCCTTGATGGAGATATTGGGTCTGAAAGTCAAAACAGAGGTGCTGAAATTGGTCCTGAACAATCTGTAGTAATTGAGTCATATCTTGGGCTGTAGGACGAATTTTTTGGTGCTTCCAGAGCCATTGGAAAGCTTAGACAATTTCCTAGAACTTTCATGAAGACCACTTGGCTCAGAAATGACGAAATCAATGAGTTCAGCAATAAAGAATTTCGGATACAAGGTAGCTCACCTACTCACCCACCTACTCACCTACCAATCTCACCCACCAAGCTCACCTACTAATTCCACCTACTAATCTCATCTACCCATCTACTACTACTCTGAATCCTCTATAAAAGGAAGTATGTGGAGAGCTCTAAACACAACACACACTTGGTGTTAAAGATAGCTTTTCATAGTTCTTGTATTTTTTTCCTTCATTGTAATGGAGAGCTAAGTCACTTCTAGTCAATTCGGGACTCTTGAAGAGATTGTGGCTTGGATTCTTGAGACCTTGGTTATGTAATGTATTTGATTTATATTTGAATTCCTCTTCTCTTCTTCTTCTTCTGTTCTCTTAATCTTGAATGCATGAATGGTGATTCTGTTTATGTTTGATCTGATTTGATCTTGGTTTAAGATTAAGTATTGTGATGAAATTTAGAACTGATTGATCTGAATTAATCACGTAATTGAAGAGGTTAGGTTACTGATTTGTGCCTAGGTTAATTGAATTCGGTGCTTAAATTGACATATATTTACATGAATGGTGCGATTGCAGATTTGTGTTTATCACTTGTCAATTGAATTCTGGACGATTGTCTAGTATGAATTCTGGATCTGATGCAGAGATCTCGGTTAGATCCAAGTTAACCATTCAAATGTATTTCAGGTGTTTGTTGAAAGGTCTATGATTGAATCCACCCAATCTCGGATAGATTTCTGAATTGACTGTTCTTTTAATTGTTATTTTTCTTCAGATCTTGTCATTGTAATCCTTGAACAATCAAAACCCCCCTTTCTAACTTAACTTGATTTGATCAAATTGCATCTACGATCCTTGAGGAGACGATCCGATGTTGTTCACTATACTATAAGTTTAGGTAATAACTTCGGTTATAATTTTGACTGAGTTCGGCGCTCGTCACGGATCGAAATACAATGGATCTAATATCCATTATAAATAATATTGTTTCCTTTTGGAAAACAATAACACAAAGAACACAACACAAACAAAATAGACCTAACCACAAACCCCAAAAGACTCAAACCGTGCTCTGATACCAACTAATGTAACACCCTCCCTAGGGTATCACATGTCTGACTTCCGACTCATAATCTGAAAATGTTTTCATAAAAGGTTTGAGTTAAAAACGTGGGTTTAAAAAAAAATTCTTTCTTGCTGAAATATAAACTTACTGTAATCCATAAGTATTACTGAAAATATATTTAAACTAATTCATATACAACATTGACACCAATTAATATTTCACAATTTAAAGAGAAATATAAAATTAACAGACTCTTTTTTTTTAACAGTAGCAGACCCCATGACGGGTCCTACTTAATAGCACGGTACAACACTAACGTTAAAACTTAACATACTCATTCCTTATCTTGTATCCAGCTTGTTGCATCAGAACTCTACTCCTTGTCTACTCAGAACACCTTCGAACTTGAGACAGCCACTCTTCAATGTTTTCATCAATCTCTGAGTGTCCATCGCCCGTTATGTCTAAGACAACTCATTCTTTCTACTGTTTAATTTTAACAATACGTACACAAAAGAAGAACATAACAAAGAGGTGAGATCACCTATACTAATACCAACATGCGCATAGAGATAAGATAACACAAGCAAGAATATTTTACAGGGATATCATATCAAACTTCCAATAATATATTCAATATTAATTAACTATCATCATCAAATCATTTATCAATTCAATTATTATAAACAACAATTACGATAATGTCCTAATTATCATCATCATCATCCAAGTATTCAAAACAATTGTCATAGCCAATATTCCTCAATTAATATATCACACGAGATATAAATGTTCGGATTATGCATGTACACAAGACTCGATTTCCTACTCCATGGAGCTAAAACTCAGGTCGGAGAAATGATCGAAAAGATCTGCACGGTACCACATGACTCGGACCACGTGCTATAATCCTCATTTTGATTTTGCACATCTAGCATATACACGACAGTCTTTATCGATCTTGATGAAGAATAGTGTCTCGATCCGGATCATCGGTGTGTTGCATCGGTCTAACCTACGGAAGAAGCGCGACCAACCACCCATGTAGGCAACCCGCACCCTGATGCCCCCAAGGTCAACAAGTGACCTACACTACGCATATCGCACCCACTCAAGAGGTGTGTTTCTCCTAGGCAATCACCCATATCCAGTCCTCATCGGACCATTCCAATGCATGTATAATGCACCAAATCCAATCAAATATGTCATTTTCTCACAAACAGTGTATGGACACTGGTTCAACAGTAATCATACTGTACTTTCAACAACGAAAATCATGTTATCACGTTTTCATAGTTGTAAAACACTTTTACCGTATTTTCACAATCGCGTAACATTTCACATTACGTTTTCACAATCCAAAAACTTTTCTCATTATGTTTTCACAATACCATAACACTTCTTTTATATTTTCACAATACCGTAACATTTTTGTTACGTTTTTAAAATTCCAAAACGTTTTTATTACGTTTTTACAATACTGTAACACTACTGTTACGTTTACAAAATTTTGTAACATTTCTGTTACGTTTTCAAAATGTTGTAACTCTTCTGTTGCACTTTTAAACCACGTACTAATTTTTAACGTTTTTCTCAATCGCGTAAAACACATCGTTTCTCAAATCGCATAGTATTTTTCCACTTGTTTCAAAATCGCGTAACTTAAAAATCATTCTTTTATGTCACGTAAATCATTTTCTATCATTCTCAAAATATTTAAAATACTTTCCAAATCTCATAACAATGTTCTATCATTTTCACAATCACGTAAAAATATTCTATCACTATTCAAATCACGTAGTGATTTTTCAACAATATTTCAGTCAGCGTAAAATATTTAAACGCTTTTCAAATCGTGTAGAAATATTTAAACATTTTTCAAATCGCGTAGAAATATTTTATCAGTATTTCAAATTGTTTTTAAGATACGTAAAATATTTTTCAACATTTTTCAATCACATAAAATATTCCTCAATATTCCAAACATTATTTTGGACTTAAATAAATCAATATCATTTTTAACACATTGTTCAAAATTGCGTGAAAGCTTCAAAATCACGTTTTTAAGATACGTAAAACATTTTTCATCACAATTTCATTACGTAAAATACTTCTTAACCTTCAAAAATTCCTTTTTAACTTTTCTCAAAATAATATAACTTTATATTTCATTTAATATATTTTCTTACTCAAGAAATTCTTTTTCAAAATATACTTCACAAAAATCACTTTTCCATTGATGTAAATCAACGTTTCAAAACTTAACATTTTCTAACGTATTTCAAAACTTGAAAATAAGTTATACGTTAGTAAATTTTCAAAATACCATTATATTCTTCATTTTCTCAAATCATTTCCAAACACAACCTTCTTCAAAATAAATTGAAGTTCGAAAATATTTTCGTTTACAAAAACTTGATTTTCTCAAGTGATAAACGCCTTTCGATTCCCTTTCCAAAATCCTTGTATTAAATCCAATTCGCTTTCCACTTTGAAATTCACTTTGTTCATAAAAAATCAAGGCATTACAAGCCTTAAAAAAACGCGTGGACATGATTATTGAAACCATCAAATATTTTTCCTTTTAAATTGATATGGTTTTACACAAACAAAACCATTAAAAATCCTTTACAAAAACGTAAGACTCATAGTCTTTGAAAATCAAATCATTTGTTCATTTTCAATTTTTCACTTTCTTTGCAAATCCATTTTCACTTTCTTTACAAATCCTTTTTCACTTTCTTTGCAAATCCTTAAAATCATCATTGCTATTTTCATATAAATCTCATGTTTAGTTAAACACTTAGAAACTTTTTACACAAAATAAATTAATAAAAATCCTTCTAAAAACCGTGTTCTTGTTCTCTTGAAAAACAAATCCTTTGTTTATTTTCCAAATTCTTCAAATCATCCGTTTTCATCATTCAAGAAAATCTTAAGTTATAAACACCTATGTTGAGGTGTCTTGTTCGAAATCCACAATGTTCTAAGTACTCAAAAATCAATTCTTTTGTTCTTGAAAATTTTCAACATGAACCCTAATCAAGGGCATCAAAACCGTAGCTCTTCCTTGGTTATTGGAGCCAAAAATCAATTTCCTTTCCACCATCAAGTCATGGCATATACATATATATTTCATCATAAATAATATAAGCATACCATCAAAGCCATAAAAGCATGTATAGCATATCAAGCATATCATCAAAGCTATAAAATCATGCAAAGCATATCAAGCATAGAAAATTAATCAAAGCTCATAAACACCCACAAATTAATTACATGACCATGGATATGAATCCTCACATGGATTTCACATCCATCAAATAAAATACCATCTCTCACCACCATGCTTGGTTGGTGAGATGGATCTCCCTCTTACCTCTTGAAGATCCTCAAAAACTCCTTGTTTTGCTTCTTTTTCCAAGTCCTTCATCACCAAGAGCTTCTCAAATACAAAATAAAATACATAAAAATTAGTATGCTAAGCTTGATTAAGAGGAACCATGGATCAAACATAGCTTAGATCATGAAAAAGAGAGAAGAAAATGAAGTTTCCTTATACTTCACCTCAAAAACCCAATAACTTTGATCTTGAAGAAAGTCCATGAAGATGAATGATTTAGAGAAAATCTTCAACATGAAAGTTGCTTAGAACATCATGTAGATTCAAGATCTATGGTTGGATGAAATTAAAAGAGATTGGATGGTGATTTTAGGGTAGATAACCGAATGGTTTCTCTTGAAGAACAAAGATGGAATTTTTTATTTTTGATAGAAACATGAAGCTTGAATTTGAAGATCAAGATGAATGATTTTGGAAAAACTCATAACTAGAGATGTTCTTAGAATGGTGTTTAGGTTTAGAAAATCAAGTTGGTTGAAATTTTTGAGTGATGGAGGGTGTTCTTGATGGTCATGGCCAAAACTTGCTTGTAGGAGAGGTGGAGAGAAAAGTTTGATGAGTTTTTGCTTTTGGAGGAGACAAAGATGATCAAGAATGATCAATAATGACCAAGATAGCTAATAATGGTCTTCAAAGCTCTCAAAATCAGACCAAAACCGTGCCCCCCTTCTTGCATTCTTCTTGAGTGCAAAAATCAAAAGTAAGCCATTATGATGTCTAACTTGACCAAGGCGACATGCAAAACGACATAAAGCTTGTTTTTTGTCTTCTAAACACTCCAAAACCATCACTTTCTCTTCATAATGCATTCAATAAAGTTGTCTTCATTATTTGCCACCATTTGAAGCATTTCTAGCCATTGATTAATTCAATGGTTAGGATTTAGGTAGATTTTTAATTTTAGAAGACTAAATCTAGTAATTGGATTTTTCTCCTTTAAATTCTAAATTTAGATGTGTCTCCAAAATTAAGGGTCAAGATTGCTTCTTCAAATTTTAAATCCAAGGGTCATAATTAGTCTTTGCTACTTTAGAAGACCAAATCTCCACCATTGATTGATTCTTCATCCAATGGTCATAAATGGTCTTTGTTACTTTTTAAGATTAAATCACCACCCTTGATTTAATCTAAATCCAATGGTTATAAATGGTCTTTGTCATTTTTCAAGACTAATTCTACACCTTTGATTACATCTATGGTTGATATCAAAGCCTTTCTAACTAAGCTTATTCTCACACCATTGATTAAATCGATGGTTATTATCCAAGGCTTCTTTATTAAGTTTGTTTCTTAGCCTTTGATTAAATCAATGGTTAATATTCAAACTAAGTATTCTCATCCAAGGGTATAGATCAAGTCAAGCTCTCTTTGTTGACTACGCAGTATAATATTTATTTTTGTATCCTACAAATAATATTTTTACTTGTATTTTTATCATCGATAATTAAATACGATTATAAAATACAAGATACAAGAAATTTTCTAAAATCAAGCTTTCCGGATTCAGGTTTAGTAAGATCCCTGTCTCCGTCTAAACAGTACAAATTTTTCTATGCGTAAAAAAATTTTTCACTTTGTGGGACCCACCTGAGCCCACGTATGGCCACCTGGGCCCACATACCCCTTGCGGGACCCACAGACAGGAAAAATTTCAAAATCATCCATAAAATCACAAAAATTATAAAATGCACAAATATCAAATCGAGATTACGTAAATTAATTACCTAACGGTAAAAATTAAATTACGTAAAGTTTTCCCTACCAAAATTTTTATTTTCCGACACGGAGTAAATCACTCAAAACGATCAAATACTGACGGAATAAACAAAATAATTTTACAAAGGTGCACAAAAATTACTAAACAAGAAAATTACATTAATCACAAAATTACTATTTAAGAGATACAGAAATTTTGGGGTGTTACAAAACTCATGATTAGTAAAACATTTAGAAACTTTTTACACAAAATAAATATATAAAAATCCTTCTAAAACCGTGTTCATGTACTCTTTGAAAAATAAACCCTTTGTTTATTTTCCTTGTTTTTCTAAACATCTCATTTCATTATTCATGAAAATATTAATTTGTGACACCTATCTTGAGGTGTCTTGGCCAAAATTCACCATTTTCTAGGGACCAAAAATTAATTCCCTTGTTCTTGAAAAATTTCAACATAAACCCTCATCATGGGTATCAAAACCGTAGCCCTCTTCCTTTGGCCATTGGAGCCAAAAATTGATTTCTTTTCCATCATCTCATCATGGCATACATATACATAATTTCAACATATTCTCATCATGCATATTATAAGCATACCATATTATCATCTTGCATGTTATCAGCATACCATATAAGCCATAAAATCATGCAAAGCATATCAAGCATAGGCAAATAATCAAAGCACATAAACACCCACAAATTATTACATGACCATGGATATGAATCCTCACATGGATTCACCATCCATCAAATACACAAACCATCTCTCACCACCATACTTGGTTGGTGAGATGAATCTCCTTCTTACCTCTTGAAGATCCTCAAAAGCTCCTTGTTTTGCTTTTCTTTTCAAGTCATTCACCACCAAGGGCTTCTCAAATACAAAACAAAACATATATTTATTAGTAAATCAAGCTTGAACAAGATAAACCATGGATCAAACATGGCTTAGAACCTTGAAAATCAAAAGAAAAGTGAAGATTAATAAACTTTACCAATAAAGCTCCAATCTTTAGCTTGAAGAACAAGGTTGAAAATGAATGATTTAGAGAAAGTCTCCAACATGAAAGTTGCTTAGAAAATCATGTAGATTCAAGATCTATGGTTGGATGAAATTAAAAGAGCTTGGAGAGTGGTTTTGGGTGTCTTGGCCGAATGGTCCTTCTTGAAGAACAAAGATGAAGTTTTTGATTTTTGTGAAAGAAAGGCTTCTTAGACTTGGTTAAGGTAAAGAATGAAGTGAAAACACTTGGTTTCCCTTCCTATCAATTTGGTGGAGCTCCTTGGAAAATCCCTAAAAATCATAAACAAATCTTAAAATCAATAACAAGTGAAAGAATAGGTAAACCATGATTCAAGCATGGCTTAGAAAATCAAAACTAAAAGATTGGGTGAAGAGATATGAACTTTACCATTTTTGGTATAAACTTGAAGCTTGGATTTAAAACTAAAGATGAATGATCTAGTGAAAACTCATAACTAGAGATGTTCTTAGAATAAGATAAGGATTCAAGAAATAAGGTTGGATAAAATTTTTGAGTGATGGAAGGTGGTTCTAGGGTGCTTGGCCGAAATTAGCTTGGAGGAGAAGGAGAGAAAATTTTCTAAGAGCTTTAGGTTTTTGGAATGATCAATAATGATCAAGAATGAAGGATAATGGTCATAAACCATGCAAAGCTCTCCTAAAGCTACCAAAAACCGTCCCCTCCTTCAAGCATTCTTCTAAGGATGCTAAATGATCAATAATGATGCATAACTGACTAAGGCATCTAATAATGGTCATAAAGCTTTTCTTTAGCTCCAAAATAAAGCACAAAATCGTCCCCCCTCCATGCATGCATCTAACAAAGTTGTCATCTTTTTCAAGTCACCATTTAGGGCAATTTAAGCCATTGATTAGATCAATGGTTAGGATTAAGGTAGACTTTTGATTAGAAGACTTAATCTAGGCCATTAGATCTTTCGCCTTAAAATTCTAGCCATTAGATCCATCTCCAAAAATGAAAGGTCAAGATTGCTCCTTCTTACTTTTAATCCAAGGGTCATAATTAGTCATAGCTATTTTAGAAGACCAAATCTCCATCATTGATTAAATCCAAATCCAATGGTCATAATTGATCCATCTCCACCGTTGATTAAATCCAAATCCAACAGTCACAAATAGTCCTAGCTACTTTATAAAATTAAATCTCCACCCTTGATTTAATTCTTCATCCAATGGTTGTAAATGGTCATAGCCATTTTATTAGACTAATCCTACACCGTTGATTAAATCGACGGTTGATATCAAAGTCTTCAATATTAGACTTGCTCCTTATTGGTCCGTCAAAAGAATTAAACTTATTTCCTATTAGTCCGTCAAAAGTTGTCATAACCACTATCGTTGACTTAAGCAGTATAATTTCTATTTTTATCTGCTAAAACCCCACGAAAGAATATATTTACTGTATTTTTATCGCCCGATAATTAAATACAGTACAAAACACAGTACAATAAATTTTCTAAAAACTGTTTCTGGATTCAGGTTTAGTAAGATCCCTTGTCTCCGTCTAAACAGTACAAATTTTTCTATACATAGAAAAATCTTCATGTTTTGGGACTCACCTCGGGCCCAAGTAGGACCACTACGGCCCACAAACAGCCCAAAAATAACCAGAGAAATATAAAAATTTATAATCATCCATAAAAATCACAAATATTAGAAAACGTATGAAAATCAAATCAGATTGTTAAAAATAATTAACAGTCAAGAGAAATACATAAAGATTTTTTCCGGCCCGAAAATTATTATTTTCTTGACACGGAGTAAATCACTCAAAACGATCAAATACGCTGACGGAATACTCAAAATAATTTTACAGTACACAGAAATCGCTAAACAGTAGAATTCTGTTAACTGTCAAAATTACTGTCTAATAGATAGGAAATTTTGGGGTGTTACACTTTGTAACTCATCTCTCTCAATATACTGGTAATCTCTTGCAATGACGAGTGGTCCAAGTCAAATTCAATACCTCTTTTTGTTTTGTCACCCAAGAATTCTAACACATATCTCCCCTTCAAACACAAACCCCTATGATAGAGTTCTATCTCAAACTTGCCATACCCCATTACTACATAAATGAAAAATAATTTAAATTTAATTATTAATCATACTCAACCCTAAATAATAAAGTGTTAGTCATGACAACCATCACTCAAGAAGGGGGTGAATTGGGTGATCACAAACTTTTAAAAGAACATCAATGCTTTGTTTGGATGAGGAGAGAAAATGAGAAGAGAGAAAATGGGAAGAGAGAAAATAGAGAAGAGAGAAAATAAAGAGAAAATTACATTTTCTCTCCTATTATTTGGATGAAAAGAGAAAAGGGAGAGAAAGAAAATAAAAACTTTTCTTTCTCTTGTTTGGTTGAGAAGAAAAGTGAGAAGAAAGAAAATGGAATTATATAAAATGACTAATATACCCTTTATGTAATGTAATAAATGAATTTATTTCTTGCTATTTGTTTTACCTCTCTAATGTAATAACTGCACCTCCCTTATTTACTTTGAACCGCAAATAAAAGCTCACACGTCTGATATTTTCCTATCCATGTAATCCAGCTTATCTAACGTCATTAGTTTTAGTTAATTACAGTGAATTGGTGATCTATTTTGTCTAACAGAGCACTGCTCCATTATCAGTGATATATGTGCATATAGCCCCTACCACAACCTTTTGCTTTGTCACTTAATCAAGCTGAAGATTGAGCTAAAATAGTATATGGCCCTCAAATTAATTGTTCATCTACAAATGGAAAGATGATTTATTAAACTCATAGTCATAGTCCCAGATTATTTTTTTTTGGTTTTATTAAGTAGAAAATCATGCAAGTAAGTACCAATAAAATATACTAAACACACACGTTAATTTCTTTCCCTCCACATCTAAAAAAATAAAAAACAGAAAGAGAGATATAAAAAAAGAACTCATTTATCTCATTTCAATCTAGTATGCTTGATGTTTGTTTCTATATTTGAGTCTGACAAATGGAAGGAAGTACAATTGTGAAAACTCTTATAACTGCAAAGATACCCATTCATCACTCATGTTATTAAACCCCAAGCAAAGCACAACATGAACTTTAATATATATAAGCTATGCATGTAACACCCTCCCTAGGGTATCACATGTCTGACTCCTGACTCAAAATCTGAAAAGAAGTTCGCACAAAGTTTGAGTTATAAAATATGGGTTTTAAAATTTCTTCTTTACTGAAGCGAAAATTTACTGAAAATATTAGGTAATATTGAAAATCATATTTCAACTATTCATTATGCAATATTGACACCAATTAATATTTCACAATTTAAAGAGAAATATAAAATTAACAGACTCTTTTTTTTTTAACAGTAGCAAACCCTATAACAAGTCCTACTTAATAGCACGGTACAACACTAATGAGAAACTTTAACATACTTATTCCTTTTTCTGTCCATCTTGATGCATCAGATATCTGTTCCTTTGTCAACACTGCACACCTTCGAGTCCTGAATGTCCACTCCTTATTGTTGTCACCAATCTTAGAGTATCCATCGCCCGTTATGTCTAAGACAACTCGATCCTTCTATTATTTGATTTTAATAGTACAGACACAGCAAAACAACATAACAAAGAGGTGAGATCACCTACACCAATACCAACATGGTAGTACAGAGATAACACAAATAACAATATCATACAGGGATATCATACCAGACTTCCAATACTATATTTAATATTAATCAACTATCATCATCCAATCATATATCAATCCAAGTATTCAAAACAGTTGTCATAGCCAATATTCCTCAATTAATATATCATACAGATATAAATGTAATCATATAATGCATGTGCATTTAGACTCAATGTTCTTACTCCATGGAGCTAAACTCAGGTCGGAGAAATGATCGAAAAGATCTGTCGGTACCACATGCCTCAGACCACGTGCTATAATCCTCATTTTGATTTTGCACATCTAGCATATACACGACAGTCTTTATCAGATCTTGAATAAGAATAGTGTCTCGGTCAGGATCATCGGTGTGTTGCATCGGTCTAACCTACGGGAAGAAGCGCGACCAACCACCTGTAAGCAACCCGCACCCGATGCCCCCAAGGTCAACAAGTGACTTACACTACGCATATCGCACCCACTCAAGAGGTGTGTTTCTCCTAGGCAATCAGCCATATTCAGTCCTCATCGGACCATTCCAATGCATGTATAATGCACCAAATACCAATCACAGGTATATCTTATAATTTCTCATATATAGTTTATACAATGCACGGATATATCAGTGCAAGTCCAACCACAAGGGCCATTCTTTTCAAATTTGTTTGTTCAATTAAATCATATGTCTCAACGCATATATATTTTTTTCAATGCATCTAAAATGCACCACGTGCCAATAACAGGCAAAACTCGTTCGTTGTTTTCACAAACAGTGTTCATACACTGGTTTTACAGTAATCATACTATATTTTTTTTTTCAATAACAAAATCATGTTATCATGTTTTCATAGTTATAAAACACTGTTGTCGTGTTTTCACAATCTCGCAACATTTTTGTTACGTTTTCATAATTCTAAAACATTTCTATTACGTTTTCACAACATCATTACACTTGGTCGTGCACTTATCTTGAGAAAAAGGTGAGAGAGACTTTGTTTGATTAATTGATATAAAGATGATAGGAATCAAGTGAAGAGTCAATATTTAGCCCCCCCCAAAGCTACTTGGCCGTGAGCCATCTTGAAATAAAAACAAAAGTGATAGAAATGAATGAAAGATAGCATATTTTTCTTTTACCAAACATGCATGGCCGTAGACTTAAAAGGAATGGCCACCAAAATTGACTAATTTTGTGTAGCTTATTCAATTATTATTATTAGAAGAATGACCAAGTATTATTTGAATGTAAAATTTGTCTTCTAACTTGATGCATGGCCGTAGCTATGCTTAGAAAGAAAGAAGAAAATATTTTTGCTTTAGGAAAATGATCAATAATGATGTATAATTGACCAAGACATTTAATAATGACATAAAGTTTTTCTTTAGCTCCAAAAACAACCACAAAACTGTCCCCCACCTTGCATTATGCACTTAATAATTTGTCATCTTTTCATGCCATTATTTAGAGCATTCTAAGCCATTGATTAATTCAATGGTTAGGATTAAGATAGACTTTTGATTAGAAGACTTAATCTAGGCCATTGGATCTTTCTCCTTTAAATTCTAACCATTAGATGTGTCTCCAAAATGAAGGGTCAAGATTACTCCTTCTTACTTTTAATCCAAGGGTCATAATTAGTCTTTGCTACTTTTTAAGACTTAATCTTCACCATTGATTAAATCTTCATCCAATGGTCATAAATGGTCCTTGTTACTTTACAAGACCAAATCTCCACCCTTGATCACTTCTAAATCCAATGGTTGTAAATGGTCATAGCCATTATATAAAACTAAATCTCTACCATTGATTTAATCTCCATCTAACGGTTATAAATAATCCTATTTACTTTTAAGATCAAATCTCCACCGTTGATTAAATCAAGATCAAGTCTCCATCGTTAATTAAATCAATGGTGGATATCCAAACCACCAATGTTGACTTAAGCAATATAATTTCGATTTTTATCTACTAAAATCCCACGAAAGATTATATTTACTGTATTTTTATTATCTGATAAATAAATACAGTACAAAATACAGTACAAGAAAATTTCTAAAACTGTTTCCGGATTCAGGTTTAGTAAGATCCCCTGTCTCTGTGTAAACAGTACAAATTTTTCTATGCGTAGAAAAAATTTTACTTTTGCGGGACCCACCTAGGCCCACGTAAGGTCACCTGGGCCCACATAGGACCACCTGAGCCCATATACAGTCAAAAAAATTCATAATCATCCACAAAAATTACAAATATTAGAAAACGTATGAAAATTAAGTCAGATTATTAAAAATAATTAACAGTCAAGAGAAATAAATATTTAAAGATTTTCTCCGGCCCAAAAATTATTATTTTCTTGACACGGAGTAAATCACTCAAAACGATCAAATACGCTGACGGAATAAATAAAATAATTTTACAGTGCACAAAAATTATTAAATAGTAAAATTATGTTAACTGTCAAAATTATTGTTTAAGAGATAGGAAATTCAGGATGTTACAATACTCCCCCCCTAAAAAGAAATTTCGTCCTCGAAATTTGACAAACATGATTTCACACCCTCAAAATAAATATGAATATTACTCTTTCATCTTTTCTTCCAGTTCCCATGTAGCTTCCTTTCTTACATCTTTCTATACTATTCTAACCAACAAAATCTTTTTGCCTGACGTTCAACTTCTCCTGATCAAATAGATATCTTAAACTCCTAGTTACTGAAGATATTGAATATTACTCCAGAAAGAAAGTATCTCCATATCTCTAATACCAATACAGCGGCTACCAACCTTCATTCATGCCTAGAATAGTTTTTCTCAAATGACTTCAATTTCCTGAAAATCATACCCTACAACTCTTCTATTCTGCATAAGCACATATCTTAAGCTCCGATGTAATATGTCACTGTTCACCTCTAATGGTTCACTAGGATTAGATAAAACTAATACTGGAGAAGTACTTCAAACATATTTCAATTCCTAAAATTTTTTTCTTATATGCATCAGTCTATACGAATGCTTAATCCTTTCTGATAAGCTGGGTGAGAAGTCCTATGATCCAAAAATTTTCCAAGATTTCCATTACTGTCTTTTTGACTTTCCCACTGAAAAATTGTTTTCAAACTTTGAAGGATCCACCACGCTCATGCTGCGCCACTCCGATACTATGATATGGATATAAATAGGAATATCCTTTCTTGCAAAATATTCTTTCTTGCAAATGCAATATATGAAAGAACATTATAGAGGTTTAGGAAGAAAAGGTAGCGAAATGATCTGATATGTTACCAAACATATTCAACAAGAATTTGATTTTGCCTGATTTTCAGGAATGACTTTTTTTTTTTTGAATTATTAACACCTTATTGAGACATTCTCATAGGATATGGTTGAAAAATAACCAATCCGTTTGAAGATCATATCTGTTTATGAAACAGATCAAACTAACACAAAATTTTGAACGACAGATCAAACTAACACAAAGATTTGATCTATAACAATATTTGAATAACACAAGTAGCTCGATCGACTAAGAATAGAAATAGAAATAAACAAATCAGAGGATAACGAATATCTCTAACATATAATTGATCTACTCAATCATATGCCACACAGAATAAGTTGCTCACAGAAATATTCAGTATGGTTTATAGGTTAGCTTCAATGACGCAATCTCCATTGTTTAAGTCTTCCACTCAGAACACTCCCATTCCATTCGGAGTAACAACTTTCCTTACTACCCAAGATTTTACTAACAGAAAACTCTATTTTCAAAGAGCATAATCTCTGGGAAAATTTGTCCAACTTTTCAGCAAATTGTTTCCTTGACTTACATTCTTTCATTAAGTACTTTCTTTCACATCACTTATTGCTTTTGGTTTCCTTAATGGTTGTAAATAAATCTTCCGTTGAAATCAATCACTTTTCTAATATCCCTAAGAAAGAAATACCAGGTCCCAAAAATTACGAAATCTTATATTCCAAGACTGATTCTCTTCCATCAGATCCTGAACCTCAATTTTCAGTTTCCGCTGTTCAGCGATCCTCTGTTCGTGCAGTCGTCTTTCCACATTGCTCTCGTTGCTCCCGTAGCTGCAACTGCAATACTAGTAACATGTTCCACTTGCACACAAGTACAACTATTCCGAGCCATTTCCTCTTTTTTTTTCCTCAGAGATGAGCGAATCGAAATATAATGGATCTGATATCCATTATAAACAACATTGTCTCCTTTCGGAAAACAATAACACAGAGAACACAACACAAGCAAAATAGACCTAACCACAAATCCCAAAAGACTCAAACCGTGCTCTGATACCAACTAATGTAACACCTTCCCTAGAGTATCACATGTCTGGCTATCGACTCAAAATCTGAAAAAAAAGTTCGCACAAAGTTTGAGTTATAAAATATGGGTTTTAAAATTTCTTATTTACTGAAACGTAAATTTACTGAAAATATTAGGTAATATTGAAAATCATATTTCAACTATTCATTATGCAATATTGACACCAATTAATATTTCATAATTTAAAGAGAAATATAAAATTAACAGACTCTTTTTTTTAACAGTAGCAAACCCTATAACGGGTCCTACTTAATAGCACGGTACAACACTAACGAGAAACTTTAACAAACTTATTCCTTTTTTTGTCCATCTTGATGCATCAGACATCTGTTCCTTTGTCAACACTGCACACCTTCGAGTCTTGAATGTCCACTCCTTATTGTTGTCACCAATCTCAGAGTATCCATCGCCCGTTATGTCTAAGACAACTCGATCCTTCTATTATTTGATTTTAACAAAGATGACACAAAAAAACAACATAACAAAGAGGTGAGATCACCTACACCAATACCAACATAGTAGTACAGAGATAACACAAACAGCAATATCATACAGGGATATCATACCAGACTTCCAATACTATATTTAATATTAATCAACTATCATCATCTAATCATATATCAATCCAAGTATTCAAAACAGTTGTCATAGTCAATATTCCTCAATTAATATATCATACAAATATAAATGTAATCATATAATGCATGTGCATTTAGACTCAATGTTCCTACTCTATGGAGCTAAACTCAGGTCGGAGAAATGATCGAAAAGATCTGTCGGTACCACATGCCTCAGACCATGTGCTATAATCCTCATTTTGATTTTGCACATCTAGCATATACACAACAGTCTTTATCAGATCTTGAATAAGAATAGTATCTCGGTCAGGATCATCGGTGTGTTGCATCGGTCTAACTTACGGGAAGAAGCGCGACCAACCACCCGTGTAAGCAACCCGCACCCCGATGCCTCCAAGGTCAACAAGTGACTTACACTACGCATATCGCACCCACTCAAGAGGTGTGTTTCTCCTAGGCAATCAGTCATATCCAGTCCTCATCGGACCATTCCAATGCATGTATAATGCACCAAATACCAATCATAGGTATATCTCATAATTTCTCATATATAGTTTATACAATGCACGAATATATCAGTACAAGTCCAACCACAAGGGCCATTCTTTTCAAATTCGTTTGTTCAATTAAATCATATGTCTCAACGCATATATTTTTTTTTTCAATGCATCTAAAATGCACCACGTGCCAATAACAGGCAAAACTCGTTCGTTGTTTTCACAAACAGTGTTCATACACTGGTTTTACAGTAATTATACTATTTTTTTTTTCAATAACAAAATCATATTATCATGTTTTCATAGTTATAAAACACTGTTGTCATGTTTTCACAATCTCGCAACATTTCTGTTACGTTTTCACAATCCTAAAATATTTCTATTACGTTTTCACAATATCGTAACACTTTTGTTACGTTTTCAAAATACCGTAACACTTCTGTTGCACTTTTAAATCACGTATTAATTTTTCAACATTTTTCTCAATCACATAAAAATATACGTTTCTCAAATTGCGTAGCAATTTTCCATCATTTTCAAAATCGCGTAACTTAAAAATCATTCTTTTAAGTTGCGTAAATCATTTTCCATCATTCTCAAAATATTTAAAACACTTTCCAAAACACATAACGACTTTTCGCCACTTTTTACAATCACGTAAAAATAATTCATCACTTTTCAATCACGTAGTGATTTTTCAATAGTAATTCAAATTACATAAAATATTTAAATGTAATTCAAATCGCGTAGAAATATTTCAACGTATTTCAAATCACGTAGAAATATTTTACTGTATTTCAAATCGTTTTTAAGATATGTAAAATATTTTTCAACATTTTACAATCACGTAAAATATTCCTCAATATTTCAAACATTATTTTAGACTTAAATAAATCAATATCATTTTCAACATATTTTTCAAATTGCGTAACTTAAAAATCACGTTTTTAAGATACGTAAAACATTTTTCATCACCATTTCATTACAAAAAATATTTCTTAACCTTCAAAAATTCATTTTCAACCTTTCTCAAAATAATATGACTTTGTATTTCATTTTTCACATTTTCTTACTCAAGAAAATCTTTTTCCACATTTCTTTACTCAAGAAATCCTTTTCCAAAATATAATCCACAAAAATCACTTTTCCATTAATATAAATCAACGTTTCAAAACTTAACATTTTCTAACGTATTTCAAAACTTGAAAATCAGTTATACGTTAGTAAATTTTTAAAACACTATTATATTCTCCATTTTTCTCAAATTAATTCTAAGATCAATTTTCTTCAAAATAAATTGAAGTTCGAAAACATTTTCGTTTGCAAAAACTTGATTTCTCAAGTGATAAAATGCTCTAATTCCCTTTCCGAAATTTTTATACCAAATCAATTATATTTTCACTTTGTTTTCAAAAAAATAATCAAGGAAATACAAGTCCTCAAAAACGTGGACATGACTACAGAAATCATCAAAACATTTTTCCTTCTAAGTCAATATGGTTTTACACAAACAAAACCATTAAAATCTTTGTTTTCAAAATCGAAAATACCGATGGTCATAAAAACCAAACCCATTTGTTCAAATTCATTTTTACTTTCTTTGCAAATCCTTTTTCACTTTCTTTGCAAATTCTTAAAATCAACATTGCTATTTTCATTTAAAAACTCATGTTTAGTAAAACACTTAAAAACTTTTTTACACAAAATAAACCAATAAAAATCCTTCTAAAACCGTGTTCATGTACTTTTTGAAAAATAAACTCTTTGTTCATTTTCCTTGTTTTTCTAAACATCTCATTTCATCATTCATAAAAATATTAATTTGTGAACACCTATCTTGAGGTGTCTTGGCCGAAATTCACCATGTTCTAGGAATCAAAAATTAATTCTCTTGTTCTTGAAAATTTTCAACATAGACCTCACTCTTGAGAGTCAAAAACCGTAGCCTCCCTTTGGCCATTGGAACCAAAAATTGATTTTCTTTCCATCATCACATCATGGCATATACATACGTATTCAAATATATATCACAAGCATGCCAAAATCAAAGCAATAAATCATACAAATCATACCAAACATAGGCAAATAATCAAAGCACATAAACACCCACAAATTATTACATAACTATGGATATGAATCCTCACATGGATTCACCATCCATCAAATATAAGACCATCTCTCACCACCATGCTTGGTTGGTGAGATGGATCTCCCTCTTACCTCTTGAAGATCCTCAAAAGCTCTTTGTTTTGCTTCTTTTCCAAGTCCTTCACCACCAAGGGCTTCTCAAATACAAAAAAAAATACATAAAAATTAGTATAATAAGCTTGATTAAGAGAAACCATGGATCAAACATGGTTTAGATCATGAAAAAGAAGAGAAGAAATGAAGTTTCCTTACACTTCACCATAAATACCCCATAACTTTGATCTTGAAGAAAGTCCATGAAGATGAATGATTTAGAGGAAATCTCCAACATGAAAGTTGCTTAGAATATCATGTAGATTCAAGATCTATGGTTGGATGAAATTAAAAAGTGATGGAGAGTGGTTTTAGGGTGCTTGGCCGAAACCACCATGAAGAAGGGATGGAGAGAAAGTGGAGAGAAATTTGATATGGTTCTTTGGTTCTTGAAATAGAAAAAAAAATATTCAAGTAAACTAAAGTCACAATTTTGGCTTCCTAAGGCTTCCTTGGCCGTGCACTTATCTTGAGAAAAAGGTGAGAGAGACTTTGTTTGACTAATTGATAGAAAGATGATAGGAATCAAGTGAAGAGTCAATATTTAGCCCCCCCAAAGCTACTTGGCCGTGAGCCATCTTGAAATAAAATCAAAAGTGATAGAAATGAATGAAAAATAGCATGTTTTTCTTTTACTAAACATGCATGGCCGTAGACTTAAAAGGAATGGCCACTAAAATTGACTAATTTTGTGTAGCTTCTTCAATTATTATTATTAGAAGAATGACCAAGTATTATTTGAATGTAAAATTTGTCTTCTAACTTGATGCATGGCCGTAGCTATGCTTAGAAAGAAAGAAGAAAATATTTTTGCTTTAGGAAAATAATCAATAATGATGTATAATTGACCAAGACATTTAATAATGACATAAAGTTTTTCTTTAGCTCCAAAAATAACCACAAAACCGTCCCCCACCTTGCATTATGCACTTAAATAATTTGTCATCTTTTCATGCCATTATTTAGAGCATTCTAAGCCATTGATTAATTCAATGGTTAAGATTAAGATAGATTTTTGATTAGAAGACTTAATCTAGGCCATTGGATCTTTCTCCTTTAAATTCTAACCATTAGATGTGTCTCCAAAATGAATGGTCAAGATTACTCCTTCTTACTTTTAATCCAAGGGTCATAATTAGCTTTGCTACTTTTTAAGACTTAATCTTCACCATTGATTAAATCTTCGTCCAATGGTCATAAATGGTCCTTGTTACTTTACAAGACCAAAACAACAATTAATATAAATAAATGGTCATACAACAAGCAGAGAAATCGATAGTGGTGAAAGGCTTACGATGGCACAAATCGGATACAAGCTTCGTTCATAATTTGAAAAAGAGTCTCTAGTCGCATTTGAGGAGGCACTCCAAAAAGTTCTCATTTCTTTTGTTCATTTCCACAGAGAAATCGATAACACTGCATTGGGTATGGATCTAACACACCCAAATCAGCCAATAAATCCCATACATCTGATTCACTATAATGGCGAGGCTTACTTTGTTGCATGATGGTTAGCCCTTTTCTCAGCAATTTCAACCTGTCTTTCAGCCACTGCAACTTACCTTTCAGCCACTTCATGCAGTTTATCCACAACAAAGTTTCCCTCCTTCAGAACTTCAACTAATGAATTAATTCCCAAGGCAACCGTCTCATACTGAGCCTCTACCAAATCAACCATGTGAGCTTTACGCTTAATACCCCTTGAGGATGAAGTCCCACCTAATTGATTAGATTGACCATAAGTAGGACTGAATTGATCCAAATTGCCAGCTGAGTGTGGGGTGTCATTTCCCATATTTACATTAGTATCAGCCCTTCCAACAACTTCAAATGAGTCGTTTAAATCAATAGTTTGCCTTTCCCATTGTTTGAGCCTCTCTTTTGCAGTTGTGGCATTTTTACCGGTAGCTCTATCAGTACCAAACATCTCCTTCAGTATGTCATAATGCTTAATTTGCATTCTTTTCCATTTTGCTACATATGGTTTATCCTAAGAATGAAAAAAAAAGATTATGTTTAGACAAATAATTACAATAAACTTTCCCTTTCATAAGCTGAATGAACATCAATAACTAAAAAAAATAGATGAAAAATAAATAAATTTTCCCTTTCTTCATTACCTTGATTAAATCCTCCCAAACTTCTTCCTCAGCTTCAAATTTTTTTGTTATAGGACTCCATGAAAACCCACTTAAGCTGTTAAATAGATCATATGCCTCTGCAAAATGATCTTTCAAAGTCTTCATTCTATTTTTTAAATGTTGCTTTGTAATTTGTGGACCAATTTCTATCCTTAGGACCTGCACCACATTGGCATATGCTTCACTCGTCCATGAGCCATCCTGTTTATTGCCCTTCGTAAATTGTTCCATAAATGCATTCAACAATGTGTGGTCCATATCATCAGACCATCGCATATTGTCTTTAGAAGGATGATCAGTATCTGGTGCAACTTTCTTTCCCCTAGACATCTTTAAACCTGCATGATACCTCAAAAGACACATAAAGAACATTATACAACGATTATATTTTCAATTACAAGGTATATCCAAATTACATAAAACTTTAACTCAGGTAAAATAATAAACCAACCAAATATAATAATAGCATTCAAATTACAAGCCATAACCTAATTATTAAAGTAAACATAGTATATAGCACTTCACCATATACATATCATCTAAATAATATAAAATGGTACATTAAAGTATACATTTAAAACTAATTGTCACACTTAAGCTTAGTAAGCATTCCACATTTTAGCTGCAATGTTATCTCTTAAAATTGCTCCTTACCTATAATCCTTATCACGTGGTTGGTGCGAAACTGGTTGTGATCTATCTATATCTTGTTCTAGTAACTCCCGATCTACTTCAGCAATTATGGACTCATCAATATCAATACTTATTACAAAGTTATGCAATATACAACAAGCAAGCACTATGTCTATCATTGTTTTAAATGAGTAATGTGGTTCGGTGCCACTAGCTATAATTGGAAATCTTTTCTTTAGAACTCCAAAAGTTCTTTCAATAACATTTCGTAGTGAAGCATGTCGGTGATTGAATAGTTCTTTAGTATTTTGTGGCTCACGCGATGCATACTCCTTCAAATGATAACGAACACCTCTGTATGGTGTAAGTACCCCACGTTTTAGCATAAATCCACCATCCCCTAGATAGAATTTCCCTACAAAGATTATATACAAATTATGTACCAACATGTCACATAATTTGATCCTAATTTAATATATTATAATTATTAAATACATTAATGTGCCACTAACCTTCTGGAATTCTAAGTGGGTCTTCCTTACTTAAAGCATTTTTTAAAATTCTTGAGTCAGATGTTGTTCCTTCCCACCCAGGTAACACATGTGAATTTCATATCAAAATTACATGCAGCAAAAACATTTTGGGTGGGATAGTCTTTTCTTCCACGAAATCGAGGGGCCTCGGCCCTTGATACCTTCACACGAATATGTGTTCCATCTATAGCTCCAATGCAATCCTTTTTTAGTCAATAATTTCAAATGTTAGCAATATACTTCCATGTTGACTACATGCTTGAGGGTAATTATAAGTAAATAAAAAAATCAGTACTTTAAAGTAAGGATAAAATCTGCTATTGCTAAGTATTTGTGGAGGGACATCCCTACCAGAAGGTTGCACAAGAAACTCTTCCTCTAATGAAATGATAGCACATAAAACATTGTGAAAGTGACGACTAATTGTCTCCCCTGAACGAAGGAAAAAGAAAGAGACAGTTCTATTTTTTACGTTATGGCCTAAAATGTGTAAGAATTTAGCAACTTGCTCCTCAACTGTAGAGCGTATTGAATCTTTTACTATACCGGTTGCTCTTAATTTCTTACATAAATGCTCCAGGGCCCATACGTATGACATCCCGACATTTTTCTGTCTCTAGTAGTTGTCTCATTAATTGAAGACGCCTACTTTCTCTTTCAGAATTTCCGTCACTAATTTGATTTAGTCTACAATTTGACAACAGCGGCAACAAATGTAATGCGTGCACAATATAACATAATAGAACTACAACACAAATGCATTGCCTCTTATCCAACTCTTTTCTTACATGACTTAAGACTTGCACCTCGGGAGGCAAAGCAAAATTAATCATTCGCTTTACTTGTAACTCCACGTCATTTATGTCTTCTGTGCCATCTTCAAAATTCACGTCTTCAATATTGGAAGTCATTTCTGTCTATATATATATATATATATATATATATATATATATATATATATATAAAAAAGTCAGATTATGTATTGTGATATGAATACGCAAAAACAAAAATCAATTAGTCGATATCAACAAACAATTGGAAGTAAGATTAGCAAGTTTAATATACATTAACATAAGCATCCCAACAGAAAATCTCTTATCAATGTCAGAACAGTTGTCAAGATTACACCCCTAGTAGTTGAAGACAATAATTACAGGTCAAGAGAGAACAAGTTATGTTTGGTTCTTTTAGGGGTAGTGGATGAATTAATTACAAGGTTCAAGAAGATTGAAATTACGTATGAGCTTGTATTAACTAATGAGTAACAGCACAGCAAAACTTGCCTAATGTTTGGTTCTTTTAGGGGCAATGGTTCTTTTTACTATTTCTTTTGTCCTCTGTCATGTTAGGCCAAAGATGGGGGATCTCAATTCTTTTCTAATATAAAACTTCTTTACCCACATCTTACACACAACTTTGCTCACACTTGAATTAGATTAGAATTAATCTTTTACCGGGCATGTAATTCTGCAAAGATGGTGGTTTTGCCTACAAGAGCAGAATGTTAGACCAAATGAAAAGATTATGAGAGCTAGCTCATCCAAAACATGAAACTAGCTAGATATTTTATCCCTTAATACTCTTCTGGTAAATTCTGGTAGGCTCTTATGTTTACTTAGTTGAAAGTCCTTTCATTTGCATGTAATTTACCAACATTTTTTTTATCTATAAAAGGAGAAATATATATATATATATATATATATATATATATATATATATATATATATATATATATATATATATATATATATATAGTAGTAACTAGTAAGGAAGGAATAAAATTATGGCCAAAGGAAGGGAGAGCAAAGAACTCAATGGAAACTCAAACATAAAAGAGGTTAATAGGAAACATGTACAACATACGTCTTGTGCCTTAAAGAAACCATAAACCCACTTCATAGAAATCTGTACTCTGTAGAATTCTAAGAGTTGGCATTTACTTAACTATTCACTAATATTGATTGTTATAATTTGTTATTGCCATACAATTATTGAGGAATTTTTAAAGTCACTCAAATGCAGGAAATGTACCCAAGTGTCAGATCAACATATCATAGAAATGTACAAGTACCTCTCCTTGATGTGCACCTATATGCATCTACAAGTACAATGGGGAATGCTGGCCTCCCATAAAATCAACACTCCGAGAAACTTTTCAACCATTACCTTGTTTGAAAAAGGAATAAACATAGACCATGCGTAGTAATTGAAATGGTTAAGCCCCTTAACTCACTGATTCTCATTATTGAAGTTCTTAAGTAAAACAAGTAACTTACTAAAGAACATTTGATCTGAATATTTTGCACTATTCTATATATTGGAAGAAAAATTAATACTCACTAATCAACATTCTTAGGTGTTTTGGCGGTTGTAAACTCAGAGCAGCCCTTGACCCTTCTAAAAGTGATGAAAATAATGATGTAATGTATAACCAGACTCTAGAACTACGAGAAACTTATGTTGTTGGAAGCAGAAGACGAGAAGAGAGAATAAACTTGAAAGACTATATGTACTTGATAATCTATTCCACTTCAACAACAAAGACAAAAACTTTGAAATCACACAGGTAAAAGGTTATTCATATTAACTTTACTTATTGTGGTTCACGTATGATAGCCAATAACTAATTACAATAGAGGTTGAGGCACAAACAAATTAAAAATCCATAATACAAAAGTTCCCTACTGCTGGGATTGAGCTTGGCAGTGAATTTGCTTACTAGAAAGTGAAAACGGGCGGCTGAGAGAGACGGAGGAGAGACGCGGTGTTGGACGGGGGCAAAGGGCGCAACGGAGCGGATGGCTTGGATCTGAGCTCCGCGATTGCAGCTGACCGGAGCGACGGCGAAGGAGGGATGCAATGGAGCACACACGTGGCAGAGGAGACACGAAACGGAGAAGACACGCGACGGAGTAGCTGGATCTCACCGTCGATGGTGTCCCATGGCTGAATGGGAGGAAAGAAGAGGAATGGGGTAGTGTAGGAGCTCACTTCTGCATGGGGAAAGAATGGGGAAAGGAGAAATGCAAATTTCAGATCTAAATGTGGGGGTATAAGGGTAATTTGATATCAATATCACACAATCTTTCCATTTTCTGTGCATCTGAGGAGAGAAAATGTTTTGGGTGGATCCCACATCAAAGTTTTCTATCTTCTCTATTTTCTTTGCTATGCCAAACGAGAGAAAATCACATATTCTCCTCATTTTCTCTCTTCCCATTTTCTTTCCTTCTATTTTCTCTTGAAACAAACAATGCATAAAAAATTAAGCATTTTGATATACTCGATCAAAACATGCAGCAGAATAAGTCTAACAAAGATACAACTATTGTAGATTACTCAAATACAACTTAAGTTATAAGATAAATCAGGTAAATAAGCTAGATATCAAGTTCTTAAAAAACAAAACTTTAAATTACCAAGATGACAAGATATACAATAAATAAATATATTACACCAAATACTGAAATTAAAGAGTGTATGGAAGAGAGAATCAAACTCAAGAATTTATCTTGGTTCAGCCACCATTCAAATGAAACAAGTTTCAAAATAAAATTTAAAGTATTTTTAAAGTTATGATCAAAAGAGTAACTAAAGGTCATCTTTTCAAAACTCAAACTTGACTATTTTTCATAATTTTGAATTACTAGCATGACTAGCTTTTCAAAACATGTTTGTTGAGTATTTTAGCATGTAAGAACCCTTTGTAAAGATTTAAAAATATATTTGAGCTCTTTTCTTGTAAAATCTCTATCTTTACATATGAAAAAACCTAAAAAGAAAATATACTAATTCTAGTCTTTAGGCTTCTTGATGTAATCTAAGCTTTCAAAAATTTCTTCTCTTCAAATCTTGAAAATGCTTAGAATATCATATCATTCTCATTCTTCTTAATTTTAGCATAATTGTGATCTTTTGCTTTTTTGTTGCAATGCTTACTCTTGGTATTTGGACTATCCTACAAAGTATTAATCACTTAAACAAACATAATTAGTCCAAATTCATAAATCAATATATTCATATGCATGATTCATAAATGTATAACTCTAGTTAGTTTAACATGCATATAATACGACTTTCATAGACACACTCAAATAAGACATTTATCAATTACTAATAGATATATTCTATATATGATGCAACATTTTCATGTAAAAAGAACCAAATCCAATATTAATTTAATACGACTCATATAACATATTATTTGATATTTTCTATAAAAAAATTCTATAAAGAATATGCATGATTCTTATATGAAATATAACAAGATGTAGTACATGATAATATAATCTATTAAGCACATTTATGTAGTATAAACATAATTCTTTTTGTCTTGTATTTGTCATCATCAAAACTTAACATATTAAACTATTAGGACAAACTTATTTCTACATAAAGTATCCCTAAAACTAACCCCAAATAATAATAATAAAAATATTCTTCAAAAAAAGAACCACAAATGTGCATGGTGTACAGTATCTATGTCAAACTTGCCACACCCAATTACTGCATACATAAATAGTAATTTAACTATTAATCATACCAACCCTAAAGAATAAGTTATCCCCCTAAAATTGAACCCCAAATAAAAAAAGAGATTCTTTAGCAAAGGAACCACAATGTATGCAAGGTATATAGTGTACGTACCTGAACCTATGGTTTGTGGACAAAAATCCTTCATGTGCTTCCCACTGACACCAACCCAGCGAATCTTCCATAGGACCTCAACATAGGAACTTTGAGATAGATGCTTTGAATAGATTCTATTTGGTTGGAACAAAGTGTTCTAAATAAAGAATGAAAAATAAAAGGATGAAATTGGGGGAAACTAACTAAAATGGGGAAAAACCCTAGCTACTAATGTGGAGCATGAGCAGGTTACCAACTTGGATTTGTCTACTTAGATGACAATCCACAAGGTATCATTTATCCATGTAATCTAGTCTGATATGACGATGTTATAATGGAGTGAATGAGTTCAGAGACCTAATTACAAAATTTTATAACTATATGAACCTGATTACAAATTATCTTTTAAATTATAGAGACCTATTTGAATTTTGGGTGAAGCTATAGGGGCCTACAATGTAATTAAACCTTATTTATTTTATGTTTCATGTTTTTGTCCAAGAGTTTCCCCCCTCCTTTTTTTACTAATATATTTTTTAGTAAACACCCATATCTTTCAATGATATAGGTGACATAAATTAAATAGACATCAAAATCATCATTTTATATATGTACCGTGAAAACATCTTTAATGGAGCCTATAATTGATGGATTACATTAATGTCGACTTTTTAAAGAACCAAATTTATGTCATTTTCTATAATTGAATGACTAAATTGATGTTAACCTTTTTAGGAGAACCAAATTAATATCACCTATACAACAACAACAATCAAGCCTTTTCTCATTATGTGGGGTCGGTTACATGGATCAAACGACGTCATTGTGTCATATCATAAACCAAATATTCAGAAATGTCATTCAAATCTAAATCTTTTTTAATTGTTTCACTTATAGTGTTTCTTGGTCTCCATATACCTCTAACTATTGGACTATCCTCCACTTGATTTACTATTCTTACCAAAGCTTCTAAGGGTCTTCTCCTTACATGTCCAAACCACCTAAGATGAGATTCTATAATCTTTTCCATAATAGGTGCTACCCTTGCTTTTTATCTAATGCATTCATTCATAATCCTTTCTTGTCTTGTATAGCCACACATCCAACGCAACATCCTCATCTCTGCGACACTGATCTTATGCTCTTACTGACTTTTTACTGCCCAACATTCAGTACCATACAACATTGCGGGCCTTATAACTGTACAGTAAAATTTAGGATTTACCCTTAAGTTTGAGCGACACTTTTCTATCACAAATCACTCTTGAAGTACTTATCCATTTCATCCATCCATCTTGAATCATATGGTTTACCTCTCCCTATATCTCTCTATCATTTGGTATGATAGATCTAAGATACCTAAATCGTGTGACTTGTGGTATGGTGTGGTTCTCAATTTTCACTATTAAACTAGTATTAGAACGCTTCTTACTGAACTTATATTTCATATACTCAGTCTTACTCCTATTTAGACAGAAGTCATGTTCTTCTAAAATAAAATTAAATATATGGAAGTTAATATAATAAAATTATTTATTCCGTCTTACATATATGTTCTATCACCTATATCTTTGAAAAAATAAAATAAATGTTTACTCGATATATTTTCTAAGAAGTTAATACTTTTTTTTCTTTCTAGCACAAAGTAATGAGGAAATAAATGTAACTAAGATAGTAACGGATTTAGAGGTGATAATAATAGTATATTGATGCTAATGACTCTAAGAAATAAGTGGGTAACGGTGACTACATCAATGAGGTGTGATAATAGAGATCAAATAGCATATAGCAATGTAATAGTACTGTCGATAAAAAAGAGTCATGGGATCATGGCGACTGTACTAGTCAAAACAAATTCAAAAAACAAGTGTTGGAGGGCTAAAATAAGTATTAAATAAAATAACAACTTAAAAATAGTTTTATTTTATTTTTCAATAGAATGCATAAATTTTAAGCATATCTAAAACTATTTATTTATTCTTTCAAACATCTTGATTAGTTATTTATTAAATTGTTTATCATTTTTTTTTTTACAAATTGTAAAAGGCATATGTAAAAGTTATGAAATTTTTATAGCAATTAGCATTACATTAATACAAGTTAAGATTTTAAGATCAAAATGTTGAACAATTATGTGAAATAAATGTTTCTTTTGTTATAGACTACATACTTTATAATAAAGTTAGTTTTGTACATTTTTTTATATTTAGTTTGTACATCTTAAATATAAACTTGTATTAGGTTTATATAATTTCATATTGGATCAAAATTGGAGTCAAGGCTTATTTGTAATTTTCAAACTCTAAATTTTTATATATTTCAATTTTTCTTTAAAAAATAATGGCATTTCTCAAATAATGAAACCTATGTCAAATGTAGCTCATAATTTTAGTTATGCTAATTAAGAGCGACTCTTGCACTATTTTCTTTTGCATACCACAAAGCTATCCATCTATTTTTTTTTTCTTTGTATCAAAAGTGTAAGGGCCAAAATAAAAAAAAATAGTAAACTAAACATGACTTTTAAAAAAATTCATACACAAAAAACTAAATCTTAGAATAGTGGGGGACCATGGCTCCCCCTCCTCACACTAGATCCATCCCTGATATGCTAATGACAATGAAAAATAAATCCAGGTACTAATGCCACTCATAATGATGATAATTGAGAATCACCTTATAAGCATTTCTAATAAATTCAAAGAAAATGATATTTTACATAACCTTTTCAAATTTCTATTGTTTTTAACTTTCTAAGGGCAAGGGTTTCAAATTATAAGAAAGAATATTTAAATGAACTTAACCCCCAACACTTTTAAACTTTTAATCATGTCATTTCAAGCTTTTTTTTTTCTCAATAATTCAAATTGTTACGAATAAGAAGGGAAATGTTTTGTGTCTAACTTTTATACGCACACTGTATTTACGCTATATATTAATGTGAGAGAGATATCAAATCATCTTGTATGCAACTGTAGCATTCTCGTGGGATACAAAATGAGTTTGTGAGTGGGTTAGAAAAAGTTAGACGTATAAAAGTTGGACAAATAATGGGACTGCAAATAAGAATTCATAAAACATCTGTATGAATGAAAAATGGTTGCACAATTGCATTGGATTTTGTTGTCTCCTTACCAACGTGACATTTACGTGATTGGATAGCACTACTTAGCACTGCTTGGTAAACTATTTTGCGTCGTTCTATTTAGCATTGTTGTTCTTTTCTTCCCAAGAGTGTCCTTCCACTGAGGTGGGGCCTAAGGGTGCCTACTAGGAGCCCCACAGGGAGTGAGGATAGGGAATGGGAAGGGGCGAGAAACTTGCGGGGGATCGAATCCCCTTACTTTAATGTCCCTAAGCTTTTACCACGAGCTGCGTCAAGAGGACACACTCAAGCATTTAAAAAACACCCGATGGTTAATTAGTGGATAACTAGAATCTCAAATTTAGATTTCATTGAAAGTAGGTTTAGCATTAGTTGTGGGAGAGGGTGTGTTAGGTTTGACCCAAATTTTCATTAAAATTTGTATCAATAGTTTCATATTATATTGAAGATATGATAGATTTGTAAAGAAATATGAAAGATATAAGAGATTTGATATATATATGAGATTTGTTTATAATAAGAAATTAAGAAAGTTATAAAGAGGCTTGGAGAGCAAGTAGGATTGCATGGAGAGCAAAAGTGGTGTGTTATAAATACTTGTATTAGGAATTGGTAGGATTATGAGTATGGGAATAAGAGTATAAGAGAGTCTGTCTAGTAAGCCTGCAGGATAGACTTGTTTTGATAGTAGACTTGACTCTTTTCATCTGTGGATGTATGTATATTGGGTCGAACCACATTAAATTGTGCTTGATTTACTTTTTTAATTTTTCTCAATTACTAGTATTTATGCATGTTTGTGAAGATGAGGATATGATATTCCCCAACAAGATTGATGACAATGTGGTATTCCCTAAGATTGAAAGATGATATGTGGTATTCTCCAAAAGATTGATGAAGGGGATGTGGTATTCCCCAATGAGATTGAAGGGGAGATGCAGTATCCTCAGTAAGGGGTATTAGAGTTGATGGTTCGAGGATTTAGGTAATGGTATGGTCCCTTGGGCCTTTGTGTCAAAGGTCTTCTTAGTAATGTAGGTCAGGTGATGTGTCTCATTATGATGGTGGCAGATGTGACATATGTGTAGAAAGTCTTATTGATGTGGAGGTTAAGTGACATGTTCCATATCACGACGGTACAAACACGAAGATTTGATTGAAATATTTACTAGATTTGATTTGAAGATTTGTTTTGTTATGGATAGCGGTAGGTGTATCGAAAGTTTTCTTTGCATGGAAGTCAAGCTGCGTGTTCCATTGATAACTGTTGATTTGAAGATTTGAATATTTGCTTGTTGATGATAGAATTTGGATCAATGTAGATATTGTTGGGTTTGACTCAAATTCCATTAAAGATTTATATCAATAATTTCCTATTATATTGAAGATATGTGAAGATATGCTAGATTTGTAAAAGATATAATAGATTTGTAAAGGTATGTGAAAGATATAAGAAATTTGATAGATATATGAGATTTGTTTAAAATAGGAAGGTAGAAAAGTTATAAAGTGGCCTGGAGGTCAAGTAAGATTACTTGGAGAGCAAGTAGGAATTGCTTAGAAAGCAAAAGTGGTGGGTTATAATACTTGTATTAGAAATTGATAGGGTTATAAGTATGAGAATGAAAGTATGGGAAATTAGGGCTACACGACTTGACCCAATGACCTGAGAACCCAACCAACCTGACCCAACCCAATATAAAATATATGGGTTGGTTCAAGTCATTGGGTTTGTTCGGGTAGAACCCGATCAACCCGACCATTTATTGGTTCGGGTAACGGTTCAAGAAACTAACTCAATCACCCGACTCGATGATCCAATTAAATGACACCGTTCTGGGATACTCTAACTAATATCCTTCGTTTCTTCTTTCTCACCTGAGTCATCCTCCTCATTTCTCAAATATTTCTCTTCCTTATTTCTTTGAGTTCTTTATGCAAAATCCCAAATTAGAAGCCCTACTCCTAACCCTCTAGCTAGCGCCGCTCAATCCCATCCCTCTCTCACCAGAATTCTTCCTCTCCTCTCAGCCCAGCTGCCACCGGTGACGACGAGATCGTGACAGCCACCACCTCTGGTCCTATGCTCACACAGCCACAAGTTTATGACGCGACGTCTACTAAACACACAATCTTTTCTCTCTTTCTCACCAGAATACCTCAGCCTGTTGTTGTTTCTTTCATTTAATGTTGCTGTGGGTGGGGATCTATAAGATGAAAAAGAAGGAGAAAGAACCTTTGTATCTAGGAAAGAAAATTAAGCAGTACAAAACCTAAAAGTTTGAATCTTTAGGGGAAAAAACCAACAGGATGAAGACATGATCTGCAGAACAAACTTTTCTCAAAGTTTGAATCAAACATTTCTCAAAAATACAAAAAGATTATCAAATGCAAACAATGACAAAGTATGAAGGATGAATCTGCAGCTCTACTCTTGGATCTTGCCAATGTCACTTGCACGATCCTACCAGCGTCACTTGTATGATCTCGCAGGCAATGACATCGTTGGTGGTGTCACTTGTAGGTTGTAGCCAGTTGCTTGATGCTCACAATGACATCTCCGTCTCTCTGAAGCATCAGTCATAGATCGATCTGAGGCACTAGAAGGCCAAGGCAGTGCTGTTTTGGCGGTGGCGGCAGTGTTGTTTTGGTGGTGGTAGTCGTTGTCGTTCCTGGTAGAGATGTTTTCTTCGCTCTTCATCTATCCCGAGAAACACCTCATCGCCACTTCTGGTGTTGACGTCACTGGCTCCGACGAAGGCTCCGACGACGTCGATGGCGTTTTCTTCTGATTCCATCTCCGGTTCCGAGTTCATGCTAGTGTTTGAGGATTGAGAACTTAGATATCAATTAGGTTTTTTCCTTTGTAAACCGGGTTAGATGGAGACCCGAAACCCAATGGGTTTTTTATAAACCAAATCCAACCAAATCCATACTTTTGTTTGGATCAAATGGACCCGCTCCATTGAGTAATAATCCAAGGGTTAAATGAACAATCTGATGACCCAACCCGATCAACCCGTCTATAGGTCGGGTTGGTTCGGTTTGGGTTATCTAGAAAAATTTCGAAAATCCAACCCAACCTAACTCGAACTTAATTGATTGGTTATGATTTTTTTTTCCTTTAAACCCGACCTAACCTGACCTATGTGCAGCCCTATGGGAAATATTGTCTTATAGGGCTAGACTTGTTTTAATTGTAGGCTTGACTCTTTTCATCCGTAGATGTAAGTATATTGAGTTGGACCACATTAAATTATACTTGATTTGTTTTTATGTTTTTTCTAATTACTAATATTTATGTATGTTTGTGAAGACAGAGATGCGATATTCTCTTACAAAATTAATGGGGATGTAGTATTTCCCAAGATTAAAAGAGAGGATGCGGTATTCTCCTAAAGATTGATGAAAAAGGATGTGATATTTCCCAATAAAATTGAAGGGGATGCCGTATTCCCCCAACAGGATGAACTACTCCCTTATTGTGAAGTGGAGAATACCTGACTTTAAAACAATCAAAGGTATCATCAACCAACATCTTTGGGGATAAATTCTGAAGTAAGCATAAAACTTCAAAATTTAGAGCAAGGTTATCAAAGAGGCGAATTATATCAATTTTGCACCTGTTTTAGCAACCTGCCAATAATGATACATGGACAATCCTGTTATTTCACGGGTGGATATACTATTTAGGCAAAAACTGATAACATAAAATGATGAGTTACACCTAAAATCTGTACATTTTTGTCAATTTTCTCTGAAGTTCTAGATCCCTACCAATGTCAGTAGTCGCAGTAATGGGAATGGCAGAATGGATCGGTCTTGAGTTATCCTGATCCAAATTCTGAGAGGGGTTTAGGATGTGTTTAGCACCTGGACTAAGTTTGACAGGACCTGATATTACCACGCCATCCATGTTAAAAGAATCAAAGCCAAGATAACTTCTAGGATTTAGATTCTGAGCCTCATTCTGACAACAGTTACTTCTTGCACTATCCACTCGAGGATCAAGTTCAACTGCTCTTGTGCTTCGTTGCAATTCTGAACTTGAGTTTTCTCGAGCCAACCCAGTCATGCGACTCAAGTTTCCTTGCACTTCTATATTAGGTAACTTGTTAGGTTTTGTAAGATCTACAAGATTAGCTGCATGTCTCTTCCTGGAATTTGTGCATGGATGATGGTCTTTGGTAGTCATATCATCTAACTTCACTCTGTCAGTGACCTTAACTACGTTTCTACAACCAATATTTATCGCAGAGGGTGGTTTGGTCACGGGTGTTACTGGAACATGTGGAGGTTGAACAATTGACGCTGGACAAAGAGGGGTCTTCTTGGGACAGTGATAAGTCACAGAATTAGGAGCATACAGAACTTCTGCTGAATGATTCACAGATGGTGTAGTAAAATTATTTCCCCATGTATTTTGAGGACAGCTTTTACAAGAAGAGATCCCTGGCAGCCTTTCATGTGTTGAGCCTAACAACCATCGTGGTAAACTTCTATAGGACCTCTGAAACCAAGGTGTTTTGGCCTGTTCTTCAACAACTGGGTGCAAGAAAGGAAATCCAAAGGCTGAATTCGTAACATGATGATGCTTCTTCCTGTCATTCAGCTCACCATTGCTTAAAGAAGTAGGCTGACTAAAATTGCAAGGAGTAGGTAGTACCTGAGACTGAAAGCTGAGTCCTTGAGGTTTAGCTCCATATATAAACTGCTCTGGCAAATCATCAGGTGCCCTATTATATACTGCACATGAAGTAGATGCTTGGGTAATATGGTGCAAATTAGAACTAGCATTTCTGCTGACTCCAAGGCTTCCATTTTGCGGTACATGATTACTTTGCAGATTAAGAAATTCAGAGTCTGGACCTTTCATCAATAAGGTACTTTGTAATGCCTGATTGCTTTGAATTTTCCCTGATTGTAACGCATTCTCATTTGATATTTGTAACTGTGAACCATATACCCAATCCTGCTTAGAACATCTTCCCAATAAAGAATTGTCTTTAGCAGAATTTTCAGAATATTGCCTTCTGGATTCCTCATCAGCCCAAACATCTCCTCTCAAAAATTGTTGCTTCTCCTCACTGCTTCTACCAATTGGAACATCTTTACCCATCAACCTCATTGTTGGTTGGCTGGAAATGGGTGAAATAAGATCAAAACTTTCTTTGGGAGAAATCATTCCATTTCCCTTGTGGTTTGGCACCTTGTCACGTTGATTCTGTTCAATGAAAGGGTTTCTCACAAGGTTCAACTCTGAATCAAGCGGCTGGACATAGTGATTGGAACACCTATTAGAATTACGCTGGAAGAGATCACTTATCTCCTTTCCATGTAACTCTGTAACACCTAACCTGGCTGGATAATGATGAAATGGACTTACCTGATCTTGAAGTGTCTTCTGAACAACATGCCTCTCACTAATGCTTAAATATTCCTGGTTACTTTGATGGAGAATATCATTCGCAGGTAAGCCATTTAAAGAACCTCTTAGTGTACATGACGTCTCTGGCTGGTTCATCCCTACTTTTCCACTTGAACTGAAATTGATTAGTTCACCATGAGAATTGAGTGGCAAACCAAAATAGTTCTGGTCCATGCAGTTATTTCTTACACTTTCTTTCCCCCAGCCAGGAAAGAGGAACGAGTTAAAATTCATATCTGCAGAAAATATGTGAGACGACAGTCTGCCACCCAAAGCTTGGCCATTATTTTCATTGTCTCCATCAGTATGCAATGGAAATTTAGGTCTCTCATTTCTTCTGTTATGTGAAGCAGAATAAGACGAAGGCTCCAGAAATGTCCTTGTATTTGCATTTGAGTTCACAGTGGCAGACTGAAAAGTTGGATCCTCCAAACGATCAATGAACTTTCCAGTGGAACTAAAAGCTGCAACAGATTCACACACTTGTGTATTAATGCCAGAAAGCTGTCCTGCTTGAAATGCAGAAAGTGATCTAGAAACGTGAGCATATGGAGAACAATGCAGTGTAGTTGTGTTACCTCTATCAAACCGATGAAAATTGTTATTATCACAAAATGCCACCTTTGATAATGATTCAGACTTCTCTACTAGGTGCTTTGATTTCTCTTGATTGGTACATGGCTTCAAGAAATTTTGTACAGCTACTTGTCCTGGAGCATTAGAAAACTGTTTACTTTCAATTGTTGGACAAACCTCGTTTCTCTTGTCTATGTTAATGGAAATGCTGTCATCATTTCTGTTTGCCTCCAAATTTGGAGTTCCTTCATCATTTCCAGTGAACTGCTCCTTTCCTAATGAAGCCAGCGCATCTGAAGATAAGTTGAACACGGTTTCATCAAAGGAGTTTTTCTTTTTTGGACCAAGTGTGTAATCCTTACCAGAGAATCTCACGTGCCTGTCTGACGTTGGCACTTGAACATCACAATGGCTTTCTTCAGTACCATCTTGAATATTACAACCACTTGAAGTACTTCCAGAAACATGTTTGTGATTCTTAAGAATGCCACGAATGGGAGACACTGCTTTTTGCTGCTTTCCAACTGTTTCACAGATTTTTACTTTTTCCTTTTTTTCTTCTGAAAGGATCTTTAAACCCAATTTCTTTTCATGGGCAGAAGAAGCATTAATGTCATCAAGTGCAACCGTTTTATTCCCAATTATACCTTTAAGCTTTCTGGAACTTCTTACTGGATTTTGCACCTTGCGCTTATAAGCATCTTCCTGAGACATACAAAGTTAACCAGCTTAATTAAGCCAAATAATGAAAATAATACATAAAAGTAACGTGATAGCTAGAGAAGGTTTCAACTTCAACATGCACCGCAACAGAAAGAAAAGGAGGGGGAAAATCTCAGTGACTCAGTGGAACCAGATTTTGGATTCCGAATGTGTTATTTTCTTTTATTTTCTCTCATTTTGTTTCTCTCTTTTCTTCTTCCCTTAATGTTGTGGCATTTTCAAGCGGAGGATGCATTCCACTTCTCAAAATAAAATTAAAAAGAAAAGAAACGGCAAGGTGGCAAGAAGATTTGAAGGGAAGTCTTTTGAGCCATGCATCATTAAATCAATTTAACTTTTTAAAATTATCTGTTAACACAAAAAACAAATGCAATTTTCAAAGTTTATCTCGAACTCCACGTATGGACCGTTTTATAAAATATAGACGATAATAATATATTTTTGATATCGAGTACAGTGATCATAAATAACTGGTGCAATGGATGTAACATTCTTGGCGCAAATAAATTCTTTAAAGATTTCAAAGAAAAATTCTTGAAATTATTATTTTTAATATTTATTTTCAGAAGAGGGAAATAAGTTCATAATAGGTAAAGGCTTTAAAGAATAATCTATATCTATATATTTGAAAGCATGGATGCCATTCCCTACTTTAACCGAACAATTCCCTTAGATATCTACTTCTAGTTTGCATAAATATTAGAAATAAATGAGAAGTGCCAAAATCTGATGCGAAGCAATAATCAATAAGCTCAACTATGCCACGCAGATATTTACAAAGCAACATGAGTGACCACAAGTTACTTGCTTCTCTTTTGTTAGAATATCTATAACATATCTCAGGATTAAATTATATTTAATTTTATATTATTTTAAAAATTTGATTTACACATAATTAAATATATTATTTTAATTATATTTATTATATTTTTTTTTTTGTATAGATTCTCGTTTGTCCCCACCTATAAAAAGTTTTTGTTGTTGTTGTATAAATTCTCGCTTGTATAAATAAGAAATTTTTTATACACACTAATAATTTAGAGAACATACAAAAACCTTCTTCAGACTTTTTCTGTGTTCTTGTTTCTTTGTTTCTAACATGGTATCAGAGCGGTACCATCTTCTGTGACCTGTCCTGTCACTATTCTACTGCCTAGTTCCCGAAAATGTGAAACTCCGATTAGTCACTCTCTTGCTGTGTTCTCTTTCTGACATCCTCTCTCTATCTCTCTGTCGTCACTTTCTCTCTCCTGTTCGTAGTTGGCTCCAAATCTACTACGCTCCTCCATTGCGCTCTACCGTTAGCTCCTGATCAATTCCACCTGATCTTACCTCTTCGATCAATTCTACCTAATCCAGCCTTTCTTTCCGCAGATTAACTCCGTTCCAGCCCGACTTTATGCAGTTTGGCCCTTGTCTCCGTCTCAGTCCCAAATGCACTGACCCCGTCTTCATTTCAGAAGCCTATCACACATTGATTGTGTGATATTAATTCATTTTCTTTTAGTGTGTTTAATTGTAACAATAGTTTTAGCTCGAGGAAGAGTGTTAGAATATCTAGAATATATCTCGATATTAAATTAGGCTTGATTTTGTGTTATCTTACAGAGTTGATTTACACATAATTAGATATATTATTTTAATTATATTTGATTATATTTTTTTTCTTTGTATAGACTCTCTCTCTATAAATAAAAAAAATCTTATACATACTAATAATTTAGAGAATATACAAAAATATTTTTTTGTAATTGTAGGATTTTTAAGTAGTGACTGTCATAGTCAAACTTTTTTTAATGATTTGGCAATTAAGGAATGATAATGTAAAAAAAAAGTATACTAACAATGCATTAAAATTAAATCTATAAATATAAACATAAGATTACATATGCATAGAAAACTTTATCTAAGTATTTCTTTAAAACTTCTAATTGTAAAGGGAAGCTTACGCTTTGTTTCTAATTAAACTGCATATGTAGCCAGCGCAATGCATGAGTGCTTTCTAAATCTTATTTATAACAGATAAGCAAAAATATTAAAATCTTAATTATATTTTTTTGGTACATATTAAAATTCTAATTATTAAATAAATCAAAATTAAACGCTTAATATAAACTACATATCCCGAAAAAACTTTATTTAATAAAAGAAAGTTAAATGAGCTTATACAAGTTATTATAAATATTAGTTTGAAAACGTCTAGCTGTAAATGAAATTAAGTTATGTTATGCTTAAAGTATACTATTCTATGAATGGGATTCCCCGTTTTAGTGTCTAATTTTTGTTTTTTTAACATTATTATTATTATTAATTACTCATTTGGAGTTTTAAATAAATATAAAAGAAGATAAAATTGTAAATACATCTTATTACTCATTTAATAATTTAAAAAAAATTATAAAAATGATAAGATTGTAATATAAAAAAGATATGATTATAAATACATCTTACCATCCATTTAAAGATTTAAAGATAAACACAAGATGATTCAAATAATCTTCATTATTATTTATTTTTTATTTTAACAAAAAAAAACCAAAAGAATTGACAAGTACGTAGTGCTGGTCAATACACTAGTATATATTATAATTGTATAACCCCATTCTCCATTCTGTCAGAAAATAATCACTTTGAAGAATCATATAGAGAAACTTTGAAGATTATGGAGTTCTTTAATATATCAGTAAAAGGTATAATTTTAGAACAATACAGTCTTATCAATTGTTTAATGTTTATATGAGTAGTTATGCCAACAGAAAACACATGCATGTAGCAAAATATAGTTATACAGTTATGATAAAATAATTATTATAGTTAAAATTATCTAATTTAATGAGTGAATAAAATAAATCAACATTACATATATATTTTTACCATGTATATCTTAGTGTTTTTACAAATAAATTTCAAGAATAAATGAATCCTTTAAAATGAGAATAAAAAACTGCCTCTAATTATAAAGGAGATTAAAAGAAAAAAATTTCTAAAGTAAAGCATATCTATTTCTAAGGAAAAGATTTAGAGTAATTCCTTAAAAAAATTTACTGGTAGATTAAGTAGAACTAATGAATTTTACTAAAGAGAAGGGGTGGGTAAGGCAAATGCATGAAACATGATGCTTACAAAATACTTTAAATTCATAAAAATCTGAGGCTTTTATAAGTAATGAACACTGAAATTCATTATGTACCTCTGTAGAAACTGTATTACATATTTCACATCTCATTCAAAATTCTGACTTCTATAGTCTCAATACCATAAAGTTCACTCAATTTTCATCAATAAAAAATCATTGATAGGCATGGAAAGAAAAAAACATTATGATTAGAATCAGAGTAAGAGAGGATTTTGATCCTCTTAATTTTTTTTTTTCTTAAATAATCAATAAATGAGAGAAATAAATATAAAAGTTATAAAAAAAATTTTATATATTATAATTGAGTTTCACTAATATAATTTTCTTTATGTCTATCTCTCAATTCCACTAAATCACTTGAGAAATTTTTTTTGAAAGAATCAAAGTAAGAGGACCTTGTTGGAATATAAAGTAATAACTAAAATTAGTCTAGAAACGTTAGATTTTAAAACAATCTAGACAATACTACAGACGACACTCCTAACAGCATTGTGATCAGTTGGCTTTCGAGTACATATCTAGACTCGGGAAAAATTTAGCACCAACCAACGAAGATCATCCTATATCAGCATTTTGCAACCTTCATGATCAGCTCCTTAAAGTTATACATTTGACAACTTCCACTTTCAAATTTCAGCCACCACTGCCATGTACTGATATTAATTTCGGGTTTATCCTTTCCGTAGTACTATATACTCTCTCCTATATGTTGTGATCTGGTAGCCACTCATTGATTTGAATGTATCTCGAAAATAACGCTTGTAAAAATGCGTAAAAAATACAAGCCACTTGGCCTTTGACTGAGACATAGGAGCAATTCTCACCATAGCCAACACTTTCAGAATGAAATCAGACGAGTCTCTTATTCACGTTATCAAACATGACACCAAAATCACTCACGAGTCATAAAGATTAATGCATAAAATAAATCACTTCAGAGAACGCCCATGCGATAATGATCTATAATTCTATATTACTCCAAATCAGAATATATTTTCTGACGAGGTGTCCATCTGGCATTACATAACCAAACATTCAACCGAACCGTATCACTACATAAACTTCTGGGTGTTCAGTAACAGACCCAATAAACGATCTTTCAAATTCTGAACCTTCACTT
Source organism: Ormosia emarginata (assembly GCA_029884605.1). Classification (NCBI taxonomy): domain Eukaryota; kingdom Viridiplantae; phylum Streptophyta; class Magnoliopsida; order Fabales; family Fabaceae; genus Ormosia; species Ormosia emarginata. Next base: position 1,247,100 of record JAQQTP010000015.1, on the reverse strand, counting down.
ACAGATCCCACAACCCAAATCTTATCCAACTGTAAGCTGTATATAAACCTCTACGTCAGAAAAAACTAGCCATAAGAGATGAGAATATGTTTATCTAGCTACCCATGATGATGCCCATATAATAAGTACCCTCAAATTATTAGATAATAGTGACGGGGCAGAAAAACCCCCTCATCTTTAGGCTCAGCTCTTCAACCTCGAAACCCATGAGTGACCCCTTCTAGCTAGGATACCTGTACTGACTAAACATCTTATAGATGGATCAACATTCTTGCAGCGCATTTCGCACCTATGAAGATGAAGGCCCTTATCTTCAACATATTTACACTATTTTCCAAACTTTTACACGCCGCTTATTTCGCGCAAGTACCAAACTAAAAACAACTCACTTTCCATCCACAAATCACAAATGCGATACCTATCTCTCTAATCACCTTTTTCAGTTGCAATTTTATGCAGAAAACGGACCACATAGAGTTAGGAAAGCTATTATCACATGGCATAATCAACTACATCAACACAGAAACTACAGTATTGGGTAATATTTTATGGCATAAAATCCATAAATTGTATCCTAAGTTGCCACGAATTAGCTGCAAATTATGGAACTAGCATGCATACAATAAAGATTAACTTATATTCTATGGCATGTAAATAACATACATAACTTACCTTCTTTGAAGTTATCTCCTTGTTGAACAAACTCTTATTTTTCTTCTTCGTTTTCTTCATCTTCTTACTCTCATTGTTCAGAGGCACAACACCACGCTTTCCGACCTTGCCTTTCTTCATCATAACCTTCTTCATCTTTTTCCTTTTCATGTTCTTCTTTGTACTCTTCTTCCTCTTGATTGCAGCACCATCATAACCAGATTTCTCTTCTTCTTTCCCAATATTCGCTTCATCTTCATCTTCTTCCTCAATCTCTACCACCGCCTCCTTGCCGTTTCTGCCGTCAATTTGCGGTGCTACGGTGAGAATCTCCGCAATCGACCGCTTCTTCGGCGCCTTGGGCTTGGGATTCGAACTCAGCCTCCTCATCTGCCACCGGTCTTCCCTCATCGCCTGCGCGAGGCAACTATCGATGTGCGCGTTCACCGCCGTCACCGTCGCCGCGTTGAAAACCCTACAAACAGGACAAACCATCTCCAATTTCTCCTCCTCCTGCGCAGAATTCAAATTTCCTTCGTCCGATTTAGCCGATTCATTCGAAATTCCACCTTCTACTCCGTTGGATCTCAGCGCTTCGAGCCGCCGTGATAGCCACCGAAACTTCGTGACCGTAATCGAAACCTCATCAGCATCGTCCTCGCTCAACGGCCAGAATTTCAGCACGGTCTCGATTTGCTGCTGCTGCGGCTCCTCCTCCTCCACTTGGAAAATCTCAGCGATGGAGCGCTTCTTCTTCTTCGGCGCCTTCGATTTCGACCTGCTCATCTGCCGCCGCTCCTCCCGCATCGTCTGCGCGAGGCACCCGTCGATGTGGGCGTTCACCGCCGTCAGCGTCGACGCATTGAAATCGCGGCACACCGGACAAACCATCTCTAATTTCTCCTCCTCCTCCTCCGCACAAACCGCGTTCACCGCCGACATATCCGGTTTCGCCGATTCCCTCTCGTCGTCACTTCGAGAAACCACCTTCTCCTCCATCTCCTCCGGTCGATCCTCTGGTTCTCCGCCGGCGGCAGTGGCTGTGTTGGATCTCAGTGCTGCGAGCTCGTCGGACCACCAGAGGAACTTCGGAACGGTCATCGGAGGCAGCCAGGACTCCACGTCCTCCCGGCTGACCTCGCCGGCAGCGAAGGGCCAGCATTTGAAGACGTCGACGGACCTCATCTTGGAGGTGTAGTCCCTGCAACACCGAATCAAAACCACAGAAAGAGACACAGTTAGCAGTGAAAACAAAACAAAAAATAAAAAAAAAGAAAAGAGAAGAAAATGGATAGGTAGATAAATAGATAGATGCCTTATGGAGAATTTATCGAATGTAACAGCCATGATCAGTTACTATGATTCTATAAGAAGAAGAAGAAGAAGACGTGGTGGTAACGGAGAGAGACATAGAGGATGGTGAAGACGCTTAGATAAGAGATAGAGAGAGATAAAGAGAGGTTTTTAGAGAGAGAAGAGAGGGGTAATGTAATGTAATGGAAATAATAATGTTTTTTCCCGCTCTGGGGAGGGGTGTGTGTGTCGTGTGCGTTTGTTTCCGTCGCGGTTTACATTTTTTCCCGAATTTATGACTGAAAGGGACGTCTGAGAGAGAGAGTGCAACCCAAGCTTTTAAAAGCGACTTGCCTCGCCACTTACACTCATTGTCACAGACACACACCACATAGACAGAAACAGAATATTAACAACTACAAAATTCCTATATAAATTAAGATTCATCTTATCTGTATAATTTAAAATAAATAATATGAGGATAAATTAAATAAGTAATGAATATTTTTTTAAAAAATAATTATTTTAATTATTTATATAATAATTTATTTATTATACAGGATTTAAAATTAAAATTTATCAAATTTTATATAAAATTATTATATAATAATTCATAATGATAAATAATAATTTTTATTATTTATATGATAAATTTTAATTTTAAATAAAAATAATCACTACATAAATAATTAAAATTATTATTTATTTGTGATATGTTCAAATTTATTTAAGTTGTTTTAAAGTTATCAAATTATATAAAAAATATTTTTCATAAATTAAATTTATTTAATTTAAATGTATTAATTATTAAACTAATAAAATATTAATGTAATACTAATATAATATTAATATATATTATTAATAGATTAATAAATTTAATTTAATTTAAAAAATCTCATATAATGTATTAATATTTAACTAATTTAATTCGTATAAGTTAACAATTAACTAATTTAGTTCGTATAAGTTATTCACTGATCGCTTTATTAAATGTTCTTTTTAAAAATCCGGGTTTTTTTGCATAACAGACCTATGTTTTTTATATATTATTATAATAATTATAATTATTAATTTATTATAATATATTAATATTTTTTTAATTAAATTTTAATAAAAATAAAGATTTTCTCTGTTTTTATTTAAAGTTTTTAAATTTATTTAAATGCTTGGTTTTTTCTAAAAAGATATCTATGCTGGAGTTTAAACAATCGCTTTCTTTGTCCTTCTCTCCGGGTTTATTTTGTTGTTATTTATTTTCATTAATTAATAATTTATTAGTTACTAATTAATTGATTTTCTCTGTTTTTGTTTTACTTGGTTTTTTCTATATCTATGCTGGAGTTTAAAAGATATAATAATAATTTAATTTTTATATATTATTTGTGTAAAATTTTTTATATTATCATTTAATTATATAATATTAAATTATTAAATAAACTATTATCACAATTACTACTTATAAAGATTAAATATTTTAATGATATATTTAAATATTATTAAATAAAATTAAGTTTAATTAATGTTTTAATCCCTGTAAATATATCTATTTTTAATTTTGATCTTTATAAAATTTTTTACTCTATTTTAATTTCTTTAAATTTTGAGATAAATAAAATTAATTTTATTATACACTCCTTTTAAGATTAATTTTATCTATTTTAAAATTTTAAAAAAATCAAAATAAGATCAACAAATTTATAAGGTTCAAAACAAAAAATAAATATATTTACAGAGATTAAAAAATTAATTAAACCTAATTTAAATTATATTAATAATTAATAACAACAATTTATACATACTCTTAAGGTATGATAAATATATATTTTAAAATAAATCTTAGTTATTAAATTTTTTTCTAAAACATGAATTTGTTATTATCTAAAATTATGCTAGAATTTAAGTGTTCCGTAGGATTCGCAGTATCATCTATGCCATTGTCTACAGTACACTCGTGTGGTCGTAAGAAACGAAGATTCTGCTGTAAGAAAAGCAACCTTCCTAACGCGCTGCCTACCATTTCATTTCCTCACGCACTTTGGACTTTGATCAAATGAGAACTATGTGCATTTATTTGAGTAAATGAGAAATATGATAATAATTTAGCCTTTAGCAAATAAAATACTATTGTCTAAGTTTTTTTTTTTTTCACTACACGGAAAAAGATGTAATCAAGTATGGTGTGTCTATTATTACTTTTTAAGTAAAGTATTTCAACTTTTTCTTTATTGGTTCGATTTTTTATATATTTATTATTATTTTAAAAGTTTGACAAAATACTTTTAACATTTACATATATATAAATTAATTAAAGTAATATTAATAAAATTAAAGATAAAAATATTATTTAAAAATTATTAATGGTTGGTTAATGATTTTATTAGTCAATTTTAAATTTATTATGCTTATTTGAATTTGTGTCTAACATTTTTTCAAATTATCTATATAAGTGTTAAAAGAATTTTGTATAATTTTAAAAAATAAAAAAATATATGAAAAATCAAGCAAATAGAAAAGATGTTAAAATATTTTACTCTAATATCTTTGTTATATATTAAAAGAACAATAAATGCAACGTATGAGTATAGCATCTCTAATTGGAGAGATTTTCAAGTGTTTTTAAATCAAGAGAATCATAACATATATTTTACGTTAGTTATAATATTAAAAATATAATTAAAATAAAAGATAATGATAACTTATAAAATTAATCTGTCATATATTTAATGATATAAAGTAAGTAAAATTTTTTGATCTAAGAACATCTAAGAATTTTTTTTTTAATTGCTTTTCTTCACTGATAGAATGGAAAATAATAAAATTATAGTGCAAGACTATTTTATAACCAACAATAAGGTATGTCTTAAAATTATTATAGTGCTTAGACTCCCAAAAGTAAAATAAATAAGAAGGGTTACATCTCGCTAGTGGGACTTTACTGATAAAACTCACTACTTTGTTAGTTTTCGAATTGTCTGTGTTATAAAGCAATGCAAGCATTATAATGGCAATTTCAATGTTTACATTTTATTTACTTACAGCACACATTTTAAAGTTTCAAAATTGTTACAGAGTTGTGATTTTATTTTGAGACAAAAATGGTGGGTTTTACCTCACAGTGGAACTTACCAAATGAGACTTACTTGCAAGTTTTTCCACTTTTTTGTGTTATGAATATTTATTACAATTGTGTTATTCATCCATCTAAAATGCCTACAACATTCGTTCACCATTTGTCTTTCACTATATGTCTATTTGCTAACTCATCTCTCCCCTTTCTCCCACTTCTTATTTCTTTGTTTCTTTATCAAATTTTAACTTCTCTCACTCTCAGTCTCGTGTCCCTCTTTTCTTTCTTTTCCCAAAATTTTAATTTTCTTCTTCCTTTACCCAATCTCTCACTTTCTTTTGGATTGTTGATTCTGGAAGAGGTGGGGATGTGATCAATTGGCGATCGGTTGGCTGCGGGAGTAGCTTGACACTGTAGAGGAGACACTAAGAAGGCTACTGAGATATGACAACAAAATGCTATGTGTGGTGACTTGGATGAGGTACATTCAAGAGTGTACCTCATTAAATTGTCCATGCTAGATTTGGGTCTTCATTAAAAAACAAATTTTGAGTTTCATTGTGTCAGTTGAATATTACATTCTTCTTCTTCTTCTTAAAAAAAATAAATTGTCCATGCTAGATTTGGGTCTTCATTAAAAGACAAATTTTGAGTTTCATTGTGTCAGTTGAATATTAAATGATGCATTTCATCTCAACAGTCCATGGCATGAGAAATGGGCTTCTAAGAATCTACCGGCATAGCTCACATCTTATTTGAAGCAAAGTGAGATTTGCTATTAAATGATGCATTTCATCTCAACAGTCCATGGCTTCTTCTTCTATTAAATGATGCATTCAACAATCCATGGCACGGGAAATGGGCTTCTAAGAATCTACCAGCATAGAATCCTTCTTCTTCTTCTTCTGGCATGGGAAATGGGCTTCTAAGAATCTACCAGCATAGAATCCTTAAATGATGCATTTCATCTCAACAGTCCATGGCATGAGTCCATGGCATGAGAAATGGGCTTCTAAGAATCTACCAACATAGCTCACATCTTATTTGAAGCAAAGTGAGATCTGCTTCTTCTTCTTCTTCTTCTTCTTCTTCTTCTTCGTCTTATTTGAAACAAAGTGAGTTCTTCTTATTTGAAGCAAAGTGACTTCTTCTTCTTCTTCTTCTTCTTCTTCTTCTTCTTCTTCTTCTTCTTCTTCTTCTTCTTCTTCTTCTTCTTCTTCTTCTTCTTAAAAAAATAAATTGTCCATGCTAGATTTGGGTCTTCATTAAAAAACAAATTTTGAGTTTCATTGTGTCAGTTGAATATTAAATTATGTATTTCATGTCTATGTCTAAGTGTGGCTTTTATAGAATAGACCCATTTGAATAAGTCTCTATCCTTATTATCCATTGCCATTTGTTTGTTTACTTTCCATTGCTCTTTCTTAATGACTTCTTCTTCTTCTTCTTCTTCTTCTTCTTCTTCTTCTTCTTCTTCTTCTTCTTCTTCTTCTTCTTCTTCTTCTTCTTCTTCTTCTTCTTCTTCTTCTTCTTCTTCTTCTTCTTCTTCTTAAAAAAATAAATTGTCCATGCTAGATTTGGGTCTTCATTAAAAAACAAATTTTGAGTTTCATTGTGTCAGTTGAATATTAAATTATGTATTTCATGTCTATGTCTAAGTGTGGCTTTTATAGAATAGACCCATTTGAATAAGTCTCTATCCTTATTATCCATTGCCATTTGTTTGTTTACTTTCCATTGCTCTTTCTTAATGTTCCATAATAAAACCTAGAGGTTGGTGAAGATGGTTCCATTGCTCTCATCTAATGGTTTTATTCTTTGTATTAGTTATATGAATTAGTTCTTTCCAAAACAAGGAAAACATATATAATGAGTGAGGGAACAAACAAAACTTTGTAGACCCTCATAGGTATATTATTTAGTGTTTGCTTTCTCAGATGCTCATCATAGCTTTCTTTTGTTTTTTGCTTTGACTTTCTTGTTCCATGCTCATTTAGTTTGCACTGCTTCTACTGATACAAACTTCACTTGTTGTAAGTACTCATTCTCAAGAGTTTTGCAAGTATAAGTGGAAACTATGATGGTTTCTAGTGCTAATACAGGATTACTATTGTGTTTCTTTTTTTGTGCCATTTCTACTACAATTCTCCTTTATTGGGTAAATATTTTCTGATACATAATCTTTGTGATGATTGTAGGCAAAGGTCTTCAAAAGCTTCATCATAATTGAGCGTGTCTAGTTTGTCCATCTCTGAGTCATCTCTGAGTCATCTTTGTGAGGGTAAGGTCTATTGCTTGGTTGCACAGTAATGAAGGTTATTTTCTCATAAATTTTATTTACTACATGCTTTCAGTAGTAATCCCCATATTTTCTAATTAAGAGTGATTTAGAGTTATAGTTGCTACTAATTGTTGGATTGGACATGTATTTCTGCATATCTGCTACTATGAGGCACTGGTAACTAACTTTCCATATCATTTAGCTTCCAAAAGTGTTATTTAGAAAGTAGTATGATATATCACTACAATTTCAATATACTATTACAACGTATATGTTCTAAAATTTTGTAAATTGTTTACTGGAAGCTATTTAATGAATTATTTAATAATCTAGTACATTGAGGCTTTTCCCTTTAAAACTTAACCCTTTACACAAGTAAGACATATTAATTTCAAATTCATTATGGAGTTTGTGGTTCACTTTTGTACATTGCTTGTGAGTTTTTAATGGAAGCATGCAAGTTTCTCTCAACTGTTGATACTAAAAGGTTAGCATTCAAATAACTGTCTTGAATGATTTTTTTTTTCTAGTTCTTGTTTATGAGGAGTTTGGGGCTTTAAATAATCATGCTCCCAGTTTGGTAGAATGTTTTGCTAGTAGATTATAACAAGGGTGATGTAATTGATAATTAATATTGCAGTAGTTGATAACATCGGACATATGGTGGGAACATGACAATTACCATATTAAATAAAGCATTTAGTAGCTTGTGACATTTTTTTTTTTGGTTGTTGGGTGTTGTTTCCCTTCCATTGACTTTAGTATTGTAGTAGGACTAGGATTAGTGGTTGGAGTGACATTTGCTAGTACGTGCTTGTAACAATGCTGGCATTGTTGATAATTACTAGTGCATTACTTGATAACAATTGCAATATGCTTGTAACATGACAATATATAGTTGATAATTTACAGGTGTATATAGCAACCTAAAACTGAGGTTGATAGAGGGTTCAAATCATCTCAATACATCTGAGGCTGTTGATAATGCAAAACAAGCATATGAAGGTGACTTCATTATGAGTGATGCCTTGGATGGAGAATTTGAAAGTTATGAGCTAAGACAAGGGATGTCATTTCCATTAGAGGATGATGTTAAGAAATTTTATAGGAAATATGCTTACACAAAGGGGTTTGGTATCATAAATAGAACTTCAAAAAAAGGAAATGATGGTAAGGTCAGTTACATTATGCTAGCATGTTCACAACAGGGAAAACATATGTCAACAATACCAAACACTTTGAAGACACTTTCAACTAAAAAGACAAATTGTGAAACAAAAATTACAGCTAAGTTGAAGCGAGATGGATAATGGTACATCAGGACGGCTATACTTGAACACTCTCATGAACTTAGTCTGACGAAGGCGAGAATGTTGAAAGTTAACAAAAACCTTAGCATACACATGAAGAGAACAATCCGAATGAATGATGACGCGAGGGTGAGAATACACAAGATAGTCCGATCTCTTGCTTATGAGGCTAGAGGGTACAAGAACTTATCATTTAATGAGTAAGATGTTAGAAATTATATTCACAAGGAAAGACATAGAATTGACAAGGAAGGTGATGGGAAGACTTTGAAGAGTTATTTTGCGAGAATGCAAGAGGAGAATAATAATTTTTTCTACGATATAGATGTTGATAATGATTTTTATGTGCAAAATGTATTTTGGGCAAATGCTAGAAGTAGAGCTACCTATGAGTCATTTGGAGATATTGTGACTTTTGACACAACATATTTGACAAATAAATATGACATGCCATTTGCTGCTTTTGTCGGTGTGAATCATCAAGGCCAATCTGTTTTGCTTGGATGTGGTCTAATTTCAACTAAAGACACAGAGTCATTTGTATGGCTATTTGAATCCTGGCTCCGTTGCATGTCAGGTAAGCCACCTGTTGGTATTATCACAGACTAATGCAGGGTCATGCAAAATGCTATTGAGATTATCTTTTCAACTACTCGACATAGGTGGTGTCTATGACATATAATGAAAAAATTCCTGAGAAGCTGAAAGGTTGCACTGAATATAACAATATCAAGAATACAATGAAAGTAGCTGTTTATGATACCCTAACAAAGGATGATTTTGAAGAAAAGAGGTTTACCTTCATCAAAGAATTTGAACTAGAAGATAACAATTGGTTAAGTGGTTTGTACATAGAGCAACATAGATGGGTGTCAATTTTTTTAAAGAAATATTTCTAGGCAGAGATGTTAATAACACAACGTAGTGAGAGCATATATGCTTTCTTTGACGGATATATCAACTCAAACACAAGCTTGTAGCAATTTATGAAGCAGTGTGATAATGCTTTGAGAAGCAAGGCAGAAAAGGAATTTCAGGCAGATTTCAAATCAATGGACTCAAAAATTCAATGTGGGTCAAACTCACCCATTGAAAGGCAATTCCAATTCGAGTACACCCATGCAAAGTTTGTTGAGGTCCAATATGAATTCAGAGGAAGAATGAATTGTTTTGCGTCCCTTAAGTGTGTAGAGGGAATGCTTTGGACTTACCATATGAGGGTAGATATGGTAGTTGGAGGGTGATGCAAACTTAAAGGATGCAAACCCAAGTACAGGTTGTCTCAAGTAATAAATTCTCGGGAGTTCGAGGTCGATCCATAGGGAATTGATGAAGAAAAATTAATTGTGGTAAGAAAAGGATTTGTTACAACACCAAAAGTAATAAAAGTTATTCACAAATGATAAATGATTTGCTTGGTGTAGGAGATCCACTCTTGGTAATAAATTAGAGGCAATATTATTTCTCTTTATAACTCAATTGAAATCTACACATAAAGAAAGTTCCGATCGAAAAATATAACATTCAAAGTTCAATTATATATACAATCATATTATGATTCCTTCAATTATCTACTAATAATTGTAAATGAGCTCAAGCCTTCAGTGTGTCAATCCTCTTGTCTACAATAAATCAAGATCTCCACTATACAAGGAAGGTTTCTAAATTGACTGGAAACAAACTATAACACATATAATATCCACTTTATAATATATCATTTAAGCACAAGAAATAGAATAATCTTACCTTATTTCATTACCAAGAGCTTCACTCTTTCACCCAAGCAAAATGAAAATTAAGTACTCATAATCAAGAAGGAAGAAAGAAAGAGAGTAGAAGAGAAAGATGAACATAACTTCAAATTAGAACAAAAGAAAATTACAACAAAGGAAGACAATATACAAGCATAAACATAATTTCTCCTAACCAAGTCTAAAACCAAAGTCTCCTAAATGATCAGCCAATGGAGCCTTTTATAGAGGATTAGAGATACAAAATGACAAGGAGGCTGATTAATGAGTGGGTGAGGAGTAGGTGGATGAGTGGAAAATGCCAAATGGTGAGTGGAAAATTATTGAGATTCTTTGTCTCCAAAATCATTCAGTGCTGATCTCATGGATGCCATCAGAATGAAGTAATATGGTCTTCATGAAAATTATAGCATTTTGTCTCATCTTTCCAATGCCACCAAAATCATCTAAAAATTCATCTTACAGCCCAAGATATGACCCAATTGTTGCAGACTATTCAGGCCTAGTTTTAGCATCTCTGTTTTGACTTCCAGAACCAATATGACCTCTAAGTTGTCTATTTAAGCTCGTGTTCTTCATGAAAGTTGTAGATATGGATCTTAACTTTCAAATGTCCAAATTTCAGCCCAAGAAAGTTTCTACAGCCCGAGTTATGCTCTAATTACTGTACACTATTCAGGTTCTAGCCACAAAACCTGTGTTCTAACTTCCAAGCCCATTTATCTCTACTAGATGTCCATATTTTTACCTAGAACTCTCATGAAAGTTGTAGAGCTCTATCTTATCTTTCCTACAAGGTAATATATATAATTATAAGACATCTAGAACTCAAGATATGGCTGAAATGCAGAAATATTGTAAGACCAAAATAGTGCTGAAAAGATCAATTAAGTCCAATTTGAGTCCAAACTTACAAAACATAACCAGACTTAATTAATTAAGTACATGGAGAGTGTAAATGACTAAAAATGAGGGTTTATTAATGTATAAAATATGTGATTATCAAATTCTCACACACTTAGCTTTTTGCACTCCTGGACAAAACACATAAGACCAAAGCTAGGAAACAAAGAAAAACGGCATAGATTCAAGCTAAATACTCTAAAAGACTTGAGAAACAAGAAGAGTAACTAAAAATTCAAGGGATCAAAGCATTAATGAGGTAACATTTCTTCACATCTCAAACCAATAAGTAAGGAAACTTCAGTTGAAAAGAATGAATTAAGAATGATAGATCCTCATAGAATTCACTCTCAATCTCTCAAGTGTTTAAAAGGTAAGTATTTCACTCTATTCAACCCATGAACAATTGCACTACCATAAGCTTGCTTATCTTCTACTTCTCTGCTACTCAAAACATATGCACACAAAAATCAAAAGGACTTTATTCAAGGTTGTAATGAGGCCATGGTAAAGGAGAGGGGATAATATGGATATGAGAAGATAAATACCAATGAGAATAAAAGAGCATTATGGTACAGTTAGAGTGGAGAAGATGTTTGAGAACATTCATCATAAAGGACAATGCCCAATATTTGACTAATGTTTTGTTGAAGATCAATCTTAAATTGATGAATTAGATTCATTGTTAAGTCTGAACCTTCTCCTTCTCTTCCTGTTGTTTCCAAGCATCCACATTTATTCTAGACTTTGATAATCGTTTGATTGCAACGGTGGTCAGCTCTTTCTTTATTTTTTTTAATCATTTTGTACATATACCCCCACACTTATTTAAGAACAAAGCCAATGCTCTTTTATTTCCTAAGGTTGGGTAAAAACATGTTTTTTTTAATGCACGTAATGAGCTAAAAACAATGAATGGTCAAATAAGCTCAAAGGGATTATACAAAGGAAAATATGTTACTAAGTGGCCTCAATACTCAAGAGGGGGGGTGAATTGAGTATGTAAAATATTTTCATAAATCTTTCGCAAAACGTTTGATTGACAATTTTCGTTGAAGCTATTGGATGATTGAGGTGAATGGATAAATGAGATTGAATACTTCACTCATAAATAAACAACCCAAGATAGAAAGAATTCAAGCAAAGCAAGATATCAAACTCAACTCAAGCATATATAATTAAGCACAAAGTAAAGAGATAGAGTTGAGAAGAACAAACACAAGATTTATCCTGGTTCAGTCACCAATCCATTTGTGACCTACGTCCAGTCCTCAAGTAAACCACTCGAGATTTTCCACTAAACTTCAAGCTTGAACGGGTGCTTGAAAACCTTTACACAAAAGAGCACTCAACTCCTTGGGATGCCTCACCCTTGAGCTTGTGCCTCAAACCAGGGATACCTCACCCTTTTCACTAGAGGGATACCTCACCCTCTTTACAACCTTTGAAGGATGCTTTACCTTTAACAAGGGATACCTCACCCTTTACAAACTTTGAGAGATACCTCACTCTCTTTTCTCTAGAGGGATACCTCACCCCCTTTACAAAGAATCAAGGTGTTTATAAAATGAAAACTCTCACAAGAGTAGATGATACAAATTGAAGCCCTATAATGCTCTTCAAGAATATCTTAACAATATATACAAAAACAGAGCAAAGGAGATTTAATGATGATTCTCGGATTAAAGCAATTGATAGATGTTTCTCAAGTGTTCTTCAGTCACAAAAGATGCCCCAAGATGAGTATTTATAAGCTTTTGGAACAAAAGAGCCGTTGGGGGCTTTAGTGGGCAACATTAAAAGCCAAATAATATAGCCGTTGGGCTTGTCAGAATCTTGTTAATCGATATACGGGGTTTTGGTAATCGATTACATGACAGTTAGAACGTGTTCTTGGCTTTCTGGGTTTGTGGTAATCGATTACAAGACTTGTGTAATCGATTACACGCCCTCTGACTTCATGGTAATCGATTACAATATTGATGTAATCGATTACATGGCCGTTTGAATGTGTTCTTGGATTTCTGGGAACATGATAATCGATTACATGGATGTTGTAATTGATTACACGTCCTCTGACATGCTGGTAATCGATTACAAGGAGTGTGTAATCGATTACTTTCCACTTTGAACACATATTTCAATCCCAATTAAGTCTTCAGGCCATTTTTATCATTTGGGTACTTGGACAAAATAAGATTTACAAATGTTTAACATAATCCAAGATTGAAATCAACATTTCTTTAAAATATGAGCTTTGAAAAATATGTTGATTTATGATATCTTTGAAAAACCATTTGAATATAATTGAGATACCTTGAGAGCATTTCACATTTATGTTCTAAGACCTATATCTAATATACCTCTTTTGATCTTGGTCTTCTTCTCTTGGTCTTGATCTTTTCTTTTGATCTTGAACTTTTCTTTTGATCTTGGTCTTTTCTTTTGATCTTGGTCTTCTTCTCTTGGCTTTGTTATCATCAAAAACTTATTTGATATGCTTCATGACATAAGCATTCACAAAATATACAAGAATGACTATTTGGTCAAAGTAACTATTTCAAAATGTTTCAATCATATTTATGTCTGCCTGTGAAAATGTAGTCTAAAAAAGAATCAAAGCAAGTTCTAGAGTAACAATTCCATGAGTGAAAATCACACAAGAAAGAAGAGAATGGTACAAATGTTTAATTCATTCATCAATAGGCTCAAAATCTCATAAGGCATATTTTTATCATTCTCAATCCATCATATCAACATTCATATCCAAGCTTGTGATTTTTAAGAAAGAAGACAATTTATACTAAGATCCAAGAATCCATTTGCTACTTCTACACAAAATAATTATTTCCTCAACTAAGATGCGTCTCAATAGTAAACTTACCTCCAAGGCAAAATTTACTCCTTACTCTGCCATCCATAATTAGTTTTACTATGAATAGGTTTTTGACAGTCATATCACTAAACATACTTCCCAATTTAGATGCGTCTCAGGAGTAAAATTACTCCTTACTCTACCATCATTCATTGGTTTAGTGAGTCTATGACAATCATATCATGCTTCCTAAAAAAAAATTTTTTTTAGTCAACTATCCTTCCCCCCTAACAAGATCACAACATTGTCCTCAATGTTAAAATATAGATGAGTAAATGATAGAAGATATTACCTGTTAGAGAAATATGACACAAATTTAAACAGAAATAAAGTACGATAAATAAAATCAAAGGTAAAGGAAAATTATAAACAAAGTGTCAAATCTGTCTTTCTTTTCATCCTACTTCCCTCACTACTTCTTGCTGACTAATCTATTTGAGCTATTGCTATGTCAGGTTTATGAACAAAAACTTCTAATTTTTCAATTAACTCATCAATAGTGGAAGCAGAGATAAGAAGTTGTCTTGCCAAAGGTGTGATAAATTTCTATTCCACAGCTTTATCAAGAAAAAGTAACAAAATATCAAAGAAATTATTTACATTCAATAAACCTATGAGTTTATGATGGATGTTCAGTTGGGCCCAAGAGACAATTTGAAAAACTTCTTCTAAGGTGCTAAAATCACCTGGTAAGGTAATGAAGTTGTCAAGCATTATCTTCATTCGTTTATGCATTGATGATACCTTAAGTTCCTCCCCAATTGTCTTTCTAGTGATGTTTTGTTAAGCTAAAAGTTCAAGAATGACACCTAAAACCTGATTGCCTCCTATATATGGAGCAAGTGATACAACCCCCATTAACTCACGACAACCTCCCCCATATACAAGATGAATATTTCTCGCAGCAAGTGATCGACCAAGAGTGGTAGCTGCGTTTACAAACTCTAAACCCTTCTCATACTTAGACCCATAAAATATACATATATTTTTAAGTTGATGAACAAAAACACCTTCCATTTCTATTCTTACCTTCCCTTTGAATGATTCTGAGTTAGAAGAAAGTGGAGAAAATGAAGTGTTTAAATAGGAAAAAGAATAGAAAGAGTAATAATAGCACCTATAAGGGTAGGTTGATTATTGTCAGAAAAGTTTGAAATTAAGAACATAAAATCTTTTTTTTTTGTTTTGTTTTGTTTTGTTTTTGTTTTGGCTTTTTGTTTTTGTTTTTGTTTTTTTTACTTTAAGAAAACCATCAGGGTAAAGAAGTCTAGAAACCCTTGAAGGACCCTGCTCAAAGGATCGTCTGTCCAAAACCAAAATACAATAAAATCAAACAAATATAATAGCAAATGATGACATACCTTTATGTATAGTTTTCATGGCGTGTCTTTATACTATGCATCATGAGTGCAGTAGTGTAGTAATACCAAGACAACTCAGCCAATCTTGGAATTCTTCTCCCTCCCGCTTGCGGAATATATTGGATTGAGCTACAACGCAACTAATTAAGGTGCGTAAATCTGACAACCACCACTTAAGGACCATATCCAGTGAGAGGTCGCTGGAGAGCCCATGGCATTAAATCACAGGATCCACCTCAATTGTATAGTCATGCGAGTATGCCAACACGGGGCGCTTCTTTCTGCCCATCATCTCAGCTTGCCTAGAAGGTAAACTTTGCGACACTATGAACGGCTCTCTACAGAGCATGACACACGAACCTTATTTATATATCGGTGTGTGAAGGTCTCCTCTTGAGTATATGAAAAGGCATACATCCATCCGGGGCTCCTAATCTAATTAAAGACCAAGTTAAATCGAAGTTTCGCCCTCCTTTGCTTATTTTTGTCTTTTTTAACCTTTTTTTTTCTTTTTTTTTTTAAGAAAACATGAAGAAGAAGATATTATGTATAGATGGTTGTGGATATAACTCACATCTGCATCTGGTTTCACATCCAGTAACGGCTTAAACACCTTCTATGAGTCGAGAATAAGCTTTCCATCTAATTTTCTTATAAATTGGCAAATAAGATCTTTTAAAGTCAAATTCCTAAGACTGTAGCGTTTTTCTTCATCCTTGAAGAGATTCCACAAATTAAGAAGTTCACGATGCACAAATCCACAAGAATGCGTCTCAAGAGTCAATAAGATATTATCTAATGACTTCTTACTCAGTTCATTCTTAATGAAGAAAATTTTATCTTCTTTGTTTGTGGAAACCATCCCCAAAGAACGAAATTGCTTGTTACAATTTCATCGTGCATATTTGTGACAGACTTATAACCTTTTTGCTCTTCTCCTTTTAGAATACGAACTTCTTCCAAGATCTGGCATGTATGAGTCAAATGAAATTGATGACTCATCTTCTAGTCGAACCTTTGCTTCAATTATCCAACGTACATCTTCTGGCATACCCTTGTGCATTAACAGTCTCAATCTTTCATATCTAGCTTTGTAGATTTTTGTCATAGCATTTTGAGGGAGGGAAGGAAAATGTTTTCTCAGGTTTGAAAGAATGACATCTATTTTAAAGGAAAAGGATTCAGTTATTTTGGGAAACTGAAAAATAAACCGACTCGAGAGCCACAGAGTACCGTTATTTGTCACTTAACCGGGAACACAAAGAACTGCAAAAACAAGGTAACAAAATTAGAATAAGTTCTATTCATAACAAGGATCAGAAAGAGAGATGAATTCTACCTCATCAAATTAGTTTTCCAAAAATGGTTTGAGTCTTTGTCCATTGACTTTAAACACATTACCATTCTTAGAATTCTCAATATCTATGGCCCCAAAAGGATACACATGTTTGACAACAAAAAGACCACTCCACCTAGATCTCAATTTTCCAGGGAATAGGTACAGATAAGAATTATAAAGCAGAATTTTTCGACCAATTTCAAAAGATTTTCTCAAAATTGTCTTGTCATGAAAAGCTTTTATTCTAGTTTTATAAATCTTTGAGTTTTTATATGCATCATTTCTCAATTTCTTAATTTCTCAAGTTCATTTAATTGCAATTTGCGTATCTTGCAAGCATCATCAAGATTTAGATTGAAAGCTTTAATGACCCAAAATGTTTTATGTTCCAATTCTACAGGTAAGTGACAAGGTTTTCCATAGACTAACCGATAGGGTGACATGCCCAAAGATGTTTTGAAAGCAGTATGGTAAGCCCAAAATGCATCATTTAGTCTTAAAGACGAATCTTTACGATTTGGGTTAACTATTTTTTCCAAAAAAAATTTAATCTCCAACTTGTCTACTTGTATGAGGGTGATAAGGGGTGGTAATTTTGTGTGTAATATCATATTTCTTCATTAAAGATTCAAATGGTTTATTGCAAAAATGTGTTCCCTCATCACTGATGATAGCTCGAGGGATTCTAAATCAACACAAGATATTTTCTTTTAAAAATTTGAGAACAGTTTTATGATCATTGTGTCGGCATGGAATTGCCTCAATCCATTTTGAGACATAATCAACTACAACCAAAATATACACAAATCCAAATGAGGATGGAAATGGGCCTATGAAATTAATTCCCCAACAATAAAAAATTTCAATGACAAGGATGGGGTTCAGAGGCTTCATGTTTCTTTTTGAAATTGAGCCTAATTTTTTTATAATTTTCACAACTTTTGCAAAAGGTATAGCAGTCCTTAAATAAAGTGGGCCAATAAAATCCATACTGCAAGATTTTTGTAGTTGTTTTCTTTGAAGAAAAGTTACCTCCACATGCTTCTGAGGGACAAAATTTAATGACACTACCTACCTCACTGTCGAGAATACATCTCCAAAAGATTTGGTCAGGACAATATTTGAACAAGTATGGCTCATCCCAATAAAAAATTTTCACTTCTGTCAAAAATTTCCTTCTATCTTGGTGTGTACATTGAGGCGATATCTTTCCTGTTACAAGAAAGTTGACTATGTTAGCAAATCAAGGCATGAAATTGACAGAAAATAAAAATTCATTAGGAAAAAAATCATTGATGGATGTGCTATCAAAAGGTGAGCCTATTGTAAGTCTAGACAAATGATCAGCGACAACATTTTCAGCTCATTTCTTATCTTTTATTGTGATGTTGAATTCTTGAAGTAACAAGATCCACCGTTTCAATCTTGGTTTGACATCCTGCTTAGAGATCAAATATTTAACAGCAACATGATCGGTGAAAATCACAATAGAAGAACCAATTAAATAAGATCAAAATTTATCTAGTGTAAAAATTATAGCAAGTAGTTCTTTTTTAGTAGTGGTGTAATTCATTTGTGCACTATTTAAAGTTCTACTTGCATAACAAATCACATGAGGCTTACCTTCCTTTCTTTGGCCTAAAACAGCGCCCACAGCAAAATCACTAGCATCACACATCAACTCAAAAGGCAAAGACCAGTCAGGAGATTGCATGATAGGAGCAGATGTTAGAAGACTAATTAATTTTTCAAAATATTTTTGACATTCTTGAGTCTAATCAAATGGTGCATCTTTCAACAAAAGATTATATAATGGTTTAGATATGACACTAAAGTCGTTAATGAATCTTCTGTAAAATCCTGCATGTCCTAAAAAGGAACGAACTTCTCTGACTATTTTTGGGGAAGGCAAAAGGGCAATTAATTTAACTTTGGCCTTATCAACTTCAATTCCTTTAGAAGATATCACATGACCTAACACTATTCCTGAGGTAACCATGTAATGACATTTTTCTCAATTTAACACAAATCCTTTTTCTTCATATCTTTTAAGAACTTTTTTCTAAATTATCAAGATAAATTTCAAATGAATCTCCAAAAACTGTCAGGTCATCCATAAAAACCTCTAAATAATGCTCAATCATGTCACTAAAAATGCTTAACATGCATATTTAGAATGTTGTCGGAGCATTACAAAGGCTACAAGATATTCTTCTATATGCAAAAGAACCAAATGGACATGTAAAAGTGGTTTTTTCTTGATCTTCCAATGCAATTGACATTTGATTATAACCCAAATAACCATCAAGAAAACAGTAGTATGAATGTCCTGCTACCCTTTCTAGAATTTTATCAAGAAATGGTAAGGGGACTTTATCATTCTTGACCATATCATTATTTTCCTTAAACTCATGGTTTCCACATGATTGGCAACTTTAATCATGTTCTCTAACACGTTAGAGTCATCAAAACACTAACTCAAAACCATCTAAACTAGGTTATAAACAAAATTTAATCATCCACAACCCCTCACTCAACCATAAAACTCAAAGATGAAAATTGGTAAGTAAGAAATTCCCCTACCTCTTGTATGGAAAATGATCTTGAAGCCTTGACCTTGATCCTTGAGCTTGATCCTTGGATCTTCTTCCTCTCCTTCTTCCTTTCTTCCCCTTTTCTCTTTTTCTTCCTTTTCTTTCTTTCTTTTTCTGGTTTCTGATGGGGATTTCGTGAAAGGGAGAGAAAATAAGGGGTTGGGACATGGAGGAAATTTTAGGAAAAGATTAACTTAAGTTTCTGTACTGAAACTTATATCTGCTAAGGACACTCGAATTATGCTAATCCAAGTTTTTCAGCTTCCAACAACTTTAGAATAAATACTAGGATTCATCTAAATTGTTGTTTCACCTTTATTCTATTTTTTCATATCTGCTGGGAGTCAATCTGTCATTAAAAGCATAACCAGTATGCTTAAAAATACCAAACTAACTCTGATTATTCTCAAATTTTAACTGTACCTTATTTAACTCATTTGTGATCTAAAAACAAGTTATCCATACTTGTTTCCCTCAACTTAGCAATTTATGCTACTATTTGAGTCATTTTAAGCTACTTTTTAACTTCTGTGTTGCATCAAAGTGCCTAAACTGACTCAGTTTGTCACAAAATTGAACTGGCATGCTAAGCAAGTACTGGGCTACCACTGTGACCATTTATAAGCCTAACATATTTCTTGGGATGTTATATTTCTCCTTTCCTTTTTAAAATTTTGTCCTCAAAATTGCTTTTCTCATGCCACAACTTTAGGTAATCTTACTTTACTCTTTACTATTCTCTGGCAAAAGGCACTTGGACACTTATTCTGCTATGTTCTTTTCCTTCTAGGCTACTGAACATTATCCGAAGATCTTAGTACATCTTAGTAGCCTCTAGATGGATGGTATACTTTCTCTTGTGAGCTTCATCTAGAATTCCTTCCGATTTACTGACTTTCTTGGAACACAAAGTCTGTCTCTAAACTTCGTTATTCCATCTATTGTCATAACAAATCCTTATTGGGTATCTAAGAAAATCTGCTCACTATTGTCCTTTAGAGTTTCATTCTCTTTTCGAGCTTCTAAAATCTGAGTTCTTAAGCTTTTTACTATGTCCACCTTGCTCACTGCGAGACTACGTGGCATAATAATCATCGCAAGACTCAAATTCTCGAATCTCTTAAGAAATTCACTCTCTTTGACTATCATACATGACACCTGTAGGAATTTCCTACTTAGTGCATCGACCACTGTATTGGCCTTATCCGTATGATACTATAACTCAAAGTTATGATCCTTTTACCACAACTAAGTTCTGCTTAGCATTCCATCCATCATCTTTGTCTCTTGTTCAGCTCTTTCTAACCAAACAACATGTTGCAAACTCGTAAGATCACCGAACATCTTAAACCATCTACTAGCTTAACTCGTACCATACCTATAAAGAGTTCTGCTTCTCTTTTAGGTGGTACTTATTGATCTTTCTAGGAATTTATTCTGGATGTCTTTTTATCACAGATATATTCCCTAAAACTTGCTCAACTTCCATATACTAGGAGAAAAGGAAAATTTATCCGTAAATCTCCTCTATTTAGAAGTTGTTTACTTGTTTAGCTCTTAAAACATAGACTCTAAAGAAATAGACACAAGAGAATCATTAGATATAAACCTCAATGTTTTATCTGATAAATTCAAAACCATGTCTAATCTAACGTCTACATTAAGAAGAGATAAACGGATAAGATTCACAAAGGAAATCTTACCTTCTATCTTTACACAACAACCCAAACTTGTTAAGGGAGTTGTGATTAGCTTTCCTGTTAGTGTAGACAAGGATAAAACATGGGAAAACTCAACATAGGTAAATCTGATCTCTTTCTATACTGGTATAAAATCATGGAGTGGGGATACTTATGAAGCACACATTATAACTTAAAGATCATCATTAACCATATCTTTATCTCGTGCAATCGGGAGTCTGAGTTGCCTCCTTACTACTCAGAGTATAAAGTCTTGCTTTAGCTTGAACTTTGAGGTCAGGTACTACTCCCTGTCTCTGCATACACTTATTTCAAAGTGCTCTGGTTAACTATAAGTATAACATACTATTTGGCCAACTCAACTAGGTCTACCCCCATGTGAACTCTCTCATCTATCATACTTTGGTCCCTCAATTTTTAATGTAGCGGCCATCCATTACTTCTAGGGTGCCGTCACATCTACTAAGATATTGGCTGGCATTGGACAAAAATTCAATTCCCACCTTCGGTCTGCAGCCCTTCCTAGGATTCGAATCTGTGACCAAGCCTTTTGTTTCCCTTAAAGGAAACGCCTCTCACCAGTTGAGCTGCAGCTAAACTAGTTTTTTATCTTGAAGATAACTAGGTCTAGAAGCATACTTCTTATACCTATTATCTTCTCTCTTCCTCTTGTGGAAACCTTGTAACTTTTGTTCCACTTAAGGCTAATTGTAGGGACCCTTAACTGTTCTCTTGAATAGTACTAACAACACCATTCTCTTTATTCTATAAGTATCTAACAATACCATAACTCACATAGAAAAGGATTGAAAACTCAACTTCACTTATTCATCATTTTACTTTGAGTATCATGAAGAACTCGATACTATCCATCCTTCGCCAGCCTTCAGCAACAAAGAATGGTGAATATAGAAAAACGATCGCTACAACCCCTTAACTCAGAGTTCTATGGGTTGAAGTCGATTCTGTAACTTACTCTATACTTATTGCTTAATTCTTTGAACTTAGCCATTTACTGGCGCACTATCATGCTACTTTATTCAGGTCTTGAGAACTCTATCTCCTTGACATTCTGTTGACCAAAACTCTACCTCATTTCTAACACATAGGAGATAACCAAAACTATCAGATCATCTGAACAAGCCTCAACTGTAGAGATTTCCTCTATTTTCTTAAGCCACTTCACCTACTCCAAATGGGTCTTACTTTCCTTTACAGGATGTAGGATTTGGCGTTTCTAAACTTTGAGAGATTTTGGGGAGTTTCGGTCTCTTGCTACCACTACTGTATACACTGACTGTATTAGTGGTATTAACTGCTGTGGTGAAATTACTTTCATCTCTTCTAAAATTCTGCTTGCGATAACACTTTGCTTCCTCCTAGCAGTTTCTGTCTCTCAGAACACTTCAGTTATAACAGCTGATCCTTCACTAGAAGAGTTCCCATTGTTCATAACTTGCCTTGGTGAAGTAATGGTTCCATATACACACTACGTGTGACAATAACCATTAACATTCCAACTTAAAGCTTGTCATGCAATCCTATCAACACATCTCACCTATGCGACAAGAAATGCATAACACTTAGTGAAAAACTCTAAACTGGCATAAGCCTAGTCAGTCCATAACCCGGCTCACAGGATGAACTACTCTGATACCATAATGTAACATCCTAATATTTGTACCCTAGTACATCTGACATATACCTGGATAAACAATATTAGATATGCTACTTCTAAACTAATCATTAACTAATCCATAACATTTAAGCAAGTCATTATGGAGAGCTATATCTAAAAGTTATATACAAATATAAAACTTTTTAAATCCTCAAAGCAATTATAAAATAATACATAAGCTTTGAATTAAAAACATAAAACTAAACTCTTCTAATTCTTCATCTTCTTATCATCTTGTAGGATCTTGACCTGTTAACCATGAAACATAACGGGGTGAGAATATAAAATTCTCAGTAAGGACATATATCTCATGGTATTAAAACTAAATATATACAAAGATATATTTCTACATTAAAACTCGTATACGTAACTTAATTATACTTAGGAATTGTATTCCTTCATTTGGCATTAAGCCTTCTTATCCTTAGTCTGACCTAGGATATGTTCATCCTTAGTCTAACTTAGGATATACTGATCCACAGCCTGACATAGGATTTCTCATCCATAACCTAGCGTAGGATATACTGATCCATAGCTTGACATAGGATTTCTCATCCACAGCCTGACATAGGATTTAACATCCTTGGCCTAACCTTGGAAAACTAGTCCTTTCATGAAACACCCCGGTGTCACTACTTTACTAGGCTTGCTCGGCAATGTTCACTACTAGGATAACTAATCTTTTTATGAAACACTCCGGTGTCACCACTTTATTAGGCTTGCCTGGCAATGTCTATAAGAGAACTAATTCTTACCAGGGTTCAACCTTATTGCATAAGGGATCCAATTTACTAGGGATCAACCTTATTACATAAGGGATCCAATCAACTAGGGATCAACCTTATTGCGTAAGGGAGCCAATTCTTGCTAGGGTTCAACCTTATTGTATAAGGGATCCAATTTACTAGGGATCAACCATATTGCATAAGGGATCCAATTTACTAGGGATCAACCTTATTGCATAAGAGAGCCAATTCTTGCTAGGGTTCAACCTTATTGCATAAGGGATCCAATTTACTAGGGATCAACCTTATGCAATAAGGGATCCAATTTACTAGGGATCGACCTTATTACATAAGGGAGCCAATTCTTGCTAGGGTTCAACCTTATTGTATAAGGGAACCAATTTACTAAGGATCAACCTTATTGCATAAGAGATCCAATTTACTAGGGTTCAACCCATAGGGGAGCCACTTGCTTGGTTCGACCTATAGGGGAGCCACTTGCTTGGTTTAACCCATAGGGGAACCATCTTATGCAAACTAAATCCTATGGCACTCAAATATTACCAATTAAGTCATATGGTGCTAATCTACTGCCAACTAAGCCTTATGGCGCTCAACTATTGCCAACTAGGCCTTATGGCACTCAACTCTAACTCTTAAAAGAGTTACTAGTGTTCATAGGGTTCAAACCTTGCCCAAAATACCTCAAATCTTGCCTAAAAAGGCTGATTTTCAAAATTGCACCAAACATGCATCATAACTTCTAAAATTCTGAATTTTTATGAGCATATAACTCTTTCTCATATCTTTCCAATGCCACAAACCTTGCTTCATTTGGCTAAGTGTAGCCAAAGTTATGTGACATTTAGCAGAGGCCAAAACAGGGCATTCTCTGATTTACCTGTTTCTGACTTGACTTTAAATTGAAACTGGGAACAAACTACATGTGGCAAAATTTTGAAATTTTTACCACATGAAACCTTATGTCTTAGCTTTCAAATGGCACCGGTATCAAATGATTCCAATATCTACAACTCGAGTTATGCAACAAACATCACAGGCTGTCAGGATGCCATGTTCTGTTTTTGATTCTTTAAACAACATAACCGATTATGAGCTCTTCATAATCAGTTATTCATCAACTTAGAACATAAAATACTTGTTAAACAAGCTCCATAACTGATTATTAACTCATGGTAATCAGTTATATGGTGGTTTTCTACAGAAAAACACTTTTTTTTCACCTTATTATGCCATAATTAACCAAGTTCTCACCCAAGGTTAATTCTTTGATGATTTCTATCATCATTTAAGATCTCTCATCATGTTGTAACTTATATACAACCTCTTAACTTTCATAAACATGGATTTAAAGAATCAGTCCCTCACTTATAAATCCATTCTTAAATTCACCATTCAAGTGAAATCAATGGATTCTAAGGAATCAAAACTAATAACCATGCATTAAACAAGCTAAACTCAAACTTACTTCAACCTCAACTATTGAAGGAGTCACTATGCACTTAAGCTTTATCTAGAGCTCCTAGAACTCCAAAGTTCCCTTAAAATATGTTGGTTGGGTTGTTAACCACCATTACATAGCTTTACTAAAGTTATTCTTAACCCAAAGGATGTATAATTCAGATTTTTCATTGTTCATAACCGGTTACCCATATGTGGTAATCGGTTAGAACCCTTCATTTCTATTTTTAGAGGTGTTCCTAACCGATTAGGCCTCTCAGCTAATCGGCTAGGCCTTTCTTTAATCCATTTTGGATCTCTTCATAATCGGTTAGGAGAATATTTTAACCGATTACTGGTGAAGTCAAAGACTCACCATTAGCTTTACTAATCGGTTAGACACATTGCCTAACCAGTTAGGATACTCCCTCATGTGATCCCACATCTTGGCTAACTCAAATAACTGGTTAGGAAACTCTCCTAACTGGTTATTCCATCTGATTTTCACTAGAAATAGGGCAGCATATAGCTCCCTTTCTTGACCTTATCATTCTTTTCCTTAAACTCATGGTTTCCACATGATTGGCAACTTTAATCATGTTCTCTAACACGTTAGAGTCATCAAAACACTAACTCGAAACCATCTAAACTAGGTTATGAACAAAATTTAATCATCCACAACCCCCCACTCAACCATAAAACTCAAAGATGAAAATGTTGGGAATTGCGGATCAAAATATCTCGCAGCGGAATAAAAGAATTCCTTCACATGATCCATGCAAAAAATCCATAATTCAAGTTTTAAAATTTTACCTCTTGACGCGTGATAGACACAAGCAAGGTGAATCACCAACACCGTAATAACGACGATGTTTCTGCGGTATCCACAAGAACAGACTTGCAAAAGGAAGTCATGCCTCTGTTTCGCGGTGCTAGTTGCGAATAGAAGAGAAGAACATTTCACTGTCTCTCACTCACTTTCTTAGGTGCGGCTAGGGTTGTGATGTAACGTATGTAGTAGCCCCCTTAGCAGTACTATTTATAATAGTGGCTGCCTTAAGTGAGTGTGAGCAGTAGCAAGGTAAGCTATGTAACCCTAAACCCATCTGTCATGAGTTAGGCCCACAATTGAATCCGAGTCCAACTTGGATCCTTATTGCTCCAATTTAGTCTGTTCTAAGTGTGCGACCCTGCAGGTTCTCATGACGTTGGTAGTAACATTAAAATCTCATTTTAATATTACAAACAGTGAACGGTATCTAGCAACACATCACTGCTACTCAAGTAATGAGAATGTCAGTGATTTAACATAACCTATCCGTGATCAATGTTTCTGTGTAGTTTAGTCCCTTTGTCCAGATATCCAGATTGAACACAAGGCATGGAACGTGTCACCCTTGTTTAGTTCAATCTTCAGTTTCCTAATTCCCGAGTAGACATAGTAATAACAAATGAGATCAATATCTCATATTAACTCATTTGAGCATGGCTATGCATTTCGTAGTCTCACTCAATTAGGGGGCTCGAAGATATCACTCCTGTTATGTAGGAGGGACAAATCTCATCTAGGTCACTCACATCCCTCCACATGTATCACAGTATATCTAATAACTAACTTTATAATCATCTTGTTACAGATGACGTTTGATGGCATTAAAACACACAACTCCTCATGTAGGAATCGTAGTGATTTCAGGTCAAAGGACCACATACACCATTATCACTATGAAAATCGCTTATGACACTCACATAACGAACCACGTAGCATTCTCATGGTGGGTCTGTCCAATACATCATTACTCTAATATGTATCCATATGTAGACTTGATATCTCATATCCATGACCCATGAGATATGGTCATCAGTCTAAGCACATACTAGTTTCAATGCATATTGTTGTCCTAATTAACAATAATACTTGACTAGGGACATTTAAGAATAGTATTTTATCTAATAGGATCTCACGATCAAGTCATCCACTTGATGTCCTATGGTGTTAAAATTACTATTCTAAGGACTTTATTATGTCTACCAAAAAGAACACAATAAATGAAATGCCTCATATATCAAAAATAACATAATACAATGTATGTAAATACAAACAAAATGTATTGGCTACTAGGGCATACACCAACAAAAAATTGGTAAGTAAGAAATTCCCTTACCTCTTGTATGGAAAATGATCTTGAAGCCTTGGCCTTGATCCTTGAGCTTGCTCCTTGGAGCTTCTTCCTCTCATTCTTCCTTTCTTCCCCTTTTCTCTTTTCTTCCTTTTCCTTCTGGTTTCTGATGGGTATTTCGTGAGAGGGAGAGAAAATAAGGGGTTGGGACATGGAGGAAATTTTGAAAAAAGATTAACTTAAGTTTCTGTACTGAAAGTTATATCTGCTAAGGACACTCGAATTATGTTAATCCAAGTTTTTCAGCTTCCAACAACTTTAGAATAAATACTAGGATTCATCTAAATTGTTGTTTCACCTTTATGCTATTTTTCCATATCTACTGGGAGTCAATATGTCATTAAAAGCATAATCAGTATGCTTAAAAATACCAAACTAACTCCGATTATTCTTAAATTTTAACTGTACCTTATTTAACTCATTTGTGATCTAGAAACAAGTTATCCATACTTGTTTCCCTCAACTTAGTAATTTATGCTACTATTTGAGTCATTTTAAGCTACTTTTCAACTTCGTGTTTGCAAAGAAAGTACCTAAACTGACTCAGTTTGTCACAAAATTGAACTGGCATGTTAAGCAAGTACTAGGCTACCTCTATGACCATTTACAAGCCTAACATGTTTCTCGGGATGTTACAAAAAGCACTTTTTTTTGGCTTAATGTCAGTTGTCAAGCATGGAGTGTGAGTGTGAGATTATAATTTTTGAGATAATGTTATCTTATTTGATTAGTTTTTAGTTGTGTTTCTAGAAGTTCCATTGTTTTTTGTAATTACTTTTGATAATTTTAGCATGTTCCAATGCTTGCGTAGGTGCAGAAGGAATTTTTTTTGTGTTGTGTTAAGCTTAGAATGTGAGTGTGGTCAATTTTATTTTATTTTATTTCAAGAATTCTTGATAGTGGTAACTATGTTAACCAAGAGATTCCTTATTCTTGTTTGAAACAATTTGTGTTGTTATGATGCATTCTTGCTTGTAAACATCTTTATTTAGTACCTCTAGATATCATAATCAGAAATTTTTTTAGGTTGATCTTAGTTTGTGAATTTGAAATGTCGTGTTAGCATAATGACAGTCATAGGAAGCTGTGAGTTCTCCTTTTGAGCATTTAACATTTCACTATTAGGTTATTGCGACATTTCTTTCTACTAATTTTCTTTTCATATCATGGCTATTTTTAGTATATTTTATCTTTCAAGGGAGTGAAACTGATGTGCTTAAATGCTGATTTATATATATACTTCACTATCAGGTTACTATTACATTTCTTTCTACCAATTTTCTTTTTATATCATGGCCATTTTCAGTATATTTATCTTTCAAGGGAACGAAACTGATGTGCTTAAATACGATATATATATATATATATATATATATATATATATATATAAGGAGATCTGCTGAAGCAATATGAATAATTAGATTATGGAAGTCAATTTGCTTTAATTTTTAGAGGGACGATAGCCATGGACTTGAGAATGACATGGCAGAGCCTAATCAAGTTGGCTTGCTTGAATGCTTTGGCATAACATTAGTGCAAACAAGAGTTGATCAATATTACTAGTGAAAGGATAGTGAACAGAAAATGATTAATTTTATCATTAAGATTCGCATAGCATTAAATAAAAGTAATTAGGGAAGTATGTTGAACTCTTACCATCATCAAAGACTACACTTATAAGTATAACACCTCCCTATCCATTATCAAGTTACTTGTGTGCATGAATTTCTTAAGAAAAACGAGTTTAAAGTAAAGAATAGGTAACATTAGATTTATTTATTAGTGTGTTAAATCAATCAGAATAAAATCGGCACAAATTTTAACTCTTTATGATTATCTATTTAATTATATTTATTTTACTATGTAGGATTCTATTTAGGTTTTAATATTCTTAACGAGCCTTGCAATATGGCAGACATATGGTTTCTACTTTTTGTTGTTTCAATTGCTTCAGAGATTGCAATTGAGCTAAGAAATTAAGAGTATAGGCAAATATTGTCAGGTAGACAAGAAGAAAAAAAATCGAGGAGAGAAGGGATAGGGGTGTGTATGTGTGTCTGAAGTATGAACCTTCTACAAAAAAAACAACATTGCCGACTTCTTAATAGTGTCATTTTTGTGATTTATTCAAAATTTGAGACAAGCAGATTACATCATGCTATTAAGGCACCTAGTAAATGACCCACAAACCCTTAAATACCACCAAAATTATAGAGCCTTGTAGAGCTTTTGTGTCTCAGTGTTCAGGTTTGTAATGTTATTTATGATTATGTGCTGGAAGTTTTACTGTGAATATGGATGTTGCAAATTGTTCAAAATGTTTTATTGTTGTTAGCATTATGATCATTTACCACATCAAGCTGGTTATTTTATTGTTTCTTAATGAGCTACATGTGAATATGGATGTTGCAAATTGTTTAAAATGTTTTATCTTTTAATGTGAAGATCCTAATTAATTCTCCTTACAAAATCCAGGAAGCTGAGAAGCATCTCTTAGATATGGTTGTGTCTAAGGTATTGGTGGCAAAGATTGATAGACCTATGGGAATAGTTTCTTTCCAAACAACCAAGGATAACAATGACATCCTTAACTCATGGGTTGCAAACTTGGAGAGACTGCTTGATCTTGTGGAGAAGAGTTGTCATCAAATACACAAGGAAACCATGGTTCATAAAGCTACTTTGAAGGTTTAAGAAGGTAAATATCACCAATTAAAGTTACAGGTACAACTTTTGTCCTTTTCCTCCACTCTCTTACTCTAACCTCAAATTTCCTTATAGTCATTGTTTTAAGAGGGAGTTGCTGACACGGGAAGGAAAATTTGTAATATATCAAAGTATCATGATGGTTCATTTCTGAAGTATTTTCTTTTTGTTCACAAATGCTTCTATCTGGTAATTGTAGGTGAACCCCAATATAGATGTGTGATAAACACATATTTTATTCATTAAGAAACCCTTATATTTAGTCATTTACACTCTCCATATTCTTAATTGATTGAGTTTGACATGATTTTGTGAGTTTGAGCTCAAATTGGTCCTAATTGAATATTTTCAGCATTATTGAGATTTTACGCTGTTTCTGTATTTTGGTCATAACTTGAGTTCCTGAAATCTGAAAATCATGAATTTTATCTTGTAGGAAAGCTAAGAGGAAGCTCTACAACTTTGATGAAGAGCTCGAAGTCTGATTCAGATGTCTAAGGGACCTAAGTTGACATGGAAATCAGAATACGGGTTCTGTCAGTAGAATCCGAACAGTGTGCACTCATAAAATCATATCTCAAGATGTAATAATGGAGATGGGCTGAAATTTGGACAGTGGATAGTCAAGATCCAAATAAACAACTTTCATGAAGAACACATTTTGAGAAAAAGAAGTCTAGTAGGTCATTTTGAGCTTGCGAGTCGGAACAGAGGTGCTGAAGTTGGGTTTGAGCAACCTACGGTATTTGGGACATATCTTGGGCTTAAGGAAGCCAAATTGGACGAACCAGCTATCCATTTCATAGCCAAGACAAGGATCTACAACTTTCATGAAGAACACTTTTCGTGATTCTGAAGTATAGTGGGTCGTTTTTGGCTTCCAAGTCAGATACGAAATTTTCGTCCTCAACCATCCACTCATCCATCCACTAATCCACTCATCCACTCATCAACTCATCCACTAACTCACCCATTCATCCACTCATACACTAATCCAACCACTTAACCACTCCACCCACTCATCCACTAATCCATCCACTCATCCATCCACTCACCCATTCATGTCCATAATTTCCCACTCACCAAAAGTCCTTTGGCATTTTTTCACTAATTCAACCACTCAACCATTCCACTCACTCATCCACTAAACCAATCCACTAAACCAACCCACTAATCCATCCACTCAAACACTCCACTCACTCACCCACTCATCCACCCACTTCCCTTTGTCATTTTGTTACCTTAGACTTCTATAAAAGGCACCATTTATCATGAACAAGATGTACCTCTCCTTCATTTTCTCTCTTAGTTTCTTGTTTCTTCATAGTTTCTTCTTGTTTCTTCATAGTTTTTCTTGTGATTTCTTTCTAGCTATGTGTAACTAAACCTCCCTTGGTTAAGGGGGTGATGAAACCGCTAGTATTAATGTTGTGAACTTTGCATATTTGATTATTTCAACACACTTATGTTTTTATTCATATATTTCTCGAATCTATTGTTGGTATGAAGGTTTTGTACTTGTTCCTACTTTCAAAGTAGTAGATCTAGGTTTATTATGCGCGGTTGCGTAGTAGATCTAGTGGGATGTATGATGTTCATGTGGGTATAATTATCTTTATGCTATTTGCCGCTTATAAAAGTGGTAGATCTAGGTTTATTATGCTTGCCATTATTAGGTATTAGATCTAGAGAAATATATGTTCTAAGTAATTTAATCCCTGTGTGTGATTAGACCTTAGTGTAATTGGTTTTCTAAATCTTAATACAATTGTTGGATAGTTGTAAGAGCGGTTGCTTTATGACTAATCGGTGATTAGGAGTTGATTTGAGCGGTTGCTAAATTGGCCAACACGTAAGGAAAACAGAGATTTACTCTCACAATTGCATAAAAACATAATTGAGCATGTTGGAATAAAAAGAATATGTGGATTTACATTATCATATAAATCTAGCGGTGGATTCAATCTCTTAACCAATTTTCTTATATTGTTGATTTCAGTTTGTTTATTGTTATCTTTGAAGTTGTTCATTGTTCATCAAAACTCCAAAACCCCCTTTTCTTGTTGTTTATTGTTAATCGAGTCTAAATTGGGAATTGTTTAATAGTGTTAATTGAATTGGTTCTCTATGGATCGACCCTTACTAACTACAACTAGTTGTAAGGTTTTTATTTTCTCGTGGGCCCGACAACCGATTTTTATCTTAATTTTAATCACTACATCCGCACGCATCGAATTTTGGGGCCGTTCTTGGGAACCAATTTTTTCAATTACACTATTAATTTATTTCCTATTTTTATTCTGTTTTTATTTTATTTTATTTTATTTTATTTTTAATCTTTCTTTCTCGAGTGTTTTGTAGGTGTTGATGTCCTTTGAAGGAGTAGACGAAGGATTGCTAAATTTGAGGAATTATATTGATCAACTCACTTCACATCCTCAATTTCCTTCCATCCTAGGCTAACTTCCAACTCACACCTGCCGACATTGAAGTTTGCCTGTTACATTGATCTATCAAGTTCGAGACATTTGAGCCATCCGAAATATCCGAAGAAGTGACAATGGCAGAAAAACACTTTAAGGGCATTGGGTGCTCCAGATCTAGATCAACAACCTCTTTGCATAGACATTCTTGAAAATGAAGAGGCATTTGAATTGAAATCTGGTTTAATCCATCTCTTGCCTTCTTTCAATGGATTACCCTGGAGAGGACCCCAACAAGCACTTGAAGGAAATCCATGTGGTATGTTCTAGCATGAAACCTGCAGAATTCATGTAAAGCAAGTCAAGTTGAGAGCTTTTCCATTCTCATTGAAAGACTCAGCTAAGGAGTGGCTTTACTACTTGCCACCCGGATCCATCCAATCATGGCAGGACATGGCCCGAACTTTCCTAGACAGATACTTCCCTGCCTCAAAAGCTGCAACAATCAGAAAAGAAATCTATGGTATTCAACAAAGGCATGGGGAATCACTCCATGACTACTGGGAGAGATTTAAGAAGCTATGTTTCAGCTGCCCTCATCATCAAATAAGTGAGCAGCTTTTAATTCAGTATTTCTATGAAGGCTTACAAGTGATGGATCGCAACATGATTGATGCTGCTAGCGGAGGAGCATTGATTGATAAAACTCCTCAAGAAGCTAGAAACTTGATCTCAAGAATGGCTGCCAATACTCAACAATTCTACTCTAGAAATGACACTGGAGTAAGAGCGAGAAAGAAGTAGAGACAACCAAGATACAACAAAGAAAATGACTCAATTGACTTGCTATGGTTCGGCGGTTAATGGATTCGGTAAAGCACCGCTTCATGCTTGTGGGATCTGTTGTTCATCTGGACATCCCACGATATGTGTCCCACTCTCCAAGAAGACACAAATGAGGAGGTAAGAGCAGTAGAGGGATATGCTGGACTTTCAAAAAATTACAACCCCTACTCAAACACATATAATCCGGGTTGGAGGGATCATCCAAATTTCAGCTATGCAAAGCAACCTCAAAATCAACCTCCAGCTTATGGACCTCCAGGATTCCAACAAAGACAAGTACCTTTCCCTCAGAGACAGCAGCAAGTTCAAGCTCCTAAGCAATCTGAGCCTTCATTAGAGGAGCTAGTAAAACAAATGGCCACTAATAATTTGCAGTTCCAACAAGAAACAAGGACTGCAATCAATAACTTGCGAGAATCAGATAGGGCAGTTGTCCACGAATTCAACAAGTTTCAAAGCCAAGCTTCGGGAAACTAGCCTCACAAATGTAGTGAATCCGAGGGAAAATGCTAGTCTTTGTCACATTGAGAAGCGGAAAGACGATGGATGAGCCTACCTCTCTTCCACCAATCATTCAAGAGAAGGATGAACCACCCAAAGAAGCAAATGATAAGGGGCAAACTTCCAAAACCCCTAAGGTAAGTATTTCTGAACCCCTTCCTAAATATGTCACTAAAGCTCCTTTTCCTAGTAGGTTAGTTAAAACCAAGAAAGAAGAAGCAAGAAAAGAAATACTTGAGACTTTTAGGAAGGTAGAGGTTAATATCCCTTTGTTAGATGCCATTAAGCGGTACCTAGATATGCAAAATTTCTGAAAGAATTATGCACTAACAAGAGGAAGTTAAAAGGAAATGAAAAGGTCCAAGCTGGGAGAAAATGTTTCAAATTTGTAATTAAAAGAAACTCCCAACCAAATGTAAGGACCCCCGCACATTCACCATTCCATGCACTATAGGTAACACAAGGTTTGAAAGGGCAATGCTTGATTTAGGTGCATCTATAAATGTCATGCCATATTCTATTTATGCATCTTTATACTTGGGTCCTTTGGAACCTACTTTGGTGTTGTTATTCAATTGGTGATAGATCTAATGCATACCCTAAGGGTGTGGTTGAAGATGTTTTGGTACAGTGAATGAATTAGTGTTTCCTACAGACTTCTATGTTTTGGAAATGGAAAAGGATGAGTCTCCCAAATCTGCTCCTATCTTGCTAGGAAGACCATTTTTGAAGACCGCACGGACAAAAATTGATGTGCACTCGGAATTCTAACAATGGAATTTGATGGGGAATTAATTAGATTCAATATTTTTGAAGCTATGAGATACCCAAGTGATGTGCACTCGCTTGTTTAATTGATTCTTTTGATCCTTTTGATTCTTTAATTTCGCAGCTTTTGCTACTTGACCATTTTGATGCTCTTGATACAATTCTAACTCATAGCTTAGATGTACAGGGAGGAAAAGAAGAAGAGTGAAGAAGAGCCATGGAGTGAAGACATTGATGAAATTGTTGCTGCCTTACAAGAGCTCTCTTCCACTCCAGAAGAGCATGAGGTAACTTTTGTTGATTTACCTGTTACTACTGATATACCTCAACCTTCACAGTGTGCAGGCACCGAATTGGAACTGAAAGCACTACCCGATCATCTTAAATACATCTTCTTGGGGAGAAGGACACCCTTCCAGTAATAATTGCAAAGTCACTCACCCAAGAGCAAGAAGAGAAACTGGTAGCTGTTTTGCATGAACATAAGACAGCCATTGGTTGGTCAATAGCTGATATCAAGGGTATTAGTCCCTCCGTTTGTATGCACAGGATATTAATGGAGGAGGATACTAAACCTGTGAGAGACCCTCAGCGGAGATTGAATCCTCCCATGATGGAGGTTGTCAAAAAGGAGATACTGAAGCTCCTAAGTGTGGGGGTGATCTACCCCATTTCTGACAGCAAGTGGGTAAGCCCACCGGTAGTACCAAAGAAATCTGAATTACTTGTGGTAAGAAATGCTGAAAATGAGCTTATTCCCACTAGGTTACGAGACGGTGGCGTGTTTGTATTGATTACAGGAAGTTGAATGCCGCCACGAGAAAAGACCACTTTCCTTTACCTTTCATTGATCAAATGTTAGAAAGATTAGCTGGTCATTCTTATTATTGTTTTCTGGATGGTTTTTCAGGTTACAATCGATTGCCATAGCTCCATAAGACCAAGACAAGACTACATTCACTTGTCCATTTGGTACCTTTGCATATAGGCGAATGCCTTTTGGACTCTGCAATGCACCAGAACTTTCCAAAGATGCATGATGAATCATGCAGCCTTGAAGTATCTTCTAACAAAGAAAGAAGCAAAGCCTAGATTGCTCTTTCATGGTGATGGATTTTATTGCTCCGGAATTTTACTTGGAGATTAAAGACAAGAAAGGGAGCGAAAACTTGGTGGCCGATCACTTGAGTAGATTGGTAATCAAGAGGAAGAAATGCCTATCATGGAGACTTTTCCTGGATGAATATTTGATGGTTGTCAACACCATAATCCCTTGGTATGTTGACATTGTTAACTACCTGGGTTACTAAGGACTTTCCTGAGGGTTTGAACAAGGCCCAAAGAGATAAATTAAGGAGTGATTGTAAATACTATATCCGGGATGACCCGTACTTATGGAAGCATTGTGCGGATCAAGTCATTAGGAGGTGCATTCATTCGATTCTACGAGACACACTCCATCCTCTCCTTTTGCCACACCTATGCATGTGGAGGACACTTTGGCAAGAAAAGGACAGCCAATAAAGTGCTTGACAAGTGGTTTCTATTGGCCTTCAATTTTCAAAGACGCTACAACTTCGTAAGTCTTGTGACCGCCGTCGAGAACAGTAATATTGGTCCTCGTAATCAAATGCCTCGGACTCCGATCATTTTTGTGGAACTCTTTGATGTGTAGGGTATTGATTTCATGGGACCATTCCCTCCTTCATTTGGTTTCACATACATTCTTTTATCCGTTGATTATGTGTCTAAATGGGTGGAAGCAAAAGCCACTCGATCCGATGATTCTAAAATCGTTGCGCATTTTGTTAAGTCACATATTTTCTCCAGGTTCGGGACCCCAAGGGCTATCATCGGTGACCAAGGGACCCATTTCGCAACAAAACCTTTGATGCTCTATTGAAGAGATATGGAGTAATGCACAAAATTTCCACTCCTTACCATCCACAGACAAATGGGCAACCGAAGTGTCCAACCGGGAGATTAAGTCAATCCTTGAAAAGACAGTGAATCCCTCAAGAAAGGATTGGAGCACTCGACTTGAAGATGCTTTATGGGCTTATAGGACTGCCTATAAGACTCCCATCGGCATGTCACCATTTCGGTTGGTGTATGGAAAGCCCCTGTCATTTGCCCGTTGAGTTGCAACATCGATCTTACTTGGGCCATTAAACAAGTTAATATGGAATTGGAAGGTCTTTGGAAAGCAAAGGAAGTTCCGATTACAGAATTAGAAGAACTAAGAAATGAGGCCTTTGAGAATGCCCCGATTTATAAGACTAAAGCTAAGGCATTCCACGACCAATTGATTTCCATAAAGAAATTTCACAGAGAGGACAAAAAGTCCTGCTATTCCAATCAAGACTCAAATTATTTCCAGGTAAACTGCGTTCTAAGTGGATTGGGCCGTTTGTGGTAACTAATGTTTTTCCTTTTGGTGCAGTTGAGATCAGGAGTGAAAATTCTGGCAAAGCATTTAAGGTCAATGGTCATCGTCTCAAACCATATCATGAACTTCCTGACAGTGCAGAGATGGAAGTGATGAAACTCATCCTTCCACAATATGAGGAGCAGTGAAAGTATCATCATGTCGGGCTGAGGACAATAAACTAAGCGCTCATTGGGAGGCAACCCAACCAGATTTGCTCTCTTTATCCCTTTTTATTTTGTA
Organism: Ormosia emarginata; assembly: GCA_029884605.1. NCBI lineage: Eukaryota > Viridiplantae > Streptophyta > Magnoliopsida > Fabales > Fabaceae > Ormosia > Ormosia emarginata. Next base: position 1,210,016 of record JAQQTP010000015.1, on the reverse strand, counting down.
TTTTCATTAGTTCCTTAGATTATGTTTTTATCTGTTTGTTGGTTGTAAGCATTTGAATCTCTAAAAAAAAAAAAAAAAAAAAAAATTGTGTGCCCGACAATAAGGTAGATAGTGCCATTAAATTTTGTCACTCGGAAGCATGTGAAGGTCACTTTTCTTCACGACAACAACTGCGAAAATCTTGCAAGTATGGATTTTATTGGCCTACTTTATTCAAGGTCTCAAGTTACACCTTTTGTAAAAGTTGCGGAAATTGGTCAAAAAGTTCTGCTTTGAGATTATCATCTGCACCTACTCCTTGAAAAATTGAGATCTAGGTGGCGCGGTTCTTTTCTTTGTCAAACACGTGTATCCTCCGGGGCCGTAAATATTGAGGATCCTAGGAATGGTAATGCGCGTAAAGTTAATGGACAAAGACTCAACCATTCCTGGAAAATCAAGTTCTTGAGTTCTTTGTGTTGCTTGGTTAAGTGGCGGATACTGTACTCAGTGACTCTCAAGTCGGTTTATTTTTCGGTTTCCCAAAATAACTCGAATCCTTCTTCTCCTTCAAAATGGATGTCATTCTTTCAAACCCGAGAAAACATTTTCCTTCTTTTCCTCAAAATGCTCTGAGAAAAATCTACAAAGTTCGATGTGAAAGATTGAGACTGTTAATGCACAAAGGTATGCCGAAGATGTACTGCTGGATAATTGAAGCAAAGGTTCGATTAGCAGGTGAGTCCTCAATTTCATTTGACTCATATATGCCCGGTCTTGGAAGAAGTTCATATTCTAAAAGGAGAAGAGCAAAAAGGTTACAAGTCTGTTACAAATGTGGACGATGGAATTGTAACAGACAATGTCGTTCTTTGGGGATGATTTCCGCAAATAAATCCTTCATTAAGAATGGACTGAGTAAGGAGTCATTAGATGATATCTTATTGACTCTTGAGACGCGTTCTTATGGATTGATGCGGGGTGAAATTCTTAATTTGTGGAATCTCTTTAAGAATGAAGAAAAAAACTACAGTCTTGGGAATCTGACTCTAAAAGACCCTGTTTGCCAGTTTATAAGAAAATTGGATGGGAAGCCTATCCCCGACTCATAAAAGGCGTTTAAGTCGTTTCTGGACGTAAAACCAGAGGAAGATGTGAGCCACAATCACAACAATCTGGTCTGATGCAGTACTGACAGTGTGTTTCTTTTCTGCTTGGCGTTGATTCACTCCTCATCAGGTTGTGTTGCTCTTTTCTTTCCGTTTTATTTATCACTTTCACATTGAGGACAATGTCTATATTAAGTGTGGGGGAGAGATTTTAGCATGTTTTTTTTTTGTTAAAAAAAAAAAAAAAGAGATCATTGCATGATTGAATAACTTTTCTCCCTTCTTGAACTGATATGCTTGGTGATGGATGATTAATTTGATGAATTGAGTTTGATGGATGCATACCTTGTGAGATTTTGAGCCTAATGGATGGATTCAACATTTATGCCATTCTCTTCTTTCTTGTGTGATTTTCACTCATGTTAATGACCACTCTAGAACTTGCTTTGATTCTTTTTGAGGCTACATTTCACTATCATGCATGAACATGATTGAGGCCCTCTTTCTTAATTAGCTAGTTTAACCAAATAGCCAACCTTGTTTTCAATATGATATCAAGCACTCTTTTGACTTCTTGAAAATTCTCTGATTCTTGCCAACCTTGTATATTTTCCTTTGCTTAACCCCTTTGAGCTTATTTGACCATTCCTTGTTTCTAGCTCATTATGTGCCTTAAATGAGAAATCGTGTTCTTACTTTACCTTAGGGAATAAAAGAACATTAGCTTGGTTAATGGATGAGTTTTTGAACAAGTGTGGGGGGGGTATGAATATGTAAAGGGATATACACTAGAGTTGGGATGAGCTTTTATGCTTGTTATTTGAACTTAGCTCTCATTTGCTTTTATTCTCTTTGGTATTTATCTTCTCATATCCATTTTATCCTCTCCTGTTACCTTGACCTCACTACAACCTTGAATAAAGTCCTCATGATTTGTGTGTGCATGTGTTTTGAGTAGTGGAGAAGTAGAAGATAAGCAAGCTTATGGTAGTGCAATTTTCATGGGTTGAATTGAGTGAAATACCTACCTTTTAAACACTTGAGAGATTGAGAGAGAATCTTGTGAAGATCTATCATTCTCGATTCATGTTGAAGATACCTTGCTTGATGGTTTGAGATGTGGAGAATTGTTAACTCATGAATGTTTTGATCCCTTGAACCTTTGGTTGTTCTTCTTGATTGTAAAATTTTGGTCTTGAGTTTTGCCCAGAGTGCAAAAAGCTAAGTGTGGGGAATTTGATAAACACATATTTTATTCATTAAGAAACCCTTATATTTAGTCATTTACACTCTCCATATTCTTAATTGATTGAGTTTGACATGATTTTGTGAGTTTGAGCTCAAATTGGTCCTAATTGAATATTTTCAGCATTATTGAGATTTTACGCTGTTTCTGTATTTTGGTCATAACTTGAGTTCCTGAAATCTGAAAATCATGAATTTTATCTTGTAGGAAAGCTAAGAGGAAGCTCTACAACTTTGATGAAGAGCTCGAAGTCTGATTCAGATGTCTAAGGGACCTAAGTTGACATGGAAGTCAGAATACGGGTTCTGTCAGTAGAATCCGAACAGTGTGCACTCATAAAATCATATCTCAAGATGTAATAATGGAGATGGGCTGAAATTTGGACAATGGATAGTCAAGATCTAAATAAACAACTTTCATGAAGAACACATTTTGAGAAAAAGAAGTCTAGTAGGTCATTTTGAGCTTGCAAGTCGGAACAGAGGTGCTGAAGTTGGGTTTGAGCAACCTACGGTATTTGGGACATATCTTGGGCTTAAGGAAGCCAAATTGGACGAACCAGCTATCCATTTCATAGCCAAGACAAGGATCTACAACTTTCATGAAGAACACTTTTCGTGATTCTGAAGTATAGTGGGTCGTTTTTGGCTTCCAAGTCAGATACGAAATTTTCGTCCTCAACCATCCACTCATCCATCCACTAATCCACTCATCCACTCATCAACTCATCCACTAACTCACCCATTCATCCACTCATACACTAATCCAACCACTTAACCACTCCACCCACTCATCCACTAATCCATCCACTCATCCATCCACTCACCCATTCATGTCCATAATTTCCCACTCACCAAAAGTCCTTTGGCATTTTTTCACTAATTCAACCACTCAACCATTCCACTCACTCATCCACTAAACCAATCCACTAAACCAACCCACTAATCCATCCACTTAAACACTCCACTCACTCACCCACTCATCCACCCACTTCCCTTTGTCATTTTGTTACCTTAGACTTCTATAAAAGGCACCATTTATCATGAACAAGATGTACCTCTCCTTCATTTTCTCTCTTAGTTTCTTGTTTCTTCATAGTTTCTTCTTGTTTCTTCATAGTTTTTCTTGTGATTTCTTTCTAGCTATGTGTAACTAAACCTCCCTTGGTTAAGGGGGTGATGAAACCGCTAGTATTAATGTTGTGAACTTTGCATATTTGATTATTTCAACACGCTTATGTTTTTATTCATATATTTCTGAATCTATTATTGGTATGAAGGTTTTTGTACTTGTTCCTACTTTCAAAGTAGTAGATCTAGGTTTATTATGCGCGGTTGCGGTAGTAGATCTAGTGGGATGTATGATGTTCATGTGGGTATAATTATCTTTGTGCTATTTGCCAGTTATAAAAGTGGTAGATCTGGGTTTATTATGCGCGGTTGCGGTATTAGATCTAGAGAAATATATGTTCTAAGTAATTTAATCCCGGTGTGTGATTAGACCTTAGTGTAATTGGTTTTCTAAATCTTAATACAATTGTTGGATAGTTGTAAGAGCGGTTGCTTTATGACTAATCAGTGATTAGGAGTTGATTTGAGCGGTTGCTAAATTGGCCAACACGTAAGGAAAACAGCAGATTTACTCTCACAATTGCATAAAAACATAATTGAGCATGTTGGAATAAAAAGAATATGTGGATTTACATTATCATATAAATCTAGCGGTGGATTCAATCTCTTAACCAATTTTCTTATATTGTTGATTTCAGTTTGTTTATTGTTATCTTTGAAAATCGTGTTCATTGTTCATCAAAACTCCAAAACCCCCTTTTACTTGTTTATTGTTAATCGAGTCTAAATTGGGAATTGTTTAATAGTGTTAATTGAATTGGTTCTCTGTGGATCGACCCTTACTAACTACAACTAGTTGTAAGGTTTTTATTTTCTGGTGGGCCTGACAACTGATTTTTATCTTAATTTTAATCACTACATCCGCACGCATCAATGTGATTTTGGACTGAAGGCGCCTTATCAAAATGTTTATTTGAATTGTCACTGATTAGGTTAGTGAGGAATTGCATTAAATGATGATGCCTTTTTCATTTTCTATTTTGTCATTCATGCAACTAGGGTAGAGTTGGATATATTCTTCTTAGTGTTGTATACTACTGGTATACACCGTATTGCTGACTTATGACAAGATCCTAAACGGTCTTGTTTGTAGCAGTGGGAAGAAATTGAGTGTTTGTTCATTTATATTCTTTCTTTTGTCTGTTTAATTTTCTCATATTCCTTTATGCCAAATCAATATGATTCTGTTCATGGACAGTTTATGTTGTAGTTGACTTCCTGGTAGTTAAGTCTGTGTTTTTAGCAATTCTGACAACACTTATATAACAACTTCATGATATCACTTTGTATGCATAAATTTGTTATGTTACCATACCAACTATTATTGTTTCGATGATGAGAGTTAAACTTAAATCAAGCTGGTATACGACCAGTTAAAAAACTAGGTTGGATTTTAGGAACAGGTCTTTGGAATCATTTGAAATTAACTCACTTTTTATTTCTGCAATTAACTTTGAATTTGTATGCATTCGCATTTTTGTTTTAGACAAATCTTGCACTCTCTCTATTTCCTTCTGCTGTGTCTTCATCGAGTCACTTGGGGGGTGCTGCTCAGTGTCAATGCTCATGCGATTGGCTTCTACTAGTGTCGGATCTCCATCTTTCTGGTGAGTGGTGATTTCTTCTCCAACCTGAACCATTGATTTCTTTTTATTTTTTTTATTTTGGATCTTACATTTTCATTTTCATTTTTATTTTGTCAGCAAGTATTCCACGTACATACATCACAACATCAGAAGTCATCCCTTAAACCACTTTTTTTTTTTGCTAGTTTGCTAATGATTGAGAATGCCTATGTAGCTATTCATGATACTGTTCCATGGTGGTGCACAAATTGCACATTTGCATGTAAAAACATACTGTGATTATGTGATGATTTGTCTATAAAGTTGAATACTTTTACAAATTACATGATATTTTAATTTGTGTAGCCAATATTTGCAATGTATCCTTTTAGTTTTCTGATACAATTCTTGTGGATTATCTAAAATTCTGAATACACCATTGTCTTTTGTAGTACAAAGATAGTGTGTTTGAATTGGTTAATTGTTGATTATCTAATATATATATATATATATATATATATATATATATATATATATATATATATATATATATATATATTAAGTGTCCATGGTGCAATGCCAATATGAAACTTTTGATCACATTTAACATTACCAGTTGCTGATATTAAATGCATATTAATTTTAGAAGAATTATATGTACATTACACTATGTTACTTTTGTATCCTTCAATCATGGCCATTCTTACAGCTTTATGCTTCTGTTGTTTTCCATTGTGGTGTGAGCTTTTTAATATACATATACCAACTATCTTTCTTGTAAGTTCTTCTATTGATTTGTCAAATGGAGCATATTAGCACTCAATCTGTAAGTATCTATAGATTATTATTTTTGTTATTCTTGCAAGCTCTTTATTTTTGTTGATTTGACCAACAGGCTTTAACAGAGTAATTTATCTCTGCCTTGTGTAAACATGCTCACTCACACACATACAAACACAGATGCATGGCCCATAAAAAGAAGATATCAGTCTTAACTTTAAACCCAATGGCCAATGGAAATCTATACTTGGATGGTCAGAACCTGGACTCTCTGCACAGTGCTATGTTTTCACATTAATTATAATATGGCATTATTTTCACCTGAGGATTGGTCCTTATGGGTCTATGCTGAGTGGAACTTCGGTTAATGAAAGTGTTGAATTTCCTCTTAACATAGGCAAAAATCTTTGTTCATGTTGGTTGTTCCAGCATCTTTTACTCTCTGTTGAAGGTTATCATTCAAATCAACTTTATATTGATAACTAACTTTTTTAGTAGTTTAAGTATCTCACTGCTCTCTACTAGTTTATTTTGTGGAAGGCCTATAAATATCTATTCTAAGTTTAGTGTTAATGTGCCAATTAAGAAGAATATTTTGTTGTGGTCTTTTTCTTTCCTCTGATAATGCTAGTTCAAATTTGGATGTGGAGGGTACTGAATTTGATTTGATTCTCAGATTGTTTGAAACTGGAGCTATCTGTTTGGTTGAAGAGACTTTTCTTGAGTGTCATTATAATAGGTGGCAAAGATGTTGCCCTGGGTAGAGAAGTCCAAAGTATGAGAAAACATTTGATCAATGCTTGCAGTTGTTCACTTCTCTTAGACAAAGTGGAGTTCTTGTTCATCAATGGTGGTAATTGCCTGATAAGTGAAATCCTATACATTTTCTGTATCAATCTTACTTTCCTTTTAGTTTCTACAAGTTTTTTCTTCATAGTTTTCTTCACTTTTTCCCCGACCAATAAAGAAGATTCTTTTGTTTTTCAAATTTCTTTACTTGTAATAGTTGCAACTGAAAATGAAAATAATCTCTTTACATCAACTGAATTTGTTGCATAGGTCTCTTCTTTTACTTGTATAGATATAGAAATGGATACTTCAATCTATTATTTTATCTCTGAGAAGTATTTGATTGTTCATTTTTGTCAGAGTATTATCGAATTAGTTTTCAATTTGAAATAATAAAATCATCGGGGATCTTTAGTCAAAAGGTTCTTGAAGTAGGATAGTGTTGTATTGTTGTTCAATGTTCATGGCAATAACTGGAGAACAGTGGTGATTTGTGATACTTGAAATCGTTATCCTAGACAATGACCTTCTTGGAATTGTTTTTAGGGTAAATATATTGCTGACAAAAACACCTATTGCAAGGAATTCAGTCATTTGAAAATATCAACCATGGGGATTGAACTCAAATATTATTTTTTAGTAATCTAGGGGCAAATATGACCAACTTTAGTTTGTCCTTCCCCAAATAGACTGGTACATAGTCTTTCTTTTCTTTATTTTTTCGATTACTTCTTTGCAGTTTATCTGTTGATTTTATTTTCTGGTCATGATAGCTGTTGTAATTTAAAGATGTAAATAGTGCTAATGTTGTTATATAGTTTTTTTCACTTGTTTATTATTTATTCCTTTTATATCACAACACATGGGATTATGGTATTTATTGTATGGTTTACTGAACTGGTTATGAGCTGTTGAACTAGTTTTTAAACCAGTTTTCTGTACTGGTTTTTGAACTAGTTTTCTGAACTAGTTTTTAAACCAATTTTCTAAGTCCAAACTGGTTCTGAACCCGTTTTTTTTAAGTCCAAACCGATTTTGAACCATTTTTTCTAATTTTTTAAGTCCAAACTAGTTCTGAGCTGTGATTATAATTAATTTTGTAATTTTTTACTGCTTGTTCTGTGTTAATGCCGTTGAAGTACTCCATTAATGCATTCATTTTGTGATAAAGGCTACTGGTGGTGGAGCATATAAATTTGCTGACCTTTTCAAAGAAAGACTCGGAGTTAGTCATGATAAAGAAGATGAAATGGCTTGTCTTGTAGCAGGAGCAAATTTCTTGCTTAAGGTGGATGTAGTTTTTGAAATTATCTATTTCTCTTGTATTTTGTTTAATATTTTGTTTAAGAATCATCTTGATAATGACAAATCGTTGTATCTCTCTCTCTCTCTCTCTCTCTTTATCTGAAAATCCTTGTATCTTTTGAGTTGAAATGTATGTGTAAGTCTGTATCTCATGCATGAAAGAAAGAAAATGTATTTGTCTAACTTTTCTTCTTTAGTCAGATTATAGTGTTTTCCCTTTGTTTAAGAAGGTAAAGAGCCAATCAATTGCCAAGATTTGCATGCTATTTGTAATACCCCAAATTTCTTAACTATTTTGTCAGTAATTTTGACAGTTAACAGAATTCTACTGTTTAGTGATTTCTGTACACTGTAAAATTATTTTGAGTATTCCGTGAATACATTTGATTGTTTTGTGTGATTTACACCGTGTCAGGAAAATAATAATTTTCGGGTCGGGAAAAATTTTACGTAGTTTAATTATTACTATTAAGTCTTAATTATTTTACGTAATCTGATTTGATTTTCATATGTTTTATAATTTTTATGATTTTGTGGATGATTATGAAATTTTTATATTTTTCTGATTATTTTTGGGCTGTCTATGGACCCAAGTGGCCTTACGTGGGCCCAGGTGGGTCCCGAGAAGTGAAAATTTTTCTGCAGATAGAAAAATTTGTACTGTTAAGGCAGAGATGGGGCATTTTATTAAACCTGAATCCGAAAATAATTTTTAAATTTTCTTTTACTGTATTTTGTATTGTATTTAATTATCGGGCAATAAAAATACAGTAAAAATATTATTCATAGGGTTATAGCAGATAAAAATAAATAAACATTATACTGCTTAGTCAACATTGGTGATTTGGATATCCACCATTGATTTAATCAACGGTGGAGATTTAGTCTTACAAAGTGGTTAGGACTATTTATGACCATTGGATGTAAAGTTTGAAGGAGTAACTTGACCCTTCATTTTGGAGATACATTGAATGGCTAGGATTTCAAGGAGAAAAGATCCAATGGCCTAGATTAAGTCTTCTATCTAAAGGCTAAACCTAGAAGCTACATTAATCCTAACCATTGATCTAATCAATAGTTAAGATTGCCTAAAATGGTGGCTAGGAGATTGGTCACACTTTGAAGAGTGCATGAAGAGAGGGGACAGTTTTGTGCTTGTTTAAGGCTATAGCAAAGTTCAAGACACCATTATTACTCCATCTTGGTCATTATTGATCATTCTTGATCATCTTTGTCTCCTCCAAAAATAAAAACTCATCAAAACTTTTCTCTCCACTTTCTCTCCAAGCAAGTTTCGGCCATAGCACCTAAATCTACCTTCCATCACTCTTTAATTTCATACAACCTTATTTCTTGAATCTATACTTCATTCTAAGACACTTTGTAGTTTGGAGCAAGTTCTAAATCCATCATAGTCAAGAACTTTCTTTAAGAGCAAAGTTATAGGGTTTTTGAGGTGAAGTGTAAGGAAACTTCATTTCTTATCTCTTTTTCATGTTCTAAGCCATGTTTGATCCATGGTTCCCCTAGTTCAAGCTTAATATACTAATAAACTTCTGTTTTGTTTTGTGTTTAAGAAACCTTTGGTGGTAAAGGACTTGGAAAAATAAGCAAATCAAGGAGCTTTTGAGGATCTTCAAGAGGTAAGAGGGAGATCCATCTCACCAACCAAGTATGGTGGTGAGAGATGGTTTTGTATTTGAGGGATGGTGAATCCATGTGAGGATTCATATCCATGGTCATGTAATTATTTGTGGGTGTTTATGTGTTTTGATTATTTGCTTATGCTTGATATGATTTGCATGATTTATTGCTTTTGTTTATGGTATGCTTGTGATATATATGATGAATATGTATATGTATGCCATGATATGATGATGGAAAGGAAAACAATTTTTGGTTCCAAAGAACCGTAGAGGCATCACGGCCTTAAACTAATTTTGGGAGCAAGAGATTCTAAGTATTTTACTAATTATGATTAATACGTTGATGATTTTAAGGATTTACAAAGAAAGTGAAAATGAAAACGAACAAATGTTTTGATTTCAAAGACTAAGTGTTCACGGTTTTTGAAGGAAATTTTAATGGTTTTGTTTGTGTAAAAACAAGAATAATACTTAATTGATTTAGAAGGAAAAATATTTGATGGTGTCAATGGCCAAGTACCACGGTTTTGAAGGCTTGTAATGCCTTGGTTTTATGAAAACGAAGTGATTTTCAAAGTGGAAATATAATTTGATTTAGTACAAGGATTTTGGAAATGGAATCAGAGTATTTTATCATTTGAGAAATAGAAATTTCGGTTATGAAAGAAAAAGAGAGGTTGAAAGTGTTTGAACCTCAATTTATTTTGAAGAGGATTAATTTTGGAATTGATTTGAGAAAAATGAAGAATATAATGGTGACTTGAAAATTTACTAACGTAAAACTCATCCTTTGGGTTTTAGAGTGCGTTAGGAAATTTTAAATGAGGAACATTGATTTAATTCAATGAAATGGTGAATTTGTGGAATATATTGCAAAAAGGATTTTCTTGAGTAAGAAAATGTGGAAAATAATGTGAGAAGTCATATTATTTTGAGAAAGGTTGAGAAATATTTTATGAAGTTGAAAAATGGTGAAAAATGATTTACGTAACTTAAAAACGTGATTTTTAAGCTACGCGATTTGAAAAACGTTTAAATATTTCTATGCGATTTTAAAAAAAAATGTTGAAATATTTCTACACAATTTGGAAAGCGTTTAAATATTTTTACGCGTTTGAGAAATTGTTGAAAAATCGCTACGCGATTTAAAAATGGTGGAATATTTTTACGTGATTGATGAAAACATTGAAAAATCACTACGTGATTGAAAAATGATGGAATATTTTTATGTGATTGAGAAATGTTGGAAATCGCTACGCAATTTGAAAACGTAATAGAAATGTTACAAAATTGTGAAAACGTAATAGAAATGTTGCGCGATTGTGAAAATACGACAAAAGTGTTTTGCGACTATGAAAACGTGATAATATGATTTCGCGATTGAATATACAGTATGATTACTGTTGGGCCAGTGTGTGGACCCTGATTATGAGATTATGAAATTGAACTGAGAATGGGCCAGTGTGTGGACCCTGAATATGAAATTGTGAATTTGAACTGAGAATGGTGCATTTTATATGCATGAACTAGTGTATAAACACTGTATGAGAAAATGATGAATTTTGCCTATGATTGGCATTGGTGCATTGAACATGCATTGGAAAGGTCCGATGGACTGTATGAGGCTAATTGCCTAGGAGAGATGTACACCTCTTGAGTGGGTGCGATATGCGTAGTGTAAGTCACTTGTTGACTTTGGGGGCATCGGGGTGCGGGTTGCCTACATGGGCAGTTGACAGCTCTTCTGTACCGTGGGTTAGACCGATGTGACACACTGATGATCCTGACCAAGACACTATTCTTAATTAAAATCTAGTAAAAACTGTCATGTATATGCTAGATGTGCAAACATATATGAGAAATGTGGCACGTGGTCTGAGGCATGTTGGTACAGACAGATCTTTCAGATCAATTTCTCTGAACTGAGTATTAGCTCCATGGAGTAGGACATTGAGTCTATGTGCATATGCATAATCATTGAGTATTAGTTAAGATAATTGAATTGTTGAATACCTAAATAATGTTGAGGGCATTATCGTAAATATTGAATATTTATATCTGTGTGATATAATAATTGAGGAATATTGGATGATGATGATGATGATAAATAATGTTGATGGTATTATTATAATTATTGTTATTTTATACATTATGATGATGGCATAATTGTAATTATAGTATGATATATCTGTATGATATCTTTGTTTGTGTTATCTCTATGCTACTATGTTGGTATTAGCGTAGGTGATCTCACCTCTTCGTTATATTGTTTTGTTGTGTTTATATTATTAAAAATTATATAGTAGATGGAATGAATTTCTTAGACGTGAATGAAGGCAAATAATCTGAGTTCGGTGACAACATCAAGGAGCAACCATGCCAGATTCGATGGTGTGCAGTTTTGAGGAGGAACAAATATATGACGCATCAAGATGAATACAAGACAGAATAAGTATGTTGAGTTTTTATTGTTAGTGTTTTACCGTGCTATTAAGTAGGACCCGTCATGGGGTTTGCTACTGTTTAAAATTGAGTCTGTATGTTTTATATTTCTTCAATAATTGTTAAATATTATGTGGTATCTGTAATGTATATTAATCAGTTTAAATCTATTTTTCATTATTACTTATAAATATCAGTAAATTTATGTTTCCGCAAAAAGAAATTTTGAAACCCACTTTTTATAACTCAAACCTTTTATGAACTGATTTGAAGATTTTAAGTTAGTAGTCGGAAATGTGATGCCCTAAGGAGGGTGTTACACTATTACTTCCATTAGAGTGCAGTGGACAACCATTATATAAAGTTTATACATACTCATTGATGCTCCATTTTATTGGCAAATTGGTTGAAGGAATATGCTTAAAGTTTAATTTAGGAGATTTTTACTAAAATTAAGGACATTTAGTGACAAACCTGTAGCCATGTTTTCTCCTATATATTCCTCTGTATTTTACAGTCAATTGAAATAAGAAAAATTTAGAGTTTTCATCTTTGAAAAACATAAAAAAGAATAATAATATAGATTAAATTGAAGTTTGGGTATTACAGATGGATCTTCTAGTGATTATTAAAAAAAACATTTAGAGACTTTAGAGACCGATTTAGAGACTGATAAATCAGTCTCTAGTTTAGAGACTGACAAATTAGTCTCTAAATCAGAGACCAATTTTATAAAATATATAATATATTCAGAGTTTTAGTGACTAATTTAGAGACTAGTTTAGAGACTGATTTAGAGATTGATAAATCAGTCTCTAGTTTAGAGATTACGTTAGTGACCGATTTTATAAAATATATAATATATATTTATACTTTTAGAGACCAATTTAGAGACCGATTTAGAGACTGAAAAATCAGTCTCTAAAAAATTGGTCTCTAAATCGGTCTCTAATGTACTTTTTTGAAATATAATTGACCAATATTTGATCTAAAATTAGCAATCGATTTAGAGATTGAAAAAATCGGTCTCTTTAAAATCGGTCTCTAATATTTAGCGATGAGGCTTTTAGAGATTGATTTAAATCAGTCTTTAAATCAGTCTCTAACTATTTTAGAGACCGATTTTCTTGATTTAGAGATCGATTTTTTGGTCTCTAAAAGCCAAATTTCTAGTAGTGATAATCTCATTGGAAGATATTAGGATTGTCATATCCACCATGTTGTGAGGGATGAGAATGCTTCAATTGATTTCTCTACAAAATCATGAGCTTCCAATGATGAATATTTGGTCTTGTGGGATCAACAACCACCTAGTTTGGAGGTTCTATTAATGGGAGCAGCTACTAGTGTTGTTTTCTTAAGATAGTGTGTGTTATGTTATAATTTGTTACGTCTAAAATTTAATGTAAATAATATAAGACTATAAATCCATGTTAGCATTATTTAATAGGAGTGTTTGAGGTTTGGTTTGGGTTGGTTTAGGGTTTAGGGGAAAAGTAATCCAATTCAAACAATGTTATTTACACATCATAACTCAAACTAGTAATTTATTTGTAACAAGTTAACCCCACTCTTGGGAACATATTTTTGGATTAACCAAAACATCATAAATATTAATCACTATTTCTTAATGCATTAACTAGTTATTTTGCATTCACAAAGTAATGAGATTCACCACAAAATCATGCACATTGACCATTTATTCCTAACTTGTTAATCACAAATTTACACATCTCAACTCCAACTAGTAATTTATTTGTAACCAGTTTATCCTCACTATTGGGAACTCATTTTTGGATTAACCATAAACACATGGATATTAGCCACTTTTTCCTAATGTATTAACCAGTTAATTTACATTCACCAAGTAATGAGATTCACCGTAAAATCATATATATTGACCATTTATTCCTAACGTGTTAACCATAAAATTACACATCTCAACTCCAACTAGTAATTTATTTGTAACAAGTTTACCCCCACTATTGGGAACTTATTTTTGGATTAACCAGCAACTCATAGAGATTAACCACTTTTTCCTAATGTAATAACAAGTTAATTTGCTTTCACCAAGTAATAAGATTCACCACAAAACCATAGATATTGACATTTATTCCTAACGTGTTAACCATAAAATTACACATCTCAACTCCAACTAGTAATTTATTTGTAATTAGTTCCCCTCCACTATTGGAAACTTATTTTTGGATTAACCATAAACTTATAAAGATTAATCACTTTTGCATAATGTATTAACTAGTTAATTTCCATTCACAAAGTAATAAGATTCACTACAAAACCATGGATATTGACCATTTATTCCTAACGTGTTAACCAGAAAATTACATATCTCAACTCCAACTAGTAATTTATTTGTAACAAGTTTTCCCCCCACTCTTAGAAACACGTCGTTGGATTAACCATAAACTCATAGATATTAACCACTTTTTTCTCATGCATTAACTAATGAATTTGCATTCATCAAGTAATGAGATTCACCACAAAATCATGGATATTGGCCATTTATTCCTTACGTGTTAACCATAAAATTACACATCTCAACTCCTACTAGTAATTTATTTGTAATAAGTTCCCCCCACTATTGGGAACTCATTTTTTGATTAACTAGAAATGTATATAGATTAACCACTTGTTCCTAATCTATTAACTAATTAATTTTCATATCGTGGAAAAACTTCTCTAGTGTTATTCAAGTTACCAACTATTGTGTAACATGTTATCTGCTTCTTGGGCAGAGTTATCAACACTAAATGGCTTGGGACACATATTTAGATTGACCACAAAAGCATATCATGTGACCATTTTTTTTACTAACATATTAATCACAAAATTTTAAATCTTAATTCCAACTATTATTTTATATCTACTCTAATATCCACCCACATGGGAACTTCTTTTTAGTTTCACCAAAAAAGATAGTGTTTAACCACTTTTTCTGAATGTATTAACCTGGTAATTTGCATATGAAGGTTGTTTGATACAAAGGTTTTTGCTATTAATCTTTATAGCTTAAAATTTTTAAGTTCTTTATTTTCGTTCAATACTGATAATGCTATTACGCATACCCATTACTTTATGCTTTAGTAATTTTGTGTTTTTTTTTCAAGGTTTGAAATCTAACCCATTTGGATCGATTTAATCGGTTTTTGATAAAAAAAATGTTTAAGTCCACAATTTTATGAGCTAAATGCATGTTTAGCCTATTAAAAAGAAAATACAAGAAATCAAAGAAAATAAAAAATAATAATATCTCATTTCATATGCTTAAATTAATGTTTTATCACATCAAGTGAAAGAAGTGTCTAATAAATTAGAGTTAGTATAAGTTATAATATAAATTCAATATTAATGAAATGTATTATATTAATAAGTTTGGATTATATTTGATCAGTTTTGAAAATTAAATCGATAATAGTGATGTGCATTGTAGTTGGAACATAATGTTTTATTATGTATTAAGAAAATAAATACTATACATAAGATAAATAGGTAAATAATGGTTTAAACCCCAGATGTGGCCTAATAGTACTTTCTATGTTTGATCGCATTCTAATAGTTCTTGATCGGCTTGCCCGTTAGTGTCTCTAGAGTGCAAGCTCCTTTGCCGATGCTTACTATGATACACTAGGGGCCTTCCTAATTGGGGGTTAATTTCCCTTGGGATGCATTCCTACCCCCAATGTCTGCTCTCTGGAGCACTAAGTCCACTGGTTGGAATTTTCTTGGGATAACCTTCAAATTGTAACTAGTCATTGTCCTCTGCTTGATGGCAATGTCACGTATATGAGTAACGTACCTTTTTCCTCCAGAAGATTTAAGTCTTCTCTAATTAGTCTGGGATTACTGTTAGGCGAAAACTATTGGAGACGCTAGCTCGGTTCCCTTATTTCCACCAAGATCATAGCATCACACCCATATGTGAGTTTAAAAGGAGTCTCACCTGTTGTAGAATGAGGCATAGTCTGGTAAATCTAGAGGACATGGTCTAGTTGCTTAGCCCAGTTTCCCTTGGCTTGATCTAACCTTCTTTTAATTCCTCAGACAATAACCTGATTGGTGACTTCGGCTTGCCCATTTGTCCTGGGATTTTCTACGGAACTGTAATGGTGCTTGATTTTCAACTCAGCAAGTAGCTTTTCGAAACCCTTATCTTTGAATTGGGTCCTGTTGTCGATCATAATAGATTCCAGAATCCCAAACTTGGTGATGATGTTGCGCCAGGTGAATTTTTGAATCCGAGCAGAGGTGATCGTGACTAAGGATTCTGCCTCGATCCATTTTATAAAGTAATCCACTGCCACCACCAAGTACATCAATTGACCAAGTGCTTAAGGGAAAAAGGGCCCAGGATATCTATACCTCATCTGTAGAATGGTCAAGGTATCGACATCGTGGATAGTTTTTTTGAGGGCGCCTAATAATGGTCTGAGTGGCACTAACATTTGTCACTGATCCGGACATGTGCATGGGAGTCTGCTTTCATCGTTGGCCAATAGTATCTCGCCCTGAGTGCCTTTAGGGCTAAGGCTTTGCCTCCCAAATGGTGCCCACAGCTCCCTTCGTGAACCTCAGTCAGCACATATTTTGCTTCTTTGGGCATGAGGCACTTAAGGAGAGGTGACGAAAACTCACATCGGTATAAGTGTCCATCGTAGATGGTGTACATGACTGTGGTGCTGATCAATTTGATGGTTTCTTTTAGCTTAAAAGGTTTGGTTCCAGACTGTATATATTTTATGATCGGGGTGATCTAAGTACGTTTTCCTTCTTCCACTAAGCAAATGAATACATCCGTGATAGAAGGTTATGAGAGGCTTTCTTGGATCATAGAATGGTTGTTGCCCGGGCTTTTAGTGGTAGCCAGTTTAGACAAGAGATCAACTCTGGAGTTCTGCTCCTTAGGTATGTGCCCTATTTTGACATCCTAGAAGCTTTTAAGAGCTCTTGTACCTTGGTTAAGTATCGCTAAAGGAGGGGTTCCTTGGGCTGATAGTCGCCTCAAACCTGAGTGGTCACAAGTTAGGAGTCACTACAAAGTGTGATTTTATCTACTCCCATGTCCTTAGCCATTGCCAGTCCGACAATACATGCCTCATACTCTACCTGATTGTTTGATGTTGTGAATTCAAACTTTAGGGTGCTTTCCACTTTCACTCATTCAGAATTTTTCAAAATCACCCTGACACCGCTTCCCTTAGGGTTCGAGGAACATCAACATATATGGTCTAGGAAATTCCTTCGGGTGTGCCGGGGTCCAATGTAAGCTCTGTCAGGAAATCAGAGAGTTCCTGGGCTTTTATTGCTAGTCGAGGCTCATATGCCCGAACTCTGAAATCTTAATAGACCAAGCAATCATTCTTCCACCAAGTCTGGCTTGTGCAGCACCTGACGTATAAGTTGGTTCGTCCTTACCACCACGAGATGGCACTGAAAGTACTACCGGAGTCTCCTAGCCATGGTGATAAGTGCAAATATGACTTTTTCAATCTTTTGGTATTGCTGTTCTAACCCTTACAAAACCTTGGTTACAAAGTAAAATGACTTCTATCTCTCTATCGTCTCCCATATTAACACTAAACTTATAACCTCTCCATGAACCGAAAGATACAAATATAATATCTCACCGAGTTCTAGTCACGCCAGTATGGAGGGAGAGGACAAAAGGTTTTTCAACAAAGAAAAGGCATCTTCAAACTCTTGGGTCCACTCAAAATCCTTCCTTCTTTTTGAGCAGTCTAAATAAAAGGGAGGGATTTATGAGTAGCTTTGGAAAGGAAATGTGTGAGAGTGGCAATCTAGCTAGTCAGTTATTGTACCTCTTTGATACTCTGAGGGCTACACATATTAAGCACCACTCGACATTTATCTGGATTAGCTTCAGTTTTGTGGTAAGTCAACATGAATCCCAAAAACTTGCCTTCTTGGACTCCGAAGGCGCACTTTTCCAAGTTTAGCCTCATGTTATACTTTCGGAGTTATACGAATACTTCTTTGAGGTACGCGGTATGAGATCCGCCTTATGGGGTCTTGACTATCATGTCATCAATGTAAACCTCCAGCATTTTCCCCACTTGGTATTCAAAGACCTTGTTCATCATTCTTTGGTAAGTGGCTTTTGTATTTTTCAAACCAAAGGGCATAATTCTATAGTAGTAATCACCTTATTAGTGATGAAGGCAGTTTTTCTTCATCTCTATGGTATATTGGAATCTGGTTGTACCTAGAGTATGGATTGATAAATGATAGCAAATAGAAACCTAAAGAGCTGTCCACCAGTTTGTCCACGTTGGGAAGTTGGTATGGATCTTTTGGGTAGACTTTGATTAAGTTTGTATAGTCCTTGCACATCCTCCATTTCCCATTTGACTTTTTCACCAGGACCGCGTTGGATAATCATGTGGTATATCATAATTCCCTGATGAAGCAGGCACTGAGCAACTTTTTCACATGTTTGTCAATAACCCGTTGCCTTTCTAGGCCAACTTTCTTTTTCTTCTGGGAGACTGACCTTGCAGCCTCCCTGATAGACAGGCGATGACAGATGAAGGCGGGATCAAGCCCAAGCATGTCTGAGGATATCCAAGCAAAGAGGTCCTTGTTTTTAAGTAAGAGCTCAATTAGCTGGCATCTCTCTTCGTCTTCCAAGTTCATTCCAATCTTGATGATCTGGTCTGGCTTAATACCAAGTTGGATGGGTTATAGTTCACCTTTTGGCTAGGGTCTGGCACCCCTGATTTCTTCTCGAACATCTAGCTCGGTCATAAAGATGTTAACTTGATCCAAGACCAGGTTAGATGTGCTAGCTTTTGTTATCTTAAGAACCCTACAAATTCTGAGACTTTCATTATAACATTTTCGAGCTGCAATTTAGTCTCCTTTCACTGTGACAACTTCATTATTCTTGTTGGGAAACTTCATAACTAGGTAGGTCGTGGATACCACGGCACCCAGTGTATTTAAGGTAGGGAAGCCCAAGATGATGTTGTATGGTGAGGGGCAGTCGACAACAAAAAATGTTACCTTCACTATCCTGAAGAGTTTAGGAGTCCCTAAGGTTAAGTGAGTCTCATAATATCCTGCTGAGGTGTTCTTATCACCTATGAACCCTATAAGCTCCCCATCATAGGGAGTTAGCTTTGTACGAGGAAGTTCTAGTTTCTAGTATAGGTCCATGAACATGATGTCTGTTGAACTTCCTTGGTCCACAAATATACACTGAACATCGGCATTGGAAATTATTCTTGAGATAACTAATGGGTCATCATGATCTGGGATAATTCCATCGTAGTCCTCATATGAGAAAGTGATGGAGGGCGTCTTCCGTTCTCCGATCCGTGATTTGGGCTTAGAGTGGAAGACACTAAACACTACTATCCTGAGGGCTTTCTTGTGGGCACCATTGGATGAACCATCGCTGGCAAATCCACTGGCGATAATATTAATAGTTCTATTAGGCTGGGCATTGTGATCGTTGTTGTCGTCAAACAGAGTGTCCCTGTTCCTATCTTCCCAGTTGTTTGTATCATGCCGAGGTGGACTTCGAGATCTTTTCCTAGGGCTCTAAGTCCTCCTTCTTTGGTGTGGAGACGGGCTTCGACGAGGGCTGCACCTCCCTTCTTTTTGTCCACCGTGATGTTCCTTGTCTTAAGCATAAACGACATATTGTTCCAATCATCTTGCCTTGATCAAGAAATCAATTGCATCTCAGAGTTGATAACAATCCTTAGTTTTATGTCATAGCTTTTGTGCCACGAACAACATTTAGAACGATTTTTTTTATTATGGTTAGAGGTGGCCTCTTGATGTCCTAGAACTCTGTCTGCAACATTTCCCTCAAGATGGTCTCTTGGGTGGTGTTCAGAGGCGTGTAGTTGGAGTATTCCCTGGCATGGAATGTCCTTCGAAGGGTTCTGGGATCGTGAGGAGTTGTGGTTGGTTTTTTAGGAAAAAGGCTCCATCTTCTCTAAGCTTTTCCAGGCCTTAGTTACCTCCTCTAAGTTTATATACTTTTGGGACTGTTCTCAAAATTCTTCCATGGTTTCTGGTTTTTTCTTTACCAAAGACACAAAGAATGCAGAGCCAGTCCGGAGGCCACTCTGGGTGTAATAGAAGGCGATTTTGTCGTCAAAGTTCTCCAAGTTAATACAGGCTGTGTTGAACTTTTTATCGTATTCACGAAAGGGCTCTTCACGCCCTTGGCTAATCTTAGATAAAGATTCAATCAACCTGGGTTGTTCCTTGCTAGTGGTGTATTGGAGCAAGAAACATTGTCTAATAAGAAACATTGTCTAAGGTCCGATCAATCGGTGACAGATCATCATTGCAAAGTAATGAACCATCTAAGGGCTCCTTTCTTTATGGAGAGAGGAAAAACACAGCACAATAACTGAAAGTATCCCCCGTGGAAGCACATAGATTAGACGTATACATCTACATGTTCCTAAGGGTCCGTAATCCCATCGTAGAGTTCCACATTGGCTGGAAAATTGAAATTTCTTGTGACCCTATACTCCATAAGCCAGGCAGAGAAGGGTTACTCCTGATTGCGGGGGCTCAGGTTGTTTTCGACAACATTAGATACCCTAACGTCAGCACGTTGTCTTCTCTAGTTATTGCCAATACTTCACCTTCCGTCAGTATGGTGTGATCCAGACTGGCCGTTATTAATGGATCGTTCCAGATCTTCTAGTCTGTGACGTTGTTCCTGAAATTGTCTTCGCAGTGAGCCTATACGATGATTTCTGGATGCGTCAGGCGATATTATGCCTTCTTGATGGGACGCATGATCTTCTACAATGTATTTCGGGAATCCCAGGCATTGATGAACTAGGATTCTAGCCCTTGGACCACCAGGATTAACTTCCTACACACAGTTGCCAAGTCTATCCCTCACAGAGACCCTATGTGATGGGTGTGGGATTTCGTCGGAAAGCGGGGTTTCGTGCCCATTGTGTAGAACCTCATTGTTAGGTTCCTGGTTTCCCGCAACAGGAGCCTCGATAACTAGAGGTGGGACAATGGGAGGAGGTTGTGCCATTGGTCCTCATCTTCGGGCTGCAGAGGTTTGCACAACCTCTCCTTTCTTTGAATTTTGTCTCGTATTCACCATGATTGAGTGGGAGTAGAAGTTTATGATTTCCCACAGACGGCGTCAATGTTCTAAAGTGGATTCAGAGGGGTACTTGAGGTAGGCACGTCAAGGTGGTTTCCTCCTTGCGCAGCAGCAGCAGAGCATGTTGAACCGGGGGGTTGGTACCTGCAAAGGGACTCCAATGCTCAAGTCAAGTTGTGCACAAATAGGATTTATATAATGAGTGATAAGTTATCTATAGAGATGAATAAGCCTAGCATTTATAAAGGTTGGAGGGATACACTCCCGTAAAAGTTGCAGGATGAGATATGTTCCCTTATTAGTTGCCAAGAATTCCTATATTATCAGAACGTTGATATAGTAATCATGGGGAGTTATGAGTGCTATTATTCAGTAAGATCATGATTGGCAATAACAGATATTCTCAAGATTTATCCATTGCACAGGTCTTGCTGTAATATCTTCGTTACCCAATGTCGTGGTCCGATATGTATAGGGTCAGGGTCCCATAAGCGAGTCCAACTGAGGGTATAAATGGTGGACCACAGCTTACTGCAAGCCGAGTTGATCCATGAGATATGATCTCGGATCACGGTCCAGAACAAAAGGACAAAAAATAAATGTGTTATAGTTTGGTGTCAATTGATTGATTTAACAAATGTGTTATTTTATTTAGTTTACTTAAATTCTGTAAACTAAACTTGTAGTTTATAAAATCTTAAGGTATTTGACTGCATTTAGTATCATTTGATTATATTATTATTGACTATTTTAATTTTGAGTAGGTTTACTTTTCATTTGTCATTGTAATATCTATCCATCTAAGCTTATTTTGTTAGTATAATTTAACATTAAAGGGCAACTTGGTATACTCTTAACAATAAGTTGATAAAACATATAAATGAGTAAACACATAAAAAAATGTTAAAATACAAAAAAACTATATAATGAAAAATTGATATTATGTAAAACTATATAAACTAATCATAGTTTCAAGTCAGTCCCACTATAGAGTCCACTAATTATAACTTAATCAAATTCATTTAAACCATCTGAGATGTCATATCTCTAGGTTAAGTATATCTTTCGTTATATATTTTGATTTTTTTAATTTATATTGCACGGGTACAAAACAATAGTAATAATATACAAAATGAAAATACATGGCAACATTTTATTTGCAATGTGTCTTCTCAGGCATCAATACATTACTTTAATTTCTTTATGTGGGGTGGCTAACATAAATATTTTAATGCCACATGTCACTTGGTGTGAAAATTTTTTTGCACATGTAATATGATGTGACAACTACCACTTGGAAATTTTTTTTTTTATAAAAATTCAATCATCAGAGAACAAAAAAAACATCAAAATTGAAATGGCAAGGAGGTTTTTGGACCCTTTGTCCAATGGTAAGGCCATAGAGCATTTCACTGGTTGTTTTGACTGGTGGTGGTGTCAGACCATTTACATCCTTGCATCTGTTAATTCTTTGTCTGGGTGGGTTTCTATTGAATCATACAACTAAAACTCACTAATGGACAAGACATGTGTTTTTTTTTTTTGGTGAGTTTCTCTCACTTAAATGTTTCTCTCCTCACATAATACCCACCAAAGCCATGGATGGTGGTATTAAGCTTCCATGTCATGAAGTTCCTACTAATGGTGACACCATTCTTAGGGGGTGAGGTTTAAAACTAAATAAAATTGAAGATTTTTTTTTAAAAAAACTTGATACCTGGGTCGTGTAATTTAACCAGGCAAATTCTTCCAATTGGTACAAATCCCCATTTTTTGGAGTAGGTGTTTGTCCCTTTCTAGGCCGCAAGTACACGGGTTGCGCAAGTAATATAATGATCAATAGGATATTGTTTCCACGAGGAAATGATCAATTTCTAATGCCAAATATCAACCAATATCTTACTTAATTCTATTCAAGAACATTCAAATTATAAAGGGTTGTATAAGTTAACTAAAAGACTTAAATGCAGTAAATCAGAATTAAATATATTGATTAAAGAATAGGGAATCCTTCTTCACCCTCTACTTCAACCAATGATATGCAATTCTCTTAAGCAACATAAATGAGACAAGATATGTTAGCTTGAGAAACTAACTTAATTAAAAGCTTATATCTAGGCATTTAACCATGCTTCATTTACATAGTTCACTATGTTTGCATGTGATCTAGTGCAAACTCCACTCATTATGAATGATTCTCAATAACAACTATGCATGACCATTAGGTATATGTCTATCCCGTTAGCTAATTAACTCATCCTACCAATTGAATGAAATTAATCATGCATTAACCATATCCTTGATCTCAAATCTAAATCCCTATGTCTAGTTCAATAGATTTAATCCAATCACATTAATTGTTGGCCAAACACTCAAGAGCATTAAGAGAAATATGATTAAACAAACCCAAATCATCTATATTAACTTATGAGGTTACAAAATCATCAATATTCATAGAATGATTCAAAGAAATCCTTATACACAGCTTAGCTACTCATGACGTACGAAAATCTATCACAAATAATCAATGTCATGGCAATAGAAGAGAGAAAGTAAAAGGAGTAAGAGATGGAAGCTCAATATAGTGATCTTTGATGCTTGAATCCTTTTTCTTGAAGAAGATGACCTCTAACTTTGGTCCTTTCAGCTTCTTTTAACATCAACAACAAACCCTAGCAGCTGTGTTCTAAAATGTAAAAAGCCTTTTTTTGCTGAATTGCCTAAAATCAGTGTTTATAGGCTAATTTTTCACAGTCATGCTGCGGCATGAACCATCTTGTGCTGCAGTGCACGTTTAATTTAGGTCAGCACGCTGCAATATGCTCTCTTTTGCGCCGCGGTGTGCTAGTCTCGGGTTTCAGCATGCATCAGGCTGAGTGAACCACGCCGCGACATGAACATGTTTGTCTCGTGGTGTGAGATGCTAAAATTCTCCTTGGACTTTCTCTTCTAATATAGGTCCAAGTCTTCCACAAATCTGATTATTTAGAGCCCATCCTACAATAGAGAAATCACAAGTTAATAATAATTGCAAATTCACTTAATCACTTGAAGAATATGCTAGATTTTCTCAAGATCATATAGGAAGATATCAAAATGGAATTTGATGAATATAAGCCTAAAATCTTCCATATATGCATAATAACAAGGATTAAACATTCTATATAACACAGATATATGGTATAAATAATACATTTAATGGAGTTATCACACCCCAAACCTAGATTTTTGCTAGTCCTTGAGCAAAACAAAGTATGATTAAGTAAACCTGCTTGACAAATCATGCTTCAACATACATTGATCATCTTTCTTGAATTCCATTTTTACTGAAACCATAACAAGCGTACAATGATTGTTCAAGCCCTCAAAGAATGCTAATGCCACACAATCAACTCCACATATATATAATCTTTGGGATGATAACTCTCAAGGCCTCTTTTCATGCAAATTACACCTCCCACAACCATGCAAACTAAACTTCTCTTATTCAAGTCACACATATCTGGATAAGTTTATGAACATAAATGCATAGAAATCAAATAATCCATAAGATTATTTTTAAACTCTCTCTCCACTAACGTAAATCACACACAACTGAGGATCAGAAGGGACTTCCACAGCTTGTAATGTATGACCAATGGTTATAGGCAGAAGAACAACATGGAAGGGATTTAATACTAACATTGAGAAACATAAATATGTTATTTCAAGACTTGAGTCACCAAGTGAAACTATAAGGGTATTCAAAAATGAAAGATTAGAACTCTTTAGAACCATTCAATACTTTTTGTATTTGACTTTTCTTATTTCATTCAATTGTTTTTTTTTATTATGCTTAAACAAAGCAATGTTTTTTCTTTTATTGCAGATGGTTCCTTCAAGTTTATTTTTGTAATTGACATGCATAATATCCTTAATCACTGGACTCATTTCAAGAAATAACATATTATGTACTCAACAAACAATGGTGGTAGATGAAAATGTAATGCTTTCACATGCATTAGAATAGTTACATGGTAGGGAATACAATGGTTGTTGAAGAACATAAAAGGCCAACATTATTTAAGCTTCAAAAGGGACCTATGGATATAATCACATCAGGGTAAGCTTGAAAGGCTCAATCGATCCAAACAATGCCTTAATCATTTCCTTATCATGCATAATCTAGGATTTCGCTTCAAGAGAGTTTAAATACAATTTCTAGGATACTTGAAATCTCAACATTCACTATTCATAAACCTTCTCTAAACATGCACTCATATCATTTTCAAAGTTACACGCACATACAAGTGTGATCTAAATCATGCATTTGAAAAGTGACTAGATTGTTTCAACATGTTTCTTGATCGCATATGGTTTCGCTTCAAAGAAAACAATTCATAAGCAATATTTTCATTGAACAACCAAAACTACACTAACAATTGGCACATTGTGATGGATTTTAAAAGATTTCACTTTGCGATAAGTATTCAAAACATGCATTCCATTAGGGTCATTTGCAATAAAAATAAAAACTATATACTCATTGTACTGTAATAAACAAAACACTATATAATCATAATACTACGATAATGATATACATTAAAACATAAAAACTTTTAAAACATAGCATACCATAATATCCCAAAACATATACAAAACATGTTAATAAAGCTCCCCTAAACCAAAGGGAAATAGTGTCCCTACTGTACACAAAATATAACAAAAATAACATGAAAGAAAATGCCCTATTCATCCTCCTCCTCCTGATCACCATCATTTGCATCCTTTGGGTCCTGTTATGGCTAGGGAGGGACAACTACAACATCGAGTGGGAACTCAGGCATCGGAAAGTCGTCCATGAGAAGCCTTAGGCGCTCCATCATCCACCGTTGAGTCTGGATGGTGTATTGGTACTGGCAAGTCTGCATGGTAGCTAACTGCGCCATATGGGCCTCCATCTATATGCACCAATCTGTGTCAGGTGGTGGGGCTGCAATGGGCCCTTTGCGAGCTTGTCTCTGTCCTACAAGTGCTAGGGTTGGAGCTACTCCTAGTCGCTCAATGATATAATCATTAAGAGGTTATTTCATATCAGTTAGCTCCTCATGTGGCCCCCACTGTACATGTTGTAGAGTGTGTGGATGAAGGAAGGGAAGAAGAGGCTTATGTACTCCCTCATTGACCTCATGATCTGGTCTAGTATGAGTTGAGCAACATCTATGAACCAACGCTCAAGGATGGCATATATCAAAATAGCCTGGTCGCGTGTCACCTCGGATAAGTTTGCTGATGGAAGAATCTAGGTGAAGATGAAAAGGTAGCAGACCATGGTCTCTAGCGTCAAGCAAGATTGGGGGGAAGAACCGTGCCCTCTGCATCTGCACACTCAAGGTCCAGACGACCGACTGAGACTCAATTGTGCAAATCCTGGCAGAGATCGTGTTAAGGTCAATGCCCTCCTCTGGCTCCCATTGGAGGAATGCTATATGCTCACAAATCTTAGGTGGTGGAGGCAAGCTCAGAGCCGCTCTAATAGATATAGTAGAATAGGATACCACGTGTCCCCGTACTTTGACTATAGTACTCCTCTCACCAAAGAAGGCCGCGTTCGCGTAGAACTTGCAAACTACTGGGACAACAACTGCAGACTCCGGGTGTTGGGCAAACACACCTTAGTTGAGTTGGTTGAGGATCCCTTCAATCTCCTAGTATATGACCCTTGAGAAGGATAAGCCATGCTCTGGAATGATAGGCCTGGTAACCAATATTGTGTATCATTGAGCCGCGATAGCTGATATGGACTTCTAATGATTACATATTTTATACATTAATGAAGCCTCATTTTTAGTTATTTACACTTTCTATGTACTTAATTGATTAAGTCTGGTTAAGTTTTGTAAGTTTGGACTCAAATTGGACTTAATTGATTTTTTTAGCACTATTTTGATCTTATACTGTTTCTGTATTTCGGTCATATCTTGAGTTCTAGATGTCTTATAATTATATATCTTACCTTGTAGGAAATATAAGAGGGATCTCTACAACTTTCATGAGAGCTCTAGGTAAAATATGGACATCTAGAGGAGCTAAATGGGCTTGGAAGTCAGAACACGGGTTTTGTGACTAAAACCTGAATAGTGTGCAGTAATCAGAGCATAACTCAGGTTGTAGGAACTTTTTTGGGCTAAAATTTGGAGAATTGAAAGTTAAGACCTATATCTACAACTTTTACGAAGAACATAAGAGCTCATTCAGACAACTTAGAGGTGATATTAGGTCTGCAATTCAAAACAGAGGTGCTGAAACTGGGCCTAAATATTCTGCAGTAATTGGATCATATCTTAAGCTGTAGGATGAATTTTTGGATTATCTTGGTGGCATTAGAAATCTGAGACAAAATGCTACAACTTTCATGAAGAACATGTTGCTTCATTCTGATGGCATCCATGAGATCAGTACTAAATGATTTCAGAGACAAAGAATCTCAATAATTTTTCACTCACCAACTCACCATTTGACATTTTCCACCCATCCACCTACTCCTCACCTACTCTTAATCAGTCCCCTTATCATTTTGTATCTCTAATCCTCTATAAAAGACTCCATTGGCTGATCATTTGGAGCTCTTGGTGTTAGGCTTAGTTTTTAGAAGTTATGGTTATGCTTGTTTATTATTTTCCTTTGTTGTAATTTTCTCTTGCTCTAAATTGAAGCTATGTTCATCTTTCTCTTCTTCTTTCTTTCTTTCTTCTTATCTATGAGTAACTAAATCTTCATCTTGCTTAGGTGAAAGAGTGAAGCTATTGGTAATGAAATAAGATTAGATTATTCTATTTCTTGTGCTTAAATGATATATTATCAAATGGACATTATATGTATTGTATTTTGTTTCCAATCAATTTAGAAACCTTCTTTGTTTAATGGAGATCTTGATTTATTGTAGACAATAGGATTGACACAGTGAATGTTTGAACTCATTCACAAATGTTGGTAGATAATTAAAGGAATCACAATATGATTGCATATATAATTGAACTTTGAATGTTATATTTTTCGATTGGAACCTCAGTTGTGTGTGGATTTCAATTGAGTTATAAAGAGAAATAATCTTGCCTTTAATTTATTACTAAGAG
The DNA here is from genome assembly GCA_029884605.1 of Ormosia emarginata. Taxonomy (NCBI): domain Eukaryota; kingdom Viridiplantae; phylum Streptophyta; class Magnoliopsida; order Fabales; family Fabaceae; genus Ormosia; species Ormosia emarginata. Next base: position 1,181,777 of record JAQQTP010000015.1, on the reverse strand, counting down.
TGGATCTCCTAACCCAAGCAAGTTCTTAAATTCATTTATGAACATCTTTTATTACTTTTGGTATTGTGACAAATCATTTTCTTACCTCAATTAATTTTTCTTCATCAATTCCCTGTGGATCGACCTCGGACTCCCGATAAATTTATTACTTGAGACAAGCTGCACTTGAGTTTGCATCCTTTAAATCTCACATCAAGTTTTTGGCGTCGTTGCTGGGGACTTGATTTGAAGCTTTAATTTATTGAGGTTCTATTTTTTTTAAGTAAATTTCATCATCTTGTATATTCATCATCTGGTAAATTCTATCTTTACTCTTTTAATTTACTAACTTACTAACTTACTAACTTGCTAACATACTAACTTTCTAACTTTTATATTTATGTCATTTATTTATGTTTACTAACTTTTAATTTATGTCTTTCATTTTTGCTCACTTTTACTTTTATTTTCTACACTCTAACTTTTAATTTATGTCATTTAATTTTTGCTCTCTAACTTTTTAATTTCTCATATTTATTATTGCTTTCTAACATAATGAAATAATCTTTCTTCTTCTCTTCTTTTTTGCTTGGCTCTAATGGGACTCTTTGCCTTTCTCTGGTTTTCATATTTTAAATTTATTTTCTGCAATTTACTTTTTGCACTTTACTTTTTGCACTTTACTTTCTGTATTTTACTTTCTGCACTTCCTAACTTACTAATTATTAACTCTCTAATTATCTAACCATTTACTTTATTAGTTATCTAACTTTTTTACTTGTTAATATTTATTGAGTGGTTGGTTTATACCACATCCTTGTTAATAATTAATGGCTGGTGTAAATCGCCGACTTGTACATTATTTTTTCTATTTTAAGTCATTTATCTATGTTTCATTAGTATCGTGATTTAAATTCTGGTGGTTTAGTTAAAATTAATCCTAATACTTTATATATTGATTTGTTTGAATCACAATCACACACAATTGACACAATAACTGAAAATGAAAGTATACATGATGAATATGAAAATCAACCGTTGCAAATCATGCGTGAATATTTGCAACCACCTTGAAATTCTAGTCCATCATGTTTTATCTTTCCACTCAATGCCAACAATTTTAGATTTAAGTCAGGTATGATTTCTTTACTTCCTAATTTTCATGGTTTAGAGTCTGAAAGCCCATATTTATATTTGAAAGAATTTGAGGAAGTATGTATTGTTTTCAGTGACCAAAATTGTACTGAAGAGATTGTTTAGCTTAAATTGTTTCCTTTTTCTTTAAAAGATAAAGCAAAATCTTGGCTTAACACTTTGAAACCAAGATCAATTGGCACATGGCAAGAAATGCAAGGTGAGAGTTCTTAAAGAAATTTTTTCCAACATATAAAACCAATGCTATGAAAAGACAAATCCAAATTTTTTTTCAAAATTCAAATGAAGCATACTTTTAATGTTGAGAACGATTTAAAGATTTGTTAAATTCTTGCCCACATCATGCTTTTGAAAAATGGCGTACTATAAGCTTCTCTTATGAAGTTTTAACACCTGAAACTAAACAATTTGTGGAAACAATGTGCAATGGAGAGTTTCTTGATAAAGAACCTGATGAAGCTTTAGACTATTTAAACCAGCTGGCTAAATATTCTCAATCTTGGCATAGAACTAACCCTTCTGAAAATTAGATCTAAATGCAAGGTTTGTCAGTTTGGCTAGAAAGGTTGAAGCCATGGAATTAAGAAAAGCAAAAGAAATTAAATCTGTACAAAATGAAGAAATTTATGGCATTTGTGATGACTTAGGATACTGAACACATGAATGTCCTAAGATTCCTATTTTTAAAGAAGTTGTACATGAGCAAGTAAATGCAATGAATAATTTTAAAAAGTCATTTACTTCTTCTTTTTCAGATACATACAATCTGGGATGGAGAAATCACCCTAACTTCAGCTGGAGGAATAATAATCAGTCACAATTCGTGCAACCACCACCTCCTCAGGCACAACAAGACTCTCAAAATTCTCAAGGATATACACCTTATGTCCCACCATATAGGAAAAACCTTGAAGAAACACTGCATGCATTTATAGAAAAGCAAGAGGCCATTAATAAACAAAACAATCAAACCGTGAGTGACATAAAAGAAACTCTTGCTAAACTTTCTTCTACACTCACCATTCACGAGAAAGGAATATTTCCTTCTCAACCTCAACCTCAACCAAATCCCAAGGGTCAGTACAGTCTAAATGAATGGAGTTCAGAAAACCAACAAATGGACTAAGTCAAGTCAGTGATAACTCTTAGGAGTGGAAAGATTGTTGAAAAACAAATTCCTAAACCTTGTAAGAAAGAAGATGAACCAATTCCCTAAGAAAATGAAGAAATTGACCAAAAGGAGACCAAACACTCGCCTTCACCCTCATTTCCTCAAGCATTGAATAATCCAAAGAAATTGGACCACAACACTGAAATTTTTGAAATTTTGAAACAAGTGAATGTCAATATTCCTCTGTTAAATGCTATCAAACAAATTTCTTGTTATGCCAAATATTTGAAGGACTTGTGCACTGTTAAAAGGAAACTCAATGTGAAAAAGAAAGCATTTTTGGCTGAACAAGTAAGCTCCATTCTTCAGAATAATAATGCGTTGAAATATAAAGACTTTGGTTGTCTTACAGTTTCATGCATTATTGGAGAACATAAAATTGAAAAAGCTTTACTTGATCTTGGTGCTAGTGTCAATTTGCTTCCATATTTAGTTTATCAGCAACTCAACTTGGGTGAGTTAAAACCAACTTCTATAACTCTTCTACTTGCTAATAGATTAATTAAAATTCCAAGAGGAATAGTGGAAGATGTGTTGGTACAAGTTGATAAATTCATATATCCTGTAGATTTCATTGTCTTGGATACTAAACCTATGGTTGGTAGTTGCAAGTCTATTCCTGTTACTTTAGGCCATCCATTTTTAGCAACATCCAATGCTTTAATAAATTGCAGAAATGGAGTCGTGAAACTAACATTTGGAAATATGACACTGGAACTCAATGTTTTTAACATGTGCAAGCAACCACAGGAAGTCTTTGATGAAAAGGAGGAAGTTGAAGGGATTGAAGCCATTGTAGATAATCATCTTCAAAAAGGGAGTTCTTCTAACCCATTAGAAGTTTATTTAATTAATTTATTTAATTCGCTTGATTGTATAGAGGAAATAGAATACAAAGGATGGAAGTCGAGATTCAAAGAGCTAAAACCCATGAATGATAATACCTATGAAGAAGTACCCACACTGGAATTAAAGTCATTACCTGCTGGGTTGAAGTACACATTTTTGAGAGAAGAACAAAACTTTCTAGAAGTAATTTCCTCAACTTTTACTGGAGAACAAAAAGGAAAGATGCCGCCTCAGTGGACACCCCAAGATAGAAGGAAATTTTTGACAAAAGTGAAATTTTTTTATTGGGATGATCCATACTTGTTCAAATATTGTCCTGACCAAATCTTTTGGAGATGTGTGCCGACAGTGAGGTAGGTAGTGTCATTAAATTTTGTCACTCAGAAGCATGTGGAGGTCACTTTTCTTCAAAGAAAACAGCTGAGAAAATCTTGTAGTGTGAATTTTATTGGCGCACTTTTTTTAAAGACAGCTATACTTTTTACAAAAGTTATGAAAATTGTTAAAAATTGGGCTCAATTTCAAAAAAAACATGATGCCTCTGAACCCTATCCTTGTCATTAAAATTTTTGATTGTTAGGGAATTGATTTCATGGGTCCATTTTCATCTTTATTTGGATTTATGTATATTTTGGTTGCAGTTGATTATGTTTCAAAATGGATTGAGGCGATTCCATGCCGACACAATGATCATAAAATTGTTCTCAAATTTTTAAAAGAAAATATCTTGTGTCGATTTGGAATCCCTCGAGCTATCATCAGTGATGGAGGAACACATTTTTGCAATAAACCATTTGATTCTTTAATGAAGAAATATGGTATTACACACAAAATTGCCACCCCTTATCACCCTCAGACAAGTGGACAAGTTGAATTGGCAAATAGGGAGATTAAACAAATTTTGGAAAAAATGGTTAACCCAAATCGTAAAGATTGATCTTTAAGACTAAATGATGCACTTTGGGCTTACCATACTGCTTTCAAAACATCCTTGGGCATGTCACCCTATCGGTTAGTCTATGAAAAATCTTGTCACTTGCTTGTAGAATTGGAACATAAAGCATTTTGGGCCATCAAAACTTTCAATCTAAACATGCTTGCAAGATACGCAAATTGTAATTAAATGAACTTGAGAAATTGAGAAATGATGCGTATGAAAACTCAAAGATTTATGAAGTTAGAACAAAAGTTTTTCATGACAAGACAATTTTGAGAAAATCTTTTGAAATTGGTCAAAAAATTCTGCTTTATAATTCTCGTTTGCACCTATTCCCTGGAAAATTAAGATCTAGGTGGAGTGGTCCTTTTGTTGTCAAACATGTGTATCCTCATGGGGCTATAGATATGGAGAATCCTAGGAATGGTAATGTGTTTAAAGTCAATGGACAAAGGCTCAAACCATTTCTGGAAAACCAAGTTGATGAGGTAGAATTTATCTCTCTTTCTAATCCTTGTTATGAATATAATTTATTCTAATTTTGTTGCCTTGTTTTTGTAGTTCTTTGTGTTGCTGGTTAAGTGGCAGATAATGGTACTCTGTGGCTCTCAAATCGGTTTGTTTTTCAGTTTCCCAAAATAACTGAATCCTTCTCCTTTAAAATGGATGTCATTCTTTCAAACCTGAGAAAACATTTTCCTTCTCTTCCTCAAAATGCTCTGACAAAAATCTACAAAGCTAGATGTGAAAGATTGAGACTGTTAATGCACAAGGGTATGTCAGAAGATGTACGCTGGATAATTGAAGCAAAGGTCTGACTAGCAGGTGAGTCTTCAATTTCATTTGACTCATACATGCCAGGTCTTGGAAGAAGTTCATATTCTAAAAGGAGAAGAGCAAAAATGTTACAAGTCTGTCACAAATGTGCACGATGGAATTGTAACAAGCGATGTCGTTCTTTGGGAATGGTTTCCGCAAACAAAGAAGATAAATTTTTCTTCATTAAGAATAGACTGAGTAAGGAGTCATTAGATGATATCTTATTGATTCTTGAGACGCATTCTTGTGAATTTGTGCATTGTGAACTTCTTAATTTGTGGAATCTCTTCAAGGATGAAGAAAAACGCTATAGTCTTGAGAATTTGACTCTAAAAGACCCTGTTTTCCAATTTATAAGAAAATTAGATGGGAAGTTTATCCTCGACTCATAGAAGGTGTTTAAGTCGTTACTGGACATAAAACCAGAGGCAAATGTGAGTCATTTCCATAACAATCTGTACATATTATCTTCTTCTTCTTAATGTTTTCTTAAAAAAAAAAGAAGAAAAAAAAAAGAAAAGAAAATGTCTGAACAAGGGCGATTTGGAAGGAGTACCATGGCTTTAATTAGTTGTGGAGCCCTAGCCTTTGGCTAGCCCGTCATTGACTCGGGTGGACCTTTGCACGCTGGTCCTTAAAAAAAGTTCGTGTACCATGCTCTATAGAGAGCCGTACTCTATAACCCAATGTTTACCATCTAGGCACTGTGGAATTGATGGACAGGCAGAAGCGTCCCACTCTGGTTATTAGTGAGAAATAACCCAGGACTTCCAAAGCGTATGAGACATCTGAACTTGATCTTCTCTTTTATTAGAAGGGGCTCTCAGCACCCTGGGATGGGACGTTCTGGATCTTGGACATTACGGGTTTCAAATTTTAGCACTTTGGTGATGTTACGAGCCCAAGTGTGAGCTCTCTAGGTTCCATACCCAGGATGGAAAACCCACGATGGTTTCTTCTTTCTCTTTTCTTCGAATAAATGGACGTGAGTGTCTACTGCACTAGTGATACGCACTATAAAGATATGTCACTACTGCACTCATGACACGCAGTATAAAGATACGCCATGAAAACTGTACATAAAATATGTCATCATTTGTTATTATATTTTTTTTATCTGTGTATGATTTTGTTCTATTTTAGTTTTGGACAGACGATCCTTTGAGCAAAGTCTTTCAAGGGTTTCTAGACTTTTTTACTCTGATGGTTTTCTTGAAGTAAAAAAAAATAAAAAAAATAAAAAAAATAAAAACAAAAAAATTAAAAAAAAAAGATTCTGTATTTCTTAATTTCAAACTTTTCTGACAACAGTCAACCTACCCTTATAAGTGCTATTATTACCATTTCTATTCTTTTTCCTATTTAAACACTTAATTTTCTCCACTTTCCTCCAACTCAGAATCATTCAGAGAGAAAGGTGAGTATAGAGATGAAAGGTGTTTCTGTTCATCAACTTAAAAATATATGTGTATTTTGTAGGTCTAAGTATGGGAAGGGTTTAGAGTTTGTAAACGCAGCTAGCACTCTTGGTCGATCACTTGCTGCGAGGAAAATTCATCTTATATATGGGGGAGGTTGTCGTGGGTTAACTGGACCTGTTTCACTTGCTGCATATATAGGAGGCAGTCATGTTTTAGGTGTCATTCCTGAACCTTTAGCTCAACATAACATCACTGGAAAGACAATTGGGGAGGAACTTAAGGTATCATCAATGCATGAACGAATGAAGATAATGCTTGAAAACTCTGATGCATTCATTGCCTTACCAGGTGATTTTGGTACCTTGGAAGAAGTTTTTCAAATTGTCTCTTGGGCCCAACTGAACATCCACAATAAACTCATAGGTTTATTGAATGTAAATAATTTCTTTGATATTTTGTTACTCTTTCTTGACTATGCTATGGAACAGAAATTTATCACACCTTCGGCAAGACAACTTCTTATCTCTACTTCCACTATTGATGAGTTGATTGATAAATTAGAAACTTTTGTTCATAAACCCGACCTAGCAATAACTCATATAGATTGGTCAGCAGGAAGCAATGAGGGAAGCAAGATGAAAAGAAAGTCGGATTTGACACTTCGTTTATAGCTTTCCTTTACTTTTGATTTTATTCATCGTACTTTGTTTTTGTTTAAATTTATGTCAGATTTCTCCAACAGGTAATATGTTCTATCCTTTACTCATTTATATTTTAACATTGAGAACAATGTTGTGATCTGGTTGGGGGGAAGGATAGTTGACCAAAAAAAAGTTTTTTTCTTTTTTGAGAAGTATGATATGATTGTCATGGACTTACTAAACTAATGAATTATGGCAGAGTAAGGAGTAATTTTACTCCTGAGACGTATCTAAATTGGGAAGTATGTTTAGTGATATGACTGTCAGAAACCTATTCATAGTAAAACCAATTAAGGATGACAGAGTAAGGAGTAAATTTTTCCTTGAAGGTAATTTTACTCTTGAGACGCATCTTAGTTGAGAAGATAATTATTTTGTGTAGAAGTAGCAAATGGATTCTTGGATCTTAGTATAAATTGTCTTCTTTCTTAAAAATCACAAGCTTGGATATGAATGTTGATATGGTGGATTGAGAATGATAGAAATATGCCTTGTGAGATTTTGAGCCTATTGATGAATGGATTGAATATCTGTACCATTCTCTTCTTTCTTGTGTAATTTTCACACATGGAATTGTTACTCTAGAACTTACTTTGATTCTTTTTAAGGCTCCATTTTCACATGCATACATAAATATGATTGAGGTATTTTGAAATAGTTACTTTGACCAAATAGTCATCCTTGTATATTTTCCCTTGTGTAACTCTTTTGAGCTTATTTGACCATTCCTTATTTTTAGCTCATTACGTGCTTTCAAAAAAGAAAGAAAAAAAAACATGTTTTACCCTACCTTAGGGAATAAGAGAGCATTGGCCTTGTTCTTGAATAAGTGTGGGGGTGTGTGTGCAAAATGATAAAAAAAAAACTGACCATCATTGCAATCAAAGGATTATCAGAGTCTAGAATAAAGGTAAATGCTTGGAAATAACAAGAAGAAAAGGAGAAGGTTCAGGTCTAACAATGAATTCAATTTACCAATTTGAGATTGATCTTCAACAAAACATTAGTCAAATATTGGTGATTGTCCTTTATGATGAATGTTCTCAAACATTTTATCCACTCTAATCATACCATAATGCTCTTTTATTCTCTTTGGTATTTATCTTCTCATATCCATATTATCCTCTCTCCTTTACCATGGCCCCATTACAACCTTGAATAAAATCCTCTTGATTTTTGTATGTATGTGTTTTGAGTAGTGGAGAAGTAGAAGATAAGCAAGCTTATGGTAGTGCAATTGTCCATGGGTTGAATAGAGTGAAATAGTTACCTTTTAAACACTTGAGAGATTGAGAGTGAATTTGGTGAGGATCTATCATTCTTGATTCATTCTTTTCAACTAAAGTTTCCTTGCTTGTTGGTTTGATATGTTAAGAAATGTTACCTCATTAATGCTTTGATCCCTTGAATTTCTGCTTGCTCTTCTTGCTTTATCGAGTCTTTTAGAGTTTTTAGCTTTTGAGTCAATGTCGTTTTTCTTTGTTTCCTAGCTTTGGTCTTATGTGTTTTGCCCAAGAGTACAAAAAGTTGAGTATGGTGAAATTTGATAATCACATATTTTATTCATTAATGAACCCTCATTTTTAGTTATTTACACTCTTCATGTACTTAATTGATTAAGCCTGGTTATGTTTTGTAAGTTTGGACTCAAATTGGACTTAATTGATTTTTTCAACACTATTTTGGTCTTACACTATTTCTATATTTCGATCATATCTTGAGTTCTAGATGTCTTATAATTATATATCTTACCTTGTAGGAAAGATAAGAGAGAGCTCTACAATTTTCATGAGAGCTCCAAGTAAAATATAGACATCTAGAGGAGCTAAATAGGCTTGGAAGTCAGAACACAGGTTTTGTGACTGGAACCTGAATAGTGTGCAGTAATCAGAGCATAACTCGAGCTGCAGGAACTTTCTTGGGCTGAAATTTGGAGAATTGAAATTTAAGACCTATATCTACAACTTTTATGAAGAACATAAAAGCTTATTCAGATAGCTTAGAGGTGATATTGGGTTTGAAAGTCAAAACAGAGGTGCTGAAACTGGGCCTAAATAGTCTGCAGTAATTGGGTCATATCTTGGGCTGTAGGACGAATTTGTGGATGATCTTGGTGGCGTTGGAAAGCTGAGACAAAATGCTACAACTTTTATGAAGATTACATTGCTTCATTCTGATGGTATCCATGAGATCAGCACTGAATGATTTTGAAAACAAAGAATCTCAATAATTTTTCACTCACCAACTCACCATTTGGCATTTTCCATTCATCCACCTACTCCTCACCTACTCTTAATCAGCCCTTTTGTCATTTTGTATCTATAATCCTCTATAAAAGGCTCCATTGGCTGATCATTTGGAGCTCTTGATGTTAGGCTTAGTTTTTAGAAGTTATGGTTATGTTTGTTTATTATTTTCCTTTGTTGTAATTTTCTCTTGCTCTAAATTGAAGCTATGTTCATCTTTCTCTTCTTCTCTCTTTCTTTTTTCTTATCTATGAGTAACTAAATCTTCATCTTGCTTAGGAGAAAGAGTGAAACTCTTGGTAATGAAATAAGGTTAGATTATTTTATTTCTTATGCTTAAATGATATATTATCAAATGTGCATTATATGTATTGTATTTTGTTTCTAATCAATTTAGAAACCTTCTTTGTTTAATAGAGATCTTAATTTATTGTAGACAATAGGATTGGTACAGTGAATGCTTGAACTCATTTATAAATGTTTGTAGATAATTAAAGGAATCATAATATGATTGCATATATAATTGAACTTTGAATGTTATATTTTTCGATTGGAACCTCCGTTGTGTGTGGATTTCAAGTGAGTTATAAAGAGAAATAATCTTGCCTTTAATTTATTACCAAAAGTGGATCTCCTAACCCAAGCAAGTTCTTGAATTCATTTGTGAACATCTTTTATTACTTTTGGTGTTGTGACAAATCTTTTTCTTACCTCAATTAATTTTTTTTCATCAATTCCCTGTGGATCGACCTCGGACTCCCGATAAATTTATTACTTGAGACATTCTACACTTGGATTTGCATCCTTTAAATCCCGCATCAACTTCCTCCAATCATACTCAGGAGGAGAAGGAGGAAAAGGCTCCTTGTTACGCTGGCTGGTGGAACCTCTTTGGCGTTTAGGAGGCATGGTGTAAGAGGTATGTTGTCCCTAACCTGTCAAAATATACAAAATGTCAAAATTAATCATTCAAAAATAAGAAAAGCATGTAAAACAAAAATTCAGCACAAATTGGGGTCACACGCCGCGACATGCATATTTGCACCGCGATATGAATTCTTGCGCCATGGTATTCAAACAAAACATCATCACACGTTGCGACATTAACCTATCATGCCGCGACATGCACACAAATTTAAGCTTATGCTGCAGCATGAATGTGACACACCGTAACATTCATAAACATTCATCATCACGTCGTGGCATGAAGGCTCCACACCACTGTATTCGTGGACATTTAAATATATGTCGCGGCATGCTATGAGCCATGTCGCAGCGCAAAGACCAAAATTCTGTGCTTTTGCCCAGCAACACGTAGGGCAGCACCAAAACATCATATGGTATACATAAATATAGCTAGAAATTAACTAGGAAACAACAAAATGCAAAAAATTCCCAAAATAGAAACCATATAAAACAAAAACTCATATTATCATAAAAATGAAAACTAAATATAAAAAATAACAAGGGTTAAACATAAATACCTTGAAAACGTGAAAAATTAAGGCTGAGATGGTATGGGAGTTGTAGGAAATGAGAGAAAAATTCAGAGAAACAAGGAAACAAAGAGAAATTTGGACAAAAATAGGAAAAAAGGATGAAAGGCTGCAACATTAAACCCTATTTGTTGCAGCGTGCTGCGACGTGAACATACATGCACCACAACGTGCATTAAATTCCCACCATATTATTTGTTTAAATTTTACTATTTTTATTTTTATATTATTTATATTATTATTATTATTATTATAAACAAAAGAGATGCCACAACGTGAATAAATACTGTGTCACAGCATGTTGCTATCTTGTTTTTGGCCTGAGATGCACCAAATGCACTTATGACGTGGAGTGACAAGTCTTACTCCACGATGTGAGAGTCTATCTGCACAATTCTGCAGAAAAATCCAATCTGCTACCATTTCTGCTTCATTCTGGCCTCCATCACATACAAAATTTGTCTAGAGGTTCAAAATGCAGTTTGTACAACAAAAACATAATAAAACCACAAAATCAAAGTATTGGCTTATCTGAAGACTTTAAAACAAAAGATTAAAGATTTTGGTTCCCTCCCAAGAAAAGGGCTTATTTATAGTCCTGACAAGACTTAGTTTTCTTTGCAGCATGGATCATTTAATGTAAGGAAATACTTCCTCCTATCAACCTTTCCTCCATGATAAGGTTTTAGGCACTGGCCGTTAACCTTAAAGCTTGACGAGCTACATGGTGGATGATAACAATATATTTTATACATTTTATAACCCTCTCAATGGGTTTCTTAAGGGTCAATTAGGTTTAATTAAGTTAGTTTTATCACATTCTATGATATTGGACCTAATTGGATCATTGAAAGAATTATTGCATAAATTAACCTTAATTTATCTCTTCGACAGTGTTCAGTAAATTGACTATAATTTGAGTTACATATGTCAGATTCATATGATTTTGGTCTTGTAGGAAAGCTAAGACAATTTCCTAAAACTTTCATGAAGACTTCAAGAGCCATACCATAAGCTTGGATAACTAAAATTGGAGTTGAAGCAAGAACTAGAGTGCTGATCTTGACAACTTGACCTATATGTACTCATCAGGCCATATCTTGGGTTATAGAAATAATGATGGGCTGAAATTTTGATATTAATAGTTAAGACTCAAATCTACAACTTTTATGAAGAACACTTTTCGATATTATGAGATCTAGTAGGTCATATTTGGCTTGCAAGTCCGAACAGATGAGCTGAAATTGGACTTGAGCAATTGCAATGATTGGGTCATATCTTGGGTCGTAAGACGAATTTTTGGATGATTCTGGTGGCATTAGAAAGCTGAGACAATTTCGTAGAACTTTCATGAAGACTACTTTGCTTTTTTCTGACATTATCCATGAGTTCATCACTAAATGATTTCGGAGACAAGAAATTTCAATAATTTTCTACTCACAAAAGTTCTTTTGCATTTTTCACTCATCCACTCACTCATTAATCAATTTCCTTATCATTTTGTATCCCTAATCCTCTATAAAAGGGACCATAGGCAGATCATTTGAAGAATCTTGGGGTTAGGGAGGAAGATTATGCTTATGTTATTTACTTGTTGTAATTTTCTTTTGTTGTAAATAGAAGTTATGATCATTTTCTTCTTCTTCTTCTTCTCTTTTTCTTTCTTCTTGCTCATGGGTAACTAATCTTCATCTTGCTTGGCTGAAAGGGTGAAGCTTTTGGTAATAAAAATAAGGTTAGATTAATTTCCTTCTTGTGCTTAAATGCTATATTATCAAGTGATCATTATAAGTGTTGTATTTTGTTTCTAATTAATTTAGAAACCCTCCTTATAAAGTGGAGTTCTTGATTCATTGTAGACAAGTGGTTTAGCACAATGAATGCTTGAACCCATTTACAAGTGTAGGTGTTAGTAAATAATTAAAGGAATCATAATATAATTACGTATATAATTCTAAATGGACTTTGAATGTTATACTCTCCGATTGGAACCTCCGTTATGCATGAATTTCAATTGAGTTATAAAAAGAATTAATTTTATTCTTAATTTATTACCAAAAGTGGATCTTCTAGCCCAAGCAAGTTCTTTAATTTAATTGTGAACAAGTTTTATTATTTTTATTGTTGAGACAAAGTCTTTCTTTACCTCAAAGAATTTTTCTTCATTAATTCCCTGTGGATCGACCTCGAACTCCCGAGAAAATTATTACTGGAGACAACCTGCACTTGGGTTTGCATCCTTTAATCCGCATCAAGTTTTGGTGCCATTGCCGGAGACTTGATTTAAAGTTTTAATTTATTAAGGTTTTTTTTCTTTAATAAAATCTATTCTCTCTTCTCCCTCACCGGAGCAAAAGATCGGCTTGCCGATCCTTCGGTTTCTTTACTAACTCTTTAACTTTCTAACATACCAACTTTCTAACTTTTATATTTATGTTATTTATTTATGCTTACTAACTTTCTAACTTTTATATTTATGTCATTTAATTTTGCTTGTCTAACTTTTTAATTTATGTCATTTAATTTTGCTTTCTGACTTACTAACTTGTACATTATTTTTTTGTATTTTTTATTTTTAAGTCATTTATTTATGCTTAATATTTAATGGTTTAAACTGACTTTACATTATTTTTTCTATTTTAAGTCATTTATTTATGCTTAATTAGTTTCGTGATTGAAATTCTAATTGTTTAGTTAAAATTAATCTTGGTACTTTATATATTTGATTTGTTTGAATCACAATTACACACAATTGACACAATGACTGAAAATGAAAGTATACATGATGAACATAAAAATCAACTGTTGCAAACCATTCATAAATATTTGCAACCACCTTAAAATTCTAGTCCATCATATTTTATCTTTTCACTTAATGCCAACAATTTTATATTTAAGTCAGGTATCATTTCTTTACCTCCTAATTTTCATAGTTTAGAATCTGAAAGTCCATATTTACATCTAAAAGAATTTGAGAAAGTATGTATTACTTTCAATGATCAAAATTGCACTAAAGAGATTGTTAAGCTTAAATTGTTTCATTTTTCTTTAAAAGATAAAGCAAAAACTTGGCTTAAAACCTTGAAACCAAGATCAATTGGCACATGGCAAGAAATGCAATGTGAGTTCTTAAAGTAATTTTTTCTAACACATAAAACCAATGTTATAAAAAGGCAAATCTAAAATTTTTCTCAAAATTCAAGTGAAGCATATTTTTAATGTTGGGAACGGTTTAAAGATTTGTTAAATTCTTGCCCACATTATGGTTTTGAAAAATGATGCACTATAAGCTTCTTTTATGAAAGTTTAACACCTGAAACCAAATAATTTGTGGAAACAATGTGCAATGGTGAGTTTCTTAATAAAGAACCTGATGAAGCTTTAAAATATTTAAACTAGTTGGCTGAAAATTCTCAATCTTGGCATGGTACTAATATTTCTGAAAATTCAATTAGATCTAACCTTGCAAGTGCTAATAAAAAAAATATTACCTTAGACAAGAGGAAGATCTAAATGCTAGGTTTGCAAGTTTGGCTAGAAAGGTTAAAGCCATGGAATTAGGAAAAACAAAAGAAATCAAATTTGGGCAAAATGATGAAATTTGTGGCATTTGTGATGACTTAGAACACTTAACACATGAATGCCCTAAGATTTCTATTTTTAAAGTTGTACACGAGTAAGTAAATGCAATGAATAATTTTAAAAAGTCATTTACTTCTTCTTTTTCAGATTCATATAATATGGGATGGAGAAATCACTTGAACTTCAACTGGCGGAATAATAATCAGTCACAATTCGTGCTACCACCACCTCCTCTGGCACAACAGGACTCTCAAAATTCTTAAGGATATGCATCTTATATCCCATCATATAGGAAAAACCTTGAAGAAACACTACATGCATTCATAGAAAAGCAAGAGGCCATTAATAAACAAAACAATCAAACCATAATTGACATAAAAGAAACTCTTACTAAACTTTCTTTTGCACTCACCATTCACGAGAAAGAAAAATTTCCTTCTCAAACTCAACCAAATCCCAAGGGTTAATGCAGTCTAAATGAGGGTAGTTCAGAAAATCAACAAATGGATCAAGTCAAGTCAGTGATAACTCTTAGGAGTGGAAAGATTATTGAAAACCAAATTCTCAAACCTTGTGAGAAAGTTGATGAACCAATTCCTCAAGAAAATGAAGAAGTTGACCAAAAGGAGAGCAAACTCTTGCTTGCACCCCCATTTCCTCAAGCGTTAAACAATTCAAGGAAATTGAACCATAACACTGAAATTTTTGAAATTTTGAAACAAGTAAAAGTCAATATTCCTCTGTTAGATGCTATCAAACAAATTCTTTCTTATGCCAAATATTTGAAGGACTTATGCACTGTTAAAAAGAAACTAAATGTGAAAAAGAAAGCATTTTTGACTAAACAGGTAAGCTCCATTCTTCTGAATAATAATGCGTTGAAATATAAATGCCCTGGTTGTCCTATAGTTTTATGCATTATTGTAGAACATAAAATTAAAAAAACTTTACTTGATCTTGGTGCAAGTGTCAATTTGCTTCCATATTCAGTTTATCAATAACTTAACTTGGGTGAGTTAAAACTAACTTTTGTAACTCTTCTACTTGCTGATAGATCAATTAAAATTTCAAGGGGAATAATGGAAGATGTGTTGGTACAAGTTGATAAATTCATATATCCTATGGATTTTATTGTCTTGGATATTGAACCTATGATTGATAGTTGCAAGTCAATTCCTGTTATTTTAGGCCATCCATTTTTAACAACATCTAATGCTTTGATAAATTGCAGAAATGGAGTGGTGAAGCTAACATTTGGAAATATGATACTGGAGCACAATGTTTTTAACATGTGCAAGCAACCACAAGAAGTCCTTGATGAAAAGGAAGGAGTTGAAGGAATTGAAGCCATCGTAGATGATCATCTTCAAACAAGGAGTTCTTCTGACCCATTAGAAATTTGTTTAGTTAATTCATTTGATTCAGACATGCAATTAAATGATGATATCTCTGAAATATGCTCTTTGCTTGATTGTACACAGGTAATGGAGTATAATGGATAAAAGCCAAGATTTGAAGAACTAAAACTAAGGAATGATAATACCCATGAAGAAGTAACCATACTGGAACTTAAGTCATTACCTGCTAGGTTGAAGTACACACTTTTGGGAGAAGAGCAAAGCTTTCCAATGGTAATTTCCTTGTCTTTTACTGAAGAACAAGAAGGTATGTTAACAGAAGTACTTAAAAGGCATAAGAGTGTAATTGGATGGACATTAAAGGATACAAAAGGTATTAATCGATTAATATGTACACATAGAATACATTAGAGGATAATGCTAAAACATCTCAACAACCTCAAAGATTAAATCCACATATAAAAGAGGCAGTTGGAGCTGAAGTCCTTAAATTGCTTGATGTTGGAATTATTTATCTTATCTCTGATAGCCAGTAGGTAAGCCCTACACAAGTTGTGCCTAAGAAATCTGGAATAACAGTGGTTGAAAATGATAAAAGTGAATTAATACCTATGCGAGTCTCATCCAGTTGGCGTATGTGTATTGATTTTAAAAAATTAAATGCTGCTACTAGGAAAAATCATTTCCCTTTGCCATTTCTTGATCAAATTCTAGAAATGGTAGCAGGACATCCATACTACTATTTTCTTGATGGTTATTTAGGTTATAATCAAATACTAATTGCATTGGAAAATCAAGAAAAAACTACTTTTGTAACACCCCAAATTTCTGTATCTCTTAAACAGTAATTTTGACAGTTAACAGAATTTTACTGTTTAGTAATTTCTGTGCACTGTAAAATTATTTTGTTTATTCTGTCAACGTATTTGAACGTTTTGAGTGATTTACTCCGTGTCAAGAAAATAAAAATTTTCGGGCCGGAGAAAACTTTACGTAATTTAATTTTTACTGTTAGGTAATTATTTTACGTAATCTGATTTGATATTTGTGCGTTTTCTAATTTTTGTGATTTTTGTGGATGATTATGAATTTTTTTGACTGTATGTGGGCTCAGGTGGTCCTATATGGGCCCAGGTGACCATACGTGGGCCCAGGTGGGTCCCGCAAAGTAAAAATATTTTTTACGCATAGAAAAATTTGTACTGTTTAGACGGAGACAGGGGATCTTACTAAACTTGAATCCAGAAATAATTTTAGAAAATTTCTTGTAATGTGTTTTGTACTGTATTTAATTTATCGGGTGATAAAAATACAATAAATATATTCTTTTGTGGGGTTTTAGCAGATAAAAATATAAATTATATTGCTTAAGTCAACATTGGTGGTTTGGATATCCACCATTGATTTAATTAATGATGGAGACTTGATCTTGATTTAATCAACGGTGTAGGATAAGTTTAATAAAATGGCTATGACCATTTATAACCATTGGATTTGGATTTAATCAATGGTAGAGATTTGGTCTCAAAAAGTGACAAAGACCATTTATAACCATTGGATTTAGAAGTGATCAAGGGTGGAGAATTGGTCTTGTAAAGTAACAAGGACCATTTATGACCATTAGATGTAAATTTAATTAATGGTGGAGATTTAGTCTTAAAAAGTGACAAAGACTAATTATGACCCTTGGATTAAAAGTTTGAAGGAGCAATCTTGACCCTTAATTTTGGATACACATCTAATGGCTTAGATTTAAAGGAGAAAGATCCAATGGCCTAGATTAAGTCTTCTAAAATCAAAAGTCTACCTAAATCCTAACCATTGAATTAATCAATGGCTAGAAAGGCTTCAAATAATGGCTAGAAAAGATGACAATATTATTGCATGCATAATGCAAGGTGGGGGACGGTTTTTGTAGTATTTTGGAGCTAAAGATGACTTTGATGACCATTATTACATGTCATGATGTCAATATTACATCATCCTTGATTATGATTTCTTTGTTTGCATCCTTAGAAGATGGCTTGGAGGGGGACGGTTTTGAAGATACAAAGGAAGGAGGAGACATTTTTGAGTAGACTTTTTAGGTCAAAGAAAAAAATGAAGACAAGAATCTATCACCTTTTCCCATTATTGCAAGTTGTATGCAAAATAACTTAGCAAAAATATTCTCTTCTTTCTCTCCAAGTGAGGCTACGGCCATGCACTCTAAAGAAGACCAAAGAATTCATTTTCATGCTTTCTATTATTACATCTTCATCTTTTCCTTCAAGTTTCAAGAAGCAAAACCAAAGAAAACTCTATTTCTCTCCCTAAGCACACCATTCAGCCAAGCACTCCAAGAATGCCTTCCATCACTCTTTAATTTCATCCAACTTGATTTTCTACACCTAAACACCATTCTAAGAACATCTCTAGTTATGAGTTTTTCCAAAATTATTCATCTTGGGCTTCAAATCCAAGCTTCAAGTTTCTATCAAAAATAAAAAATTCCATCTTTGTGCTTCAAGAGAAACCATTCGGTCAAGACCCCTAAAACCACTCTCCAATCTCTTTTAATTTCATCCAACCATAGATCTTGAATCTACATGATATTCTAAGCAACTTTTATGTTGGAGATTTTCTCTACTTCAAGGAGTTTTTCTAAGAGCAAAGTTCTAAGGTTTTTGAGGTGAAGTGTAAGGAAACTTCATTTCTTCTTTCTTTTTCATGATCTAAGCCATGTTTGATCCATGGTTCCTCTTAATCAAGCTTAGTATACTAATTTTTATGTATTTTGTTTTGTATTTGAGAAGCTCATGGTGTTGAAGGACTTGGAAAAAGAAGCAAAACAAGAAGTTTTTGAGGATCTTCAAGAGGTAAGAGGGAGATCCATCTCACCAACCAAGCATGGTGGTGAGAGATGGTCTTATATTTTATGGATGTTGAATCCATGTGAGGATTCATATCCATGATCATGTAATAATTTATATGTGTTTATGAGCTTTGATTAATTGCCTATGCTTAATATGCTTTGCATGAGTTTATGATTTTGATGGTATGCTTACACTATGCATGATGATAATATGACATGCTTTTGATATATATATATATATATATATATATATATATATATGATGTGTATGTATGTGTATGCCATGATTTGATGATGGAAAGAAAATTAATTTTGGTCCTAATGGCCAAGGAAGAGCTACGGTTTTGATGCCCTTGATTAGGGTTCATGTTGAAAATTTTCAAGAACAAGGGAATTGATTTTTAGGTCCCTAGAACTTAGTGAATTTCAGTCAAGACACCTCAACATAGGTGTTTACAAATTAATATTTTCATAGAAGAATAAAATTGACTTGTTTTGAAGAGTATGGAAAATAAACAAAGGGTTTGTTTTTCAAGAGAACATGAACACAGTTCTAGAAGGATTTTTATTGATTTATTTTGTGTAAAAAGTTTCTAAATGTTTTACTAAACATGAGATTTAAATGAAACTAGCAATGATGATTTTAAGGATTTGCAAAGAAAGTGAAAAAAGGATTTATAAAGAAAGTAAAAATGAATTTGAACAAATGGGTTTGGTTTTTATGACCATCGGTATTTCGGTTTTGAAAACAAAGAATTTTTAATGGTTTTGTTTGTGTAAAACCATATAAATTTAGAAGGAAAAATATTTGATGGCTTCAATGGCCAAAAAGACTCTACGGTTTTTGGAGGTTGGAATAATTTTGGTTTTATAAAACAAAGTAATTTTAAAGTGGAAACAAAATGTTTGAACAAAATGTTTTAGCACAAGGATTTTGGAAAGGGAATCAAAGTATTTTATCACTTGAGAGAATAGAAATTTTCGTAACGGAAAACAAAGAGAGGTGGAAAATGTTTGAATTTCAATTTATTTTGAAGAAGATTGATTTTGGAAATGATTTGAAAAAAATGGAGAATATAATGGTTTTTTGAAAATTTACTAACGTATAACTTATTTTCAAATTTTGAAATACGTTAGAAAATGTTAAGTTTTGAAACGTTGATTTATATCAATGGAAAAGTGATTTTTGTGGACTATATTTTGGAAAAGGATTTCTTGAGTAAAGAAATGTGGAAAAAGATTTTCTTGAGTAAGAAAATTTGAAAAATGAAATACAAAGTCATATTATTTTGAGAAAAGTTGAAAAGGAATTTTTGAAGGTTAAGAAATATTTTCTGTAATGAATTGGTGATGAAAAATGTTTTACGTATCTTAAAAACGTGATTTTTAAGCTACGCAATTTGAAAAATGTGTTGAAAATGATATTGATTTATTTAAGTCTAAAATAATGTTTAGAATATTGAGGAATATTTTACGTGATTGTAAAATAGTGAAAAATTATTTACGTATCTTAAAAACGTAATTTTTAAAGTACGTGGTTTGAAATACAGTAAAATATTTCTAAGTGTTTGGAAATACAGTAAAATAATTCTACGTGATTTGAAATATGGTAAAATATTTCTACGCGATTGGAGATGCGTTGAAATATTTATACGCGATTTGAATTACGTTTAAATATTTTACGTGATTTGAATTACTGTCGATAAATCACTACATGATTGAATAGCGATAGAATATTTTTATGCGATTGTGAAAATGGGAGAAAATTGTTATGATATTTGGAAAGTGTTTTAAATATTTTGAGAATGATAGAAAATGATTTACGTGACGTAAAAGAATGATTTTTAAGTTACGCGATTTTGAAACAGTAGAAAAATACTATGCGATTTGAGAAACATATATTTTTACGCGATTTAGAAAAATGTTGAAAAATTAGTACGTGATTAAAAGTGCAACAGAAGAGTTGCGGCATTTTGAAAACGTAACAAAAACATTATGATATTGTGAAAACATAACAAAAATATTTTGGAATTGTGAAAACGTGGCAGAAGTGTCACAGTATTGTGAAAATATAACAGAAACGTTTCAAAATTTTGAAAACGTAACAGAAGTGTTACGGTATTTTGAAAACGTAATATCAACATTTTGGATTTGTGAAAACGTAACAAAAACATTTTGGAATTGTGAAAACGAAATGAAAATGTTGCGCAATTTTGTGAAAACATGACGAAAGTGTTTTATAACTATGAAAATGTAATAATATGATTTTTTCGTTGAAAATATAGTATAAATACTGTAGAACCAGTATATAGATGTTGTGTGAGAAAATGACATGTTTTGCCTGTGATTGGCATTTGGTGCATTATACAATGCATTGGAAAGATATGGCTGTGATTGGATTTGGTGCATTATACGTGCATTGAAAAAATATGCATTGAAGCATATGTTTACATTGAACAAATGAAATTGAAAAAGATTTGGCCCTTTGGGGTTGGACTTGCACTGATATATTCGTGCATTGTATAAAGTATAGCTAATAAGCTATTTTGGCCCTTGTGGTTGAAGAGAGAATGAGAATTGATAGTGAGGTCTATTATGATGGATCTTGGGGGCGTCGAGGCGTGGCGGTCCACCAGTGGACAGCTGGCGAGTACCATGTGCCACTTGGCGATGCAGTCTGTTGCAACGCATTGACGATACCCGACAAGAACACGATTCTTTTCAACGACTGAGAGATTGTCTTTGGGCTAAGGCTGACAATTAACCAGAGCATTCTTCTCGAAATTGTGAAAACCTCCATGGAGTTGTTTTTGAAAAACTGAGTCTATGTGCGCATGCATGAATCTGAGCATTTATATCTGTGTGATATAATAGTTGAGGAATATTAGTTATGATAATTGTACTTTTGGATGTCTGAGTCATGTTGATGGCATTATTGTTATTATCGTGAATTTTGAACAATCTTTGAATTACTATATGATTAGATGATGATAGTTGATTAATATTGAATATATTATTGGAAGTCCGATATGATATCCCTGTATGATATTCTTGTTTGTGGTATCTCGTCATTTGCCATGTTGGTATTGGCGTAGGTGATCTCACCTCTTTGTTATGTTGTTTTTTGTGTATGTCTTTGTTAAAATAAAATAATAGAAGGATCGAGTTATCTTAGACATAACGGGCGATAGATATCTGAGATTGGTGACAACAATAAGGAGTGGACATTCAGGACTCGAAGGTGTGCAGTGTTGACAAAGAACAGAATGAAGAACATATGTATACCACATGCAACAAGATGGATACACAACAGAATAAGTATGATAAGTTTTAACGTTAGTGTTGTCCGTGCTATTAAGTAGGACCCGTCATGGGTTTGCTATTGTTAAAAAAAAAAGTCATTAGTTTTATATTTCTCTTTAAATTATGAAATATTAATTATTGTCAATATTGCATAATGAATAGTTGAAATATGATTTTCAATATTACCTAATATTTTCAGTAAATTTATGTTTCAGTAAAGAAGAAATTTTAAAACCCACTTTTTATAACTCAAACTTTGTGCAAATTTCTTTTCAGATTATGAGTCGGGAGTCAGACATGTGATACCCTAGGAAGGGTGTTACAACTTTCACATGCCCCTTTGGTACTTTTGCATATAGAAGAATGTCTTTTGGCCTTTGTAATGCTCCAATAACATTCCAAAGATGCATGCTAAGTATTTTTAGTGATATGATTGAGTATTATTTAGAGATTTTTATGGATGACTTGACAATTTTTGGAAATTCTTTTGAAAATTGTCTTGATAATTTGGAAAAAGTTCTTAAAAGATACGAAAAAAAGGATTTGTACTAAACTAGGAAATATGTCATTACATGGTTACCTCAGGAATAGTGTTAGGTCATGTGATCTCTTCTAAAGGTATTGAAATTGATAAGGGCAAAGTTGAATTAATTGCTCATTTGTCTTCCCTAAAAGCAGTCAGAGAAGTTCGTTCCTTTTTAGGATATGCAGGATTTTACAGAAGATTCATAAAAGACTTTAGTGCCATATATAGACCATTATGTAATCTTCTGTTGAAAGATGCACCATGATTGGACTCAAGAATGTCAAAAATCTTTTGAAAAATTAATTGGTCTTTTGACATTTGCTCCTATCATGCAATCTCCTGACTGGTCTTTACCTTTTGAGTTAATGTGTGATGCTAGTGATTTTGTTGTGGGTGCTGTTTTAGGCCAAAGAAAGGAAGGTAAGCCTCATGTGATTTGTTATGCAAGTAGAACTTTAAATAGTGCACAAATGAATTACATCACTACTAAAAAAGAACTATTTGCTACAATATTTACACTGGACAAATTTCAATGTTATTTAATTGGTTCTTCTATTGTGATTTTCACCAATCATGCTGCTGTTAGATATTTAATGTCTAACCAAGATGCCAAACCAAGATTGATACGGTTGATCTTGTTGCTTCAAGAATTCAACATCACAATAAAAGATAAAAAATAAGCCAAAAATGTTATCGCAGATCATTTGTCCAGACTTACAACAGACTCACATTTTGATAACACACCCATCAATGATTCTTTTCCTGATGAATTTTTATTTTCTATTAAGTCCATGCCTTGGTTTGCTAATATAGTCAACTTTCTTGTAACAGGAAAGATGCCGCCTCAATGGACGCACCAAGATAGAAGAAAATTCTTGATAGAGGTGAAATTTTTTTATTAGGATAACCAATACTTGTTCAAATATTATCTTGACCAAATCTTTCAGAGATGTGTGTCAGATAGTGAGGTAGGTAATGTCATTAAATTTTGTCACTCAGAAGCATGTGGAGGTCACTTTTCTTCAAAGAAAACAGCTGCAAAAATCTTGCAGTGTAGATTTTATTGGCCCACTTTATTTAAGGACTACTATACTTTTTGCAAAAATTGTGAAAATTGTCAGAAATTAGGCTCTATTTCAAAAAGAAACATGATGCCTCTGAACCCTATCCTTGTCATTGAAATTTTTGATTGTTGGGGAATTGATTTCATAGGCCCATTTCCATCCTCATTTGCATTTGTGTATATTTTGGTTGCAATTGATTATGTCTCAAAATGGATTGAGACAATTCCATGCCAACACAATGATCATAAAACTGTTCTCAAATTTTTAAAAGAAAATGTCTTGTGTAGATTTGGAATACCTCGAGCTATCATCAGTGATGGGGGAACACATTTTTGTAATAAACCATTTGAATCTTTAATCAAGAAATATGGTATTACATATAAAATTGCCACCACTTATCACTCTCAGACAAATGGACAAGTTGAATTAGCAAATAGGGAGATTAAACAAATTTTGAAAAAAACGATTAACTCAAATCGTAAAGATTGGTCTTTAAGACTAAACGATGCACTTTGAGCTTACCATACTACTTTCAAAACATCCTTGGGCATCTCACCCTACCGGTTAGTCTATGGAAAACCTTCTCACTTGCATGTAGAATTGGAACATAAAGCATTTTGGGCCATTAAAACTTTCAACCTAAACCTTGATGATGCTTGCAAGATACGCAAATTGCAATTAAATGAACTTGAGGAATTGAGAAATAATGCATATGAAAACTCAAAGATTTATAAAGCTAGAACAAAATCTTTTCATGACAAGACAATTTTGAGAATTTGTTTTGAAATTGGTCAAAAAGTTTTGCTTTATAATTCGCATCTGCACCTATTCCCTGGAAAATTGAGATCTAGGTAGAGTGGTCCTTTTGTTGTCAAACATGTATATCCTCATAGGACCATAGATATTGAGAATCCTAGGAATGATAATGTGTTTAAAGTCAATGGACAAAGACTCAAACCATTTATGAAAAACTAAGTTGATAAGGTAGAATTCATCTTTCTTTCTAATCCTTATTATGAATACATTCTAATTTTGTTGCCTTGTTTTTGCAGTTCTTTGTGTTCCTGGTTAAGTGGTGGATAACGGTACTCTGTGGCTCTCGAGTCGGTTTGTTTTTCAATTTCCCAAAATAATTGATTCCTTCTCCTTTAAAATGAATGTCATTCTTTCAAACTTAAGAAAACATTTTCCTTCCCTCCCTCAAAATGCTTTGACAAAAATCTACAAAGTTAGATGTGAAAGATTGAGACTATTAATACACAAGGGTATGCCAGAAGATGTATGCTGGATAATTGAAGTAAAGGTCCGACTAGCAGGTGAGTCTTCAATTTCATTTGACTCATGCATGCCAAGTCTTGGAAGAAGTTCGTATTCTAAAAGGAGAAGAACAAAAAGGTTACAAGTCTGTCACAAATGTGCACGATGGAATTGTAACAAGTGATGTCGTTCTTTGGGGATGGTTTTCGCAAACAGAGAAGATAAAATATTTTTCATTAAGAATGGACTGAGTAAGGAGTCATTAGATGATATCTTATTGACTTTTGAGACGCATTCTTGTGGATTTGTGCATCGTGAACTTATTAATTTGTGGAATCTCTTCATGGATGAAGAAAAATGTTATAGTCTTGGGAATCTGACTCTAAAAGACCAAGTTTGCCAATTTATAAGAAAATTGAATGGAAAGCTTATCCTCGACTCATAGAAGGCGTTTAAGCCGTTATTGGACATGAAACTAGAGACAGATATGAGTCATATCCACGACATTCTGTAAATATTATCTTCTTCTTCTTCTTCATGTTTTCTTAAAAAAAGAAAAAAGAAAAAAAAGAAAGAAAAAAAAAAGAAAGGAAAAAAAACAAGGTTAAAAGAGACAAAAATAAGAAAAAGAGACCGAAACTTCGGTTTAACTTAGTCTTTAGTTAGATTAGGAGCCCCAGATGGATGTCTGTCTTTTCATATACTCAGGAGGAGACCTTCACATATCGGTATATAAATAAGGTTCGTGTGTCATGCTCTGTAGAGAGTCATTCTCAGTGTCCCAAAGTTTACCTTCTAGGCAAGCTGAGATGATGGGCAAATAGAAATGCCCCATGTTGGCATACTCGCATGACTATGCAACTGAGGTGGATCCTGTGATTTAATGCCATGGGCTCTCCAGCAACCTCTCCCTGGCTATGGTCCTTAGGCGGTAGTTTTCAGATTTACACACTTTAATTAGTTGGGTCGTAACTCAATCCAATATATTCCACAAGTGGGAGGGAGAAGAATTCTAAGATTGGCTGAGTCGTCTTAGTATTACTGCACTTATGGCGCGCAGTATAAAGATACGTCATGAAAACTGTACATAAATGTATGTCATCATTTGCTATTATATTTCTTTTATCTTTGTATAATTTTGTCATATTTTGATTTTGGACAAACGATCCTTTGAGCAATGTCCTTTAGGGGTTTCTAGAATTCTTTACCCTAATGGTTTTCTTGAAGTAAAAAAAAAAACAAAACAAAACAAAAAACAAAAAAAAATGTGTTTTTTAATTTCATACTTTTCTGACAACAGTCAACCTACCCTTATAAATGCTATTATTACTATTTCTATTCCTTTTCTTATTTAAACACTTCATTTTCTCTACTTTCCTCCAACTCAAAATCATTCAATGGGAAGGTGATAATAGAAATGGAAGGTGTTTCTGTTCGCCAACTTAAAAATATCTGTGTTTTTTATATGTCTAAGTATGGGAAGGGTTTAGAGTTTGTAAATGCAACAACCACTCTTAGTCGAACACTTGCTGCGAGGAATATTCATGTTGTATATGAGGAAGGTTGTCGTGGATTAATGGGGGCTGTATCACTTATTGCATATATAGGAAGCAGTCAGGTTTTAGGTCTCATTCCTAGACCTTTAACTCAACAGAACATCACTGGAAAGACAATTAGGGAGGAACTTAAGGTATCATCTATGCATGAACGAATGAAGATAATGCTTGACAACTCTGATGCATTCATTGTCTTACCAAGTGGTTTTGGTACTTTGGAAGAAGTGTTTTAAATTGTCTCTTGGGCCCAATTGAACATCCACTATAAACCCATAGGTTTATTGAATGTTAATAATTTCTTTGATCTTTTGTTATTTTTTTCTTGACAAAGCTGTGGAATAGAAATTTATCACACCTGCAGTAAAACTACTTGTCATCCCTGCTTCCATTGTTGATAAGTTGATTGATAAATTAAAAGTTTTTGTCTATAAACCTGATCCAGCAATAACTTAGATAGATTGGTCAGCCGGAAACAATGAGGGAAACAACATGAAAAGATAGTCAGATCTAACACTTCGTTTATAACTTTCCTTTATCTTTGATTTTATTTATCTTACTTTGTTTTTGTTTAAATTTTTGTCAAATTTCTCTAACAGGTAATATCTTCTATCCTTTACTCATCTGTATTTTAACATTAAGGACAATGTTGTGATCTAGTTGGGGGGAAGGATAAGGATAGTTGACCTACTTGAGCAAAAAAAAAATAATTTTGGGAAGTATGATATGATTGTCATGAACTTTCTAATCCAATGAATGATGGCAGAGTAAGGAGTAATTTTACTCCTGAGATGCATCTAAATTGGGAAGTATGTTTAGTGATATGAATGTCAGAATCCTATAGAAAAACCAATTAGGGATGACAGAGTAAGGAGTAATTTTACTTTTGAAGTAAATTACTCCTGAGACGCATCTAGATTGGGGAAGTAATTATTTTGTGATGATTTGTGGAAGTAACAAAGTTTTATCATTTGATTTCCTTTGAATGATTCAATTGAATGAATTCTCACATCCTTTAAAGCAATTAAAATTCAGGGATCATAGCATGGTTGAATAAATTGTCTTCTGTCTTAAATTTCACATGATTAGTTGTGGATGTTGAATTGATAGATTAAGAATGATAGAAATATGCCTTGTGAGATTTTGAGCCTTGTGAGATTTTGAGCCTATTGATGAATGGATTAAATATATGTACCATTCTCTTCTTTCTTGTGTGATTTTTTTTCACTCATGGAATTGTTACTCTAGAACTTGCTTTGATTCTTTTTGAGGTTATATTTTCATATGTATACATAAATATGATTGAGGCATTTTGAAATAACTACTTTGACCAAATAGTCATCCTTGTATATTTTCCCTTCTGTAACCCCTTTGAGTTTATTTGACCATTCCTTATTTTTATCTCATTACGTGCCTTTAAAAAAAACATATTTTTACCCAACCTTAGGGAATAAGAGAGCATTGGCCTTGTTTTTGAACAAGTGTGGGAGTGTGTGTGCAAAATGTTGAAAAAAAAGAAGAAAGAAAAAGCTGACTACTGTTGCAATCAAAGGATTATCAGAGTCTCTCGATACACCATGTGACATATCCATACCTAGAATAAAGATGGATGCTTGGAAATAACAGGAAGAGAAGGAGAAGGTTCAGGCTTGACAATGAATTCAACTCACCAATTTGGGATTAATCTTCAATAAAACATTAGTCAAATATTGGTCATTGTCCTTTATGATGAATGTTCTCAAACATCTTCTCCACTCTAACTGTACTATAATGCTCTTTTATTCTTTTTGATATTTATCTTCTCATATCTATATTATTCTCTCTCCTTTACTATGACCCCATTACAACCTTGAATAAAGTCCTCTTAATTTTTGTGTGCATATGTTTTGAGTAGCGGAGAAGTAGAAGATAAGCAAGCTTATGGTAGTACAATTATTCATGGGTTAAATAGAGTGAAAACTTATCTTTTAAACACTTGAGAGATTGAGAGTGAATTCTGTGAGGATCTATCATTCTTGATTCATTCTTTTCAACTGAAGTTTCCTTACTTGTTGGTTTGAGATGTGAAGAAATATTACCTCATTAATGCTTTGATCCTTGAATTTCTACTTGCACTTCTTGTTTCATCGAGTCTTTTAGAGTTTTTAGCTTTTGAGTCTGTGTCATTTTTCTTTGTCTCCTAGCTTTGGTTTTATGTGTTTTGCCTAGGAGTGCAAAAGCTAAGTGTGAGGAGATTTGATAACAATATATTTTATACATTTTATAACCCTCTCGCTGGGCTTCTTAAGGTTCAATTAGGTTTAATTAAGTTAGTTTTATCACATTCTATGATATTGGATCTAATTGGATCATTGAAAGAATTATTATATGAATTAGCCTTAATTTATCTCTTCGACGGTGTTCAGTAAATTAGCTATAATTTGAGTTATATATGTCGGATTCATATGATTTTGGTCTTGTAGGAAAGCTAAGACAATTTCCTACAACTTTCATGAAGACTTCAAGAGCCATATCATAAGGTTGGATAACTCAAATTAGAGTTGAAGCAAGAACTAAAGTGCTGATCTTGACAACTTGACCTCTGTGTACTCATCAGGCCATATCTCAGGCTGTAGGAATGATGATAGGCTAAAATTGTGATAGTTGATGTTAAGACCAAAATCTACAACTTTCATGAAGAACACTTTTCGATATTCTGAGGTCTAATAGGTCATATTTGGCTTGCAAGTCAGAACAAAGGAGCTAAAATTGGGCTTGAGCAGTTGCAATGATTAGGTCATATCTTAGGCTGTAGGATGAATTTTTGGATGATTCTGGTGGCATTGGAAAGTTAAGACAATTTTCTAGAACTTTTATGAAGACTACTTTGCTTTTTTCTGATGTTATCCATGAGTTCATCACTGAATGATTTTGGAAATAAGAAATTTCAATAATTTTCCATTCATAAAAGTTCTTTGGCATTTTCCACTCATCCACTCACTCATTAATCAATTCCCTTGTCATTTTTTTCCCTAATCTTCTATAAAAAGGACCATAGGCAGATCATTTGAAGAATCTTGCAGTTAGGGAAGAAGATTATGCTTATGTTATTTACTTGTTGTAATTTTCTTTTGTTGTAAATAGAAGTTATAATCATCTTCTTTTTCTTTTCTCTTTCTTTCTTCTTGTTCATGGGTAACTAATCTTCATCTTGCTTGGCTAAAGGGGTGAAGCTTTTGGTAATAAAAATAAGGTTAGATTAATTTCCTTCTTGTGCTTAAATGATATATTATCAAGTGATCATTATACATATTGTATTTTGTTTCCAATCAATTTAGAAACCCTCCTTGTAAAGTGGAGTTCTTGATTCATTGTAGACAAGTGGTTTAGTACAATGAATGTTTGAACCCATTTACAAGTGTAGGTGTTAGTAAATAATTAAAGGAACCATAATATAACTACGTATATAATTTTAAATGGACTTTGAATGTTATATTCTCTGATTAGAACCTCCGTTGTGCGTGGATTTCAATTGAGTTATAAAAAGAATTAATCTTGTCCTTAATTTATTACCAAAAGTGGATCTCCTAGCCCAAGCAAGTTCTTTAATTTAATTGTGAACAAGTTTTATTATTTTTATTGTTATGACAAAGTCTTTCCTTAGCTCAAAGAATTTTTCTTCATCAATTTCCTATGGATCAACCTCGGACTTTCGAGAAAATTATTACTTGAGACAACCTATATTTAGGTTAGCATCCTTTAATCCGAATCAGTGGAGCAATCTCTATGGCTCCATGGGGGAACACTTTCATCACCACAAATGGTCCCGACCACCTTGATTTGAGCTTTCTAGGAAACAATCTAAGTCTTAAGTTATACAATAAGACTTGTTTCCCTGGCACAAACCTCTTATCAATTATGAGCTTATCATGCCATCTCTTGACTTTCTCTTTATAAAGCTTGGCATTTTCATAAGCTCACAAGTGAAATTCATCTGGTTCATTTAACTGGAGTAGTCGTTTCTTACTTGCCGCTTAAAGATCAAAATTGAGCTTTTTGATAGCCCAATATACATGATGTTCTAATTCAACCAGCAGTTGACAGGCTTTTCCAAATATAAGGTTGTAAGGAGACATGTCAATCGGAGTCTTAAAAGTAGTGCAATAAGCCCATAATATATCCTCTAACCTCCTTGACCAGTACTTTCTTAAAGGGCTTACCGCTTTCTCCAGGATTCTCTTGATCTCACAGTTTGAGATTTCGGCCTACCCACTTGTTTGTGGGTGGTATGATGTGGTGACCCTATGCGAGACTCTGTGCTTCTCTAAGAGCTCTTGAAAGCGTTTGTTGCAAAAGTGAGAACCTTCATCACTTATGATCACTCTTGGGGTTCCAAAGCAAGTGAAAATATGCTTCTTTAGGAACTGTACCACCACTTTTGAGTCATTTGTGGGCAAGGCTACTGCTTCAACCCACTCGGAGACCTAATCAACTACCACTAATATATACAGTTGACCAAAGGATGATATGAATAGCCCCATGAAGTCAATTCCCCAAACATCAAACAATTCAACCTCTAACATGATGTTCAATGAGATTTCATTTCTTCTTGATATGTTTCCTGTTCTTTGGCACATATCACATCTGGCCACAAAGGAAACAACATATTTAAATAGAGATAGCTAATAAAATCCTGCTTGCATTACTTTAGCGACAATTCTATCTCCTCTAAAATGGCCACCATAAGGGGATGCATGACATTGCTCGAGGATAGCCTTAGTCTCCTCTAAAGGCACACATCTTTTGATTAGATGATCAGCACATTACCTAAAGAGATATGACTCATCCCATTGATAAAACTTCACATCATGTAGGAACTTTTTCCCTTGCTGATGAGTAAGATCAGGTGGTAAAACACCACTCACCAAATAGTTGGTATAATTAGCATACTAAGGAAACTTAAGGTGTTTCACCAGAAAAAGTTGCTCGTCGAGGAATGACCCATTAATCAAGGTTGAATTAACTTGGCTTGACTCACCTTCCAGTATTGAAAAGTGATCATCCACTTGATTTTCAGCCTTCTTCCTATCATGGATTTCTAAATCAAATTCTTGAAGCATAATATCCACCGAATCAATCTTGGTTTTATATCCTTCTTGCTGATTAGATACTTGACTGCAAAATAGTCAGTATATACAACAACCTTAGTGCCAACAAGATATGACCGAAACTTATCAAATGCAAAAACCACCACTAGTAATTCCTTCTTGGTACTTGTATAATTCAATTGAGCGTCCAAGAGAGTTTTACTAGCATAGTAAATAGAATGAAAAATTCTATCCTTCTTTTGACCCAGCACAACACCAACCACATAATCACTAGCGTCACACATTAATACAAATGGTATGGTCTAATCAGGGCTAGTGATAATCAGTGCTAAAATGAGTCTTTCCTTTAACTTTACGAAGGCATCCATGCATGCCTCGTCAAACTTAAACAAAACATCCTTCTCTAATAAACTACACAATGGTTTGGAAAGCTTGGAGAAGTCTTTTATAAATCTCCGATAAAATCCTACGTGCCCCAAGAAACTTCGGACTCCCTTCACCGAGATTGGTGGCAGAAGTTTCTCAACAACCTCTATCTTTGCTCTATCCACCTCCATCCCTTTCTGAGACACTCTATGGCCAAAAACTATGCCTTCTTGGACCATGTAGTAACACTTCTCCCAGTTGAGCACCAAATTGGCCTCCTTACATCTTTGTAGGACTAAGGCCAAATTATTAAGGCAATCATCGAAGGAATCACCAAAGACTGAAAGTCATCCATGAATACCTCCAGAAACTTCTCTACCATGTCAGTAAAGATTGCCATCATGCACCTCTGGAAGGTTGTCAATGCATTGCACAGACCAAATGACATCCTTCTAAAAGCATATGTTCCATAGGGGCAGGTGAAGGCTGTTTTGTCTTGGTCATCAGGGGCAATCGCATTCTGATTGTATCCAGAATATCCATCTAGAAAATAGTAAAATGCACGCCCAGCCAACCTGTCCAGCATTTGATCGATAAATGGCAGTGGGAAATGATCCTTTCTGGTCGCAGTGTTCAGCTTCCTGTAGTCCATACATATATGCCACCCTGTTACTGTTCTGGTGGGAATTAAGTCGTTGTTTTCATTGGCAACAACTGTCATTCCATCTCTTTTGGGCACACATTGAATAGGGCTTACTCATTTACTATCAGAGATTGGGTATATGATACCATCATCTAACCACTTGATGATCTCTTTCTTGACCACCTCTTTCATAATGGGGTTGAAACGTCTCTGATACTCAGTGGTTGGCTTGGCATTAGCTTCCATCAAGATTTTATGCATATATATTATAGGACTAATGCCTTTTATGTCTACAATCGTCCATCTTAGAGCTTTCTTGTACTCCCTGAGTACTCTCAATAACTTTGATTCCTGCTCTTCCAATAAAAATGAAGAAATGATAACATGCAAAGTAGAAGCTTCCCCTAAGTATGAATACCTTAAATGATCAAGCAATGGTTTT
The DNA here is from genome assembly GCA_029884605.1 of Ormosia emarginata. NCBI lineage: Eukaryota > Viridiplantae > Streptophyta > Magnoliopsida > Fabales > Fabaceae > Ormosia > Ormosia emarginata. The sequence continues at coordinate 1,148,968 of JAQQTP010000015.1, read as the reverse complement.
AGTTCCAACTTAGGTAGGTTGATTATGGAGAGTTGGACAAATGACTTATTAGTGGATATATTCAGTGGCTCAAAACTTGATTTCTTGTAATACCTGGCAGAGGAATCAAGCAACATTATGCATTCCCTAACGTCATCCCTATCTATATGCTCTTCATTAGAACTCAAGGATAGTGTAAGGGAATCCTCAGGGAAACTAGCATGAAATGTAGTATTTACTACTTTATCCATTAAACCAATGTATGAGCATTCTTCTTAGTCATTAGGGAACTTCATAGTCTTATAAATGTTCAAGGTTACCTTTTCATCGTTAACCTGCATGGTAAGCTCACATTTCTACACGTCAATCATTGTCTTACCAGTTTCTAAGAAGGGCCTCCCCAAAATCAATGGGACATTACGATCCTCCTTCATGTCTAGGATGACAAAATCAGTAGAGAAGATAAACTTGTCCATTTTGACCAATACATCCTCAATGACCTTTTTCGGATAAGTAAGGGTTTGGTCTGCTAACTGTAAAGTGACTGATTTTGGTTTCACCTCCCCTAAACCTAACCTTTGGAAGATGGATAGAGGCATTAGGTTAATGCTTGCCCTAAGTCGCACAAAGCTTTACCAAAGATTTGGCTTCCAATTGTACATGGTATAGTAAAACTTCCTGGATCCTTCAACTTGACGGGTAACTTATTTTGCAAAATGGCACTACATTCCTCTGTAAGTGCCACTATTTTATAGTTTCTAAACCATCTTTTCTTGGACAAGATGTCCTTCATAAACTTCACATAGCTTGGCATCTGTTCCAAGGCCTCAGCGAATGGTATGTTTATGTGAAGTTTCCTAAAAATTTCCAAAAACTTGTGGAATTAAGTTTCTAATTTTTGCTTAGCTTGTCTGTTACATAGCTTGGCTTGACCTCTTTTTTCTTGTCCTTTACCTTCTTCTGGATAACTTCTTCTTTCTTCTCAACATTTTTATTTACAACCTCCTTATCCTTTGTCACCTTGAGATCTTCCTCAAGTAGCTTTGTCTTAGGATTCCATTCTATGTCATTCCCACTCCTCAGTAAGATGACATTGCAATGCTCATTGGAGGTACCTTTGGGATTGTTAACAAGGTCCCTGGGAGCCTATTATTGATGGCATTAGCCAACTGCCCTACCTACGTCTCCAATGCTCTCATCGAAGTCGTTTGGCTATGAATCATCGAATTATTCTTTGCCAGATGAGCATCAGTTTTTGTCATAAAAGAATCAGTCTTAACCATCAGTTGTATAAACATGTTTTCTAGAGATGGTTTCTTTTCTTGCATAGGTTGCCTGGCTTGTGAAGAGAAACCAAGAAGATAGTTAGGTCTCACATTTCTAGATATTGAGGAGGAAGCTCCTTGGTTATCGCTCCAAGAGAAGTTGAGATGGTTCCTCTATCCAAGGTTGTACTGGTTTGAGTATGGGTTGTTTTACTGTGGGCGATAGTTCCCAACATATTGTGCACTTTCAGAAATGGAAGGGCACTTATCACTTGAATGGTTATCGTCACACTTGTCGCAAAGAACAAATGGGCTCTAATGATGGCTTTGCCCTATACTGTCCAATTTATTTACAGTTGTTGCCACTTGAGCTGACAGCGACATAATAGCATCAACATCAAGCACTCCAACCACCTTTCGTGGAGTGTTTCTTATAGAGGGCCATTGGTAGTTGTTGGCTGCCAATTCCTCCAACAGTTGAAAGACATCTTCAAATGGTTTGCTTAGTAAAGAGCCATTAGCTGCTACATCTACTATGGGCCGATGATGTGATAACTAGCCTTTGTGAAATGAATAGACTTGATGCCACATCAGTATAGCATGATGTGGACACCTATGGAGCAAATCCTTGTATCTCTCCTAGGCTTCGTACAAGGATTCAGATTCAGTTTTGGTGGATGATGTGATGTCATTCACCATATCAGCAGTCTTGGCCAGTGAAAAATATTTGTTGAGAAATTTGTTGTAAATATCGGTCTAAGTTACTATTAATCCCGCAGGCAGAGATTGCAACCAACTCTTGGCACTATCTCTGAGAGAGAAAGGAAAGAGCCTTAGGTGAATGGCATTTTTAAAAACACCATTATGCCTAAAGGTGTCCCAGATCTCCAGAAAGTTAAATAAATGAGTGTTGGGATCTTCATTAGGCAAACCGCCAAATTGCACAGAAGTTTGTATCATTTGGATTAAGGCCAATTTGATCTCAAAATTATTTGCGCGGATGGGAGGCTATCTTATGCTAGACTATAAATTCTCCATTTGAGGTGTTGCAAACTCCTTTAAAGGCCTCGTATGGTTATGATCATCCGCCATCTTAATTGCACCTATAACAAATAAAGAATGAAAACTTAAATTAATATGAACAAAAATAAACTTGAACTAGAACTAAATAAGCTTGTTGTTAATATTAACAATACAAAAATTAAGTCATCTCCCCGGCAACGGCGCCAAAAATTTTGTTTTCCCGAAAATAGCACCAAAAACTTGTTTGTCCCTTTCTAGGCCACAACTGCACAGGTCACACAAGTAATATAATGATCAATAGGATATTGTTCCCACAATGAAATGTCAATTTCTAATGTCAAATATCAACTAATAACTTACTTAATTCTATTCAAGAACATTCAAATTATAAAGGGTTGTATAAGTTAACTAAAAGACTTAAATGTTATAAATCAAAATTAAATATATTGATAAGAGAATAAGGAATCCTTCTTCACCATCTGCTTCAACCAATGATATGTAATCCTCTTAAGCAACATACATTAGACGGGAATTGTTAGCTTGAGAAAATAACTTAATTAAAAGCCTATGTCTAGGCCATTTAACCATGCTTCATTTACCTAGTTTACTATGTTTCCATGAGATCTAGTACAAACTCCACTCATTATGAATGATTCTCAATAACAACTATGCATGACTAACAGGTATATGCTTATCTCATTAGCTAATTAACTCATCCTACCAACTGAATGAAATTAAACATGTATTAATCATATCTCTGATCTCAAATCTAAATCCCCATGTCTAGTTCAATATATTTAATCCAATCACATTAAATGTTGGTCAAACACTCAAGAGCATTAAGAGAAATATGATTAAACAAACCTAAATCATCTATATTAACTCACAACGTTACAAATTCATCAATATTCATAGAATAATTCAAAGAAATCCCTATATATAGCTTAGCTACTCATGACGTACGAAAATTTATCACAAATAATCAATGTCATGGCAATAGAAGAGAGAAAGTAAAATGAGTAAGAGATGGAAGCTCAGTATAGTGATCTTTGATGCATAAATCTTCTTTCTTAAAGAAGATGACCTCTAACTTTGGTCCATTCAGCTTCCTTTCAACCTCAACAATAAACTCTAGCAACTGTGTTCTAAAATGTAAAAAGCTTTTCTTTTTTGCTGAATTGCCTAAAATTAGTATTTATAGGCTAATTTTTCACTGTCATGTCACGACATGAACAATTTTGCGTCACAGTGCGTGTTTAATTTAGGTCAACACGCCGCGACATGCTATCCTTTGCGCCGTAGCATGCTAGCCTCAAGTTTCAGTATGTAGCAGGCTAAGTGCACCATATCTCGACATGAACATGCTAGTGCCACAGAGTGAGATGCAGAAATTCACCTTGGGCTTTCTCTTCCAATGTAGGTCTAAGTCTTCCACAAATCTACTTGGAGCCCATCTTGTAATAGAGAAACCACCAAGTTAATAACAATTACAAATTCACTTAATCACCTGAAGAATATGCTAGATTTTCTCAAGAGCATATAGGAAGATAACAAAATGGAATTTGATGAATATAAGCCTAAAATCTTCCATATATGCATAATAACAAGGACTAAGAATTCTATATGTTACCCAAGTGACTTCAGTACTCAAGAGGGGGGTGAATTAGGTAATAAAAAACTTTTCGCAAACTCTTATAAAAGCAAATTTCTTTGAAACTACAAATTAAACAAATATGAGAATAAGGAAGATAGAAGAAAGCTTTAAACACAGCAAATAAATAGGTAAGCAATATTAAATAAATTGTTAAAAATAAAGAGATAGAGGAGAGAAGAGCAGACACAATATTTATTCTGATTCAGCCACCAACCACTTGTGGCCTACGTCTAGTCCTCAAAAAACTATCCAAGATTTTTCACTATACCTTCAGGCTTAAAACAAGCACCTGCAACCTTTACAAACCTGAGCGCTCCTCACACCTCAGGATACCTCATGATGGGATATAGTTATACAGTTTCAAACCCAAGTGCAGGTTGTTTCAAGTAGTAAATTCTCAGGAGTCTGAGGTCGATCCACAGGGAATTGATGAAGAGAAAATTATTTGAGGTACGGAGAAGATTTGTCACAATACTAAAAATGATATAAGTTGTTCACAGATGAAAAAGATTTGCTTAGGTTAGAAGATCCACTCTTGGTAATAAATTAAAAACAAGATTATTTCGTTTTATAACTCAATTGAAATCATGCATAATGAAGATTCCAATCGGAAGATTTAACATTCAAAGTTCAATCATATAATCATATAATGGTTCCTATAATTATCTACCAATACTTGTAAATCGTCAAAAGCATCCATTGTGCTAATCCTATTGTCTACAATGGATCAAGATATTCATTATACAAGAAGAATTTCTAAATTAATTGGAAATAACATATAATTCATATAAAGATCACATAAAAATATATCATTTAAAGCACAAGAAAGAAATTAATCTAACCTTAACTTATTACCAAGAGCTTCACCTTTTCACCCAAGCAAGATGAAGATTTAGTTACTCATAGACAAGATGAAAGAATGAGAGAAGAAGAAGATAGTGAACATAACTTCAATTAAGAACAATAGAAAACTACACAAAGGAAAACTAATAATACAATAGCATAAACTAAACTCTAAGCTAACTAACACCCTCAAATGTTCAGCTTTTGCCTCCTTTTATAGAGTTCAAGGAGTGTAAGAAGACAATGGAGTTGTTTGATGATAAGAAGTAAAATCAAAATAGATGATGAATGACCTAAAATTATGGACTTTCTTGTCTCCGAAATGTCTCTACTCTTAGCTTATGGCATGTGTCAGAATTGAGCCAAGTGGTCTTCATGAAAGTTCTAGGAAATTGTCTCAGCTTTCCAGAGACACCAAGTTTAGCCAAATCCAATGAATACAACCCGAGATATGACCCAATTACTGCTCATGGGTCAGGCCCAAATCCAGCACATCTGTTCTGACTTCCAAGCCCAATATCACCTTCAAGAAATCCGAATTAGCTTTTGTGTTCTTCATGAAAGTTGTAGATATGGGTCTTAACCTTCCATTATCAAAATTTCAGAATTGCTGAACTTTTATAGCCCGAGATATAGCCTAATGAGTGCATAAAGGTCAAACTATCAGGTTCAAAACGCTAGATTTTGCTTCAACTCCAATTTGAGCTATCCAAACATGTGTTTCTAGTCTTGAGGCCTTCATGAAAGTTGTAGAAATTTATCTTAGCTTAAAAACAAGACCAAAATCACATCCATCGGATATTTGTAACTCAAATTATAGCCAGTTTACTGAAAAAGCCAAGTGAGAAGGTTATACAATGAATGAAATATATTGCTATTAATGTGGCTCTTGCTATCGAGTGAATAGTTATTAGAGAATTATCTTAACTTTCTAACAAGACCAGAATCACATTAATCAGATAATTACAACTCAAGTTGTAGTCACTTTACTTAAGAATACGATCACCCAAATTAATGATAATTCAAGCAATAATTTCTTCAATGATCCAATTAAGCTTAATTTCATAAAATGTGACAAAATCAACTTAATTAAACCAAATTGAACCTTAAGAAGCCTAGTTAGAAGATTATAAAATGCATAAAATATATTATTATCAAATTCTCCCACACTAAACTTTTGCACTCCCGGGCAAAACACAAAAGAACAAAAACTAAGGAACAAAGAAAAAATGACACAAACTCAAAAGCTAAAAACTATAAAAGAATTAATGAAACAAGAAGAGCAACCAGTCATTCAAGGGAACAAAGTATTTTTTTAGGTAATATTTCTTCACATCTCAAACCATCAAGCAAGTAAACTTCAGTTAAAAAGAACGATTCAAGAATGAAAGATCCTCACAGGATTCACTCTCAATCCCTCAACTGTTTAAAATGATAGATATTTCACTCAATTCAACTCATGAAAAATTGCACTACCATAAGCTTGCTTATCTTCAACTTCTCCACTACTCAGAACACATGCACACAAAAATCAAGAGGACTTTATTCAAGGTTGTAATGGGGTCATGGTAAAGAAGGAATGATAATATGGATATAAGAAGATAAATACCAAAGAGAATAAAAGAGCATTATGGTACAGTTAGAGTGGAAAAGATATTTGAGAACATTCATCAATAAGGACAATGACCAATATTTGACTAATGTTTTGTTGAAGATTAATCCCAAATTGATGAGTTGAATTCATTGTTAGGCATAAACCTTCTCCTTCTCTTCTTGTTGTTTCCAAGCATCCATCTTTATTCTAGATATGGATATGTCACATAGTGTATTAGGTGGTCAGCTGTTTCTTTCTTTTCTTTTCTTTTTCTTTTTTTTTCTCGTTTTCTTTTTCCTTTTTTTCCCTCTTTTTTTTACACACACACACCCCCACACTTGTTTAAGAACAAAGTCAATGCTCTCTTATTCCCTAAGGTCAGGTAAAAACATGTTCCTTTTTTTTTTTAAAGACACGTAATAAGCTAAAAACAAGAACTAGCCAAACAAGCTCAAAGGGGTTACACAAGGGAAAATATACAAGGATGGCTATTTGGTCAAAGTAGTTATTTTAAAATGCCTCAATCATATTTATGTATGCATGTAAAAATGTAGCCTCAAAAAGAATCAAAGCAAGTTCTAGAGTAATAATTTCACAAGTAAAAATCACACAAGAAAGAAGAGAATGGTACAAATGTTTAATCCATTCATCAATAGGTTCAAAATCTCACAAGGCATATTTCTATCATTCTCAATCCATCAATTCAACATTCATATCCAAGCATGTGATTTATAAGAAAGAAGAAAATTTATGCTATGACCCAAGATATGTTTTTTGCTACTTCTAAAACCATTTTTTCTTTCAACTAAGATGCGTCTCAAGAGTAAAATTACCTTAAGGGCAAAATTTTCTCCTTACTCTGTCATCCTTAATTGGTTTTGTTGTAGGTTTCTAACAGTCATCTCACTAAACATACTTTCTTCAACTAAAATACGTCTCAGGAGTAAAATTACTCCTTACTCTGCCAATATTCATTAGTTTAGCAAGTTCATGAAAATCATATCATACTTCCCTACTTTTTTTTAACTATCCTTCCCACCAACTAGATCACAACATTGTCCGTAATGTTAAAATATAGATGAGTAAAGGATAGAAGATAGTACCTGCTGGAGAAATCTGACACAAATTTAAACAGAAATAAAGTACGATAAATAAAAGCAAAGTTAAAGAAAAGTTAAAGATGAAATGTCAGATCTGGCTTCCTTTGCATGCTACTTCCCGCACTGCTTCCTGATGACCAATCTATCTGAGCTAGGACTTTATCAGGTTCATAAACAAAAGCTTCTAATTTATCAATTAGCTCATCAACAGTGGAGGCAGAGATAAGAAGTTTTCTTGCCGAAGGAGTGATAAATTTCTGTTCCACAGCTTTATCAAGAAAAAATAACAAAAGATCAAAGAAATTATTAACATTCAATAAACCAATGGGTTTATAATGGATGTTCAGTTGGGCCCAAGAGACAATTTGAAAAATTTCTTCCAAAGTACCAAAATCACCTGGTAAGGCAATGAATGCATCAGAGTTGTCAAGTATTGTTTTTATTCAGCCATGCATAGATGATACCTGAATTTTTTCTCCAACTGTCTTTCCAGTAATATTATTTTGAGCTAAAGGTTTAGGAATGACACCTAAAACCTGACTGCCTCCTACAAATGCAGAGAGCGATACAGCCCCCATTAACCCACGATAACCACCCTCATATACAACATGAATATTCCTTGCAGCAAGTGTTTGACTAAGAGCACTTGCTACACTTACAAACTCTAAACCCTTCCCATAACTTGACCCACAAAAAACACAGATATTTTTAAGGTTACAAACAGAAGGTCCCATAATTTCACCTTCCCTCTGAATGATTATGAGTTGGAGAAAAGTGAAGAGAATTAAGTGTTTAAATAGGGAAAAGAAGGGAAAAAGTAATCATAGCACCTATATGGGTAGGTTGGCTGTTGTCAGAAAAGTTTGAAAATAAAAAATAGAATTTTTTTTCCTTTTTTTTCTTTTTTGATTTTTTTTCACTATTTGATTTTTTTTTAACTTCAAGAAAACCATCAGGGTAAAGAAGTCTAGAAACCCCTGAAGGACCCTGCTCAAGGATCATCTGTCTAAAAATTAAAATACAACAAAATCATACAAAGATAAAAGAAATATAATAATAAACGAAGGCATACCTGTATGTACAGTTTTCATGGCGTATCTTTATACTGCGTGTCATGAATGCAATAGTGGCATGTATTTGAGCTGCGTGTCACCAGTGCAACATATGAATTCCACAAGGATTGCCGAACCGACAATAAGAACCTTTGAATCCTTTCCGTTCTGCTTACAGAAGAACAACCCTCTATCTTCCTGCAAACCTAATTAAAGGCCTGTATTCTAAGAAGATGGTACCTAACCGCAGCTAGTCAGAACTCGCCATAGAGACCTACTAATTAAAGTAAGTATATAGCTCAGTTAACAGTTTTCGTTTACTGTAAAGACGGGATGCTTCTTTCTGTCCATCAGCACTACAGAGCCTTGGTTCTAAAAACTGGGAATGTAGCACATGGCTCTCTTCAGAGCATGGCACACAAACTTTATTTACATACTGGTGTGTGAAGGTCTCCTCTTGAGTCTATGACAGGACGGGCATCTGCCCGGGGCTCCTAATCTAATTAAAGACTAAGTACAACTGTAGTTTCGCCCTCTATTTTTTTTCAAGTTGTTAGAAACCTGATGAAAGATGGGTGTATACTCACTTGAGATTGGGATGGAGGTAGTCTGCTCTTTCGGCTTTGTGCCAAAGCATTGTTGATCAGTATTAGACCCATTCAAGACCAGCGCAACATAGGGCTCCCAAAAGGGACAAGTGGCCATAATACGACTGGCTGCCTCACATGTGGGATACAATCTACCTTCTTTGTTTTTCAATTAAGAAGGCTGGATCAGGATGCATGCATTTCCCCATGCACGTTTTGTGTTACCAAAGCCAAACCCAAGATGTATACATACTTTTATTCTCTTTGAACATGAAGAAAAAGAAGAAAATATGTACATGTTGTTGTGGATGTTGCTCACATCTACCTCTGGTTTCACGTCCAGAATCGGCTTAAACGCCTTCTATGAGTCGAGGATAAGCTTCCCATCCAATTTTCTTATAAATTGGCAAACAGGGTCTTTTAGAGTCAGATTCCCAAGACTGTATTGCTTTTGTTCATCCTTGAAGAGATTCCACAAATTAAGAAGTTCACGATACACAAGACCACAAGAATACGTATCAAGAGTCAATAAGATATCATCTAATGACTCCTTACTCAGTCCATTCTTAATGAAGAAAATTTTATCTTCTCTGTTTTTGGAAACCATCCCCAAATAACGACATTGCTTGTTACAATTCCATCGTCCATATATGTGACGGACTTGTAATCTTTTTGCTCTTCTCTTTTTAGAATATGAACTTCTACCAAGACCTGACATGTATGAGTAAAATGAAATTAAAGACTCACCGGCTAATTGGACCTTTGCTTCGATTATCCAACGTACATCTTCTGGTATACCTTTGTACATTAACAATCTCAATCTTTCATATCTAGCCTTGTAAATTTTTCTTAGAGCATTTTGAGGAAGAGAAGGAAAATGTTTTCTCAGGTTTGAGAGAATGATATCCATTTTGAAGAAGAAGAAATCAGTTATTTTGGGAAACTGAAAGAGAGCAAACCGACTTGAGAGTCACGGAGTACTGTCATCCGTCATTTTACCGAGAAGGTAAAGAACTCATTGTCGGGTACACATCTCTGAAAGATTTGATCAGGAGAATATTTGAACAAATATGGGTCATCCCAATAAAAATTTTTCACCTCAATCAAAAACTTTTTTCAGTCTTGATGTGACCATTGAGGCAACATATTTCCTGTTATAAAAAAATTGACTATGTTCGCAAACCAAGGCATGGAATTGATAAAAAATAAAAACTCATCAGGAAAAGAATCATTGATAGGTGTGCTATCAAAAGATGAGCATGTTGTAAGTCTGGACAAATGATCTGCGACAACATTTTCAGCTCCTTTTGTAATTGGCTAGCTGACATGGATAGTTGTTTTGATGATAACAAACACGAAGATGATGGCAAGACCAAGTCCAAGACCTTCAAGAATAGTTTAGGACTTAGGATCTTTGTAAGGAGCCTTTTGGATATCTCATTGGTTAAATTTAAAAGATCTAAAAATTTGTTCCTTAAAATCAAACTGAGGTTTTCAAAATGGTTTTGAAAGATCAAAGGTTTTAGACATTGGAAATGGTTTTTTGAAGCAATTACAAATGGGTTTTTTAACTGTTTTTAACTGAGGTATTCGAATACACCTCTATGGTATTCGAATAACCTGCATCATTTACATACGTTTCTGTTTTCCAAATCAGAGGTATTCGAATACCCTTCATGGCATTCGAATACAGTGCTTCTTAAAAAACCTATTTTAAGTGATAGGTATTCGAATAACCGTTGTGGTATTCGAATAACCTGATTTCAGAAAATACCTTTTAAACTGAGGTATTCGAATACCCTTAACTGGTATTCGAATAACCCCCTGATGGTATTCGAATAACCCACGAGTGTAACACCCCTTGATGTAGCAACCAGAGCATAATCGTCATTTCACTATAGTTACTAAATCCAAATGTGTCACAGTCATGATAACAGTAACTTAAATTCTCAAGAGTCTATATATTTTTTTTTCTGGCAATTTACATAGGTAGAAAATATGAGCCTCGAATGAAATATAAATATATTCAAGCCATGATACAACCACTGAAATAAAATCATATCTCTTATATATGTATATATATATATAGTAAATTTACACAAATCACTGATGACATAGAATATAATAATTACAGAGTCCAATAAAATACAGCGGGAATAAAACACAAAAAGGGAAAAAAGTAGTGACCCAGGGATAGGTACTACTGGCAGACAAAGCCGCAACCCCATATACACATACGACGCTCGGAGTCCCAGTCAACAAGTCAGGCATCAATCCCTCCACGCAACTGCACTCGTACATAGCCGAAGAAACCTTGTCCAAATGCCTAATCCAATCAACCAAAGTGTGGTCCCTCCTTATCTTCCTCACGATCTTTTATCAATATAAGTATAAAACAGACATACAAGGATATAGGAAAGAGGTGAGACACCCATCCTTCATTACCATTATGGCAGTAAGAAAACGACACCACAAGCAGAGCGCCCATAAAGCAATACAGCTTCATATATTTATTAACGGCAACGGAATTTATAACAAAAGCAATGCAATTGTAAGCAATAATAAGAATTAATAATAACAACGATATTTATAGTAAAGTAGAACAACAACAGTAAATAGCAGAGACAGATCACAATAGTATTTCCAAGAATCAACACAACAATCGACAATCATCACAAGAATAATAATCAAATCGCACACGCTTACAGAAACAAACATTAATAATGACAGAATATATCATAGTTCATATGCATGCTTTCCCAAAGTCCTACTCCATGGAGCTAAACCCAAACAAATCGGAGAGAAAGATCGGGAGACATGTCTCGTGACTCCTACAGGCCGAGGTGCTATCAATAAATTTTCTCGTGCACAATCATGGCATTGCACAGACATTCTACACTAGATCGCGATATAGGACAGTGTCTCGGTCCGGATCATCAGTGCATTTGCATCGGTCTACCCCACGGGCAGGAGAGCAACCAACCTCCCATATGATGAGGAACCCGCACCCCGACGCCCCCAAGGTCAACCAATGACCTACACTAGTCTATTCGCACCCGCACTAAGGTGTGTTCAATCTCCTAGGCAACTTGGCCTTACAATAGTCCACAAGGACAAACACAATTCATAAGACACTATGCATGAACATGTATGATTCACAATCTCATACAATTCCATAATATGCCACATTAGGCCAATATAAGCATCAATATACAAATGGTCACTCACATGGACCCATAACATCATAATACAAGGATCAAGTCAATTGATGTGTCATTAGGTTCATTATGAATCCTAACTTAGAATTTGTTTCCCTTTTCAAGGTTCATGTTCAAAATCAATTCAATACTCCTAAGCAATCCAATTTCCCATAACTTGCAATTTATTTAAGCTCTTAGGCCTCACACTCTCATGTTCTTCACTCACTTAGAATTTCCTTAAGTTTTATGATAATTTCACTCTTATTCCTTCAAAATTTATGAAGTCTTAATTTCATTAAATTCTTCCAACTCATTAATTATCCTTTTCGTTACATAGGTTTCTAATTACCTAGTTCCTTATGATTCCAAATTACCACAATCAAATACTTACACTCAAAAATGCCTTAGGGACCGTGGCCTCACAATGGTTACAATCCCAAATTCTCTCAAGTCATCATACTACATGTCATTCCCTTAATTCATTTAAGTGTTCACTTATCAAATTAGTTCACCAAGAACCCTAATCTTTATGCCTCAAAACTGTAGCCATCATTTAGGCTTCAATCTCAAACTTTTCTTCCATTAAATTCTACTTTGTCACTTGATTAATTCTAGTCTTATGCTTGTTACACATTAACCATAATTTATCCAATTTTCACCCTAAAAACCGTAGCCCTCCAAGAGAGGTTCCCAAATGTTTTTCTTCCATTTCCAATCACATAATCCAATCCAACATACCGTTATATACAACAAATCAATCTAAGGTCACAATTATCACATTATATGTTACACTCTTAATTCACTTAAATTTAGATCATCAAAGTCAATCCATTTGTCTTTTTACCAAGACCAAAACCGTGGCACCCATCTTGGGTATTAAACTCTCAAAGTCTTCCATTCATTAGTGTTAATACTATCATTCAATCTTTGATTACATGAGTCTTATTTCACTTGTATACAAAATTAATTCTCATTCCTAACTTCTAGTCAAAACCATGGCACCATGTTGAGGTAGGAAACTCCAAATTTTCCATTTAGCAACCCCAACATGATCAAGCACAATTAATATATCAAACATATTCAATAGCATAATTAAGTATCAATCAAATTCAAGAATACTAAATCATACAAAATTTATAATTCAAGCAAGCATACAAGGATGGATTTCTCCATCAACACACACACAAAGTCTTCTCACCACCATAAGTGGTTGAAGTGAGTAGTCTCCCTCTTACCTAAGTGAAGAAATCAAGAAGAACTCCAAGAATCCTCCTTGGAATTTTCGGATTTGGCCTCCAAAATCCCTAAAAATGGTAACTTGTTAGAATAAATACCAAGGCTTGGAAAAATGAAGCATGAGTGGTCGTAGAAGAGACCATGAGCACGAAAATGAGAGGGAAAGAAGAGTGGTCTTAAACTTACCCAAAAATGTTCAAAGTTGGAGCTTGAAGAAAATGGTGGAGATGATGGAATCTCAAGAAGCTCCAAGAGGGAAAGGTGTTTGGAATGGTGAGGAGATTAAGAATATGTATTTAGATGAAGATTTTGAGAAGTTTGAGTGGAGGAGGGCTGCTGGACGTTGAGTGTGCAAGAGAGGAGAAAAAGAAATGTTGAAGAAGGAAGAAGAAGAAGAATAACGTAAATGGAGAGAAAAAGGTGTTTTTGGTGATAAATGAATTAAGTGTAATATTTGGATGATTGAAATCAATTCATTCCCCCCTAGTGGCTGCTGCAGACGTGAAAGAGAGAGAGGAGTGGGTGAGGAATTGGCTTCTAAAGGAAGCTAAAGCACATGGGTCAATGGTTGGGTCAAAGCTTCTTAAGGAAGCTTTGATTATTTAACCATTAAATTTGAATTAAAGTAGATAGATTTGACATAAAGTAGATTATATTAAGATAATGTGATAGGATTTTTATTACACACTATTATCCAATGGATAATAGTTACGATTAATGAAAAGTCAGTATTTAATTAAACTTACAGATGAATTTTTTGCTGTATTGATTTATTTTTATCTGTTAGAATTTCTCGAAAATTATGAAACCTCGTAAACTGTGTCAAGTCTCGGGTTTAGTAAGATCCCCCGTCGACATGTCCATAGTCCAAGGTTCTCAGAGAAAACATCGCGTTTCTCTGGTTCTGCTCTGTGCGCACGCAAAACGAGGAATATATTAAAATATTCGACAATTCTGGAAAATTCTCAGAAAATTCTCAAAAATTGCAAATATTATAAAACAACTATTCGTCATATAATTTTTCAATTTTTGAAGCACTACAGTCGTTTTCACCACTCTGCTCGAGTTTCACGCAAAACGAGGAATATATTAAAATATTCGTCGTTTCCAAAAAATTCCAGAAAAATTCACATAAATCACAAATATTAGACAATGACTATTGGCGGTGAAATAATTAGTTTCCGGAGCGTTACACTGACCTCAGCAATTCTCAGCTCAGTGTGCACGTAAAACGAAGAATATATTAAAATATTCTGCGTTTTCAGAAAAATCCAGAAAAATTCTAGAAAATCCCAAATATTGTAAAATGATCATTTATCTTGAAATTATTAATTTTCGGGACGTTACAACGAGAATCTGCTCTGGTTTTTGAAAATGGCAGCCAACGTTCTTGCATTTAATATAGTTTTAATGGCACCCAACGGCTCTTTTCTTCATTACTCTATAAATAGAGACCTTGTGTCTCTTCTGAAGGTTGCCCAACCACTTGAATTATTTTTTGCTTGTGCCAAAAACGTGATTCACTATTTTCTCATATTTTTTGTGCTCTTTTCACCAAAATCTTGAGATATCCTTAGAGAGCTCTATAGTGCTTCAACTTGTGATATTTACTCTTTGTGAGAGTTTATTTTTCATCTATTCTCTACTATATTTCTGAGAGGGTGAGGTATCCCTTGTTGTAAAGAAGGTGAGGTATCCTTCATAGGGGGTGAGGTATCCCTCTAGTATATAGGGTGAGGTATCCCTTTTGTGTAAAGGTTGCAAGCACCTGTTTAAGCTTGTTTTGAATAGTGAAAAATCTCGAACTGTGTTTCGGGGACTGGACGTAGGCCACAAGTGGTTGGTGGTCGAACCAGGATAAATATTATACCTACTTTTCTTCTCTTTATCTCTTTATTTTTAGCAATTTATTTATTATTGTTTAAATGCTTATTTACTATTCTTAAGGCATTTCATCATCTTTATATATTCATTATATTGATTCAAGAAATTTATGTTAAAAAGGGTTTGCGAAAAAGTTTTTTAAATACTCAATTCACCCCCCTCTTGAGTACTGAAGCCACTTGGGTAACAAGTGGTATCAGAGATAGACTCTTGTATAAAGAGCTTAGCCGCTTCAAGAGTACATGGCTTCATCAAATGGTTTTTCCGAAGCAACTTCCATAAATCGACCACCCTTTTTCAATGGGGATGGTTATGCATATTGGAAGGAAAGAATGAAAATCTTTATTGAGGCTATTGATTTAGATGTGTGGGATACTGTCGAAAATGGCACATTTATACCTACACGAGTTGTTGATGGTGTAAAAACCGAGACACCTAGAAATGATTGGTCTAAAGATGATAAAAGAAAAGTTCAATATAACTTGATAGCCAAAAACATCATTGCCATTACTTTGGGGTATGATGAATTTTTCAGAATTTCAAATTATAGAACTGCTAAAGAAATGTGGGACACTTTACAAGTTACCTATGAGGGTACTAGTTAAGTAAAGAGATTGAGAATAAATTCTCTTACTCGAGAATATGAATTATTTAGAATGAACCATGCTGAAAGCATTCAGGAAATGCAAAAGAGGTTCACCCACATTGTAAATTATCTTGCATCTTTAGGAAAAAGCTTTTCTAACGAAGATTTGATTAACAAAGTGTTGAGATGTCTTAGCAGGATTTGGCAACCCAAAGTAACAGCCATATCAGAATCGAGAGACTTGTCAACAAAGATATTAGCTACGCTTTTTGGAAAACTTCAAGAGCACGAATTAGAACTCAACAAGCTTGACCTAAGTGAAGAAAATGATACGAAAAATAAAGGGATTGCATTTAAAGCCACCACCTCCGCTATCAATAATGAAGAAGAAGACGATGGAGATGACGTGGACAACATTGAGTTAAATGAAGAGAACCTCAGTCTTCTAGTGAAGAAATTCGAAAGGTTTCTCAAAAAGAAAAGAACTCAAAGAAGATCGCCTTTCTCCCAAAAGAAATTTGAAAAGAAGCCCTCAAAGGAAAGAAGAGCTTACATAGCATGGGACGACAACGACATAAACTCAACCGATAGTTCAAATAGTGAAGAAGTCCATCTATGTTTTATGGCCAAAGAAGAAGAAGAAGAAAAAAGCGACACTAAGGTAATTTCTAATTATGAATTATCTC
This sequence comes from Ormosia emarginata, assembly GCA_029884605.1. Taxonomy (NCBI): domain Eukaryota; kingdom Viridiplantae; phylum Streptophyta; class Magnoliopsida; order Fabales; family Fabaceae; genus Ormosia; species Ormosia emarginata. The sequence continues at coordinate 1,132,279 of JAQQTP010000015.1, read as the reverse complement.
ATTCTTATGATGAATTACAAGACGCTTTTGAAGAGTTGCATGAGGAATCTCTTAAGCTCACTAAAATAATTTCTTCATCTAGGAAAACTATTTCTTCTTTGGAAAATCAAATTCTTATTTTAAATGAAGAAATTAAAGAATTAAAAATTGAAAATGAGACATTAGGATTAATTGATGCATGCTCAACCTGCATTTCACATGCTTCTACATCTTTGTCTTGTTCTTCATGTCATATACTCGAAAAAGAAATTAAAGACTTAAAGAACACCCTTGCAAAATTCACATGTGGAAGAGATAATTTAAATATCATATTAGGGAAACAAAAGGTTGTTTTTGAAAAAGCTGGAATTGGTTATAACCAGAAAAATTAGCACAAATCGTATAAAAATTTCTTTATTTATTCAAGTACTTCTAGTAGCCCATTTACTAAATGTTTTTATTGTGGGAAGAAGGGTCATAGTGCATCAACATGCAATGCAAGGAAAAACATTAATACAAAAATTGGAACTAAAATGGTATGGGTTCCCAAGGGTACTATACCCAAAACTGACATTCAAGGACCCAAGAAAATTTGGGTACCAAAAGCCACAAATTGAAATGTGTTGTAGGTGTGCTTGAAGTCTAAGAGCTAACAATGGCATTTTGAAAGTGGTTGCTGCAAGCACAAAATCGGAAATATTTTCAAGCTCTCTTTCTTATTCTCGTGAAGCTTAAAGTTGCAATCATGAAATAAGCTCTTCATCATTAGGTAATAAGTTTCCCTCTCCCAGAATGCACTTCAGTACGTGTTAATCTTGTTTTTCTGATAAAGTTATTCAAATACCTCCCTATGGTATTCGAATACCATTACATCTGTACGTGAAAATCTATGTTTTTCTGATAGGTCTATTCGAATACCATCATAAGGTATTCGAATACCATACATCAGTACAGCGTTCTTATAGTTTTATAAGCTAGAGTATTCGAATAACTAATATAGCTATTCGAATACCCAGAAACTTATCATATCAGTGTTTCTCACATGCCTCTGGAGCATTCGAATACCTTCTAAGGCATTTGAATACTTGCACCTGCCTTGTCTTCTTTTCTGTGGTGGGTATTCGAATACAGCAAGAGGTATTCGAATACCACATGGCTGAAAATCAAATTTACGTCGTGATCTCTATTCTGTTTCTATTCTTTTTTATGCAAATGCAATATAAATATACTTGATTTTATGAATATCATGCTTTTGATGAAATACATCTCATTTCTTTTGAGCCTAAATTTATGCCTTAAATGAAAATTACATGATGCTCTTAAATGCATATTTCTTAGCTTGTTCTTGCTCCTTCTTTCTCTCAAGAATATGCTGCATAAAAATGCGTAATGTAATTTCTTTGTAATACAAATGCTTAATGTAATTGGCTACTGTTTTGATATATATATGAATGTGATAACAAGTGCAACAAGTGGTATCAAACAAGTGGTTACTTGGCCAAATTAATCAATGAAATATCTTTTGCCCTTGTAAACTCATTTGTTATTTTGCCTTATTATTTTGAATGATTATTTGCTTATGAGTTTGGTTAACCTCTATGGATCCAAAAATTAATGGATACCAATGAAAATACTTTGAATTGTTTTGTAGAGTTATAACTACCTCAAGCAAACTCTTGAATGAAAAAGATTATTCAACTTGAGGGAAATAAATGAAGAGGACATGATGGGACTTTCTTCAAATACATTGAAATGGAATACTCAATGGAAGAAAGCTCAAGACTATCTTAAATGACTAAATTTTTTTTACATGAGAAGCATACTTAGCATTGACAAAAGTGCCAAATTGGATATTATTATTTTTTTGTCATTGCATATAGGGTAAATAATGCTAGTTCTATACAATGCTCTGATCCCTATAGCATATTTCATCAAGTAAAATATTTAATATCTATGATTCTCTTGATATATGGCAGATTTATAAGAAATTGATAACAAGTGGTTATATTTGATAACAAGTGGTAAATGTTTTACTTTTTGATAACAAGTGGTATCAAATATAAATAATTCTCTTGGTAAATGTAATGATTGTTTTTGATGATAATACAATGCAATTAGTTGATCTATGAATGAATATATCTTTGCTCATGTGCTGAATATTGTGCTTATATTGCTAAATTTATAAAATTAAACTTTGTTGCTATTCTTGTATGCTATGAATGAACATATCTTGTTGGACTGGAATATACTCTGTTTAGCCTTATGCTTTATCTTGCCCCATCTTTTTGAACATGACAAAAGGGGGAGAAAAAGCTTGAATTATTTGTTTGAAAAAAGTCTGGGGGAGAAAAAGTAAAAGTTTGGTAAGACAAAAATGGAAATTGGATTCCAAAAGTAAGGGGAAGCTGCTGTGCACATCTCTGATATAAATCACCTCTTATGAAAAAGAGGAGGAGTAAGTATCTCTAAACATCTTTGTGAATTCCAATTTATATGAACTAATTCTTTTCTCAAATGTTAGTTTGTCATCATCAAAAAGGGGGAGAATGTAATTGGCTAGCTGACATGGATAGTTGTTTTGATGATAACAAACACGAAGATGATGGCAAGATCAAGTCCAAGACCTTCAAGAATAGTTTAAGACTTAGGATCTTTGTAAGGAGCCTTTTGGATATCTTATTGGTTAAATTTAAAAGATCTAAAAATCTATTCCTTAAAATCAAACTGAGGTTTTCAAAATGGTTTTGAAAGATCAAAGGTTTTAGACATTGGAAATGGTTTTTCGAAGCAATTACAAATGGGTTTTTTAACTGTTTTTAACTGAGGTATTCGGATACACCTCTATGGTATTCGAATAACCTGCATCATTTATATACGTTTCTGTTTTCCAAATCAGAGGTATTCGAATACCCTTCATGGCATTCGAATACAGTGCTTCTTAAAAAACTTGTTTTAAGTGATAGGTATTCGAATAACCCTTGTGGTATTCGAATAACCTGATTTCAGAAAATACCTTTTAAACTGAGGTATTCGAATATCCTTAACTGGTATTCGAATAACCCCCCTTTGATCTATTTTTAAAAATATCTTTTATCAGAGGTATTCGAATACCCCCTGATGGTATTCGAATAACCCACGAGACTCTGCTCTGGTTTTTGAAAATGGCAGCCAACGTTCTTGTATTTAATATGGTTTTAATAGCACCCAACGGCTCTTTTCTTCATTAGTCTATAAATAGAGACCTTGTGTCTCTTCTGAAGGTTGCCCAACCACTTGAATTATTTTTTGCTTGTGCCAAAAACGTGATTCACTATTTTCTCATATTTTATGTGCTCTTTTCGCCAAAATCTTGAGATATCCTTAGAGAGCTCTATAGTGCTTCAACTTGTGATATTTACTCTTTGTGAGAGTTTATTTTTCATCTATTCTTTGCTGTATTTCTGAGAAGGTGAGGTATCCCTCAAAGGCTTTGTAAAAGGGTGTGATATCCCTTAGTGAATTTGTGAGGGTGAAGTATCCCTCAGTAAAAGGGTGAGGTATCCCTTGTTGTAAAAAAGGTGAGATATCCTTCATAGGGGTTGAGGTATCCCTCTAGTATATAGGGTGAGGTATCTCTCTTGTGTAAAGGTTACAAGCACCTGTTTAAGCTTATTTTGAATAGTAAAAAATCTTGAACTGTGTTTCGGGGACTGGACGTAGGCCACAAGTGATTAGTAGTCGAACCAGGATAAATATTGTGCCTGCTTTTTCTTCTCTTTATCTCTTTTTTTTCGCAATTTATTTATTATTGCTTAATTATTTATTTACTATTCTTAAGGCATTTCATCATCTTTATATATTCATTATATTGATTCAAGAAATTCGTGTTAAAAAGGGTTTGCGAAAAAGTTTTTTAAATACTCAATTCACCTCCCCTCTTGAGTACTGAAGCCACTTGGGTAACATCTTTCTTATCTTTTATTGTGATGTTGAATTCTTGAAGCAACAAGATCCACCGTATCAACCTAGGTTTAGCATCCTGCTTAGACATTAAATATCTAACAACAACATGATCAATGAAAACAATAGTAGAAGAACTAATTAAATGAGCTCGAAATTTGTCCAATGCAAAAATTACAGCAAGTAGTTCTTTTTCAGTAGTGGTGTAATTCATTTGTGCACTATTTAAAGTTCTACTTGCATAACAAATCACATGAGGCTTACCTTCCTTTCTTTGGCCTAAAACAACGCTAACAGCAAAATCACTTGCATCACACATTAATTCAAAAGGCAAAGACCAGTCAGGGGATTGCATGATAGGAGCCAATGCTAGAAGACCAATTAATTTTTCAAAATATTTTTGGCATTCTTGAGTCCAATCAAATTGTGCATCTTTTATCAGAAGATTGCATAATGGTCTAGATATGACACTAAAGTCCTTAATGAATCTTCAATAAAATCCTGCATGTCCTAAAAAGGAACAAACTTCTCTAACTGTTTTTTGGGAAAACAAATGAGCAATTAATTCAACTTTGGCCTTATTAACTTCAATTCCTTCAGAAGATATCACATGACCTAACACGATTCCTGAAGTAACCATATAATGACATTTTTTCCAATTTAAAACAAATCCTTTTTCTTCACATCTTTTAAGAACTTTATCCAAATTATCAAGACAATTTCAAAAGAATTTCTAAAAACTGTCAGATCATCCATAAAAACCTCTAAATAATGCTCAATCATGTCACTAAAAATACTTAGCATGCATCTTTGAAAAGTTACCAGAGCATTACAAAGACCGAAAGACATTCTTTTATATACAAAAGTGCCAAAGGGGCATGTAAAAGTAGTCTTTTCTTGATCTTCTAATGCAATTGGTATTTGATTATACCCCGAATAACCATCAAGAAAACAATAGTAAGGATGTCCTGCTACTCTTTCTAGAATTTGATCAAGAAATGGTAAGGGGAAATGATATTTTCTAGTGGCTGTATTTAATTTTCTAAAATCAATATACATACGCCAACTAGATGAAACTCGCGTAGGTATTAACTCACCTTTTTCATTTTCAACCACTGTTATTCCAAATTTCTTAGGCACAACTTGTGTAGGGCTTACCCACTGGCTATCAAAAATAAGGTAAATAATTCCAACATCAAGTAATTTAAGAACTTCAGCCCTAACTACCTCTTTCATGTGTGGATTTAATCTTCTTTGAGGTTATTGTGATGTTTTAGCATTATCCTCTAAATGTATTCTATGTGTACAAATTAATGGAATGATGCCTTTTATATCTGTTAATGTCCATCCAATTATACTTTTATGCCGTTTAAGTACTTCTATCAACATACCTTCTTGTTCTTCAGTAAGGATTGATGAAATTACTACTGGAAAGCTTTGGTCTTCTCCCAAAAATATGTACTTCAACCCAGAAAGTAATGGCTTTAGTTCCAGTGTGGGTACTTTTTCATGAATATTATCATTCATGGGTTGTAGCTCTTCAAATCTCGACTTCCATCCTTTGTATTCCATTGCTTGTGTACAATCAAGCAAAGAGCATATTTCAGAAATATCACCATCTACTTGTATATCTGAATCAAATGAATTAATTAAACAAACTTCTAATGGGTCAGAAGAACTCCTTTTTAGAAGATGATCATCTACAATGGCCTCAATCCCGTCAGCTTCCTCATTTTCATCATTGACTTCATGTGGTTGCTTGCATAAGTTGAAAACATTAAGCTCAAGTGTCATGTTTCCAAATGTTAGCTTCATCAATTCATTTCTACAATTTATCAAAGCATTGGATGTTGCTAAAAATGGACAACCTAAAATAATAGGAATTGACTTGGAACAATTAATCATAGGTTCAGTTTCCAAGACAATAAAATCCACAGGATAAATGAATTTATCAACTTGTACCAACACATCTTCCACTATTCCTTTTGGAATTTTAATTAATCTATCAGCAAGTAGAAGAGTTACAGAAGTTGGTTTTAACTCACTTAGATTGAGTTGTTGATAAACTGAATATGGAAGTAAATTAACACTAGCACCAAGATCAAGTAAAGCTTGTTCAATCATATGTTCTCCAATAATGCATGAAATCGTAGGACAACCAGGGTCTTTAAGTTTCAAAACATTATTGCTTTGAATAATAGAACTTACCTGTTCAGTCAAAAAGGCTTTCTTTTTCACATTTAATTTTCTTTTAACAGTGCATAAGAAGGAAAGTGTTTGATAGTATCTAACAACGGAATATTGACCTTCACTTGTTTAAGAATTTCAAAAATTTCAGTTTGGTGGTCTAATTTCTTTGGTTTGCTTAATGCTTGAGGAAATGGAAGTGGAGGAGACAAGAGTTTGGTTTCATTTTGGCCAGATGACTTATCAACCTCTTCCTTATCTTGGGGAATTGATTCACCATCATTCTCACAAGGTTCAGAAATTTCTTTTTCAACAACTTTTCCACTCCTAAGAGTTATCACAGAATTAACTTGATTTATTTGTTGGTTTTCTGAACTACCCTCATTTAGACTATATTGACCTTTGGGATTCAGTTGAGGTTGAGAAGGAAATTTTCCTTTCTCGTGAATAGTGAGTGCAGAAGTAAGTTTGGAAAGAGTGTCTTTTATGTCTATCATGGTTTGAGTGTTTTGTTTATTGATGGCCTCTTGCTTTTCTATGAATGCACTCAATGTTCCTTCAAGGTTTTTCCTATATGGTGGGACATAAGGTGCATATCCTTGAGAATTTTGAGAATCATGTTGTTCCTGAGGAGGTGGTGGTTGCATAAATTGTGCTTGATTATTATTCCTCCAACTGAAGTTCGGGTGATTTCTCCATCCTGGATTGTAAGAATTTGAAAAAGAAGAGGTGAATGACTTTTTAAAATTGTTCATTGCATTTACTTGCTCATGCACAGCTTTTTTAAAAATAGGAATATTAGGACATTCATTTGTCGAGTGTCCTAATTCATCACAAATGCTACAAATTTCTTCATTTTGAACAGATTTGACTTTTTTTACTTTCCCTAATTCTATAGATTCAACCTTTCTAGCCAAACTAGCATACCTTGCATTTAGATCTTCTTCTTGACTAAGATGGTGTTTTCCTTTTCCTGCATTTGCAAGGTTATATCTAATTGAATTTTCAGAAAGATTAGTATCATGCCAAGATTGAGAATTTTTAGCCAAATGGTTTAAATAATCTAAAGCTTCTTCGGGTTCTTTATCAAGAAACTCACCATTATACATCGTTTCCACAAATTGTTTAGTTTCAGGTGTTAAACCTTCATAAAAAAAACTTATAGTCCGCCATTTTTCAAAACCATGATGTGGGCAAGAATTTAACAAATCTTTAAAACTTTCCTAACTTTGAAAATACGCTTCATTTGAATTTTGGGAAAAATTTTGGATTTGTCTTTTCAAAGCATTGGTTTTATGTGTTGAAAAAAATTTCTTTACAAACTCACTTTGCATTTCTTGCCATGTGCCAATTGATCTTGGTTTCAAAGCGTTAAGTCAAGTTTTTGCTTTATCTTTCAAAGAAAAAGGAAACAATTTAAGTTTAACAATCTCTTCACTGCAATTTTGATCATTGAAAGTAATATAGACTTCCTCAAATTCTTTTAGATGTAAATATGGGCTTTCATTTTCTAAACCATGAAAATTAGGAAGTAAAGAAATCATACCCGGCTTAAATCTAAAATTATTAGCAGTAAGTGGAAAGATAAAACATGATGGACTAGAATTTTGAGGTGGTTGCAAATATGCACGCATAGTTCGCAATGGTTGATTTCCTTGTTCATCATGTATACTTTCATTTTCAGCTAGTTATGTTTGATTATCATGTTCAACATGTGCACCTTCAAATTCAGCCATTGTGTTAATTGTGTGTGATTGTGATTCAAATAAATCAATATATAAAGTACTAGGATTAATTTTAACCAAACGACCAGAATTTGAATCGCGATACCAGTTAAGCATAAATAAGTGACATAAAATAAAAATAATGTACAAGAAGACGGTAGACACACCGGCAGTTAAATATTAAGAAGGATGTAGTATAAATCAACTACCCAAATATATATATATATATATATATATATATATATATATATATATATATATATATATATATATATATATATATATATATTAACAATTAAAAAGTTAAATAACTGATAAAATAAAATAAAAATTAGATAGTTAGAGAGTTAATAATATACGAGAAAATAAAATGCAAAAAATAAAGTGCGAAAAAAATAAAATACGTAAAAATAAAGTGAAGAAAGTAAATTTAAAATATGAAAACCGAGAGTGGCGAGCCAGAGCCAAAGAGAGAAGAGAAGAAGAAAAATTATTTCATTAAGTTAGAAGAGAAAAAAAGAAAATGAAAATTATTTAGATTAAATTAGATTGGAAAAATAAAAAATAAATGACAATTTAAAGTTAGATGTAGAAAAATAAATGATGCCAATTTAAATGTTAAGCGAGAAAATAAATGTTTAAATGTTAGATAGTTAGTAAGCATAAAGCGTAAATAATAATAATAATAATAATAATAATAATAATAATAATAATAATAATAATAATAATAATAATAATAATAATAATAATAATAACAACAACAACAAAAAAGCGTAAATAAAAAAAAAAATAAAAAATAAAAAATAAAAACGAAAATAAATAAAAAAACATAAATAAATGACGTAAATATAAAAGTTAGTTAATAAGTTAGTTATTAAGTTAGTAAATAGATAAAAAAATGAAAAGAGTAGAGGAAGAATATACCTGATAATGAAGTTTACTTACAGAAAGATAACCTCAATATATTAGAACTTCAAATCAAGTCCCCGGCAACGGTGCCAAAAATTTGATGGGATATAATTATACAGTTTCAAACCCAAGTGCAAGTTGTTTCAAGTAGTAAATTCTCGAGAGTCCGAGGTCGATCCACAGGGAATTGATGAAGAGAAAATTATTTGAGGTATGAAGAAGATTTGTTACAATACTAAAAATGATATAAGTTGTTCACAGATGAAAAAGATTTGCTTGGGTTAGAAGATCCACTCTTGGTAATAAATTAGAAACAAGATTATTTCATTTTATAACTCAATTCAAATCATGCATAATGAAGATTCCAATCGAAAAATTTAATATTCAAAGTTCAATCATATAATCATATAATGGTTCCAATAATTATCTACCAATACTTGTAAATCGTCAAAAGCATCCACTGTGCCAATCATATTATCTACAATGGATCAAGATATTCATTATACAAGAAGAGTTTCTAAATTAATTGAAAACAACATACAACTCAAATAAAGATCACATAAAAATATATCATTTAAAGCACAAGAAAGAAATTAATCTAACCTTAACTTATTACCAAGAGCTTCACCTTTTCACCCAAGCAAGATGAAGATTTAGTTACTCATAGACAAGATGAAAGAAAGAGAGAAGAAGAAGATGGTGAACATAACTTCAATTAAGAACAATAGAAAACTACACAAAGGAAAACTAATAATACAATAGCATAAACTAAACTCTAAGCTAACTAACACCCTCAAATGTTCAGCCTTTGCCTCCTTTTATAGAGTTCAAGGAGTGTAAGAAGACAATGGAGTTGTTTGATGATAAGAAGTAAAATCAAAATAGATGATGAATGAGCTGAAATTATGGACTTTCTTGTCTCCGAAATGTCTCTGCTCTTAGCTCATGGCATGCGTTAGAATTGAGCCAAGTGGTCTTCATGAAAGTTCTAGGAAATTGTCTCAGCTTTCCAGAGACACCAAGTTTAGCCAAATCGAATAACCACAGCCCGAGATATGGCCCAATTACTGCTCATGGGTTAGGCCCAAATCCAGCACCTCTGTTCTGACTTCCAAGCCCAATATCACCTTCAAGGAATCCGAATTAGCTTTTGTGTTCTCATGAAAGTTGTAGATATGGGTCTTAACCTTCCACTGTCAAAATTTCAGAATTGCTGAACTCCTATAGCCCGAGATATAGCCTAATGAGTGCATAAAGGTCAAACTATCAGGTTCAAAATGCTAGATTTTGATTCAACTCCAATTTGAGTTATCCAAACATGTGTTTCTGGTCTTGAGGTCTTCATGAAAGTTGTAAAAATTTATCTTAGCTTAAAAATAAGACCAAAATCACATCCATCGGATATTTGTAACTCAAATTATAGCCAGTTTACTGAAAAAGCCAAGTGAGAATGTTATACAATAAATGAAATATATTGCTATTAATGTGGCTCTTGCTATCGAGTGAATAGTTATTAGAGAATTATCTTAACTTTCCAACAAGACCAGAATAACATTAATCAGATAATTACAACTCAAGTTGTGGCCACTTTACTTAAGAATGCAATCACTCAAATTAATGATAATTCAAGCAATAATTTCTTCAATGATCCAATTAAGCTTAATTTCATAAAATGTGACAAAATCTACTTAATTAAGCCTTGTGCTTGAGCCTCGACAGCAGGGATACCTCACTCTTGCAATTTCACTAAGGGATGCCTCACCCTCACAAATTCACTAAGGGATACCTCACCCTTTTACAAAGAAGCAGAATATAGATGAAGAGAAACTCTCACAAAAAGTAAGTAATACAATTTGAAGCACTAAGAAGCTCTTTAAGGATATGTCAACATTTTGGTGAAAAAAGCACAAGAAATAGTAAAAAATATGAAATACAAATCAAAGCATGAAAAAATTATTTTAGATAGTTGGGTGTGTATAAAAGATGACCCAAAAATGTGTATTTATAGTGTTCTTGAGAAAATAGCCATTGGGTATCATTTAATATCACATTAAAGGCATAGAAAACTAGTTGTTGTGTGTTTTTGGCTGTGATTATTTGAATAACACATTTGGTATTCGAATAGGTCCTCAAAAACATGTTTTGGAACATTTTCTGGGTTGTGTTATTTGAATAACCCTTTGGTTATTCGAATAGATCTTTAATAACATGTTCTGGAACATTTTCTGAGGTGTGTTATTCATATAACTATGTGGTTATTCGAATACACCACTCTAATTTTGAAATCTAACTTTAAATGGTCATAACTTCTTTATTTCTTATCAGTTTAAAGCAAATGACCAGTTATTGGAAAGATATTTGAGTCTATTTTGAAATGAAACAAGTTTCAAAACAAAACTCATATTATTTTAAAAGTTATGATCAAGAGAGTAACCAAAGATTAGTTTTTCAAAATTCAAACTTGGCTATTTTTCATAAATTTGAACTGCCGCCATAACTAACCTTTCAAAGCTTGTTTATTGGGTATTTTAGCATCTAAAAATAATTTTTAAATATTTGAAAACATATTTGAGATATCCAGAAGGTTTCTTACAAAAAGACCCTAAGTCCTATAAGTTATACCATTTAATCTTCCTTTGGACTTGGTCATTGACATGATTTTGTTGTTATCAAAACCTTCATGAGATAAGCATGCACCTTCTCCTTGAGTTGAGCATAATTGAGATCTTTGCTTTCTTGTTGCAATGCTCACTCTTGGTACTTGGACTATCCATCATATTCATCATGTTTGTTATCATCAAAACTATTTTTTATGTCAGCTAGCCAATTACATTTTCTCCCTTTTTGATGTTGACAAACTAACATTTGAGAAAAGAATTAGTTCAGATAAATTGGTATTCATAAAGTTAATTTGAAAAACTTACTCCCTCTCTTTTTTGTAAAAGGTGATTTATATGAGAGATATGCATAGCAGCTCCCCCTTACTTTTGGAATCCAATTTCCATTTTTGTCTTACATGATTTTTACTTTTTCTCCCCCTGACTTTTCTCAAACAAAGAACTCAAACTTTTTCTCCCCTTTTTGTCATGATAAAAAAGATAGGGCAAGATATAAAGGTAAAGTAATATGATATTGATTCAAGTTTAACATTTGCAAATCAGTAACAAATTTGCAAGATTTAATATTCAGCAATGCATCTAATATCCTTGCTATTTTAGTAAATCAACTACTCAATATTCAACATGGCAAACACAATGAGGCTCAAAACATATTTTCATTCATTGATGAAAAAGTAGCCAATTATATTTATCAATTTCTAAGATTTTTTCCATAGATCAATAGAATTATTTCACCTTGATGAAATATGCCATAGGGATGAAAGCATGTACAGAACTAATATCATCCACTCAATATGCAATGACAAAATTAGCAAGTTTAAAATAATCTAATTTAGTATATTGTCAATGCTAAGCATATCTCTTATATGAAGAAAGCATTTAATCATTTAAGATCAATTTATAAGTATTATATAATCCATAGCATATAGAATATCACAATAGCTTAGGGACAGAGATACTTTACTGTCCTTAAGTTTGAATAAATTTATTCCATTTAAATGCTTGCTTGAGATAGTTATCACCCTACAACACAATTCAAATACTTTCTTTGGTATCCATCAATTTTAGATCTATAGAGGTTAGTCATTATGTCAAACTCATAAAATCAGCATTCAAAAAAATAAGGCAACAGATATTTCATTTCATGAATCAGTATATATTCATCAAAGATAATAGCTAATTACATTTAACTAGATCAAATACAAGATGATATATATACATATAACATGTTAACACAAACAACATAACTAGTTGCCAGATGTTTATTCGAATAACTGCTGAGTTATTCGAATAGACCAACATGAAATATGCAAGGCTGATATATGGTTATTCGAATACCTACAAGTCTATTCAAATAGACTTATTAGAAAAGCACTAGAAAGCACGTTCAAAGGCAATGGTATTCGAATAACTACTGAGTTATTCGAATACAACAGATATCAAATAAAAGGATTGTGGTTGCTAGGATCAGATTATTCGAATAAATTGAGTGGTATTCGAATAGAACTGATGTTCAACACATAGATTTGAGCAATTGGTTGAGTTTATTCGGATAACCATAGGTTTCTTCGAATAAACCTATCATAAATACATTACTAAGCACGTTCAGAGATGAAAATTAAGAAAGAAAAGCTTACCCAAATATAGTGTACTTACAGAATACATTATGGGATATTTTTATCCAAAGATTGCAAGCCCAAACTTCATGAAAACAAGGAAGAAAGCTTGGAATTATTTCTGGTTTTGTGCTTATTGTAGCCACTTTCAAAATGTCAAAGTCAGCTCTTGGCCTTCAAACACACCTACAACACACTTCAAATTTTGACTTTTGGTACCCAAATTTTCTTGGGTCCTTGTGTGTTAGTTTTGGGTAAAGTACCCTTAGGAACCCATACCATTTTAGTTCCAATTTTTGTTTTAATGTTTTTCTTTGCATTGCATGTTGATGCATTATGTCATTTCTTTCCATAATAGAAATATTTAATAAAAGGACCACGTGAAGTACTAAAATTAACAAAAAAAATTTGATAAAATTTTTGTTGATTTTTCAGATTATAGCTTATTCCAGCTTTTTGAAAAATAACTCTTTGTTTTCCTAATAAAATATTTAAATTATCCCTTCTATGGGTGAATTTAGAAAGAATGTTCTTTAAATCTTCAATTTCTTTTTCAAGCAAATGACATGAAGAACAAGATGAAGATGTAGAAGCATGTGAAAAATGAGTTATGCATGCATCAATAATTCCCAAAGTTTCATTTTCAATTTTTAATTCTCCAATTTCTTTATTTAAAATAAGAATTTAATTTTCTAGAGAAGAAATTGTTTTCTTAGAGGAAGAGATTAATTTTGTGAGCTTTATTGATTCATCATGCAATTCTTTGAAAGCATCTTGTAATTCATCATAAGAAGGAGATAAGTCAAAGTTAGAAATTACCTTATTGTCACTTTCTTCCTCTTCTTCTCCTTTGGCCATAAGACATAGATGAGCTTCTTCGCTATCTGAACTACTAGTTGAGTCCAAGTCGTTGTCATCCCATGCTATGTAGGCTCTTCTTCCTTTTCTTTCCTTGAAGGGTTTCTTTTCAAATTTCTTAATTTTTTTTCAAAAATTGGGCACTCCATCTTCATGTGTCCAAGTTTACCACACTCGGAGCAAGTTGGAATTGATTACACTTTTCTTTGAGTTTCCTTTTTCTTGAGAAATTTTCTTACCAAAAGGCTGAGGTTTTCTTCATTTAGTCATATGCCTTCTCCGTCATCATTATCACCATCACCATCATTAGTTGATGAAGTGGCTTTGAGTGCAATTCTTTTATTTTTCTTCTTATCATTTTCTTCACTTTGATTGAGTCTATTTTAACTCCAATTCATGCTCTTGAAGTTTTCCAAAAAGAGTCGCAAGAGTCATAGTTGCCAAATTTCTTGACTCTGAAATAGCTGTGACTTTAAGCAGTCAAATCCTGCTCAAACATCTCAACACTTTGTTAATCAAATCTTCGTTAGATAAATTCTTTCCTAATGATACAAGATGATTTACAATGTGAGTGAACCTCTTTTGCATTTCTTGAATGCTTTCTCCTTAGTTCATTGTAAATAATTCATATTTACAAGTAAAAGAATTAATTCTCAACATCTTAACTTCACTAGTACCCTCATGGGTAACTTGTAAAGTGTCCCACATTTCTTTAGCAGTTTTGCAATTTAAAATTCTAAAAAATTCATCATACCCCAATGCAATAGTAATGATGTTTTTGGCTATCAAGTTATGTTGAACTTTTCTTTTATCCTCATTAGTCCATTCACTTCTTTGTTTTTCAATTTTTATACCATTGACCTCTCGTGTAGGTATAAATGCACCGTTTTCGACAGCATCCCACACATCTAGATCAATAGCTTCGATGAAAATTTTCATTTTTTCCTTCCAATATGCATAACCATCCCCATTGAAAAAGGCTGGCGGTTTATGGAAGTTCCTTGTGAAAAACCATTTGATGAAGCCATGTACTCTTGAAGCGACTAAGCTCTTTATACAAGAGTCTAGCTCTGATACCACTTGTTACCCAAGTGGCTTTAGTACTCAAAAGAGGGTGAATTGAGTAATAAAAAACTTTTCACAAACTCTTATAAAAGCAAATTTCTTTGAAGCTATATATTAAACAAATACGAGAATAAGGAAGATAATAGAAAGCTTTAAATACAACAAATAAATAGATAAGCAATATTAAATAAATTGCTGAAAATAAAGAGATAGAGGAGAAAAAAGTAGGCACAATATTTATCCTGGTTCAGCCACCAATCACTTGTGGCCTACATCTAGTCCTCGAAAAACTATTCGAGATTCTTCACTATACCTTCAGGCTTAAAACAGGCACCTACAACCTTTACAAATCTGAGTGCTCCTCATACCTCGGGATACCTCACCCTTGTGCTTGAGCCTCAACAGCAGGGATACCTCACCCTTGCAATTTCACTAAGGGATACCTCACCCTTTTACTGAGGGATACCTCACCCTCACAAATTCACTAAGGGATACCTCACCCTTTTATAAAGAAGCAGAATATAGATAAAGAGAAACTCTCACGAAGAGTAAGTAATACAATTTGAAGCGTTAAGAAGCTCTTTAAGGATATCTCAACGATTTGGCGAAAAGAACACAGGAAATAGTAAAAAAATATGAAATACGAATCAAAGCATGAAAAAATTATTTTAGATAGTTGGGTGTGTATAAAAGATGACCCAAAAACATATATTTATAGTGTTCTTGAGAAAATAGCCATTGGGTATCATTTAATATCACATTAAAGGTATAGAAAACTAGTCGTTGTGTGTTTTTGGTCGTGTTTATTCGAATAACACATTTGGTATTCGAATAGATCCTCAAAAACATGTTCTGGAACATTTTCTGGGTTGTGTTATTCGAATAACCCTTTGATTATTCGAATAGATCTTTAAAAACATGTTCTAGAACGTTTTCTGGGGTGTGTTATTCGAATAACTATGTGGTTATTCGAATACACCACTCTGATTTTGAAATATAATTTTAAATGGTCATAACTTCTTCATTTCTTATCCGTTTAAAGCAAATAACTAGTCATTGGAAAGATATTTGAGTCTATTTTGAAATGAAATAAGTTTCAAAACAAAACTCAAATTATTTTGAAAGTTATGATCAAAAGAGTAATCAAAAGTCAATTTTTCAAAACTCAAACTTGGCTATTTTTCATAAATTTGAACTGCCACCATAACTAGCCTTTCAAAACTTGTTTATTGGGTATTTTAGCATCTGAAAATAATTTTTAAATATTTGAAAACATATTTGAGATATCCAGAAGGCTTCTTACAAAAAGACCCTAAGTCCTATAAGCTATACCATTTAATCTTCCTTTGGACTTGGTCATTGACATGATTTTGTTGTTATCAAAACCTTCATGAGATAAGCAAGCACCTTCTCCTTGAGTTGAGCATAATTGAGATCTTTGCTTTCCTGTTGCAATGCTCACTCTTGGTACTTAGACTATCCATCATCTTCATCATGTTTGTTATCATCAAAACTACTTTCCATGTCAGGTAGCCAATTACACTATATAACACAGATATAGGCCATAAATAACTACATTTAATAGAGTTATCAATAGGTTCCAGAGAAACCCCTTTAGATATATAACAAATATGCATTATTTATTATTTATCCTTATTAAATTTCAAGAACAGATTATAATAATATTCAAACAAAAGTATAGCTTGGATTATGACCATGAGTTAGGATTAACATCCATATTACTTATACGCAATAGGGAAACACTTCAACTACAAATACATTCACCTCAAACTGAACCCTATACATATATAAATGGTCTAGTTCCTTAAGTTTCAGATCTCATTTGGTCCCATCCATCACCCCCAATATATACAATCCTCCAATCCTGCACAAATTTCAGTTGACACTTGTTTTGACATCTATTGCCCCTAACCCTAAGCCAAACATATGGTACATCTGGATAAACGCAGTTCTCTGTAAAATCCTGCAGTAGCATCTTTAAAACATTACAAGCCAAAAAAAATTGTCAATTTTTGTGCCCCTGAATGTGAAGATTCAAACGCTGACAACATAATGGTGATAAATTTTTTTTCAACAAATTATTAACATTCATCTTACCATTGGCAAACCTAGAGCATAGAAACCATTAATGAAAAAATTACACTTGTTGCAACAATCTTCTTCATCCATATTTCGCAATTCGTCTTCATCAACCTCAATGTACTCTGTTTCAGTGTAAGAAGGTGATGATGCTTTTCCTACCTCCATAGAAATACAATAACATGATTTCAGGGTGTGAATGGAATGAATTGGTTGATATGCGGTGAAGTTTAAACTGCAATCTAAATAACTTGTGGGATGGTAACAACAATCAACGTCTTTGTTTCTCTTATACTAATCGAATAGACATGATGTTACAGTTGAAGGTTGTGATGGTTTAATTGAAGGGAATTTGAAAGGATGAGCAGTTGTATGTCTGATAGTGGGCTCAATAGTTTAATGTATTCTAATCTCATTAATCACAATGGTTGTGGATTGAAAGTTGTATTTCACATGGATTTGTAATTATAAGTGCATTATAAATTTACAATAATTACTAAAAAATAAAGCAAATTGTTTATTTGAGCATAATTTCTCATTTAAATTATCTCACCTCCTTTTCTAACATAAGGTTGTTATAGTGCAATTGACATGTGTTCCGAAAATCGGCTAAAGTATACAACATTTCTATTCAAACTCATTTAATTTATTGAACAAAATATTTTCATGAATAAAACATGTCCAAAATATCATACATGTCAAGTGCATACAGTCCAAAATTATATGATTATTATTATTATAATTATTATTAGATATTATGATATATATTATATGATGATTGAAACAGTTGTGAATGACAAAATGATGGATCAAACAACTACCATTGTAGTTAAGGAATTGAAGTCCACAAAGTTGGAGTTAAGCATCCACGGCCCACAATGGAAGGACAACTGTGAAAGCATAGTAATTGGATTAAGTAGTTATATTGCAAAGAAAATAAAGGTTTTGGGCCCATGTGTTTTTTATTAAAAAAAGTTAAACAATTTGGCCTAACCCTAAAATTATATAAGGGAATGAACATCAAAGTGGCTCAAGTATCACGTGGCTCAATGAGGGAAGATTGCAAACAAAATTGAGAATTTAGATGCTGCATAAACAAAACTTAAAAAAGGTGAGTCAGAATGCAGATAGAAAGGCGACAGGAGGTTGAAAAAGAAAGAAAAGAAAGAAGAGTGCCGCATGCGACCCAAGGAGCACAGTGGAAGAAAGGCAGGCTAAGCTTTCAAGTCATTGCTATAGCAAATAGAGAAGATGGTAAGCTTGCAAGTCATCTAATATAGAATCTGATAGATCAAATCCATGAGCAAGTAAGATGTGTAATGAGGAATTTTAGGGAAGACGAAAATAATTGATATTGGGATGAATAAAGGGAGAGCATATGATACTAGGAAAAATGATAACTATGAAGAAGATACAAATTGAATCAAATCATATCTATTCTCTTAAAACTTTTAATTCTATACTTTCGATGATGTGTCTATTTAAATTTTAGACTTTTTTTTTTTGTAAATAACACTTGTTTTTTCTTACTTCCAGAATTGTGCGTGAGTCATCATACTATTGCTATAGTGTCACAAATGTTGTGTAGATTTTTGTTCTACAGTGTTTACACTTTTATTTTTAAATATGGTTATTAATATATTTTAATATTTTCGATTGACAAATGTAAAGTGTAAAAAAGTAATTCTTTATTTTTTCGGTGCACATATCAGTTTACCCACGCTTATGCTTTTTTTTTAACAAGTTAATATCTATAAAACATGGACACATTAATTGAAAGCGTTTCGGTGCACATATCAGTTACCCATATCATGTGTGTTCAAATGTGTTTTTTTTTTAATTTGGACACGCTTTTCTCCAACAAGTTAATAACACTTTTTTTTTTTAAAAAATTTAATTTTCATGCGTTAATTAGTAAGTTTCATATTCGTAACAATCGTACTAATAATATTAGTATGTAAGACTTTTTTAAGTTTATATCTTGCAATGTATTATCTGTCAAGTCATCCATGTACTTACGTATTTTCTACGATTTTTTTATACACATGTATTATATAATTTGATTATTAGTTATTAGGAGAAGTTAGTTTAAGAAATTTTTAGATTATAATAAATCTAAACTTAATGCGATAAAAGAAATATTGAAAAAATATAAATATTTAAATCTTTAAGTTTATATATTAATTTATAATATTGATAATATATATATATATATATATATACGCAGTTGGTGATGATTTGAAATGTTAACCAATCGTACTTATAATAAAATAAGACTTTTCTTATATCCAAAGTATTAAAAATTTTGAATTTTAGTGCGATAAAAGAAAAAATTAAATATTTGTGTATTACTTTTAATATTAATGATGCAGGAAGTGATGATTTGAAATGTTCACCCATAAAAAAAATAATTTTTATATTTTTATATTAAATAATATATATATTTATTTTTTATATTTTATTTAATATTATTTATTATATTTTTTTATTTAATTATAATTTTTTTTAAAAAAATATAAATAATACATACATTACTAATTTTTTTTAAAAAAATAATTCCCACCGAGCTAGGTTTTAAATTGTCTGATCCTTAGGTGCAATTTTGCACTTTGCCCACACGCTATAGACTACTAAACTAATAATTACTTGGTTGTCCTATTAACTGATAATTCACGTGATGCTAGTATAGGGAGAGGTGTAGTCGAAGCAGCATGTTGTCATTTTACGTCAATCTTGATTGGTTACAATTATTCTCTTAGTTTTATTTTTGTTACATTTTTTTTTTTTGGTATATAGTAGTGAATATTGCGGTAGAAGTTAACGCATTCAATGCCGATAATTCTACCGCAAAATAGGAAAACATTCTTTTTAATATTACTTGTCACATTATTTTTTTTTAAAAAAAATCTTACATTTTTTAGATCTTTTTCGATGTTCTTTTCTTCTTCTTAAATTTCTTTCTCATCTTTCTTTATTTTCCCCTTTTTCCTTATTTTCTCCTTTTTGTTCCCTAACCGCTCGTTGTTTTTCCCACTTCTTACCCCCAACTACTTCTTTTCCCTCTCACTCATAAAAACAAAAGTCTTAAGAAGTTTATCTGTGGGAGTACTCTTTGACATAATAAAAAGGCAAACGGAAGAAGCGTCCAAAAATTTTTCAAGTTCGATTTTCCCCACCTATTCTTTGATTTTATTTTTTTTCTAATTTTTTCTGAATCTATTATTCTCCAATTTTGTTCAATTTTTCCTAAGTTTCATTGTGATGTGAGTTTCGATTGAGAGACAAGAAAGAGTTCTTTGAACTCAGCAATGAATATTTTTCACTTTTAGTAGGGTTGAGGAGCGATGGGTTTTGATTATAGAATGATAGGGTTTTTTTTATTGATAATAATATTATTGAGGGTTAGGACATAAATATATGTTTAGTTAGCGAAGCAGGGATTGTGGTTTTATTTTTCTGTAAGAGAGCAAAGCTGGGTTCAGTCATGAGGTTGGAACGAAGAAAACGAATCAGGGGTAATCTTGTTTCTTACTCTATGTTCTTCCTTTATGTTTTCATGCTTATAGGATGAGTTGAATGAAATATAAGTTGTGATTGAGATTACATAATGGGTTAGAAAATTTTTGGATAGTTAGATGTATTCTCTGATGCACACTAATTGCTTGATGAAAGGTTTGTGTGATAATTTTGGGTTGAGGTTTTTGAGTCTTTTGTAGATCACTATTCATTGGAAATGGAATCAAGTGGTATGTATGTTATAATGTGTATGGGTATACAACTGAAATGTTGAAAATGCCATCTCTGTTGATGATTTTAAGTTAGTTGGCCTTATCCATATTCAGGCTTCCACTATATATGCAGGAGATATCTTTACTCTACCTCAATGTGAATATATTTTTTTAGTGTCCTCATATTGTTTGATTGCCTTCTTCACTCAACAAAACTTAGTTGGAACTTATCTCAGCTCAGTTTGGCATTTAGAAGCTTAAACCAGTGATCAATAGAGATAGCTGCTTTGCAAAACTGAGTCAACTTTTTAATATGAAAATGTCCAAGTAACTAGCATTGGTGGACTTCCCTACAAATTGTTTGATAAGGTTGCCTATGGCATTTATTTTTTTGGAGCAAGCCTATAACATGTTTTAATTATGTCTATCTCGTAGATTAGATAATTAGAACTTTGAAGAATGTTAAGTTGATATTATTTTTAGCTTATCAATTTGTTATATAAATAAATTAATTGATTACCCAAGAATCTACAGTTTGTATCCTTTTGATTGTCTTTTTTGTTTTTCTAGTGATTGGGTGTGTTATGCTTGACAAGTGTATGCTGCACAATTTTGTGGGAAATATTGATATGTATGGGATATTAGATGCAATAGCATCTGACCCAATTGAAGCACGTACAAGTGTCAACTCAACAATGGTAAGTTATCTATTTTCATTGGTGATTCAATTTTATATTAAATAGCCTCTCAGCAATCTGCTTTTCTGGCTTTTTTGGCTCCATTATATCTATCAAACAACCAAATAGGTTCAATTGATTACCAACTGTTCTTGTTATATATTGTAGTATAGAACAACCTTAATAATATGTTGTTTTCATACAACCTCACCTATTTGAAATGTTGTTTTCCTATTTTCTCCCTTAATCAATACTCACATACTAAAGATATGTTATCCTAATTGAAAATAAACTTATTACAATCTTTAGAATAAAATAATTATTTCCATAATATTTTGGCTATTAATTCTTCATTTTGAAGTTTTATAAGAACTGTATGTACCCAACCAACTTTCTACGGATTTTAATAATATTGAAAATACTTAAAGTTGATAGTTGTTTTACTTTAGCTCTTCTCAAATGTTCACTTTAGTTTTACTTCTTGAGCATAAAAATTGATGAGATATTGACGAGAAAATAAATATATTATGAGATTTTCTTCTTCACTAATTTATAGGTAATGTAACAAGGAAAAATAATTAAACCAAAATTCAAGTGATTAATAGAGGAATATAAAGAGACTTGTTTAATTGTACAAAAAAAAAGAGACTTGTACCCAAGCTTTTGTTAATATAGGAACCCTCTTTCCTCCGCAAACCAGTTGTTTCAGTTTTAGAACTTTCAAACCCTGCAAGATCAATTAAGTGCTGGAAAAGGAGGAAAAAAAAAGTAAAGCTTCTAGAAGTGGTAATAAATAGAACACTAGAGGTATTTACTGGAGCAATAGTCTTAGTTGAGTGTTACCAAGTGGGACAATGTCACATCCTCTTCCCCTATATTTTCCCCTCGTGGACTGCTTTCAATAGTCTGGTAGAAACAATGTACTCCGTAAAGCAGGATAAGCCAGATAAAGAAATCGAAACAACAATAAGGTGCCACTCCGAGAAGTTATGCTTGGTTAAAACAACAAGGACAAGATTGATCGGGCATTTCGACACAATTTGGTAAGCATGGTTGATCGCAGTCATACTGCTGCTCGGAACGATGGTGATGGATGTTTGATTAACGTTAGAATTGCGTGGTTATTACGTAGTTTTTCTCCTTTGTTTGAATTATCATACGCTTTTTATAGTAACCTTTAGTTGAGATTATAGAGGACTTAATGTGCTTTTCTTATATATGCTATTGTGACTGCAAGCTCTAAGATTAAAAGGGTACATTTACCATATCTTTGTTTTGGGGGAATTTTTAAAAATCGACACTCCTTTTCAGGTGAATCATTGGTAAGCCTGACTCAAGAGAATGATGCAGGTAATTGTGCTAACCTTTTTTCCACTACCTCAATTGCCTTATATATACATAATTGTTTAACATCTAACATGAGTTCAGTTGTTACACAGATGGAAATAATCTCCAGGCTAAAGCTAATGTTGAGGTGGTTACCACCGATAAGCCACCATCGAGCATTGCCACGCGAGCAAAACGCTAACCGAGGAAGCGTGTGGAAAGTGCGTCCACTTGAACACCATTTGTATATCAGCTAAGGAAGAATAAGAACACCCAGAAGTAACAGATTGACTGATGGTTAATAGATATTAGGATGTAAACTTTGAATTATGATTATAGGTTGATCCCATATATTTTTTGTGCAGAATGTTTGATTTTTTGGGTGGAAGCGGCTCCTTTGAGAAGTTGACAATGTTGAATTTAGTTTTTTTTAAAAGAAATTTAGGAGTCACCTTCAATAATCATGTATTTTTACAAGTTATGTATGAAGCACAATTATATTTTGTGATATATGTTATGTGAATATATTTTTTTGGTTATTTTTGTTTGATTGATTTAACTTAAAGTTGATTTTTAAACAAATATTACTCATTATGGGATCAGTTCAATGTCAATTACATACGCCATCAATATCGAGGACAAGTATATAAAGAGTTGGCTTTGTCATGAGCTCATTACCCCTCATTTTTGAAGGCTAAATTAGTTTTTCATGTTTTCATAGGAAATAATTATTTTCTCATTTCTCCTATGCTTGTGAAAAATGTTGGTTAATGGAGAACAAAAAAATGGTTAATGACATACAGAAGTTGGTTAACGGGGTAAAGGCTGGAAGCGTTGCATATTTGTACATGTTCATTAACCAACTTCTATAGGTCATTAACCACTTTTTTGTTCTTCATTAACCAACTTTGTTTCAACACTTGTGAAAAATGTTAGTTAACGGAGAACAAAAAAGTGGTTAATAACATACAGAAGTTGGTTAATGGGGTAAAGGCTGGAAGAGTTGCGTATTATTTGTACAAGCTCATTAACCAACTTCTATAAGTCATTAATCACCTTTTTGTTCTTCATTAACTAACTTTGTTTCAATGCTTGTGCCAAACATTGGTTAACGGAGAACAAAAAAGTGAT
This sequence comes from Ormosia emarginata, assembly GCA_029884605.1. Classification (NCBI taxonomy): domain Eukaryota; kingdom Viridiplantae; phylum Streptophyta; class Magnoliopsida; order Fabales; family Fabaceae; genus Ormosia; species Ormosia emarginata. The sequence continues at coordinate 1,108,422 of JAQQTP010000015.1, read as the reverse complement.
TAATAACATACAGAAGTTTGTTAACAGGGTAAAGGCTGGAATGGTTGCATATTTGTACATGCTCATTAACCAACTTCCATATGTAATTAACCACTTTTTTGTTATTCACTAACTAACTTTGTTTCCACGCTTGTAAAAAAAGTTAGTTAATGAAGAACAAAAATGTAGGTAATGACCTATATAAGTTAGTTAATGAATATGTACAAATAATATGCAACTCTTCCAGCATTTACCTTGTTAACCAACTTCTGTATGTTATTAACCACTTTCATGTTATCTGTTAACCAACATTTTTCACAAGCATAGGAGAAGTGAGAAAATAATTATTTTCCTTTGAAAACATGAAAAATTGATTTAGCATGGGTAATGGGCTCATAAGAAAGCCAAATTGACATTACCAATCAAACAAAAATAACCAAACAGATACACTCACATAACATGTACCGCAACCATATAATTGTGCTTTATACATAAGTTGTACAATTTTCACTGTCACCCTTATAAATCTTATACCAAAAAAATAATTCTACCTGACCATTTACATAACCTTATATAATTTTGTACACATTATAAGTACCATGTCATTCACTAAACTATACAAACAACCTATTCCAAAAAAAAAATACCTAGTAGGTTGCTTCAAGTACAACAAAATAAATGTTTCAAATAATAAATAGCTATAACATGTTGCTATGTCATCACAGTTGACACATTGCCACCACAATATGATGTCAGCAGAAGTTGCCAAAAAAATATTGATTAACCAAGCACTAATCTTTGAACCAATTATAGGTAAATTGACAGTTGCCCCATCAACCTGCAATACCAAAGTTATCTAACACCCCACCATCATTAACAATATTTTCATTCTCCATGTAAGCAACTATTTCCATTTCCATTAACCTGCACATGCAAAACTCATGTTACCATCCAAACATTCAGTAAATGGGAAGTATTTTAGATATCAATGGTCAACAAAATTTTCAGAGTGACTATACGACATGTTCTTTCATATTATGTATGAGTTGGAGTTATAGTAAAGAGAAAGGAGTGGAAGTGTTAAGGCTTGGATTAGAAAAAAGGACAAAATGTCATTATTGTTTTACAACATTTTTTGCTCTTGGTTAATGAGGTAGAAATTTGTGGTTAATAACATGTATATGTTGGTTAATGGGTAGATTCGTGGTCAATGGTTAAGTCGTTAACCATCCAATATATGTCATTAACCATAAATTTATACCTCGTTAACCAAGAGTTAAAAATGGTGGTAAAAAAGTGACATGATTAGCAACAGAGTCAACAAACACAATGAATCAACAAACAATAGAGAAGTAGTGTGTCGATTAACATGCAAGCACTTTAACACTATTTTGGCCTTATATGTTGCTTTTCTAGCAAGACATGATGCACACCAAGTGAGTAAGCAACCAGAAATCATGTGCCAAATTCTGAAGTTTCTAGTAAAGAAATAACGAGTAGTAAAGACGAAAAAAAAAATAATAGAGTAGTGTGCCAAATTCATGCATTCATGCACAACAACTACAAATCATATGCCAAATTTTGAAGTTTCTAGTAAAGAAATAACTACTCAATCATGCACTTAAGGCCATCTAATGTTCTGAAACAAGTTATACAACTTTAATGTTGTCAAGTGGTGTTCTCCATTTTCACCACCACTGGTGTTCCTTTCTGTGCATCCTTAGTCCACCAATTGGAAAAATTCAATCTTGGAGCCGTTTCCACTGTGGTGAATTGGATACAGATTCACACTTCACACGCACAATAACACAAGTATATCAATATATATAGATAGATATACACAAAGTAAGGACTCAAGACACCAACTTCATCAAACTTTTCTAGTACACATACACATCATGATGAAAGAAGAAAAAATAAAAAACATAGTCCCAAAGTCCTAGTTGTTCCTATAAAAACCAGAAGAACCCTCTTGAAGGCTCAACATTTAACAAAATACATCACATAAAAGCCAAGAACGTGAATTAAGTGAGGCTTTTTTTGTACTGTCAAGGAACTCTAGAAGACACCTAACATGGGAAAGCCACATTATGAGGGAAAATATCTACAGTTATAAGAGTGAGGCTCTAACTTCCAAGTGGGTTTCCCCCTAATAAATCCATATTAGCCATATTTCCCATTTGACTCCCAAGAAAAAGAAAATATAAAAAAACTAAAGTATGCTCGTAGAATCTGCCAATGAAATCAAAATGAATAAAAGACTTAACTAGGAATATGCTTACACGTAAGGCAGCTACAAGGCTCACGAGTCACAACCACACCGAAATAAAGCCTCCTTTTGAACTGCTGGATTTACAAAAGCTTAACACCCATGTTCACATTCTAATGCTTCAGTTCCTGATCTATCATAAACCAGATTCATTAGCCCAAAAACCATCTGGATCCGAAAAAAATAGAGGAAAATCTTAGATTGAAAAAGGAAGATAGGCAAATCAAAATGAATAAAACACTTAACTAGGAACTACACCTGATGGAAATAGTTTCGATTAGTTGACTTCTGGCGACGGTGGAGGTGGCTCGTCAGACTGCGTGGCAGAAATGAGAGGGAAAGAAGAGAGGATTGCAAGAAGGAGAAATGAGAGGGAAAGATGGAGAGACATGAGAGGGAGAGAGGGAATACGGGAAAAGAAATAAAAATGGAAAGATTTTTTTAAAAAAATAAAAATAAAAGCTGATGTGGCAAGCGGTGTTAAAATATGTGTGGTACTTGTTTGCGGTAGGATGATAATTTCCTAATGCATTACAAGCTAAGTTGGTACACCCATATGAAGATATATATATATATATATATATATATATATATATATATATATATATATATATATATATATATATATATATATATATATATATATATATATACACACACACACACACACACACATTTAGACAATCACATAAAAAATAATTTCTATTTAAAAAAACATATTTTCACCACATACATGATAATACCACTATTACTTTATAGTTAGGAAACTTACATTAAACGTAGGCATACCCTTAACCCCTTCATATATATAAATACCATCATGTATAAAAGGAGCACTGCCAGTGCACCATTACACGTGAATCTGAAACTTCAAAAAATTGTGGCCATCCTTTCATCAGTTTACGTTATGAAGCTCGAGCAGAATCATAAAAAGTATGTTGTCTTCTCAGGTTGACGTCCAGGTATTTACACAATTGGGCACATTGTAACAAATAGAAGATTGGCTTTGGTAGTGGTTGTTACAAGTCCTACATCACAATGGAGAAAACAGTAGCTGACTGGGCTGAGTTTTGTGGAAAAGAGGCAAGTAATGAAGTTAGCCAAAGTTCCCACTTATCCTAAATGTTAGACGAATTTGGTCTACAATATGTTGCTGGTATTGGTGGGCAAGATATGGGGGGTGTATCCCACTATGCCAATTCCAACTGCGGGTCCAACATCAATGGCTAGTCCTCAGACGAACACACTTCAAGTAGCCAAGGTATTGGGTATGCCCTGGTTTAGTGTGTCTTTTCCGTCGTAGTGTTAGTCATGACAACCATCATCCAAGAGGGGGAGTGAATTGAGTGATTACAAATTTTTAAAATAACTTTGAAAAATTATGCATTTTGATATCTTCAATCAACACATGCAGCGGAAAAGGTACAACTATTAGAGATTTCTCAAATATCACTTAGGCTATAGGATAAATCAAACAAATCAGCTAGATATCAAATTCAACTCAAGCATATATAATTAAAGTACAAATGTAAAAGAGATAGAGTTGAGAGAAGCAAACATAGTATTTATCTTGGTTCAGCCACCAACCACTTGTGGCCTAAGTCCAGTCTTCAAGTAAACCACCCGAGATTTTTCACTATCGAGTCAAGTTTAAACAGGTGCTTGAAACCTTTACAAGCTAGAGTACTCAACACACCTTGGGATACCTCACCCTTTGTGCTTGAGCCTCAACTTCAAGGGATACCTCTCCCTTACAAACTTTTGAGGGATACTTCACCATCTTTATAGATTATACAAAGTATAGATGAATAGAAACTCTCTCAAGAGTAGATAATACAAATTGAAGCTCTATAATGCTCTTCAAGGATATCTTAAATATTTAAAAAAATCAGAGCACAAAATGGATTGAAAGATTAATTCTTGGATTAGTGCAATAAAAATATGTTTCAAGTTGTTGGTTAGCCATTAAAGATGACCCAAGATATGTATTTATAGTGTTTTTGATCAAAGGAGCCATTGGGTACAATTAATGGCAGCATTTAATGCCAAGAAAATAGTCGTTGCGCGTTCTAGGGTCGTGTTATTCGATTAACACATTTGTTATTCGAATAAATCCACTTATAGCACACCAGGAAGTATTTTCTGGAGCTCGTTATTCGAATAAATCACTAAAAACATGTTCTGGAATATTTTCTGGGTTGTGTTATTCGAATAACACATCCCTTATTTGAATAAACTACTCTGATTTCGAAAACTGACTTTAAATGGTCATAACTTCTTCATTTCTTATCCGTTTAAAGCAAATGACTACTCATTGGAAAGATCTTTGAGTATATTTTCAAATAAAACAAGTTTCAAAACAAAACTCAAAGTATTTTGAAAGTTATGATCAAAAGAGTAACTAAAAGTCAATTTTTCAAAACACAAACTTGGCTATTTTTCATAAATTTGAACTACCACCATAAATAGATTTTCAAAACTTGTTTGTTGGGTGTTTTAGCATGTGAAAACCATTTCTAAAGATTTGACAACATATTTGAGATATCCAGAAGGTTTCTTACATAAAGACCTTAAGTCCTATAAGCTATACCATTTAATCTTCTTTTGGACTTGGTCTTTGACATGACTTTGTTGTTATCAAAACCATCATGAAATATGCATTCACATTCTCCTTGAATTGAGCATAATTGAGATCTTTTGCTTTCTTGTTGCAATGCTCACTCTCGGTACTTGGACTATCCTATAAAGTATTGCTCATTTAAACAAACATAGTTAGTCTAAATTTATAATTCAATATATTCATATGCATGATTCATAAATGTACAACTCTAATTAGTCTAACATGCATATAAAACTTTCATAGACATATTCAAATAAGATATTCATCAATTATTAATAGATATGCTCTATGTAGGATGCAACAAAGAACACTTTGCATATTTTCATTTAAATAGAGCTAAATCCAATATTAATTCATTATAACTCATATAAAGCATTATTGGATATATTATATAAAGAATACTACACATATCTCATTACATGATCATTAAGTGAAATATAACTAGATAAAATACATAATCATGCATGAATAATATAATCTATTAAGTAGATCTATGTAGCATAAGCATCATTCTTTTTTGATTGTATTTGTCATCATCAAAACTTAACATATTAAACCATTGGGGCAAACTTATTTCCACAATCTCTCCTTTTTTGATGATGACAAATCACCAAAGAAAAATATGTTGATCAATATAGAAGAATAAATATTTGTGTAAGTATATCAAACATTAGGCACAAGAGCATTTTTTTCTTTTCAAACCTCACTCCCTCTATTTGACATCAACAAAAAAGCTTAGGAGGAAATATAATATTGTCTCTCCCTCTATATATTAAACTCATGTTGCCAAAAAAAGTAGAATTATCAAAACCAAAAACTTTTCAAATTATTCAAAACATAACTATCTCTCCCTATTTGGTTGTACATATGATTCAAGAATAGAGAGATAAAATAAGCATGCTTTCAAGATATAAAAGATTATTCATGTAATGTTTGTCATATTTTGGTACATCAACATTTAGCATATGATAACAGTAAAACACTTTATGTAATCAAATAAGGATGTAATCTAAGAGATATAAACAACTTAAGAGCTAGGCTCCCCCTTATTGAAACACAAGATGCATAAAGTGAAATATGTATGTCAAGACCATTTAAGCACATTATTATAAAGTAAAGCAAGATAAAAAATACTTATTCTTAACCCATCAATCAAAAAATCATTTTAAAACTTCTCCCCCTTTCAAAAAGAATTTTACAAGAGCACATTACATTGTCAAAAACAATTTAGAAGGGTGGAGAGGTTTTATATTAAAATCACATATCCATTGAGACAGATCAAACTAAGTCTAAAGAACATAAGTGCATCTCCTTGATGAAATATGCTATAGGAATCAAAACATGTATAGAACTAACATCATCCACCCTATATACAATGACAAAAAAAAAAATAACAAGTTAATATCCAATTAGGCACTTTGTCAAAGCTAAGCATACTTCTCATGTAAGGAAAACATCTAATAAGTTAAGATCAATTTATTAACAAGTATCATATACTTCATATAGAATATCACAATAACTTGGGGATAGAGATACTTATTGAGTTAAACAGAGAGTGATGCTTCTTTAGAATGTTCTTCGTTTATTGGTCCTTTCACTTTGAACTTTCTTCCATTGAGTATTCTATTCCATTGCACTTGAAGAAAGTCTCCTCATGTTCCTCTTCATTCAACTCTTCTCTTTATCCATTTATACTTGACATTTCAATATTTAATGACTATATTTGAAACACATAGAGAAACTTGCAAAGCTAACTCTAAAAGTTCTCTAAAACATAGGTTAACATCAAATATCATTTAAGCCCATTTACAAGCATAATTTGGGTTGATAAATAATATAAAACTTGTACTACATTATCAACCATGCAATGGTAGTTCTAACAAGAACAAAAGAAGGATATATGCACTTGAATCCAAAAGCATAGTTTAATCATTTTCAAAGCAAGATTCAAGTTTATCAAGAAAAACATGATCATCATCAAAACATATATAAGCATTTTAGGGCAAACAATGATCATGTAAGACATGTAATTCAAGTAAAAAATTCTAGTATGTACACATGATTCAAGTTTCTTACATTGAAGTTCAATGACAAGTTCAGGGCACAAAAAGAATCATTTACTTCTTGTTTTCAAGATATGAACATATCAAACAATTTCAAACAATAAGACATATAACTTTTAACTTTTCAATCTCCAAGTATATAGGACAATTAAGCATCAAAGAGAAAGGATTGGAACTACTTACTTATTTTGTAACCTTAAAATGATGATTTGATTGTGTTTATTGATAAACTTTGAAATTATTCTTATCAATCATCTTCATTTGTGCAGAATTGAGGATAAAACGTATTTGGAAAGAAAATTTGAGAAGAAACCGTGTTTTTGGGCAAAAAGGAGACCATTTTGAGCTTCAGACCATTAGACACGGCCGTGTCTCCCTTAAGCACGGCCGTGTCTCATCCCAAAATTGGAATTTCGCATTCTGGAGCTTAGACACGGCCGTGTCTAACACTTGGAAAGCTTCTGGAAGTTAAGCACGGCCGTGCCTAAGACAAGCACGGCCGTGTGAGCACTGTTCACTCACGGATTTACTATTTTCACGCGTTTTTGATGACTGTGTAATAGGCACGGCCGTGCCTAAGTCAAGCACGGCCGTGCCTCCCTGAAAACTTCTAGAATGCTTTTCGATAGTGGACGCGTTTTCTGATCAATTTGGCCACTTTGTGAATTAGACACGGCCGTGCCTAATTCAAGCACGGCCGTGTCTCCCTTTATAAATAGAGAAAGAGCCTAACTTCAAGAAACACCTTTTGGAATATACGCGGAAGGGAGAATTTGGGGTCATTTTTGGTTCCCCTTTGAGCAGAGAAAGGTGGAAAACTTGAGAGGAGGAAGGATTGAAGGCATAGATCAAGGCAAGATCAAGATCAAGATCAACCATTGAGTTCTCTACTTCATCTTCTCCATTTGGTTTGGAATTATGGTTGTATCTTTCCTCTTTAATCTTGTTTGTGTTGTAAAAATTATGAGTGGCTAAACTATTTTCTAGGACAAGGATGAAACTCTCTATTCCCCTATTATGAATTGTTGATTTAGTTTTCTGTTGATGAGATTATTGTTCTTGATTTATTCCTGGTATGCTTAATGCTTGTGGTATGTTGCGCGCCATATTTACATGATTTTAGGCTTTAGATGAAGGATCGAAAGATGAAATCTAATTGCTTGATAATCCAGGAATTGAACTTGGGAATTAATGCCTAGACATAGGGTTAAGTCCTTCGAGGGTAAAATGGTTGTCATGAATCTTAATGGGTTAGAATTTGGATTAATTGTCATGAGAATGGGATTGATGAAGTTTTAACACGTTTTTAGTGCCAAGACATTGGGCTTTAAATAATTTAGGACAATTCGCCTTCAAGAACGTAATTTAACATTAACAGAGATAAAATCACAATTTATTACAGGGGATAGTGTAGTGGATTCTGAGTCCTAGAGCTTTAATCCTTGCGGATCTCATATTTTCTAGTTTTAATTGCTTACTTTGATATTTAATTCTTCGCATTAAATTAAATATAGCTTCCACCATTATTTTTATATGCTTAAACAATTGAAATAGCCGTAAGAGTTAGTAATTAACCGATCCTCGTGGGAACGATATTTATTATACTACTTGTACGATCCGTGCACTTGCGGAAATCACCACAACAAGTTTTTGGCGCCGTTGCCGGGGATCGTGTTGATATTAACACGAGTGGCAAAATTTGGTTGATTTAAGCAATTTTTCTGATTTCTTTATCTTGTTTTATTTTTATCTTAAGTTTTTCTCACTTTTCTTTCTTTGAATTTTCTGGAGTTGTTTCTTTCTTATGCGCAGGACGAGGAGTCAAGGAGATATTGTCACCCCAATTGATCCAGAGATCGAGAGGACACTTCGTAATATCAGAAGAGAAAGAAGGACACAGAATTTTCAAGAAAACAGCATGGCAGATAACACTAATCAAGATGCCAATGCAGAGCGTAGCCTGAGGGATTATGGAGCTCCCAGTGCTAATGCTCGTCAGTCTTCCATTGTCAGGCCACGGGTAGAGGCCAACAACTTTGAATTGAAGACATCATTGATCCAGATGGTCCAACAGTTGCATTTTGGCGGGTCACCAACTGAAGACCCAAATCAGCACTTGGATGAGTTCTTGAACTGTGTGACACTATCAAGATCAATGGAGTTTCAACCGATGCTATAAGGATCGACTTTTTCCCTTTTCTCTTGGGGGAAAGCCAAGAAATGGATTCATTCGAGGCCCCTAATTCACTCACCACTTGGAATTTGATGGAGCAATCCTTCTTGGATAAATACTACCCGATTGGAAAGACAATCGCTCCGCCAAGACATCACTACCTTCTCTCAAAAGGATGACGAATCTCTTTATGAAGCATGGGAGAGGTATAATGATCTTATTCGTCAGTGTCCACATCATGGCCTTCATGATTTTGTTGTCATCCAGACATTCTATGCAGGGTTGTCTTTCTCTACAAAGGCTCTTTGATGCCGCAAATGGCGGTGCTTTGATGGCCAAGACTCCAACAGAAGCAAGATGTTTGATCAATGAAGTGGCCTCAAACATTTATTTATGGCCAAGTGAGAGATCTTCTTCAAAGAAGCAGGCCGGAATGATAGAACTTGATGTCATTACCATGTTGAATGCCAAGTTCGATGCCTTGACCAAGTCACTTGAGAAGATGAATGTCAATGTCGTTGCCACCCCTTCTGCAACTTGTGACTCATGTGGAGGAGGACATTTGACTTCAGATTGCAACTCAGTAGAGACCTATTCTCAAGACCCATCTGTGGAGCAAATGAATTTTTTTGCGAAATAGCAATTTCAAGGCTCAAGGTAACCCCTTCTCCAACACGTACAATCCAGGATGGAGAAACCACCCAAACTTCTCCTACGGTAACCAGCAGAATAGAGGAGTTCCTTCCAACATTAGAACACCACCAGGATTCCAACAACCTCAGTAATCTTCTCAAGGTGCAAAGTCCAATTTAGAAGCTCTCATGGAGAACTTCATAGTCACTCAAAAGGAGCATAATCAATCCATACAAGCTCAAGTGCAACAACATGGGGAATCAATCAAGCAGATTCATAATCGTCTTGATCAAATGGCCACTCACTCTAAGATGCTTGAAACTCAGATAGCCCAACAAGCAAGCTTATTCAATATGGTTCAAGGGCGAATCCCAAGTCAACCGGAGATTAACCCAAGGGAGCAAGTGAATGCAATTTTCTTGAGAGGTGACAAACAAGTTAAAAGCCCCACAAAGGAAGAAAAGCCTAAAGATGAGGAAACTCAAGAAAAGAAAGAGAAGCAAGAGAAGAGCGAAGCCAAGAAAGAAGAAGAAGATAGCGTTAAAAAGTATGTTCCTCCACCAGCATATGTTCCACCTTTGCCCTTTCCTCAAAAATCGCAAAGGGCAAAGCTTGATGAGCAATTTGGAAAGTTCTTGGAGGTTCTTAAAAAGTTGTATATAAACATTCCTTTTACGGAAGTGCTCTCTCAAATGCCCACCTATGCAAAATTCTTGAAAGAGATCCTCTCTAATAAGAGGAAGCTTGAGGATTATGAAACTGTTGCTTTAATTGAGGAATGCAAAGGCACTCATTCAGAACAAGCTTCCTACTAAGCTTAAGGATCCGGTAGCTTCTCCATTCCATGCTCAATTGGGGACATGAACATTAATAGGGCTTTGTGTGATCTTGGGGCTAGTGTGAGCTTGATGCCCCTTTCTCTTTGTAAGAAACTTGATATTGGAGAACTCAAACCGACCACCATGTCTCTTCAACTGGCTGATAGGTCAATCAAACATCCTATTGGCATTTAGAGAATGTCCCCTTGAAGGTTGGTAAATTTTATATGCCAGTGGATTTTGTTGTGCTTGACATGGAAGCAGATGCTAAAATGCCAATCATACTTGGTCGACCATTCCTCGCCACTGGAAAGGCAATCATTGATGTCCACCAAGGAAAATTGACTTTGCGATTGAATAATGAGGAAGTGGTGTTTGATGTTTTTAATTCTGAAAATAATTCTAATTCCTTTGATTCATGTAATCGCATTGATGCTACTGATGTTGTGTTAGAAAAGACCTTGCCTAAGGCTGCCACAAATTTTGAGAAGGCCAAGCTCTACAAGAAAGGACCAAAGAAGCGGAATGACAAATGTGTCAAGAAGCGTGAATTTAAACTTGGGGATAAAGTTCTTGTTGATAACTCGCTTCTACGTTTCTCTCCTAGTAAGTTATGGTCAAAATGGTCAGGACCGTATGAGATTGTTCGAGTCTTATTCTACGGTGTGCTTGAGGTGAAGAAAGAAGGTCATAAGCCATTCATGATAAATGGCCAAAGAGTGAAACACCTTGAAGAAGGAGTGGGGACTGAGCACCACTCCATTGACACCACCTGAACACATAAACCAAGTCGGGGTCAAGCTAAAGACCTTAAATTAGCGCTTCACAGGAGGCAACCTGTGTTTCTACCCCTTTTCATGCTTTGTTTTTGGTTCATTTTTGCATTCCAAGCCTTTACATTTAGCTTGTCTGGTCATTCCTTCGTTTTTCAGCTTCCAGAAGCTTTCAAGAAGTTAGACACGGCCGTGTCTAACTGCCAGAAAGCTTCTGTGTGTTATTTGGCAAGAGACACGGCCGTGTGCCTCATAAGCACGACCGTGTGATAAAAACAGAAGCTTCCCCATAGTTAGACACGGCCGTGTCTAACTTGGGGAAAGCTTCTGGAGTGTTTTTCGTAATAAGACACGGCCGTGTCCACCTTAAGCACGGCCGTGTCCTCCCTTTTTCTTTAAAAAAAAAAAAAAAAATTCCCGAAATTATAAAAAAAAAAAAAACCCCCCCCCTTCGTCATTTCTTTCCCCCCCGCCCCCCCCTCCCCTTCTTCTTCTTCTTCTTCTTCCCCCCTTTTATCTCCCTCATTCTTTCCCTTCTCACTTCCACCACCACCACCCACCCCAAATCACCCACCACCACTACTAAATCTTTCACCATTCTCCCCCATTCCACCACCACCACCACCGTAAACCACCCCCCATTTCCCTTCCCAAACACCACCCTCCACTACTCCATTAAAACACCACCGTAAACCACCCATTCCACCATCACCACCACCTCCTTCCACACCTCCATCCACCACCACCGTACCTCACCACCACTCCACCACCGTACCCCTCTTCCATTTTCTTAATTTTTCCACTCAATCTTCACTTCCAGGTTCTTCTTCTTTTCTTTACTTTGATTTCATTTTTTTTAATTTTATTTTTCTTCATTTTCACTTCTATTTTCTGTTTTGCATTAATCCTAGTTAGTTTGTTTTATTTCTCTTCGTTGATTTCTGCCATTTGTGTTGATTTCTGGTTTGGATTTAGCTCATTTTGTTGCATTTTTCTTCTTTGCTGCATAATAATTGTGAATGCCTTGTGTAAATTTTGACTTGTAATCTTGATCTGAATGCAATTTACTCCTGATTGCTTGATGTACTGGTTGTGCACTTGCTGTTCAAATTGGTAATTGTCCATATCTTGCCGTTATCTTTGCCAAAATTTCTGCAAATTTTCTAAGTGGCATTTTTCTGTTTTAGCTGCTTTGATTCCTGATCAGCTTTGTATCACCTCTGCTTTGGTAATTGTCATAATTTGAGTCCTGATGACTTTTCTACTATTATCCTTCTTTTTCAGGTACCATGGCATCCAAGCGCAAGAAAACTTCTGGCAGTTCCATTCCATTACACTCATCTGCCGAGGTTGAACGCCTCCTTCAATTCGAATCTCGTGCACATCGCCAGAGGTTTGAGGTGTTCAGCAAACTCACCATCATCGCAAACAAATATCTACATGAAGCGACGATGGTAGAGTTTGGGGTTCAGGAGCTCATTCACCAGTATTTGGCTCGCGCGGGATGGGAGTTGTTCGCCTCCATCCGCTGTGACGCGTATCTGGAGCCCACTTTGGAGTTCCTGTCCACCCTAAATGTTTCTTGTGAGTCTCAAACCATTGATCAGCCGGGTACTATCCAGTTCAGACTTAACCGGCGTCAATTTGCCATGTCATTGAACGAGTTCAATGTGGCCATGGGATTTGAGACTGAGGCATCCATTTTGACTCCTGCCTACCAGAACGCATTTCTGGACTTCCCGGACATCTTTGAAGATGCCACGTTCGGGCAACCATCCGGCAGACTGACAACCATTACAACCCCAGTGTCTCCAAATCTTCTCGATTCGAGACCCCGCCCGAGATGGCTCCACCGTTTCATAGCACACAGCATCTCAGGCCGGTATAGCAAAGCACTCGGAGTTGTAACCAAAACCGATCTCTTCTATTTATGGTGTTTGTACCATGGCCACCACTGCAACATCGGTTATTGGTTCCTTCAGCATGTTCTGAAGCTTGATAAGGCCAAAGGCAAGGCCAAATTGTTATACATTCCTGTGGGCTCATATATTACAAATCTAGCCCGGAACATTGATGCCTTTCATCCTCAGGCACATCTTGCCCAGCCTATGGAGCCGATTGATCGGGCGATGCTGATACGACTTAAACTGGTATACCAGGTTAGTCCCGGCCGTGGGCCCTTCCTGATGCCCCCATTCCCGAAGCACCTTCGAGGACGACGCAGGTCATGATGCCCCTATGCCTGATGCTCCCGCCCTTTCGTCCGCCGCCGAGGCCCCACATGCCTGCCTCCTCATTCCTTAGGCCGACTTGATCGAGCGACTTGCGCGTATGGAGACTAGCCAGCTGCATTCCAAAGCCGAGTCCAGAAGATTTGACCACTTTGGCGGCTCAAGCGGGCCGCTTTCCATGACCATGTCACATCGCAGTTGGACCAGATTTTTGCACTTATACATGCTCGGTTCCCCCAGGATCCACCACCCCCACCCCCTGTATGATGCAGCTATGATCTTTTTCAGGGAAGTATCAAACTCAAACATGGTTTAAATTTTGATTTATTTTTGACAGTGAGGACACTGTGGACTTCTAGTGTGGGGGAATGCATTTATACTTTGATGAACTTAATTCTAATGCATTTATACTTTGATGAACTTAATTCTGTTAATGCATTCTGAATTACACTTGAATTTTGCACACAAAAGGCAAAGCTGGATTTTTACTACTGCGGTCTTGATTATTTCTGAGTTGATTGAAGCATGTTTTGATAGGGAATCCACAGCCGTGAACTGAAATTTTGAGCAAGGCAATTTTTTTCAATTGAATGTTGAATATTTTAGCATTTTAATTGGAAAATTAACCATGTCTGCTTGCATTTATTCTCTTTACTGACTTAAGCCAGAAAGTGAGATTTGAGCCTTTATTGATTGGATTTATCATAAACTGAATCCTATTTTCTTTCTGAAGTTACTTTTCTCTTGATTTTTGTATGCTAGAACTTGCTTTGATATCTTGATTGAGACTCTAATAGTTCACATACATTCTTGGACATGATGAAGGCAAATTAGGCTTGATTCTTTCTTGACTTCCAGAGTTGCATTGTTAAAAAAATCCATTAGTTGCCTCATTTGAGCCTGAAATTTATTTCTCTGAATACCCAATTAATTAATCAGGTTGGATTCCTTGGAGCTTCTAATGTGATTAGTTGAAAAGTTTGGAAATGTCACTTCTGTTTTCAAGGGTTGATAAAAAAAAATTAAAAATAAAAAAAAAGAAAAGAAAATAAAAAATTTGTATATATTTTCGGTGAAGAATAATGAGAATTAGTTGGAATGCCCTTGTGCATATTGCTATATTGATAATCTTTTCAACCTGATTCTTCTTTGTATAGCTTCACCCATAAATGTTCTTTTCGTTCATTTAATTTTTCCTTCTATTTATTTTACCCTTGACCCCATTGCAACCCAATGCAAGTCCTTTTGATCCTTGTTATGTATGTGAGCTTGGAAGTGGAGATAAGATTGATAATCAAGCCTATGGTCATGCACTTGTTGAGAGAAACCTGAGTGATCTCTTTGCCCTTAAATACTTGAGAGATAGAAAGCTGAGTGATCTCAATTGTTTGGTATTGAGAAAAATGTGCAGGCTAGACTCAAGCTTTTAATTGTATTAAATGCTGAATTTTCTTGCTTGATTGGATTTGATTGCCGAGCTTAACTGAATTTTTAAACTGTGGATTGTCTCTTGATTCGTATTTCTTGATGCTCAGTTTTATCTTGACTTTGATTTTTATTCCTTGCTTGAGGACAAGCAATGTTCAAGTGTGGGGGAATTGATAGACCCGTATTTTGTAACCTTAAAATGATGATTTGATTGTGTTTATTGATAAACTTTGAAATTATTCTTATCAATCATCTTCATTTGTGCAGAATAGAGAGATAAAACATATTTGGAAAGAAAATTTGAGAAGAAACCGTGTTTCTGGGCAAAAAGGAGACCATTTTGAGCTTCAGACCATTAGACACGGCCGTGTCTCCCTTAAGCACGGCCGTGTCTCATCCCAAAATTGGAATTTCGCATTCTGGAGCTTAGACACGGCCGTGTCTAACACTTTGAAAGCTTCTGGAAGTTAAGCACGGCCGTGCCTAAGACAAGCACGGCCGTGTAAGCACTGTTCACTCACGGATTTACTATTTTCACGCGTTTTTGGATGACTGTGTACTAGGCACGGCCGTGCCTAAGTCAAGTCAAGCACGGCCGTGCCTCCCTGAAAACTTCTAGAATGCTTTTCGATAGTGGACGCGTTTTCTGATCAATTTGGCCACTTTGTGAATTAGACACGGCCGTGCCTAATTCAAGCACGGCCGTGTCTCCCTTTATAAATAGAGAAAGAGCTGCGGAAACACCAGAAGGCAACAGGGAAATTTGGGGGTCATTTTTGGTTCCCCTTTGAGCAGAGAAAGGTGGAAAACTTGAGAGGAGGAAGGATTGAAGGCATAGATCAAGGCAAGATCAAGATCAAGATCAACCATTGAGTTCTCTACTTCATCTTCTCCATTTGGTTTGGAATTATGGTTGTATCTTTCCTCTTTAATCTTGTTTGTGTTGTAAAAATTATGAGTGGCTAAACTATTTTCTAGGACAAGGATGAAACTCTCTATTCCCCTATAATGAATTGTTGATTTAGTTTTCTGTTGATGAGATTATTGTTCTTGATTTATTCCTGGCATGCTTAATGCTTGTGGTATGTTGCGCGCCATATTTACATGATTTTAGGCTTTAGATGAAGGATCGAAAGATGAAATCTAATTGCTTGATAATCCAGGAATTGAACTTGGGAATTAATGCCTAGACATAGGGTTAAGTCCTTCGAGGGTAAAACGGTTGTCATGAATCTTAATGGGTTAGAATTTGGATTAATTGCCATGAGAATGGGATTGATGAAGTTTTAACACGTTTTTAGTGCCAAGACATTGGGCTTTAAATAATTTAGGACAATTCGCCTTCAAGAACGTAATTTAACATTAACAGAGATAAAATCACAATTTATTACAGGGGATAGTGTAGTGGATTCTGAGTCCTAGAGCTTTAATCCTTGCGGATCTCATATTTTCTAGTTTTAATTGCTTACTTTGATATTTAATTCTTCGCATTAAATTAAATATAGCTTCCACCATTATTTTTATATGCTTAAACAATTGAAATAGCCGTAAGAGTTAGTAATTAACCGATCCTCGTGGAACGATATTTATTATACTCATTTCAATTTTTTTCGAATCTCAAGTAGTATAGTTGTATTTCACTTCAATGCATGCTTAAGCTAATAGTCACCCTAACACAGTTCAAAGTACTTTCTTTGGTATCCATCAATTTTAGATCCATAAGGTTAGTCATTATGTCAAACTCATAAGTAAATAAGCATTCAAAATAATAAGGTAAAACAACAAATAAGTTCACAAAGGAAAAAAGATATTTCATTTCATTGATCAATTTAGCCAAATACATATATTCATCAAAATAATAGCCAATTATATTTGGTTAAGCATTTGAATTTTTAGTCCAATTACAAAGAATTCAACATATACAACAATTTCTTGAAAATGAAGGGGAAAAGTAGCATAATCTTTCATATAGTCTGGGTTTATTTGAATAGTAGGTTATTTATTTGAATAAACTTATGGAAAACAACCAGACTTGGCTTTCTTCCAAGCATTATTCGAATAATAGTGTTGTTATTCGAATAACACAGCACCCATAAATGTCTTTCTATCAGGCTTTATTCAAATAACATTGTTGTTATTCGAATAACACAGCATCCAGACTTCGCTTTCTGCCAAGCTTTAGTCGGATAACCATATGGTTATTCGAATAACACTGAAAACAATAGAATTTTGAGGATGCTTCTGTTGAGCATTATTTGAATAAGATATGCTTTATTCGAATAAAGCATACAAAACAATAAATATGAGGTGCTACTGGAAAACATTATTCGAATAAGAGGTGTCTTATTTGAGCAAAACTAAATGAAATATACCAGTAAACATAAGTAGCAGGTCAAAGAAGATTAGCAAAAGCTTATCCAAGGATCAAAGTGATACATTTCAGCATACATGCCAAGTAAGAACATAAAGACATGATCACAAAGTTCTAATTCTTACAAAGCCATTTTAAATTAACTAAAATATCATGTTAGATATAGATAAAAAAAACAAGATAAAACCATCTAACACAAACACTCATGATTGATAAAAAAATTTAAGAACAGAGATATCATTATCAACAATGTCATTTCAAATAAGAAGCATACTTATATAGCATGTAGAGATATTTTCAAGTTATAGAGCTAGAAAACCATAACACAAGTCTCCTCTTATCCAAAGATTGCAAGTCCAAGCTTAATGGAGACAAGGAAGAGAGCTTGACTTGGAGCAATCACTTTCAAGATGTCAAAGTCAACTCCTGTCCTTCAAGCACACTTATAACACACTTCAATTTTAGGCTTTTGGTACCCAAATTTTCTTGGGTCCTTGTGTGTTAGTTTTTGAATATTCATCCATTATGCTCTCATATAGATTAACCTTTCTATAGAATTTAAATTGAGCACAACAAATTAAATAACCAATTGCCATTAAGCACATAACCGATAACATGTTTACTTTCATGATATATAGACAATTTAAAGCATAACAAGCATACCTAGGTATTATAGAACCTTATGTACCATGATATATAACAAATTAATGAGCTATGGTACAGTAAGAATGAACATAATCGTGTGCTAAACATAATATTCAAATTTTACCAAGTGTACATAATTCTATCAAATACTTAAGCCCTACAAGGAATATACCTCAAATGCATTGACTTTACAAGTGAATGTGCATAAGAGATAAAAGCATTTGATACCTTGGCCTTGGTAATCAAGGAAACTCTTTTCCTTACCCATTGCTTCTCTTTTGGTGTTTTGAACTTTGCAAGTTCCATATTTTGTACTTGAAAAGCTTTGGTTGAAGCCACCTTCCTTCTTTGACTAAAACTTCTACCATTGGGCTTTGGAAGCATTCTCCTTGATGATTCCTCTTTCCTTTGACTAATAGTCCATCCTTTTGAGAAATTTTCTACATAATTGAAACACTAGGAGGACATTTTGGTACCCACTTCATCTTGGGTCCTTGAATGTTAATACTAGAGCCTTTGAGATCTTTAGGAACCCATACCATACTATTTCTCATATAAAGATTTCTTCTATAATTGCATAAATGAGAAATATGTCCTAGATGACCACAAAAATTACAAACAATTGAATTTAATGATGACTTAGCCCTTTGAAGATCATTTTTGGAAAACTTAAGCTTTTTGTTGTTATTACATTCTATACTATTTTTGCCATAAGCCTTGCTTGAATTTTTATGTGGAATAACACTAATTTTATTCTTATTAACAAGCATAGAATGTAAGCAATTAGAATCATTAGCTTTGTTCAGAATATAAGTCCTTAACTTGATTTTCTAAATCATTGCACTTTTCACAAGAAGAAAAGCATATTCATTTTTCAAAGTCTCAATGTCATTTTCAATGGAGGAAATGTTTTCCAAACAAGATAAGTTTTTATTTTCTAAATTTTACAAACCATTATACAATTCATTATATGCACATTGTAGCTCATAATAGAAAGGACTATAATCTAGTTTAGTATTATTTACCTCAAAGTTCTTTTTAGCCATACAGGAAGTAATCTCAATTTCTAGCATATTTGGCTCATTAAGGGAATCACCATCTTCCTCATTGTTGTGTATCAAAGCTTCAAGAGTATATACCATTTGATTTTGCTTTGCCACCTCTTCAAATTGAGCACCATCATCACCAAGAGAAATTAAGCTCATTTTCTTACTTTGAACATGTTCTTGAAGACATTTTTTAATATTGTTTTCCTCTAGAGGCTTTTTCTCTTCTTGCTCTTTATATACAATTTTATGCAAAAAATCTTTGTTAGCAAGATAGATAGCATCAAGAGCATCCCATATATCTTTAGCACTAGAGCAACTCTTAATTTTTGCATTAGCTCCATCATTCAAACCACTTCTCAAAATTTGCATAGTTCTAATGTTCAAAGAAAAATATTTCTTGTCATAAGCATTCCAAGCTTGTTTTGATTTGCAAGTAAATCCATCAAACACAATATCTCACAAATCAAGATCAATAGATTGCATATAAAATTTCATTCTAGCTTTCCAATAAACAAAATGCATACCATTAAAGAATGGTGGTTTATCAATTTCAAAACCTTTCATTTTGAAAAGCTCAATGGTTACCAACAAACAAGAATCTTTAACTCTAAGCGGTTAAGCTTTCAATAGAGCACGAAACTCTGATACCACTTGTTAGTCATTGCAACCATCACCCAAGAGGGGGGTGAATTGGATGATTATAAATTTTTAAAACAACTTTGAGAAATTATACATTTTGATATTTTCAATCAACACATACAGCGGAAAAGGTATAACTATTAGAGATTTCTCAAATATCACTTGAGCTATAGGATAAATCAAACAAATAAACTAGATATCAAATTCAACTCAAGCATATACAATTAAAGCACAAATGTAAATGAGATAGAGTGGAGAGAAGCAAACATAATTTTATCCTAATTCAACCACCAACCACTTGTGGCCTACGTCCAGTCCTCAAGTAAACCACCCGAGATTTTCCACTATCACGTCAAGCTTGAACAAGTGCTTGAAACCTTTACAAACTAGAGCACTCAACACACCTTGGGATACCTCACCCTTTGTGCTTGAGTCTCAACTTCAAGGGATACCTCACCCTTACAAACTTTTGAGGGATACCTCACCCTCTTTATAGATTATACAAAGTATAGATGAATAGAAACTCTCTCAAGAGTGGATAATACAAATTGAAGCTCTATAATGCTCTTCAAGGATATCTCAAATATTTACAAAAAACAGTGCACAAATGGATTGAAAGATTGATTCTTGGATTAGTGCAATAGAAATATGTTTCAAGTTGTTAGACAAATAACGGACCCAAGAAGACCCCACCATTCTCTTTTTCAAACAAAGATTATGGGAGTACTATCCCGGACCACGATGATCCCATGGTGATCTCTAGGATAATAACCAACGTCGAAGTCTAGCGTATATTTATCAACCAAAGGAGTTCGACTGATATTATGTTCGTAGATGTCTTTAAGAAGCTAAGGCTCTCAAGGAAAGTTTTGATCCAATACTCCGGCAAGTTCATTGGATTTATAGGAGACAAGACCACCTTATAGGATACATTGAAACCTATTTGACTTTAAAGAAGGATCCTTTGTTTAAAATACTTAGGGTCAGATTTCTTATTGTGGATTGTCATTCTACCTATGATGTTATCCTAGGTTGCCCCTTACTAAACTCTTTTGGGGTTGTTATCTCTACACTACATTTGGCTATGAAGTCCCTTAACCAACATGACAAGGTCGTCACAATTAAAGGAGACTAGACAATGACTTGAAAATGCTACAATGAGAGCCTGAAGATTACAAAGAAACCGCGAACAACAGACCAATGTAACAATTCAGCCTTAGTCACTACGGACCCTATCAACGTCCCCTTGACTGAACTAGATGTTCGAGACGAAATCCATGATATGTGTCCCCAACTTAAAGGAGAACTTCAACCCCTTCAACTTGGCACCAAGCCGGATTAGGTAACCAAGATTGGAGGGCAGTTAGATCAAGATGAAAAATCCTAACTAATCAAATTTCTTAAGAAAAACAAGGATCTTTTTGGATGTCTGCTGATATGCCAGGGTTGGACCCCAAGTTTATTTGCCACTGACTTTCTATAAAAAAAAGATGTGAAGCCGATGACACAAAGAAAAAGAAAACTTAGACTAGAGAGATAGAAGGTAATACAGAAGCAGGCGAAAGAGCTTCAAGATGCCCAGTTCATCAAAGAAGTTTCTTATACCACTTGGTTGTTCAACGTGGTCCTAGTAAAGAAGGCAAATAGGAAGTAGCGTATGTGCATCGACTATACTGAGTTGAATAAGGCATGTCCAAAAGACCCTTACCCACTCTCCAATATTAATAAGCTGGTGGATAACTCATTAGGATTTTGACTTCTCTCTTTTATGGACGCCTATTCCAAATACAACCAAATTCTAATGAACCCAAAAAATGAATACAATGTTGCGTTATAACCGAGATAGGAAGCTATTGCTACTGTGTTATGCCATTCGAGTTAAAAAATGCAAGCGCAACTTGCCAGCGAATGATGAATAAAGTTTTCAAAGAACAGATCGAAAAGATGCTGGAAGTTTATATCAATGACATGATTGTCAATACAATGGAGTCCAAGAACCATGTCAAGACTTGGAAGAAGTGTTTGCCCAAATTTAGAAGCTTAATATGATATTGAATCCTGAGAAATACGCTTTCAGAGTACAAACTGGTAAGTTTATGGGGGTTTTTACTAACAAATCGCGACATTGAAACCAACTCGAAGAAATGATAGGTCATTCTTGATATGTGTAGTCCGCAATTCGTTAAAGAGGTGCAACAACTAACAGGACGAATAGTGACCCTCACTCGCTTCCTAGCCAAGGGCACTTAAAAGTCTCTTTCTTTTTTCAAAACTTTAAAAAATGGGAAAAACTTTAAGTGGACCCCAGAGTGCAAGGTTTCATTCTAGGAGTTTAGGAAGATGTTAGCAACACTACCAATCTTGATGAGGCTGGATCCTGGTGAAACCTTATATGCATACCCCTTAGTTAGCAACGAAGTGATCAGTTCGGTCTTGATAAGGGAAACTGATAAAGGTTAAAGGCCAATTTATTTTGTGAGTAAGATCTTATAAGGGCCCAAACTCCGTTATCAGAAGATCGAGAAACTGGCTCTAGTGTTGTTAACCATTGCTAGAAGATTACGACAATACTTTTTGTGTCATCATGTGATTGTTAGGACAGATCAGTTAATCCATCAAGTATTACACAAGCCAGACCTTGTTGGAACGATGATTGCTTACTTAGTAGAGCTATTCGAATTTAGTATCACTTATGAGCCAAGACAAGTCATAAAGGCTCAAGTGTTATCCGACTTTTTTTGTGGATCTTACAATGGATTCCAGCCATCGTAAAGTGAATTCTTGGACTATCTATGTTGATGGTTCCTCAAATCTCAAAGGAAGTGGTGTGGAGGTCATACTAGAAAATAGAGTTAGGCTCATATTGGAACATTCTTTAAGGTTCGAGTTTCTGACTTTAAATAACCATGTAGAGTACGAAGCATGTATTGCGGGCATCACCATGGCAAAGAAAATGGGAGCCCCTGATATAATCCTATGTAATGATTCATAACAGACGACATTTCAAATCCAGGCGATTATCAAGCTAAAGAACCCTTATTGTAAAAATACCTAGCCAAGGTAAAAAAAGCTAATGGAGAATTTCAACAACGTTAAAGTGGAACACATCCCTATAGTACAGAACTCAAAAGCCAACATTTTGTTAAAGCTCGCTAGCACCAAAAGCCCTAGAAACTACAGGTTTGTAATCCATGAGACATTACTTGCACCTAGTATTATGGACTCCTAAGTCATCCTATTGGAAGATGATGAAACTTATATCACACCCATAGTTTGCTATCTTTATAATGGCATATTGCTTGAAGACTAGAATGAAACCCAAAAAATAGTATGGATAGTGACATGGTATACCATTGATCTGTTGATAATTTCAGTGTTTTGAATGCCTTACATTTAATCTAATTGGATTTTGTATGCGCTCAATTGATGGCATTTGCATAAGTTTTTGACATTTACCTTAATTGGAATCTTATTGTGAAACTTTACTTAAATATGTTCATAAACACTCATGATTGAATTGTGCTTTTCAGGAAGCCCTTGAATGTTAAGGACCATTGGCCTTAAACTAGGCTTGCTATCCATGTGAAGGAAGAGCCAAGGATTCATGTAGATCAATACCACTCATTGAAGCAAGGGAACAAGAATATTTGTTGAGAATCCTAGTTAAAAATGAAGAAAGTCAGCAACACGGCCCATGTCATCAGACACGGGGTGCCCCGTGTACTACTCTGGTGCCACAAGAAATGTCCAGCCATAAACGTGTACAACACGGCCTGTGTTATATGACACGGGGTTTGCCGTGTACATCTCTGGTATCTCAAAATAGGTTTGATTTTGAGCAATTTGACAACACGGCCCGTGTCATACGACACGGGGTGTACCGTGTGGTTCTCTGAGTATCAAAATGTCTGAGTTAGTGACGGCCTGGGCCGTGTCAAATGACACGACCTGTGTCTGCGAATCAGAAGCTTAAATTCGTATTCTGAAGCAAAATTAAGGGTCCAAAGGTATAAATAGGATATTCTAGGACTCCTAAAGGGAGGTCTGGACTGGAGAACCGTCAAGGGACTACGGAGAAGACCAAGAACAAGGGAGAAGGAGATTAGATCAAAGATTAGAGTCTCGAGTTCGAACAATCGGAGATTAATCATTCCCAACATTTGGAAACTAGTTTGATCTTTAGTTTTCTTCTACACTTCTATTCTTGACAATATTTTTCATCTGTTATTCTTTTGGTTTTGAATTTGTCATGTGTGGCTAGTTTTCTTATATGGTTAAGGGAAGATGAAACCCTAGTTTTGCTTATGTGATTCTTGCATATTTCTTTATATTAATACAATTGTGTTTTTATTCATATGTTTCTGTTCTTAATTTGGTATAAAGGTTTTTATACTCTTTGCTAATTTTGAAAGTAGTAAAACTAGGATTGCTATGCGCAGTTGCGATGGTAGGACTAGTGAGGCATATGATCTAAGTAATTTAATCCCAGTGTGTGATTGGATCTTGGTGTGATTGGTTTTCTAAATCTTAATGCAATTAATAGGTAGGTGTAAGAGCGGTTGCTTTACAAATAACTATTGATTAGGGATTGATTTGAGCGGTTGCTAAATTAACCCAAAACTTAAGGAAAACAGGGAATTAATCTCACAATCACATAAAAACATAATTGATCATGCTGGTATAAAGGATATGTGGGCTAGCATAATCATATAAATCTAGTGGTGGATTCCATATCTTAACCATTGTCTTTTAATTGATTTTCCAAATCGTATTTACTGTTTTTGTTTTGGATTCAATTTTTGTTTTTAATTTTGACAAACAAAACCCCTGTTTTGTTGTTTACTATTTTTTAGTGTTTAAATTAGGAATCAATTTATAGTGTTAATTGAATTAGTTCTTTGTGGATCAACCATTGCTAACTACAACTGGTTGCAAGGTTTTCATTTTTGCTAGAACTTAGCAACTAATTTTCATTCTAAATTTTTATCACAATCCACACCACACCAAATTTTGGCGCCGTTGCCGGGGAACTAATTGTTCAATTGCGCTATTAATTTGTTTCCTATTTTTTTCTCTGTTTTTATTTCAGTTTTTAATTCTTTTCTTCCTCCTTTCAGATTGTTTTGCAGACGTTCATGTCCAGTGGCGACGTAAACGAGCAATTGAGGAATCTAAGGCATTACTTTGAACAAGTCAGCTCACAGTTTCCTCTTCACTTTATACCTGCTGACATCGTAGCTGCCCGCCATATAGATTTATCCAGTTCTGAGACATTTTCTGAAACATCTCAAGAAGTGGTAATGGCAGAAAATACCTTAAGGTCGCTGGGTGCTCCAGACTTAGACCAACAACCTCTTTGCATAGAAATTCCAGACACTGAAGGGGCTTTTGAGTTGAAGTCTGGTTTAATCCACCTTCTACCATCCTTCAATGGATTAGTTGGAGAGGATCTTAACAAGCATTTGAAGGAAATACATGTTTTTTGTTCCAGCATGAAGCCTGTAGGGGTTTCAGTAGAGCAAGTCAAGCTTGGGGCTTTTCCATTCTTGTTAAAGGATGCTGCAAAGGAATAGTTGTACTACTTGCCCCCCAGATTGATCAATTCTTGGCAAGACATAGCCCGAGTTTTCCTGGATCGATACTTCTCTGCCTCTAAAGCTGCTACCATTCGAAAAGAAATTTGCGGCATCCAAGAAAGGCACAGGGAACCTCTCCATGATTACTGGGAAAGGTTTAAGAGGTTATGCACCAGTTGCCCCCAACATCAAATTAGTGAACAACTACTGATTTAGTACTTTTATGAGGGCTTACAAGTGATGGATCGCCACATGATTGATGCTGCTAGTGGAGGAGCGTTGGTTGATAAGACTCCTCAAGAAGCTAGAAACTTGATTACAAGAATGGCTGCGAACACCCAACAATTCTTTACCAGAAATGACATTGGAGTGCTAGCAGTAAAAGAGGCGGATACAATTAGCTTGCAGCAGCAAATGGCCCAATTGACTACCATGGTTCAGAAACTAATGGATAGTGGAAAAGCATCAGTCAATGCCTGTGTGATTTGTTGCTCTCCTGGACACCCAACTGATATGTGTCCCACCCTACATGAGGACACAAATGAGGAAACAAAGGCAGTAAGGGGATATTCTGGCACTTCTAAAAATTACAACCCCTACTCCAATACATACAATCCAGGGTGGAGAGATCATCCTAATTTCAGTTATGGTAAGCAACCTCAGAGTCAACCTCCGACTCAAGGACCTCCAGGATTTCAACAGAGGCAAGCACCGTTCCCTCCGAGGCAACAACAAGCCCTAACTCATAGGCAACCTGAACCTTCATTGGAGGAGTTAATGAGACAGATGACCACTAATAACATTCAGTTTCAGCAAGAGACAAGAGCCACCATCAGTAACTTACAGAATCAGGTGGGGTAGTTAGCCACCGAGATTAACAAGGTTCAGAGTCATCTGTCTGGGAAACTTCCCTCACAGCCGAAGGTGAATCTGAGGAAAAATGCCAGCGTTGTAACCTTGCGAAGTGGGAAGACATTGGGCGAATCCACGTCTCCTCCACAAGTCATTGAAGACAAAGTTCACAAGCCCACTGAGGCAGAAGAGAAGGGACCCAACTCTGAGACCCCTAAGGTAAGTATTTTTGAACCACTTCCTAAATATGTCACTAAGGCTCATTTTCCTAGTCAATTGGTCAAAAATAAGAAGGAAGAGGCGGATAAAGAGATCTTAGAGACTTTTAGGAAGGTGGAAGTTAACATCCCTTTGTTAGATGTTATTAAGCAAGTGCCTAGATATGCTAAGTTTTTAAAAGAATTATGCACTAACAAAAGGAAGTTAAAAGGTAATGAAAGGGTCCAAGTGGGAGCGAATGTTTTAGCTGTTTTTAATAAGAAACTCCCAACCAAGTGCAAGGATCCTGGCACATTCACTATACCCTGCACAATAGGTAACACAAGGTTTGAAAGGGTAATGTTAGATTTAGGTGCATCTATAAATGTCATGCCTTATTCTATCTATGCATCCTTATATCTTAGTCCTTTAGAACCAACTGGTGTTATCATTCAATTGGCTGATAGATCTAACGCATACCTGAAGAGTGTTGTTGAGGATGTGTTAGTGCAGGTGAATGAATTAATGTTTCCGATGGACTTCTATGTGCTAGACATGGAAGAAGATAAATCCCCCAACTCTGCTCCTATTTTGTTGGGGAGACCTTTCTTCTAGACTACGCGGACAAAGATTGATGTGCACTCAGGGACCTTGGCCATGGAATTTGATGGAGAATTAATCAGATTCAATATTTTTGAGGCCATGAGATACCCGAGTGATGTGCAATCTGCTTGTTTGATGGATTCTTTTGATGCTTTTGATTCTTTAATTTATGTAACTTTTGAGTCTAATCATTTTGATGCTATTGATACTGTATTGACTTATAGCCTAGATCTACAGGAAGAAAAGAAAGTTGATGCAAACAAGCCATGGAGCGAAGAAGTCCAAGAGGTGGTAGCAGCCATGCATGCGCTTTCTTCCACTTCAGAAGGATATGATGTTTCATATATTGAGCTACCTATTACTACTGGTGCACCTAAACCTTCTGTTATGCAAGCACTGGAGTTAGAACTCAAAGAATTGCCACCTCATCTTAAATATGTATTCTTGGGAGAGAAGGACACACTTCCAGTGATCATTGTTAAGTCACTCACTCGAGAGCAAGAGGAGAAGTTGGTGGCTATTTTGAAGACGCATAAAACAGCCATTGGTTAGACTATTGCCGATATCAAAAAGATTAGCCCCTCCATTTGCATGCATAGAATCTTAATAGAGGATGGGGCTAAGCCAGCGAGAGATCCCCAGAGGAGGTTGAATCCTCCTACAATAGAAGTTGTGAAGAATGAGATACTAAAGCTCCTAAGTGTGGGGGTGATCTACCCTATCTCTGACAGTAAGTGGGTAAGCCCAGTTCAGGTAGTACCAAAGAAATCGGGAATTACTGTGGTACGAAGTGCTGAGAACGAGCTTATTCCCACTAAGCTACAAACAGGGTGGTGTGTTTGCATCGATTACAGAAAATTAAATGCAGCTACCAGAAAAGACCACTTCCCTCTGCCTTTTATTGATCAAATGTTGGAGAGATTAGCTGGTCACACTCACTATTACTTTCTAGATGAGTTTTCAGGCTATAATCAGATTGCCATTGCTCTAGAAGACCAGGATAAGACCACTTTTACTTGCCCCTTTGGCACTTTTGCATATCCACGAATGCTTTTTGGACTGTGTAATGCACCCGAGACATTTTAGAGATGCATGATGAGTATATTTTCTGACTACATAAAGAATATCATTGAGGTTTTCATGGATGATTTTAGTGTGTTTGGACTGGTTTTGAAAGTTGTTTGGAGCATTTGTAATTGGTCCTCAAAAGATGCATTGACACT
The DNA here is from genome assembly GCA_029884605.1 of Ormosia emarginata. Classification (NCBI taxonomy): domain Eukaryota; kingdom Viridiplantae; phylum Streptophyta; class Magnoliopsida; order Fabales; family Fabaceae; genus Ormosia; species Ormosia emarginata. Next base: position 1,080,279 of record JAQQTP010000015.1, on the reverse strand, counting down.
AACCTTGTGTTGAATTGGGAAAAATACCACTTCATGGTGGAAGAGGGTATAGTGCTAATCTCCGTTAGGGGAATCGAGGTGGATAAAGCTAAGGTAGAACTTGTGCGCTCCTTGCCTCCGCCCACTAGTGTGAGAGAGATTCGCTCATTTATTGGTCATGCAGGGTTTTATCGGAGATTCATCAAGGATTTTTCCAAGATATCTTTACCCCTTTGCACACTACTTCGAAAGACATCCCATTTCATTTTGATGAACAGTGTATGGAAGCTTTCACCAAACTCAAGGAGTTGATGACTACAGCGCCTATCATTAGGCCACCTAATTGGAAGCTACCATTTAAGATAATGTGTGATGCTAGTGACTTTGCAGTTGGGGTTGTCCTAGGACAACGAGTTGATAAGGTGTCATATGCCATTTACTATGCCTCAAGGACCCTAAATGACGCTCAATTGAATTACTCTACAACTAAGAAAGAACTTCTAGCTATGGTTTTCGCTTTGGAAAAATTCAGATCGTATCCAATTGGTTCCAAAGTGATTGTATTTTCTGATCATGCAGCCCTGAAGTATCTTTTAGCAAAGAAGGATGCAAAACTAAGATTGCTCCATTGGATTCTGTTGCTCTAGGAGTTTGACTTGGAGATTAAAGATAAGAAGGGGAGCGAAAACTTGGTAGAGGACCATTTGAGTCGGTTAGTGACTGAGGAGGAGGAGATACCTATCTAGGCGAGTTTTTCGGATGAGCAATTAATGGCTATTGAGCTTACAATACCTTGTTATGCTGATATTGCTAATTATTTAGCTACAAAGGATTTTTCGGAGGGCCTGACCAAAGCACAACGAGATAAGCTGAAGAGTGAGTGTAAGTACTACATCTGGTATGATCCTTACTTTTGGAAGCATTGTGCAGACCAAGTAATTCGGTGATGCATTCTAGATTCAGAAACTCACTCCATACTCTCTTTCTGTCATAGCTATGCATGTGGAGGACATTTTGGAATGAAGAGGACAACCAACAAAGTGCTTGACAGTGGTTTCTATTGGCCCATGATTTTTAAGGATGCTTATAACTTCTGCAAGTCATGTGACCGCTGCCAAAGGACAGGTAATATTGGTCCACAAAACCAAATGCCTCAAACTCCAATAATCTTTGTGGAAATCTTTGATGTCTGGGGCATTGATTTCATAGGACCATTTCCCCTTTCATTTGGCTTCTCATACATTCTTCTAGCTGTTGATTATGTGTCTACATGAGTGGAAGCTAAGGCCACCAAAGCTAATGATTCTAAAACTATCGTGGATTTTGTGAAGTCTACCATTTTTTATAGATTTGGAACTCCAAGGGCAATCATTAGTGATCAAGGAACTCATTTCTGTAACAGGACATTTGAGGCCCTTTTGAAGAAATATGGTGTGGTGCACCGAACTTCTACTCCCTACCATCCACAGACGAATGGACAGGATGAAGTGTCCAATCGGGAAATCAAGTCCATCCTCGAAAAGACTGTGAATCCAACGTACAAGGATTGTAGTATTAGACTGGATGATGCACTATGGGCCTATCGGACTGCATACAAGACCCCGATTGGCATGTCCCCATTCCGATTGGTGTATGGGAAACCTTGTCATTTGCCAGTGGAGCTGGAACATCGATCTTACTGAACTGTTAAGCAAGTTAACATAGATTTGGATTATGCTGGAAGGCACAAGAAACTCCAATTACAGGAGTTGGAAGAGTTGAGAAATGAGGCCTTTGAGAGTACCATCACCTACAAGGCCAAAACCAAAATATTCCTTGATCATATGATCTCAAGGAAGAGTTTCAACAAAGGCCAAAGAGTGTTGCTATATCAATCCAAACTTAAATTGTTTCCAGGCCAGCTACGTTCTAAATGGATTGGACCATTTGTAGTGACAACTGTTTCTTCTTCTGGTGCGGTAGAGATCATGAATGAGGCATCTGGAAAGACATTCAAGGTCAATGGACATCGTCTCAAGCCTTATCATGGGCTTCCAGAACATGCAAAAGTCGAAGCAATGACTCTTCTCCATCCTGGTTATGCTAAACAGTGAGGAGTGTTGCAATGTCGGGCTGCGGACATTAAACCAAGCGCTTTTTGGGAGGCAACCCAACCAGATTTGCTTTCTTTTTCCTTTCTATTTTATGTTATTTTCATGTTATTCTTGTTTAGCTTCATAGTTTGGTCCATTTTGTTGTGTTCTTTATCTATTGATTCTTGTATCTTTGCAATTATTTGTGCTTTGCCACATTGGACTTCAGATTAAATGCATAAGTACTCATGTTCTGCATTATTGGAAGCTATATAAGTGTTTGAATGGTTGATATCTTTGTGAAGTGGTAATCTCTTGGGTTTTTGGGGTGATTTTCTAGTTTGTTTAACCCTCAATTATTACTGAAAACAACACGGGGTAGGCCGTGTCCCCATATCAGAGGACCATTCTGTAGGTACAGTGGCTCACAGAGCCAAACACGGGGTAGGTTGTGTCCATTGACATGGCCCGTGTCCCCTAATCGGTAACTTTTGCCCCTCCAGAGCCCAACACGGGGTGGGCCGTATCAATTGGTGTCAATCAAAGGGCCATGTGCATAACAAAGAAGTAAACGGGGTGGGCCGTGTCAATTGACACGACCTGTGTTTTCGTGAAGCTTTCCCCACTTCTTTCACAGAGGCTTACATGGGGTAGGCCTTGTCAACTGACACGACCAATGTTTTTGTGAAGCTTTCCCCACTTCTTTCACAAAGGCTTACATGAGGTGGGCCGTGTCCATTGACACGGCCCGTGTTTTAGTGGGATCTGGGACTTCCTTCTCATAGAAAAGGACACGGCCTGGGCCGTGTCAAAGGACACGCCTCGTGTCCTTGCGTCAAAACCCTTAAAACCCAATTAGGGTTCTATTTGGGCAATTTTAGCCCTTCTTCCTCTTTTTCTCCCCTGCATAGCCCCTCTTCATTTCTTTCCCCATTTCATCTTTTCTCCCCCATTCCCCTCAAATCCCCCACACCTCTTTCTCTCATTTTCACCCATTTCATCTCTACTCCCTTCCTTCATCCTTCCTTACACCCCCACCCATTTCATATTCCATACCCCCCCACCATGTCATCACCCACTATTCCCATTCCCCATTTCATTTCTTTTCCCAGTTCTTCTTTCTACCATTACTTATCTAATCCTTCATAATCTTCCACAATGCCTTCTTGCAAGCGCACCAAGATGTAAGCAAGGAAGGAGGTTCCACCTCCCCCTCCACCACGGGCTTCATCTCCACCCCAGGTAACCATTAACCCTATTGATAGGAAGGAAGTTATTGCCACTAGGTTCCTAGATGAGGACACCTTAGGAACCATATACTTATATGATGAAGTTTTTACACTGTTTGGTAGAATAGGCTGGGTAGAATTTGCACAATTGCACAAACCCACTTATACTGAGCTAACTAGGGAATTTGTTTCCACTTTTTCTTACAAACTATATCCCTTAAGTGACCAAGCCTAGTGGCCAGGCGAGATCACCTTTAAGCTTTTAAGGTCCCCTCATACTTTTGATATCCATCAATTCAGTGCCATTTTTGGTTTCCCTGTTGGCCACAACTGTCTCCCTCGTGAGTTTAATCCAGACCGTGTTTGGACCACTCTGACTGTTGCTAGGTCCGGTACCTGACCCTTCGAAATCTAAGGCCTCCAAACTCAAGTCCCCTGCTCATCGATACATTAAAAAATGGTTGGCTAATACCATCTGTGGTAGAAGGGAAAGTCAAGGCACCATTAGTCGCCATGAGTTATTTTTCTTGCATTGCATAATCCATGGGGAACCTGTCAATGGGGCGTATTAGTTGTGTAATTAATTTAAACATGCTGGGGCCACTCTAGCTTGCAGCATCATGCTTGGGGGTTTTGTTTCTACTATTGCTGAGCATTATGATTATTTAGACCTCTTGGAGGAGGATCTTGTTCGTGGTCCCATTGCTATAGATGGATCTATTCTAGTGACTATGAAGTTATGTGTCCATCGGAATGGCGCGCTACATTTACTTGGCACTGATGGAGAGATCTTGCCTGGACCAACACTGATACCTGATTCCCAGGGGGATGATACAGAGCTACCACCTCCAGAGTATGCTACTCATTCTACTGATGCTGCTGGCCCCTCCACTCAGCTACGAGCTACTTCTTATGATGATCTTCTAGCCCATCTTGATCGCCTAGAGATGGATCAGACTGCTCGCTTTCAGAGTTTTGATGACCGTTTACAGAGCCTCCAGGCACTAGGCGACTCTTCTGTTTAGCGATTGGATTGTATTGATGGCAAATTAGATGCCTTGTTTCAGCGATTTTCTGATCCCCCTCCCCCATCTTGATATATCACCTTGTTGTATTGGGACTTGGTTTTGCTTTTCATGGGATATTTTGACTCCATTTTGGACTTGCTTGTTGACTATTGATTAATGATGATGACTTGGATTCCTTAATATCATTGCTTTTGTCCCATTAGTTTTATTGTGTATATTTATATCTGTTTTGCCGTGTTACCATTGCGGACAATGTTTGATTCAAGTGTGTGGAGGGGAGGGTACTGATATCAATTGATTCAATATTGATGATGCATGTTTTTCCAAATTGACCTTTAAAGTGATTTGAGCTGTGAGCGAGTTTTCGATTTATCTTGATAGGTCTTTAAGCCTAAAGAAACTGATTTTCTTGCTTCTAAATCGGTCAAATGAGATTTTTGAAAAATTGAAAGGGTTAATCAAAATTGATAAATTGTGACCTGGTGAGTTTTTGGGCCTTAATATGAATGACTAATTTAGGTCATTTCAATTCTTGGTTGTGTGATTCCACTCATGGTTATATGTTCTTCAGAACTTGATTTAACTCTCTTTTAAGCTGCAAATAACCACTGCACAGTTTGGACATGATGAAGGCATTTCTTTCTTACAGCTACTGGCCAAATAGCCATCCTTGCAAATTAATCCATTATTTACCCCTCTTTGAGCCTGAATGACTTCCTTTCTTTCTATCATAGCTCAATACAAGCCTAAAAGTGAAAAACCATTGATACCTTACTTTTGGGAGTAGAAGAGCTTGGTAATTGTTTGGGAATTGGATTTGAATAAGTGGATTCGAATAAGTATGGGAGTGTTTAATAATGAGATACAAGGTGCGTTTTTGTTCCCAAAAAGAAAAAGGAATAGTAATTTGTTGAATGGAGAAAGGCAAGAAAAAGAGTGAGAATACCAAGATGAAATCTGAGATTGAAAAGTATTGGGGTGATATTACAAGTATATTTGAGTTTTCCATTTCCCTTTCTCTTCTATTTCCTATGGTCTAACCCTGCTTATCCTTGATAAATCCTACCTTGACCTTGACCCCATTACAACCTAATCAAAGACCTTTTGATCTTGGTGTGCATTTGACCTAAGTAGTAGAGAAGTAGAGGTTTGTCAAGCTTATGATAGGGCATGTCTTCATGAGTTGGTTGAGAGCAAATACAAACCCAAAGCACTTAAGCGAAAGAGAGTATATCAGTAAGGGTTTATCATGCTGGTTTAACCCTGAGATTTGATAGATTTTGCTAGATGGTTTGGATTTCTAAGAAAGAAAATTCCTGATTGCTTAGACTCCTTGAAAGGATTAAAGTATATAAATCTTCGCTCATTGCTTAATACTTTCATTACCTATTAGAAAGCATGTACGTGATTGTATGTTTATGCTTAGGAGTGCAAAAAGGCTAAGTGTAAGGGTGTTTGATCTGTTGATAATTTCAGTGTTTTGAATGCCTTACATTTAATCTAATTAGATTCCGTATGCGCTCAATTGATGGCATTTGCATAAGTTTCTGACATTTACCTTAATTGGAACCTTATTATGAAACTTTGCTTAAATATGTTCATAAACACTCATGATTGAATTGTGCTTTTCAGGAAACCCTTGAATCTTAAGGACCATTGGCCTTAAACTAGGCTTGCTATCCATGTGAAGGAAGAGCCAAGGATTCATGTAGATCAATACCACTCATTGAAGCAAGGGAAGAAGAATGTTTGCTGAGAATCCCAGTTAAAAATGAAGAAAGTCAGCAACACGACCCATGTCATCAGACACAGGGTGCCCTTTGTACTACTCTGATGCCACAATAAATGTCCAGCCATAAATGTGCACAACACGGCCCATGTCATATGACACGAGGTATGTCGTGTACATCTCTAGTATCTCAAAATAGGTTTGATTCTGAGTAATTTGACAACACGGCCCGTGTCATACGACACGGGGTGTGCCGTGTGGTTCTCTGAGTATCAAAATGTTTGAGTTAGTGAAGGCAAAGTTAGACACGACCTAGGCCATCTCAAATGACACGGCCCGTGTCTGCGAATCAGAAGCTTAAATTCTTATTCTGAAGCAAAATTAGGGGTCCAAAGGTATAAATAGGATATTCTAGGACTCCTAAAGGGAGGTCTGGACTGGAGAACCGTCATGGGACTAAGGAGAAGACCAAGAACAAGGGAGAAGGAGATTAGATCAAAGATTGGAGTCTCGGGTTTGAACAATCGAAGATCAATCATTCCCAACGTTTGGAAACTAGTTTGATCTTTAGTTTTCTTCTACACTTCTATTCTTGACAATGTTTTTCTTCTGATATTCTTTTAGTTTTGAATTTTCCATGGATGGCTAGTTTTCTTATATGGTTAAGGGAAGATGAAATCCTAGTTTTGATTATGTGATTCTTGCATATTTCTTTATATCAATACAATTGTGTTTTTATTCATATATTTTTGTTCTTAATTTGGTATAAAGGTTTTATACTCTTTGCCAATTTCAAAAGTGGTAAAACTAGGATTGCTATGCGCAGTTGCGGTGGTAGGACTAGTGAGGCATATGATCTAAGTAATTTAATCCCGGTGTGTGATTAGATCTTAGTGTGATTGGTTTTCTAAATCTTAATGCAATCAATAGGTATGTGTAAGAGTAGTTGCTTTACAAATAACTATTGATTAGGGATTGATTTGTGCGGTTGCTAAATTAACCCAAAACTTAAGGAAAACAGGGAATTAATCTCACAATCACATAAAAATATAATTGATCATGTTGGTATAAAGGATATGTGGGCTAGCATAATCATATAAATTTAATGGTGGATTCTATCTCTTAACCATTGTCTTTTAATTGATTTTCCAAATCGTATTTACTGTTTTTATTTTGGATTCAATTTTTGTTTTTAATTTTGACAAACAAAACTCTCGTTTTATTGTTTACTATTTTTTAGTGTTTAAATTAGGAATCAATTTATAGTGTTAATTGAATTAGTTCTTTGTTGATCGACCCTTGCTAACTACAACAGGTTGCAAGGTTTTTATTTTTAGTGGAACTTAGCAACTGATTTTCATTCTAAATTTTAATCACAATCCACACCACACCAACCATCATAGGTAATCAGTTATACCACCACTTGTTTTCTTCTGCTCTCCTCAAGTGCCTCGGCCCAAAAGAAACAAAATATGTTCTGGCCGAAATTCATGAAGGAAGTTATGGCCATCACCTCGGAGAAAAGTCCCTAGTACAGAAAACACTGAGGACTGAGTATTATTGGCCTAGTATGAAATATGGAACATGTCCAGAAGTGCTACAAATGTCAATAGTTCCTGACCATTATGTAGCCCCACGTGAAGAGCTAGCTACAATGTTTGTACCCTGGCCTTTTTATTAATGAGGATGGATATCTTAGGCCCTTCTCCGCAAGCCCTAAGATAGGTTAAGTACTTAGTGGTAGCTATGGACTACTTCATCAAGTGAATTGAGGCAGAACTATTATCCACCATCACCTCGACGTGGATACAGAAGTTCATATACAAGAACATTATTAGTAGATTTGGTGTTCAGGAATCTATTCTTACGGATAACGAAACATAGTTTACTAACCAAAAGTTTAGGGATCTCTGATGCGGATTAAATGATGCAAACCCAAGTGCAGATTGTCTCAAGTAATAAATTTCTCAGGAGTCCAAGGTCGATTCATAGGGAATTAATGAAGAAAAATTCTTTGAGGTAAGGAAATGGTTTGTCACAATAATAAAGATATTAAAACTTATTCACAATTAAATTGAAGAATTTGCTTGGGCTAGGAGATCCACTTTTGATAATAAATAAAGGACAAGATTAATTTGTTTTATAACTCAATTGAAATCCACGCACAATGAAGGTTCCAATCAAAAAATAAAACATTCAAAGTCCATTTAGAATTATATACGTAGTTATATTATGATTCCTTTAATTATTTACCAACACCAACAATTGTAAATGGGTTCAAGCATTCATTGTACTAAACCACTTGTCTACAATGAATCAAGAACTCCACTTTATAAGGAGGGCTTCTAATTTAATTAGAAACAAAATACAACACATATAATGACCACTTGATAATATATATTTAAGCATAAGAAAGAAATTAATCTAACCTTTTTTTATTACCAAAAGCTTCACCTCTTCACCCAAGCAAGATGAAAATTAGTTACTCATGAGCAAGAAGAAAGAAAGAGAGAAGAAGAAGAAGAAGATGTTCATAACTTCTATTTACAACAAAAGAAAATTACAACAAGTAAATAACATAAGCATGATCTTGATCTAGAACCAAGATCACCCTAATAGGCAGCTAATGCTACCTTTTATAGAGCATCACAAGTAAAAGATGATAATGAGTGGGACAATGAGTGGGTGGATAATTAAGGAGTGGGTGGATAATTAAGGAGCGGGTGGATGATTGCCAAAAAATGCTTGTCTTCACTTACATAAAATAATTTGGTGCAAAACTCGTACTTGCCGATAGATTTTCAGAAAGTGGTCTGCATGAAAGTTGTAGGACTTTGTCCTGGCTATCAAATGCCCATTTGAACCATCCAATTTGGCCTCCTATAATCTAAGATATGACTCAATCATTGCAACAGCTCAGGCCTAATTTTAGCTCCTCTGTTCTGACTTGCAAGCCCAAATGACCTACTAGACCTCAGAATATCGAAAAGTGTTCTTTATGAAAGTTGTAGATTTAGGTCTTAACTATCAACTTTCAAAATTTCAGCCCATCATCATTTCTATAGACCAAGATATGGCTTGATGAGTACACAAAGGTCAACCTATTAGGATCAGCACTCTGGTTCTTGCTTCAACTCAAATTTGAGTTATCCAAGCTTGTGATATGGCTCTTGAAGTCTCATTATAGTTGTAAGGAATTGTCTTAGCTTTCTTACAAGACCAAAATTACATGAATCTGACATATGTAACTCAAATTATAATCAATTTACTAAACACTGTCGAAAAGATAAAATAAGGCTAATTCATGCAATAATTCTTTCAATGATCCAATTAGGTCCAATATCATAGAATATGACAAAATCAACTTAATTAAACCTAATTGAACCTTAAGAAGCCCAGTGAGAGGGTTATAAAATGTATAAAATATATTGTTATCAAATTCTCCTACACTTAGTTTTTGCATTCCTGGGCAAAACACATAAGACCAAAGCTAGGAAACAAAAAAAAAATAACACAAACTCAAAAGTTAAAAACTCTAAAAGACTCAATGAAACAAGAAGAGTAACCAGAAATTCAAGGGATCAAAGTATTAATGAGGTAACATTTCTTCACATCTCAAACCAACAAGCAAAGAAACTTTAGTTGAAAAGAATGAATCAAGAATGATAAATCCTCACAGAATTCACTCTCAATCTCTCAAGTGTTTAAAAGGTAAGTATTTCACTCTATTCAACCTATGAATAATTGTACTTCCATAAGCTTGCTTATCTTCTACTACTCTGCTACTCAAAACACATGCACACAAAAATCAAGAGGACTTTAGTCAAGGTTGTAATGAGGTCATGGTAAAGGAGAGGGGATAATATGGATATGAGAAGATAAATACCAAAGAGAATAAAAGAGCATTATGATACAGTTAGAGTGGAGAAGATATTTGAGAACATTCATCATAAAGGATAATGACCAATATTTGACTAATGTTTTGTTGATGATTAATCATAAAATGGTGAGTTGAATTCATTGTTAGGCCTAAACCTTCTCCTTCTCTTCTTGTTGTTTCCAAGCATCCATCTTTATTCTAGGTATGGATATGTCACATGTTGTATCAAGAGACTCTGATAATCCTTTGATTGTAGTGGTGGTCAACTCTTTCTTTCTTTTTTCAACATTTTGCATATACACCCCCACACTTGTTCAAGAACAAGGCCAATGCTATCTTATTCCCTAAGGTTAGGTAAAAACATATTTTTTTAAAGGCACGTAATGAGCTAAAAAGAAGGAATGGTCAAATAAACTCAAAGGGGTTACACAAGAAAAAATATACAAGGATGACTATTTGGTCAAAGTAGCTATTTCAAAATGCCTTAATCATATTTATGTATGCATGTGAAAATGTAGCCTACAAAAGAATCAAAGCAAGCTCTAGAGTAACAATTCCATGAGTGAAAAAAAATCACACAAGAAAGAAGAGAATGGTATAGATATTCAATCCATTCATCAATAGACTCAAAATCTCTCAAGGCTTATTTCTATAATTCTCAATTTATCAATTCAACATTCATAACCAAGTATGTGAAATTTAAGACAAAAGACAATTTATTCAATCATGCTATGATCCCTGAATTTCAATTACTTTAAAAGATGTGAGAATTCATTCACTTGAATCATTCAAAGGAAATCAAATGATAAAACTTTGTTACTGCCACAAATCATCACAAAATAATTACTTCCCCAATCTAAATGCGTCTCAGGAGTAATTTACTTCAAAAGTAAAATTACTCCTTACTTTGTCATGCCTAATTGGTTTTGTTGTAGGTTTCTGACATTTATATCACTAAACATATTTCCCAATTTAGATGTGTCTCAGAAGTAAAATTACTCATTACTCTGCCATCATTCATTGGTTTAGTAAATTCATGACAATCATTTCATACTTCCCAAATTTTTTTTTGGGTCAGCTATCCTTATCCTTCCCCCTGACCATATCACAACATTGTCCTCAATGTTAAAGTATAGATGAGTAAAGGATAGAAGATATTACATGTTGGAGAAATCTAACACAAATTTAAACAGAAACAAAGTACGATAAATAAAATCAAAGGTAAAGGAAAGTTATAAACAAAGTGACAAATCTGGCTGTCTTTTCATGCTGCTTCCCTCACTGCTTCTGGCTGACCAATCTATCTGAGTTATTGCTAGATCAGGTTTATAGACAAAAGTTTCTAATTTATTAATCAACTCATCAACAGTGGAAGCAGAGATAAGAAGTAGTCTTGCCGCTGGTGTGATAAATTTCTGTTCCACAACTTTGTTAAGAAAAAATAACAAAAGATCAAGGAAATTATTAACATCCAACAAATCTATGAGTTTATGGTGGATGTTCAGTTGGGCCCAAGAGACAATTTGAAAAACTTCTTCCAAAGTACCAAAACCACCTGGTAAGGCAATGAATGCATCAGAGTTGTCAAGCATTATCTTCATTCGCTCATGTATAGATGATACCTTAAGTTCTTCCCCAATTGTCTTTCCAGTGATGTTCCGTTGAGTTAAAGGTCCATGAATGACACATAAAACCTGACTGTCTCCTATATATGCAGCAAGTGATATAGCCCCCATTAACCCACGGCAACCCCCCTCATATACAACATGAATATTCCTCGCAGCAAGTATTCGACTAAGAGTGGTTGCTGCATTTATAAACTCTAAATTATTCTCATACTTAGACCCACGAAATACATAGATATTTTTAAGTTGAGGAACAAAAACACCTTCTATTTTTATTCTCACTTTCCCTTTGAATGATTCTGAGTTGGAGGAAAGTGGGGAAAATTAAGTGTTTAAATAGGAAAAAGAATGGAAAGGGTAATAATAACACCTATAAGGGTAGGTTGGCTGTTGTTAGAAAAGTTTGACATTAAGAAACACCTTTTTTTGTTTTGTTTTGTTTTTGATTTTGTTTTAGTTTTTTTTAACTTCAAGAAAACCATCACGGAAAAGAAGTCTAGAAATTCCTGAAAGACCCTACTTAAAGGATCGTCTATCCAAAACCAAAATATAGCAAAATCATACAAAGATAAAAGAAATATAATAGCAAATGATGACATACATTTATATACAATTTTCATGACATATCTTTATATTGCGTGTCAGGAGTGCAGTAGTGGCATATCTTTATACTGTGTGTCACCAGTGCAGTAGACATTCACGTCCGTTTATTCAAAGAAAGGAGAAAGAATAAACTATCGTGGGTTTCCATCCTGCGTTTGGAACCTGGAGAGCTCATACTTGGGCTCGTAACATCAACAAAGATGCTAAAATCTAAAACTCATAATATCCAAGATCCAGAACGTCCCATCCCAGGCCGCTGAGAGTTCTTCTAATAAAAGAGAGGATTAAGCTCAGATGCCTCATATGCTTTGCCAGCCACGAGTTACTTCTCACTAATAACCAGAGTGGGACGCTTCCACCTGTCCATCAACTCCACAGTGCCTAGATAGTAAACATTGGGTTATGGAGTGCGGCTCTCTACAAAGCATGTTACACGAACCTTTTTTAAAGACCAGCGTGCAAAGGTCCACCCGAGTCAATGATAGGTCAGCCAATGGCTAGGGCTCCACAACTCTGGATTGCTCTTGTTCAAAAAAATTTTTTCTTTTCTTTTTTTAAAGAAGAACATGAAGAAGAAGATAATATGTACTGGTTGTTGTGGATATGGCTCACATCTACCTCTCAATTTTTCAGGGAATAGGTGTAGACGAGAATTATAAAGTAGAATTTTTTGACCAATTTCAAAAGATTTTCTCAAAATTGACTTGTCATGAAAAGCTTTTGTTCTAGCTTTATAAATCTTTGAGTTTTCATATACATCATTTCTCAATTCCTCAAGTTCATTTAATTGTAATTTGTGTATCTTGCAAGCATTATCAAGCTTTAGGTTGAAAGCTTTAATGGCCCAACATGCTTTATGTTCCAATTCTATAAACAAGTGACAAGGTTTTTCAATGACTAACCGATATGGTGACATGCCCAAAGATGTTTTGAAAGTAGTACGGTAAGCTCAAAGTGCATCGTTTAGTCTTAAAAACTAATCTTTACGATTTGGGTTGACCATTTTTTTCCAAAATTTGTTTAATCTCCCTATTTGCCAATTCAACTTGTCTATTTGTCTGAAGGTGATAAGGGGTGATAATTTTTTGTGTAATACCATATTTCTTCATTAAAGATTCAAAAGGTTTATTGCAAAAATGTGTTCCCCCATCATTGATGATAACTCGAGGGATTCCAAATCGACACAACACATTTTCTTTTAAAAATTTGAGAATATTTTATGATCATTGTGTCGGCATGGAATCGCCTCAATCCATTTTGAAACATAATCAACTGCAACCAAAATATACACAAATCTAAATAAGGATGGAAATGGCCCATGAAATCAATTTCCCAACAATTAAAAATTTCAATGACAAGCATAGGGTTCAGAGGTATCATGTTTCTTTTTTAAATGAAGCCCAAGTTCTGAAAGTTTTCACAACTTTTGCAAAAAGTATAGCAGTCCTTAAATAAAGTGAGCTAATAAAATCCACATTGCAAGATTTTTATAGCTATTTTCTTTGAAGAAAAGTGACCTCCACATGCTTTTGAGTGAAAAAATTTAATGACACTATCTACCTCACTGTCGGGCACACATCTCCGAAAGATTTGGTCAGGACAATATTTAAACAAGTATAGGTCATCTCAATAAAAAAATTTCACCTCTGTCAAACATTTCCTTCTATCTTGGTGTGTCGATTGAGGCGACATCTTTCCTGTTACAAGAACGTTGACTATGTTAGCAAACTAAGGCATGCAATTGACAAAAAATAAAAATTCATCGGGAAAAGAATCATTCATGGGTATGTTATCAAAAGGTAAGCCTGTTGTAAGTCTGGACAAATGATATGTGACAATATTTTCGGCTCCTTTCTTATCTTTTATAGTGATGTTAAATTCTTGAAGCAACAAGATCCACCGTATCAATCTTGGCTTGGCATCCTGCTTAGACATCAAATATCTAACTGTAACATGGTCGGTGAAAATCACAATAGAAGAACTAATTAAATAAGATCAAAATTTATCCAGTGCAAATATTACAGCAAGTAGTTCTTTTTCAATAGTGGTATAATTCGTTTGTGCACTATTTAAAGTTCTACTTGCGTAACAAATCACATGAGGCTTACCTTCCTTTCTTCGGCCTAAAACATTGCCCACAGCAAAATCACTAGCATCACACATCAACTCAAAAAGCAAAGACCAGTTAGGAGATTGCAAGATAGGAGCAAATGTCAGAAGACCAATTAATTTTTCAAAAGATTTTTGACATTCTTGAGTCCAATCAAATGGTGCATCTTTCAATAGAAGATTACATAATGGTCTAGATATGACATTAAATTTTTTTATGAATCTTCTGTAAAATCCTGCATGTCCTAAAAAAAAACGAACTTCTCTGACTATTTTTTAGGAGGGCAAATGGGTAATTAATTCAACTTCGGTCTTATCAACTTCAATTCCTTTAGAAGATATCACATAACCTAACACTATTCCTGAGGTAACCATGTAATGACATTTTTCCCAGTTTAGCACAAATCCTTTTTCTTCGCATCTTTAAAGAACTTTTTTCCAAATTATCAAGAAATTTTTAAAAGAATTTTCAAAAACTATCAGGTCATCCATGAAAACCTCTAAATAATGCACAATCATGTCACTAAAAATACTTAATATGCATCTTTAGAATGTTGTTTGAGCATTACAAAGGCCAAAAGGCATTCTTCTATATGCAAAAGTACCAAAAGGACATGTAAAATTGGTCTTTTCTTGATCCTCCAATGCAATTGGTATTTGATTATAACCTGAATAACCATCAAGAAATTAGTAGTATGGATGTCCTGCTACCATTTCTAGAATTTAATCAAGAAATGGCAAGGAGAAATGATCTTTCCTAATAATAGCATTTAATTTTCTAAAATCAATACACATACGCCAACTAGAAGAGACTCGCGTAGGTATTAATCCACATTTATCATTTTCAACCACTGTTATTCCAGATTTCTTAGGCACAACTTGTGTAAGGCTTACCCATTGGCTATCAGAGATAGGATAGATAATTCTAACATCAAGTAATTTAAGAACTTCAGCTCTAACTACCTCTTTCATGTGTGGATTTAATCTTCTTTGAGGTTGTTGAGATATTTTAGCATTATCCTCTAAATGTATTCAATGTGTACAAATTAATGAATTAATACTTTTTATGTCCTTTAATGTCCATCCAATTGCACTTTTATGCCTTTTAAGTACTTTTGTTAACATACCTTCTTGTTCTTCAGTAAGGGACGAGGAAATTACCACTAGAAAGCTTTGCTCTTCTCCCAAATATGTGTACTTCAACCCAACAGGTAATGACTTTAGTTCCAGTGTGGGTACTTTTTCATGGGTATTATTATTCATGGATTTTAACTCTTCAAATCTTAGCTTCCATCCCTTGTACTCCATTACCTGTGTACAATCAAGCAAAAAACATGTTTCAGAGATATCATTATTTAATTACATGTATGAATCAAATGAATTGACTAAACAAATTTATAATGGGTCAGAAGAACTCCTTGTTTGAAGATGATCATCTACGATGGATTCAATTCCTTCAACTTCCTCATTTTCATCAATAACTTCCTATGGTTGCTTGCATATGTTAAAAACATTGAGCTCCAGTGTCATATTTCCAAATGTTAGTTTCACCACTCCATTTCTGCAATTTATCAAAGCATTAGATGTTACAAAAAATAACCTAAAATAACAGGAATTGACTTACAACTATCAACCATAGGTTCAGTATCCAAGACAATAAAATCCACAAGATATCTGAATTTATCAACTTGTACCAAAACATCTTCCACTATTCCTCTTAGAATTTTAATTAATCTATCAGTAAGTAGAAGAGTTACATAAGTTAGTTTTAACTCACCCAAGTTGAGTTGCTGATAAACTAAATATGGAAGCAAATTGACACTAACACCAAGATCAAGTAAAACTTTTTCAATTTTATGTTCTCCAATAATGCATGAAACTGTAGGACAACCAGGGTCTTTATATTTCAACGCATTATTATTCTAAAGAACGAAGCTTGCTTGTTCAGCCAAAAATGCTTTCTTTTTTCGCATTTAGTTTCCTTTTAACAGTGCACAAGTCTTTCAAATATTTGGCATAAGAAGGAATTTGTTTGATAGCATCCAACAGAGGAATATTGACCTTCACTTGTTTCAAAATTTCAAAAATTTCAGTGTTATGGTTTAATTTCCTTGAATTGCTTAATGTTTAGGAATTTGGTCTCCTTTTGGTCAACTTCTTCATTTTCTTGGGATATTGGTTCATCTTCTTTCTCACAAGGTTCAGGAATTTGTTTTTCAACAACCTTTCCACTCCTAAGAGTTATCACTGACTTAATCCATTTGTTAGTTTTCTAAACTAGTCTGATTTAGACTGTATTGACCCTTGGGATTTGGTAGAGGTTGAGAAGGAAATTTTCCTTTCTCGTGAATGGTGAGTGTGGAAGAAAGTTTAGGAAGGGTTTATTTTATGTCAATCATGGTTTGATTGTTTTGTTTTTTAATGGTCTCTTGCTTTTCTATGAATGCATGCAGTGTTTCTTCAAGGTTTTTCCTATGTGATGGGACATAAGGTGCATATCCTTGAGAATTTCGAGAGTCCTGTTGTGCCTGAGGAGGTAGTGGTTGCATGAATTATGACTGATTATTATTCCTCCAGTTGAAGTTCGGGTGATTTCTCCATCCCGGATTGTATGAATCTGAAAAAGAAGAAGTAAATGACTTTTTAAAATTATTCATTACATTTACTTGCTCATGTACAACTTTAAAAATAGGAATCTTAGGACATTCATGTGTTAAGTGTCCTAAGTCATCACAAATGTCATAAATTTCTTCATTTTGCACAGATTTGATTTCTTTTGCTTTTCCTAATTCCATGGCTTCAACCTTTCTAGCCAAACTGGCAAACTTACCATTTATATCTTTCTCTTGACTCAGTTGATGTTTTCCTTTATTAACACTTGCAAGGTTAGATCTAATTGAATTTTCAGAAATATTAGTACCATGCCAAGATTGAAAAATTTCAGCCAAGTGGTTTAAAAAGTCTAAAGCTTCATCAGGTTCTTTATCAAGAAACTCACCATTGCATATTGTTTCCACAAATTATTTAGTTTCAGGTGTTAAACCTTCATAAAAGAAGCTTATAGTGTGTCATTTTTCAAAATCATGATGTGGGCAAGAATTTAGGTAGGGGTAAGGGGTGGTCCCTATTACGCAGACTGAGGCAGTAGATAACGTCTTCCTTAAGGATCATCTTGATAGCTAAACAACACTCTAAATCGATCCTAGAATTACCCCAAAGTGCAACCAAACCATCCAAGTCATGCTCAAAGAAATGGGCTATCGCCATGATAAGCCACCTACAACAATTGTGCCCGATTGGGCTCTACCCACCTTAAGCAGATGCCTAGCCAGAAAAGAGCTTGTGTCCATTTTAGCATTATTAAGGATGGCCCACAGAAAAATAAGTTCGTCAACACGGACATTGCCATCACTATCCCCACGCCTAAATAAAGTATGAGCCATGATACGGTGTAGATAACGGAGGCAAGGATTTGGCATAAAGGATGCTTTACAATTTGAGGAATCAAACGTGCCAGATCCATGAGAAATCTTAGCCTAAAAAGATGTTACAAAAAATCCACGTGGGTGCCTCCTATCCCCCCAACAAGTAACCCAAAAATCTCATTAAATTCTGCCAAGTTGAGGCAGTGGTCATTATTGAATAACTGAAAAGTGATTTTGCCTTCAGTACATCCCTCCCCCTGAATAATATTAGCCTCAATAGAACAAAGGAACTCCAGTGTAAGCTCAGTGTATGTGGGGTATTTTAAATTTAGAAAATTAGTCCACCCTGCCCTTTCAAGCATCCAGTCAAAGTTATCCCGCAAGCCTAAGGTATCTAAGACAGTGTCATCCATATACCTAGTGCTAACAATTTGTCTAGTCACAAGCACATTATACCTATCCCTCTGCTCATTATTTTTAAAGTGAAAGCCATGGGAATTAGGGGGATTACCTCTTGGAGCTTCAGTACCTCTGCCCTGGGGCCTTGAGCTTGAAGCTCTTTCTGTTCTCTGGCACTTGGGTTTCATTCTGCTTAACCAAACTACAATAGCAACAGCACAACAAAAATCCCCTCTTTTTTAAAGCAATCCATGAAATTGGGAGAGGGTTTATCAAATTTGGGGTTTTCCAAAATTGAAGGAATTAGTGGTTGGGTAGAGGTTAGGGAGGTTAAAAATGGTAGAAAAATAGAAGAAAATGGTGGTTTGTGGAGAAAAAGGGTGATTTTGAAGGTTTGGGTATGGTGGGTTATAGTAGTATGGTGGAGAAGAAAGGAAGAGAAGGAGGAAGGATGCGGTGTGGAGGGGAAGGTTTGAGAGTATGGGTAAAGGTGGTTTATGAGTGGTTGTGAGGGAAATGAGGAGTAATGGAGGTTTAGGGTAATGGGTATGGAAGTAGAGGGAGAGAGGAAGGAGATGAGGGTAGAAGGAAATGGTGGAATGAGGAAGAAGAAAAGGGGGTCGTGGATTTTAAAATCCCACATCTGGGATGATCCACGACCGTGACTATATCCACGGCCAGGCCGTGGACGTTGCTGACGTTTTTTTTTTGAACCGTGAAGTCCATGGCCATGGTTGGATCTATGGCATGGCCGTGGATCTCTCTGACTTCACCCTTTTTTTTTTTGCCTCTTGAATTCCACAGCCATGGTTGGATCTATGGCCAGGACGTGGATTTCTCTGACTTTTACATTTTTCTTCTGATCTTCAATCCATGGCCATGGAATTTTCCATGGTCTGGGTGTGGAACTTTCTGACTTCACTCTCCTTCTAAATGTAGCTTCAAAAAAGGGTCAAACCTGGACAAAATCCATGAGACAAACATCAAACCAACAATCTAACATACAAAATTAAAAGAAAAAGAGGAAATAAAATGAAGGAAAAACCAAGGAAACTTGGGTTTCCTCCCAAGAAGCGCTTGTTTAAAGTCATTAACTCGACTCCTGTTCATTCATCCTTCTACAGCTAGGTCATGGAGGGCAATGTTCATCCTCTTCTCAAGCTGCTCCTTCACTAGATAATGCTTCAATCTCTGACCATTAACCTTGAAAATCCCTCGCTGTTCATTCCAAACCTCCACTATGCCATAGGGAAATACTTTCTTCACTAAGAACGGCCCAGACCACCTCGACTTTAGCTTTCCAGGAAAAAGTTTCAATCTAGAATTGAAAAGAAGCACTAATTCTCCTTCATGAAACTCTCTACAAAGAATATGCTTATCATGCCACCTCTTGGTTCTTTCTTTGTATGATTTGGCGGTCTCATAAGCATCCAATCTCACCTCATCAAGCTCATGAAGTTAAAGCTTTCTCCTTTCTCCCGCCGCTTTTAAGTCAAAATTTAGAAGTTTGATAGCCCAAAAGGTTTTATGTTCAAGCTCAACGGGCAGATGGTAAGGCTTCCCATAAATCAATCGAAAGGGTGTCATCCCAATCGGAGAATTGTAAGCAGTGCGGTAAGCCCAAAGAGCATCATCGAGCTTCAATGACCAATCCTTTCTTGATCTAGAAACAGTTTTCTCCAGAATATTTTTTATCTCTCGATTAGACACCTCCACTTGGCTAGAAGTCTGAGGATGGTAAGGCGTACCAACCTTATGAGTGACTCCATATTTCTTTAAGAGGTTCTCAAACTGCCTCTCAATGAAGTGTGAACCTCCATCACTAATCACAGCCCTAAGAACTCCAAACCTCGGGAAGATGATCTTCTTGAATAACTTGATCATAGTCTTTGCATCACTTGTTGGGGATGGAATGGCCTCCACCCACTTGGATACGTAATCAACAGTCACAAGAATGAATTTATTGTTGCAAGAGGATGGAAAAGGGCCCATGTAGTCAACTCCCTAAACATCAAAGATCTCTACCTCAAGAATAGTATTCATAGGCATCTCATGCCTCTTGGAGATACTTCCAGCTCTCTGACATGGATCACATGATAACACAAAATTCCGAGCATCCTTGAAAATATGAGGCCAAAAGAAGCCAGACTGAAGAACTTTTACTGCCGTCTTGGAAGCACTAGCATGTCCTCCATAGGATGCAGAATGACAACAACTCAATATACTCGACACTTCTTCCTCTGAGACACACCTCCTATAGATAACATCAGCACACCTCCAGTATATGTATAGGTCATCCCACATAAAACACTTCAGATCTGAGAAATTTTTTTTCTTCTACTGATAATTAAGCTTGGGAGGTAGAACTTTGCTAACCAAGTAGTTTGCATAGTCAGCATACCAAGGAGCATTTGCCGCAGAAAGCACAAACAATTGCTCATCGGGGAAAGAATCATCAATAGGTAATTCACTTTCCCCAATCACAGGTTGCTCAAGCCTGGATAAATGATCTACCACTTGATTCTCTGTTCCTTTTCTATCCAGAATTTTCAAATCAAACTCTTGTAGAAGAAGGATCCAACGAATAAGTCTAGGCTTTGCTTCCTTCTTGCTCATGAGATGCCTCAGTGCCGAGTGGTCAGTGTACACAATCACCTTTAACCCCACTAAATAGGACCTGAACTTCTCAAAGGTAAAGACTACCGCTAGCAATTCTTTCTCTGTAGTGGCATAGTTTGCTTGAGCTCCATCAAGTGTCTTGCTGGCATAGTAAATTGCATGCACTTTCTTGTCTTTTCTTTGCCCCAACACAACTCCTACGGCATAGTCATTGGCATCACACATGACCTCAAATGGTAGATTCCAATCTAGTGTTTGCAAGATGGGGTCAGTAATCAAAGCGTCTTTCAACCTGCTAAAGGCATTCAAAC
Source organism: Ormosia emarginata (assembly GCA_029884605.1). Lineage (NCBI taxonomy): Eukaryota > Viridiplantae > Streptophyta > Magnoliopsida > Fabales > Fabaceae > Ormosia > Ormosia emarginata. The sequence goes on along the minus strand of JAQQTP010000015.1, from coordinate 1,059,271 downwards.
AGTCACAATCAAAATTAAATGAGACATCTTTTACTAAGAGATTAGACAAAGGTTTAGCAATTTTAGAAAAATATCTAATGAATCTCCGGTAAAAATCGGCATGTCCCAAGAAACTACGCACTCCCTTCACATTCACCGGTGGAGGCAATTTCTCGATTACTTCAATTTTTGCCTTATCCTTCTCAATTCCTTTTCCAGAAACCAAATGTCCAAGTACTATGCCCTCTTGTACCATAAAATGGCACTTTTCCTAATTCAAAACAAGATTTACTTCTTCACATGTCTGTAAAATCTTAGACAAATTGGACAAACAATCGTCAAAGTTAGTTCCATATACTGAAAAATCATCCATAAAAACTTCCATAATGTTTTCAATAAATTCAGAAAATATTGCAGTCGTGCATCTTTGGAAAGTAGTAGGGGCATTACATAAACCAAAAGGTATTCTCCTATAGGCAAAAGTGCCATAGGGGCAAGTAAATGTAGTTTTCTCCTGGTCACTAGGATGGATAGGGATTTGGTGAAATCCCAAATAGCCATCTAAGTAACAAAAGTATGTATACCTAGCTAGCCTCTTATGCATTTGATCAATGAAAGGTAGGGGGAAATGATCTTTCCTAGTTACATTATTCAACTTCCTATAATCAATGCACATCCTCCAACTTGTGACTGTCCTAGTGGGAATCAATTGATTTTTCTCATTTTCAATTACAGTCATCCCCCATTTCTCAGGAACCACATGCACAGGACTAACCCATTCACTATCAGAAATTGGGTAAATCACCCTAGCATCAAGCAACTTAAGAGCCTCTTTTTTAACAACCTCTTTCATGTTAGGATTCAACCTACGTTGATGCTCAACAGAGGGTTTATGGTCAGATTCCATCAATATTCTATGCATGCAAAAGAAAAGATTTATGCCTTTAATATCATCAAGAGTGTATCCTATGACCTTCGTATGCATTCGAAGAGCTCTAAGCAGTTTATCAGTCTCTAACTCATTCAAGCTAGCACTAACAATGACTGGATAAGAAGAATTGAGACCAAGAAACTCATACCTGAGAGTGGAAGGAAGGGTTTTAAGTTCTACCTTAGGAGCCTTTTCCTCTTCCCAATCTTCAGACTTAGGCTTTGGCTCGAGCCTTTCCACTTTGACTTTGTAAGGCAGAATTTTTGAGGTTGCCTCCAACAAGCGGGCATACTTGGCTACCTCACCTTCAGAATCACATGAGTCGCCACCAACCAAACATCTTTCCAATGGATCTTTAAAATGAATCTTAGTGGATTTTTCTTTCACCACCTGGTGCAATAAATCAATCCTGCAACAAGAGTCCTCAAAAGAAGGTTGTTTAATAGATTTAGAAAGATCAAACTCAACCTTATTATCACCAACAATTAAAGACAATTTGCCATTTTTAACATTAATTATAGCACTAGCAGTAGCTAAGAAAAGCCTACCAAGAATAATGGGGATTTAGGAATCCTCCTCCATTTCAAGCACAACAAAATCAGCAGGTATGAAAAACTTACCTACCCTAATAGGAACATCCTCCAAGATGCCTACTGGGTACTTGACGGACCGATCCGCCAACTGAAGTGAAATAGTTGTGGGTTTTAGCTCACCCACCTCTAACTTCTTACACACAGAAAAGGGGCATAAGACTAACACTAGTCCCCAAATCACACAGAGTTCTATCAAAATTTGTGTTACTAATCAAATAAGGAATAAAGAAGCTACTTGGATCTTTTAGCTTAGAAGGCAATTTATTTTGAATTAAAGAACTGTACTCCTCGGTTAGAGCTACGGTCTCATATTCCTCAAGCTTTCTCTTATTAGACAAAATGTCCTTAAGAAACTTAGCATAGGTAGGCATTTGTTTCAATGCCTTAGTGAAGGTTATATTAATGTACAATTTCTTTAGGACCTCTAGGAACTTCCCAAATTACCTATCTAGCTTGGCTTTAGCTAATCTTTGAGGGAAGGGAACTGTGGGTTCATAAGGTTTAGGGGGTACATACTTAGACACCTTTTCATTATTTTCCTCCTCTTCTAAGGGTTGTGTCTTAGTCTCTTTTTCCTCATTCCCCTTATCATTGTCACTCTCCTCATTACCCTTGGAATCCTCCAATTTCTTTCCACTTCTCAAACTCACAGCCTTGCAGTATTCATTACCTGGATTTATTTCAAGTTGACTAGGAAACTTACCTTGTTGCCTATGTGAAGTGCTTGCTTGTTGGGCAATCTGAGTTTCCAACATCTTGTTATGAATGGCCAAATTGTCAACCTTAGCTAACAGCTCTTTAATTGCCTCAGTCACAACTTGCCCATGCTGCCTAAACTCCTCATTCTGCTTAGATTGACTCTCAACAAAATTCTCTAGAAGAGACTCAAGTCTAGATTTTTGTACATGTTGGAATCCAGAAGAGGGTTTAGCACTATCTTGCCTAACTTGGTATTGATTATTCCGGTAAGAGAAGTTGGGATGTGACCTCCAACCGGGGTTGTAAGTTTGGGAATAAGGATCATTCCTCCTCTTTTGGTTGAAGTGGTGGAAATTGTGGCATGATTCCACTTGCTCCACTGGTACACCTTGTGAGGAGCCAATCCCAACTTGGCATTCAGCACCCATGTGTCCCTGTGCTCCACAAATCTCACAAAAATTGTTAGAGGCACCTATGGCATTTACATGAGCTTTTTCAAGTATGTCAAAACGTTTATTCAAAGAATCAAATTTTGACATAATTAAATCAACTCCGTCTACCTCAGACTTACCTCCCGAGAGTTTTCTCGGGTTATTACCTCTTTCATTCGCCCATTGGTGATGATTCGAGGCAATACTCTTAATGTTCTCATAAGCTTCTGTCAGTCTTCTGTTCATCAAAGCTCCACCAGCTGCAGAGTCTAGAGACATCTTCGAAGAATATTCTAGCCCATTATAGAAGGTGTGGATGATCAACCATTTTTCTAACCCATGGTGTGGGCAGGCTTCCAGTAAAGCCTTATATCTGTCCCAAGCTTCCGACAATGACTCTCTATCTTTCTAAACGAAGCTTGTGATCTGGGTCCTAAGATGAGCAGTCTTTGAAGGTGGAAAGAATTTGTTCATGAAAGCTTGCTCCAGTTGGTCCCAAGAAGTGATTGTCTCAGTGGGAATTGACTTCAACCAAGCTCTAGCTCTATCTCTCAATGACAATGGAAATAGGCGGAGACGAATAGCATCAACAGAAGCACCTTCAATCTTGAGAGTCTCACAAAACTCTAAGAACATATCCATATGATCATTTGGGTCCTCTGATGGCAATCCTCCAAACTGGTTCTGCCTTATCATAGAAAGTAAGGCAGGAGGTATGGTGAACTGTCTAGCTTTAATGTCTGGCCGAGCAATTCCAGAACGCAAACCCCGAGCATTAGGGGATGCATACTCTTTAAGCGGTCTATTATCAGTAGGTGCAGCCATGACAAGCGTTGGCTCAAGTATTTCTCTCACTCTTTGCCTTTGTTGTCTTCTCCTTCTACGAAAAGTTCTTTCAATTTCAGGATCTGCTTCTTCAAGGGTCCTGGAACGTCTAATACTTTGCATAAACAAGAGAAATTACCTGCAGAGAGTCAAAGAGAAAATAAGAAAGTAGTAAAAAGGTTTAAAATAATCAAATTAAAAATTAAACTGATATTAAAAAAAAAACACAGTCCCCGATAACGACGCCAAAAACTTGGTGTGTGAAATCCGCAAGTGTACAGTTTCGTTGTCAAGTAATAAAAAGATCGAATCCACAGGGACTATGTCTATGAATACCAATTAATTAATTAATTCAATTAATTAAACAAAAAGGGAATATAATTGTTGATTAATAAGAACGTAGTAACAAAGCAATTAAATAAATGAATATCAAAATGCAAATTGAGAACAAAAATAGCAAGTTGTTAAGAAATGTTTTCAGATTTAAGAAAGCTTCCAGGATTGGGGATAACCACGATGATACAAGACTCCTAATTGACAATCCTTTTATTAAAACTGAAATTCAATTAAAGGTGAATTATCCTAAATTAGTTAATGTTCTTTCTCAAGAGACAAGAACCATGCCTAATTAAACCAATTCCTACTCTCGTGGTAATTGAATCTAAATTGAACCCATTATGCTTTATGGTAATTCATTAAATCCTTGAAAGGCTAAACCTACTCTCGTGATTTAGACTTTAAGTTCAATTCTTATGGTTCCAACACCTAGGTTCACCTGTCAGTACGTCCCTAGATATCTATAAGATGCAAATAAGTGGCCAGCGAATTCACATGAATAAGCACAATAAGGATTGAATCAAAGAACATTCAAGATTAATAAAAGGGGTAAACAAAGTCAATTAATCATCATCAATGTATCAAAGGGCATTGCCTAATCCCAGAAACAAAAGAAACTACTCAAACATGGAGAAGAAGAAACAAGAAATCAAATTCAAAAACATATCCAAACCCGTAATCCAAGAGAGAACAGAGGAAGATGAAGATCAAGAGCCTTCCAATGTGCCTCCTTCTAAACCAATTTCAAACCCTAATATTGTATTCAGAACATCTATATATACCCTCGGGGTCTAAACTGATCCAAGCCCATAAAAAGGAAGAAAAACGAACTTAAAAATCTGACACGGACAGCGATCCACGACCTTGGATCATTCCACAGCCAGGCCGTGGAACTTGCTGTCTGAGTTCCACGGCCGTGGATCATTCCACAGCCAGGCCGTGGAATTCTCTAGAACTTCCCTTTTGCTTTTTTTTACGCAGCTGCTCGATCCATGGCCGTGGGGAATTCCACAGGCAGGCCGTGGATCTCTCTGGAGTGAGCTTTTTGTCCCAAATTGCTATCATTTAAGCTCTAACTTTAATTATGCAAGCTTTCCATCCATTTCAAGGCCAATTAAGCATCAATCCTGCACAACAACACCAAAAACACCGCAATTATCCGAACTAAGGGAAAAACAAATAAAAAAGGAAACTAAAATGCCTAAAATGCATAAAAATGTATGCAAAACAAGAACAAAATATGATGTTGTTTCACATACATCACTTTCCCAAGCAACACTACCAGTAGGTTGTTCATTAGATGTCTCACCATTGCTCAACTTTTCTTTCATCATGTCCTGATCACAATTAAGATAACAATTTATGACATACTCAAATTCATATAAAAATATTTAAAATAATTTGAATACTACACATACTGAACTTGTGAAGGATAAAATTGCATAAAAAATCTTACAACTGTCCTTGCAGACTCCTCATCCAATAGTCTACCATGATTACGCTTTGTATAAGTTAATATGTAAATTTTTGCCAGTTGAGGCTCTATCCCATTTGTTATCATCAACCCTAAAATCTTCTTGTCTGTAATTAGTTTCTTCAACACAATTTGACACATCTATTGGCTCCCCATGACAAAACCAAGTATCATATGATGGTATAATTCTATTAACCATAAGGTGCTCATATGCCGTTGCCCGATTTACTGAATAATGGAGCACACATTCTTTACATAGACATGGAATTGTTTCTCCATCATGTTTTTCATGAAAAGCATGGTCTAAAAACTTCTTTACTCCATCCAAATATTCTTTACTAACTCTATCACAATCCATCCATCTCCCACTGCTAGAATTGTCCATGACCATGCAAGAAATCTTATACTATTTAACAAAATGGTTGCAACATGGTTCAATGATACAATACCAACAAAATACAAATACAAATATGATTACATAGCTAAAAAATGACCTTTAGATAATAAAAAGTGCAACATTTAAAACCATCCAAGCAAGTCAATAGTTGACATCTTCATATACCATACATTGCACATATGAAAACAACATAATAGTTTCTTCAAAACAATTAAACATGCCATAATACCACCCAAAAGCAAAAAACTTGAAATTGAGGCAAAATCAAAAGCCAAACACATTTTCAATTTAATAGTTGTCAATTCACATAGAAGGCCAATCAAATTAACTCAGTTGGTATAAAGTGGAGTTATCTCTATTTTTGGTTCTCTACATATGAAGAATAATACCAGGTTTCAATGTATAAAGAGGAAATTATAAGTTCTCTCACTGATAAATAATATATTAGGTTCTGAATGCATAAATCATGAAAAGCAAAAAAGTCTAAGACATACAAATAAACTCATAGCTTTTCTTTTCATATCTTTGATTTTCTCAAAACTAATTATAAAGCAATGAAAATAATCATTAGTTTCTTTCCCTGTGTTTATTTCTAGGTTGCATCCTTTACTGGGGAAAAGCAAGCAGTATCTAGTTATAGCAAATATCTTGTAGATGATTACCAATCATGAGCTCTAATGTTAGTACAAAGATTTAATGCAAATTTTCCTATGATTTAAGGGTGAATACACCCTTACTTGCTCACTTTACAAATAAACTCATTTTAAAAGAACTTGTCCTCTCAAAAAAAAAACCCAAAACATGAGAATTTATAAATGTGCTTATCTTCCCCCCATTTTGATACATAAAACAAATGAATATATTAGCCACAAGAAACTCATTCAGAAACATCTTCTATGATCTTAAACAAACAACAAGATTAAGTTTTAACAACACCCAAAAAGGCAATAAGTTTTACAAAAGAAGAAGGGGGTATTGATGCATAATACATGGTGTTTGGGATCCACAGACTTGCTATCTGAGTTGTTTAGAAGAGAGAAAGTAGCAAATATCAAGCCTAACCAGGATATTGATGTCTACAAGAAGGTGAGAAAAATAAGCTATTATCAATCTTTATTGCAATAAAAGAAGCTAATTTTTTTTAAAAAATAAAAATTTAAGTAATAGATTTAGTGTGTGTTTGGATTAACTTTGAAAAAAATATTATTCAGTAATTGATTATATATATAATTGATTTTCTTTAAAATCGATTACGATAAAATTAGTTCATTATTTGGATATATTAACTGTAAAGTGTTTTAAAATATTACTATCTTTGCATTTTATTAGCTTCTGATATAACAGGCAACTGTAGCTGCTTGTTATGGGCAGAGATAGCTCCTTGCTTTTCTAATTTCCTTCTTTCTTGCTCTATAGTTGTATCTGTCTCTATATTTTTGTGTTTCCAATTACTATAATTGGAGCTTGGCTCCTTGGTTTTCCTACCATTTTCTATTGTTAATACCAGTATTTATCAGAAACATTTGCAGGTAAGACTTTATATTGAATAATAATAAATTAGACACTATTGCAAAGTAGCAATTAGGGTGCTAGCTAGAGTTGCAATCGGAAAGAATAAATTTCAGAAGGAATAAAATGTTTAGAATGTAGTTTTAGGTGGGAAACATCCAAGTAAAAAATGTCTCACTAGATCCAGTCAAGTTTTACCTGAAATAGAGACATATTTTCCCTATTATAAGTTGTAATTTCCTTAAATAAAATATAACAAAAACAACAAATAGTCTAACCACAAGAATGCCTAGCATGCAACTAGTGTCTTCACCAACAAACTAAAGAAAGTATCAAATATTTTTTTTTGATAAAAGAAGAAATTTTTATTAGAGAAAGAAAGAGATAAAAGAGATAGAAGGAAAGTATCAAATATTAATCAAATATGTTTGGTCATAGTTTGAGAGTGAGAATTCAAAGAAAGTAACTGTACTTCTACTTGTACTACTAAATGAAGCTATAACATATCCTAAATCTTAGTTTTAACTGAACACTTTTGGAGCTAACCAAAATTAAGTTTTCTTAAGTTTAAATACCTTACCTCTCTTGAAGAATTTTCTATTTCTAACTGTCCCAAGATTTCCTATTTACCCAAACAGGGCCTTCCTTCCTCACTTTTGGAGCTATATATTCAAGACTGCCCTCTGCTGAAACAACAGTGCAGGAAAGATAAAGGGACAGACTGGTTGAAGATTGCTGACATCCCTTATGTTGAGATTGATGGCAAATTTATATATGACTCAGATGATGGGGATTGGACTTTCACTAACTTTATCTCAAGGTAATAGAAGATAAATTAATTGTTACTTCTTCAACCTTATTATTTGGCATTAACTATATCATTCGCTATACTGTTTTTATAACATAATTTCAGTATCTTCATACTCCCCTCTTTCTATTTCAGATTTACCAAATAGAAGTACCTATGTCAAACTAATGACGACACTAGTTGGTGAGTCAAGTCTTACTAAAGATGCTGATTAATGGTAGGATCTTCAGATTTGGGAAGGCTACGTGGGCAATGAATTATCCATGGTTCCAGGTATGAGATTTTAAATGTTCCCTTAAATTCAAATTACAGCAGGAAAAACAATAAACCATGTCTTTTTGCAATCAATACCAAGCAAATTATGGTAATTGGTGGTCAAATTTCGGATATCTTTAAGGGAGTCTTGTGCATTAATAGTCTTCTTATTTCAAAGCAAGCAGCACATAGTTTGAAAATTAGACAACCTCTCTAAAAGTAGAACTTAACTTAGTGACACTTAAAGTGCAGACATATTCCTAACTTCTGAACTTTGTTGCATCTGCTTTTCCAGAAAAGAATATTCTGCTTGTTTGTAGAAGGGATCGGATCAACATCTCTAAGAAAAGTCTATTTATTCATTCCTTCCACAGATCATGATTTTGGGCTTAGCAAACCAATCTGATAACATTATGAGAAGACTTTAGTTGTTGTATTGCTTATGAATGACCCATTAAATTTTAATTTGAATTCTATACGTGCTAAAAAGTTGCTCGTAATTTTAATGATGAGTAGTAAGATCACAAGCTTTGTCATCTACATAGCTCTAGAATAAATGCAGTGTTGTAGTCCATTAAGCCCAAGTTAAGCCTCATTTAAAAAGCTTGAGATTTTCATCCTCATTTTCATATAAAAATTTTATCTTCTTATCAAAATTTTGCTGATCCAGCATTCATCATGTAACTAGTTGTGAACATATCATACAATGGTTTTCTTACTGAGTGCAATGGGAGAGGCATAGTGATACCAACATATATTTTCGAAGAGAAAAGTAGCTATAAATATTTCAGCAGAATGCTAGATTTGTTACTTAAGACTTGTTGTTTGAGTTTATTTCAAACAAATGCTCTGGACCTCGGTATTTGAGTTTATTTCAAACAAATGCTCTAGACCTCGGTATTCAAATTATCCAAGTTAGTCTATCTAACTTAATTGAGATAGCCTGAAGTTGGTTCCCACTTCCTAGTAATATTGGCATGTGGACAAAGTCAACTCTACTAATTAACTTTAGTTGCATCAGAACCTATTAAAAGTTAAAACCAAACCACTCTTACCAAAAATAACTCATAAATTAGAACTTGACATATGTGTTGCTCTAACTATTTACATTATTATGCTTGGCTTTTCTCGGTTCTTATTATATACATAAGGATAAATTAAACTGTCTTGTCTGATCTAAAGTTTTGTTACTGATAAATAATCCCATTCTAAGACAGTCAAAACAACGGATCGGTGCTTATGAACCATGATGTGTATTTTTCATGCTAGCTTTTCTATGAGTAGTGGCATTATAAGTTCACTTGCCACATAATGTTTCAATATTAATTTTAGAAGTGCCATATTGTATGGCTACGAACAATACTGGCTTCTCAGCACAGAAAAGGAGTTGGTTTAGAAGCACTTAAAACAGAGAATCAGTACAGGATAAATTAATATCTAGCATAAGTATCAATTTTTTTAAGGTGACTAAGGTTAAGGCCTAATTTGAATAAGCATGGGAAATCATGGCTATAACAATGTTCCTCCTAGTGTTTCAACTCATTTAAACTTGTTAATTATGCAGAAAGAATTGTGCAACATTCCCCATAATTGGGACAACATTTTTTCTCTCACAACAACAAAGAGGTATCTAATTTGAATTCTCTCACTCAAACCTTGTAGGTATAAGCAATTAACACCATCAATTTTACCTAAAAATCATGCTACATGAGAAAGAAACGAATTATCAATAAGCTTATGGGGGGAGAAGTCTATTTGGTATGTCACCTAAAATATGCCATAAAAGAAAATAGTAAGCTTAAAATAAGAACCAAAGCACAACAAATATGTCCCTGTATGCCATGTTAGATAGTTAACATTTGGTCAGCTAAGATTGGGGCAGGGTAAAGCTGTGCAACCAGATGGTTTCACCATGGATTTCAGTTTAGGGCGAGGTGGTTCTTGGGTGCGACCAGGCAATTTCACCATGGATTTCGGTTTGGGGCGAGGTGGTTCTCGCATCTGGGTCGGTTGTGTGACGAGGTGGTTCAGTGTAATACTAGAAATTTAAAGCAAAGTATTCAAGTGTACATACCAGAAATTCAGTGAGGAGGTGGTTCAGTTTGCAACCAACTCCTTTTTCAGCGGCGGGGGTTAAGTGATTAGTGGTCATTCACGATTTGCCGAGAGAATATGGGTTTAAAGAATGTGTTACTGGCTGTTAGTGTTTGGCCGCTAATTAATTGCCACTAAAAGACATTTTTGGTGTATTAGAGGTCCACAACCAAATGTAAAATACCCCTGAGGTTAGAATGTGGTCAGAAATTGTGATGGGTCCTAGCCGACATTTTCATTCCTTGGTCTGAGGTTTAATTCAAGTTGCCCCCATGGATGATTCATGAGGTCTTCTCTTCTTTAGTAATGTCCTTTGCAATCTTGTACTTTTTGAAAATTATTGTTTTGACCTTATTGAGAATTAAGGACCCTTTAATGGAGGGCGTCAGCTTCATACTATTTCCCAACCACTCATTGCTCTCGTAACTAATAGGGAAAGAAGAGTATTAAATGCGGATTTTATGGTTTGACAGGTTCTCTATCCTAGGAGCCAATCAGAACGCTTCATTCCCTTTATAAATAAGGAATGTTTGCATTTGACGTTGGTATTCCCTTCTGTGTTTCTATCTGGAAAGACCATTTCTCAGAGAATAGTTTCTCCTTCCTTTATAAATAAGGAATGTTCCGTTTTGCCATGGTTTTCCAAAGTCAATCCACTTTTTCAAGAGGCCGCTTCATAGGTAAGAGACCGGTGTTAGTTCCGAAGGAAATATGGATGTGACATGGTCTAGGATGCTGGTGATGACGTTTGCTCCTTCCTTTGGGCTCTTTGGTGGTTGTTCTTTTCTTATATGCTCCATGTCTCAATGTTTTCCTTTCCCTCTGTTCTTTGATGTTTCCTTTGTTCTTGATGTATGATGATGTTTGGAATGAGAATATTCAATAAAATTTCTTTTACTTTGAACTCTTCTCTTTTCTCTTTTACCTTCCGTGCTGTTTATCTTTTTTCGGTGTGAGTTCAACGCTCACCTTGATGTAATATGCTAAGTTATCCCGAGCTTGGTACTTAGCCGAGACCGGCAAAGTGCCAAGTTTAAATACTGGACTTTGGGGTCTTTGTACCTTACAGGGGGTTTTCTGGGGTGTTCAGTTCTCTAACGGACTTTTCTTTGTTGAGTGAATACTTTGGTTTTGTCCTGGGTCCAAACGATATTTCCAGACTCTTATATATTGAGGTTGCGTGTCTCTTAGTCTACTGGGTAACCGTCTTCTTAACTACCATGATAGCTATGAGGACCACATGGCGCGTTATGGTTGAGCAGACGTGCATAGTACTCGCGTGCCATAATGAGTATCTTTTCAAATCCAGATTGCTCGGACATAATATACCTTTAACTGTAGCCTTTATAAATAGGGTTTTAACCTCTTTCTGTTTCATTTCGCTATTTCTCATTTGAAACTGGTGGACTGAGGAGATTTCCGATGTGCTTTTACAGTAGTGAAAGGTGGTTATGATACTTTTGGAGTTTCAGAGGCTTGATTTCTTCTATTTTCTTCTACTTTCTTCAAGATATTCCCTTCCTCTTGACTCTATTTTTGTTTATTCTTGTTTCGTGAATGGTTGTGCACTCTCTTGATGGAGTGCACTTACCTTTCCTCTTTGTGAATAATGGTGGGAATATTGTTTCCCCTTCCTTTCAACGGTGGTTCCCTATGGATCACCTCCTTCATCGCACTGGGTGCAGCGGAGGTGTCCTTCTAAGGCTTTAGCCTTGGTGGGTGCGAAGGCCAGTGCGTGGGTGCGATTAGTCCTTTTTGTTCACCCATTGCCATGTTTGGATCTTCAAACTTAACTGGTTTTGACCCTCGGCCTCTGTGTGTCTTCCAAGAATTTGAATGGCCAGAAAGAGAGCGGTAATAGTAGAAGCACCCGCCCCAGTCCCATAAGCTCAGGAATCGGAGAATTAAGAGGCCCTGGTGGAGGCGATTCGTATTCGCCAAGGTCCGGGGTTGTCATATCCCTATGTTGTAGATGATGCTTTTGACCAAATATCCTGCTATCAATCCGGGACAGAGTTGGACGAACTGAAGGATTATTTGGAGCTCACTGAGAGGCGTGAAAGGGATGACGAGTTCTTGATCTTGTCCCTGGGGAACGAACGAGTGTGTTCGACCCGACAAGCGGGGGAAAACTTCATGTTTCTATACGAGGATTTCTTTACAAGGTTTGGACTTCGACTCCCCTTCAACGATTTCCACATCTCCATCCTTTGGACTCTTCATGCAGCCCCTACCCTGATTCACCATAATGGTTGGGCAAATATTATAGCCTTTGAAAGAATATGTTGGCTGGTGGGATTGCATTGTTCGGATGTGGCTTTTTCCTACTTCCGTACGCAGTATTCTGTTTATGGCACCTGCACTCCTCAGCAATCCTGGCTTTCGATCCGATCATGGTAAGGAAGGATAGTCTTCTTTCTGTACTTGGAAAGCTACAAGGATTTTAAGGAAAAGTTTTTTAAGTTGATGGCGGTTGGCGGTACTCATCCTTTCTGGTTGGGGAGCGATGGGGAGCCAACCTTTAGTTTATATTAGAACCTAGCTGCCTGGAGTATTCCCACTCAATCGTTTAAGAGGGAAATCGCCAACTGAATAACAAAGAAATTGAATGTGTTGATTTCTTCGAGATGTGGGTTGATGAGGTCAGCAAGATTCGGCCTAAAGAAATACTGGATACCTCGGACAACGAGACCCTTTAGGCCGTGTTAGGTAGTATAGGCCGTTGTCCATGCTTATTTACATGTCTTCTTTTCCTATGTGGTTTCATGACTATTTCTAACTGCCTTTGTTGATTTTTCAACAAGCTTGGCTGAGATGGCATAAAATGGAAATGTTCTAGCAATCCTTGAAGCCTTGAGTGCCAGAAATGCATCAGGCCATCACACCCTCTGCTGATGTCGTACCAGTCTCGCCACCCATCCAGCCGAGGTCCCTATGATGGAGAGGGATCCTATCCATGTGGAGGATTCCACCCCTTCACTTGAAAGACACAAAAGAAAAGATATGGACGAGGTTCAGTCAAATGACCAGGGTAAGAGGGTCATGGTTGAAGATACCTCTGTGCCGATCAATCTATATCGCAAGGAGTCAGACCCTCGTCAGTTCATCGATTTCAACCTTCTTGATGAAGAAGTTGCCACTCATCTGGCCCAACATAGCAAGAAGGCTACCTTCTCCTAGTTTAAGACTTTTGGACTTCGTCTTGCTGTGGAGGCTCAGTACATGGAGCAAATAGTTGAAGAGCACGAACAGGCCAAGCGGGGTGAAAACCAAGCTCTTAGGGCAATGGAAGAGGCCATAAAGGCCGAAAACGATGCTGAAACTCAAGCCCGAGACTTGGAGAGGGAGGTGGCCGCCCTGAAGGATACCAGGAAGAAAAATGAGGCTAGCTTAGCAGAGGTCAAGAGGTATGTGGTCAAACTGAAGGCTGAGAATGAAGGCCTTCGTGCCAACAACCAGTAGCTTGAAGGCAAGGTTACCTCTTTGCAAGGTGATGTCAGCCAACTCCTCATTGTTTGCACTGATATCAAGGAGGAGTAATTCAAAATCTGAGGCTTGCTTTAGTTTTAGATGCCCTGGATTCTGGGAAGGTGGTTCGAGATGGGCATTTCGTGCACCCTAGCATTGCTCTGAGAAATTCAAGTGCTAAAGGTTCCTCTACTGTTGTCCGTGGTCCAGATCTTGCCACAGAGTAATTTTGATATTTGCTTTTGCCCCCTACACGGGGTTCTATTTTTTGTGTGAACAATGGTTCTACCCCGATTTTTGGGGTTTAAATTAATGCTACTTTGTTTACTTGCATTCCATTGTCTATTTCGGGATCCAATGTTCATCGTGTTGTTTAAAACAACTGCTATAGACTTAGGAGTTTGATTGAAAAGAGTGTGTTGTGGTTCAGGTCCAACACCCATTATCATTGAACATTTAGGATTCCCTTTAGGATTTGAGCGCGAAGTAAAAATGAGAACCTTGACTTAGGAACTGATGTCCAAAACATTTTTGGCATTTGAGAATCGTGCCTAAGGTAAGAAACCTTGTACGGGATCCATTACTAATTGTTTAGTATTTAGGATCCTCCGACTTCGGTGTAATAAAACTTATCTGGGGTCTGTACCATTTGTCTTGGTATCTTAGATCCGCTCGTGATTTGTTTTATTTCTACCAGTTGATAATCACATATTTTATATATTAATAAACCTTCATTTTTAGTCATTTACACTCTCCATGTACTTAATTGATTAAGCTTGGTTATGTTTTGTAAATTTGGAATCAAATTGGACTTAATTGATTTTTTTAGCATTATTTTAGTCTTACACTATTTCTGTATTTCGATTATATCTTGAGTTATAGATGTCTTATAATTATGTATCTTACTTTGTAGAAAAGATAAGAGAGAGCTCTACAACTTTTATGAAGAGCTCCAGGGAAAAATCGGACATCTAGTGGAGCTAATTGGGCTTAGAATTCAAAACACACGTTTTGTGACTGGAACCCGAATAGTGTGCAGTAATCATTGCATAATTCGAGTTGGAGGAACTAAAATGGGCTGAAAATTTGGCATCTAAAAGTTAAGACCCATATCTACAACTTTCATGAAGAATATAAGAGCTCATTCGGACAGCTTGGAGGTTATATTGGGTCTGGAAACAGAGGTGTTGAAACTGGGTTTTAGCAGTCTGCAGTAATTGGGTCATATCTTGGGCTGTAGGATGAATTTTTGGATGATTCTACTGCAATTGGAAATCTGATACAATTTTCTAGAACTTTCATGAAGACCACTTTGCTTTATTCTGACATTATTCATGAGTTCATCACTAAATGATTTCAGAGACAAGAAATTTCAATAATTTTCCACTCACAAAAGTTCTTTGGCATTTTTCACTCATCCACTCACTCATTAATCAATTCTTTTGTCATTCTGTATCCCTAATCCTCTATAAAAGGGACCATAGGCAGATTATTTAGAAAATCTTAGTTTTAGATTAAGTTCATGTTATTATGTTATTTACTTGTAGTAATTTTCTTTTGTTGTAAATAAAAGTTATGATCATCATCTTCTTCTTCTCTCTTTCTTTCTTCTTGCTCATGGGTAACTAATTTTCATCTTGTTTGGAGTGAAGTAGTGAAGCTTTTGGTAATCAAATAAGGTTAGATTAATTTCTTTCTTGTGCTTAAATTATATATTATCAAGTGATCATTATACGTGTTATATTTTGTTTCCAATCAATTTAGAAACCCTCCTTGTAAAGTGGAGTTCTTGATTCATTGTAAACAAGTAATTTGACACAATGAATGCTTGAATCCATTTTTAAGTGTTGGTGTTGGTAAATAATTCCTCATTGTAAAGTGGAGTTCTTGATTCATTGTACACAAGTGGTTTGGCACAATGAATACTTAAACACATTTATA
This sequence comes from Ormosia emarginata, assembly GCA_029884605.1. Classification (NCBI taxonomy): domain Eukaryota; kingdom Viridiplantae; phylum Streptophyta; class Magnoliopsida; order Fabales; family Fabaceae; genus Ormosia; species Ormosia emarginata. The sequence goes on along the minus strand of JAQQTP010000015.1, from coordinate 1,043,531 downwards.
AGTATTGGTGTTGGTAAATAATTAAAGGAATCAAAATATAACTACGTATATAATTCTAAATGGACTTTGAATGTTTTATTTTCTTATTGAAACCTCCGTTATGTGTGGATTTCAATTAAGTTATAAAAAAAGAATTTATCTTGTCCTTAATTTATTACCAAAAGTGAATCTCTTAGCCCAAGCAAGTTCTTTAATTTAATTGTAAACAAGTTTTATTATCTTTATTATTGTGACAAAGTCTTCCCTTACCTCAAAGAATTTTTCTTCATCAATTCCCTGGGGATCGACCTCTGACTCCCGAGAAATTTATTACTTGAGACAACCCGCACTTCGATTTGCATCCTTTAATCCGCATCAGCAGTCCTTTGCCGGAGTCTTTTAATGCTTACGGTTTGGTGCCAGAATTTTCCTGAGATAGGATTTTTTCCCTGCACAACCTGTTTAACATAAGACAACTCACAACAGGTACCATAACGACTTAGGATATCAAAATAGCCTTTGAGAGCCTTTGAAAGCTTTAACATAATCATATGTATCAAAACCATAATGTTTTTTTTATTGAGTAGATAAAGGACTAAGGTCCATACAATGTGTTCCCGTAACAATTGGGGCAGATCAAACATAAAGTAAACTAGGAGACTATGCCTTAGAAGACACTTAGCTGTAGTACTTTCTAAGTTTGTCTACGTTCCAAAAATTTTCACCGACTTACTCGTCAATGTCTCTAGAGTGTAACCTCCTTTGCTAGTGCTGATCACGATATGGTAGGGGCCTTCCCAGTTAGGGACTAATTTCCCTTAGGAGGCATTTCTTCTGCCGATGTCAGCCCTGTAGAGTACTAGGTCACCTGGCTGGAATCTTCTAGGAATGACCTTCAAGTTATATCGGGTTGCCGTTCTCTGCTTGATTGTGACATCGCGTATGTGGGAGACACGTCTCCTTTCTTCAAGCATATCCAAGTCTTCTCTAATCAGGCCGGGATTATTATCAAGTGAGAAATTCTGAAGACGCCAGTTGGGTTCCCATATTTCCACTGAGATCATAGCCTTACAACCATAGGTAAGCCTAATTGGAGTTTTACCTATCGTGGTGTGGGGCGTAGTCCGGTAGGTCCATAGGACGTGGTCCAACTGCTCGGCTCAATTTCCTTTGGTTTCATCCAGTCTTCTCTGTAACCCCTTGATGATAATACGGTTTACTACTTCAGCTTGTTCGTTTGTTCATGGATTTTCCACGGCACTACAATGATGTTTTGTTTTCAGCCCGACAAGAAGTTCTTCGAATCCTTTGTCTTTGAACTATGTCTAGTTGTCCGTAACAACGAATTATGGGACTCTGAACCTAGTAATGATGTGGCACCAAGTGAATTTCTAAATTCGGCTGAAGTGATGGTGACTAGGGGCTTCGCCTCAATCCACTTAGTAAAGTAATCCAAGGCCACTACTTAAAACTTCAGTTGCCCAGGTGCTTGAGGGAACGGACCAAGGATGTCCATACCCATTGATAAAATGGTCAGGGTATAGACATCGTGGATAATTCCTCTAGCAAAGCATGATAATGGTTAGAGTGTTGTTGGCATTTGTCGCATATCTAGACATGCGCATGAGAGTCTGCCTCCATCGTCAATAAATAGTACCCTGCCTTGAGTGCCTTTAAGGCTAAAGCTTTGCCTCCTAAATGATGTCCACAACTTCCTTCATGAACCTCGGCCAGGACATACTTAGCTTCTTTCGGCACAAGGCATTTAAGGAAGGGTAAGGAAAATCCATGTCAGTATAGCTGCCCATCATAGATGGTATACCTGACCGCAGCTTTCTTCAATTTGGAAGCTGCCTTTGGATCCTCGGGGACTCTACCGGACCACAGGTACTCCATCAATGGTGTGATCCAAGTGCGCTCTTTCCCTTCAGACAGACATATCGGCGACGGAGGATTGTGAGAGGGTCTCTGGACCACTGAACGGTTGTTACTCGGACTCTTGGTGCTGGCCATCAGCCCTAGAATTTTACTACTAGGGTATATACTCCACCTTTACCACTTGGAAACTCGTAAGGAGTTCTTGTACTATTGCGAGGTGATCTGTCAATTATTTCTATATCTTGAATGTCTTATGTTTGATCTAATTAGACTTCATATGTGTTTAATTGTTAACTTTTAGTTAAGTTTCTTGATATGAAGTTTAATCAGATCTTTATTATGAAACTATGCTTAAGTGTGTTTATAAGCACTCATAATTGCATTATGTTTTTTAGGAGATCAATATCATCCCTAGAAGCAAAGAAAAAAAATAATATGTGAAGAATTATGGCTGAATATGAAAAAATTAAGTGACACGGGGTAGGCCGTGTCCTTCTCTGGTACTTCAACAAGATGCTGCACTGGGCCTGACCAACAACATGACCCATGTCCCCAGACACGGGATAGGCCATGTCCTTCTCTGGCATCACAATTCGAGCTAATTCTGAGTGTGCCCAAAGACATGTCCTGTGTCCTCAGACACGGGGTAGGCCGTGTTCCTCTTTGACTTCTAGTTTTGCTGAAATTATACTGACAGATCTTGACACGGGGTAGGCCGTGTTATATGACACAACTTGTGTCATCGCATCAAGAAAGCATATACAAATTCTAATAATGCACTAGGTATCCAAAGTTATAAATAGGGTTGCCTAAGGTTCTAAAAAGGGATCTCTCGACTAGAAGCTGCCAACGAACTGAGGAGAATATGAAGAACAAGAGAGTGGGAGATTCGAACAAAGATTGGGATTCGGGTTCGAGCCATCGGATATCCATCAACCTCAATCATTGGAAATTAGTTTGATCTTCAGTTTTCTTTCGCACTTTTATTCTTGATGATGTCTTCCTTTAGTTTTTCTTTTGATTCTAAATTTGCCAAAGGCGGCTAAGTTCTTATTTGGTTAAGGGAGGATGAAACTCTAGTTTTGATTATGTAAATCTTATGTATTCCTTATATTTAATACAGTTATGTTCTTATTCATATGTTTCTATTTTTAATTCAGTATAAAGATTTTTATACTCTTCACTATTTTCGAAAGTAGTAAAACCAGGATTGCCATATGTAGTTGCGGTAGTATGATTAGTGAAATATATGATATGAGCAATTCAATCATGGTGTGCGATTGGACCTTAGTGTGATTGGTTTTCTGAATCTTAATGCAATCATTAATTAGGTGTAAGAGCAGTTGCTTTACAATTAACTAATGATTAGGGCTTGATTTAAGTGGTTGCTAAATTAACCAAAACTTAAGGAAAACAGAGAATTAAACTTGTAATCATATAAGAACATAATTGATCATGTTGGTATAAAGGATATGTAGGTTAGCATGATCATATAAATCTAGTGGTGGATTTCATCTTTTAACCAATACCTTTTAATTGGTAATTCAAATCATACTCATTATTATTACTTTCAATTTAATTTATTTTCATAGTTTTAACAAACAAACCCCTTTTTACTGTTTATTATTTTTGGAGTTTAAATTAGGATTCAATTTTTAGTGTCAATTGAATTAGTTCTCTGTGGATCGACTCTTGCTAACTACAACTAGTTGCAAGATTTTTATATTTTGGGTGGAGCTTGGCAACTATTTTTAATCTCAATTTTAATTTATAATCCATACTACATCAAATTTTGCCACCGTTGCCGGAGAACTAATTGTTCAATTGCGCTATTAATTTGTTTCCTATTTTCACTCTGTTTTTGTTTTTGTTTTTAATACTTTCATTCCTTCTTTCCGACTGTTTTGCAAGTGTTCATGCCTAGTGATAAAGTGAACGAGCAATTGAGGAATCTACAACATTACTTTGAACAAGTCAACTCACAGTTTGTTAATTGAGTTCCTCCCCAATATTCTTTTATTCTCTTAGGTGTTCATGTCCAGTGGTGAAGTGAACGAGCAATTGAGGAGTCTACAACATTACTTTGAATAAGTCAACTCACAGTTTCCTCTTCAATTCACACCTGCTGCCGTCGAAGCTGTCCGCCATATAGATTTTTCCAGTTCTGAGATATCTTCTAAAACATCTGAAGAAGTGGTGATGGCAAAAAATACTTTAAGGACACTGGGTGCTCCAAATGTGGACCAACAGCCTCTGCGCATAGAAATTCCAGAAAATGAAGAGGCATTTGAGTTGAAGTCCGGGCTAATCCATCTTTTGCCATCTTTCAATGGATTAGCTGGGGAGGACCCCAACAAGCATCTGAAGGAGATCCATGTGGTGTGCTCTAGCATGAAGCCTACGGGAATTCTAGTGGATCAAGTCAAGCTCAGAGCTTTTCCATTTTCATTGAAAGATTCTACAAATGAGTGGTTGTACTATTTACCACCCCGATCCATCCAGTCATGGCAAGACATGGCTCGGGCTTTCCTAGATAGATATTTCCCTGCTTCAAAGGCCACAACCATAAAAGAAATCTGCAGCATCCAACAAAGGCATGGGGAATCACTTTATGACTATTGGGAGAGGTTTAAGAGACTGTGTGCTAGTTGCCCTCAATATCAAATCAATGAGCAACTTCTGATCCAGTATTTCTATGAGGGTTTATTGGTGATGGATCGTAACATGATTGATGCTGCTAGTGGAGGAGCTTTGGTTGATAAAACTCCTCAAGAGGCTAGGAACTTGATAGCAAGAATGACTGCAAACACTCAACAATATTTCACCAGGAATGGCACTAGAGTGAGAGCAATTAAAGAGGTAGAAACAGCTAGTCTGCAACATTAAATAACTCAGTTGACCATCATGGTTCAGCGGCTTATGGGTATTGGGAAAGCACCGATGAATGCCTGTGGGATTTGTTGCTCTTCAAGACATCCCAATGATATGTGTCCCACTCTACAAGAGGACATACATGAGGAGGTAAAGGCGATAGGTGGATATTCTGGACTTTTCACAAACTACAATCCCTACTCCAACACATATAATTCGGGGTGGAGAGATCATCCTAACTTGAGCTATGAAAAGCAGCCCCAGAACCAACCTCCAGCCTATGGACCTCCAATATTTCAATAGAGGCAAGCATCTTTTCCTCCGAGGCAACAACAAGTTCAAGCTCCTAAGAAATCTGAGCCTTCATTTGAGGAATTAATAAGGCAAATTGCCACTAATAATATTCAATTTCAATAAGAAACAAGGGCCACTATTAGTAACCTACAGAACCAAGTGGGGCAGTTAGCCACATAAATCAACAAGGTTCAGAGCTAACTTTCTGGGAGACTTCCCTCACAATCAGAAGTGAATCCGAGGGAAAATGTTAGTGTTGTCATATTGCGAAGTGGGAAGAGGTTAAATGAACCTCCATCGCCTCCACCTCTCCCACAAGTTACTAAAGAGAAGGATGAAAAGCCAAATGAGGTAAATGAGGAGGGGCAAAACTCTAAGGCCCCTAAGGTGAGTATTCCTGCACCCCTTCCTAAATATGTTACTAAGGCTCCATTCCCTAGTAGGTTGGTTAAGAACAAGAGAGATGAGGCTGAGAAGGATAGAGATTTTCTTGAGGCTTTCAGGAAAATGGAAGTCAATATTCCATTGCTAGATGCAATCAAGCAAATCCCGAAATATGCCAAGTTTCTTAAGGAATTATGCACCCAAAGGAGGAGGCTGAAGGGTAATGAGAGAATCAATATGAACCAAAATGTTTCAACCCTCATTCAGTCTATGCCTCAGAAATGCAAGGTGGTAATCACATATTTTATACATTAATAAACCTTCATTTTTAGTTATTTACACTCTCCATATACTTAATTGCTTGAGCTTGGTTATATTTTGTAAGTTTGGACTCAAATTGGACTTAATTGATTTTTTCAGCATTATTTAAGTCTTACATTATTTCTGTATTTCAGTCATATCTTGAGTTCTAGATGTGTGATAATTATGTATCTTATCTTGTAGAAAAGATAAGAGAGAGTTCTACAACTTTCATGAAGAGCTCCAGGACTCAATCAGACATCTAGTGGAGCTAAATGGGTTTGGAAGTCAGAACACGGATTTTGTGACTGGAACCTGAACAGTGTGTAGTAATTAGAGCATAACTCGGGCTGTAGGAACTTCTTAGGCTGAAATTTGGATATTTGAAAGTTAAGACCCATATCTACAACTTTCATGAAGAACACAAACTTAGATCGAACTCCTTGAAGGTAATATTGGGCTTTGAAGTCAGAATAGAGGTGTTATACTTAGGCCTGAACATTGTATAGTAATTGGGTCATATCTCAAGTTGTAGGTGGCCTTTGGAGCTGAAACCGGTGCCATTGGAAAGATAAGTTAAAATGTTACAACTTTTATGAAGATCAATTTGCCATTTTTTGACGTCATCCATGAGATCAAAGATGAATGATTTCGGAGACAAAGAATCTCACTAATTTTTCACTCATAAACTCACTATTTGGCATTTTCCACTCATACACCCACTCATCCACCTACTCTTAATCGGCCCCTTTGTCATTTGTATCTCTAATCCTCTGTAAAAGGCATCATTAGCTGATTATTTAGTACTCTCGGTGTTAGGCTTAGTTTTTAAAATTTATGGTCTTGTTTGTTTATTGTTTTCCTTTGTTGTAATTTTCTCTTGCTCTAAATTGAAGCTATGTTCATCTTTCTCTTCTTCTCTCTTTCTTTCTTCTTGTCTATGAGTAACTACTTTTCATTTTGCTTGCTCTTGGTAATGAAATAAGGTTAGATTATTCTATTTCTTATGCTTAAATGATATATTATCAAGTGGACATTATATGTGTTGTATTTTGTTTCCAATCAATTTAGAAATCTTCTTTGTATAATGGAGATCTTGATTTATTGTAGACAAGAGGATTGACACAGTGAATGCTTGAACTCATTTACAAATGTTGGTAGATAATTAAAGGAATCATAATATGATTACATATATAATTGAACTTTGAATGTTATATTTTTCGATTGGAACTTCCTTTATGTGTAGATTTCAATTGAGTTATAAAGAGAAATAATCTTGCCTTCAATTTATTACCAAGAGTGGATCTCATAACCTAAGCAAATCCTTTTTCACTTGTGAACAACTTTTATTACCTTTGGTGTTATGACAAATCTTTTTCTTACCTCAAATAATTTCTCTTCATCAATTCTCTATGGATCGACCTCGAACTCCCAAGAATTTATTACTTGAGACAACCTGCACTTGGGTTTGCATCCTTTAATCCGTATCAAGCTTTTGACGTTGTTGCTGGGGACTTGATTTGAAGTTTTAATTTATTGAGGTTCTTTTTCATTTAGTAAATTTCATCATATTGTATATTCATCATCTGGTATATTCTATCTCTACTCTTTTAACTTTCTAACTTTTTAATTTTTTTATTTTTTATTTATGTTTACTAACTTTTAATTTATTTCATTTATTTTTCCTTACTAACTTTTATATTCTCGCTTCTCTAACTTTTAATTTACGTTATTTATTTTTTGCTCTCTATTTTTTTTTTTTAATTTCTGTCATTTATTATTGCTTTCTAACGTAATGAAATAATATTTTTTTTCTTCTCTTCTCTTTCGTCGGCTCTGGTAGGGCTTTGCCTTTCTCCATTTTTGATATTTTAAATTTACTTTCTATAATTCATTTTCTCGTATTTTATTTTCTGCACTTTATTTTATTTTATTTTTTGCACTTTATTTTCTGTATTTTAGTTTATGTATATTATTAACTCTCTAACTATCTAACTTTTTAATTTATCAGTTATCAACTTCTTACTTGTTAATATTTATTTGGTGGTTGGTTTATACCACATCCTTATTAATATTTAATGGCCGGGTTGTACCGTTAGCTTGTACATTATTTTTGTTTATTTATTTTAAGTTATTTATGTATTTATGCTTAATTGGTATCGTGATTTAAATTTTAGTTGTTTAGTTATAATTAATTCTGGTACTTTATATATTGATTTATTTGAATCACAATCACACACAATTGACACAATAGTTAAAAATGAAAGTGTACATGATGAACATGAAAATCAACCATTGTGAACCATGCATGAATATTTGCAATCACCTCGAAATTCTAGTCCATCATGCTTTATATTTCCACTTAATGCTAACAATTTTATATTTAAGTCAGGTATGATTTCTTTACTTCATAATTTTCATGGTTTAGAATCTGAAAGCTCATATTTACATCTAAAAGAATTTGAGGAAGTAGTATTGCTTTCAATGACCAAAATTGCACTGAAGAGATTGTTAAGCTTAAATTATTTTCTTTTTCTTTAAAAGATAAAGTAAAAACTTGGTTTAACACTTTGAAACCAATATCAATTAGCACATGGTAAGAAATGCAATGTCAGTTCTTAAAGACGTTTTTTCCAACACATAAAACCAATGTTATGAAAAGACAAATCCCACAATTTTTCCAAAATTCAAATGAAGCATATTTTCAATGTTGGGAACAATTTAAAGATTTGTTAAATTCTTACCCACATCACGGTTTTGAAAAATGGTGCACTATAAGCTTCTTTTATGAAGGTTTAACATCTAAAACTAAACAATTTGTGGAAACAATGTGCAATGATGAGTTTCTGTGAATGCTTATGTCTTGAAGCATATCAAATGAGTTTTTGATGATAACAAAGTCATGATGAAAACCAAGATCAAAGGAAAAGAACAAGACCAAAAGAAGAAGACCAAGATCAAAAGAGGTATATTAGATATAGGTCTTAGAACATCAATGTGAAATGCTCTCAAGGTATCTTAATTATATCTCAAATAGTTTTTTTAAAGATGTTTTTTAATCAACTTGTTTTTCAAAGTTCATATTCTAAAAAGATGTGTTTTTTAATCTTGGATCATGCTAAATATATACCAATATTAATCAATCTAAGTTTCTTAATGTTAGAAATGGCATGGATCCTCATTTAGGCTTGAAAAATTTGTTCAAAGTGGAAAGTAATTAATTACACACTCTTGGTAATCGATTACCAGCAAGTCAGAGGACGTGTAATCGATTACACACAATATTGTAATCGATTACCATAAAGTCGAGAACGTTCGTATAATCGACATACATCAATATTGTAATCGATTACATAAAGTCATGTGTCGATTACACAAGTCATGTAATCGATTACCACAAGCCCAGAAAGCCAAAAACACGTTCTATCTTCTATGTAATCGATTACCAAAACCTTGTAATCGACTACCAGCATTCTGACATGCCCAACAACTATATTTTCTTGGCATTTAATGTTGCCACAAAAGCCCCCAATGGCTCTATTGATCTAAAAACTTATAAATACTCTTCTTGGGGCATCATTTGTGGCTAACCAACAATTAAGAAACATCATTCAATCACTTTAATCTGAGAATCATCATTAAATCTCTTTTGCTCTGTTTTTGTATATATATTTGAGATATTCTTGAAGAGCATCATAGGGCTTCAATTAGTGTAATCTACTCTTGTGAGAGTTTCATCTTGTAAACACTTTGATTCTTTGTAAAAGGGGTGAGGTATCCCTCTAGAGAAAAGAGAGAGAGGTATCTCTCAAAGATTGTAAAGGGTGAGGTATCCCAAGATGTGGTGAGTGCTCTATTGTGTAAAGGCTTTCAAGCACCCATTCAAGCTTGAAGTTTAGTGAAAAATCTTGAGTGGTTTACTTGAGGACTGGACATAGGTCACAAGGGGTGGCTGAACCAGGATAAATCCTTGTGTTTGTTCTTCTAAACTCTATCTCTTTACTTTGTGCTTTAACTATATATGCTTGAGTTGAGTTTGTTATTTAGCTTTGCTTGAATACTTTCTATCTTGGGTTGTTTATTTATAAGTGGTTCATTTGATCACATTTATCTATTCACTTCAATTAAACAATAGCTTCAACGAAAAATTGATAATCAAGTGCTTTGCAAAAGATTTGCGAAAATATTTTACACACTCAATTCACCCCCTTCTTGAGTATTGAGGCCACTTGGTAACAAGTGGTATCAGAGCTAGGCTCTTGTGTAAAGAGCTTAGCAGCTTCAAGAGAAAGTGATGGCCTCTTCAAATGGTTTTTCTGATAGTTCTTCTCTTTATAGACCTCCATTTTTTAATGGGGATGGATATGCTTATTGGAAAGAAAGAATGAAAAATTTTATTGAAGCTATTGACTTAGATGTGTGAGATGCTGTTGAAAATGGTCCTTTTGTCCCCACACAAGTTGTAAATGGTGTGAGAATTAATACACCAAGAAGTGAATGGATGAATGATGATAAAAAGAAGGTCCAATATAATTTGAGAGCCAAAAACATCATTACCACTGCTTTGGGGTATGATGAGTTCTTTAGAGTCTCAAATTGTAAATCTGCCCAAGAAATGTGGGACACCTTACAAGTAACTTATAAGGGTACTAGTGAAGTGAAAAGATCAAGGATAAATACTCTCACTCATGAGTATGAACTTTTTAGAATGAACCAAGGTGAAAGTATTCAAGAAATGCAAAAACAATTTACACATATTACAAATCATCTTGCTTCATTAGGAAAGATTTTTCCTAATGAAGATCTTATTAACAAAGTGTGGAGATGTTTGAGCAGGCATTGGCAACCTAAAGTGACGGCTATCTCAGAATCAAGAAATCTAGCAACAATGACATTGGCCACACTTTTTGGCAAGCTTCAAGAACATGAATTGGAATTGAATAGACTCAACCAAAATGAGGAGCTTGACAAGAAAAAGAAAGGAATTATTCTCAAGGCCACCTCCTCCATGATTAATGATGATGATGATGAAGATGATGGAGATGACTTGGAGATTAATGAGGAGAATCTTAGCCTTCTTGTAAAGAAGTTTGAAAGATTCTTCAAAAAGAATGGAGCTCAAAGAAGACCTCCCTTTCCCTCAAAGAATACCTATCACAAAGGGGAAGGAACCTCAACCACTCCTAAATGCTATGAATGTGGAGAATTAGGACACATGAAGATGGAGTGCCCAATCTATCAAAAGAAAGTAGAGAAGTATGAAAAGAGGTACTCAAAGGAAAAGAAAGAAAGAAGAGCCTACATAGCTTGGGATGATAATGACATGGATTCAACCGATAGTTCGGACAATGAGAAAGCCAATCTATGTTTCATGGCTAGAGGAGAAGAGGAAGATGAAGACGACATGGAGGTAACATCCTCAAATTTTGAATCTAATTCTTCTCCTTCCTATGATGAATTGCAAGATGCATTTGAAGAATTGCATAATGAATCTATGAGACTTGCAAAACTTGTTTCTTCATCCAAGAAAACAATTTCCTTTTTTGAAAACAAAATCTTTATTTTAAATAAGGAAATTGAGGAACTTAAAATTGAAAATGAAACTCTTGGACTCATTGATGCAAATTCCTCATGCATGACATGTTCTTTACTTGATAATGCATCTACATCCTTTTCTTGCTCATCATGCAAAACTTTTGAAAAAGAAATTGAAAACTTGAAAAATACTCTTTCAAAATTTACCCTTGGAAGAGATAATTTGAAGATATTGCTTGGGAATCAAAAATGTATGTTTCAAAAGACTGGTTTAGGGTACAATCCCAAAAATCAACAAAAACTTTACAAGAATTTCTTTGTTCCCTCAAGTACATCAAGAAGTCCTTTTTTAAAGTGTTTTCATTGTGGTAAGAAAGGACATAGTGCATCAACTTGTAATGTGAGAAAGAATACCAATAACAAGATTGGAACTAAAATGGTTTGGATTCCTAAAGGCACCTTGCCTAACTCCAACACACAAGGATCCAACAAAACTTGGGTACCAAAAGCCAAAAATTGAAATGTGTTGTAGGTGTGCTTGGTGGCCAAGAATAGACTTTGGAATCTCAAAAGTGGCTGCTGCAAGCACAAGATCAGGAAATACTTCAAAGTTCTCTCCCTTGTCTCCATGAAGCTTGGACTTGAAACCTTTAGATAAGTAGAGATTTGTTATATGCTTTTACTTGCTTTGAAGTAGTACTTTTCTAGCTTTATATCTTGAAAATATCTCTATATGTGATAATATGCTGGATAAGTTCACTTCTTGTTTGAAATAACATATTTGATGTAAAACATCCTTCAACTTGGCTTATTAGATCAATCATGCATGTAAATTCTTGCTGCATAATGAACTTATTTGCTGCATAAAATGCAATCTTGCTGCATAATGCATGATTTTACTGCATAAACTGTGTTCTTCTGCAAGATGATGCATACCTTGTCTCTCTTGCTGTATAAAGTCACAATCTTCTACATAATCTATCTTCTTACTGCATAATCTAAAATTTGCTGCATAATACAGTGTTTTTGTTGCACAACTACCTTGATTTAATTAATTTTGAATCCAATACTGACTTGAGCGTCGGGGGTTCCCATTTAGCTATTTTGCAGGTACTTCATCATGTCAAAAACCTCCAAGAAGTTCAAAAACTTCACCAATCCATCAAAATAATGTAATTCTTAGTAAAAGTAGCAAATTTTTATGATGTTTGGAACAAAATTGAAAGGTTTAAAATTAGTCATTTTGGAATTGATTTAAAATGCAAAAAAATAAGTTTTAAAATTGGTCATTTACTGTTTAAAATCGATTAAAAGACCTTTGTAATATATTATAGAGGCTCTGCCATGTGTTCCAAGCCAAGTTAGAAAGCACGTAATCGATTACAACATTCCCAGAGAGCATGTAATCGATTACACAAACTTTGTAATCGATTACAAGGAAAACAGAACACGTGTAATTGATTACAATAAAAGGGTAATTGATTACAAAGCCTTTTTTTTTCACAATCATGCTTAATCTTGATGTTCTATTCTTTCATGATGCTTTCCTTATGCCTAATCTTTATCTAACCCCATTTGCTCTTATATATGACTCTGAATTCTTTTGGCATAAATGATAAATACTATCTACGATTTCTTTTTCATATACATTTGCTATTGGTATCACATATTGATGTGCTAAACTGTTTATACTCTGATATTGATCCTGCTGGGCTGAAATGATTATACAATGTTAAATGCTTATGTTGTTTTTGATAATGCCAACGGGGAAGAGATTAGTGAAATATGTTGCATGCGTACGGGGGAGCTTTTGCACTTTTACATGAAAATCATTTATCCTATCTCATGTATATATTATGGGGGAAAGTTGCGCTTAAATCTCTGATGAATAAAATGCAAATATTTCTCTCTTTTCAATGTTTATTTTGTCATCATCAAAAATGGGGAGAATGTGAATGCTTATGTCTTGAAGCATATCAAATGAGTTTTTGATAATAACAAAGTCATGATGAAAACCAAGATCAAAGGAAAAGACCAAGACCAAAAGAAGAAGACCAAGATCAAAAGAGGTATATTAGATATAGGTCTTAGAACATCAATGTGAAATGCTCTCAAGGTATCTCAATTATATCTCAAATGATTTTTTTAAAGATGTTTTTTAATCAACTTGTCTTTCAAAGTTCATATTCTAAAAAGATGTGTTTTTTAATCTTGGATCATGCTAAACATATACTAATATTAATCAATCCAAGTTTCTTAATGTTAGAAATGGCATGGATCCTCATTTAGGCTTGAAAAATTTGTTCAAAGTGGAAAGTAATCGATTGCATACTCTTGGTAATCAATTACCAGCAAGTCAGAGAACGTGTAATCGATTACACACAATATTATAATCGATTACCATATGCCCAGAAAGGGAAGAACACATTCAAAGGGCCATGTAATCGATTACATCAATATTGTAATCGATTACCATAAAGTCAGGGGGCATATAATCAATTACACAAGTCATGTAATCGATTACCACAAGCCCAGAAAGCCAAGAACACGTTCTATCTTCTATGTAATCGATTACCAAAACCCTGTAATCGACTACCAGCATTCTGACATGCCCAACGGCTATATTTTCTTGGCATTTAATGTTGCCACAAAAGCCCCCAACGGCTCTATTGATCTAAAAACTTATAAATACTCTTCTTGGGGCATCATTTGTGGCTAACCAACAATTGAGAAATATCATTCAATCACTTTAATCTGAGAATCATCATTAAATCTCTTTTGCTCTATTTTTGTATATATATTTGAGATATTCTTAAAGAGCATCATAAGGCTTCAATTTGTGTAATATACTCTTGTGAGAGTTTCATCTTGTAAACACTTTGATTCTTTGTAAAGGGGGTGAGGTATCCCTCTAGAGAAAAGAGAGTGAGGTATCTCTCAAAGATTGTAAAGGGTGAGTATCCCTTGTGGTGAAGAAGGTGAGGCATCCTTCAAAGGTTATAAAGGGGGTGAGGTATCCCTCTAGTAAAAAGGGTGAGGTATCCCAAGGTGTAGTGAGTGCTCTATTGTGTAAGGGTTTTTAAGCACCCGTTCAAGCTTGAAGCTTAATGGAAAATCTCGAGTGGTTTACTTGAGGACAGGACGTAGGTCATAAGGGGTGGCTGAACCAGGATAAATCCTTGTGTTTGTTCTTCTAAACTCTATCTCTTTACTTTGTGCTTTAACTATATATGCTTGAGTTGAGTTTGTTATTTAGCTTTGCTTGAATACTTTCTATCTTGGGTTGTTTATTTATAAGTGGTTCATTTGATCGCATTTATCTATTCACTTCAATTAAACAATAACTTCAACGAAAATTTGATAATCAAGTGCTTTGCGAAAGATTTGCGAAAATATTTTACATACTCAATTCACCCCTCCTCTTGAGTATTGAGGTCACTTGGTAACAGTTTCTTGATAAAGAACCTGATGAAGCTTTAAACTATTTAAACCAGTTGGCTGAAAATTCTCAATCTTGGTATGGTACTAATATTTCTAAAAATTCAATTAGATCTAACCTTACAAGTGCTAATAAAGGAAAATATCACCATAGTTAAGAGGAAGATCTAAATGCTAGGTTTGTCAGTTTGGCTAGAAAAATTGAAGCAACAAAATTAGGAAAAACAAAAGAAATCAAATCTGTGCAAAATGAAGAAATTTGTGACATTTGTGATGACTTAGGCCACTCAACACATGAATGTCCTAAGATTCCTATTTTTAAAGAAGTTGTACATGAGCAAGTAAATGCAATGAATAATTTTAAAAAGTCATTTACTTCTTCTTTTTCAGATTCATACAATCCAAGATGGAGAAATCACCCGAATTTCAGCTGGAGGAATAATAATCAGTCACAATTTGTGTAACCACCACCTCCTTAGGCACAACAGGACTCTCAAAATTCTCAAAGATATGCACCTTATGTCCCATCATCTAAGAAAAACCTTAAAGAAACACTGCATGCATTCATAGAAAAGTAAGAGGCCATTAATAAACAAAACAATTAAACCATGATTGACATAAAAGAAACTCTTGCTAAACTTTCTTTTGCACTCACCATTCACGAGAAATGAAAATTTCCTTCTCAACCTCAACCAAATCCCAAGGGTCAATACAGTCTAAGTGAAGGTAGTTCAGAAAACCAACAAATAGATCAAGTCAAGTCAATGATAACTCTTAGGAGTGGAAAGGTTATTGAAAAACAAATTCTCGAACCTTGTGAGAAAGAAGATGAACAAATTCCTCAAGAAAATGAAGAAGTTGAACAAAAAAAGACCAAACTCTCACTTGCACCCCAATTTCCTCAAGCATTAAACAATTCAAGGAAATTGAACCATAACACTGAAATTTTTGAAATTTTGAAATAAGTGAAGGTCAATATTGCTCTGTTAGATGCTATCGAACAGATTCCTTCTTATGCCAAATATTTGAAGGACTTGTGCACTATTAAAAGGAAACTAAATGTGAAAAAGAAAGCATTTTTTGGCTGAATAGGTAAGCTCTGTTCTTCAGAATAATAATGCATTGAAATATAAAGACCCAGGTTGTCCTATAGTTTCATGCATTATTGGAGAACATAAAATTGAAAAAGCTTTACTTGATCTTGGTGCTAGTGTCAATTTGCTTCCATATTCAGTTTATCAGTAACTAAACTTAGGTGAGTTAAAACTAACTTCTGTAACTCTTCTACTTGATGATAGATCAATTAAAATTCCAAGAAGAATAGTGAAAGATGTGTTAGTACAAGTTAATAAATTCATATATCCTGTGGATTTTATTGTCCTAGATACTGAAGCTATGGTTGATAGTTGCAAGTCAATTCCTATTATTTTAGGTCATCCATTTTTAGCAACATCTAATGCTTTGATAAATTGCAGAAATGAAGTGGTGAAGCTAACATTTAGAAACATGACATTGGAGGTCAATGTTTTTAACATGTGTAAGCAACCATAGGAAGTCCTTGATAAAAATGAGGAAGTTGAAAAAATTGAAGCCATCGTAGATGATCATCTTCAAACAAGGAGTTCTTCTGATCCATTAGAAATTTGTTTAGCTAATTCATTTGATTCAGGCATGCAATTAGAAGATGATATCTCTAAAATATGCTCTTTGCTTGATTGTACACAGGTAACAGAGTACAAGGGATAGAAGCCAAGATTTGAAGAGCTAAAACCCAAGAATGATAATACCCATGAAGAAGTACCCACACTGGAACTATAGCCATTACCTGTTGGGTTGAAGTACAAATTTTTAGGAAAAGAGCAAAGCTTTCCAGTGGTAATTTCCTCATCCCTTACTGAAGAACAAGAAGGTAAGTTAATAGAAGTACTTAAAAGGCATAAAAGTGCAATTGGATGGACATTAAAGGACATAAAAGACATTAATCCATTAATATGTACACATAGAATACATTTAGAGGATAATGCTAAAACATCTCAACAACCTCAAAGAAGATTAAATCCACACATAAAAGAGGTAGTTAGAGCTGAAGTCCTTAAATTGCTTGATGTTGGAATTATCTATCCCATCTCTAATAGCCAGTGGGTAAGCCCTACACAAGTTGTGCCTAAGAAATCTGGAAAAATAGTGGTTGAAAATGAAAAAGGTGAATTAATACCTACGCGAGTCTCATTTAGTTGGCGTATGTGTATTGATTTTAGAAAATTGAATGCTGCTACTAAGAAAGATAATTTTCCCTTGGCATTTCTTGATCAAATTCTGGAATGGGTAGCAGGACATCCATACTATTATTTTCTTGATGGTTATTCGGGTTATAATCAAATACCAATTGCATTGAAAGATCAAGAAAAGATCCATTTTACATGTTCCTTTAGTACTTTGCATATAAAATGATGTCTTTTGGCCTTTGTAATGCTCCAGCAACATTCCAAAGATGTATGCTAAGTATTTTTAGTGACATGATTGAGCATTATTCAGAGATTTTCATGGATAACCTGACAGTTTTTGGAGATTCATTTGAAATTTGTCTTGATAATTTGAAAAAAATTCTTAAAAGATATGAAGAAAAATGATTTGTGTTAAATTAGGAAAAATGTCATTACATGGTTGCCTCAGGAATAGTGTTAGGTCATGTGATATCTTCTAAAGGAATTGAAGTTGATAAGGCCAAAGTTGAATTAATTGCCCATTTGCTTTCCCCAAAAACAGTCAGAGAAGTTCGTTCCTTTTTAGGATATGCAAGATTCTACAGAAGATTCATAAAGGACTTTAGTGCCATATCTAGACCATTATGTAATCTTCTGTTGAAAGATGCACCATTTGATTGGACTCAAGAATGTCAAAAATATTTTAAAAAATTAATTAGTCTTCTGACATCTGCTCCTATCATGCAATCTCCTGACTGGTCTTTACCTTTTGAGTTGATGTGTGATGCTAGTGATTTTGTTGTGGGCGCTATTTTAGGCCAAAGAAAGGAAGGAAAGCCTCATGTGATTTGTTACGCAAGTAGAACTTTAAATAGTGCACAAATGAGTTACACCATTACTGAAAAAGAACTACTTGTTGTAATTCTTGCACTGGACAAATTTCGATCTTATTTAATTAGTTCTTCTATTGTGATTTTCACCGATCATGTTACTGTTAGATATTTGATATCTAAGCAGGATGTCAAACCAAGATTGATACGATGGATCTTATTGCTTCAAGAATTCAACATCACAATAGAAGATAAGAAATGAGCCCAAAATGTTGTCGTTGATCATTTATCCAGACTTATAATGAGCTCACCTTTTGATAACATACCCATTAATGATTCTTTTCTCGATGAATTTTTATTTTCTATTAATTCCATGCCTTGGTTTGCTAACGTAATCAACTTTCTTGTAACAGGAAAGATGTCGCCTCAATGGACGCACCAAGATAGAAAGAAATTTTTGACAGAGGTGAAAATTTTTTATTGGGATGACCCATACTTGTTCAAATATTATCTTGACCAAATCTTTCGAAGATGTGTGCCCGACAGTGAGGTAGGTAGTGTTATTAAATTTGTCACTCAGATGCATGTGGAGGTCACTTTTGTTTGGGAAGTATGATATGATTGTCATGGACTTACTAAACCAATGAATGATGGCAAAGTAAGGAGTAATTTTACTCTTGAGACATATCTAAATTGGGAAGTATGTTTAGTGATATAACTGTCAAAAACCTATTCGTAGTAAAACCAATGAAGAATGGTAGAGTAAGGAGTAAATTTTTCCTTGGAGGTAAGTTTACTCTTAAGATGTATCTTAGTTGAGGAAATAATTATTTTGTGTAGAAGTAGCAAATGGATTCTTGGATCTTAGCATAAATTGTCTTCTTTCTTATAAATCACAAGCTTGGATATGAATGTTGATATGATGGATTGAGAATGATAGAAATATACCTTGTGAGATTTTGAGCCTATTGATGAATGAATTGAACATTTATATCATTTTCTTCTTTCTTATGTGATTTTTACTCATGGAATTATTACTCTAGAACTTGCTTTGATTCTTTTTTAGGCTACATTTTCACATGCATACATAAATATGATTGAGGCATTTTGAAATAGCTACTTTAACCAAATAGTCATCCTTGTATATTTTCCTTTGTGTAACCCCTTTGAACTTATTTTACCATTCCTTATTTTAAGCTCATTACATGCCTTCAAAAAATATATATATATTTTTACCCAACTTTAGGGAATAAGAGAGTATTGGCCTTGTTCTTGAACAAATGTGGGGGTGTATGTGCAAAATGTTAAAAAAAATGTTGAAACAAAATGATCAAAAAAAAAAGAGCTGACCACCGCTGTAATCAAAGGATTATCAGAGTCTCCTGATACACCATGTGACATATCCATACCTAGAATAAAGATGGATGCTTGGAAACAACAGGAAGAAAAGGAGAAGGTTCAAACTTAACAATGAATTCAATTCATCAATTTGGGATTGATCTTCAACAAAACATTAGTCAAATATTGGTCATTATCCATTATGATGAATGTTCTCAAACATCTTCTCCACTCTAACTATACCATAGTGCTCTTTTATTCTCTTTGGTATTTATCTTCTCATATTCATATTATCCCCTTTCCTTTACCATGGCCCCATTACAACCTTGAATAAAGTCCTCTTGATTTTTGTGTGCATGTGTTTTGAGTAGCAGAGAAGTAAAAGATAAGCAAGCTTATGGTAGTGCAATTTTTCATGGGTTGAATAGAGTGAAATACTTACCTTTTAAACACTTGAAGGATTGAGAGTGAATGCTGTGAGGATCTATCATTCTTGATTCATTCTTTTCAACTGAAGTTTCCTTACTTGTTGGTTTGAGATGTGAAGAAATGTTACCTCATTAATTCTTTAATCCCTTGAATTTCTGGTTGCTCTTCTTGTTTCATTGAGTTTTTTAGAGTGTTTAGCTTTTGAGTCTGTGTCATTTTTTCCCTGGTTTTGGTCTTATGTGTTTTGCCCAGGAGTGCAAAAAACTAAGTGTGGAGGAATTTGATAATAACATATTTTATACATTAATAAACCTTCATTTTTAGTCATTTACACTCTTCATGTACTTAATTGATCGAGCTTGTTTATGTTTTGTAAGTTTGGACTCAAATTGGACTTAATTGATTTTTTTTGTATTATTTATGTCTTACATTGTTTCTGTATTTTAGACATATCTTGAGTTCTAGATGTGTGATAATTATATATCTTATCTTGTAGGAAAGATAAGAGAGAGTTTTATAACTTTTGTGAGAGTTCTAAGGCTCAATTGGACATCTAGTGGAGCTAAATGGGCTTGGAAGTCAGAACACGGGTTTTGTGACTAGAACCTAAATAGTATGCAGTAATCAGAACATAACTCAGGCTGTAGGAACTTCCTTAGGTTGAAATTTGCATACTTGAAAGTTAAGATCCATATCTACAACTTTCATGAAGAGCACAAAACTCAGATCGGACTCCTTGAAGGTGATATTGGGCTTTGAAGTCAAAACAGAGGTGTTGTACTTAGGCCTAAATACTATTCAATAATTGGGTCATATCTCGAGTTGTATGTGGCCTTTGGAGCTGAAACTAGTACCATTGGAAAGATAAGACAAAATGCTACAACTTTCATGAAGACCATTTTGCCATTTTATGACGTCATCCATGAGATCAAAGATGAATTATTTCAGAGACAAAGAATCTCACTAATTTTTCACTCATCAACTCACTATTTGGCATTTTCCACTCATCTGCCCACTCTTAATTATCTCCCTTATCATTTTGTATCCCTAATCCTCTATAAAAGGCACCAATGTTGGATCATTTAGTACTCTTGGTGTTAGGCTTAGTTTTTAGAAGTTATGCTCATGCTTGTTTATTGTTTTCCTTTGTTGTAATTTTCTCTTGCTCTAAATTGAAGCTATATTCATCTTTCTCTCTTTTCTTTTTCTTTCTTCTTGTCTATGAGTAACTAATTTTTATTTTGCTTGGGTGAAAGAGTGAAGCTCTTGGTAATGAAATAAGGTTAGATTATTCTATTTCTTGTGCTTAAATGATATATTATCAAGTGGACATTATATGTGTTGTATTTTGTTTCCAATCAATTTAGAAACCTCCTTTGCATAATGGAAATCTTGATTTATTGTAGACAAGAGGATTGACACAGTGAATGCTTGAACTCATTTACAAATATTGGTAGATAATTAAAGGAATCATAATATGATTGTATATATAATTGAACTTTGAATGTTATATTTTCCGATTGGAACTTCCTTTATGTGTAGATTTCAATTGAGTTATAAAGAGAAATAATCTTGCCTTTAATTTATTACCAATAGTGGATCTCCTAACCCCAAGCAAATCATTTTTCATCTGTGTACAACTTTTATTACCTTTGGTGTTGTGACAAATCATTTTCTTACCTCAAATAATTTCTCTACATCAATTCCCTGTGGATCGACCTCAGACTCCTGATAATTTATTACTTAAGACAACCTGCATTTGGGATTACATCTTTTAATCCGCATCACAAGGATCTAGGGACTTTTACAATGTCATGTGTTATAGGCAATTACAAATTTGAGCATGTCATGCTATATTTATGTGCTTCTATTAATGTAATGCTTATGTCTATTTTTAACTCTCTTGGACTTGGCCCTTTGCATTCTATAGGTGTTGTGATTCAGTTGGCTAATAGAAGCAATGCGTATCCAGTCGGGTTAATTGAAGATGTATTAGTAAAGGTTGATGAACTAATCTTTCCTACAGATTTTTATGTACTGGAAATGGAGGGGGAGTCACCATCCAACAAGGCTCCGCTCATTTTAGGGAGGCCATTCCTCAAAACAATCAGGACCAAAATAGATGTGCATGCAGGAACTCTATCCATTGAGTTTGGAGATTTAGTTATTCAGTTTAATATTTTTTATGCTAGGAAGCATCCCATGGAGGAGCATTTTGTTTTTCATATTAATTTACTTACTGATTTAGTTAAGAAAACTTATGATGAATTTCCTGATTTAATTGGGCTCAATGATTTTATCCATTGTCGCTTATGTACTGATTGTGATGGTGATATGATATGTGTTATTTGTGCTAAGATTTATGCATACTTGAGAGCGGATGATTATGTTTATACAATAGCTAATGGTATTGAAGGATCTATCAATAATGCTCATGACTCAGTTGCAGAATCTAAGACAGAAAGGGAGATGAAGTTGAAGCCCATTGAAGAACTTTCAAAGAAGGGAAAAGAGCACCAGATGACAGTCACTACTATAGTAGATTTTGTTTTTAGACCATGGTCCAACATAAACAATGACAATAACGTTGATAAAGTAAACATGCTATAATTCAGTGGTGAAGCCAAGGAAATTAAGGAAAATCAATAGGACCCTGGTGGAAGCCTCCTCATTTGATAAGGATGTTTCTTTTCTTTCCTTCTATTTTATTTTACTTGTCCTTCATTAATTAATGATTTTGATGGATGTTGTTTTTCTTTTGAGTTTTACATTGAGGACAATGTAGAATTTAAGTGCGGGGAGGATTTTATATTTTGTTTTTTTTTTTCTCTGTTTTAATTCTTGTTTTCTGATTTCAACATTTTAATTCTATTTTTGTTTTTAAATTTTGTTTTTCCTGTTTTTGAAAAAAAAAAAAAAAATGTTTTTAATTGATTTCTAATGATGTTTTAAGATTTGTGAAGCTTATGAGTTTGAAGCAATTGAAATTCAAGGTTATGATTTCTAAATTTTTTCTTCCATCTTGAATTTGACATACTTGGTTTTGGATCTTTGATTGGTGGATTGAGATTGATAGATGCATATCTTGTGAGATTTTGAGCTTATTGATGGATGGATTTAGCATTTATGCTGTTCTTTTCTTTCTTGTGTGATTTTCACTCATGGTAATTAATCACTCTATAACTTGCTTTGATTCTTTTTGAGGCTACATTTTTACTTGCATGCATGAACATGATTGAGGCCTTCTTTCTTGATTAACTACTTTGGCTAAATAGCCAACCTTGCATCATTTTCCTTTGATTAACCCCTTGAGCCTATTTGCCTATCCTTTGTCTTAGTTCATTACATGTCTTATGCGAAAAATTATGTTTTTACCTTACCTTAGGGAATGAGAGAATATTGGTTCATTCTCATTGGAGGAGCTCTTTTGCTTGCAAGTATTTAATAGGACAAGTGTAGGGGTTGTGCAAATTGATATGTAATATGCAAAGTGTTTGGTGAAAAAAAATGCAAAGAAAAAAATGAATGCAAGAAAGGTTGTAAAAGAAAAGAAAGAAAAAGGAAAAAAATATGTAAAGAGAGTGTGCATTATATGGATTTGGGAGGATAAAATTTCTTGTTTGTTAATTGAGTTCTTCCCCAATGTTCTTTTATTCTCTTAGGTATTTATCTTGCCATATCCATATTATTTCCTTCCCTTATCTTGGCCCCATTACATCCTTGAATAAAGTCTTCTTGATTTGTGTATGCATGTGTTTGAATAGTGGAGAAGTAGAAGATAAGCAAACTTATGGTAGTGCATTTTTCATGGGTTGAATTGAGTGAAATATCTACTATTTAAATACTTGAGGGATTGAGAGTGTATCTTGTGAGGATCTATTATTCTTAATTCATGGTGGGTGATAACTCCATGAAATGTAGTTATTTGTGTCCCATATCTATGCTTTCATTAATTGCTTAAGTCCTCATTGTATGCATATGTGGAAGGTTTTGTACTTATATTTGTTATATTCTATTTTGATGTCTTTCTAATGTGATATTGAGCAAACTGTGCGTATTATGTTAGTGATTGGGTGGATTTGAAACTGTTATTGACTTGGTGATTTCTCTATTATAGAAAGGGCTCTAAACAAGCTGATATATAGAGCATTTGAGCAAAAACTGGAAGATAAAGCCAAGTATGCAACTCAACACTCAACGTCGTGGCACAGGCTGTGTAACGCTGCGGCGTGGTGCATCCCCTGCATCAGGTAGAGAGACCCGAGAGCAGAGCACCACGACCCAAGTAAGAGACGTCGCAGAGCCAGTAACCAAATTGTATGCGCGTTGCGGCGTAGGCATGTTAATGCCGCGATGTGACTATTTTTTAAGCCTATAAATACATTTTTAACAGATTTTACAAAGAGAGCTTTTTAGGTTTTAAAGAAGCTACGGTCGGAATTCACGTTTTGAAGGTTGAGGAGGCTAAGGAAGCCAAGGTTGGAGGCCATCTTCTTTATGGAAGGAGATTCAAGCATCAAAGATCATATCCATGAGCCTCCTTCCTTCTTCCTTCTCCTTTCTCTTTTCCATCTTCCATGAGCATGACTTTTGTGATAGATTTTCGTGTTTTATGATGTAACTGAGCTGTATTTAGGAATTACTTTGAATCTTTATATGAATATTAATGTTTATGTATTACTTTGAGTATATATTGATATTTGATTATGTTCAATCATATAGATCTTAATGTTCTTGATAGTTTGATCAACTTTTAAGTGATTTGTTGAAATTTGATGAACCTAGACATAGAAATTTGGATTTGTGATCATATGTATGGTTGATGTATATTCGATGAGTTCAACTAGCTTGGATAAGTTGATTCACTAATGGGATAGAAATATACCTCTTAGCCATGCATAGCGTGTGTTTGAGAATAGATCGTTCATTAGTGGATTTCACTCTGGTTCTCATGGAAGCATAGTGAGCTAGGTGAAGGAAGCCAGGGTTAACTAACCTAGACATAGGCTTTTAACTAAATCAGATTCTCAAGCTAACTTAACTATTCATTAATGTTGCTTATAAGGATTGCATAGCATTAATTGAATTATGAGATGAAGAAGGATTCTCTAAATCTCTAAACCATTATATTTATTTTCATTTATCACTTTTCTGTCTTTAGATTAGTTTTATTGCATTTTTTCCTATTTTTATGTTCTTGAATAAAACTAGATAAGCTATTGGTTGATACTTAGTATTGGAATCCAATCATCCTCGTGGGAACGAACTTTTACTCTGTATCTGTATTACTTGAATGACTCGTGCACTTGCAGTACATAAATGGTGTAACAAGTTTTTGGCACCGTTGCCGGGGATGTTGGTTTATTTCTATATTACTAATATCAATAACGAGCTTATTTAGTTCTAATTCAAGCTGTATAGTTCAAGTTTTCTTTTGTATAGTTGAACTCAAGTCTTCATTTTTTTTGTAATTTTAGGTAAAATAAATGGAGGATGATCTTAATCATTCGAGGCCTTTGAGGGAGCTCAAGAACCCCCAGTGGAGAACCTCACTTAGGCAAAAGAAGGCCTACCATCTGATTCATCCATTTTGGGATCAAATTGACCATACTCCAAGGAGATGTATACTGAAGTGCAGTTTGGCGGTTTGCCTTGTAAAAGTCCTGCCGAGACTATAACTCAGGCCCTTCTTAGGAGGGAACCCAAGTTTTTATGAGTTTGTTAGTTTATATGTTTTTCTTTAGTATTAAGTCTTGTATAGGCGTCCAAGTGCTCCTGAGGATCTATCATCCCATCATAAGGCTCCAAATTGCTCAGAGGTTTGAAGTTCCTTGGGACCATGTACGCCATTAAGGCGTCTAAGAATTGTTACTGGTGGCTGGGGACCAGGGTATTGTTTCTAACAAGCTCAGCGCCGACACACTGGGCTCCTTGTTCATTAAGGACTACATCCCGCTCTCCGTCATTATTGTTGACCCTAATGGTTCTTTCCAGACCTTCCAACCAACGATGTTGTTCTTCCAACTGATGCCACTAATCTTTGATAAGTGTTGTTTATTGGCACAGCAACTCTCAGAGGTCGTTCCTCATCATCTTAAACTAGACGTTACCTTCATAGTGGGATGCATGGTCTGCATTGTTTGTTTGAGATCCCTAGATGTGCATGCACGGGGATTCTCGCTCCTTGGTTAGCATTGTTGGCTCTCCCACTAGGAAAAACAAGCCTGCCCCAGACGGAAATTCTTCGTGATGGGGCAGGGCTATCGGTAGAAGCCGAAGTTTTGTGCCTCTCATTAAGAGTTTCGATGACAACATGCTTGCTTCTAGCGGCGGAGGTTTCTGGTGGTGCAACGAAAGGAGGGTCACGCTGTGCCGCTAGGCCCTGTGCTTGGCCAGGGGTAGCGTGTGCAGCGCTTCCTTTCCTTTGGTTCTGTCTTGTGCTCACCATGGTTGACGTAAGAATAGAAGTTTATGGTTTCCCACAGACGGCGTGTGCCGCTTGGCCCTGTGCTTGGCTAGGGGCAGCGTGTGCTGCGCTTCCTTTCCTTTATTTTTGTCTTGTGCTCACCATAGTTGACATGAGAATAGAAGTTTATGGTTTCCCACAGACGGTGCCAATGTTCTGAAGTGGATTCAGAGGGTACCTGAGATAGGCACGTATACGGTGGTTTCCTCATTGCACAGTTGCTGCCAAGCGTGTTGAACCAGGGAGGTGGGTACTTGCAAAGGGACTCTAACACTCAAGTCAGGCAATGCACAAGTAGGGTTTATGCAATTAGATAGCAGATACCTGTTAAGGTTGACTTAGCCTGGTATATATTGAGAGTGACTGGAATCGTAATAATATCAGTATTAAATATAGGTATTTAGGATTGGTATCCTGTTAAGGATCATCTTCCTTTTATCATTGGAGAGCATCCCTATAATGTAAGAACGTAGATATGATGATTATCCACTGTTACAGGTAGTTACAGATCTTATGATCTCGCAAGATCATGATTGACAGTTATGAATATATGTGCGGATCTAGTTATCTGTTATGATCCGATGTCGTATTCCAGTGTCTTAGGCTTCAACCGGGGTATCGATGGGCAGTGTGGTGACATGCGTGCCGAGTTGATTCTATTGGATGGGATCCCGGATCACGGTCCAGAACAATTATGATACAATTTTCTTTATACATAATTTTAAATTTGATTACACCTATAAGTTACAATTAAGCTTGGAAAGTATATATAAATTCTTGTTTTGAAAATTATTTTTACAAATATGAAATTTTCTAATATCATATATATATTTATAAATTCAGAAAAATATAATAAAAGTAATAAAAATGAAACTAATAGCGTATGTAAGTTTTTATAAGCCATGTTATCTATTTCATCGGTACTAAAATTTAAAATCATTGACTGAGAAAAAATAGAATCGAAACCCTTAAACAGTAACTAGTGTAAAGTTCAATTCATCAAACTATATTCCCCATCCACAACACATATCAACTGTTTACTTAGCTTAGCACCGAAAATTAAAAGTCACCAACTAGATGCAGATAGAAGGAATAACTTTTGTTTGCTATAAAACTCCCAAGTTTAAAATTCATCTGGTCCATATGTACACAAGCCGTAGTACCTGACTACGTTACCTGTGCAAGACGTGGGGAGGGTTGGGGTTTTGAAGTAGACATTATTATTAGAATGCTCAGATTGCAAATATTCCTGCTGGTTGGTACAATGCAACAGCCTCCTTTAGCTGAGTAATCAAACATGGACCACATACATCACAGACAGAGAGGTCATTGTGATGATCTGCTTTAATCGTCCATGATATGGCAGGACCATAACTATAGATGTTAGAAGTCCAATTCAAACTTAAAACTAAATTAAAAATCGAATAAAAAAGTGAAATTTAATTAAAAATAAATAAATGTAGTTTCTTTTATTTATTTTTTTAAAAATTAATTGAATTGGATTAGTTTTAATTTTAATTTTTAAAATTTATTTAATTTAGTCTAAATTGATTAATATTTATCATATAATTTTTTATTTTTGAATTTATACTTTTACGTATAGTGAATTTAATTTTTTACATATTTCTTTCATTTTATGTGTGTTTCTTAATCAAATGTTATTTTATGAATATTAAATAAGTTATTCTTATTTTTTATTTCCTATGATTTCTTATTATTCCTTTTAATGGTTCCAATTGCTTTTAACTTACAAAATTTTAAGTTTAAAATATTTTTGGCCAAAAATTGATTAAACCAATATAATCTAATCCAAATAAACTAATTCCATAAAAAATATTGTAAATCAAATTATTTGGATTGATTGGTATTTTTAACTCAAAATTGACTCAAACCAGATCGCGAACATCCTTAAGTACAACAATGTTGAAGTGAGAGTAATGAACAGGGAGGAGGGAAAAGGATTAATATTTGGATAAATTGAGGGGAATTGAATGAGAAGTGATTTTTGTTTTGAATCTTTTTAAGTGAAAATGTAAATAATGTTTTAAACAAACAATAATTGATATTTAATTTTATAATTATTAATTAGATGTATCTCTAAATCAATATAATGTTACAAAAACAAAATTTATGCAAAAATTTATACGTCATACAAAGATTCTATGTATTCTTATTCATCTTCTTTTTATCTTTGAGAGTTATTTATATATATCTTTTTTTTTCTAAAATAAATAAGTTGATAGTTCACAGATGCACTTGCAACATACCAGTTAACTAAACCCCTAATGACCAATTCATCTGTTGTCCTTTAGCTCAATCTTCATTAGAAGCTTTGAGCTGAGGGTTATAGACTGTACCAATTAACTTAACTCCTATGTCCCGTTCACTTGTTATTCTTTAGCTCAATCGCTTCATTAGAAACTCTAATCTAGGGGGTTATGGATCATACTAGGCCCAATAGACTTGATCCGTCGAGACATTGACCTTTACCCAAAACCCAACCTTGGCTAATCTTGAATGCATGAAATAAAACCCTAATCCTTGATCATATCTCAACCTCACATACCACATCTGATCATTTGGGCTACATACCTATGTATCCCATATTCAACCCAACTAATCAACTTCCCTTGAACACAGATCTTCGTTCACAAGACTCATATTTTAGAAAGTCCTCCTTAACAGAATGGACACATGCCATTAAAAGAATGGCGAGCCTTATAACAAAATATCTCACCACAATCATTACAATTATTAGCCAGGCTGCAATAAGCACTCCCAAAGTGTCACCTTTGATATTGTTGGGTTTGATCTAAATTCTATTAAAGATTGTTATCGCTAGTTTTCTATTTTGTGAATATATTAAAGATTTGTGAAGATTTGTGAAAATATGAAAGATATGAAGAGATATATGAAAATATATTAAAGATTTGTTAAAAGATTTGAAAAATATGTTAGAGATTTATGAGATATGTAAAAGCCTTATTAAATATTTGTTTACAATAGGAAACTAGAAATGATGGGTTATAAATACTTGTATTTGGGAATTAGTAGTGTTATAAGAGTGAGAATGAGAGTCTGCGAGAGATTGTCATGTAAGGCCTGGAAACTAGATTTGTTTTGATAGTAGATTTGACTCTTCTCATTCGTGAATGTAGGTATATTAGTTAAACTACGTTAAACCTTGTTCGTGATTTGTGTGATGTTTTTCTCAATTATTAATATTTATTACATGTTTGTGTACAAGAGGATGTGGTATTCCCTAATAAGATTGATGAGGATGTAGTATTATCCAAAAGATTGAAAGGGGATGCAATATTACCCCTAACAAGTGAGATCAGAGTTAATGGTTTGAGGATTTAGGCAATGGTATGGTTCTTTTGGGCCCTTGTGTTGAAAGTTTCCATGACAATGGAGGTCAGGTAACATGTCTCGTTATGATGGCAGTAGATGTGTCGAAAGTCTTCTTGACATTAAGATCAAACGGCATGTTCCATATAACGACGGTGCAAACACGGAGATTTGATTTAAAGATTTGTTTAGAAGATTTGATAGATTTAAAGATTTATCAAATTTGTTCATTGATGATGGAATTTGGATCAAGGTAGAGATTGTTGGGTTTGACCTAACTTCTATTAAAGATTGTTATCACTAGTTTTCTATTTTGTGAAGATATGGAAGATTTGTGAAGATTTGTGAAAATATGAAAAATATGAAGAGTAATGCAGATTAAAGGTTGCAAACCCAAGTGTAGGTTGTCTCAAGTAATAAATTTCTCGGGAGTCTGAGGTCGATCCACAGGGAATTGATGAAGAAAAAATTCTTTAAGGTAAGGAAGGGCTTTGTCACAACAATAAAGATAATAAAACTTGTTCACAATTAAATTAAAGAACTTGTTTGGGTTAGGAGATCCACTTGTGGTAATAATTTAAAGACAATATTAATTCTTTTTATAACTTAATTAAAATCCACGGATAACGGAAGTTCCAATCGAAAAATAAAACATTCAAAGTCCATTTAGAATTATATACGTAGTTATATTTTGGTTCCTTTAATTATTTACTAACACCAACACTTGTAAATGTGTTCAAGCATTCATTGTGCCAAACCACTTGTCTACAATGAATCAAGAACTCCACTTTACAAGGAGGAATTATTTACCAATACCAACACTTGTAAATAGGTTCAAGCATTCATTGTGCCAAATCACTTGTCTACAATGAATCAAGAACTCCACTTTACAAGGAGGGTTTCTAAATTGATTGGAAACAAAATACAACACATATAATGACCACTTGATAATATATTATTTAAGCACAATAAAGAAATTAGTCTAACATTATTTTATTAACAAAAGTTTCACCCCTTCACCCAAGTAAGATGAAGATTAGTTACCCATGAGCAAGAAGAAAGAAAGAGAGAAGAAGAAGAAAATGATCATAACTTCTATTTACAACAAAAGAAAATTACAATAAGTAAATAACATAATATCATGATCTTGATCTAAAACCAAGATTAATAATTCTAAACTAACATCTCCAAACTAACTCCCCCAATGAGCAGCCAATGGTGCTATTTATAGAGTATGAGGATATAAAGTGACAAGGGGGCTGATTAATGAGTGGTTGGATGAGTGGTTGAGTGGTTGGATGAGTGGTTGGATTATTATCATGCTTGTCTCCCCACTCAACCAATCAGTTATCTTCACACAACCATAAGTCTATCATAACATCATAATATCAAAAAGTGGTCTTCTTGAGAGTTGAAGGGTTTTGTCTTAGCTTTCCAATGCCACTAGTTTCAGCTCAAAAGACTACCTACAACCCGAGTTATTATAACACCCCAATTTTTAGAAAATGTACCAAATGTACTGTTTGCTGTTTTTTAAGCTTTCGTGTGAATGACCGTTGTGTCCCTATTTTACTGTTTCTCGATTTCTGCATGAAATACAAATACGTTTATACAGGCTCAAATTTTATTTGGTCTTTTTACGTAATTTGTTTCGAGACGGTAAAATAAAATTTTTCTGAGCTACTGTTTTAATTTTTCTGGAAGATATACAGACAATTAATACTGTCTGTAATTTTATTTGAACTTTTTGGATGATTAGCTACGTTGTGGGAAAAAATAGGAAATGACCATTACATCTCGAACGTCTTTGTTTGTCTTGTTTTTGCTGTTTTTAATTGTTTTCTACTTGATTTAGTGTCCAATATTACTTGTCTGTGATTTTATATGGACTTTTTGTGTGATTTGCTACGGGCGGGAAAATAATATTTTTCCGGACCGGTAAAATCTGTTTTTAATTATTCAGAGGCGGGGGATCTTACTAAACCCATTCGAATGAGCCTAAAAATTATTTTTAATTTTAGGATTTAAGCACAAATAAAATAATTTTGTATTATTATAATATTATTTTATTAGTCAAGATAATTTAGTGACAAAGTGGACCCGAAATGTTTTGCGGACCCACGTTTAGCTAAACCAATTAACTTAGTAGCTTAATTAAACATGATTAGTGGAGGAATATTCTTGAACATGATGATAAGGCTTGATGACTAGGTTATTAGTGACTAAGCATGGTGACTAGGGCTAATGACTAGGTTAGGAGCAACCAATAGGAAACAAGCTTGCTAATCAAGGCTTAATCTTGACCTTTGATGCATCCAAGGGCTTGGATGAAGCCAAGCAAATGTCCACCTTGCAAGCCATGATGTCTACGGCCAAGTGAGGTTTGGAAGACCAAAAATCACTTTGCTTGCATGCATTTTCTCTCTTCTCTCTCATCCAAGAACCCTAACCATTGTTGCTTCCTTTCTCAACCATTCGGCCAAGCTTGATACTATACCATCCAATCATCCAAAATTTCTTCTAACCAAGTTTTCTAAACCTAAACACAATCCTAAGAACATCTCTAGTTGAGAGTTCTTGCAAAATCCTTCATTTGAAGCTTGAAAACCTACTTGGAAGATTTGACCAAGGAGGTGAAATCTCTTGTTTTTCTTTTCTAAACTCTTTTTCAAAGTTCTAAGTCATGATTTATCCATGGTTTAAGCTCTCTTTTAATGTTTAGTAATTTGTAGTTTTTGTTCAAGCTTGCTAGGTTTTTGGAGGAGGAAAACCGAAGCTCTAGGAGGAGTGAAAGAAACCTTTTGTCTTCATTTAAGGTAAGAGGAAGACAAATCTTATCACCTATGGATAGTGGTAAGAAGATGGAGTTGATTTTGTGATTGTAGAATCCATAAGGATTCAAATGTGTGCTTGTTAGTAGCTTATTTGATGTGGTTGTGTATTTGTTAGTAGCTTTCCTATTTGTTGTTTGTAATAAATTGCATGTCTACAAGCTTTAAGTTGCATGTCTATAAGCTTTGATAATATTGCATGTGTTAGAATTGCATGATAAAGTATAGAATGGCATGATAATGTATAGGATGTGAATAACATGTCAAGGAAATGCATGTGTGTTCCAAAGAACACTCCATAATGCCCACGGTTTGTAACCAAATGGGAACCAAAATGTTCTCTTAATTTTCTTAAAAGGTAATTTAATTAACCTAGGAGAATTAAGAAGGTTTCAAGTTGATTAGATCAAAGAAAATGAATTTAGAAATCAAATGGTAAGACTTAGTATTTTTACGCCAACATGCCTAAAATGAATGCGTTGATTTCAAAAACTATTTTCTAAAACAATGGTTAAATGAATTTAGACAATACAATAAGTTTGACATATATTTAGAAGATGAGAAATAATTTAGAAATCAATTTCAAAAGATTTAGGAAATTCGGCCAACATGCCAAACTAGATATTCTTGATTTCTAAAATCAATTCCAAACCATTTTCAAGTATAAAGAAGGCATTATATGTTAACAAGAATTTTTTTTCTAAAAAGAGTTTTTAAGAAATCAATAGATTAGAATTAATTTAAGGAATTAAAATTAATGATTTTATTGTTATAAAGGAAATACAGTAATCTTTAAGAATTTCTAACATATGGCTCATACTATATTTTGAAGCATGTTAGGAGTTTTTAAAAGATTAAATTATCCGGTTTATTTAAATAAACAGAGTTTTTACGAAAAAAATTAGGAAACCATTATTATTAATTTTCTAAACAAAAATACTGTCAATTTTTAGTAAAAACGGACAAATAAGATAGAAAAGATGTCCAAAAGACAGTATACGGTATGAAAAATATTATACGTAGTTTAAACGTATTAATTATTATTTCTGTTTATTTAAACAAAGAATTTTAAGGGATTTGGACAAGAAAATGATTTAAAAATCCTACGCGATTGAGAAAACGTATTAAAATTCTACGCGATTTTAAAAATAGAAAAATATATTTATGTGATTTATAAACGTTTGTAAAAACGACGGAATTGTGAAACGCGATAAAATTTCTACGCGATTGACCGTTGACGTATTTATTTTATCTTGTCGGAAAATGTGAACCCGTACAGGCTTTTGAGGATTTTTCGCTGTCGGGAAAATGTGAACCCGTACAGGCTTTCTATTTTTCTGCCATTGAGGGCATATTTTATCTTGAGGGCATTTTCATAATTTCATATTTTTAGAATTATGTATTGAGTTTATGCCTAATTTTTAGTGGATTGGTTGACGAGACGAATCACATTGTGTTGTCGATGCGATAAACGTAGTGTGGTTCATTGTTCTAATGGACTTGGAGACGTTAGTGTACGGTATCCCATATGTGGACAGTTGGTAGCTCCATTTGGGCCGTGTTAAACCGATAGTACACTAATGGACTCGACACGCACTATATTTAATCGAGATTTCGTGAAAACTAATAGTACATTGCCTGTAGTGCCACAACGTGAGGCGTGAACTACACCACGCCCGGATGATGGATTCTTGTGTCGTGGGGCTATAGACGCGACGTGAGACAATAGCAATAGTTTGGTTGGGCAGCCGTGGTACTAGTAGATTTGGCGGGTCATTCTCTCGATACTTGTGTGTTTTTTTTAGCTCCATGGAGTAGGGTGTGTCTTATATTTATTTATTGGGATCTATTTATTTATTTTGTCTTATCTGTTTATTTTTGTCTTATCTGTTTATTATATTGATATTAATTTATTTGTTTACTTGTATTTGTTTTATCTATTGTTGTATTGTATCATTTGTTTCTTGTTTTATTTTATCTATGATGGTATATTGTTGGGATATTTAAATCTTTTTGAATCTTTACACTACTCTGTTACTTATTAATGTTATAGCTTTTCATATTGCATGAATTGTATATCTGTTGTTTGTCGTCTTCTTATTGGCCATGTTTGTGGTGATTTTAGATTGTCTTACCTCTTTATTGTATGTGTTTTACTGTATATACCGTTTATATGGTAAAGAGTTTGAGGAAGAGGAACAATACCTCTAGAGATTCTATACCCCGGAAGAAGAGGAACAATGAAGAGGAAGATCAGTTCGACGACCAAGAACCATCCGATCATCCATATTCTTTGGATTGATTGTGGGAGATGGCAGTGCCAGGATTTTTGGGGTTTGTACAGCTAGAGTTTCATGGAGGTTCATTGGCTTGGCATCTGCAAGGAGATCGAGATTCTGTGACATATGTAGGACGGCTGACTGTGACTCTACGTCATCGGTTTGATGGAGAGCCGATCATGACTACGACAGTATTTCTACACTTAGAGTTACCCTTATCCATTAAGCGTCATTGGGGTGGGATATCCACTGAGCCTAGTGAGATGACACTCGTATCGACTGCGCGGTCTCATGTCCGCCGAGAGTCGAGACATCCGGGATATTTGTCTCCTGATGATCATTTTCATGTTGAGAGTGATCCTTCAGAGGATTAAATATGCATGATGTTTTTTTTTTTTTGGGCGCGTCTGCGTATGTCTGTATATATATTAACTCTTTTATTGCTTTATTTACTGTTTTTGTTTAAATATTGGTAGTTTTAGGTGTAAATTATTTATATCACTTATAATGTAAATCATATGTAAATTAGGTGTGATGTTGTGATGTTTATTTTATTTTTCCGCATTATTTTATTTAACAATATTCTGTTTATCAGGAATTATCTTACAATATGTAATATTATTTAACAAATATTTTACAACTTGGGTAGATTTTATTTATTTATTTTATTTTTCTTTATATGTGTGGCATTCCCAAAGGGGTGTTGCAGTTATGCCCTAATTACTGCACATTGTTTAGGTTCCAATCACAAAACTCGTGTTCTGAATTCCAAGCTCAATTAGCTCCACTAGATATTCGATTGAGACTTCGAGCTCTTCATCAAAGTTGTAGAGCTTTCTCTCAGCTTTCCTACAAGGTAAAATTCATAATTTCTAGACATCTAGAACTCAAGATATGACCGAAATATAGAAACAGTGTAAAATCTCAACAATGCTGAAAAATATCAATTAAGCCTAATTTGAACCCAAACTTACAAATCATGACTAAGCTCAATCAATTACGTACATGGAGAGTATAAATAATTAAAAAATGAGGATTTATTAATGTATAAAATATGTGATTATCAAAAAGATATATGAAGATATGTTAAAGATTTATTAAAAGATTTGAAAAATATGTTAGAGATTTATGAGATATGTATAAGATTTATGAAAGATTTGTTTACAATAAGAAACTAGGAAGGATGAATTATAAATACTTATATTTGGGAATTGGTAGTGTTATGAGAGTGAGAATGAAAGTCTGAGAGAGATTATCTTGTAAGACCTGTAGGTTAGATTTGTTTTAATAGTAAATTTGACTCTTCTCATCCATAGATATAGGTATATTAGTCGAATCATGTTAAACCTTGTGCATGATCTTTGTGATACTTTTCCCAATTATTAATATTTATTGCATGTTTGTGTACAAGAGGATGTGATACTCTCCAAAGAAATTGATGGGGGTGTGATATTCCCTAATAAGATTGATGGAGATGTGGTATTCCCTAAAAGATTAAAAGAAAGGGGGATGAAATATTACCCCTAACAAGTGGTATTAAAGCTGATGGTTCAAGGATCTAGGAGATGGTATGATTCCTTTGGGCTCTTGTGTTGAAAGTTTTCCTGACAATGGAGGTCAGGTGGTGTGTCTCATTATGATGGCAGAAGATGTGCCGAAAGTCTTCTTGACATGGAGGTCAAGCGGTGTGTTCCATATAATGATGGTGCAAGCACGGAGATTTGATTTAAAGATTTGTTTAGAAGATTTAATAGATTTAAAGATTTTTCTGATTTGTTCATTGATGATGGAATTTGGCTCAAAGTGGAGACTGTTGGATTTGACATAAATTCTATTAAAGATTGTTATCGCTAGTTTCCTATTTTGTGAAGATATTGAAGATTTGTGAAAATATGAAAGATATGAAGAGACATATGAAGATATGTTAAAGATTTGTTAAAAGATTTGAAAAATATGTTAGACATTTATGAGATATGTATAAGATTTGTTTACAATAGGAAACTAAGAAAGATGAGTTATAAATATTTGTATTTAGAAATTAGTAATATTATGAGAGTGAGAATGAGAGTCTGAGAGAGATTGTATTGTAAGGCCTGTAGGCTAGATTTGTTTTGATAGTAGATTTGACTTTTCTCATCTGTGGATGTAGGCATATTAGTGACATGTGGATAAAATATACACATCTTGTGCTTGAATTGAGGTGGATTTAGGTGTGTTTTGATTGATTCTTATTGGAATTTATATCACATTTAATCTATTTATCCTTGGTATCTTATGATTGGTCTTTCTTTATTGTTTTTAGGTCCAAAAGAGATATTTAGACATGGCTCTATGAAGCTTTGGATGGATTCATTGTAATGGAGTTGAGTTCAGAATTTATATGGCTAAGATTCACAGAGTTTTTGACCTTTATGCGATAAAATGAACATAACTTAAGCTACAGAGGTCGAAACGAGGTGATTTTGGTGTCATTAGAAACCTAAGAAAAAGATATACAACTTTCATGAAGACCACTTATCCGAAAAAAGACGTTTTGAGCAATTTAGGATTTAGACATGACCATGTCTAACTTGGAAAACGCTTATGTCAAGCTCACACGACCCTAGCTAACTCCTATGAAGCTTCTGAGTTGGAGACACGACTGTGTCTCTTGGTCACACGGCCATGTCTCCCCTCAACGTTGAATTTACATAATTCTAGCACCTCACACGACCCTGTCTTAACCTCATAAAGCTTCTGACACCGTGTCTCAATGTCACATGTCTGTGTCTCACTTAAAATCCCGAAATGTTGTTTTCAAAGGACACGGTCGTGTCGAAGGAAGACACAGCCGTGTGAGTCCCTCTGACATGCAAAAAGGAAAATTTTACCCACAAATCGCTATAAATTAAGCAAAAACATTAAACCTAAGAAGACTTTTTGGCTAGAGATTACAGGAAACTTTGAGAGGCAGAATGATTGGAGGCTAAGGTTTTGAAGACAAGAGCAAGAGCATTGATCAACCATTGAAGACATCTTCTCCATCTTCTCTTTTTATTTTGGAATCATGGTTGGTTCTTTATCTTATGTTCTTGTTTGTGCTATAATTGCCACGCCCTAAACCCCTTTTTCTAGGATTGGGATGAAACTCTCTATTTCTTTATGTTGAATTGTTAATTTGATTCTTTGTTAATAAAATTATTGTTCTTGATTCATTCTTAGTGTTCTTAATGCTTGTGGTATGTTGCCGACCATATTTATATGATCTTAGGCTTTAGGTGAAGGATAGAAAGATGAAATCTAATTGCTTGATAATCTAAGAATTGAACTTAGGAATTGAGACCTAAACATAGAATTAAATCCTTTGAGGGTTAAATGATTGTCATAAATCTTAATGGGTTGGAACTTTGATTAATTGTCATGAGAATGAGATTAATGAAGTTTTTAGCACGTTTTTAGTGCCAAGAAATTGGGCTTTAAATAATTTAAGACAAATCGCCTTCAATAATATAATTGAACATTAACAAAGATAGTATTATAATTTAGCATAGGAGTAGTGTAGTGAATTCTCAGTCCTAGACCTTTAAACCTTGGTTGAATCTTGATTTTTCTTGATGTATTTGCTTTCTTTATAGTTTTGATTTTAATTTAGTTTTCACTATTAATTTTATTCGCTTAAATAATCAAAGTAACCGTAAGAGTTTGTAATTAACTGATCCTCGTGAGAATGATCTTTATTTACTACTAAGGGATATATGGATTTATTTTTTCCTAGTTACTCAAGCTCAATTTGAATCATTTGGAAGCTTTTGGTTTCAATCACACAAACACACAATATATATTCGTTTAGGCCTACATATTTTAACTGAGACTTTTAGACCTTCTGGGACTAAAATTATCATAGACATACATCTGATAAATTGGTTAAGTCGTTTAAGCCATGCCATACTTTTTGTTTTGTGTGAATCTTCAAATTATATTTGGCCTTACAAAAATAACATCACAACTTTTAAAGAGAAAAAAGCTGTTCAAATCATAAATATATTATCTTAAATGGATCGGATCAGTTATAAATTAGCGGGGCCTATAATAAGACCTACTCTAACCCACTCTTTTGTTTTCATTAGCCAAGCTCATTCCATGTTACAAAACTTGGGCTCCATAACATTGCCCTTTTAAAATTAAAATTAATTTAAGAGAAGTGATAATTTTTTTTCTTCTCTAACATATAAATTTTTTTTGCGCTTGCAGAAAATTAACAACAATTAATCGAATTACGTTAAATTACGTAATTTATATGATATTTTTTTAATTATTAATATTTATTATATATTTGTATAGAAGATGATATAGTATTTTTCAAAAAATTGATGAGAATATAATATTCTCTAATAAAATTGATGAAAATATAATATTCTCCAAAATATTGAAAGGGAGATACAGTATTACCTCCAACGGATAACACCTTCTCACCTATAAATACCAATGACCTTAGTTGCAAATAGGTTATGTTCTCTTTCTCTTTTACTCTTTGATAACCTATTTCTAAGGCTGACTTGAATAGGAGTGATCTTGCAAATAAATTCCTCATCGCCTCTGAGGGCCAAGCTACCTTTCTCCGATGCTTAGTCAGCCACAGCTAGCAGGCCCTTCACCATCTGACGAGAACAGCACTTAATATCACGTTTTCCTATTCTTCTTTTCTTTCCTTTCCACTTTTCTAAACTTACAATTAATATATTATATAACCAAAAAATAAGAAAATAAAAAAGAAATTAGAGGAATAGCTATAGATATATAAAAATGATCGAATATCCATCTTATATGCCTTATTTTATGTATCATGATTTATTTGTATTATGTTTGTTGAAACCTTGATGTTTGCGTAACTTGTTATGGACAGGCACCTTACATTGGTGTCTCAAACCTCAACAAGAAAAAAAGTGAAGGGTGAAGTCATTACAAAAGTCATTCAAAATAACATTTTTGTATAAAAAAACAAAATACATGAATGCCGAGACTTTGATTTTGATCGATTGTTTTTGTTCTCGGATCGAATAAGAAAGGCACTTTTGCTCTCATTTGTTTGTGGTTAATAAACGACAAGTCCTTTTAAACTTTTTTTTATTCATTCTAAATGATGTATTATCTAATAGAGATTTTTTGCTATTTTAATTTGTAATTTTGTTTTGTTAGTTAAGGATCTAATTTATTTAATAATTAGAATTTTAGTGAAATTCTATCAAATCTCAAATTTTATTTTTAATTAGTTGTATTTGATTTAAATTTGGTTTGTTTTGTTAGAGGGTTATAAATACCCCTTCTACACACTTTAGAAGTTGTAGAATATTAATTATTGAATTTAGTAAATTATATTCCCTACTTTGAGATCAAGTCTCTTGGCACTAAGTATCTTTGGAACTCTGATGGTTCTATGTTCTCTTCCTCTATCAATTCTACATCAATTTAACATCTGAGCCTTATTAATCTCACGCTTTGAGTTGCTTGAAAGTAAAGATTTTTCACAGTCAAAGTTGTTTCGCTACTTATTGCTCACTAGATCTTTTATCGTTGACCATGTTAACCGTTGACCACATTGACCAGACACTCTGTTAGATTTTTAGGCATTTTGGATCCATTTTTGCACTAGTTTTTATAATTTGGAGCCTCCAAGAAAGGGTTTTTGCTATTTCATTCTCTTTTTACTTCATAAAGGTGACAAAGGTGCAATTTTTTCAGTTAATCTTGGCTCTTGGAATTTTGATCTTTATTTGTGTCTTTAAAATAGTTTATAATTCTGACAACTTTGTATCTAGTCCGTTGGCACTTTTTTATTTCTGATATGTCCCTATAAAAAAACATGAACAATTTATTGCCAAATCACAATAGTGTCATAAAGTGTGCTCGTAAATCTCTTATTTATGATGCATGGAAAACCTATATTAAATGTAAGGATAAAACTTGTAGTCTAGTCATCAATGATGATAGCACATTAAATGTGATTTCTAAAAAGGGCGTGATTAGATGTTTAATGTGATGTTTTACCTATGGATGTTGCTAACATTTTGTTAGGATATCCTTCGATATATAATAATGATGTGACCTACAACGATAGGGACAATACATATTCCTTTTTATTAAGATCATGTTGTAGAATGATTATCTTGAAAACTATCGTTCTTGTGAATGCATGTGTCTTGAAGCATGTTAATTGGTTTTTAATGATAACAAAGACAAAGATGAAGATCAAAGAGCAAAAGAGAAAACCAAGATCAAAGGAAGAAATCATGAGGTTTAGATATAGGCATTAGTACATCAATGTTAAATGCTCCCAAGATATCTCAAATGGCTTTTCAAAAATGATTTGAATCAATATGGTTTTCAAAGATCAATTCCTAAAAAGAGGACTTCTTTTTCTTGGATCATGCCAAACAATGTTCAATATCGTTTAAATCCATGTTTTCTAAAAGTTAGAAATGACATGAATCCTTTTTAAGGCTTAAAAAATGAGTTTAAAGTATAGTGTAATTGATTACCAATGTTTAGTAATTGATTACAAGCTAAACAGAAGCCTTGTAATCGATTACACCATCCATGTAATCGATTACCAGAAAGTCAGAGGACGTGTAATCGATTACACCCAAGATGATAATCGATTACCATGTTCCCAGAAAGCCAAGAACACGTTCAAAGGGCCATGTAATCGATTACATAGATATTGTAATCGATTACCATAAAGTCAGAGAGCGTGTAATCGATTACACAAGTCTTGTAATTGATTACCACAAGCCCAGAAAGTCAAGAACACGTTCTATCTTTCATGTAATCAATTACTAAAACCCTGTAATCGATTACCAAGGTTCTGACATGCCCAACGGCTATATTGAATGCATTAAATGCTTGGCTTCAACCACCCTCCAACGGCTCTTTTAATGAATGAGCTTTAAATACAGTTGTTGGGGCATCATTGATGGTTGTTCTTGAACCTAAAACATCTAAGCAACACATCAAAACGAGAATCAATCTTTGAAATCACCAATTGCTTTGTTTTTGTCTAATCTTTGAGATATCCTTTGTGAGCATTCTTAGAGCTTCAATTTGTATCATCAACTCTAGTGAGAGCTTCTGAATTTCAATCTTAATTGCTGTATAAGAGAGAGGGTGAGGTATCCCTCCAATTTGTAAAGAATGAGGCATCCCTTTGTTTGTAGAGACTCAAGCTCAAGGGTGAGGCATCCCAAGGAGTTGAGGGCTCAAGTTTGTAAAGGTAGTCAAGCACCTATTGAAGCTTGAAGATATAGTAGAAAATCTCAAGTGGTTACTTGAGGACTGGACGTAGGTCACAAGTGGATTGGTGGTCGAACCAGGATAAATAATTGTGTTTGATTCTCTAAACCCTTCTCTTTATATTTGTGCATTGCTTATATTCTTGCTTGAGTACTTCTCTCTTGGTTGGTTATTAAGCAATATATATTGTTCTTATCAATTCATTCATTTCAATTAGTCAATAGCTTCAATGAAATTCAATAGTCAAGTGTTTTGCAAAAGAATTGTTTTACTTGTTTTATAAACTCAATTCACCCCTCCTCTTGAGTATTGAAGCCACTTGGTAACAAATAGTATCAGAGCTAGACTCTTGTATAAAGAGCTTAGCCGCTTCAAGTGTAAAGATGGCTTCAAATGGTTTTTCTAATGAAGGTTCTTCTATAAATAGGCCTCCCTTTTTCAATGGGGATGGTTATGCATATTGGAAAGAAAGGATGAAGATTTTTATTGAAGCTATTGATATTAATGTGTGGGATGCCGTTGAAGATGGTCCTTTTGTCCCCACAAGTCTAGTTGATGGTGTTAGAACAAATACACCAAGAAATGAATGGACCGATGATGACAAGAAAAAGGTTCAATACAACTTGAGAGCTAAGAATATCATTACTACCTCCTTAGGGTATGATAAATTCTTTAGGGTGTCAAATTATAAGACTGCTCAAGAAATGTGGGATACATTGCAAATAACTCATGAAGGTACAAGTGAGGTAAAAAGATCTAGAATTAACACACTCACTCACGAATATGAATTGTTTAGAATGAACCAAGGGAAAAGCATTCAAGAAATGCAAAAATGTTTTACTCATATAATTAATCATCTTGCTTCATTGAGAAAAACTTTTGCCAATGAAGATCTTATTAACAAAGTTTTGAGATGTTTGAATAGGAATTGTCAACCCAAGGTGACGGCAATATCGGAATCAAGAAATCTTGCCGCAATGACTTTGGCCACTCTCTTTGGAAAGTTTCAAGAACATGAGTTGGGACTAAACCGATTAAGTCAAAGTGAGGAGCAAGATAAGAAGAAAAAGGGGATTGCTCTCAAGGCCACCTCCTCAACAATTTATAATGAGGATGAAGATGATGAAGATGGTATTAACAATCTTGAGATGAATGAAGAAAATTTCAACCTCCTTGTTAAGAGATTTGGAAATTTTCTTAAGAAGAAAGGAACTCAAAGAAGACCACCTTTCCCTCCTAAAAGGTCATTTCAAAAAGGAGAAGGAACCTCTTCTACTCCAACTTGCTATGAATGTGAAAAACCCAAACACATGAAGATAGAATGTCCGGTTTATCAAAAGAAGATGGAGAAGTTTGAAAAGGAACCCTTCAAGGAAAGGAAAGGAAGAAGAGCATACATCGCTTGGGAGGACAATGATATGGACTCCACCAATGACTCGGAGGATGAGGAAGCCCACCTTTGCCTTATGGTAAATAGAGAAGAAGAAGAGGAAAGCAAAACCGAGGTAACCTCATCTAATCTTGAACTATCTCCTTCATATAATGAATTGCAAGATGTCTTTCAAGAATTGCATGATGAATCCATGAGACTCACCAAAATAGTTTTAACTTCCAACAAAACAATCACCTTAATGACTAACAAAATTTCTACTTTAACTAAGGAGATTGAAGAACTCAAAGTTGAAAATGAGACTTTAGGACTTATTGATGCCAACTCATCATGCATAACTTGTTCTTCACATGAAAATATACCCACACCCTCATCTTGTTCTTCATGTAAAGAATATGAAATTGAAATTGAGGACTTGAAAAACACTCTTGCAAAATTTACTATGGGAAGAGATAATTTGAATATGTTACTAGGGAAACAAAGGTGTGTTTTTCAAAAAGTCGGTTTGGGATATAATTCAAATAACCATAAAAAATCCTACAATAATTTCTTTGTTCCATCTAAAACATCAAGTAGCCCCTTTATCAAATGCTTTCATTGTGGAAAGAAAGGACATAATATGTAACACCCCAAACTTTTTATTTATTAAACAAATTTTGTGATTAACAAATTCTACTTGTTAGTGATTTAAATGTCTTGTAAAGTTATTTTGAATATTCTGTTTGTATATTTGATCGTTTTGAGTAATTTGCTCCGTGTCAAGAAAATAATAATTTTCGGGCCGAAAAAATATACGTAAATTAATTTTTACTGTTTAGCCTTAATTAATTTACGTAATTTGATTTGATATTTGTGCGTTTTCTAATTTTTGTGATTTTATGTGTGATTTTGGAATTTTTACTGTGTTGTGGGCCCCATAAGGTGTATGTGGGCCCAGGTGGCCATACTTGGGCCCAAGTGGGTCCCTCAAAATGAAAAAATTTTCTACGAATAGAAAAATTTGTCTTGTTTAGGCAGAGACAAGGATCTTACTAAACTCGAATCAAACGAAACAGTTTTAGAAAATTTCCTTTACTGTATCTTGTACTG
This sequence comes from Ormosia emarginata, assembly GCA_029884605.1. Taxonomy (NCBI): domain Eukaryota; kingdom Viridiplantae; phylum Streptophyta; class Magnoliopsida; order Fabales; family Fabaceae; genus Ormosia; species Ormosia emarginata. The sequence continues at coordinate 999,379 of JAQQTP010000015.1, read as the reverse complement.
TATTTAATTAAAAATACAAGATAATTATATATATATATATATATATATATATATATATATATTTTGTGAGGTTAGAATAGAAGATAAAAATAAAATTCTATCTTGTTAAGATAACATTAGTGGTTTGGATATCACTTATCAATTTAATTATCGTTGGAGAATTAATCTTGATTTAATTAACGGTGGAGATTTGATCTTAAAAGTAAATAGGATCAATTATAACCGTTGGATGGAAATTAAATCAAGGGTAGGGATTTAATTTTATAAATGGCTATGACCATTATCAACCCTTGGATGTAAAATTAATCAATGGTGGAGATGGAATCATTAATGACCATTGGATTTGGATTTAGATCAATGGTGGAGAATTGGTCATCAAAAATGATTACAACCATTTTGGACCCTTGGATGCAAAGTTTGAAGGTGTAATCTTAACCCTTCATTTTGGAGACACATTCAATGGTTAGGATTGCAAGCCAAAGATGATCCAATGGCTCAAATGAAGTCTTCCATCTATAACCTAAACCTAGTAACTAATTTAAATCCAAACCATTCTTTTAATCAATGGTTAGGACGGTTTAAAGTGATGGCTAGGCAATTTGTCACATTTTGAATGTTTGAAGAGAGGGGGGGACGGTTTGAAGAGCAAGGAGGAAAGGAGACAACTTAGTGTAGGCTTTTTAGGCCAAAGAAAAAAGAATGAAGACAAGCCAAGTGTATAGACAATTTCCTATTGATCATTAATGCTTATGTTCTTCAAACTTCACTTTCCATTTCTCTCTAATGCATGCTACAACCATGCATAGTCCAAAAGGCCAAATAACTCATTTTTACACTTCACATTATCACACCTTCACTTATTTCACTTAGTTTCAAGAAACCAATCCAAGCAAACTCCATTTCTCTCCCAAAATATGACCATTCAGCCAAGCACTCCAACCTTCTCCTCCATCACTTCTTAATTTCATACAACCTAGTTTCTTGAATCCTTTCATCATTCTAAGAACCTTTGTAGTTCACACCAAGTTCTAATTCTTCCATCTTGAAGGACTTTTACTAAGATCAAGTTCTAGAGCTTTTGTTGGTGAAGTGTAAGAAAACTTCATTTATTCTTTTCTTTTTCATGTTCTAAACCATGTTTGATCCATGGTTCTTCTTATTCAAGCTTGATATACTAATTTTTTTGTATTTGTTTCATATTTAAGAACTTGTGTTGGTGGAGATCTTGCTCAAAACACAAATCAACAAGCTTTTTGGTGGTTGTTCAAGAGGTAAGAGGGAGATTCATCTCACCAACCAAGCATGATGGTGAGAGATGGTTTTATATTTGATGGATGGTGAATCCATGTGAGGATTCCTATCCATGGTCATGTAATAATTTATGTGTGTTATGTGCTTTAAATTATTTTTGCCTATGTTTGATATGCTTTGCATGATTTACTTGTGTATGCATGCTTAGTATAATTTTTATTTGTTTATATGATATGCTTATAATATGCATGATGATATATGTTGAATATATTATGATGGATGTATGTTGAAATAAGCAAAATTTTGGCTCCAAAGGCCATGGAGGAGGTCACGGTTTTGAGCTTCCAAGACTAGGGTTTTTATTAAAATTTTTCAAGAACAATGAAGTTAATTTTTAGTCCTTGAACTAAAATAAATTTCAGCCAAGACACCAACAAATTTAGTGTTCACAAAAATGATATTTTTATAAATAAATTGAGTAGTAAAGAAAATAAACAAAAAGGACTTGTTTTACAAAAAGAGTGCACACGGTTTTTGAGTAAATATTTTCATGAATTTATTTTGTGTAGAAACAAGAATGAAATTTATTTAAGTTAGAAGAAAAATATTTCATGGTTCCAATGGCCATTTACAAGGTTTTGATAATTTAGAAAAAATGTGTTGATGTTATAAAATATAAGAATTTTCAAATAAGGATTTTGGAAAGGAATTAAAGTGTTGTCAAGTGGAATTTTCATAAATAAAAGAAAAAGGAGATTTATAGTGTTGAACTTTAAAGAGAATTAATTTTTAGAAGTGATTTAGAAATATAAAAGAAAACGTTTGTAATTTAAAATTTACTAACGTAGAATTTAATTATTGGGTTTTGGAAAACGTTTGGAAATTTAAAATTTGAAATAGTAATTAAATCAAGTAAATATGATTTTGTAAGATTAAAAAGTGATCTTGAGAAAATATATTACGGAAAGGATTTTTTATTATAGGAAGAGAATAATGTAAGAAATTATATTTTTATAAGAAACGTTCAAAATAATATTTTTAAAGTGAGGAAATATTTGATGAAGAGTAAAAACGGTGAAAAATGATTTACGTAACTTAAAAACGTAATTTTTAAGTTATGCGATTAGAAAAAACGTTAAAATATTTCTACGCGATTTATAAAGCGTTTAAATATTTTACATGATCAAAACGTTGTAGAAAAATCGCTATGCAATTTAAAAATAAAAGATTATTTTTTTACGCAATTTAGAATACAGTAGAAAATAGTTTCGCGATTTTAAAACGTAACAGAAAATGTTACAAATCATTAATATTACGTAAAAACGTAACAAAAATATTTTGCGAACGAGAAAAACACAGTAATATGATTTAGGATTATTAATTATATAGTAAACTTTACGATTAAAAGCAATTTATGGATCTTGTACGGAAATTGAGAAGTTTGCTGTAATTGGCATTAATCCATTTTACGAACGTAAAAAAGATTTGAACCTTGTATGAGAAATTATGTGATTTACCTTTGGTTGGTAATTGGTGCATTACACATGCATTGAAAATGGTCCGATGGACTTGTATATGACTAATTGCCTAGGAGAAACGTACACCTCTTGAGTGGGTGCGATACGTGTAGTGTAGGTCACTTGTTGACCTTGGGGGCATCGGGGTGCGGGTTGCTCACAATGGGCAGTTGGTAGCTCTTCTGCACCGTGGGTTAGACCGATGCAACACACCGATGATCCGGACCGAGACACTATTCTTAATCAGATCTAATAAAGACTGTCGTGTATGTGCTAGATGTGCAAGATATAATTATAGCACTTGGTCTGAGGCATGAGGCACCAACAGATCTTTTCGATCAATTTTTCCGACTTGAGTATTAGCTCCATGGAGTAGGTCATTGAGTCTACGTGCGCATGCATGAAACTGAGCATCTATATCTATGTGATGGTGTATGTGTAATTATTTTGTGATTTTAAATAGTGATAGTGGCATGATGGTTATTATTATTCTTACACTATGATGATGGCATAATTGTGATCATGATATAATATTTTTGGTATAATATGTTGTTTGTATTATCTCTGTGCTATTATGTTGGTATTGGCGTAGGTGATCTCACCTCTTTGTATGTATATCTGTATATTGTATTTATATTAGGTGAAGACGTTGAGAAAGATACGGTACTAGAAGGAGAAGAGGAATTACTTCTCACATCAGGAACCGCAGAGTTCGACGATGACGTCAAGAGCCGGTTTCTTTGGATATATACGTTTACAATTTCACGGAGGAGGCTGGAGAATGGAGGACAAGTCCCGATGAGCGAGGACTTATTTACGAGGGGTACTGACTAGTATTAGTAGGCTGTATCGTGGAGATCCATTTTTCTGTGTGACTATCTTTGTTCATGTTGAATTTCCGTTGCATATCAGGCGACATTGGGACACTAGAAATTATGTCCCAACAGAAATCAGCATAGTGTCGTCAGCCCGGACACCTGTTCGTAGGGCTACTCGTCATAATGGATTCCTACCTGCTGAGGAACCCGAGGAGGACCCATCTGAGGGGTCTTCTGCTTAGTTAAACTTGGGCATGTTTGAACTCTGATATAAATAATGTCTGTAATTATTTAAGTGTGTTTGTTGTTTCAAGAAATGGTCTGTAATAAATAAACCTGACAGCACTTGTGTAATATGTATAATGATGTAAATTACGTGTGATGACTGTTATGTATAATGATGTACATTATGTGTGATGATGTATAATAGTTTTATTTTCCGCTAAGTTTATTTTATTGTCATAAAAAAAAATTACAACTCGTATTTTATAATAATATTATATTTTATAACTTGGGGTAATTTGATAATAAAGTAACATAAATGTGGCACCCTACGGTGGGTGTTACATAATACATCTATATGTAATGCTAGAAAGAAAAGAAACACCAAAGTTGGAACTAAAATGGTTTGGGTTGCTAAAGGCATCATGCCTATTTCTAACACACAAGGACCCAAGACATGTTGGGGACCAAATGTTAAAACTTGAATATGTGTTGCAGGTGTGCTTGAAGACCAAAAGTTCAAGTTGGTATCTTGATAGTGGATGCTCCAAGCACATGACCGGTGATGGCTCCAAGTTTTCCTTCCTTGTTCCTAAGAAGAATGGACATGTGACTTATGGTGACAACAACAAAGGAAAGATCCTTGGAGTCGGTAAAGTTAGTAAGATTCCTTCCTCATCCATTGATAATGTTTTACTTATTGAAGGACTCAAACATAACTTGCTTAGCATTAGTCAATTGTGTGATAAGGGGAATAGAGTATTATTTGATTTAAATTGTTGCATAATTGAGGGTAAGGATGCTAAACATGTTAGGTTTGTTGGTCATAGGGTCAATAGCATATATATGATTAGCCTTGATGACATTTCCTCAAATGATGTTAATTGCTTTATGACTAGAAAAAATGATTCATGGTTATGGCATAGAAGAATTGCTCACATTCACATGGATCACTTAAACAACTTAGTTTCTAAAGAACTAGCAATTGGTCTTCCAAAGCTCAAATTTGAAAAAGACAAACTTTGTGATGCATGTCAAAAGGGAAAACAAGTAAAGGTCTCTTTTAAAGCTAAAAATATGGTTTCAACTTCTAGACCTCTATAATTTTTGCACATGGATCTTTTTGGTCCCTCTAGAACTATGAGCTTTGGTGGGAATTACTATGCCTTAGTGATTGTGGACGATTTTTCTAGGTTTACATGGACATTGTTTTTATCTCACAAAAATGATGTTTTTCAATCATTCAAAAAGCTTGCTAAAGTTATCCAAAACGAAAAAGGTTTTTGTATTGCATCCATAAGAAGTGATCATGGTGGTGAATTTGAAAACCATGAATTTGAAATGTTTTGTGATGAACATGGCATTGAGCATAATTTTTCAGCCCCTAGAACACCACAACAAAATGGTGTTGTAAAAAGGAAAAATCGATCTTTAGAAGAAATGGCAAGAACTATGCTCAATGAGGCAAACCTTCCTAAGTATTTTTGGCCGGATGTGGTTAACACCGCTTGTTACGTTATGAATAGGGCTCTACTAAGGCCAATTTTAAAGAAAACCCCCTATGAATTGTACAAAGGAAGGAAACCAAATGTCTCACATTTTTATGTTTTTGGATGTAAATATTTTGTTTTAAATAATGGAAAGGATAACTTGGGGAAGTTTGATGCAAAATCTGATGAGGGAATCTTTCTTGGTTATTCTATACATAGTAAGGCCTTTAGGGTTTATAACAAATGAACTATGACTATAGAATAGTCCATACATGTTGCATTTGATGAAACTAACCCAAACGAGCCAAGAAAGGAGCTTGTTGATGATGTTATAGAAATCCTTGCAAGAACTCACCTAGGAAATCAAGAAAAAGAAGTCAAGAAGCAAGAAGAAAGCCCATATGATTCCCCAAGACAAGAGGACTCTCAAATCATGGATCTTCCCAAGGAATGGAGAACATCAAGATATCATCCTCTTGACAAAGTGATAGGTGATGTATCAAAAGGGGTAATCACTCGTAACTCTCTTAGAGATGCATGTAATCATATGGCTTCTCTTTCTCAAGTTGAACCTAAAAACATAAATGAGGCCGTTAATGATGAACATTGGATCTTGACCATGCAAGATGAACTAAACCAATTTGAGAGGAATCAAGTTTGGGAATTAGTCTCAAGGCCCAATGATCATCCCATAATTGGCACCAAATGGGTTTTTAGGAACAAACTTGATGAAACGGGCTTAATAATAAGAAACAAAGTTAGGCTTGTAACTAAAGGTTATAATCAAGAAGAAGGTATAGATTGTGAAGAAACGTATGCTCCCGTAGCTAGATTAGAAGCCATTAGAATGTTACTTGCATATGCTTGCATCATGGACTTCAAACTTTTTCAAATGGATGTCAAAAGTGCCTTTTTAAATGGTTTCATACAAGAAGAAGTATATGTGGATCAACCTCCCGGTTTTGAAAGTTTTGAGTTGCCCAACCATGTTTTTAAACTTAAGAAGGCCTTGTATGGCTTAAAACAAGTTCCTAGAGCTTGGTATGAAAGGTTGAGCAAGTTCCTTTTGGAAAATGGTTTCTCTAGGGGAAAGGTTGACATAACTCTTTTTATCAAACATAAAAAGCATGACATTTTACTTGTTCAAATATATGTTGATAATATTATATTTGGTGCTACTAATGACTCTCTTTGTAAAGAATTTGTTAATATCATGCAAAGTGAGTTTGAGATGTCCATGATGGGTGAGCTCAACTTCTTCCTTGGGCTTCAAATCAAGCAAACAAAGAATGAGACTTTCATAAGTCAATCAAAATATTGCAAGGAGTTGCTCAAGAAGTTTGGAATGGAAGGAGCAAAGCAAATGGCTACACCAATGGGAACTTCCTGTTACTTGGACAAAGATGAAGGAGGTAAATCGGTAGAAATCACTAAGTATAGAGGTATAATTGGCTCACTCCTTTATCTTACCATAAGTAGACCGGATATCATGTTTAGTGTATGCATGTGTGTTAGATTTCAAGCAAATCCTAAAGAATCTCACCTAAGTGCTGTAAAACGAATTATGAAATATCTAATAGGCACTTCACAAATGGGATTGTAGTACCCTAAGGGTGCTTCATATAGTTTGGTTGGTTATTCCGATTCTGATTTTGCTGGGTGCAAAATGGATAGGAAGAGTATTAGTGATACATGCCACTTGCTTGGAAGCTCATTAGTTTCTTGGCATAGCAAGAAGCAAAATAGTGTGGAATTGTCAACAGCTGAAGCTGAATATGTTGCAGTTGGAAGTTGTTGTGCTCAAATCCTTTGGATGAAGTAATAACTTCTAGACTATGGTCTTGAGCTGGATCATATCCCCATAAGATGTGATAACACTAGTGCAATCAATCTATTTAAGAATCCCGTTTTACACTTAAGAATAAAGCACATTAAAATAAGGCATCATTTCATAAGAGATCATGTTCAAAAGGGTAATTGCATGCTTGAATTTGTGGAAACCACTAAGCAACTAGCAGACATTTTCACTAAACCTTTAGCAAAAGCAGCCTTCTATTATATAAGAAATGAACTTGGCATATTGGATCAATCATGCATAAGCTAATTGCTGCATAAATACACTGCATAAAATGCAAATTGTTGCATAAATATACATTTTTCTGCATAATCATATCCCTTTGCTGCATAATTTTTTATTTTTTAATCCAATACTGACTTGAGCGTCGGAGATTCCCCCTAAGTTGTTTTGCAGGTGCTTCCTCATGTCAAAGATCTCCAAGAAGCTCAAAAACATCTCAAATCCATCCAAATGGGGTAATCCTTGGTAAAAATAGCAATCTTGTATGATTATGTGTTTTGAATCACAATCTGTGTGAATTGTATGCTTGCATAATGTTTTGAAATTGATTTAAGAAGCTTTGGAACTATTTTGGAAGGTTTAAAATTGATCCATAACTGTTTGAAATGCAAAATCTGAGTTTTTGTAAGCTGGTAATCGATTACAAGACCTTTGTAATCGATTACAAAGGTTCTGTCAAGCAAGTAATCGATTACACCAAACTGGTAATCGATTACAATGAACCCAGAACTCAGGTAATCGATTACACACATAATGTAATTGATTACAAGGTTCCCAGAAGGCTGGTAATCGATTATACTGATATTGTAATCGATTACAGGGGCAAACAGAAAGCTGGTAATCGATTACACAACCCATGTAATCAATTACAAAGGGTTTTTAAAAGGTCTTAGATGCACGAAAGGTCACTCATTCTGAAAGTTGACTCTTCTTCTCCTCTGCTCCCACGAAACCCCCTCCTCCCAAATCTCCCTTCTCACTCCATTCTCCACCAAATCTTCTAAAATCACCTCCCTCTCAATCGAAATCGCTCTCTCATCACAACACAACCACTAAATCTCCTCCAAACCCACCTCATTCTCCACCCACACCTTCACCCTCTCCTCCGTTCTTCTCCATTTCATCCCCCACGAACTCCACACCTTCCAATACCTCCAAACACTCACCAAATCTCCCCTCCACTCATCAATGGCTGACCCATCCCAACGTGCCAAACGTGCAAGGACAGGGACCACCGTTGAAGAATCCTCTAGTGCTCCTCCACGTAACATCTCTAGCTTGGACCTCACGAGGCACTTCTCCACCACCAAGAAGGCTGAGCTCTTCAGAAAGAACTTCCAACTAAGGAAGTTAATCTCGCCAAGGTATCTCACACAATCCTTCTGCACCAGTGAACCCCTGGAGAGTTTCCAATTGATTGAGAGGGTGGGCTTGCTTGGATTCTTTAGCATTCAGAAAGTCATTTATCCCAACCTGGTTCATGTGTTCTATGCCAACCTGAGGTATGAAGATCATTGCCTGATCTCTGAAGTGAAGAAAACACAAATTAAAATTTCTCGGGAAGAATAGTGTAGGTTGACCAAGCTAACCTATGTTGGGACCAGCTTCTATGGAAATAAAAATGCTTGGGGAGCTGAGTTTGAGTATAAGAGCGCTCTGACGCCCCTGATTCGCTCCGGCTACAGGCTTCCAAGGAACAACAAAAGAGTTATGGTGACTGGTCTGACAATAGAGAATAGGGTACTCCATTATTTGGTTGTTTGAGGGTTAATTCCCAGAGGCGGGAATTATTCCCAGGTGTTGCGAGATGACGTGGTGGTCTTGTGGGCCATGACCACTGGTAAGCCAATCAACTAGGTCAATTACATCATTCAGCATATACTGGATATAAAGAAGAAGAAAAACTCTGCCCTTCCCTATGCCATGTTGGTGACGGCTATTCTGGAGCACTGTCGCATCTCCTTGGCTGAGGAATCCAAGGATACCAGCTCCAAGGGACCCCAATCCATTGGTCTGCACACCTTGAAGAAGCTTCAGCTGAGCAAGGTCAATGGACGATGGTACTATTTGGCCCATGGCAGCTATGGGCATATTCCTCATGGTCCAGAGAGTGATGAGGAGGATGAGGACGAGCAGCCTGCACCTGCTCCACCAGCTTCAGCCACATTGGAGCTTCTACTGCAAGAAATGCGGAGTTTGGCTACCACGGTAGATACCAAAATGGACTGCATTGAGCAGAAGGTGGATCACCTTGAGCTTCGGATGTACTACTCCGATTAGGAGCTTGCTGCTATCTATTCGCTTCTGGAGGGCCCCAAACATACTGCACCGAGAGATGCTGCTGCACCTACCACCTCTTCTGCCCCTCTTGCTGCTCCTCTATCGTTTGCTGACCCCTCTGCCACTCCCGCTGGAGTTCCTGCTGATGACGAGGAGCTTCTTGGTTCCGAGGATGATCTTGACACTGCAGACAACGATGTGGACCTCGGAGACGTTGTTGCGGATGTAGAGAATGACAGTGAGGCCACTGATAGTGATCATGGACCTTTGCCATAATAGTTTCTTTGTTTTTCTGCTATTTGGCTGCATATGATTGAAACAATATTTGTATAAAATCAGCTAGTTCTTTTGATGCTTCCTATATGATTATTGATATGATTATTGAATATTGATTTGATTGGTTCCATTTTGATCTGTTGGATTGATTGTATATTGACTGGTTTGGACTGCTTGGTTTCTGCTGTTTCAAATTTTGGGAAATCATGAAAATCAGCGGAAATGCTGCCGAAATTTAATCTAATTACTAATATGTTTTTGATAATGCCAACGGGGGAGAGATTAGTGTCTTGCATAAGTACGGGGGAGTTAAATTTAAAGCTTTCACATGATTACATCACTAACCCTATATTATGCATGCATTACGGGGGAGAGTTGCGCTTAAATCTCTGATATACAAATATATATGCAATTGTTTCTCTTCCTTTCAATATTCAGTTTGTCATCATCAAAAAGGGGGAGAATGTGAATGCATGTGTCTTGAAGTATGTCAATTAGTTTTTGATGATAACAAAGACAAAGATGAAGATCAAAGAGCAAAAGAGAAAACCAAGATCAAAGGAAGAAATCAAGAGGTTTAGATATAGGCATTAGTACATCAATGTTAAATGCTCCTAAGATATCTCAAATGATTTTTCAAAAATGATTTGAATCAATATGGTTTTCAAAGATCAATTCCTAAAAAGAGGAGTTCTTTTTCTTGGATCATGCCAAACAATGTTCAATATCATTTAAATCCATGTTTTCTAAAAGTTAGAAATGACATGAATTCTTTTTAAGGCTTGAAAAATGAGTTTAAAGTATAGTGTAATCGATTACCAATGTTTAGTAATCGATTACAAGCTAAACAGAAGTCTTGTAATCGATTACACTATTCATGTAATCGATTACCAAAAAGTCAGAGGACGTATAATCGATTACACCCAAGATGGTAATCGATTACCATGTTCCCAGAAAGCCAAGAACACGTTCAAAGGGCCATGTAATCGATTACATAGATATTGTAATCGATTATCATAAAGTCAGAGAGCGTGTAATCGATTACACAAGTCTTGTAATCGATTACCATAAGCCCAGAAAGTCAAGAACACGTTCTATCTTTCATGTAATCGATTACTAAAACCCTGTAATCGATTACCAAGGTTCTGACATGCCCAACGGCTATATTGAATGCATTAAATGCTTGGCTTCAACCACCCTCCAACGGCTCTTTTAATGAATGAGCTTTAAATACAGTTGTTGGGGCATCATTGATGGTTGTTCTTAAACCTAAAACATCTAAGCAACACATCAAAACGAGAATCAATCTCTGAAATCACCAATTGCTTTGTTTTTGTCTAATCTTTGAGATATCCTTTGTGAGCATTCTTAGAGCTTCAATTTGTATCATCAACTCTAGTGAGAGCTTCTGAATTTCAATCTTAATTGCTGTATAAGAGAGAGGGTGAGGTATCCCTCCAATTTGTAAAGGGTGAGGCATCCCTTGTTTGAAGAGACTCAAGCTCAAGGGTGAGGCATCCCAAGGAGTTGAGGGCTCATGTTTGTAAAGGTAGTCAAGCACCTATTGAAGCTTGAAGATACAGTGAAAAGTCTCAAGTGGTTGCTTAAGGACTGGACGTAGGTCATAAGTGGATTGGTGGCCGAACCAGGATAAATCATTGTGTTTGATTCTCTAAACCCTTCTCTTTATATTTGTGCATTGCTTATATTCTTGCTTGATTACTTCTCTCTTGGTTGGTTATTAAGCAATATACATTGTTCTTATCAATTCATTTATTTCAATTAGTCAATAGCTTCAACGAAATTCAATAGTCAAGTATTTTGCGAAAGAATTGTTTTACTTGTTTTATAAACTCAATTCACCCCCTCTCTTAAGTATTGAAGCCACTTGGTAACAGATCTTAGTAAATAATGTCCAAAGGTGAAGATTAAGGATTTTAAAGACTTCCATTGTTGAGAGAGAAAATACTAAGTCCATTGATCTTAAGTTCATACCACCATATCTTAAACATATTGATTCAATTGAAATAATTACCAATCGTATCCTTAAATTGTGTGCTGCCATTAGATGCCACTTTGCATTAAGTAGTAATAATTATAAATTGAATTCTAATGTGCATTTTAGGGATCATAACTTTGATGTTGATGATTTGCTTTCTTCTAAAGATATCTTTGAGCCTTCTATGTCCTCTCTAGTCGTTGCTATAGTTCATCCGATTGCTTGCATGCCTAAAGTTCTGCCAATTCCACAATATTCCAACCAAATTATACAATGTTGATTATGGATAATACATTGTTGATTGTGGATTCTTTTCTTAATCTTATTTGTCACTATCTTGTGAAGAAGGAGAATCGCCTTGATTTTTTTACTACTTTAGTGTTTTAAGATCATTCTTATTATATTGATCCTGGATGAAATCAAGATTTAACTCTCTAGAGGCGAGTTCTTCCAGATGGAGAGAATGATGTATTTTTTATTAGAGATTTTCTGTTATTTTAATTTGGGATTTTATTTTGTTACACTATTAGAAAATTCGGATTTAGAGATGGAACAAATTTCGTCTCTAAATGTATAATTTTTCGTCTCTAAATATTTAGAGACGGAATTAGAGATGAAAAATATTCTGTCTCTAAAACTGACATCTCTAAATATTTAGAGATGGAAAATGAGTTCCGTCTCTAATTTAGAGACGGAAAATGAGTTCCGTCTCTAAATTAGAGACGGAAAACGTTCGTCTCTAATGAAAAAAATTTCATCTCTAATTAGAGACGACACTGTTCCATCTTTAATTCTGTCTCTAAAATTAGAGAAGGATTTTTTCCATCTCTAAATCCGTCTCTAATATCTTAAAAAATATTTTAAAAAAATAGACTTCTAGTTGAGATTTTTCACAACTAGATGCCTTCATTTTATAAAAAAAATTATATTTTCTTATGCATATAATTATCCAAAAATCAAAATTTACTAAAAATTACAATAAATCATCAATCATTATAATTATCTAAGTAAAGCATATTACACAGTATTGGATTGAATAATTTAAGGTAAGAAAACTAAAGCAAATGTACTAACAGCAAATTTGGATTGAATAATTTGTTTTCCACAACTCTTTAAATGAATCAATTGAAAGGAAATATATTAACCTTGACAAACCACTACAAGAAACACCTATCATCAATCAAGGGGCACCATTTACTAAGGTCCCAATTCATGTCCTTCAAAGCATTAACACTCATTGACTAAACAGTCACATCTCTAACAATTCAACTGTAAGGATAAACAACACTACAAATTGGGTAAACAGAAGACTTCAAGAATGGACCACGAAGCTTTTCAGGTAGATGAATGACTTTTGAGGAACTGAAATAAATAATTTTAAGAGTCAAAACACCAGCATGCAGATACAAAACAATGGAAGTGTAGAAAAAGTAACAAGTTCTAAGCATTAGGTCCTATAGGATACCCAATGCCAAGGCAGCCACTTTAATTTGAAACCAAAGTATAAAGCCAATTTACCAAATATAAAAATAGAACCATTTTCTGCAACATTTATATGAAATGAAGAACACAAACCAAGAGTGAATTACCCACTGGAGGGTACAACCAAGGGATAAGCAGAGAGAATAAAAAAATATAAAAGAAAAAATAAATAAATTCAAGTACCATCAGTCCAAGCTGAATTTGACATCTAAGCAGTTACATATTTAACTAAATGATACACTGTATGAAGCCAAAACAATAGAGATGATAGTTGAAAGTTTGAAGCCAATAGATTTAACTTATCAGAAAGTGGGAAGGACTTTGGTAGAGAAGCCAGATGCTGGAAGTGAATAGCCAAGTGGTTGCTTCTTCTCCCTTCCAATTGTAATCTCAGGCCAATTATTGGTCTGTTACCTACATCTACCTGCCATCAAGGAAAAAGGAGCCAAGATTATTCAAACTAATATTAAAACTACTAAACTAAATAACAGATGAAACTTCAGTTCTCCAACGTTTGTACTTTGTAGTGATAAAACCTTACTCTTGTTGGTACTTCTACTATTATCGATATGTATATAATATGCAAATTTGGTTTTTGCTAGCATAATGATAATAGGAGATAATGCTACCATCAGATGTCATATACCCTATTGGTAACAGAAGGCCATAACATTCTAGAAAACTAAATCACAATAGACTAATAAAGTTCTGCAAGTATATACAAGTGCATGGATCATGACAAATATTTCATCATAACTTTGTAAGAGTAAAGAGAAGGCAACACGCTATGTCATACAGATTCAAGTATTCAACAATAATGCATAGAAACTACTGATGCCTTCTTTATATTTATAACAAAAAGAAAGAAAAAGAAAGGTACAACTATTCACCATCTTCTTAGGGTCACAGTTTACTAGCACATAAAAAATATTGGAAACTTCAACTTACTGGAATTGTATTTATGTAAAGCTTAGGACCCAACATACTAAATCCTAGCCACGTGTTCACTTAGTGCTTCCAGTGAGAATCAAGATGTATCTCATTAAGTACAGGGGCCCATTGTCTTGGTAGCTGAAACTCGAAAAACTGATGGAGATGTTCGATTGGAGGTTTGTCTGTTTAAGCAGTCACAGTTTACATGCAGATTCAACTATTTAGTTTCAGAGAGAGATTATAATATATGCTTATAAGAGTTTATCACTTTATCCAATCTAACCTTTTTAAGTGAAACTCACAAGAGAAGAACACAATTTAATAATTTCTGCCAGTGTGCTAGATAAAAAAAGAGTGGTCAATTGTGTTCCCTTCAAGAATGATTTATATTTTTTATTTGTAGATTATACCTCTTTTTTTTTACATAATTAATCTACTAACTCTTGCAGATCATTTTCTGAAATTTAGGTAGAATCAAAAGCGCACATATTTACTATTCTGTCAAATATTTGTGCAACAGAACAAATCAAATAATTACTTACAACGAAGATAGAGATTTATGGCATGGCTCACAAATCCACTTCCACGGATACTTTTCAAGAGAGATGTCAGAGGGAGAAGAAACATTGATATGACGTCAGGTTTTAAGTCTATAGTATCCAACAATTCCCTATGATACATCTTTTGACTGCTTCTGCCCCTCCTATTGTGTATCACAACAAGATTCTGCAAACCCAAATGAGAGAATATATGGATCATAAATGTATTTAGGAAATTTAAAAAGCTATTTTGTTTGTAAAATCAGTTGCATTGCACAACAGGGATATAGGCACAAATGCAGTACATATAGTAGCTGAGCATAACAGAACAAGCATATAATCTTTATATTGGACATCAAATGTTAATATTGTGATGCTAATAATTACATTACATAAATTCTTCATGGAGAGGACATTGACGCAATAACATACTAGAAAAACTGAAAAATGTAAAAAACTAAAACTTGGTTCATTGTCAGCAATACTTGAAGCAGATATTTTCAAAGGAGTTCCAGAACAGAACATATCAACTAAACTGGATACACACCAATAGACTAACACCTCAAACCAAATGGAAGACAACAAAGAGATTCTTGAAAAGATCTACTTAGTATGTTAGGGATCCCAATTCAGATATAAATAGAAGTGATAAAACAGGTTTAACTCGTTGGGTTGGTTCGTCAACTCGTTATTTTTTTGCGGGTTGGGTTCAATATTTCAATCCATTTTTAATTTTCAACCCGCATAACCCGTCCCGCTTAACCCGTGAGTTAAGCGGGCGGTAGTCTTGGTTAAACTTCGTCGAGTTGAGTTTTTAAAAAAAGTGTTACAAATTAATTTTATTATTTGTATTTATGATATTTTTATGGGTATGATATTAAATTTATTTTATTTTTTTATTTTTTTTTAATCTCTATAAATTATAATTTTTCTATTTTTTAATTTTTATGATTTTAATTTTTTATTTTTTATATATTTTGTTTTATTTTTAGAATCAACTCACTTATTTTTTTTTTTTTTTTTTTATGCGAGTCAACTCGTTAACCCGCACTAAAGAGGAGTGGGTTGGCTCTTCTAACCCATTTTTCAAAACGGGCCAACCCGCCCCGCCCCGCCCCGTATTTTTGCGGGTTGAACGCGGGGTGGGACAGGCGGAGCCGGTTAGCCCATTTTGCCACGTCTAGATATAAAGTTGTGTGATCAAATATTAATGCATAAAATTAACTCTTGTGATCTGAAAAATGACAGGAACAATTATGGTACATTAAACCCAAAGGTGTTAGCATGGCTACACTTCAAGGTTGCAATGAAAGGATAATTGTACATCAAGAACAGCCAGAACTCAGAGATAAAAAGTTGCCAAGATTTATCAGCATTTGTGGACTTGACATCTCATCAAACAATAAGCATGCAACCAGAACAAACACTAAAGAAAGCAAGTTAATACCAAGCTAGCCTTTATTCATAGACCATGAACTAATTACTCATAGCATATCATATCCAGTCTACCCATCCATTCAAAATATTTGAAATACGTAAAAAAAAAAACAAACAAAAAGCACCAACCAAAGAAGAGAAATAGTTATTGCATAAAAGCTACGCCCAGGAATGACATAATCCATTTTAGATAATACTATCATGAAAGTTATGCACTAACCAATATTAAGGCAGTGCAAGAAGCGCACAAATCAAGGATTCTCACCACAACAGAAAATGAAAATCTATATGAAAATGAAAATGTAAGAATAAAAAAAATAAGGGTTCTCACCACTCGAAGACCCAAAGACTACAAATCAATGGAAAACGATGACACTAAGTAGCACCAAGTGACCCGACGAGGACTCGCAGCAGAAAGAAATCGATGAAGACACAGTCGCAGATCGACGCAGAAAGATGAAGATACAGACGGCGTCGTTCCGGTGCACAGGTTGTGGCCAGTGGGTTGTGACAGCAACCGGAGGACAAAGGAGGAGGATTCTTCGACGTGGGTCGTTGCGGCGGGGAAGATGATGCAGAAAGTGAAGAAGGTGACGAATGAGATGGCGAAGAAGCGAGGAAGGGATGGGGCTTCTTTGGAGAATTTTGCCATGATTGATTGTTCGGAGAGGCTCACCTAGCCGAATTGGAGAACCCAGTTGGTTAAATTTTTGAAATTTTGAGAGAGAATGCGGTGGTGGCTGTAAGATGGGGAATTGAAATTGGATTGAACCCTAATTGACGAAATTGGGGGTTTTCTTTTTTGAGTTGTGTCTGAGAGAAAAGGAAATATATGGGTTTATGTGTTTTATTAATTAAATAATATATAATTTAGAGACAGAATATATAATTTAAAGACGAAATACATCCGTCTCTAATATATTTTGACTTTTTAAAATACTTATTTGATTAAATAGAGACAAATTTAGAGACGAAAATTTTTGAGATGGAATTTTTCCGTCTCTACATATATTTGACTTTTTAAAACATCATATTAACCGAATAGAGACGGAATTGGAGACGGAAAAATTTGAGACGGAAAAATTTGAGACAGAAAAATTTCGTCTCTAAACTCCGTCTTTAAGCATATTTGACTTTAAATTGACCAAATAGAGACGGAATTAGAGACAAATCATTTCCGTCTCTAAATTCCGTCTTTAAATTTTAACTTTTATTTTTCCTCTCTAATTTACTAAATCTGTCTCTGTTTTCGTCTCTATTAGAGATGAAATTTTTTCCGTCTCTAAATTCCGTCTCTAAATCGAAAATTTTTAGTAGTGTTAGTTAAGGATCTTATCTATTTAATAATTAGGACTTTAGTGAGATTCTATAAATCCTAAATCTTATCTTTAATTAGTTTATTTGATTTATATTTTGATTGTTTTGATAGAGGGTTATAAATATCTCTTCTACACACTTTAGAAGTTGTAGAATATTGATTATTGAATTTAGTAAATTATATTTCTTACTTTGAGATTGAATATCTTAGCATTAATTATATTTAGAACTTCGAGAGTTCTTTATTCCTTTCTTTATTGGTTCTACCTCACCAAAGCTCGTAGCATATATATTATAGCTTTTGGGTACAAACATCTCAGATTGCCACCTTGTAATTTCTAATGTGTGATGTTGTCTGAAGAGATAATATATATAAAAAACATATCTAGTGAGAGAAGTATTTATTGTAAGAGGTGAGAAGAATAAATATTGGTCATTAAATCTTACATCAATAGTCAAAATTAGAATATAAATACATATGATTTTTTTGTGTGAATATATAACTTTTAAGTAACTTTCAATCTTGATTATCAATCAAGATTTACTCTTTTTACCTTTTAATAATAAAAACTCACCTCATTAGATATGTTCTTATATATATTAAGGATAACAACTTAAGGCATTAGTGGATGAAACAATCGTCCACCACTTATTTAATTTTGGATACTTCCTTTAAGAAAAAATTGCCTTGTGAAAATATATAATAGTAAAATATAATACTCTAATTGAAAACTATAGCATAACATTGCTTAAGAAGAGTTCCCGAATGTAATAGGAAAGTTTTTGAAAATATTATCTTGATAAAGCTGAACGAGAAGATCTCGTGACTTCTTCAGTGTAAAAAAAAGACTTAAAAGCAATCTAAGCATTATATATATATATATATATATATATATATATATATATATATATATATATTCAATGATTTAAATATTGATAAGTTTCATTTGGAAAACTCACCATCAAATGAGGAAAACAAATCTACAATAATACAGACTATAAGCAGAACTATCAGGTTTTGAGGTTGAATCACTAAGTGTGTGTTTGATACGACATTAGGAAAGTTAAACTTACGTTGGCAACTTCCAAAAACACGTGTAGAGAGATAACTTGTTGTTTGAAAAAATTCTCATCTGTCCTTTGTTTACCATAATTTTCTTTCAAATTTGGGTTTGAGTGGAAGCAACTATTTGTTGCTTTTGCTATCAAAATGCCATTAGAAAAATTGTGACATTTTTAACTTTGCACCATAAGAGACCATCGTCGTTGGAATAAGAGAAAGGGTGACGGCGATGAGCAAGCCATGACTTTGCTGCCTCTAAACTCTTGGGTCAAGGATCTTGAGCTTGTTGCCTCTGTTTTTTCATTTCCCATTGAGTCTGCTGTGCCTTCCGTTCTTTGTTTAATTGGCAATTGTTTTGACTTTTGTGTTGTGTCCATTTAATTTCTTTTTTTATATTTTAAATGCTTATTTTTGTTTTTTTCTTAAAATCTGGAAATGCTTTTTTTCTTTATGATGAAGATTTGGACGTGTTGTGTTTATTTTAATTGAATTAATTAGAGTATTTGATTAGATCTTATATTAATAGATCTTTCTAAGTGTCTAATTATCATTGCTATTAATTTATGTAATTTATTATTTAATACATAAAATATATTAAAATTTTAAAATTATAATAAATAATTAAAATTTCATGTTTATTTTATATTTTTACAAAAATAATAGCACTGAAAATAAAAATTATTATTATAACACCATTTATTTCATTTTTTAAATTTAACTTATATCTTTTTTAGTAATTACACATCTAAAAGTAATTTTAATTAACACTATACAAATAACATTAATTCTGCCAAAACTATTTTTTAGATAAAAGTATTCAAATATAAATCACTTCATTTCAAACTTACTTTTAACCAAAATAAAGTTTGCAAAATCAAATTAATCTAAAATCAAGTTTACAAACTCTAAACTAAACACACTCTAAATAACGTCACAGCCTTAAAACTGGATACATACTATTATATTATTAAATATTTTATTGACCTATCACCATAAAAAAAACACTAAATTGTGGGATTTTTTTTGCAGGGATTATCAAACGTCACAAACTAATACAAATTGCAGGAGTTTTTTTACCTTTCAGCGGATGTTAACCCTCACAAATTAAAAAATATTGATTTTTATATTCCCTCCGATAACAAAAACTCTCAATTTCATATTCCCTCTCACTCTCTCACCCTCTCTCTCACGCTCTCCCTCTCACTCTCTCGCCCTTTCCCTCTCACTCCGGCAGCTTTCTCTGTTCTGCCTCCTTCTTGACCCAAACCCAAAGCCGCGTGAAACTCAACGCAACTGCGACCCAAAGCCGCAAACTCTGCCGTGAAACCCACGCCACTGGTAACTTTCTCTGTTCTGCCTCCTTCTTGACCCAAACCCAAAGCCGTCGTGAAACCCAGCTCAATCGCGACCCAAAGCCGCAACCTCTGCCTTGAAACCTACGACACCGTCACGCTTTTCTGTTCTGCCTCCTTCTTGACCCAAACCCAAAGCCGCTGTGAAACCCAGCGCAACTACGCACCCAAAGTCGCAGCCTCTGCCGTGAAACCCTCGCCACCGTCGCGCCTCCACCTAAATCCGGCCAACATGTCACCCACACAACTTCTCTCTTTGTATCAAGTAGGTTCTACCTTTCTTTCCCTTGTTATTTGTTTGATTTGTTGTATTAGCAACTCTAAAATGCCTCTGCAGATACTTTCAAGTAAATGTTATATTGGTGTTTTCTAGAACAGAAAGCAGGAAACCATTGTGCCAACAGTGAGTTGGTTCATCTGTTTTTCATCCCTTTGTATTTTCTCGGATATAAAATATAATGATATCATATCTTGCTTCAATTCATACAGGATTTTAATTTCCATACAGAAACTAGGGTTCAACATAACCCTCCAATCAAAGTGGTAAGTTTAGCCTGGGTGTCTTATAATATTAAGTTAATTATCTTGTTTTTTAACCTTCTACATTTAATTCTTGACAATTTTGTAATTCATAATGTTGCATACTTGTAGGAAGCAATTGACCGGATTATAACTCAAAGCACTAATGATAAATCTGAAATTTTCCCTAATAATGTTGTTGGTAAAGTGTTTGGAGAAAAGCATTCGAAGAGAGTATGAACCATGGGTATGGGAGCAGCTCCTACCACAACTAGAAAAATGGACTTTAGCCACAATTTGTTAGCCATGGTTATAATAATTGTGGCAAACCCAACTAAAATTGTCCAAATTTGCTACGAAGTTGGGCCATCGTAGCAAAGCAGTGTGCCACTGTACTCCCTCATTTCTCTTTTTCAATTTCCCTCTTCAGTATTTGTTTTTTGTTTGTTTCTTTTTCCATCTCCCACGCACCACTCTTCGTCCCCCTCTCTTTCTTCCCTTAATCTCACCGAAACCCCATCTTATCCAATCAGCCGTCGCTATAGCCACTGCTGCCTCCGCTACAATCATTCCTCGTTCAGGTATGAGCCCCAGTCGTTTCTCGTTCCACGGCTCATTGGAAGATCTTCCATTTTTGTAAAATTTCTCCTCTCACTTCCGACTATGTTTACAGAGAGCTCATTTGAAGCTATCTTCCATTTTTACTCTCTCTTCCTTCTCTTTCTCTAAGTTTCCCCCTCTTTGCACTCAATTTGAAGGTTACATTTCATAAATTAATAGAGCTCATTGATTTAGTTGAACAACTAAACGGAGATGGCAGAGTGCTGCATTTTTAGTGAAGACTATTTCGTTGCCCTAGACATTGAAGTACCTAACCTAACCCTAACCCTAACCCCTCCCTTATTGTTTTTTTTTTGTCAGCTACCCAACAAAGAGTACCATACTCGAATATATGTATAATTTTTCTATCTTAATGTCTTTTCCTTATAATATCACAACATTATTACATACTACTTAGAAATATGAAAACCAGTTGCATTTTATGGTGCTGCCAATAATTTGTGATTAGTGATGCTGTGAATTAGGAAAACAAAGCTTCCTCTGGCAGCAACTACTAAGTAGTGCTAAATAATATTTAGCAAGCATTAGATCTCTTTGTTGATCCGCCACTTCTCTTTCTCAGAAACGAAAACCCCCAAAATTGACCCCATGTGCTAAGAAGAACCAAAACTGACGCGTTATGCTATGGCGATTCCAAACTTGGTAGTCTTTTTTCATGCTTCTTTACTTGCTTCTAAAATTGTAAATCTATTTTGTACTTTTCATTCTTGATTTGGAAATTAGACAAGCATGTGGAAAAATATTGTTCTTTTTGCTTGATTCTAGTTTCATGTAATTTGTTTTCTAGAAGCATGTATGTTTTTAGTGATAGTTATGATCTGAGGTGTTATAAATTGATCTTATTTGTTGCCAACCCATTTTTGTTTGTGTGTCTGCTACCTACCCTCTTTCATAGTTGGACACTTAAAGTAATTACGACAAGAAAATCCTTCTCATACACGCTTTCTCACAAAGTTTCACTTTTCAAACTTTTATTAACTTTACTCTTCTAGAATCGAAGTTTTCTTCAAAAATTTTTTCACTTTCTCTTGCACAATAGTTTATGACCATGTTGCTGCCATTGGTAAGCTTCTTCTACCTTTTCTTCTCCAATTTTCTGGTAAGGTAAGATAATTTTTTTTTCTATTTTTCCCCATTTTTTTTTTGGAGAAGGGGAGGACATCATATTGTTCAGGTTGGTTTTACTTCAAATATGGGAGTGTTTGCTGTGGGGTTTGTGTAGACCATGATTTTGAGTTTTTGGGTTAGATTTCATTTGGGATTTGTGGTGAATTATTAGGGATGATTTCTTTTGGCATATAAGGGTTTTCTTAGTTCAATATCATGCTAGCCTTTATAGAGTTGTGGTGTAGAACAGCTGAACAGGAGTTTTTCAACGTTTTGATAGTTAGGAAGAAAGGGGATATGTGTTTCATTCTCTTTGGCTTTTTATTATAGGTTCCTCTGTCTCTCGCTTAGTAGTTTTCTCTTTGCGAATGGGGTGCGAATACATGCTTTCTTATTTTCCTTGGTTCCATTTGAATATTACAATAGGGCTACTACCATACATAAAGGAAATGGTACTAAAATTAAAAAGGAATACAATCGCATGTGAAATCTAACTGTCAATTGTTAGTTGTTTGTCATCTTGGGGATTCAAAAGTAGATGTTCAACACGTTTCTTTCACACGCAAAATCCTTGGTCCAATACTTAATAGCTAGAATTCAGTGAGAGGATGGAAGCTAGCAGAGCAGTTTTAGATGGATATACTGTCAAGGATTCCCTTCCCAGTGAGTCCACCCTCCCTAGAATAATATGAGGTGTTGGGATATAGCAGGGTATAAGGTACCTTCACTAGCCCATTTCTATTTTTCAATCTTTTGTTGTTCCTTTCCATGATATTGTTCTCAATTTCCAACAACTTCTGTGTAAATCTCTTGAATGCTGCCAATGGTTCAACATCAAAAGTCCAGTTAGGAGTATCTCTCTGTCCAAGGTGAATCTTTTTAGTTGAATGCCTGGACAGAACTTCTATCAATGACAGACCAAGGAGATCCTTATTCTATTAGTGGCTTAGTTAGAGTTAAAAGCCTTAAATCAAACCAAATTATACATAAAAGAGGACTATTTTCAATTTAAGGGATAATATTGAAAATGATATACGATAATCAAAGATAATGCAGATAAACATATTTGGTATTTGAGGATAAAGCAGCTGGTTTTGCTACCCCACCCACCAACTCCAAATCTTCCAGTGCATTTTCCTGTTTGATGTTTCCCCTTGAAGTGTCTCTATTTAAGTTGTCTTTATATAGTAGGATGCTACGTTGTGTAACACCCAATTCCATTCTTCGATCCTTTGCATGCCACATATATAAAGAAAAATAAAATAAATAAATAAAATCTACCCAATTAAAAAGTTATAAAACACACACAATGATTAAATAATAATAAGTTTTGGTCATAAAGTAATTCACTCCTGGGCAAAATATATAATTAAAGCTAAGAAACAAAGAAAAACGACATTATTAAAAATAAAATATTGTGAAAAACATAAAATAAAATCATCAAACAACAAGATCAAAGATCATAATATACATATGTTCCAAGTTACAAGTTATACAAATAATTTACAACTATAATTACAAATATTTAAAAAATGGAAATATGGACATAAGAAGATAAAAATAGTAAAAGAGAGTCAATATATACATCCATAATAAGCAATGACCAATATTTGAGTTTTGTTGAAGATCAATCAAAAAAGTTGATCATGCATATTTAATCCTTTAGTCTAGATATGATATGTCACATAGATCACTCTCAACATTTCTTTCTTTTCTTTTTTTCTTTTTTTTTTTTTTTTTTTTTACATGATCATCGTGAGACAAATATCCTTATGTCTCGACATTTGGCGATAACGAGATCGCGCAAACTCAAAAGGGTTATACGAAAATATACAAGGATGGCTAATCTCACTAGGCTCAAAAAGAATGGTCATACCACCAAAATGACGCCCATTCAAATAGATAAAGGTAACTCTAAATGTAAAAAATACAAGCATGTGATTTTTAAGAGAAGAAAAAATTTATGCTCATATGCTTTTTGCTACTTCTCCATCAAACCGTCTCAAAAGTAAAATGACGTAAGGTCACTCTGCCATCCTTAATTGCCCATCTCACTACATACGTCCCACAAATGCGTTCGGTCTCTCTTTACTCGCAATATGCCAAGCTAACGATCCTCCATGAAATTTTGATTGTACAAACCCTGATTGGTTTGACTCCCCCAGAAATCCGATGAGTATCGCCATACCCAATCAAATCAATCCAATGGATATGGATGATGTCGATTTCTTTTCTTCTCTTGATCGTCAAACCATCAATAGTGGAGGCAGGTCGTCGGCTTTTATCAGATCAAAGATCTTCCTCCTCCTCGGTGGATGTTTAGTTCGTAACCTCAAAACCACCTGGAGGCAATGAATGCATCGAGTTGTCAAGCATTTTTTTCATTCGTCCATCTTCTTTCTTCCTCAAACTCTTTCCGCATAAAAAAATATACAGAAACATACAAAAATACGAAAAGAGGTAAGACAATCTAAAATCACCATAAACATGGCCAATAAGAAAACGACACACAGAATGGTAGCGTTATACAATTCATGCAATATGAAAAGCTATAAGGTTACGAATGAAATCACCTTCAATGATTAATAAAGAAAAAGATCTAATTATCATAACGACACATAATATCCCGTATAAAATAAAACACCACGTATAAAATAAAATGGAGGTCCCATAATTTCACCTTCCTCCGAATGATTATGAAAAAGTGAAGAGAATGGAGTGTTTAAATAAGGAATAGGTTGGTAAAGAAAAAGTAAAACACGAAATCTTTTTTTTTTCATGTTTTTGTTTTTGTTTTTAATCCTCATAATATTAACCAAACCGTCTATTCAAAAATCAAATACAATAAGATAAAATAAAGTTCCGAATATACTCATAAGAAATATGACACGTTCCTACTCCATGGAGCTAAACAACACGTATCTTTATACCACATGAATGCATCGTAGGCGTGTCAAATGCAACATGACTTGCGCAAAAAAAACTATTAGTACCAACATTGCCTGCTGCAAACCTAATTAAAGGCACTATTCCAACTCGCCATAGAGACCTACTAATTAAAGGCTCGCCTATTCGTTCACGTAAAGATGAGACGCTTCTTTTCGTCCATCGGCATAATGCTCCACATCACACGAATTTACCATCCGCGTGGGGTAGTTCACTCCTCACGTCTATGACACTATCCACCCGGGCAAATGTACTACTAGACTTTACAAATCTCCATTAAATATAGAAACCTAATGAAAGATTGTATACTTACTTGAGTCCATTAGGTAGCTCTTTTGGCTTTGTGCCAAAGCATTGTTGACCACGACCCATTCAAGAACGAAACATAGGGCCCCAAAAGGGACAAGTGACCATATGGAATCCCGTCACACTAAAGTCTCCAAGTTCATTAGAATCAATGAACCACACTACGTTTATCGCATCGACAACACGATGTGATTCACTACTTTTTTTCATTTTTTTCAACCAAAATTCACCAAAAATTGGTAAATTACCAGAATACCCTCATGGTATAAAAAAAGCTAGAAAGCCTTCAATGAGTCGAGGATAAGGGTTCACATTTTCTCGATAAATTGAAAAAAGTCCTCAAAATTGCTTTTGTTCATCCTTGAAGAGTTCACATTTTCCCGACAAGACCATAAAATAAATACAAATAACGACTTAATCGTCCATTCTTAGAAAAAAATTTATCGCTTTGTTTTCACACCATTCCGTCATTTTTACAAACGTTTATAAATCGCATGTAAATATATTTTCTTTGCTTCGTTTTTCCAAAATCGCGTAGAATTTTTTAATACGTTTTCTCAATCACGTAGGATTTTTTGAAATCATATTCTTGTCCAAATCCCTTTTGAAAATCACCGGGAAAGCCGAAATAAAGCATACCGATAAATAATAATTAAAGAACGCTTAAACTACATGTAATATTTTTCATAACAAGTCGATGAATTCTACCTCGTCTTTTTTCTAGAAATGGACATCTTTTCTATCTTATTTGACCGTTTTGGCCCTACTAAAAATTGACAATAAAAGGACCAGTATTTTCATTTAGAAAATTAATAATAATGGTTTCCTAATTTTTTTTTGTCTTTTGAAAACTCTTTTGAAAAAAATATTATTTAAATAAACCGTGCCAATAATTTAATCTCTTAAAAACTCCTAACATGCTTCAAAATATAGTATGAGCCATATGTTAGAAATTCTTAAAGATTTTCACCTGTATTTTCTTTATAGCAATAAAATTATTGATTTTAGTTCCTTAATTTAATTCTAATCAATTGATTTCTTCAAAACTTATTTTTCTCCCAAAAAACTTATTTTAGAAAAAAGTGGGTTTTAGCTCTTCAAATTTTGGCTTTCTTCCTTTGTATTCTATTTCCTCTGTACAATTCTTTTTACATATATGCAACTTTATAAATGAAAATGGTTTGGTATTGATTTTAGAAATCAAGAATATTTAGTTTGGCATGTTGGCCAAATTTCCTAAATCCTTTGAAATTGATTTCTAAATTATTTCTCATCTTCTAAATATATGTCAAACTTATTGTATTATCTAAATTCATTTAACCATTGTTTTAGAAAATGGTTTTTGAAATCAACACATTCATTTTAGGCATGTTAAAGCTTTTTCAATTTTATGTTCTCTAAAATGCATACTAAGTCTTACCATTTGATTTCTAAATTCATTTTCTTTGATCTAATCAACTTGAAACCTTCTTAATTCTCCTAAGTTAATTAAATTACCTTTTTCAAGAAAATTAAGAGAACATTTTGGTTCTCCATTTGGTTAGTGGTCAGTGAGCCTTGGTGTGGTGTTCTTTTTGGAACACACATGCATTTCCTTGACATGTTATTCACATCCTATACATTATCATGCAATTCTATACTTTATCATGCAATTCTAACACATGCATTGGGATTTGGTTGAGGTTGAGAAGGAAATTTTCAATGGTTTGATTGTTATCAAAGCCTTATTTTTCTATGACATGCAACTTAAAGCTTGTAGACATGCAATTTATTACAAACAACAAATAGAAAAGTTACTAACAAATACACAACCACATCAAATAAAAAGCTACTAACATTCACAAACATGAATCCTTATGGATTCTACAATCACAAAATCAAACTACATCTTCTTACCACCATCCATAGGTGATAAGATTTGTCTTCTTCTTACCTTAAATGAAGACAAAAAGGATTTCTTTCACTCCTCCTAGGTCACGATTGAGAATTTTCTCCTTCAAAATACCTAGCAAACTTAAACAAAACTACAAGTTACTAACCATTAAAGAGAACCTAAACCATGGATAAATCATGGCTTAGAACTTTGAAAAAGAATTTAGAAAAGAAAAACAAGAGATTTCACCTCCTTGGTACAAACTTCCAAGTAGGTTTTCAAGCTCCAAATGTAAGATTTTGAAAGAACTCTCAACTAGAGATGTTCTTAGGATTGTGTTTAGGTTTAGAAAACTTGGTTGGATAGAATTTTAGGTGGTTGGATGGTGTAGAACTAGGTTTGGCCGAATGGTGAAGAAAGGAAGCAACAATGGTGTTTAGGGTTCTTGGATGGGAGAGAAGAGAGAAAATGCTTGAAGACAAAGTGATTTTTGGTCTTCCAAACCTCACTTGGCCGTAGACTTCAAGCCATGCAAGGTGTCCATGGCTTGGCTTCATCCAAGCCTTAGAATGCATCAAAGGCCAAGATCAAAACTTAGTTAGCAAGCTTGTCTCCCATTGGTTCCTTCTAACCTAGTCACTAAGCCTTGTCACTAAGCTTCATCATCACACTAACCTAGTCACTAAGCTAGTCACCATGTTCTAGAAAGTTCCTTCACTAATGATGATTAATTAAGCTACTAAGTTAATCAGATAGCTAAACGTGGGTCCCGCAAAATATTTTCGAGTCCAACTCACTATATTATAATTTTAAATCAGTCCCGAAGACTAATAAAATAATATTATAATAATACAAAATTATTTTATTTGTTCGACGATCCAGTTAATTGAGGTAAAATCCTAAAAATGAAAAGGATTAAATCCACTCTTGGTAATAAATTAAAAATAAGATTATTTTGTTTTATAATTCAATTCAGAATTGGAAGATTTAGTAAGATCCCCTCCTTATGAATAATTAAAAATCGTCAGATTTTACCGTCCAATGGAAAAATATTATTTTCTAAATTAATTGCCAATATACAACACATAGCAAATCACACAAAAAGTCCATATAAAATCACATTTTTACAATAATAAGATTGGACACTAAATCAAGAGAAAACAATTAAAAACAACAAAAAACAAGACATTGCCAATAGACGTTTGCGGGACGTAATGATCATTTTTCCATTTTTTCCCAACGTAGCTAATCATCCAAAAATCATGTTCAAATAAAATTCCGATTACATGCTATTAATTATTTAGAAAATCTTCTATGCATAACTCTTCTTCGATCCTTTGCAAAAATTAAAACAAGAAATACATAAAAACACTTTTATTTTACCGAACAAACCATAATTAAAAAGAACAAATTACGTAAAAAAATTATAAGACCAAATAAAATTTGAGCCTCAGTATAAACGTATTTGTATTTCATGCAAAGGAAATTCTATTAGTGGCTCAAGAAAAAGCCTTAAATCAAACCAAATTATACATAAAGATCATTCACATGAAAGTTTGAAAAACATATACGATAATCAAAGATAATGCAGATAAACATATTTGGTATTCTAGGATACATTTTTGCTAAAAAAATCTTCCAAGGGTGTTACACGTTGGTCGTTGGTCCACCCCAATTTGATCAAGAATACAATGTATTTGCCCTTTAACACTTAGCTTTGTCCAGCCACTTCAATCTCATGACTTAACTTAGATGCCAATATCAATCACATTGATCTAATCAGAATTGTCAGTCCCCAATGTTAACTACACAATTTTCTATTTGTGGGACCCAAATGATCATCACCGACAATGAACAAATTAGACCTTTCATTTTCATTAGTTATAAAACTCTAATATAGTCAATGTCATTTTAATGTGCAAGAAAGGGATTTATCCATCATTCTCTTTCAGGAAGTTGGACTCTTATATGTGCCTGCTTCGTATAGCCTTACTCTTATTGAAGATATTGATGATTAATAAATGAAAATAAACATTATAAATTATTGGGTAATTTGCTACCCTCTTACAATGCTTTCTTCATTTATTTGTTATACATAGTTCCATACTTTCATTTTCCATTTATCTAAATAATTTATATGTATCAAAGGAAGCATATAAGGATTTCATATGATTATGGGCAACAGGACAAAGACTTGTCAATAAAGTGATCATGTTGGGTTGAAATAGCAGATCCTACTATAACCTTCTCTTGCTATCATTTCCATCTCCTGGATTTCATGTGTGCTAGCACTCCTCTACAACACATAGCAGTTAAAAAGTTGATGTTTAGTATTTTTAATAGGAGACCCTTAAGCTATAAGCTGCACTACACCTTCTACTGGTTGCTATTATAAGTTCAGGACTATTTTTCCCCTTTTCAATTAAATTTAAGTAATCTCTAATTGTACTATTCTGTTATGAAGATTGATAGGGGTACTATTCTATTTTAAAGATTGATTGGGATTCCTCTTCTGCAACTCTATTCGACTCCAAGTAAGTCCACTAATCACTTTTTGTTGCACATATCTTTGATCTGTCACTATCTCTTCACCATTATTATTTACTATCCTTTGCCATATTTATCTTTTCTCTTTCTCTTTTGTGTCTTTGTGATTAGTGTGAACAGTTGTGTGTTGTGTAGATCATAGTAATTTGGAATGTGAATAAGTAACTATAATTTTTGAGACAATAATTGAGATATGTATTGCAAAACTCAAACTTGTGTTAACTTATGTGTAGGGAAGATTTAGAATGTGAATAAGTAAATCTATTTTTGCTGTCTCAAAATTTTTAACTTGGACTTATGTTATATTCTCAATATTATATTATTTGTTGTCTTAAATGCTTTAATGTTTTGATTTAAACTTGAAAATAGATTCCTCCAATTATGATTGACAAGAGTTGGATTGAGAAACCAATTAGATCGAATGAGTTCTTGGATGGGGTAGTCCAATTTTTGGACTTTGCCTTTTCAAATGCATCTATAAATGGGCAAATTTTGTGTCCTTGCATTACATGTGGATTTCGTCATATGGGCAATAAAGTTGAAGTGTTTAGTCATCTACTTCAAAAGGGCTTTCCAAGAAAGTACACATTTTGGTACATGCATGGGGAAAAGCATGTTCAATCCAATGTAGAATCAGTATCACAAGTACAAGAACCAGCTAGACAACATCCAATGCAAGATATGTTAAATGATATTTTTGGTGTCTTTGATAATCATGTAACTCAAGATTCTGGTCCATCAAATCTACCTAATGGTGACCACGGGGTATAAAAGATGTAAGTAATGAGAAGCTAGAAAAAATTAGGGAGTTGTTAAGGGATGGGAATCAAGAACTCTACCATGGTTGCACAAAATATAGCAAATTGTCATTCATTGTTCATTTGTATCATATAAAAGTCTTATGTGGTACAACTGATAAAACATTTTCAAAGATCATTGACCTTTTAAGTGATGGTTTTCTCCATGCTAAACTACCAGCACCTTTCTATGAGGTAAAAAAGATCATTAAGAGCTTAGGTCTAAGCTATGATAAGATTCATGCATGTTCAAACAATTGCATGTTGTTCTGGGGACGTTATGAGGATGAGGACATACATAAATGCATGAAGTGCAATGCATCCAGGTATAAACCAAATGAAAATAATGGTGGTGCAATTAATGTGATGGATGGCCAAAAGAAAAAAAAACCTCAACTAATAAAAGTATTGAGGTATTTCCCACTTATACCTAGGATGCAAAGGCTATACATGTGCTCTAAAACTGCTGAGCTCCTGAAATGGCATGCATTGGAGCCTAACCTAGATGGGTTGTTAAGGCATCCTAGGGATAGTAAAGTGTGGAAGGACTTTGATTTATTGTATGAAAACTTTGCTTCAGAGCCTCGTAATATACAACTTGGTTTAGCTATAGATGGTTTCAATCCATTTGGAACTCTAAGTTCCAATAATAGCATTTAGCATGTGATGTTGTATATTTACAACTATCCACCATGGTGTTGCATGAAGCAAACTTCTCTTACCATGTCGATGATAATTCCTGGTCCTAAGATGCTTAGCAATAATATTGATGTTTACTTACAACCCCTAGTTGAAGAGTTAAAAGAATTATGGAAAGGTACAGATGTTTATGACTTCTCTGCTAATGAAACGTTTCACTTACGTGCTACATTATTTTGTACTATTAGTGACTTTCCAGGTCTTGATAACTTGTCTGGGTGGAACACACATACATTGCTTGCTTGTCCATCATGTAATTTTGATACAGAATCTAAAAGGCTGAAGTTTGGTAGAAAAAATTGTTTCATGGGACATCGACATTATCTGCCACTTGATCACAAGTATAGGAACATTAAACAGTCCTTTGATGGTTCTACTGAGTTTAGGCCTGCACCTATCCCACCATTAGGTTCAACCATGTTAAGACAAATTGAAGAGACACTACAAAAAATAATGGACTTTAGCCACGGTTAAAACCATGGCAAATTTGAAGGAAAACCGCGGCAAATGAAAATTAGCCACGGTTAGCAACTCCGTGCTTAATCATGGCGTCGCTCCGATTTTAGCCACGGTTATCCCAACCGTGGTAACAATAATTTAGCTATGGTTACGGACCTAATTAGCCACGGTTATAACCGAAGCTAATTGCCACAGAAGAATGAAAAAAAAAATATAACCACGGTTATAACCGTGGCTAATGTCATGATAGTTTTAGTTTAAAATTAGCCACGGTTTAAACGTGGCAATGTTAATAATGGATTTCAGTTTGAAATTAGCCATAGTTAAATCGTGCCTAATATTATTATTATTATTATTATTATTTTAAATAATTTCTTGATATTTTTCATACTTCCCCTGATATCAGTGCATATTTGAAAAGTTAAATGTAATATTAAAAGTCAAAACATTAGCTAATAATAGTGAGTCTCATATATATATATATAACAAAAAAAAAGTCTTAAAACATTTAATATTCATAATCACTCCTATTGTTAAATCAAAATACAAAATAAAATAGTAAAATTTGTTCAAGAATATTCTAAGTAAATATGACTAAAAAGGTGAAACATTAAGTAGCTAACATCAAGAAGCAACACACTCTTGATCTTCAAGTAGGTAGTTAGATATTTTGTCCTACAAGTAAAAATAAGACAACAACAAAGTTTGTTATGATTTAGTTATAATAACTTCTGTCAAAAAGATTATTAGTTCACAAAGTCTTCAACTCTGAACATGATCCAACTCATAAAGATATATATGGTAAATTAAGGCAATTTGTGAATGAAACTACTCCAAACCAACTACTAGATGCATGCTTTAACATATCATAACAGCAATAATTGTACTATCCATAGATATTTTATTAGTTGCTGCAGTTGGGCCATGCCCTGTTTTAGTTTCTGAAATTAGCCAAAGGCAAGAAGTCACGCCTGGTATTGCATTTGTTTGGCATGTAGAACTGACAACCATAGTCCACAGAGACAACCAATATAGCCATTTAAATGTGAGAGTTTGTTCCACAAGCAAGCATATGTAAAAAAGTGTTATAATATACAAAATTGAAATGTGAGGCAAACATGAGGTGGATCTTGATACAAATAAGATAAACCTTATTTACTTTTCTTCTACTTTTTGATAAAAGAATAAATTATTAAGTATCTGAGATTGTTTGAATAGGCAGAGCCCAGCTACACTGAAAGAAGTTTTATCAGAAAGCATTTCAGAAAATTTGAGTGCTTTTTGTGATAGATTTAAGATGCTATTTGTGACAGATTTAAGATGTTGTTTTAGTAGAAAATGAAGTGGTTGATGATGTTAGAAGGAAAAGAAAATGCAGCTTAGTCTAGACATTGGATTATAAAGTACAGAGAATAAACAACAATATGACTGAGGTCCTTTTCAGGTGGTACTTTAAACTAGTCAACTACACGGTAATGAAGGTGACACTCTGTTAATCGATTTCATCTATTGACAGGAAAAAAAGGGTTTCAAGTACATTGTTTTGTAGCTTATGGTCAGTTGTCATCTAATGTTAGTGAGTGTTCTACTAATCTACTTTAACTGTCAGTCAATGACAGTTGACCTAGTGTTTGCAATCTTGACATGTAATTAGAAAATTTACAGATTAACAGTTGGAACGAACAACATAGCAACGTGCTTCATCCTATATGAATCAAGCAATGACTCCACACAACAACAAAAGTTCATTTATAATCCAATGGCTACATGAGAAATGAATGAATAGAAAATGCCAAACAGTGTGAGCTACCGTAGGAAACAACGTGAAAGGTGGAAGTTCTGGAATTTAAAACCGTGGAAACTGGTAAAAGACGATCACAACAGAAGGGGGAAAAAAGGATGCTAAAGGAAGAAAAAGTAGTTAAAGTTCTGGGTCTGTGGCCTTAATCACTTATCCATTCTAAAAGGTAATTTGAAAAGCAACAAAAGCTTGGACTATAACCTGACAGATAATTGAATACACATAGCTAAGTGGATAAAGTAAAATTGGTGGTTACTTTTCTAAATCTTACTACCATCTCCCTCCTTTCATTTAGGCAGTTCAACGAATCAAAGCGAAAACGCATTTCCAGTATTTTGATAGTAGTCAAAACCCCCCGGATCTCAAGCATACAATTAAAGCTAAAATTTTGATGTTTTAACTTTTAAGTTGCTTGTTTTCAAGAGTTGTTGATAGGGATCAATGGTATTAGAGTTAGTTTGGATAAGGAAATGATGTCCATCAATTTGCTAATGATTACTATTCTCTTTTTTGGGTGGAGCACAGAGATACTTTGTGAATGTTCTGTTTGTCCTTCAGATCTTTGAGGTTAGCTAAAAGTAGTGAGGCTAATTTGAATGTGGATGATTAGATTCATTCATCTACTTCTCTGGATTGTTGTCAAATCTTGTTGTGGTCTCTTGGGACTGTTGGACTGTTGGAGGTTGTTTTCTACACCTTGGGTAGTCTTATTACTTTTTCAAATTGTTTGTTTAGTGTCCCTTTATTATATCTCATTCTTTTGTATGGCGCTTTCCTTTAGAGACTACTTCATTATGGCACTGAGTTAGTCTAATGGTTTATATTGGAATAGGTGGGATGCCAACCCAACAACCATAACAACTTATGTTGCATATGTTGAGTACGAGTATGAGTATTGGGTACCACATGATAGGATACATAATAACATAAATACAAACAAATATAACTATTGCAACAACAAAGTATAAACATTGTCATAACAAAGATGCAATACAATCATTCCAAATTTCAAGTAAAGAACCAAGATAAATTCACTACTAGTCTACACCACAACTAATTAACCACATGTCCAAAGCATGAGAATGGAAACACAAGCCTTGACATCATCACCATTATTCATAAATTCAGTGGGTCATCATAATCCAACATTCAGTATTTGAAATTTGGGTGTAAAGAAAAATGTCAAGTAAAGGCAACATCAGAGATACACAAAATAATAATATAAAAGCATGATACTTGGAAAAACACAGTACTCGAAGGAAGGCACCTATTTGTACTCGGTGATTTAACAGCCAATAGAGTACTTGTCATATTGTGAAGCTCGTAACTTTGTAAGCCATAAGAAACTAGGTTAAGAACATGATTTCCAAGACTACATTAAATGTATTTTGGCATATGCAAAATTTTGCCACATCAGTGAACCCACAAAAAGTCACAGGAGGCTTTGAAGTTTTGATTTAATAAAGATACAAGTTTTGATTTAATAAAGATATTCTTGATGAACAGTTGACATTCGACGAAGATAGATAATTCGACGAAGATGGTTTTTCTGTGGTCGAATGATAACATTGAGGTATTCGACAAAGAGGTTTTTTCGACAGTTAGACAATGATCTAGTGTTATAGTCAGATGTTGGTTTTTTGTCGAAATATCTCAGTTGCCTTTAGTTATTCGTCTTGAATTCAACAAATGGGATGGTGATCCAAGTGGTGATCAATTATCAAAAGGTCAAGGGATGATTTCGTCGAAAATAAAGTTACCAATGCTATTGACAAAAGATGACATGGTTGCTCTCAGTTGAGCAAAATATTAGTATAGATAAGCATGATATAACTGCCATGAACATGGTCAGTTTTTAGGAGTTAGTTATTTTTCATATTTTGCCTATAAATACTAGTATTCACGATGTACAAATGGTGGTTTTACTGGATATACAATCCTAACATCTCACTCAAGCAGATTAACGGATTTGACTCCAAGTATGACTTCCATTTACATTTCCAGCAATTTACATTAATGCAATGTCTTTTAAATTCTTTATTTTCAAGCCTTGTTCTTTAAATTTCTTTACTCTTTTGCACTTTAAATTCATGCGTTTTACGTTTTTGCACTTTAAACACTCGCACTTTTACATTTCTCGCACCTTTATTTTCTCGCACTTGTTCTTTAAATTTCCTTTACATTTTCTACACTTTACTATTCTCACATTTAAACTTTCTGTACCTTTACCTTTCTGCAAATTTTACATTTCTCGCAATTTACTTTCTCAGCACTTTACATTTTGCACGTTACTCATCATTTTCCTAAACAAATTCATTTTCTACCGAGATTACCATATAACTTTGAACCTACATTCGACTGATAAAATATATTTGTTTGTTAGAATTTGTCTCATATCAAATTCACCTGTAAACAAATTAGCACGCCCGGTGGGACGAGTTTAGAGTAACTCGGTAGTGTCACAAACCTCTTCACAAGAAGATGGTTTTATGCGTTTAAGAAGTGGAAAGTTAGTATTTTCTTGCCCTTCTCAAGATACACAAACTATGAGTAACGTAAATAATCAGGCGTCGAATGCACTTTCAGTTGAAGTTAGTGTGCCATCTTCGACAGCCGTTACTGCGTCATCTTTAACAACGAGTCCTGTGGTTGATATAATAGCAACCGGTACTCTTAGGAGTAACCCAGTGTTAGAACAAGTGATGCTTGGAGTGACTCAGTCATCACCAAATCAACCAAGTAATCAAAGTGTAATGAACTCAAATTCAAGGTTGGAACCACAATATGGTTTGCCACTAAATTATGTTCCTCCTGTGTTGGCACAAATGGGACTTGACTATACTTTGGCTAATACTATAGGCCAAACAATAGCCTCACAAGGCCAACCACAAATAAGTTCGGCTTTAGCAAGTTTTAATGGCCAAGGAATAGGAGTTGCAAGTTCAAGTAATCCAACTCCCTTTCGACAGGAGAGATTGAATTTGGGACCTGTATTTCCAAATATGTCGAGAGATATTCCTCATAATATAACTGGGCCAACTATGAATTCTTTGGCCAGTTTTCGACAACAAATGGATGAAAGCAACCATGACATGGTGCATATGTTCACTCAGCAAATGGGTGTTGTAATTACGCCAATCATGGAAAATACAAATAATGTTTGCAATGCATTGGCTCAGCAAATGGCAAGGCTAAGCCAAGCCTTGGGAGTAGGTAATTTGACCAATGATAATATTCAGGGAGCCCAGCCTGGGGTAAATAGAGAAATGGTCACACCTCAGGTAAATGTGGGGCAAAATCAACAAAACTTAGATCAACCAGGTCAAAATGATCAGCCTCGTTTGGAATATGGAAATGTCCATATGCTCCATCAAAGAAATGAAGATCAAATGGCCAGAAATGATATAGCCATGAGATTGCTTCGACCAAATCCTGGGGGGCACCAAATGGTTGAACAAAATGTAAACCAAGTAGTGGAACAAGTGCTGAATAGATTTGGTTTTAACGTTGGTTATGCCAACCAGCCATATTTTGTATTAACGTTTCCTGAGTGGGTCCAACAGGCAGAGTTGCCTAGAGGAGTTAAGATTCCGAAACTTTTCAAGTTTGCAGGAGAAAGTGGGGAATCGACTATCGAACATATTGCACGGTTTACAATAGAGATGGGAGAGTTGGCCACTGTTGAAGGCCTTAAAATGAGATTCTTCCCAAGTTCCCTCACAAAAAATGCTTTTTCCTGGTTTTCGACATTGAGACCAAATTCAGTCCACTCTTGGGCTCAATTGGAAAGAAGCTTTCATGATCAATTTTTTAGAGGAGATTTGAAAGTGGGACTTACAGATCTTTTTAGCATCAAAAGGATGTATAATGAAATCGTGGATGACTATCTGGCTAGGTTTCGACAAATGAGGAGTAGATATTTTACTCCTATACCAGAGGTCGAAATAGTCAAGGTAGCTGCAGGTGGTTTAGATTATTATATAAGGAATAAGTTAGTGAATCAACATTTAGTTGATCTTGCCCAATTAGGTAAAAAAGTTAGGCAAATAGAACAACTAAAAGTTGAAAAGATTCAGAAACAAAAAAGATTTCTTAAAAGAGAAAATGTGGCATTTGTCAGATTGAATGAATTCGATAATAAGTTTGAAGGCAGCGATGATGAGTTCGAAGTTAACATTGCTGAACTTCAGAACGGTCGTCCTTATGTTTGTCAGGCGTTACAGCCTACTAGAAATAAGGAGAAAATGAGTTACGTTAATAGGAAAACATATACATTCGACGTAACCAAAGCTGACAAGATTTTTGATTTGTTACTAAAAGATAAACAGATTAAACTGTCGGAAGGTCATAGGTTGTTAAAGTTAGATGAAATTAAAGACTGAAAATATTGTAAGTTTTATAATAGTTTCGGCCATGTTATTAATGAATGTGTTCGTTTCAGAGACATGATTCAAAAAGCAATAATGGATGGGCATCTGAAGTTTACCGACAAGCTTAAAGCAGATATAAAAATTGACACAGATCCGTTTCAGGCTGAAGTATCTTGTGTTGATCAACAAATTCCTTTAAACGTTGGGATGCTCAATATAAGGAGGTTGCAAGAATTCAACGTGGATACAAAGGATGCAACCGACGTATATCCCAAGTCAGGTGAGTCTCTTGAGACATTTCTTGAAAGAAAGAAAGATGAGGGTAAGGTAAGGTTGTGCCCAAGGTGTAATGCGGTATATGATGAGCTTGCTGCGAAGAAAGTTGCCGAAGAACAACTAAGTATCAAGCAAGGTAAGGAAAAAGTTCTCGACAGAAAAACCTGGAGACCACAGAAGACTTTTCATGCTCCAAGGCCAAAGCCAGTCTACATGCCTAAGCCTAACATGAATGGTTGGTTAGTCGAACCACAGGGGTTTGTGGGAAACAAAGCTCATCTCAGACCATTTAAGACTAGGGTGCCACCTGCTAATGTTGCCGTGAATAAGTGGATGAAGAATTCCATAATGGATAGACATACGTATTTTCGACGGAATGTGTCTGCCAGGAGGAGTAATTTTCAAAGGGATCAACCTTTTTGGAATGAAGACTACAAGAATGGAAGGATTAATTTAGGAAAAACTTCGATTGGCCACGATGAAGCGGGGCCATCAAAGGTTCATCCAATGTCAAAGAGTAAGAAAAGGAGATTACAGAGATTAAGACAAGCACAAAAAGAAGAGATATGGCTGAAGGATTAGTGATCAAGGAGCAGCCTGTAGAAACAGGTTGTTTGGTGGTCGAAAAGAAACCAATGCTTGATCAGGATAAAGATGGTAGAAAGATAAAAAGTGTTGTTACCATGGGATCATTTCCAGGGGAGCCGACAACAAATGCAGTTAGACGGCTTGACACTGATGATAAATCCCGATAAGAAAGGTTGGAAGAAATAAGAAAGGGTAAGCAAGTTCGAAGGCCAATTCCAAATAAAACAAAGAGGAAATGGCCAATTGGATTGATAGCAACAGAAAAAGAGGCAAGAAAGAACAGTTTACCAGTCGAAAAGGACAAGGAGTTGATCAGCTCGAATGCTACAAACCCGACAATAGGAAGAGAGCAGATTAAGGACTCTGGAATTGGAAATAGTAATATTGAAGACTGGTCAAAAGAAGAAATCAGGAGAATCTTAGAAGACCCAGATCAAGATGTTGAGTGGAAGAAAAAAAGTGCTCGACATAAGAAAAGAAAGAGAAAGATTGGCAAAGCTTGACTGCCAAGATAGACCCAATGACTGATGAAGTTATTAAGGTCTTGAATGATCTAGAGGATCCTTTAGGCCTTGGTGATGAGGAGCAATTGAATATGGATATCAACTTGGAAGATAATCTAGATGATATCTTGACGGCTATGGATAGTAATTTGCTGTCGGAAGATTACTTAAGGATTGGAAGGCATCTAAGTGAAGAGCTGTCTGACGAGGAGGAATTCTTGAAGTCAATGAGTGTTAATTTAGTTTCAGTGTTACCTGCAGATTTTGAAGGGTATCACGAAATTGAGTACACTGGGGAGAATGAAGAAGATTTTGATGACCTCGACGATCATTGGCTCCTTTTCCAGACAATATGATCACAGCTTTGACAATACAACTCACTTGAAAAACCAACATAAGATCAAAGGCTCATTTACGACCGTTACACATCAAGGCTCTATTAGAAGGAAAACCCACCAATAGAGTTTTGATCGACCGGGGGGCAGCAATCGATTTAATCCCAAGGGCTATGATAAAAAAACTTGGGAAAGATGAGTCAGATTTGATGTCGACAAACATGATAGTCACAGATTTCAGTGGTAAAACCTCCCGTCAGACGGAGTGGTGATGTTGAAAGTACAAGTCGGATTCGTTGCAAGATCGACATTATTTGTGATAATTCCGACGAAGTCAAGTTACAATCTTTTGCTAGGGAGAGATTGGATTCATGCCATCGAGCAATACCATCAACAATCATCGAAGCTCATTCTTTGGAATGAAGACGACCAAGTTGAAGTAATAAAAAGCGATGACAATCCTTGCTATCTCCAGCAACTTCATGTCGATTTCAGAATATATGCTCCAAGTGTTAAACCAGTAACAGCAAGTGGTGGAGTGATTAACAAAGACACACTCGAAGTTTGCTTGAGGGATCAGTTTGGTGTACGACTGGTGAAGAAGGCCGAAGAAGATCGGCCAAGCACTAGTTATGAGTGTTAAGGATTATTCAGAAGAATTGTTGGCTTATTTAGCCGACAAAGCAGTATTCACTGCTGAAAACATGCTGTCGGATTGTGTAATTGATGATGGTCCTTTAGGATTTGAAAAAGGGCTTGATGAAAAGCAAAGTGTGGAAGTGGAAGATCCTTTGGAAGAAATAAACTTGGGCACTGAAGCGTATAGATAGAAGCCCATCTTCGTGAGTTCATTTCTGCCAAAGGATTTCAAAGAAAAGCTTGTCGAGTTAATTATGGAATATAAAGATTGTTTTGCTTGGGATTATGATGAAATGCCTGAATTGAGTAGAGATCTTGTCGAGCACAGATTGCCTCTGAAAGAAGGATGCACCTGTTAGGCAAGCCAATAGGAGATTTGCACCGAGGTGATATTAAAGATAAAAGAAGAGGTTGAAAGATTGCTCAAAAAGCCAAATTCATCAGAACAACCAGGTATGTCGAATGGCTTTCGAATATTGTTCCTGTAGTTAAGAAAAATGGCAAGTTGAGAATATGTGTAGATTTTAGAAATTTGAACACTGCCACACCTAAAGATGAGTATCCTATGCCAATTGCGGACATGTTAGTTGATGCCGCATCTGGACATGAATTATTAAGTTTTATGGATGGCCATGCAGGTTATAATCAAATTTTTATAGCCGAAGAGGACGTGTCGAAAATTGCCTTCAGTGTCCAGGAGCCATTGGGACATTTGAATGGGTAGTCATGCCTTTCGGTTTAAAGAATGCAGGGGCCACTTATCAGAGAGCAATGAATACAATTTTCCATGATGTCATTGGAAAATTTATGGAAGTCTACATTGACGATGTCATTGTCAAGTCGGAAACAAAGGAAAGCCATTTGACAAACTTAAGGCAGGCATTCGACAGGATGAGGAAGCACAGCCTTAAGATGAATCCAGAAAAATGTGATTTTGGAGTGTCGGCTGCTAAATTCTTGGGTTTCCTAGTCCATAAAAAAGGTATAGAAGTGGACAAGAATAAAGCCAAGGCAGTTTTGGAGGCCACACCACCGACAAACAAGAAAGAATTGCAATCTTTTTTAGGAAAAGTTAACTTCCTAAGAAGATTTATATCCAACTTGTCGGGAAGAACCAGAGTTTTTGCTCCATTGATCAAGTTGAAGGCTGAACAGGATTTTGTGTGGGAACCTTGCCACCAAGAAGCCTTCGACCAGATAAAGCAGTATTTGACAAAGCCACCGGTCATGATGCCTCCAGTGCCCCGTCGACCGTTGAAATTATATATATCAGCATCAGAAGAAACCATAGGAAGTATGCTGGCTCAAGATGTAAATGGCATCGAAAGGGCCGTGTATTATCTTAGTCGAGTTTTAAATGATGTTGAGAGAAGATACAGTGTAATAGAGAAACTTTGTTTAGCATTGTATTTCTCATGTACTAAGCTTAAGTATTACATGATGCCTTGTAATGTACTGGTTATGTCGAAAACTGATATAATAAAATATATGTTATCGAAACCAGTGTTAAATGGTCGTATTGGAAAATGGACAATTGCTTTGTCAGAATTTTCTTTACAATATGTACCAATGAGAGCAGTAAAAGGCCAAGCAATTGCTGACTTCTTGGCCGACCATCCTTGTTTGGATATAGATAATGTAAATATTGTCGGTTTAAAACCTTGGTGTTTATATTTT
Organism: Ormosia emarginata; assembly: GCA_029884605.1. Lineage (NCBI taxonomy): Eukaryota > Viridiplantae > Streptophyta > Magnoliopsida > Fabales > Fabaceae > Ormosia > Ormosia emarginata. Next base: position 957,482 of record JAQQTP010000015.1, on the reverse strand, counting down.
GACTGTTCAAGGCATCAAAATGGAATTGGAGTAGGGATTTTAATTGTTTCCCCTCAAGGTACTCCAACTAAGTTCATGTTTGAACTTAAATATACCGGTTCTAACAACAAGGCTGAATATGAAGCCTTAATTGTCGGATTGGAGATACTAGTGGAAATGAAAGTACGTAATGTGCATATATTTGGTGATTCACAGTTGGTCGTTAAGCAACTTGCCCAAGAATATAAATGTGTTAGTGAAAATCTAATGAAATATTATATTGTGGCAAGTAAGTTAATGAAACAATTTGACGAGGTAACTGTCGAACACATTTCCAGAGGTTTAAATGAAGAGGCTAATGAATTAGCACAAGTAGCCTCTGGTTATAGACTTTCATCCAAGGTTCTTACAAATCTAATGGAAATAAGAGAAATTTTATATCCATTAGAGGAAAGAGATATACTACAAAATGACATTTCGACGATTAATGACTGGAGACAACCAATACTGAGTTATTTGGAAAATCCAAGTCAAGATGTGCATAGAAAGCTCAAGTATAGAGCATCGAAGTTTGTGGTATTAGGGGGAGCCTTGTATAGAAAGTCTGTCGATGGAAATTTAGAAGTTTGCCTGAGTGAAGCAGAGGCTTATATTGCCTTGGCAGAAGTCCACGAAGGAATTTGTGGAGCTCATCAGGCAGGTGAAAAGATGAAATGGGTCCTTCGACGTCAAAGGTATTATTGGCCAACACTAGTTAGGGATTGTATAATGTTTGAAGTCTTGTGAAGAGTGTCAAAGACATGGCCATATACAAAATGTTCCTGCTAGTGAGTTACATGCTATAGTTAAACCTTGGCCTTTCAGAGGGTGGGCCTTAGATTTAATTGGCCAAATTCATCCTGTCTCGTCGAAGGGACACAAATATATTTTAGTAGGAGTTGATTATTTCACCAAATAGGTTGAGGCTGTAGCCTTGAAGGATGTAACTCAGCAGGATGTGATTGACTTTATTGAAGATAATATAGTTTGTCGGTTTGGAATACCACAAACTTTGACAACCGACCAAGGATCAGTATTCATTGGAAAGAAAGTTGTCGAATATGCCAGTTCAAGGAAAATTAAAATGCTCACGTCGACGCCATATTATGCTCAGGCGAATGGCCAAGTAGAGGCCATGAACAAAATAATCATAAATTTGATTAAAAAGCATATTGGTCGACAACCTAGAAATTGGCATAATACCCTTAATCAAATTCTATGGGCATATAGAAATTCACCAAGAGAATCGACGGGCACTTCACCATATAAGTTAGTTTATGGTCATGATGCAGTGTTACCAGTTGAGATTAATCTTCATTCCATTCGAATTCAAAAACAAGACGAGTTACCAATTGAGCATTATTGGGACTTGATGTTTGATGAATTGAATGAATTAAGTGATGAAAGATTAGTAACTCTAGAAAACTTGATTCGACAGAAAGAAAGGATTGCAAAGTTTTACGACAGTCGAGTTAAGTATAAATCTTTTAAGATTGATGACTTGGTTTGGAAAGTCATTCTGCCCATGGATAAGAGGTGTCGAAAATATGGAAAATGGTCTCCAAAATGGGAAGGACCATTTAAAATTACTCAAGTATTTTCTGGGAATGCTTATGCACTTGTCGAAGTTAATTCTGGTTTGAGGATTAAATCAATTAATGGCAAATATTTAAAGCCATATAAACCGACAATGTATGAAGTAAAGATAGAAATTGAGTAAAAATGAAATTTCATTCATATATTCGACAAATACAAATTACATACTGATGTTACATCTGGTTTAGATTGTCAAGGAAGATAACAGAGAAATAAACCTATTCTAAATAAACCAGAAGCTTCTCCCCAGCTGAATGTGTTCTGAATTGAGCTCGTAGGACCTGAGGAAGAGGAAGGAGCAGACGACCCTTAACTTGTCCTGGACGAGATTTTGGTTGGTCGTCTACTCCCTGATGAGTCATTTACATCATAACAACCGTGTTTCAGAAACACTGGGTTGTTACGATGCTTACTGAAGCTCATCAGAAATATTACGATTCTTACTGAAGTTCAAGTTGATCATCACCATTAATACAGAGCCCTTTTTTCCATTTATCCCATTGAGAGAAGAAGAAATTATCTAAAGACATGGTGAAATGATGGAAAAGAAAAATCAGAATACGGATTTGAACTTCGGTGTTTCAGAAGAACACTATTTATAGAAGATTTTCTGCAGAAGGAGTCATTACGTGTTGCCTTGTAACTTTCATTATAATTAATTAAGTTAATTATGATGCACAGTTACGAGATGCATTGAAAAGAAACAGAATAAAGAATGTTTAAAGAGCAATAAATAAAAACGTGTTGGAAACTGATCAAAAGGAATGTTTATTAAGTATTGGCCTAGAAGGCCATACAAATCCTGTCGGATTATCAAACCGACGGTATAAAAGAACCAATACAATTAAAACCTCTGCAAAACTTCCCAAGAGTCCTCCAAAGCTCGTTTATTGGCACAAGCTTTTTGATATTCTGGTTCAAGAGAATGTATGTCTGCTAATACAGCTTTGGTCTCGACAGCCCATTGTTTTGAGTTGTTGATGATGTTTTGTTTGTTTTTTACATTCCCTTGTTGCAAGTGCCATGCTGAGTTTTTGTTTTCGACGATGAGTTTCTTCAAGTTTTTTCTCCAAATCTTCAATTTCTTTGTCAAGTTTTGCCTCCTTATTTTTTCCATCAATAAGATAACCTTTTAGTTTGGTTATCTCATTCTTTGCGTCGGTCAGTTGCTTTAAAATCTTAGATTTTTCTTGAAGTTTTTGATCATAAGCAGGAATGACCTGACGAATAATAGGCATGTTCAGAGATAGGTTTTGGAGAAAATCTTTGACAGTCGAAGGAAGAGCTCGATTCGTTATTGGAAGTTGTTGAGAAAGAGGTTCCAATTCAGCCACAATGGTCGATTCTTTCCTGGAGTGGTTGATCGAAACTTAATTGCTCAAAGGAGTAGGTAAAGGCATTTTTTAGCTCTGCCAAAAGCTCAGTAACATGAGAATCACTGGAATCTTGTCCAGGCTGGGTCGAAGAGCGAGCTGATTGTGGAGAACTTCTATGGCTACCTGACAGCATAGATATCAATTCATCCAAATCTACCTCCATATCTTCAGCATTTTTTGGCTCTATGACAATAGAATGAATTTGAGATGACGGAGGTAGATTGGAAGGTGCAATTTCAGCTAAGAGAGCATTCATGTCGAATTCTTCAGAAGCAATTTCGATAGGATTGTCTTTATTTATTTGGGAAGAACTAGCACCTTGAATTTCTCTCGGGAGAGGCAAGGAAACAGCTTGGTATTTCAGGAGCTTGAAAAAATTGATCCTCTGGAGAGAGAGTTTCATTGCCTTGTCCAGTAGGATTGTCAGGAGCGATAGGATCTATCAGTTGCTGTAGAAAATAAAAGTGACATCAAGATCAGAAAAATCTTAGGAATTCTTTCTTTTAAAACTTGGAAGATCTTACCTCAGCAGGTTGCTGAATTGGATCCTCAGCGTTCAATTCAGTGATAGGTCCTGAAAGACTTTCAGCAATTTGTTCAGATTCTAGATCCTGAAATAGAAAAGATCACATTATTAAATGAAGTATTGAGTTTCCAATTAGGAAAGATTGTGTCGGTTAACATTTACCTTGGGAGGAACAGAAGTAGTTTCTACCTCAAGTTCAGTAGGTTTCAAGCTAGAACTTGAGGATTGAGTCTTTTTCTTCTTCTTCTGCAAAGGTAAAATAAGATGAGAATTTACCAAGGTATGAAAAAAAGAAATAAAAGAAATTATACCTTCAAAGGATTTTCAGAAGATGGGCTTGGAGATTCAATGATTTCGACAGAAGAAGTGGGAGTTAAGCCACCAACCTGTAATTGATAAAAGGTTTAATTTCGACAAATTGAAATTAAATTCTAAAAGGTTGGTTGAAAGAAAATATACCTTGGAAGTTTTTGCCTTAGAAGGCTTGGCAGCGGCTTTGGGTTTAGCAGGGCTTTTCGTCGATGCCGCTCTAGTTGTTTTAGTTTTTTGAGCCTTTGGGATAGGAGGGTTTTGAGCTTTCTTGCCTTTTCTTTTCTTTAAGGCAGAAGTTTCTGTTTCTTCTTCTTCTCCTTCTCCTGATTGCTTATACTCCAAAGGTCTTTTTAAAGGAGTAGCTAGAAAGAAAAGAAAGAAAAGTAATTAGTTGATGAAATAAGGAATTGATTTCAGAATCGAAAGAAGTACCTTCGAGCAATTTAGTGATGACTCGGGTATCTTTGGCAAATTGTTCACACGAGGAAGCAAACCGACGGGTAAAAGTAACTTCTGGAGTTCTTGTAAGAAAGATGTTACTTGCAGAAAAGACTCTATCAGAAGTAAGGAAGTTACCAGCCTTGGTGGGTTTGCCTGGGAATTCGTCGGCCAAACCAAAACGAGCACAAGGAAGAGGCACTGGTTTTGGAAAAGGGACTTGAAAAGGTTCAAGTCGTGCCAAAGGGTTTTTTATGGAAACCGCAATAAAATTAATGGAGCATTTCTCTTTGTGCATTTGCTTTTGTTTAGCCAGGACTTCTTCACAGTGTCGAACAATTGTGCCAGGATACCTGTAGTCCCACTTGATCTTGTAATATTTCTCAAAAGCTCTAATATCTTGAATATGTTTACCTTTGGTTTTTGTCGAAGGCTCTTGACCCTGCACAGGAACGAGTTGTTCAGTTATTCGGCTTCGACAAACATCAATATCGATATGGTAAGGACTATAGTATGTAGTCCACCATTCGACAAAATCTGGAGTAACTCCTCTATAGGGTGTGAAAGGAGAAATCAAAAAATGTTGTTTGTGTCTCTCGTTTTTCATAGCCACCCGTACAAGATCTGACATGTCTTGTAAGCAGCCATTAACAAAGTGTTCTTTGGCTTTTGGAGAGAATGGAGTGGGAATGGCTTGACAGAATCCTAGTTGACGAGCCATTGAATTTGGCAGGTGCAATTCTAAAAGATTGTCCGTCGAACCAGGAAGGCCAACAATTAACACTTGCCGACAAAGAAAATTTGACCAAATAGAAAGATTGTCGGCTTGAATAGAAGGGTTGTCAGAAATAAGTGGTCGAGTAAACCACTCTGGACCGACGGAGCGGTCAGCGAAGGGTGCAAAATAAATGTCTTCAGTATTGAAGGAAATAGAATGGAAAATGCTGAAAAAGTGCATAAAATTCTCTGAGTGATGCTTGTGGATTTTTTCATGTTTGAAATGGCAAAGTCTAATACCATAAGTAGCAGAAGAAATTGTTGAAGGAGAAGTGTCGACTAGATAGTCTCCAAGAATAACATTTAGCCAGAGTTGCAGCAACCATATGGGGCCACCAGCATTAGTTTTCTTTGTTTGTGACCTAATGCTTTGTACAATATCGCTAATACCAAAGTAAAGATTGGCAAGAAGGAACTGACCAAAAGCCAATTCTTGACCTTCATGAAGGAGATTGGCGAGGTGAAGGTAAGATTTTGACACCTGAACTGATTTAGTACAGAGAGCATAGGTTGACAACCAGAGAAGAAGAAAAGCCACATGTTCTTCGTCGGACACAGGGCCATCTGATGAAGAATAGAAATTGACAAAATTTGAAAAAGAAGTTGGGGCTTTTGAATAAACGTCTATGACGTTCAAGGGGAGAAGAATAGGAGTTATGACTTTCCCATCTGGTCGAAGACCAGTTATGGCAGCCACGTCGAAAAGCGTAGGTCCCATCATGCCATAAGGGAAATGAAAGGAATTGGTGGTTTTGTTCCAAAAGAAAAAAGATGCACCCAACATACATGAATCCATTTTCATGGGATAACGTGAAAGTTGGATACAGTCAAATATACCTAATTTCCTCCATGAAGTTTCTTTAGAGGCTTGGACTCTATCAAGCCAATCAAGATACCCATTGATTTGGCCAGGTGGGGTTCTAAAAAGCCTTTCAGATTTGTTAAAATAACTGATGGGGATGGAAGGAAGAGAAGCCAAAATACATTCTTCTTTTGGATTTTTGCAAGGGAAAAAGCTTTGAATTTCTTTGGTGATAAGTTCTTTGGGCAGAACTGGGCCCAAGAAAGCAGCTGGAGGATCTAAAGAAAGTGAAAGGTCGTTGATAGGAAGGATTACCTTGGAAAGATTCCACAGTTCAGATTTCTCTAGAACTGGGTCTTGAACAACGGCGTGGCTGCCCAAATCTACTGATGGTTCATTGACAGATTGAGAATGAGAAGCCATTGTTGAAAAAGAAGCTTTTACAGAAAAGACGCGCGAAAATAAGGTGGAGGAAGATGAACAGTAGAAGATGGAGTAAAAGTGGCGTGTTTCTATGAAATTTAAAGAAGTGATGAACAATAGAGAAGGTAAAAGGACGCGTGATATTCGTAAAAAAGCTATTTTTTCAGAAAGGGATAAATATCATCCCTATTTATTAGGAAGAAACGGCTATTTAATGTTTGAAATGATAAGTAGTAGTTGTGGTTTTCAAAAAATCCACGGAAGATTTTATTGGATTTTTGAAAACCAAATCAAAAATGATTTTGAAAAAGATTTTTGATAAGGTCTTGACGTCGGATTGGAACTAGAAGATAAGATTAAAATTTATCTTTCTTCCAATAACGTCGAAAGAAAAATTTTGGGGGGCATTTGTTGGGGATAAAAATACAAGTTTTGATTTAATAAAGATATTCTCGACAGACAGTTGACATTCGACGAAGATAGATAATTCGACGAAGATGGTTTTTCTGTGGTCGAATGATAACATTGAGGTATTCGACAAAGAGGTTTTTTCGACAGTTAGACGATGATCTAGTGTTATAGTCAGATGTTGGTTTTTTGTCGAAATATCTCAGTTGCCTTTAGTTATTCGTCTTGAATTCAACAGCCAGATGGTGATCCAAGTGGTGATCAATTATCAAAAGGTCAAGGGATGGTTTCGTCGAAAATAAAGTTACCAATGCTATTGACGAAAGATGACATGGCTGCTCTCAGTTGAGCAAAATATTAGTATAGATAAGCATGATATAACTGCCATGAACGTGGTCAGTTTTTAGGAGTTAGTTATTTTTCATATTTTGCCTATAAATACTAGTATTCACGATGTACAAATGGTTGTTTTACTGGATATACAATCCTAACATCTCACTCAAGCAGATTAATGGATTTGACTCCAAGTATGACTTCCATTTACATTTCCAGTAATTTACATTAATGTAATGTCTTTTAAATTCTTTATTTTCAAGCCTTATTCTTTAAATTTCTTTACTCTTTCTGCACTTTAAATTCATGCGTTTTACGTTTTTTGCACTTTAAACTTACTGCACTTTTACATTTCTGCACCTTTATTTTCTGCACTTGTTCTTTAAATTTCCTTTACATTTTCTGCACTTTACTATTCCGCACATTTAAACTTTCTATAGACTTTACCTTTCTCGCAAATTTTACATTTCTCGCAATTTACTTTCTCAGCACTTTACATTTTGCACGTTACTCATCATTTTCCTAAACAAATTCATTTTCTACCGAGATTACCACATAACTTTGAACCCACATTCGACTGATAAAATATATTTGTTTGTTGGAATTTGTCAAGCAGAGTAACAATACAACACTCAAATTCCTGGATAGACAGCTTGAGAAATATACAAAATCTCTGGAATCAGCACTCAATAAGGACACGCAAACCAGGATACACTCACACTTCCAATCTCATCATTTTTATTATTAATATGTGATATCATTGTATATTAATAGAAGGCAAAAGGCATGAGGTCTGCTGATTCTATTAATGCCATGCACTCATAGATATAGATCATCAAAATATATTTACCTCTCAAGCGTTTGGTTCTTACTCAGCTGCATCCGTGAAAAATTGGAATGCCAAGCGAAATTGCCAGGATACCATGGCAAAGGCCTAATAGCCTCTATTTAACCCCTTTCAACAACCTACGAGGAACAATTCATGTTGAGAAACATGGCAAGAGGCCGAGAAAATTGAGAGAGAACGAGAAGTGTAAATCTGAAATTGATTGAATGTGTAAAAAAAGTGTGTACAACAAGTCAATAATGTGACTTATATAAAAAACCAAGGGACAGTAAGTAACTAGTAACTAACTTACTGAATTAATAAATTAGTCAAACTAACTTCTAACTAAACAACTAACCAATCTCTAACCATACTATAACTATGGTAATAATTCACAACCCAAATAGAGACTCTAAACACAAAAAATAAACAACAAAGAGCGACGAACGATTATAAAATACCTCAAAGACGAAGCGAATCAAAGATACCTTATGCTTTTTGCCTTCTATTAATATACAATGAGTGTCTTCTATTAATAGGTGTCTTCTACTTTCTTTGTCTTAAAGAAATTATTAATATTGTATTAATATACAAATTATGGATAAATGAGTGGACAAGAAATATCATTTTGTTGGCTGCTATTACTGCCTGATTTGATACTTTTTTTTGTTTAGTTAAACATTGTTTTTGATTTATTACTTAGTTTGATCTTGGTGGATACAACTTAGTTTTGATATTTCTATTTTCATCTCTTTGAAAATCAAATAAGCAAGGCTGATCATATATGTTGACCAACACTACAAATCAGAGACACATCTGCATATGATTTGAGCATTATCAATGAGTCAGACCTGTGATTATCAATTCAACTCTAATTATTGAAACATAACAAATTCAACCAAAAGTAAAAGAAATTGGTGGTGGTTTGAAATAATAAGAACATTAGTACATGTCCAGAAGCTAATATAAAATATAGTAAATCTTACAATGTTTACAAGAGAGAAACACTGACTGAAATTGGGCACCGTTCCCGTATCCATTCATCTATGTTAAAAGTAGATTGATAGAGTAGTCTAACAAACCATTGTATATTATTATCAACTTACTAGTTCTAACAAACCACCGCCCCCACCCCTTTTCCTTTGTTTCATATCTTTTATGTGTTTTTTTCTTGCCTACTAATTGAAGGCAATGATTAACAAGACAAAAGACTCCCACCAGGAACTACTATTTTACTAAAATTAGAAGTAAGGCATAACAATACTTCTAATTGTTAAAGAAAAGAGAGAAAATAGAAATAGAAGGAATAGATGAAAGAAAACTGTTTCTTGATCACTTATTCACACACACAGCTGATTACACACTACATTTATTTATAGCACAACTAACTAACTAACTCTAGGTAGTTAACCAACTAACTAACCTACTTACTAACTCTGAATTATACATTCTCAACACACCCCCTTTAATTCAGAATTACTAAAAGACACTACACCTAACATCCTTCTCAATTGATTAAATTTTTCAGCCTTCAATGATTTTGTCAAAACATCAGCAACCTGATCTTCTGATCTGCAAAATACCACTTCTAGCTTCCCTTTATTCACTTGATCACGAAGGAAGTGAAACCGAGTTTCAATGTGTTTACTCCTGCCGTGAGATACTAGATTCTTGGCCAAGTTGATGGTTGATTTATTGTCTATCAACAGCTGCATAGGTCTTATCACTTCAACCTGAATTTCCTTCAGCAGAGAATCAAGCCATAAGGCTTGATAAGCAGCATAAGAGGCTGCTATATACTCAGCTTCACATGATGATAAGGCCACCACTGGTTGTTTCTTTGAGCACCAAGAGATTGGTGCATTTAGAAACTTAAACACATAGCCAGTAGTGCTTTTCCTTTCAACTTTGTCTCCATACCAATCCGAATCTGAGTATCCAACTAATTCAACATCCTTCTGATCTGCCTCATTTGGAAACAATACACCATAATTTATTGTTCCATTTAGGTATCTCAGAATTCTCTTGGCAGCTACCATGTGTGATAACCTAGGATCATCCATAAATCTACTGATCAACCCAACTCCAAATGCAATATCTGGTCTGCTATTGCATAGGTATCTCAGTGAGCCTACAATTTGTTTAAACAGAGTCCCATCCACTGCAATCTCATCACAATCCTTTTGCAGCTTCACATTAGATTCTACTGGAGTGATTGCTGAGTTGCAACTAAACATATTAAACCTCTTCAACACATCTTTAGTATACTTCTTCTGATGTAGTATTATACCCTTCTTGGTAGCAGTAAATTCCATGCCAAGAAAGTATATCAACACACCTAAATCTGTCATTTCAAATTCAGTCTTCATTGTTGCCTTGAATTCATCAATTCCATGTAAATCATCTCCAGTAATCAGTAGATCATCAACATACAGGCAAATAAGTAGCACCTTAATGCTACTTTTCTTTCTTACATATACACCATGCTCAACTGCACATTTGGAGAAGCCTTGCTGCAATAGGAAGGAATCTATTCTCTGATTCCAGGCTCGTGGTGCCTGTTTTAGACCATATAAAGCTTTCTTTAATCTATACACCATATCCTCACTTCCATTAATTTCAAAACCAGGTGGCTGTATAACATACACTTCCTCCTTTAATGGCCCATTTAGAAAGGCAGATTTTACATCAAGCTAAAACAGTGGCCAACTTCTTTTACTTGCCAAAGCAATCACTAGTCTTATTGTCTCAATTCTAGCCACTGGTGCAAACACTTCTGAATAGTCTAGACCAGCTCTTTAAAGAAAGCCTTTTGCCACCAATCTTGCCTTGTATTTGGCAATTGATCCATCTGGCTTCAACTTCATTTTGTAAACCCATTTTGCAGCAATTGGATGCTTGTTAAAGGGCAATTTAACAAGCTCCCTAGTTTGATTCTTCTCAATAGCTCTCAGTTCTTCCTTCATGGCTTCTTTCTAGACTTCTTCTTTTATAGCATCTGCAAAATCAATTGGTTCTGCATCAGCCAATAGAGCAAAGTGTTCTAAGTTCCGCTCTGCTACTACTGCATTATGAGAAAATAGCTCAAAGTCAGCATATCTTGCTGGCATTTGTCTTGCTCTTTGGGGTCTCTGATATTGAGTTTGTGAGTCTCCAGCTGGTTCACTTTCCTTTTCACTAGTTTGTCCTTCTTCAAGCATTGTTGAAATTGCTGATCCAGCCTTGCTGCACTTATTTCTCCAGTCCCAAACTCTTGTCTCATCAACTATTACATCTCTGCTATATGCAACTTTCTGAGTCAATGGATTATACAACCTGTATGCTCCAGTAGGATGATATCCTACTAATATCACAGTCTCACTCTTATCTTGTAGCTTCTTCCTCTTCTCATCAGGAACATGTTTGAAGCATAGTGACCCGAAAATTCTGAGATGTCTCACTGATGGCTTCTTGCTGGTCCAACGTTCTTCAGGCACTTGTAACTTCAATTTCTTGGTTGGACACTTATTTAGAACATAGGTTGCAGTAGAGACAGCCTCACGCCACAATGAATATGGCAGTCCCTTCTCTTTTAACATGCTCCTTGCCATGTTTAGCACTGTTCTATTTCTCTTCTCAGCTAAACCATTGTGGTGAGGTGTGTAAGGTGCAGTAATTTCATGTTGAATTCCATGTTTAACACAGAATGCCTCAAGATCATTAGATGTATATTCACCTCCCCCATCTGTTCTAAGTATCTTGATAATCTTCCCACTTTGCTTCTCAGCCATTGCTTTAAATTTTTAAAATGCCTCAAGCACTTCTCCCTTTGTTTTTATGAGATACAGCCACATCATTCTACTGAATTCATCAATAAAGGAAACAAAGTATCTATTACCTCCAGCTGAAGATATTTCAAAAGGACCACACACATCTGAATGCACAACACCAAGCAGATCGGTAGCTCTCATTGGCAATTGTGATTTGAATGAATTTCTAGGTTGCTTGCTGACAATGCACCTTTCATACACCTCTTCTGGTACATTAATCTTCGGGAGGCCTTCCACCATGTTTTTTGCTGCAAGTTGCTTCAAATCTTTGAAGTTAAGATGGCCAAATCTCGAGTGCCAAATCCAGCACTCATCATCAGTTTCGGTGGTAGCTAAACCCTGAACCTTAGCAGTCCTAATATTAGCCTGAAATGTTCGATTCTTCGAAAGGGGAGCTCTCAAAATCTTTCTCTGTTTAGAATCAAACATTTCTAAGCAATCTTGATGCAATATCACTGTGAAGCCCTTTTCTACTAATTGTCCAAGACTCAGCAGATTGCACTTCATTTCTGGCACATACAACACATTTTCAATTAGTGTTGTTCTCCCATCAGTTCTTTTTATAGCAACATTCCCCACTCCTTTAGCCACCACTATCCTGTTGTCAGCAAACCTGATTGTGCTTCTCTTGTTTCCATCAAATTCTGTCAACCATTTTCTATGACAAGTCATATGATTAGAACATCCTGTATCCAAATACCAGGACTCCAAATCAGTAGGGTCATTGTTGGTTGTTGCCATCAACAGCACTGGATCTGAATCCGAGTCATCTTGGGCCAAATATGCTTCATCATCACTACTTTTTTTCTGCACACTTTTTCCACTTCTGCACTCATCTGCAAAATGCCCCCACTTTTGACAATTGAAGCATTGAATCTTTCTCTTGTCAAATCTTTTCTTTCTGGGGTTTCCTACAGCCCTGTTATTCGAAGACTCAGGCTGATCATGATCAGACTGGAATTGTTCATGATTCTTGAAAGATCCTCGATTGCCACCACCTTTGTAGTACTTCACTTTTCCTTTTCCCTTCCATCCTTTTCTTCTATCACCACCCCTTTGCTTTGTCATTTGTGCTTGCAGTGCTTGATCTGTAGGTTTTTCAGGATTCCTCTCATTCATCCTTTGTTCATGTGCCTCTAATGAGCCTTGAAGTTCTTCAACCTTCATAGTCTCAAGATTCTTTGATTCTTCAATAGCCACCACAATATAGTCAAATCTTGGGGACAAGGTGTGTATCACCTTTTCAATGATCATCTGTTCTGAGATCTTTTCCCCACACCCCTTCATCAAATTTGTTAAACTCAGCACCTTAGTAAAATAATCTGAAACTTTATCAAGATTCTCCATTTGTAGCAATTCGAATTGCCTCCTTAATGTTTGAAGTCTCACCTTCTTGAGCTTGTCTCCACCGGTATGGCTCTTCTCCAAGATCTCCCAAGCCTCCTTTGCTTTTTCAGCTGAAGCAATCTTCTCAAAGTGGGCAGCATCAACACACTGATGGATCAAGAACATAGCCTTGCAATCTTTTTTCTTGGCTTCCTTGTATACAGCTCTTTGGGCATCTGTGGGGTTTTCACTCAACTCCTGATACCCAATCTTCACCACGTCGAGCACATCTTGAAAGCCAAAGATCACCCTCATTTGCACACACCACTTATCCCACTTCATGCCATCAAGAATGGGTAAGTTTCCTGGAAAATTGCCATTCGAACCAGCCATGGAGTTTAAGAACACAAGCAGCACTCAAGCAGCACTCAATACTCACTAAGATCGTTAAAGCTCTTGATGCCAATCTGTTAGAGAAAAGAGAGAAAATAGAAATAGAAGGAATAGAAGAAAGAAAAGTGTTTCTTGATCACTTATTCACACACACAGCTGATTACACACTACACTTATTCACTAGTTGTCCACCCTCAAGAGGGTTTTCAGCTAAATGATCAGCAATCGCACTTCCTTTGATGGATTTCCGAGTCATGTACTTGATATCGAATTCTGATAGCATCACTTGCCACTTTGAAACCCTTAATGAAACATGAGGACTTTCAAATATGTACTTCAGAGGGTCTATTCGGGAGATCAACCACGTGGTGTAATAAAGCATGTACTGTTGTAACCGCTTTGAGGTCCATACCAGCGCACAATAAGTCTTCTCAATAGCCATGTAACGAGCTTCACAGTCATTGAACTTCTTACTCAGATAGTAAATTGCTTGCTCCTTTTTTTTTTCCGATTCATCATGTTGTCCCATTATTGCCCCCATCGAAGTTGGCAATACGCTTTAGGTACAAAATTAAAGGACGACCCCGTAGGGGTACCAAAACAGGAGGATTCATTAAATAAGCCTTTATCTTGTCAAAAGCTTCTTGACATTCTTCATCCCATTTCCCTGGTTGATGCTTCTTCAACAACTTGAATATAGGCTCACAGGTGCTGGTTAAGTTAGCAATGAATCTAGCAATATAATTGAGTCTCCCGAGAAAACTTCGCACTTCATTCTCCGTCTTAGGGGAAAACATCTCTTGTATTGCTTTCGTTTTATCTGGATCCACATTTATTCCTTCTCTGCTAACAATGAATCCGAGTAATTTCCCAGTAGATGCTCCGAAAACACATTTAGCAGGATTCAACCTCAGTTTGTACTTCCGGAGTCTTTCAAACAGCTTACATAAAACCGCCACATGACTTTCTCCTTCTTTAGACTTGGCTACTATATCATCCACGTACACTTCAATTTCCTTGTGCATCATGTCATGAAACAGTGCCACCATGGCATGTTGGTAAGTAGCCCCAGCATTCCTTAACCTGAACGGCATCACCGTGTAACAAAATGTTCCCTAAGGAGTAATGAAAGTGGTCTTTTCTTTATCATTGACATCCATCAGAATTTGATTGTACCCTGAGTATCCATCCATGAATGAGTATCCTTATAGGCTGCCCCAGCCATCGCCCCAATAAAGGGTTTCCTAGGGTCCCCAAGAAATACGAGCACATCTCAGACAATGTTAATGGGGGTTGGACTTAAGCCGCCAATGCTCTCCACCTCTGCGCGTATTGCTTGAACGGTTCTTCATTACCTTTCTGCATTGAACTCAACTGTTCTCGGGTTGGGGCTGCGTCCAAGTTGAATTTGTACTGGTCCATAAATAGATCAGCCAATTCCGTCCAACGCGAGATCCTTGAGCGATCTAACTGAAGATACCACTCTAGCGCGGGACCTGTAAGACTCTCATGGAAAAAACTGATGAGGAACTTATCATCCTTGGACCAAACAGCCATCTTAGTCCCATAACTGATCAAATGGAAACGAGGGTTGCCGCTCCCGTCATACTTCATAAAATCGGGAATCTTGAAGTCTTTGGGGATTACTACATCCGTGGTAGGACACAGCTCCTTTATCCTCAAGGGTCCATAAGCATTGGGGCCCTTTATCGCCTTAATCTATTCCTCCATTTTCTCCATCAAATCTTCTTTCATCTTATCTTTCTCAGTTACGACGTGACTATTCCCAGAATAAGGCAATGTCGCTTGCTTGGAATAGACATATGAGGTGGTTCCTAAGTAGGGCCTGCATAACCAAGGACTTCATTATGCTCGCCTTCCAAAGCATGATACCCCTCCCCAATGGACATGACTATTGATGTTGTTTGAGGTGGTTGCTCGTGGATTCCTGCAGCAATAACTGAGGTTACGGCCAAGTAGATTGGAGCAGTTACTGATGGCACGTTTGCATACATTTCAACCCCATTTGCATTCCTATTTCCACTGATTAAGTGGAGAGACTCCCTTATATCTTGCAATATCGCTTCCAACCTCGCTTGGTTCTCTGACACCTCATTTATCCTCCCTGTCACTTCGTCGACCTCCCTACTCAAGTTTCTTCCTGTCTCGGAATTATCAGCAGCCATTCTGGTCCGAGATCTGGTATTGTGAACTCGGGCTAGATTGGTCTCTTCTTTCCTAGGCCGTGCAATGATTCCTGAACCAAATTGATTTATTAAAGCAAAAACACATTAAATAAAGAAAGAAAAAAAATAAAAATAAAAAATAGTTAACACTATTGTGAGGATGCTTGGCGATTGTGGAAAGATTCGCATGGTTATTCAATAGCAAGACAGGATCCTTGGTTTAGCATTAGCGGGTTCACTAATGGTGCCCTCTTCCAGCAATGCAATCATTCTTTCACCAAATACCAAGATTCCCGTATTTTCGCTAAAGGACAAATTGTCTCAGGGTGAAAATACGGTTGGCAACCTATTCAAAGGGGAATTTACCCCTCAATAAATAGTGCCTAAATGAAAAAGCAACGACATCAACATTCAAAGCAAAACACTACAACTGGTAATTCATTTCATTCCAAAATTAATCAATACAAGGTCTTAGTCTCCTCAAAATGTAACATAACTACATTACATCAGCAATTTTGTTTGTTTCTTCCTAAGACCCTTAGCAAGACCTTGACAATATTTCATAAACTCGGCTATCTTCTGTGGTAGCCTTAGCAACGAATTCATGCGAATTTGAAGGTCTGCTTCATTAAAACGACTAACCAGTTGCGTAGTGTAATACTGCAAGTAGCTAGACATGTCCTGATATTTCTTCATCCAATATTCCTTTTGAGCCCTTTCATTTTGAGCCGCCCATTGCCATGCGCCATCACTTTCTTCTTTTTGCAGTCGTTGCCTCTGAGCTTCGAGTCTCCATTGCTCTTTTTCTTGCTCTAGTTCTTGAGCTTTCAACTCCAAACGCCTTACTCTCTTGTTTGCTTCCTTGAGTGAATTATAATATTCTGTAGTCAAAACCTGTCTTTGATCGGAGCGTCGTTTCACTTCTTGTAAAGATTTCACCCTTTGGTCTTGTGCTCTAGTATTTACTTCCAATTCTTCTTTCTCTTGCAAAATCTTCTCTATTAATTCTTCTTGAGCACTTACCTTCACTCGTAGCTCCTGGACTTCTAAAGTGATCTTATTTGATTCTACCTCTTTTCTTTTTCTTGCCCTTTTTACTCGACTCAGGGCTTCAGCAGCATCAGCTTGTGCATCCTTTAAGTCTTCAATCTTGTTGGCTAACTTCTGGCACCGACTTGTATGAATGATGACTTTTAACTCAGTGGCTTCCTTCCCTTGTTCCAAAAACTGCATCTGCGCTTTCATCCTCTCTATTGGGTGGTCATTTGAGATATAACCTGGGAATGATTTTCATCACTTGACACCGCCTGAGGGGTACTATTTTGTGCCTTCCTTGTTGCTCTCCATTGCAGGTACTCGGGAGTAGGAATTACCACTCGTTTTCTCAATTCTGTCGCCCCTGCCCTATGAATATTCTTCCAAGCGTCCCTGACCTCCTTTTCCTGCTTGGTAGTGCTTCTATCTTTCGCATATAAAAAACTGAATCCTCTAAGTTGTGCTTCGTCAGGCACGTGCTGAGTCCATTGGAGCTGCCTAAGCACAAGGACTGGTGAAAATGATACACAACCTCTCACGCCCATTAAAGGAACGTTAAGAAAGTCGCCACAACTGAGCACTATCTCTTCCCCATGATAACAAGAGCAAACCCATTTGAAAGAGTTTGATATCATCTTCATGAATTCATCTTTCCATTCGTGGGCTTTCTGCTGCTTCACTGGAATGCGACCAAAATTCCTTAACGGATCAGGTAAAAGGCCCAGATGATTGTGTACATCCATGTGCATCATGATCCAAACATACAACATATGTGTGCAACATCGGATCATACTCCCTCCTTTTTGTGGCAAATCTCCATGGTCAAGAAAGTATCAGCAAGAATAGCAAGGATTGGATTTGACCTATGATTCTCAAACTTGAAGAAAGCATCCATTACCGCTTGATCCACCACGTCTGAGGTGAATGGGAATAACACCAATCCAAAGATGGTTAGTGCCAAAGTTTTGTTAAAGAGATCCCACCTTCCTTGCTGCGCTAGCTCAAGATGTGCTTCCAGGTAACTCTTCTTCAATCCTCGTGTTCCTCCTCTCTTTTCCATGCCTAACTGACTTGCCTGAACCCCTATGAGTTCTGCTATTTTTCCTTCTGACACATAATGTCCTCCATAGAGATAAACATTAGGGTACTTGCTCATTGGGAGTCTCAACATGATGGCATACTCTTCTATGGTCGGTGCAATATCCAAGTCGGGTAGCTCAAAACATTTCAGAGAACAATTCCAAAACTGGGCAAGGCCACTCAAAACAGGTTCTTCAACAGGGATGCGCAACAAATCTAGGATTTGTCCATAACTGCTTGAAAACTCTGATCGAGCCTTAGGGGTCATGTGTTGAGTAATGTCCTTCACACGCCTCAGATCACTGCCATTTACTGTAATCTTCATATTCCTCTTGAGGTCAACAGCATTGCTAGTGTTTTTCCTTTGGCCTATCTCTTCCATTCCTTGCTATTGAATGAGCACTAATCTTTCCACTTTACTAACTAAACTCACCCTACAAAAAGAGTAAAAGAAGAATGTAAGCAAACCAACAAAATGAAGAATGCATCCTAAGGGTACCCCTCATCAAGGTAACTCTAAAATGTATCCTAACATTCTACATGGAGAAATCCTTATAGGGTTGTAAACCCAAAGGATTATACATGATTTGCTGATGCATGCCCTCCTTATTTTTTATTTATGCAAGAAAATGACATGGAACTGTAAGATGATGCATTTATTTTTTGGGAATGTCATGCAAATGCAAGGTAATGCATGTCCTTTTTTATTTTTCTTTGGTTTGAGAAATGCTATGAATGTCATGCAAATGCAAGACGATGCATATCTTTTCTTTATGTCCCTTTTGTTTGAAAAATGCTATGAATGTCATGCAGATGATATGAAATGCAAGATGAAACATTCCCCTTTTTATGATTTTTTTTTAACAAAGAATGAATGATATGAGAAATGAATAGATAAAGAAAAAGCATGCTCCCTTTGTGTCCTAATCAGGTGAAACTTAAAGGTTAGATAAAGTCACAACTCTAATTTTGACAGCCACTATATTCCATCTACCAGCGCAAGGTTTTTAAGATAGATCTAGACCTCTAAAAGTCATGGTCCCCATATTGCCCCTATCTCGAAAGACAAGGATCTAATTCATGAATTAATCACAAGTAGGGATAAACCCTCTCAATATGATTAGTCCATGATACTGGTAACAATCTGAGTGGTGTCCCAACTAATGCCAAGTGAGCATGAAGCCCCTCAATAACAAAGGTCGAGACCCCTCCTATTCCTCAGGTTCGCACAGACTCGAGTATAGAGCCCAAAAAAAGTGTGTGAGGTAAGTGGCAGTGACGTGTGTGAGGGAGCATACAAACCTATACCAAAAATTTTAAAAAAGACCAAAAAATTACCCCCCAACCTGCAAAACATATATACAATAGCTAGCCAACAATCAACTACCTTATGGTTTAACAATTAATCACAAAATATATACAAGTAAAAAAAATACAAAATAATGATATCGAGATATTTACAAAATAAAATAAAATCTATTTACAAACAAATAAGAAAACAAAAACAAGGACAAAAGGGGTAAAATAAATAAATAGAGATTATTAACAATTTGCACAACTAATAAAAACAAGCTTGACTCTCCAAGTTTCCCCAGTGGAGTCGCCATCTGTCGCGACCGGGATCACGGCGAAATAGCAGCTCAATATGATTTTTTAAAAAGAAAAAATATATATGGAGTCGCCACCAATTTTATTTAAATTTAGGAAAAATTGAAAAACCTTTTTAGAAAATGGTCTTTGGAACCAAATCGGATTCGGGAGTCGGTTATGGACAGGGAAGGGTGGAAACTTAATCCCACAAAGACTTTTGGGATCACACCCATCCTAAGACGGTACCTTAAGTCTGTTGTGCAAAAACTTGATAATCTCAAATTTATTTATTTTACCCCTCTTAAAAATACTTTGTAATTTTTTTTTATTTTTTTTATTTTTTTATTTTTTAGAAAGATGAAAAGGAATAACCAAATTGTGAAAAATTAAATTTTGACTTGACAGAATGAAAATTCTGCTCCTACGTACCCTCAGGTGCAATGAAAAACTCAAAGTTACGTAGTTCTGTAAAAAAAAATAAGTGTGAGTTGATTGATTTTAATTAAGAAAAATATTTTTGAAAAAATAAATTTTGTTGGTAAACAAATCTATTTTTGCACAGTGTTCAAGTTAGCACCAAGCTACTCAATAAACCCTTATGATCCAAACGACATTGAAGATAACATCCGCTATTCAATCAATATCATTAGTCATTGCATTGGTTAAAATATTTATTATATTTTCATTTTTTTTATTTTTCTATTTTTTGTTTTAATTTTTATTTTTTTATTACTTATTTGTTTATTCTTTTTCTTTACTTCCCATTGCTCACAAGACACAACATAAAACATTTTGTAAGCACTATTAAACCACAATAAATCATTAAAAAAAAACTCAAAATACATACTTTTATTATTAATGTTTTTCTTTTATTTTTTGACATTTTCTTATAAATAAATAAAAAAACAAACGTGACCCACAACGAAATGGGCTGCTAGCCCATTTGTTCACTTTAATTGGCCTTCAGCTTCTAAGAAAGCAAATGAAACATGATAAAAGATGAAGATGAATACCAGAGCACCAGGGAGGAGACAAGGCTGGCGGGACGAGGTGGAGGAACTGGGTCAACGGTGGCTGGGTTCCGGTGCGGCTCGGATGGGTACTGGTCGGTGGTGTTAGTAGTTTCGACTACAGCGGTGTGTCGCGGGCCTGGGCTCACCGGGTTCGAGCTGTCCGGTGCAACGACGTCGGGTTCAGTTGGGCGAAGGTGGTGGCTGGCTCGGGCTCAACGGCGCGGTGGTCCGTCGGCAACTGGTGGCTTCTGGTTCAGGTTCAACGGTGCGGTGGTCTGCCGACAACTGGTGGCTTCTGGTTCGGGCTGCCGGACGGCTGCAATGGCGTAGGCTCGGTGCTGATGCAGCTCAGACTCGGCGCAGCGGCACGATGGGCAGCGGATCTGGTCTGGGTGGCGTGTAGCTCAACAGCTATGGACTGGGTTCAATGCTGCCTCTGGCTTGACGACTGACTGAGGGGCGTGCGGAGAGGCGAGGATGGTGGGACGGGTGTTGGTCGGTGCTGGTGGAAGCTCGCGGTTGGCGGTGGAAGCTGGTTCGGTCGAGCAGAGACGGGGTCGAAACGGCTCAGTGTTGGCAGCGGAGCAGACGGCTGGAAGTGGCATGACAAGATGGTGGAGTAGGTCTGGATTCTGTGATGGCTCCTGGGTATTTGGGGTGGCTTGGGCATAAGCTCATGCGTGGAGGACGAGGGCAATGGCTGGTTCGATATGGCTGGTCGGTGACGTGGTGGGGCTCTGGAGTGTAGGGCTGTTGAACAGTGGTGGAGTGAAGGTGCTGGTATGAGTTTTTACGTGAGCATGGTGGTTGATACGTGTTATGGCTACTGGTGGGTGAAGATAGAGATGTAAAAAAATGGCCACGGTTTGGGTGGTCAAATTTAGGAGTTCTATGTGGTGGCTTGATGGAGATGACGGTGAGAAATGAAAATGTAAAATGGTTATGGAAGGTGGTAGCTTTGGTTACTTGAGTTAACTCAGTAGTGATGGAAAATGGTTTTGTGTGGAGATGGAAGCTTGAGGGGTGAGTAAAGTTTAAAGATTGAAGATGGAAATGGAGGTGGGTAGTGGTCTGCTATCTTGTGTGAAGATGGAAGGGAGAGTGCTTGGATGGGTGTGAGGGGAGTGGATATGGTATGGTGAGAATGAAGAGGAAAAAAAAAAGAAGTCCCCCCGCTCTACGTGAAACTTAGTGAGGAAAAGGAAAAAACTTGTAAGTCTCCCTGTATGCCCTACGTGAAAGTGGGTGTGTGAGTGTGAGAATGCAGTGCGTGAGTGAGTGAGAACCGTGAGTGGTGAAAGTGTGTGAGTTACTTGGAGGGTAAAGGGTGTTTGAGGTTGGGTTGTGGTAGAGCTTGAAGGGTTATGGAGCTTGTGGTTACGTGAGGGGTGGTTGGAGTGGGTTGTGGGTGAAGATGGAGGTTGGAAAGAAGTGGAGGTGAGCTTGAATATGAAGTTATGGTGAGGGGGAGAATGGAGAGTGAAGTTGATGGTTGAAGGGGTTTCAGTTAGGTGGTGGTTGATAATGGTTGAAGGTTGTGTGAAGGAGGATGGTGGGTTATGGAAGAAGATGGTGAACTTGAGGATGATGAAGTTGAGAGCTTCGTGTAATGGAACGGTGGGGTTATGAATGAAGGTGGATTGAAGGTGATGGAGAAATGGTGGTGAATGAAGATGATGAAAAATGGGATCCTCTCCTCAACCACGGTATTCAAATGAATGTGGGTGTGAGAGTGGAGAAAAAAAATCGTCCCTTTTATTGGAAAATGATGCCCCTCCCCGTATGCCCCTGTGCATGCGTGAGTGTGTGGGAGTGAAAAAAAAAGAGAGTACAGAAGGGTCTGCAGAGCAGTGATAGTAGGTGAGTCTTCAGAGTAAGTGAAATTACAGAGAAGATATGCGTGTGTGCAGAGTGAAACGTGAGAGGCATATGGGTGCAAAGTAAGTTTTTTTTTTTTTTTTTTTTTTTTTTATTTTAGTTTTTCTTTTCTAGTTTTTAGTTTTTTAGTTTTTTTTTTTTTTTATTTTTTTTTTTAAGATGCGGTTATGGATTTGGGCTAAGAAAAAGGCTAAGAAAAATGGACCACAAATTACTTAATTAACTTTTTTCTTTTGTTGTTTTTTTTTTTTATTTTTATTTTTTTATTTTATTATTATTATTATTATTTTATTTTTAGTCCGGTCAAAATTGGGTGTTCACACCAACTTAAGATTTTCATGAATAGTTAAATTTGGATACTTAGAAGAGCAAGGAAAATGAACAAATGTTTTGGTTTCAAGGACCAAGTACCTCACGGCCATGGAGGCTTTAATGGTTTTGTTTGTGTAAAAAATATGATATAGTAATGGTAACTTAGTTGATTATAAGAAATAAGGAATAAAAATGGAAGCAAAACAATTTATTTGTAGAAATGAGATTTCGTTTTATGAAAAGGAAAGAATGAGGTTGAAAGTGTTTGAACCTCAAAATTATTTTATAAAGTGAATTAATTTTTAGATTAATCATGTTATAATGAGAAATATATTGGTGACTTGAAATTTTCTAACGTATAGCTCACTCTTTGAGTTTTGGAGTGCGTTACGAAATTTTAAATTAGAAACATTGATTTAAATCAATGAGAAGGTGATTTTGTGGAATATGTTGCGAAAAGGATTTCTTAAGTAAGAAAATGTGAAAAAATGAAGTAGAAGTCATGTTAATTTTTAGAAAGGCCAAAATGATGTTTAAAATTTTGAGAAATATTTTACGCAATTGAAAAATAATGAAAAATATGTTTCGCTACTTAAAAATATTATTTTTAAGCTACGCAATTTCAAAAATGTTGAAAGATCGCTATGCGATTTAGATAACGTTTAAATATTTTTACGCGATTGAGAAATGCTGAAAAATCAATATGCGATTTGAAAACGCGATAAAAATGTTGCGAAATTGTGAAAACGCAGTAAAATGTTTACGCGAATGAAAATACAATTGGGCTAGTGTGTGGACCCTGTATATGAGATTATGACTTTGGATTGTGATTGGATTGTATGCATTGGACATGCATTGGAAAAGTCTGATGGACTATATTAAGGCTAATGGCCTAGGAGAAACTTACACCTCTTGAGTGGGTGCGATATGCGTAGTGTAGGTCACCCGTTGACTTTGGGGGCGTCGGGGTGCAGGTTGTCCACAATGGGCCGTTGGTAGCTCTTCTATACGTGGATCGGATCGATGCAACGCACCGACGATCCCGACCGAGATACTATTCTTAATCAAGATCTGGTAAAGACTGTCGTGTATATTCTAAATGTGCAAAAACTTATGATAGTTATGGCACGTGATCTGAGGCATGTTGGTACAGACAAATCTTTTGGATCAATCTCTCCGACTTGAGTTTAGCTCCATGGAGTAGAAAAATGAGTCAATGAGCATATGCATAACTTGAACATGTTTGATTATTTAATGATATATTATCTGTCGAATGTTGACGAATGTTGAATGGAATGATTATGTTATTGTTTATTATATCTATATCATTGAATGATATATCTGTATGATGTATTGTCTGTATTTGCTGTCTCCATGCTACCATGTTGGTATTGACGTAGATAATCTCACCTCTTTGTATGCCTATTCTTGTATTATATTTATATTTGGTAAAGACGCTGAACAAGGTATTGAACAAGAAGGCAGAGAGGAACAGATTCCTGTTAAGGAGGCTGAGTTCTGATTAGATGGCAACCCGATCAAGTTTTGTTGGGTATGTGAGGTTGCAATTTCATAGAGGAGCTGGTGCGTGGCATATTAGTCCCAATGAGGAGGGACTTATGTACCAGGGACATCTGATAGTGAATATGAGTAGGATCTTTCATGGAGATCCTTTCTTTTCTATTACTGTATATGTACACGTAGAATTTCCTTTATCTATTTGGCAATATTGGGGCGGTCATTACCATGTCTCAACTAAGATCAGCATTGTATCGTCTGCTCGGACACCAGTCCATAGGACGACACGTCAACCAAGATTCCTACTTTTTGAGGAATCTGAGGCTGATGCTGAGGAGGACCCGTCTAAGGGTTCTGCTGTCTAGATGTACTTGGACCAGTATAGTAATGTAGAAATGTTTACATACTTTTGAGAACTTGGTCTGTAAATAAATAAGTTTGACAGTACTTACGTAATATATATATGATGTAAATTATTAGTGATGATGTTTAATATTCTATTTTCTGCTAAGTTTATCTTATCATATTAAGAAATTTTATAACTCGTATTTTTGATTAAATAATATATTTTAACTTGGGAAGTAATTTGGTAATAATTAATATAAAATGTGATACCCTACGGTGGGTGTTACACAATGACGATGCCAATGAGGTTAATGCTGGTAATGAATCTAAGATTTTGTCGAATTTATTTCCTGCACTGGGTAGACTTGTTGGGGTTATCAAGATTTTTTCCCTACCACCCTTGGAGAAAATACAAGCTCATCGTTATGTGTTAACTAATTGTGAATTAGTTGATACAGTTCGCGAGTAAGTTATATGGTCTTATTCATAGTTGATTTTCTTATTACCATCCATTTCATTACCATATGTAATATCTTTTGACTTCTTTCTCTAGTAAGTGTAGAACTGAGGTCACTAGGATGCATCGTGGCAAAAGAAGCTCTACATGGACCAATGTCTTGGCATGTTGTGATATACATCCCAGAATAAATCTCATTGAATTAGATATGCTAAGTTGAAAATAACTTTGTCATCCCAGTCTGTGTAATTTGACTATATATTTGGAAAGGTGTGGTTGAACCTAGGGTAGAATTAGCAGTGGCGGACATTGGAGACAGTTTCAAAGAAACTGGTCCATTAGGAGCATATTTACGGGGTCTCCCTCTTTTCTTCTTCACAAGCTCACTTGAAGAAGAAGGTACCCCAAAAGAGGCACAAATGCTAATGTCATGACTAAAACTAGCACGAGATTGAGGCTCCACTATTGAAAATGAAGAAGTAGAACCAACAGAACCACCCCGTGCATTTGACTGAACTTGAATGCCAGTTTTGACAAAGCTCTTAAACTAGGGGTGCTTGGAGCCCCCCTATCTGTGTTCCAGAGCCAGACCCTGCTACAACCCCTCCTCTATGTATGTAATATGAAGCTGAGCCACCAGAGAATGTCATAGCTTCTCTCCCATCCATGCATTTAATAAGAGATTTTGTGATAAATACACAAACTTTCTGGTACCTATGTAACTATGTTAAAATCCACCTCAACCCCACCAAAGCTTAACTTCTTAGACTTATAACCAAATAGATGAAGATACTAAATACGGGTTGTGCTGGGTTTACTCCTAATGGGGAAAAGCAAAAAGCTCAAACAATGATAGAAAGATTAGATTTTTAACACAAAAGCAAAGAAAAAAGAAAAGGAGCTAAAACTTAGAAGCTCTATAGATATTCAATCAACAAAACTCAAAGATTTTGGGAAGTGTATGGTGGAACAAGGGTTTTGCAAGGGTTTTGTTTACTTAGACAAATATAAGAACCCCACAAAAAGATCAAATACAGTAGAAAGGAAATAATTTTAGAGCTCCAACAATGTCACCATTGAAAACCCATGACAGAGGTTACTGAAAAAAAGCAAAAAAAAACAAAATATAGGAACATCAGAAACTTGGATTTAAGAAAGAAAACTCAAGCTAGCAAGCTAGCAGTTCTCAGAATCATGTCTGAACACATTAAGGAAACAAAACCCTATATTTGAAATCTAGGGTTTTGACAAAAGAATGCAGGAGGAGGAGGTTGTGGAAAAGGAAAAAGAAAGAGAAGAAAAGACAGAGAGTGAGAGTTGGGACTTGAGAAGGAAAGGAAAAATGAATAAAAATATTTGTTAAATATTTGGTTTGATATATTATAGTTCAAATTGTTCAATCATTTTCAGAAACTTCTTCCTTCAAGGTATTGGATAAATAGCACATTAGCCAACGTGGATATTGGGTGCATTGACATTCTCACAATGAGATCTATTAGTGCAATTCCATCCTCTGTTCTGTAATTTTGACTTTGAATCTCTGTGTTTCTCTGATCAATTGGGTTTTAAACATTATGACACAATAAATGTTGATTAATGCACTATTAGATTAATTATAAAATTTCAGCATTTATTTCTCTATTAACTTGTCTTATTTTTACTTGTAGGACAAAATATCAAACTACCTACCTTAAGATCAAGAGCTTGCTACTACTGTGGGAGTTCCATCAAAAGTATAGGCTCATCTCGATGATGTAATTGGAAAATTTTATGGAGTTGAGCATCTAGGTTGTGTGTGTGGTTTAGGCACTGACATTTACCCCTCGACTACTTTTGGAAAGCCTAGACATTCTATTGGTTATGTGAATTTTGGTGGTTCTAGTAATAATGTATCCCAATAACGTGTTGAAGACTTGGTGAAACATGTAGAAACTTTGGAAGAGAAGCTGACTGGATATGAAGAAACTAAGGAACAACTTGCACAAACTCAGGAACAACTTGCACAAACTCAGAGTCAATTAACAACTCTTCACAAATTTTTACATGATAAGTTTGGTAGTGAGTTACCTACTTGATGTTTCACCTTTTTAGTCATGTTTACTTAGAATATCCTTGAACAAATTTTAGTATTCTATTTTGCATTTTGATTTATCAATAGGAGTTATAGAAGTGATTATGAATATTAAGTCTTTTAAGCTTTTGGTTATGATTATATATATATATATATATATATATATATATATATATATATATATATATATATATATATATATATATATATATATATGACACTATTATTATTAGCTAATATTTTGGCTTTTAATAATATATTTAACTTTTTAATTATGTATTGATATCGGGGAATTATAAAAATAACAAATTATATAAAAAAATAATATTAGCAACGATTTAACCGTGGCTAAATTGCAAATTGAAAACTAGCCATGGTCAAAACGTGGCTCCGTGGCTAATAAATCGAAAAAAAAAATTGAAAAACAATTAGCTACGGTTTAACCGTGGCTATATTTGGGTTTTTTCATTCTTTTGTAATGATTACCAACGCTTGAAACCATGGCTAATCAAGACAGTAATCGTAGCTAAAGTAAACGTTGCCACGATTAGAAAAATTATGGCTAAAGTCGGAGCGACGCCATGATTAGCCACAGTGTTAGTAACTGTGGCTACATTTTTTTTTTTGCCATGATTTTCTTGTAAATTTGCCACGGTTTGAACCGTGGCTAAAGTCCGTTTTTCTAGTAGTGTACTGATACATTCAGGAATACTAAACTTTGACTAAGTAATGTGAAACATTCTTCAGTTGAAACTGCTACATCATCATCATCATCTACCCAATGGCAAGAGAGGTACCTTCGATTGGAGAATCCACTTAAGGCATACATGATAATCAAGGAAGGAAACATCCCTAAAGAATTGGTTGGCTTCTTTGCTCTTCAACAAGAGGTAAAGTATTTTAATGTTTACTTTAATATTTAGTTGTTAATAATTCTCCAAACACATGTTTTGCCATTATTATTTCGCCAAACACATGTTTTTGTTGATTTAAGCCTTAAGGATGGAATTCTATATGTGATTCATGGACACATAGGACTTGATACGGGATACTCGAACTGCTGTTGTTCTTCTCCTTTTTATTTTTGGTTGCGTTAAGGTGTAAGACTTGATTATGAGATTTGTTGGTTGAAAGTTTGGAACTTTATGGATTGTAGGTGGATTTCTTTCATGACCAAGTGTTTAGTCAGAATTGATAAATGATAGAGACTATAAACATTTTTTTAATGGATCTTGTTAAGTCTAAGTTATCAGGACATAAATCTTCATATTCTGGTTGAATATTATGGAAAGAAAAATTGTTTTAATCGGGTAAGGAAGCTTAAAGGATTCATATGTGATGGAAGCAAAATTTGTCCTTATTTGTCGCATGAACTTATCTTGTTCTAATATGGTGAAGATTGAATTTTACTATGAGAAAAGTGATGGCTTTTACTTTTTAGCAATAACAGGAAATGAATAAATTTTAGAAGCTAAGAATTCTTTGAATGAGAGAATATGAAGGCTATTGGAAGTAAAAGTATTTGCTTATGACTTATGTATCTCTTCTTTCCCTGAGCTGCGTGGAAAGCCAAGACTTTAGCACTTATGTGTTGATTGCTCAAGCCACCTATTTATAAGCTGGTTTGACTAATGGAAGTTACTAGGTTAATTAAAAAAAATAGAGAAAATTTATTTCCCTTATCAAAGGACACGGCAAATTCATGTGAGAGAGGGAAGTTGAGTGCAAATATGTTATTAGTATGTTTAATGTTATCACTTGTATGTTTTCCAAATAGTTAATGTCTTGATATAACAAATGAATTCTTTACTCCCTACAAAATAGTCATTATAGCCAATGGTGATGAGTGGTGAATGCAAATTCTGAGTTATTCATTTTAAATTGGTGATAAAGAGCATTTAAGGTTTCATTTGATGACTTGGGTAGGTATAATTTCTTTCATTTACTGAACTTGAACTAAGTAAAGAACATCTTAGCATTTTAATAAATTCTGGTTTTTGAAACATATGTAGGCCATACGCCCAAGATACTTCTCTATCTCTCATTCCATCTCTTTATCTCTTTGTAGTTTCTTATCAAATATCTTTTACTATTTTAGCCAGGTGATACTTCAAGTGAACCTACTACGCCATTGGATGCAAGAAGATCATCTGGTAGTAGCAACACAAACCACCAATAATATATTTAGTGTTAATTTTTTATGTTCGTTTATTGTAGCACTATTTTAGGTTATTAAGGATTTTAAGTTGTAAGTTTATGCTACAAGGAATGAATTTATTTAACGTATTATGGATTCGAACTTATGATATTTATGTTATTATGAATATTTTTAATGCAATTTGATTCTCATTTATATGAGCAGTTTTATAAAATTAGTTCTTTTGATTGTGCATCCTAAACATCATTAGAATTAAAAATTAAATATACAGTAAATATTTTTTTTAAAAAAAATCATCAGATGAATTGCAGTGATTTAAAACCTTAAGAAAGTAAAAAATGTTGTTTACAACAATCAAATAGTGGCAGTTTTAATCAAATAGTGATGGTTTTAAACCTCTACAATTTTTTGGTAAATAGAATCAGTCAATTAGATAGTGAAGGTTAAAAATTTCCACAAATTAAAAAAAAAAAACTGTCGCAAATTGTGGGGGTTTAACATCGTTGCAAATTAATCACTGTTGTGGGAGTCATTGAAAAACTGCCGCAATATGTTACAGTGAGTGTAAATGCAACACTTTCTAAAATCGCCACAATTTAATTAGCAGGGATTAAAAACCGTCAAAAATTAAAAAAAAATCACCGCAAAATAACGCATTTTTTGTAGTGTATACATTTATACATATATGTAGTAAATATTTTTATTGGTTGCATGCTCATGTATAGAAATCATATATTCAAATCAATTAAAAGACCTGAGTTTAAGAGGCCACACATTTTTTAATTTTTCTTTGAGAGCATATATATATATATATATATATTGAGTTCGTGCATATGTAATATGTACGATGGTGTAGGGTTAAGATCAATTAACATTACTATAAGTTAAATTTTATCTTACATTGATTAAAATAATTATTATTTTAAATTATCACAAAACTTATCATTGGATATAAAGTTTGTTTCATGCATATATCATAAAATTTTACATTAATTCAACTGCAATGAAATGCCTTAAATTAACATACAATATACTTTTCAAACTAAAAGTCAATCATTTAATCACATACTTATTCAAGTTTAATTTTTTAAAAAAATTTGGGCGTACAAGATTAACTTATAGCACTGTAGTTATGATTTGATAATTGTTAGATTAAAGGAAATTAATTTCTATTAGAAGTTATTTAAAAGTGTAATAAGTAATACGAAGAATTAATTTTTTTAAAAATCTGTTTTTGAAAGAAAAAGTTTTATGTAAATAACTAAATAAGGTATAAAAGTTATATTACTCCATAAAATACACATATTTATATACATATTATTTTATATTTATACAATTCTCACCATCTAATTACAAAAAATTTTACTTTATTTTTATACATATATACTTTGATTCTACTACCTAAAACAGATGTAATTTGATGTACTTGGTGTTCAACTTTTCATATCATAAATAAAAGAATTTATAAATTAAGAATAATGTGTGTCAGTGTAATTATATAAATGTGATACGAAGTGTACAATATGCTTGAAAGTTCAGAAAAGAAGAATGCAAAATCTTCCTCCACCATGTTAAAATTCCAAATTTCAAACAGAGCTCCAAATATTCTCCTGCAAAATGTTCTTGTGGATATTACATAGAATAAAATCTCTCTCTCTCTCTCTCTCTCTCTCTCTCTAGACTTTCCCCCGCTTCTCTTTCTGTGTCTTGGTGACCAGACTTGGAAGTTGATGTGCTTGGTGTTCAACTTTCAATATCATAAATAAATGAATTTATAAAAAATTAAGAATAATGTGTGTCAGTGTAATTATATAAATGTAATACGAAGTGTAAATATGCTTGAAAGTTCAGAAAAGAAGAATGCAAAATCTTCCTCTGTTAAAATTCCAAATTTCAACCACAGCTCCAAAGATTCTCCTGCAAAATGTTCTTGTGAAAATTACATAGAATAAAATCTCTCTCTCTACTTCCCCCACTTCTCTTTGAGTGTGTTTAGAATATAAAAAAATAAAAAATAATTTGATTTGTAAATAAAATTTAATTAAATTTTGTGTTTAGAATATTTAAAATGATAAATGATTTGATTTTTAAAATTTCATAAATTTCATTCCTTTTGTTTTAGAAATTTATCAATTATTGATATGATTTATTAAATTTGATTTAATTTGAAATAAATAGATTATTTTACCCTTAATAATTACCTCTAACAATCTCTCATAAGAGTTAAAATGTAAAATAATTAAATTAAATTAAATTAATTCTTATTTTAATAAATTTTAAATATAAAATTTAATTTTTAAATCAATTCAAATCTTAATTTTTTTTTATAAAATTCTAAATATAAAATTTAATTTTTAAATCAAATTATTTTTCATTTATTTTCATTTCAAACATAACCTTTATGTGTCTTGGTGACCAGACTTGGAAACGAACATGGAAGCATGATGAAGCGCGTGGCGATGACGAGTTGTGCACTCAATGAGATGAACAGATGCCCTAATGAAAGTGAATATTTACAGAACGTCATTTTGACGAGTTGTGTGTGTGATTAAAAGAGTATCTTTCAGTTAATTAATTTATTTTTGTATCAACAGATACTAAATTTCTTTTTGGATAGATTTATATATACACCTTCTACTACATTCGTCTACCCAGAAGTTTAAACCTGTGTAATTAAATTAGAACTTTAAACCAACGTACCCAAAAAAATAAAATAAAAGTACCATTGTCTCGAATACATTATAATGATAGTTGATTTATAGCATACTTATATAATGGAAAAATCCTTTTTAAAGTGAGATAATATTTAAAATAAATAAATAAGAATATATTTATTTTTAAATTGATTTAAAGTGCATCATGATTTTTAAAAATTTAATAATAAATATATTCTTTATTACTCACTTTCAAAATAATTTATATATCAATCCGCTATACTATGCCTACTTTTAGTTATACAGCATGCCTCACCACTTTTAGTTGTTTGGTATATGTCAGTATATATAATTTATCTTCAAATGTAATCAATTTCAGTTTCTATATAAATAAATGTGGTAACAAAAAAGAAGATATGATATATAACAGAATCGATGTGATTAAAACATGTTTTTTTTTTTTTTTGCTGTGAAAATATTAATAAAATAAAAATATGTTTTAAATGAAAATAAAAAATTAGTTAAAAATTTCTATTTTTTATAGGTTACAGAAAACAAATTTTGCATTATATATATATTACTAACAAGAATCATAAATCTTGTAAATTTAAAAAAACATTAGAAATTTTTTTTTTTTAATATAGAGACACGTTTATAAACTTTCTATTTTAACTTCCTTAACATTTATGTAAGTTTATTTAAAATCAATGATGAAGATCTTTTTTTGGTTACAGAATCATGCATTTATTGTTACTTCATGAACATGTAATAAATTCTCCTTAACAAATGTCCTTAATAAAACTAATATATATATATATATATATATATATATATATATATATATATATATATATATATATATATGAGAAATATCTAGTGAAAAATTTTTTATTGTAAGAAAATAAAATGAGTAAATTTTGACTATGCAATTATATATTGATGATCAAAATTAAAAATTAATTATAAGTTATATGACTACTTAAAAAAGTCACATATATTTATGTTTTAATCTTGATCATTCATGTTTTATATATATGTATATATATATGTATATATATGTATATATATGTATATATATATTTGAGGAAGGGATCTGTTATATATATATATATGGAAGTATTTTTTTCTAACACTTTTTTATTGTGAGAGGGTGAGAAGAGTAATTTCATACAACCAATAATGATCAAGATTATTATTTGATTAAAGATCATGTAACCATTAAAAAAGTAGATCTAACAAATCTTAACCATTCATGAAGATGTAATGGTCACTAAAACCTCAACACTTCTCTCACTAGAAATCATCTATATATCTATATATATATCTTCCTATCTATATATATATATATATATATATATATGTTCTAATATTAAAAAAGTCATATGTAATAAATTCTCCTTAACAAATGTCCTTAATAAAACTAATATATATATATATATATATATATTTTTTATTGATGAGAGGATATGATCTAAGTAAGAAAATTTTTTATCAAAATGTAAATATATATATATATATATATAATATATATATATATATATATATATATATATATATCATATATTAAAAAAGATTAAAATTAAAAATTAATTAAACTAAGTTATATATATTACTTAAAAAATCACATTTATTTATGTTTTAATCTGCAATCATTCATTAAGATCTAATTAAAAATTAATTAGAAGTTAATCTTAGATAAATTTTTTATATGAATCTAGGAAATAGTGATCTAATAACGATATAAATTTTTTATATGAATCTAAGAAATAGTGATACTTGATATATGATACAAATACGAATATATATTAATATATAAATATGACAAAATTAAAAAAATTATAATACATGATATGATTAAAATACAACATATAAAACTAAGAATATAATATAAACATAAAAGTACAAATCCTAAACTAAAATAAATAGATTAATATTTCATAAGTCAGATTTAATTATTATAGATATAATAAAATATTATAATTTATCTAAACATTGTGGTATCTCACTTTTATTAATGCAAAAAATTCAAAAAAAATAATTAAAAAATATAAGTTAGAATTATCTAAATACTAAAAGTATCCTAAAAATATATGATACATTATATATCAAATATTAATAAAACAACAATTTTGAAATATTATAGTACTTCTTAAATAGAAACCTCAGAAACTCTTGTGTAATTATCAATAAGAAGATGTCGTGCAAGGCGATTAATAAAAGTCATCAAATAGCTAAAAACACTTTTTATAAAACTGCGAGATATGTAGTCTGCGAATATATCAATTTCTTTAAAAAATTATGTATACAATAAATTAAAATTAAATTCATAAAATAATTAAAGAAGTTTTAGGAGTTATTTATTTTGACAAGCACCCAAATGCATCAAGATGTGTTTGGGCGGGGGTGGTGATAATTTGAGTGGTATCCATCAAACTTTAAATTAACATAAATGCGTGTGGTCATAGAAAACGACATGCATTCCACTAGGAGGGGCACAAGAGGGACCCACTCACTATGAACATCTGCCAACGGGATAATGACCCCATTCTCTCTGGTCTGTCCTCCCAAAAGGTTGAAAGTTAAGGCATATCGTCATCGTCTCTAACTCTGTTGCTTATTCTTCCCCCAACAATGGCTTTTTCTCTTTATCAATTTGCACCATTTAAAATTAATAAAAATCATCGAAACAAATTCATTGTTCAAGTGATAGGGATATTTCAACTCTTTGATCTGATATATCTTTTTCTTTTTGTCAACATTTGATCTGATATATCTAAATTAGAGGCGGAGGGAGGATGAAATGGGATGCCATGGTTTCTTCTAAATTCGTAATATTTTCATATTATGGTTGATGATAAAATGAATTAAATTTTCACATAATCTCTTTTGTTAATACAAATCTTCTCTTTTCATGTTATATATCTTATATATGCTTCACTTGACTCCCCTCAGAGTAAATTTTTGGATTTGCCTTTAATCTAAATCACAAGATATTCATATCTTATATGTAGAGTTTAATTTTAATTATCTACTACCATAAATTATAATTTTTTTAATATTAACAATAAAAAAATTAATTCGAATAATGGCTTTTAGACATCTTATTAATTGACAAAAAAAACAAGATATTAAATATATATATATTACATCTTTTTAATCAACTATCTAAAAATTAATAAAATAATCTCAACTATTAATTTTTCTAACGATTAAAAATGAGTGAAGTTAAAAAGACTTACACCTATATTTTCAAATATATATATTACATCTACAACTATCTAAAATTTTTTTAAATTTTTTGCGAGATTAAATTTATATTTTCATCATTAACTAGAAAACGAAATCGTTTGCATCGGACCATTGAATATATATTTTTTATATATTTAAATCCCTCCAAGCGATACCTAATGGGAATTCATCCACAAAAGTTCATTGCATTATTATAAATGAAAGTAAAAGTTGTAAACGAGTTTTAGAGAATTATTTGAATAAGGTTGATGAAAATAATTTCTTTTATAGTATAGTAGCAACGACAGTGGTGTATGGGGTGAGTATCTACAAAAGACACTTCGACTCTCAAGTTAGACCGTGCATAAAATGGATAGTATTTGGAATTAGATGTATACATTTGTTACCTTATGTGATATTTATAAGAACTTCTTAATTGGTAAGAATCATATTTAAATTTATATTAAATATTGTTAATTAGAATAAAAATCTAATAAGATTGTTATATCTTATAATTGCCCCCTCTATTTATGAGGGATATAATTGATTCCTTCATTTATGAGAGATTCTATTAAATATTTACTCATCATAAATTGACATATTTACTTATCTAATAGTGTTCATAAATATCCGATATCCAACTCTAGTAGGCCTATTTGCTCCTAAGCCAGTGGTGCATGTGGTAGGTATCTGCAAAAGGCACTTCGACACTTAACTTTGACCGTGCATAAGGTGGATAATATTTGAAATAGATGCATACCTTTGTTACCTTGTGTGATATTTATAAGAGCATTTTGGTTGATAAGAATCATGTTTAAATTTACATTAAATATTGTTAATTAGGATAAGAATCCAGTAAGATTGTTATATCTTATAATTATCCCATCTATTTATGAGGGATGTAACTGATTTCTTCATTTATGATGGATTCTATTAGAGATTTACTCCTCATAAATTGGCATATTTACTTATCCAATAATACTCATAAATATTCAAAATCTAACTCCAGCAGGCCTGGTTGCTCTTAAACTGCTAACCTGGGACCTGGTCCAAAATAGTTGCCCTCAGATTGGAACTTAGATGTGACAACTGAGTGTCAAAATATATGATATTATTGGGAGTAAATGGCATGCGTGGGACAAAGGGATCCAAATCATGATATAGATGTTGGATCTCACGATGTCTTTAACAATGGACCGAAGTTTGTGATAAAATAAAAAATCAGGATGCCCCCACTGTTGATTAATTTGGCCAGAATCAGGTATAGATCACTCTGCCCAAAGTCGATACACTGTTGTTTGCAATTCATACAGAGTTGCCCCCATACCAATTTAAGCAGTGAGACCCATTGTTAATTCTGAAGATAATCTAAAGATGAAGTCATAATTTGTATTAGGAATTTATAGTGGCATCATAGTGTTAGTCTGAGATCCGACATGTATATCATCTTGTCCTATCATATGTCACTTCAATTCTAACTCCAGTCCTTTCAGTTGTTGTATTAGGCATGTTTTGCCATATGGCGAAAAGGTATTGGAAGCTGCCTTTTGATCTTCGTGTCATCATAATTGTCGTTTTCAAATTTAATGTGAAAAGACCATTTTTCTCCTATGTGTGGTGATTGTTGGGGGTTACTCTCGTGCTTATAAATAGGAGTGGGGGGTTTTCCCCCCACTTTCTCCTTCTTCTCCATTTCTTCCATGATTCTTCAGCGTACCGGGCGATTTCTGGTGAGAACAGTAGCGGTGGTTTTTGACTTCTTTCAACCCTTTTCTTTTCACATTTTCAAGGTATTCCTTTTTCCCATTTTATTTTTCTTCTATAAACATCATGGTGAGAGTGAGAATGCTAAGCAGTAGCGATGAATAGAGTAGTTCTTTAAAGATTTTGAGTGCTCTATTGTCTCCATGGCCTAACAAGCTTCTCACGGTGGAGGTACTAGTAGGACACAAAGGCTGCTATTCGAGGTGAATATCTTGGAAATGATATGGGGAGCGGGCAGTGCTAGGGAACTTGCAAGGCAAAGACCATCGCGCTTGCTCTCCATACTGATGAGGGATTTAAAGAGTTATGATGAAACATCTAATTCTGACATGAATATGACCTCTATAGGTAACGCTAGTAACTCGAAGATGGGACAACGAAGAGCGGCCATGTTAGAACCAAAGGAATATACCTTTCCCAAGAATGTCAGTCTATATCAATGGGTTGATTATGAAGTTTTGGGCACTCCGTCTAGTGTCGAGACCTTGAACAAACCCATAACTAAATAAGAATATCTTCATCTAACCGAAGATCGACTGGGGGATAACAAATACGTCATCCGAGCTCCGTCTGACCTAGAACGTGTTTGTTCAACTAGGACAGAGGGCAACCACTTCCTTTATATATATGATGCACTGTTCACTGGGATCGGAGTCTGCCCTCCATTCTCTGACTTCAAGATTGGAGTCCTAAACCATCTACGAGTGGCTTTGACTCAACTTCATCCAAATGCATGGGGCTTCGTTAGGACCTTTGAGCTCATCTGTAAAACTTTTGGATGGTCATATTCTGTGCATTTGTTCTTCTTCCTCTTCACTTAATTTTCTCCCTCCAAGAATAACTTTCAAAAAGGGTGGGTTACTCTATACACACAGGTAGGGCGCAAAGTATTTAAACCATATCAAGAGTCCTTCAAGAACTTAAAGAAAGACTTCTTCTGAGTATAAAGGGCTCTGGGGTTAATGCCTTTTTATATTAACTTGGAAGGCAAACCTCAGATGTATTTATACTAGACACAAGTAGTTTGGGCCAAAGTCAAGAAGAAATAGAGACTCCACTGTCCTTGCTGACGGAGAGCGAGGTTGATGTCCTCAATTTCTTAGTTGAGTGGGCCAACAAGAATGAAGTCATCTACTGTAAAGATGTTCTAGATGAGCTCTAAGATTCTTCAAGAGCATTTTTAGTTACCCTAACTTGAATATATTGATAAACTTATGTTTCATAATTTCTCCTAATAACATATTTGTTTCCTATTTGCAGAATGCATGGTGCCACTTGGTGGACTTGAAGCCCTTGTGCTACGTTTGGTCCAGAGAAAGGCTGGGGCATCAGGCTTTGGATCCCAGCCAACAGTCCTAGTCCCTCCACCTCAATCACAACCTCAGGAGGTGGATCCTAGGTCTCCCGCTCAACCACTCCGACCACAAAAAAGAAGGGAGATGGACAACGAGAACTAAGGGGCAAAAGGCCGATGACAAGATGGACTCCAACGCACAGGTCCAAGCTCTTCGTAATGCCTTCGTCCTTTGATTTATGGAGTCTGCTTTCGAGTCTATTCGCCAGACTTATAGCTTAGAAAAGGAGTTGGATGCCCTCCGGGGTGAAAAGAAAGAGCTTGAGTTGGCGATGGCTTAGAAGGACAGGCAGCTGACCAAAGTTAGCATGAAGCTCGGTCTGCAAAAGGCTGACATCACTGACCTCCAGAAGAAGGTGGACGAGACCGAAGCTCGAGAGAAGATCTTAAAAGATCATATCTCTTCTGTTGAGTCAAGCTTGACTATGCTCCGCACAGAGAATGAAATTATCAAGCAATCTGAGGCTAAGTTGAAGAACGACGTCTTGTATTTTGAGGATGAATGGGTTGTTTTAATGGACGACTTCTTCGTCAACATGCTCACCTAACTACACCTCTTGAACCCGATTCTCGTTACTAATGGGACCGGTTCACAGAAGGTGGTCTGGGATGGTTACATCTTAGATGCCATCTCTGAGGCCATTCCAATGAGTTAGGTTCCCGTAGCACATGACAGCTAGGAGGAGGGCGAGGAGAGCTTGAAGAATGGCTAGGCGGAAGAAGCCGAGGTGGAGGAGGTTGATTAAGAAGAGCCCAATCCAGATACTTGATTTCATTCTTTTTCCTTTTTGTTTACCCCCTACATGGGGTTAATTTTAAATTTATATGGATAAGTCCTAGAATTCAAGAATTTTTAAATTTAAATACTTAGAATATTTTATGTCATTCTTTCCTATTTGATCATATAGTAGCCCACCTTTCGGGTTTCGCTTAAGTTGTCTATCATATTACGATTCTCATTCTTTGTTGGAGTTTTTGACACTTAGCTAAACTTCTAAGTGTAAAACTCCTAAGTGTGATTTTAATGTAGAAGCCTCTTAGGGCAATAC
Source organism: Ormosia emarginata (assembly GCA_029884605.1). Taxonomy (NCBI): domain Eukaryota; kingdom Viridiplantae; phylum Streptophyta; class Magnoliopsida; order Fabales; family Fabaceae; genus Ormosia; species Ormosia emarginata. The sequence continues at coordinate 918,427 of JAQQTP010000015.1, read as the reverse complement.
CCTTTATCGGGCACTAGCAAATGTTATTGCCTTATTACAGGAATTGATTAGATACTCTTAATCTCTTTAAACTTGCTTTAAGTTTATGAGTTAAGGTCAAGTTCATTAGGGCAATGGTTAAAATCCTTGAACTCGCTTCTTGACCATAGAGTACGATTAAGTGTGTTGTCCTTTTTGACCTTCATTTGTGCATCAGAATATCTTATCTGAGTTGGATCTTGTATTCCCAGTTTTTGGGTGCTTAAGGTATTAGGCACTTAAGCAGGAACAAAACTTTGCCACCTAACTCATTTTTTGACAAACCACTTTTCTGCTAAACAACAAACTAACATAATCAACTTAAATTAAAGGGAAAAACTTCACAAACACAAATGGAATAAACAAATCAAATAACCAAAACAAATAATGCAAAAGCAATGCAATAAAGTAGAACAAAAGAGAAAAAAAATTTGGGTTGTCTCCCAAAAAGCGCTTATTTAATGTTATTAGCTCAACGTTGCCCTTTTCTTAATTTGATCAAGGTGGCTTAAATTAAGAGAAATGAGATGACTCTTTCCCCTTTTCAAAGTAACGCTTCCATCCTTGGTCAATGACCTTGAAAATGCCTCTAAAGGCATTTTGAACTTGAATTGGGATTGGTTATCCTAAATGGGCTTGGCATGAGAGATTCCACTAGGCCATGGTGGTTTCAATGAATCATGGATCATGGGAGGACCTTTCTCTGTTTCAACAATCTTGGAAGTGAGAGGATCAACATTAATTAATGGTGAAGAGCTCTTACTAGGCAAATCCTTTTAAGACTTATCTTGAATACAATTAATGGGGGCATAAAGTTCTGATGTTGATACAAACTTATCAAAGATGTTAATAGTCACTTGATCTCCATCCACCCTCAAAATGAGTTTTCCACTGGGTACATTAATCAATGCTCCTGAAGTTTCCAAAAATGGTCTTCCAAGAATAAGAGGGATGCCAACATCTTCTTCCATATCTAACACTACAAAGTTAACCAGAAAAATAAATTTGCTTACTTTCAGTAGCATATCTTCCACAATACCATATAGGTATCTAACAGTCTGATTGGCAAGTTGAAGGGATATCATGGTTGACTTGACTTCCCCAATACTAAGCTTCTTAGTCATTGACAATGGCATCAAGTTTATACTAGCACCAAGATCACATAAGGCCTTCTCAATAGTCAATTTCCTAATAGTACAAGGAATATTGAAGATATCAGGATCTTTTAATTTTGGAGGCAATTTCTTTTGGATGATGGCACTACACTCCTCTGTCAATATCACTATCTCATCTTCCTTGAACTTTCTCTTCTTTGATAGTAAGTTCTTCATGAATTTAGCATATGATGACATTTGTTCAAGTGCTTCAGCAAAGTAGATGTTTATTTGCAGCTTCTTGAAGACATCTAAGAACTTTGAGAATTACCTCTTTTGATTCTCCTTCTTCAACCTCTGAGGGAATATGATCTTAGCATACGGTGATAGTTCATATGTTATCTTCTACTCAAGATCCTTCTTCTTTCTCTGCACTTTTGGTTGTTAATCTTTAGCTTCTTCTTCTTTACTGCCATTTTGAATTGAGACACCTTTATTAGGAATATCATTTTTCTCTTTCTTAATTCCTGAAGAGCTAGGTTCTTCTTTCACTTGTTCTTCCAAAGTCTTATCACTTCTCAAAGTGATTACCTTACAATGCTCCTTTGGATTGGTCATAGTGTCACTAGGTAAGATATCTAAAGGCCGCTTTGTTAGCTATCTTGATATCTGACTCACTTGAGTTTCTAGACTTCGAATAAGTACCTTTTGATCTTTGAAGTTAGCCCTTGATTCCTACATGAAATTGGAAGTCTGTTGCACAAAAGAAGATTTCTATTGAGAGAGCTTTTCAAGAGTAATCTCTAGAGGAGATTTCTTCTCTTATTGAGTAGCATTTTGCATCCCTTAGTTATTCCAAGAAAAAATGGGATGATTCATCTACCCTGGATTATACTTGTTTGAGTATGGGTTACCTTGGGGTTTTGAAGGATTGTCCATATAATTGACCTGCTCTTGAGAAGTAACACTTGAGTTGCTTGCCTCACATTCACCATTGAAATGATTACCTCCACAAAAATCGCAAGTTAAATCTTGATGGTTAACTGAGCTTACCTATATATTGCCAATTTGCTTGGTGAGATTAGCGATTTACTGCGAAAGAGTCTTATTTTACACAAGTATGGCATCAAAGGTGTCAAGCTCCATAACTCCCTGTTTAACCATTGATCTTCCACTAGACATTTGATATTCATTTGTTGCCATAGTTTCAAATAATTCTTGAGCCTCTTCATGAGTTTTGGTGCTGAGAGATCCGCTTACAAATGCATCAACCATAGCTCTAGTGGTGTGATTCAAGCCATTATAAAATATCTGAACATGTTGCCACACTTCAAATGCATGATGAGGACATCTTCTCAGCAATTCCTTGAATCTTTCCCAAGCTTCATACAAAGATCCCCCTCTGATTTTGAGTGAAACATGCAATCTAACTCTTTATCTTCACAAACATTAACGAAGGAAAATATCGAGTAAGGAACTTGCTAACCAAATCATCACAAGTAGTGATGCTTCCTTGAGGTTGAACTTGTAACTAGCTCTTAGCTTTATCCCTTAAAGAGAATGGGAAAAGCCTTAGCCATATAACATCATCACTTGCTCCATTGTACTTGATGGTGTTGCAAAGCTGCAAGAAATTGTTAATATACAAATTGGGGTCTTCTGACTGATTTCCTCAAAATTGATCTTGTTGCACTAGTTGTAGGAGAGCTGGTTTGATCTCAAAATTATTATCTTATATGGTAGGTCGCATTATATTGATTGTAACCCTTTCAGCAGAGGGAGTTGCATAATCTTCCAAAGTGCGTCTTCTTTCTTCATTAGTTTTTTCCATGTTCTCTTCTTCAATTCTTTTTTTTTCTCTTGCTATTTTTTTGTTTGCTCTTTTTGTTTTCTCAATTTTTGAATTAAAAAGTAATGTTTCCGTATTCACAGTACCTCGCATAAACAACACAAACAAGAGTGAATTTCAAGAAAAACAAATTAAAAATTAAATAAAGAAAAATAAATGTTTAAATTAGTGTCTTTTTAACTACTATTTAATATTGATAATAAATAATCCCCGGAAATAATGCCAAAAACTTGTTGTGATATTGATAAGTGTACCAAATCGCTAAAGTAATAAATGATGAGTAAGAGTATCGTTTTACGAGAATTACGTTATCAATTAGTAAATTCGTTAAATCAACATTATTTAAGCTATCAAATTTTAGGATATGACAGAAATATAAATAAAGGAAAACACTAATTAGAAAATAATCAAAATTAACAAAAGTAAAAATAAATCAATTAGGAAAAGGTTGAAAAACAATGATATCAAAGTGTTAGGGTTTCGATTTCACTTGAACTCCTTTGATGCAAATTCAAATATTAGTTTAACTAAGTTCTATTCCATGATTCATGATCAAATTCTCAAAATTAATCAATATCCAATCTCTTGATATATTAATCATCTTCACACTACTTTGAGTTAACCAATCCCTTAATATAACCCCAAATAGAGAAGGCTTTAAAAAAATGAGGGAATGGAAAGCAAGACCACATAACTTACAACGTCTATTCCTACCGATTATAGAAATTGAGGTGTTTATCATAAGTTCTAGGTTCAAGCACAATTTTTTCAAATCATACATAAATCCTAAAATCATTCCCAAATTGGCCAAATTAAGAAAAGTATTAAGAGGAGATAAACACGTAAATCATGAAATAGAAACTTAGATTAAACACAAAAATGAGTTTACATCATCCAAGAATAAGATCCATCATCACCTTAACTAGAGAAGTTTTGCTATACATGGAGAAAGAGGAAAACAAAGAAGAAATTCCAACAAACTCCACGGAAGATAGGTGGAAAGATTGAAGAAAATTCTTAATCTTCAAGCCTGGATGCTCCTACGCTAAATTAGGGTTTGTGCCTCCACTTCTCTCTCTGAATCTCTACTGAATATCTGCCCACAAACCTTTCTTTTTCTATTTATAGGCAACAAAATGTGTCATTAAACGTACTGAGCGCTTAAGGGCTCAGTTTTTGGGCGCTTAGGCGTGCAATATAGTTGTCTCTGTGCTTGGGCGCTTAAGTGCCCAGCACCAACAACTTCATTTCTGCTCTTTTTCTTCCTAGTTCAAGCATCCAATCTTCTTCCATGTGTAAACACCTAATAAAAATAAATAAAACACGTAATGAGAACAACATTTAAAATAATAAAAACATGATAAAATTTAAAATCAACAGAGATTGGAAGAAGGTGAAAATTGATGAGTGTAAAATACACTCATATTTTGGGTTTATTTATTAGGATTTTTAATTTGTTTCTATTTTATGATTTACGTGTTTACTTATTCTTTTAATGCTTTTCTTAATCTGATCAATTTTGAAATGATTTTGAGGTTTATGTATGATTTGGAAAAATTGTGCACGAACCGAGAACTTGTGATAAACACCATAATTTTCGCAATCGCTAGGAATAAACGTTGTGTTACCAAGTGGCTTCAATACTCAAGAGGGGGGGTGAATTGAGTTTATAAAGCAAGTTCGCAATTCTTTCGCAAAATACTTGACTATTGAATTTTGTTGAAGCTATTGACTATTTGAAATGAATAAATTGATAAGAACAATATATATTGCTTAATAACTAATCAAGAGAGAAGTAATCAAGTAAGAATATAAGCAATATACAAATATAAAGAGAAGGGTTTAGAGAATCAAACACAATAATTTATCCTGGTTCGGCTACCAATCCACTTGTGACCTACGTCCAATCCTCAAGCAACCACTCGAGATTTTCCACTATATCTTCAAGCTTCAATAGGTGCTTGACTACCTTTACAAACTTGAGCACTCAACTCCTTGGGATACCTCACCCTTGAGCTTGAGTCTCTTCAAACAAAGGGATGCCTCACCCTTTACAATATGGAGGGATACCTCACCCTCTCTTTACAGATTTAACAAGAATATAGATGAATAGAAACTCTCTCAAGAGTGTGTAACACCCTTGTGGGGATGTCACATATATAAAGAAAATAAAAGAAAGATAAATAAAATCTACCCAAGTTGTAAAACATTTGTTACGTACTAATACGGGTTGCAAAATATTTCCTGTTAAACAGAATATTATTAAATAAAATAACGCGAAAAACATAAAACCAACAGAACAACATCACTCATAATATACATATGGTCCAAGTTATAAGTTATACAAATAATTTACAACTACAACTACAAATATTTAAACATAAACAGTAAACCAAAAACAGTAAAGAGTCAATATATACATACACAGACGCGCCAAAAAAAAACACATCATAAACATTTAATCCTCTGATGGATCACTCTCAGGAAACTCATCAGAAGATAAATATCCAGGATGCCTCGACACTCGGCGAAAACGAGACTGCGCAGTCGACACGAGAGTCATCTCACTAGGCTCAGTGGACACACCACCCCAATGACGCCTAAGAGATAAAGGTAACTCTAAGTGCAAAAACATAGTAGTCGTCATCACTGGCTCTCCATCAAACTCATGTCGTAGGGACACAGTCAGCCGTCCCACGTAAGTCACTGAGTCTCTATCTCCCCGCAGATGCCAAGCTAACGATCCACCATGAAACTCGAGTGTCACAAAACCCAAAAATCCTGGTATCGCCATACCCAAACTAATCAGTCCAATGGATATGGATGATCAGATGGTTCTTGGTCGTCGTACTGGTCTTCAGCTTGCTGCTCCTCTTCCTCCTCAGGATACAAAATCTCAAGAGGCTGTTCCTCTTCCTCAAACTCTTTACCACGTAAATAAATATACAGAAAACACATATAATAAAGAGGTAAGACAATCTAAAATCATCACAAACATGGCAATTAAGAAAATGACAAACAACAGATATACAGTTCATGCAATATGAAAAGCTATAACAGCAATTAGTAACAGAATAGTATCACAACAACACATAATATCACGGATAAAATAATATCATAGATAAAATAAAATAAGAAATAGACAAATTATCATAATAATAACCAAATAAAATAAATAGATAAAATAAAATAATATCCAAGATATAACCATATACAATATGACACGATCCTACTCCATGGAGCTAAACACATACGATATCGAGAGAGAATGACCCGCAAAATCTATTAGTACCACGGCTGCCCAACCAAACTATTGCGGCATCACACGTTGCGTCTATAGCCCCACGTCACATGGAATCCACTATCCAAGGCGTGGTGTAGTTCACGGTCTCACGTTGTGGCACTACGGACAATGTACTATTAGACTCTACGAAATCTCGATTAAAAATAGTGCGTGTCGAGTCCATTAGTGTGCTATCTACTACACGGCCCGGAGCGGCACGACCATTTGTCCATATATGGGATCCCGTACACTAACGTCTCCAAGTTCATAAAGACAATGAACCACACTATGTTTATCGCATCGACAACATGATGTGATTCACCTTGTCAACCAATCCACCAACAATTGGCATAAACTCAATATATGAGAAATTACCAGAATACCCTCAATAAAAATATATCCTCAAAGATAAAAAGATACAGTAAGTCCCACCAGACAAATACTGTTCCAAAGCTTGTACGGGTTCACCTCATAGCCCGACAGCAGAAAAATACAGAAAATACCGTTTTGGTCAATTGCGTAGAAATTTTATCGCGTTTTCACAATCTCATCGTTTTTACAAAAGTTTTTAAATCGCGTAAATTTATTTTTCTGCTTTTAAAATCACGTAGAGTTTTTAATACGTTTTCTCAATCACGTAAGATTTTTAAATCATTTTATTGTCTAAATCCCTTAGAAATTACTGTTTAAATAAACAGAAATAATAAATAATACGTTTAAACTACGTAAAATATTTTTCATACCGTATACTGTCTTTTGGACATCTTTTCTATCTTATTTGCCCATTTTTACTAAAAATTGATAGTATTTTGCTTAGAAAATTATATTAATGGTTTCCTAATTTTTTCGTAAAAATTCTGTTTACTTAATTTTTAACCATATAATTTAATCCTTTTGAAAACCACTAACATTCTTCAAAATAAAGTATGAGTTATATGTTAGAAATCCTCAAAAGTTACTGTATTTCCTTTCTAATAGTACAATCAATAATTTTAGTTGATTAAACTTAATTCAATTCAATTTATTTCTTCAAAACTCATTTTAGAAAAATTCTTTTTAACATATATTGCATCTTTATACTTAAATGGTTTGGAATTGATTTTAGAAATCATGAATATTTGATTTGGCATGTTGGCCGAAATATACACTTGGGTCATTTGATTTCTAAATTCATTTTCTTTGATCTAAACAATTCTATCTCTTGTTACTTTTCCTAGGTTAATTAAATTACACTTTAGGAAAATAATGAGAACATTTTGGTTCTCCTTTTAGTCAATGGTAAGTGAGCCTTAGTGTGGTGTTCTTTGGAACACTCATGCATTCCTTAGCATGTTATTCACATCCTATACATTATCATGCATTTCTAACACATGCAAATTATCAAAGCTTGTAGACATGCAATTTAAAGCTTGTAGACATGCAACATCATACAAATTATTACAAACATCAAATAGGAAAGCTACTAACAACCACACAAACAAGCTACTAACAAATACAAACAAAGGAATCCTTATGGATTCTACAATCAACAATCAATCTCCATCTTCTTACCACCACCCATGGATGATAAGATTTGCCTTCCTCTTACCTTAAATGAAGACAAAAATACTCTTTCACACCTCTTCTAGGTTTCGGTTTTCTCCTTCAAATCACCTAACAAACTTAAACAAAATCTACAAGTTACTAACCATAAAAGAGAGTTTAAACCATGGAGAAATCATGGCTTAGAACTTTGAAAAAGAGTTTAGAAATGGAAAACAAGAAATTTCACCTTCTAGGTAAAATTTTCCAAGTAGGTTTCCAAGCTTCAAATGGAAGATTTTGCAAGAACTCTCAACTAGAGATGTTCTTAGGATTGTGTTTAGGTTTAGAAAACTTGGTTGGATAAAATTTTGGGTGGTTGGATGGTCTTGGATTGTGTTTGGCCGAATCTAGCTTCAAGAAAGCTTCAATGGAGTTTAGGGTTTTTGGAAGAGAGAGAAGAGAGAAAATGCATGAAAGATGAAGTGATTAATGGCCTTCAAAGATGGCTTGGCCATAGACCTCAAAGGACCAAGAGGTGTCCATTAGGTTGGCTTCATCCAAGCCTTAGAATGGATCAATGATCAAGATTAAGCCTTGTTCACCAAGCCTTGCTCCCATTGGTTAATCCTAACCTAGTCACCATGCTTAGTCACTAATTAAGCTTAGTCATCTAGCTTAGTCACTATATTCTTGAATGTTCCATCACTAATGATGCTTAATTAAGCTACTAAGTTAACTGTTTTAACTAAACGTGAGTCCCGCAAAACATTTCCGGGTCCACTGTCATTTTATTATACTGACTAATAAAATAATATTATAATAATACAAAATTATTTTATTTGACAGTTAAATCCTAAAAATTAAAAGATTAATTACAGTCTCATTCAGAATTGGGTTTAGTAAGATCCTCAAATTAATAATTAAAACAAGATTTTCCCCGGCTTGGAAAATATTATTTTCCTGTCCCGGAGCAAATCGCACAAAAAGTCCAAATAAAATCACAGACAGTAATATTAAGCACTGTAACATATAGAAAATTAAAAATAGTACAATCGAGATGTAACGATTATTTTTCCATTTTTTCCCACGACGAAGCAAATCATCTAAAACGTTCAAATAAAATTACAGACAGTATTAATTATCTGTATATCTCCCAGAAAAAATTAAAACAGTAGCTTGAGAAAACTTTTATTTTACCGTCTCGAAGCAAATTACGTAAAATGACCAAATAAAATTTTAGCCTGTAAAACATATTTGTATTTCTTACAGAAAAACAAGAAACAGTAAAATAGGGACACAACAGTCATTTACACAAAAACTTGAAAAACAACAAACAGAACATTCAGGACATTTTTCTAAAAATTAGGGTGTTACAGAGTGAATGATACAACTTGAAGTCCTATAGGTATTTATGATTCACTTGATAATGATCAAAACAGAGGATTTATGAATAGTGATAGTGAAACTCATATTAATGCTCAACTGGATTTTTCAGCTTGGTTGATCAACCCCCATTAATGCACAACAACTTGTATTTAAAGCCCATTGTATAAAAGAGCCGTTGGAGAGTGGTTGGTAGCATTAATGACAACTTACTATCTGTTATTTCCTCTTCTAGTTCATGGTATTATTCGAATAACAAGTTTGTTATTCGAATAAGGCTTCAAATAGCTTAGGGCAATTTTGTCTCTGGAACATGTTATTCGAATAACGACTTACAAATTGGTTTTTGGAAAACTTCTTATTCGAATAACAAACTTGTTATTCGAATAAGCCTTTCTTAGAAATGCTTCTGAGAACGTGTGTTATTCGAATAACACTTATGTTATTCGAATAATACATCAAGTGCCTTGATAAATTTGAACTTGTTATTCGAATAACACAGGGCGTTATTCGAATAATCCTTACGCATGATGAGATTATCTGACTTCTCGATATTGGTTATTCGAATAACAAAAGTTGTTATTCGAATAAGCCTCTTAGAAAAATCATTTCCTAGAGCTTTTGAATATTGCCAATTAATCTCAAATGATCTAGTAAGCTTTTGGACACTTGTGTTTGTTTCTTTGGTAACCAAAAACCAATTTGAAGCCTCATGAATATGTGAGCTATTTGAGTTCTTTTTATTTGAGACTTTAGGTGAATCATTTATACCTTTACATCATGATCTAAAGCCTATAGCTAGTCTTGAGGGTCTTGGTTATGATCTTGACTCATGGATATGATCTTGACCCATCTTCATGTTTGTTATCATCAAAACTAAGTTCTTCATTTGTCAATGGCCAATCACATTCTCTCCCTTTTTGATGATGACAAACCAAGCATTTGAGAAAAGAGTTAGTCCATAAACCAATGGAATCCACAAAGGAAAGATACTTACACCTCCTCTACTTTGTAAGAGGAGAATTGATTTTCAGAGATATGCGTAGCTCCCCCTTTCATTTGGAATCCTTGATCCTCTTTAAGGAAGATTTTCTAACCTGTCTTTTCTCAACACAATCTCCAAAAGATTGTCAAAAATATAATGATGTATTCTCCCCTTTTTGTCATTATTAAAAAGATGGAGCAACAGAAGCACAGACAGATATGCAATTTAGACGTATAGTTGAACTATTAAATAAATAAGGAGAAGATCATACAAATCATTAATATACATAAGGATCATTTGTCATTAACAAAAAACAATGGTCAATTACATTTACGATGACTCTAGTCATGATTTGCTATAATCCAAGACATAAAAAAAATGTCAGGAGCTATGGATCCTAGAAAAAGGTATCCAGTGGAGGAGGAGGAGTGGAAGGAGCTTGTCCAGATAGCATAGTTCGTAGGGCAGTCTACTCACGCTCAATCGCCTCAAGCCGGTCAAAGATGATAGTGTTTGTGTGTTCAATGTAGGCTTTGAGGTTAAGCATGGTTGACATGAGCTGATCATTTGTCACATGATTAGCGACAGGGACATCAGCAACAGCAGTAGCAGCTTCAGGAGCAGCTTCAGGCACAGCAGGAGCACCAACACTAGCCTCATCCCGTTCATCAGGATATACCCATCCGCCGACCTCATCTGGGACCATCTTCATTTTCTTTAGAGTGTATTCTCCGAAGATATTGAAGTGTGTGAGCTTCACTGGTCGCTCAGTTTCCCGAATTACATTGTATTTTTTGAGGAACACAGAGATGAGTAGGGCATAAGGCAAGTTGGAGTTTTCTTGGTGCTTTGCCTTTACCATGTGTTTGGCAATGAAGTTTGGCCAGTTGATTCTCCAATTCTTCCTCAGAACCCAGACCATGAAAATGTCATCCTCAGTTAAGTAGGCGTAGTTACCACCACGAGGTGCGAGAATGTGAACGTACACGTAATGAAGTAACCTATCCTGACTGTTCAGCGTCCCACTCTTCAACCCAACCTTAGGCCATTGAGTGCCAGGCTTTACAATGAGAGGCATGGTTTCTTCCTTATCATACTCCTTAACGAATGGCCTGCTGTCTTCTTCAATAGCAGTGCCTGTAGCATTCAGATTGAAGAGCTCCATCCAGTCTGAAGGGGAGATTACTATTTGTTAGTCCTTGATTTCGGAGATGATGTTTGGACCATCTAGCCTCAAATTGCAATAGAACATCTTCACTAGATCAGGGAAGATGGTGTCAGAGTAGCTGCATAATTTGAGAACTCCTTGGTGGTTGAGAGAGCCAAGAAACTAGAATCCACCTTCGTCTTCAAAGAATTTTAGGTCCATCACCTTTGGCTGCACAATATTGTGATTCCAGAATTGCTCCCTGAACCTCATCAGGCCAGCTTCATTGGATGAGAGTCTCCTGAGATCGAGAGGATTGTTGGTAGAAGCGGTTTTTGAACGTGGGCGTTTGGATGAGGATGCCATTGGAGAGTTTGAGGGATTGATGGGTGGTTTTGGTGGAGAGGGAAAAAAGTTTAGAGAGAGAGGACAGTGGTGGAACGTGGGGAGAGAGGGAAAAATTTCAGAAATGAAGTTCAGAAACGTGGGGACCATATTTGTATCCCACATGTTATTCCAATAACAATTATGTTATTCGAATAACAAGGTGGTAGATCAAATGTTTTGACCACCCTGCCCAATGGTATTCGAATAACAATAAGTGTTATTCGAATAACAACTGTGAGGCTGTAAAGGACATGGCATTCTGCCATATTTTATTCAAATAACAAAATCTTTATTCGAATAACAATGTAAACATAGGTGTTTTCTGACAAACCTTATTCGAATAACAATTGTGTTATTCGAATAACGAATCATTTGGTGCTTCCTGACCATTATTATTCGAATAACTAACTGGTTATTCGAATAACTAGTTAAAGAGCAAAATACGTAGGAATATACTGTAAGTTGTTATTCCAATAACTCAGGCCTTATTCAGGCATCAGTTAAGCACACTTTTACCTGATTTTGTGTAGGACCTGTAAAACAAATTTAGGAAAACCTCCGACGCCCAAGTTAGCAAAGATTTAATAGAAATAAATCAAGAATATAATAATGCAAGCATTTATTCATATGCATGATTGATCAATTATGGCCAATTCTCTTCTAATGAAATAGAATACTTCTTTAGCTAGAGGTTTAGTGAAGATATTAGCTAGTTGTTTAGTTGTTTCCACAAATTCAAGCATGCAATCACTCTTTTGAACATGGTCCCTTATAAAATGATGTCGTATTTCTATGTGCTTTGTTCTTAAGTGTAAAATGGGATTTTTAGACAAGTTGATTGCACTCGTATTATCACATCTTATGGGGATGTGATCCAGCTCAAGACCATAGTCTAGAAGTTATTGCTTCATCCAAAGGATTTGAACACAACAACTTCCAACTGCAACATATTCAGCTTCAGCTGTTGACAATGCCACACTATTTTGTTTCTTGTTATGCCAAGAAACTAATGAGCTTCCAAGCAAGTGGCATGTCCCACTAGTACTCTTCCTATCCATTTTGCACCCAGTAAAATCAGAATCGGAATAACCAATTAGGCTACATGAAGCACCCTTAGGGTACCATAATCCCATTTGTGAAATGCTTATTAGATATTTCATAATTCATTTTACAGTACTTAGGTGTGATTCTTTAGGATTTGTTTGAAATCTAGCACACATGCATACACTAAACATGATATCCGACCTACTTGTGGTAAGGTAAAGGAGTGAGCCAATTATACCTCTATACTTAGTGATTTCTACCGATTTACCTCCTTCATCCATGTCCAAGTAACAGGAAGTTCCCATTGGTGTAGCCATTTGTTTTGCTCCTTCCATTCCAAACATTTTGAGCAACTCCTTGCAATACTTGGATTGACTTATGAAAGTCCCATCCTTTGTTTGCTTGATTTGAAGGCCAAGGAAGAAATTGAGCTCACCCATCATGGACATCTCAAACTCACTTTGTATGATATTAACAAATTCTTTACAAAGAGAGTCATTAGTAGCACCAAATATAATATCATCAACATATATTTGAACAAGTAGAATGTCATGCTTTTTATGTTTGATGAAAAGAGTTGTGTCAACCTTTTCCCTAGAGAAATCATTTTCTAAAAAGAACTTACTCAACCTTTCATACCAAGCTCTAGGAGCTTGTTTCAAGCCATACAATGCCTTTTTAAGTTTAAAAACATGGTTGGGTAGTTCATAGTTTTCAAAACCGGGAGGTTGATCCACATACACTTCCTCTTGGATGAAACCATTTAAAAAGGCACTTTTGACATCCATTTGAAAAAGTTTAAAGTCCATGATGCAAGCATATGTAAGTAACATTCTAATGGCTTCTAGTCTAGCTACGGGAGCATACGTTTCTTCATAATCTATACCTTCTTCTTGATTATAACCCTTAGCTACATGCCTAGCTTTGTTTCTTATTATTAAGCTCGTTTCATCAAGTTTGTTCCTAAAAACCCATTTGGTGCCAATTATGGGATGATCATTGGGCCTTGGAACTAATTTCCAAACTTGATTCCTCTCAAATTGGTTTAGTTCATCTTGCATGGCCAAGATCCAATGTTCATCATTGATGACCTCATTTATATTTTTAGGTTCAACTTGAGAAACAAAAGCCATATGATTACATGCATCTTTAAGAAAGTTACGAGTGATTACCCTTTTTGATACATCACCTATTACTTTATCAAGAGGATGATATCTTGATGTTCTCCATTCCTTGGGAAGATCCATGATTTGAGAGTCCTCTTGTCTTGGGGAATCATATGGGCTTTCTTCTTGCTTCTTAACTTCTTTTTCTTGATTTCCTAGGTGAGTTCTTACAAGGATTTCTGCAACATCATCAACAAGCTCCTTTTTTGGCACATTTGGGTTAGTTTCATCAAATGTAACATGTATGGACTCTTCTATGGTCATAGTTCGTTTGTCATAAACCCTAAAGGCCTTACTATGTATAGAATAACCAAGAAAGATTCCCTCATCAGATTTTGCATCAAACTTCCCCAAGTTATCCTTTCCATTATTTAAAACAAAACATTTACATCCAAAAACATGAAAATGTGAGACATTTGGTTTTCTTCCTTTGTATAATTCATAGGGAGTTTTCTTTAAAATTGGCCTTATTAGAGCCCTATTCATAACGTAACAAGCGGTGTTAACCGCATCCGCCCAAAAATACTTAAGAAGTTTGGCCTCATTGAGCATAGTTCTCGCCATTTCTTCTAAAGATCGATTTTTCCTTTCTACAACACCATTTTGTTGTGGTGTTCTAGGGGCTGAAAAATTATGCTCAATGCCATGTTCATCACAAATCGTTTCAAATTCATGGTTTCAAATTCACCACCATGATCACTTCTTATGGATGCAATACAAAAACTTTTTTTGTTTTGGATAACTTTAGCAAGCTTTTTGAATGATTGAAAAGCATCATTTTTGTGAGATAAAAACAATGTCCATGTAAACCTAGAAAAATCATCCACAATCACTAAGGCATAGTAATTCCCACCAAAGCTCATAGTTCTAGAGGGACCAAAAAGATCCATGTGTAAAAGTTGTAGAGGTCTAGAAGTTGAAATCATATTTTTGGCTTTAAAAGAAACCTTTACTTGTTTTCCCTTTTGACATACATCACAAAGTTTATCTTTTTCAAATTTGAGCTTTGGAAGACCAATTACTAGTTCTTTAGAAACTAATTTGTTTAAATGATCCATGTGAATGTGAGCAATTCTTCTATGCCATAACCATGAATCATTTTCTCTAATCATAAAGTAATTTGCATCATTTGAGGAAATGTCATCAAGGCTAATCATATATATGTTATTGTCGCGACCGATAGATCGCGGCGGGATAATAGCAACTCGCGTGAATTTTTAAAATGATGAAAATGGAAATGGAGTCGCCACCAATTTTATTTAAATTTAGGAAAAATTGGAAAACCTTTTTAGAAAATGGTCTTTGGAACCAAATCGGATTCAGGAGTCGGTTATGGTTAGGGAAGGGTGGAAACTTAATCCCACAAAACCCCTAACACATCCCGTCTTAAGACGGTACCTTAAATCAATTGTGCAAAAACTTGATAATCTCAAATTTATTTATTTTACCCCTTTTTTAAAAGACTTTGCAACTATTTTATTTTTTCTATTTTTTTATTTTTTTTTAAAAGAGAAAAGAAGAACCAAATTGTGAAAATTTAATTTTGACTTGACAGAATTGAAATTCTGCTCCTACGTACCCTCAGGTGCAATGAGGAACTCAAAGTTACGTAGTTCTGTAAAAAAATGAGTGTGGGTTGGTTGTTTTTTAAATTTAACAAATGAATCATCAAGCTGTTGCAACTTAAATGATTACAAAAATTATAGGATTAACGAGCTGTCACAACTCAATTAACTCCTTTTACATTTAACAAAATATTTCAATTATTCTATATTTTTACTTTTGTAATTTTTATATTTTTTTATTTTTTTATTTTTTAAATCATCACATTGTCACAACTCAGATGATTATTGAAATTATAGAATTAACAAATTATCACAACTCAGTTAATCCTATTTATTTATTTATTTATTTTTTTTTTTAAAAAAATATTTCAATTATTCTACTTCCTTCTCTTTTGCTTTTTTTATTTTATTGTTTTTTTTGTTTTTTTACTATTTTTCTTTGTCTCATTTATTTACCCTTTTATATAAACAACTACTATGCTTGATTTCTTTTATTTTTTTTCTTTCTAGATCTTCTAACTTCATTTTTTTATTTAGTCATAATACACAACTTAAAACACAAAAATAAAAAAAAAATCAAACAAGAACTAAACATTACACACATATAAATATCACTTATGTAACACAACACATATTAAAAAAATCTATACATATATATATATATATATATATATATATATATATATATATTTACGTAACTTTACAACACACACAAAAAGAATCTAAATAACTAAAGAAGGAAAGAGAACTTTGGCCCATTAAAACTATCAAGGCAGACCTTGTATACTCCACACCAACACGTGAATTATTGCATGCACATGAGTGTTTATCATTCTTTTGTTTTTCTGGTTTAACATGAAGTGCATAAAACAAGAGAAAATGAAGAGCAGGGTAGAACTAACTGCTTTGGAGTTAATAGGTTCTACACCAGCACGTGAAGACAGGAGTCACGGTGGTGCGGCTTCAACAGTAGCAAAAAGGGAATGGAGACCCCGGTGGTAGCTGGTGGAGCAAGTGACTGGCTCGTATGGCTGCTACTTAGACGGAAGTGAGTGGAGTGGGTGCAAGATGGTGGGGAGTTTCACGTGAGAATGGTGCTACGGTTTCCTGTGGGTGAAGATGGCTCCAAACCGTGGTGCAGGGTGCTGCGTGGAGTTGGTGGCAGGGAGGAGCTGCTGAACACGGTGGTGGAGCTGTTTGTGGTCACGGTGGTGACGGTTAGGGGTAAATGGGTGTGAGTCACGTAGAGGGTGGAGTTTGGAGATGATGGTGGAAGGGTGATGTTGATTGAGGCCGTGAGTGGTGGAGATGGAGGGGTGAGTCACGTAGAGGGTGGCTACGGGTGAGATGGAAGATGGTTGTGGGTGATTACCGAGTTGACTCGGTAAGTTAAGGTGGTGGGGCTTGGTTTTACGTGGTGGTTCCCGAAGCTGGTTTCGGTTGGAGGTTGGTGGAAGTGGCTTTACGGGTGAAGGGTGAGTGAGATTGCTACGTGGAGGGGAGATGGAGTGGAGGTGGTCTGCTGGATGGTTACGGTTGTGAAGGAAGGTTACGTGAGGATGTGGATGTGGAGGGTGCGGCAAAGGTTGTGGAGCCGAGAGGTGAGTGAGGTTGATTGTTGGAAGTGAAGGAGGATGGGGGGGTCATTATGGAGGTCCACGTTGGATGAAGGTGGTGGCAACTAGGTGGAGGTTGTCACGGTTTTGCTTAGAGGAAGATGATAGTGGATTGATGGTGGAGTGGTGAGCTTGAAAATGGTGGTGTGATGGCTATGGTATTTACGTGGAGGAGGTTGGTTTGTGGGGAAGGTGAAGGATGGTTATGGAGCTTGAAGGGGTGGCCACGGTTGGAGTTCGGTTGAGAGAAGATGATTAAAGATGGTGAAGGAAGCTTGGATGGAGGTTGGTTTTTTTTTTTATGAGAATGGTGCTACGGTTGGAGGGAGATGATTGGTAGAGAGGGGAGCTTACTTGTGGTGCAAGGTGCTGCATGGGGGGTATTGTATGATTATGGAAGGAAGAAGAAATGGTGAGTAGGGTGGTGACCTTGAGATGGTGAGGAGATGATGATGGTGCTTTGTGTTGAAAATGGAAGAGGTGAGGGGAGGTTGCAAAGTGGTGGTTACGTGGTGGTGCAAAATGGAGTGAAGGTGAGGGTGGCTGTTATGTGAGGATGGAGAGGAGCTTGGTGGAATGGAGGGTCAAAAAATGTTGGAGAGGGTGAGAAGAAGGGTGATGGTTATGTCGAGTGGAGGGGTTACGGATGAAGGTTTTTTATAGTGTGAAGGATGATGAGATGATGAAGGAGAGTGAAGAGATTGGGTGGAGGTTGTTGAGTGAAAAGGAATGAAGATGGTGGAACAAGGTGGACACCATTTTTTAAGGTGATTATTGGTGAGTGTGTGAGGTTAATAAATGGAAGAGTGGAGGGTGCAAAGTGGGATTGAGTGTCTTACGTGAGTGAGTGCAAGTGTTATTAGTGAGTGGAGGGTGCAAAGTGGGATTGAGTGGATTGTGCTATTTGGTGAGTGGGAGTACATTTTGAGAGTGAGAGTGGAGTGTATAGAGTGAATAAAAAAAAATGAAAGTAGTGCAGAGTGAGTGAATTGTGAGTCAAAGTGTGATTGCCTTGATTGTTTTTTTTTTTTTGTACCTTTTTTGTTATTTTTTTTTTTATTTTTTTGTTTTTTATATTTTTATTTTCTTGTTCTTTTTATTATTATTATTATTTTTTGTTTAAGATGAGTTTAATCTATTTAGGCTAAAAAAACTAAGTAAAATGGGCTAAAAGGTGGGCCATAAATTTTTTATTTTTTTTCTTTTTAATTAATTTTTCTCTTTTTTTTTTATATTTTATTTTTTAGTCCGATCAAAATTGAGTGTTCACAAGGCCTCTCTTACTTATTTCTTATTAGATAATAAGAATAACCGTAGTTTTTCAAATTATCGTCAAAGAAATGAGTAAAGATATGAACTTCAATTTTGTCCCAAGAATGCAAAACAAGGCAAGAAATTGAAATGCATGGAGTCGATGCACTCAACAAAAATTTTAAAAAATGGAGCCAATGCGCTCAATGTAAATTAAAATGCAAGGAGCCGAAGCGTCTAAAATGCAAATGGAGCCGATGCGCTCAATGTAAAATTAAAATGTATGGAGCCGATGCGCTCAATGTAAATTAAATGCATGGAGCCGTGCGCTCAAATTTAAATAAAATTAAAAAATGCATGGAGCCGATGCGCTCAAAATTAAATGACAATGGGAAAACTGTGTCCCGAAATTTAAATGACAATGGGCAAACTTAAATTAAATGGCAATGGGCAAACCGTGTCCCGAAAATTAAATGACAATGGGCAAACCTGTGTCCCGAAATTTAAATGACAACGGGCAAACCTGCGTCCCGAAAATTAAATGGCAATGGGCAAACCTGTGTCCCGAAAATTAAATGGCAAATGGGCAAACTCCGTGTCCCGAAATTTAAATGGCAATGGGCAAACCTGTGTCCCGAAAATTAAATGGCAATGGGCAAACTCCGTGTCCCGAAATTTAAATAACAATGGGCAAACTCCGTGTCCCGAAAATTTAAATGACAAATTTAAATGACAATGGGCAAACTGTCGTGTCCCGAAAATTTAAATGACAATGGGCAAACCTCGTGTCCCGAAAATTAAATGACAATGCAATGAGTGATGCACTCAAAAATTTAAAATGCATGGAGCCGATGCGCTCAAAATTAATGACAAAATTAAATGAATTTAAAATGCATGGAGCCGATGCGTTCAAAGAAATATGGAATTAAAATTTTTCTCTTTTTTTTTATCTTCCTTTTTCTTCGTAAAACCAAAACGAACCAACAATGCCATGGAAAGCTTTGACCAATCAAACCCTTTGCCCACATGTTTTTCTTCATCGATCCTTTGTCACCGAGACTCCCTAGATTTTCTCATTTCTTTTTCATTTTTCTCGACCACCTTGTTTTCCTTGGCAACACATCACAACCTCGTATCTTGAATTATTGAGATCCTTTAATCTGAATTAATCATTGATGGATTGCTGCAAAATTGTCGATCAAATTGTTGACCTTAAGTTTATTTTATTTGAGACATAAATTAATGAGTAAGCATGCATTCATGAATGGATAGAAATTTGTTGAATGAACAAACTTCCCTTTTATTATTTTGGTAATGTAATCGCATACATGACTTTTGACAAGACACATACTTGAAAGACAAAAGAAAGATTGCAAGAAAAATAAAAACTTTGCCCCAAGATTGGTTCCTTGTTCCTCATTCAATTGATTCACCGCAAATGCTTGACAACTCAATCACCGCTTCGATACCTCCTTCAACATGAATTCTCTTTAATTTCCTCAAAAATTTTGCCCCAAGATTGCCAATTCAATGCAAACAACTTGCCCCGTAACAACTTGCCCAATGCGAACAACTTGCCCCGTGTAACCGATTGGACGCACATCAAAAATTGCCCTAGTTTGGTGAATCCCTCAAGAGTTTCGACCCACTTCCTTTGAGATTTTGCCTATTTATTTGTCCTAACTTTTGCTTAGACTCGCTTTTTGGATTTCAAATTAACGGACTTTTTTTTTTTTTCGTTTTTTCAATTGCTCTAACTTTTGCTTAGGTCGCCTTTTCGGGTTTTCAACCTAACGAGCTTTTTCTCTTCTTTTTTTTAGGCATAGAATTTCTTGACAACATCGCATTCACGGGCCTTGGCAATTCTTCTCCATCCATATTCTCGCAAAATTAACGCTCCTCCGTAAAATGTCTGCTTGACTATGTACGGCCTTCATAATTCGAGCCCATTTTCCTCTCAAGCGTCCTCTTGGTTAGGGAGAATCTTTTTCAAAACCAGATCCCCCGAATAGAATTCCCGGGACGAACTTTCTTGTTGAAGGTTCTGCCATTCTCGCTTTGATACAATTGCCCATGACAAATAGCCGCCAATCTCTTCTCTTCTATCATATTCAATTGCTCATACCGAGTCTTCACCCATTCGATTCTTCTAACTCGCTTCCATTAGAACTCTTAGAGAAGGGATCTCGATTTCTATTGGAGAGACAACCTCCATCCCATATACCAAAGAGAAAGGCGTTGCCCCAAAGCTTGATCGTATATTAGTACGATATGCATGCAAAGCATAGGGTAACATTTCATGCCGCCTTTTTGTAGTTTACCACCATCTTAGCAACAATTTTCTTAACATTCTTATTTGTCGCTTCAACCGCTCCGTTCATCCGAGGCCTCGTAAGGAGCTGAATTATGGTGCTTGATTTTGAAATTTTCACAAACTTTTTAATCTCAAAGACCATTGAGATTGGTACCATTATCTCGTGATTATCCTTTCTCGGAATTCCATATCTCGCAGACAATATCCCTTTTGAGGAATCTCAAAAACACCTTTTGAGTGATGCTGGCATAAGAAGAAGCTTCTACCCACTTGGTGAAATAGTCAATCGCCACTAGGATGAAGCGATGACCATTGGAAGCTTTAGGATTAATGGGCCCGATGACATCTATTCCCCACATTGAGAAAGGCCAGGGAGACACCAAATTATGCAAAGGGAAAGGAGGTGTGTTGACTCGATCTGCATACATCTGGCATTTTTGACACTTCCGTACATAATCTATGCAGTCTGTTTCCATTGTGGACCAATAATAACCACTCCTTAGAATTTTCCGAGCCATCATATGACCATTGGCATGAGTTCCACAGATTCCTTCATGAACCTCACCATTTATTAGACGAGCTTCACAAGCATCCACGCATCTAAGTAAAGTACCATCGTGACTCCTTTTATACAAAACCTCTCCATTCAAGAAAAAGGTTATCGCCAACCGACGGATAGTCTTCTTATTCACCTCACTTGCTCCCGTTGGGTATTCTCTATGCTGAATATACTGCTTGATATCATAATACCAAGGTTTACCATCTGGCTCGCCTTCCACATTAGCACAATATGCAGCTCACTGTGCATCTTCACTTGGATGGGTTGAACATTATTATGAATATCCAACTTGGTCATTACAACTAAAGTGGCCAAGGCATCTCGCAAACCGATTCTCGGTCTCGGGTCAAATGGGAGAAAGTCACCTCCTCAAACTTCTCAACCAACTGGATTAAATACTTTTGATAAGGTATCAACTTCGATCCTTGGTTTGCCATTCACCATTCACCGATAAATGATGAGTGCCGAGTCTCCAAATACCTTTAACCGTTTGATCCCTAAGTCAATTGCAACTTGTAAACCATTAGCACAGCCTCATATTCTCGCAATATTATTGGTGCACTCAAATTCCAAATTGATAGCAACTGGGTATTGTTTTCCGTTGGTGAAACAACCACGGCTCCTATGCCATTGCCATGCATGTTAACCGCTCCATCAAAATACATCTTCCACCTGGTTCTTCTTCTTCTTCTCCTTCTTCCGCCATCGCATTTCTCCATCGTGGAACTCGATGTCACTAGTTGTCCACCCTCCGAGGGTTTTCACCAGATGATCAAGCAATCACACTTCCTTTGATGGATTTTCGAGTCATGTACTTGATATCAAATTCGATAGCATCACTTGCCACTTTGAAACTCTTAATGAAATACGAGGACTTTCAAATATGTATTTTATGGGGTCTATTCGAGAGATCAACCATGTGGTGTAATAGAGCATATACTTGTCGTAGCCGTTTTGAGGTCCATACCAAGGCACAACAAGTCTTCTCAATAGCCATGTAACGAGCTTCACAATCATTAAACTTCTTACTCGTATAGTAAATTGTTTGCTCCTTCTTTCCCGATTCATCATGTTGTCCCAAAGATTGCCCCCATTGAGGTTGGTAATACGCTTAGGTACAAAATTAAAGGACGACCCTGGTGTGTAGGGGGTACCAAGATAGGAGGATTCATTAAATAAGCCTTTATCTTGTCAAAAGCTTCCCGACATTCTTCATCCCATTTGCCTGTCGATGCTTCTTCAACAACTTGAATATAGGCTCACAGTGCCGGTCAAGTTAGCAATGAATCTCGCAATGTAATTGAGTCTCCCGAGAAAACTTCGCACTTCACGCTCCGTCTTAGGGGCGTACATCTCTTGTATTGCTTTTGCTTTATCCGGATCCACCTTTATTCCTTCTCTCGCTAACAATGAATCCAAGTAATTTCCCAAAGAGATGCTCCAAAACACATTTGGCAGGATTCAACCTCAACTTGTACTTTCTGAGTCTTTCAAACAGCTTACGTAGAACCGCCACATGACTTTCTCCTTCTTTAGATTTGGCCACTATATCATCCACGTACACCTCAATCTCCTTGTGCATCATGTCATGAAACAGTGCCACCATAGCACGTTGGTAAGTAGCCCCAGCATTCCTTAATCCAAATGGCATCACCGTGTAACAAAACGTTCCCCAAGGAGTAATGAAAGTGGTCTTTTCTTTGTCATTGACATCCATGGGAATTTGATTGTACCCTGAGTATCCATCCATGAATGAGAACCGGTGATTCTTAGCAGTGTTATCAACCAGAACATTGATGTGAGGGAGTGAGAAATCATTCTTCGGGCTGGCCTTATTCAGATCTCTATAGTCCACACACATTCTGACTTTTCCATCCTTCTTAGGCACTGGCACAATATTGGCTACCCACTCTGGGTGCCTTGACACTTCCACAAATCCTGCTTCCAACTGCTTAGTCACCTCTTCCTTGATCTTCAAGACATATCGGATGCATCCTTCTCAATTTTTGTTTCTTTGCTTCAATATTTGGGTATAGTGGGATTTTGTGCGATGCTATCTCTGGGTCTAACCCTGGCATATCCCGATAAGACCAAGCAAAAACATCCATATACTCTTTGAATAACATGATCATTTCTTCAAACTCGGGTTTTCCACTATTTTCAATTCCTTTTTCTCTTCCTCTCGTCCCCATGTTGACCACCTCTCGCTTCCTCACCATTCAAGACAAATCCCTTCTCTCGAGTACTCCAAGAATTTTGCAAAATTTTCAACAATTTCCTCCTCTTCTCCCGTATTCAGGTCTTCTTCATCAAACATTGCAAGAGAATCAATTGATGAGTTTTCAAGTCCCTTTCATGAGGCAAACTTTCTATGAAACTCGATCCTCGGAAAGCCATTTTGTGTGGAGTTGGAAAAGCAGTAATAAAGCAGAATGACAAAGAAAAACACGATATGGTACGTAAATGTAAAAAGAAAAATGCAAAAGGATAAGTCGAAAGTGCAACGAAGGGAAATGTCAATATTCATGCAAGTTCATTTAATCAATGTCTCAAATAACATAAACCATAAGTTCGTAACAACTTAAACAGAAATTACTTTGAAACAATCACATCAATAATTGGTTCAGATTTCCGGCTTCTTTAGCGGCTCTCATCAAGAATGTGACGGATTGCCTTGTGCTCTTCTTGGCTTTCTTCATGCAAAGCATTGATAAGAGGCGATCGAGGGTGAATGACCTCATCAGCATAATCACCTCACCCTGGTTGGGAATGTTTCCCTCGGATGGGGAATATACTTTGCTTTGCCCTTGTCATTCTTTTCTTCCAAGAGTCATGCTCCTCATATGCTCCTCCGAGATACTTCGTACCCTATCCCAAACTTGTCTGACTTTCCTGGGAGTGACACTGGCGACCGAGTACCTTGCAGCTTTGAACCCAAACCCTTTCCTTCCTGGTATCCACTACTAGCCATGATTCGAGCAACCACCTGATTCACACTTGGTGTGAGAGATTCATCTTTACCGAGTCCGGTTTCAACTACTTCGAAACTGTGCCACAGTGTTCCTCTTCCTTTTCTGCACTCTCCACATATGGCACTGAAACTGGTTTTGACAGCATAATCTCTTCCTCTCCATGTATGGTGATGACCGACCCATTCTCAATATATTTAACACTTTGATGCAGGGTGGAAGGAACAGCCCCGGTATGGATCCATGGCCTCCCTAGTAACATGGTATAGCCGTGCTCCATATCCATGACTTGGAACAGTACTTGAAAATTGCTTGGACCAATCTCTAGCGGCAACACTATCTCTCCCACAATGCCTCTTCTATTTCCATCAAAAGCTCGTACCACCATCTCCCGTGGCGACAACTCATCTTCACTTATTGATAATGAGGTTAGGGTCGACACTGGGAATAATATTCAATGCAGACCCCACATGAACCTTTGCAACTATGTACCCTTTGCATTTGAGGGTTATGTGCAAGGCTCGCGGCTCTTCTCGGATTGAGAAATGATCTCTTCATCGCAAATGTGATCATGTTAATGCGTTTCACGGGTCCACCATGTTAACCACACTTTCGGGAGTAACATCGGGCTTCACATAAGCTTCATTTAAAATTTTTAGCAATGCCTTCCGATGCATCTCAGATGTCAAGATGAGTGATAAAAGAGATATCCTGGCCGGAGTCTTTTTTAACTGTTCCATCACATCATATTTACTCTGCTTCATTATCTTCAGGAACTCCTCTTCACCTTCTTTCTCTCTCTCGTCTTCTTTTGACATTTCCTCTCTGCTCCCTTCCTTAACAATTTTCTCCTTTTCTAACTCTCCTGGGCCATAGCATCGCCCACTCCTGGTAATTCCTCCTACCTTGACTAAGGATCCATGGCCTCCCTAGTAACATGGTATAGCCAGGCTCCATATCCATGACTTGGAACAGTACTTGAAAATTGCTTGGACCAATCTCTAGCGGCAACACTATCTCTCCCATGATGCCTCTTCTATTTCCATCAAAAGCTCGTACCACTATCTCCCGTGGCGACAGTTCATCTTCACTTATTGATAATGAGGTTAGGGTCGACCTGGGAATAATATTCAATGCAGACCCCCCGTCAATCAAAACCTTTGCAACTATGTACCCTTTGCATTTGAGGGTTATGTGCAAGGCTCGCGGGCTCTTCTCGGATTGAGAAATGATCTCTTCATCAGTAAATGTGATCATGTTAATGCGTTTCACGGGTCCACCATGTTAACCACACTTTCGGGAGTAACATCGGCTTCACATAAGCTTCATTTAGAATTTTTAGCAATGCCTTCCGATGCATCTCGATGTCAAGATGAGTGACAAAAGAGATATCCCGGCCGAGTCTTTTTAACTGTTCCATCACATCATATTTACTCGCTTCATTATCTTCAGAACTCCTCTTCACCTTCTTTCTCTCTCTCTCGTCTTCTTTTGACATTTCCTCTCTACTCCCTTCCTTAACAATTTTCTCCTTTTCTAACTCTCCTGGGCCATAGCATCGCCCACTCCTGGTAATTCCTCCTACCTTGACTATATTAGTCACCAACTCCTCATCTTTGTGTACTTCAAAGAATTTGAGCCTTCAAGTCTCTTCCCGACTCCTTTTGTCTCTACCTTGGTTTCATAATTCCATGGTACTAAATGAGTGTCATTATAAACAAATGGCATTGGCTTCTTGATTGTTACCACTACTTTCTCTCGGTGTTGAGACTTGGTTGAGCGGTGGCACCTTAAGCACAAAGCGTTCGATCACATTAACCTCTTCTGAGGAAGCTAATCCTTGTCTCACATGTATTACTCCCAAAGTAAGCAACCCTTGGACTCGAACCTTGAAGTCCCAACAATTCTCAATATCATGTCCCATTTCTCCACAATGATAAGCACAATTTGATTCTGCATCATATTTTTCCTCTTCTTTCATCATGGCGGGCTGGTGCAGAGATATTGTAGCCACTTTCTTCAATCCTTCGAATATCCTTGCCATCGGTGTACGCAAGCTCATGACACTTCTTATGGATGACCCTTCCACCTCTAAAGCATTCACCACATTCCTTCCACCATGATTAGGAATCGGGTTGTTAACAATACTGGGTCCACCTCCTCCTGGATATCAAGCTTCCCATAAGCAATTAACTTTCTTACTGCAGCCTTAAGGACTCGCAGCCTTCAATTGAATGCCCCGAATATCCATGTGATACTTGCAAGTTGAGTTCGGGTTGTACCATGATGGAAATGGTGGCTCTAATGGGCGCACAGAATTCCCGAAATAAGATGAGCATCAAACAGCCTTTGAAATAGGTCTCGCATTCTAATGGATAACCTTGGAAAAGGGGGAAGGTTTTGAGGACGAAAGCGGCTTTGGTTTTGGGGGTTCGGGCGAGGTCAGAGTGGTTTAGGTAATTTTGCGGAGGTGCGTGGGTATCGGGCATAGGTTGGGCGAGTTGGTGTATATGGCGGTGGCGAGGGACATTGTTAACTTGGAATCGTGGTGTCGGGGGAAGTTTGTGGTGGTGTAATTTGGTGGGATGAATAATGAGGCAAAGGGCGTGTTTGGTATGAAAAACGAGGGTCAGGGTTGTATGATGGTCGATGACTTGAGCTATATCGCGGTCCGAAATTCTCATTGAGGCCGGATATAATTCACTTCGTGTTCCTTTTTCTTTGGCTGAATCCTTTCTTGAAAGTAGTATTCTCTGTGCTACTCGTTGGCAACTTCCCGCTTTGGCCAATATTTCAATTCTTTCTCCGTAAGTTATTAAATCAAGCAAAATCCTTATAGGTCGCTCCACCATCGTCCCAATAAAAGGATTTCCTAGGGTCCCCAAGAAATATGAACACATCTCGTACAATGTTAATGGGGCTGGACTTGAGCCGCCAATGCTCTCCACCTCTCGCGCATATTGCTTGAACGGTTCTTCATTACCCTTCGCATTGAACTCAACTGTTTCTGGTTGGGGCTGCGTCCGCATTGAATTTGTACCGATCCATAAATAAGTCACCAATTCTCGCAACGAGAGATCTTTGAGCGATCTAACCAAGATACCATTCTAGGGCGGGACCCGTAAGACTCTCATGGAAGAAACCGATGAGGAACTTATCATCCCTAGACCAAACACCATCTTAGTCCCATAACTGATCAAATGGAAATGAGGATTGCCGCTCCCGTCATACTTCACAAAATCGGAATCTTGAAGTTGTTGGGGATTACTACATCCGTAGTAGGACATAACTCTTCTATCCTCGAGGTCCATAAGCATTTGGGCCCTTTATTGCCTTGATTTGTTCCTCCATTTTCTCCATCCAATCTTCTTTCATTTTATCCTTCTCGGTTATGACATGACTATTCCCGCAACAAGGCATGGTCACGTGTCCCGGAATGGACACATGAGGTGGCTCCCAAGTAGGGCCCGCATAACCAGGATTTCATTATGTACACCTCCAGCGTGCGATATCCTTCCCCAACGGGCGTGACTATTGATGCTGTTTGAGGTGGTCGCTCGTGGATTCCTGCAGCGATGCCTGTGGTTATGGCTGGAAAGATCGGAGCAGTCACTGATGGCACATTTGCACCTGTTTCAACCCCATTTGCATTTCTATTTCCACTGATTAAGTGGAGAGACTCCCTTATATCTTGCAATATCGCTTCCAATCTCGCTTGGTTCTCTGACACCTCATTTATTCTCCCTGTCATTTCATCAACCTCCCTACTCAGGTTTCTTCCTGTCTCAGAATTATCGCCACCATCCTGGTCCGAGATCTGGTATTGTGAACTCCTGATTAGATTGGTCTCTTCTTTCCTAGGCCGCGCAATGATTCCCTGACCAAATTGATTTATTAAAGAAAAAGCAAAAAAAAAAAAAAAAAAAAGAATTAACACTATCATTGTGAGGATGCTTGGCAATTGTGGGAAGATTTGCATGGTCATTCAATAGCAAAGTAGGATTCCCGATTTAGCATTAACGGGTTCACTAATGATGCCCTCTTCAAACAATGCAATCATTCTTTCATCAAATACCAAGATTCCCGAAATTCCGCTAAAGGACAAATTGTCTCGTGGGCAAAATACAGTTGATAACCTATTCAAGGGGGAATTCACCCCTCAATGAATAAGTGCCTCGAATGAAAAGCAAGAATCATCAACATTCAAAGCAAAACACCGCAATCGGTCATTCATTTTATTCCAAAATTAATCAATACAAGGTCTTAGTCTCCTCAAAGTATTACATCAATAATTTTGTTTTCTTCTTCCTAAGACCTTTAGCAAGACCTCGACAATACGTCATAAACTCGGCTATCTTCTGTGGTAGCCTTAGCAATGGATTCATACGAGTCTGAAGGTCTGCTTCATCAAAACGACTAACTAGTTGCGTAGTGTAATATTGCAAACTGTTAGACATGTCCTCATATTTTGTCATCCAATATTCCTTTCCAGCCCTTTCATTTTGAGCTGCCCATTGCCATGCGCTTTCATTTTCTTCTTTTTGCAATCTTTGTCTCTGAGCTTCGAGTCTCCATCGCTCCTTTTCTCGCTCTAGTTCTTGAGCTTTCAACTCCAAACGACTTGCTCTCTTGTTTGCTTCTTTGAGTGAATTATAATATTCTGCAACCAATACCTCTCCTTGATCGGAGCGTCGTTTCATTTCAACGAGAGCCTCTTGTAAAGATTGCATCTTTTGGTCTTGTGCTCTAGTATTTAATTCCAATTCTTCTTTCATCTGCAGAATCTTCTTTATCGATTCTTCTTGAGCACTTACCTTCACTCGTAGCTCTTGGACTTCTAGAGTGGTCATGTTTGATTCCACCTCTTTTCCTTTTCTTGCCCTTTTTACCCGGCTCGGGCTTCAGCAGCATCAGCTTGTGCATCCTTCAAGTCTTCAATCTTGTCGGCTAACTTCTGGCACCGACTTGAGTGAATGACGACCTTCAACTCAGCCGGCTTCCTTCTCTTGTTCCAAAAACTGCATCTGCGCTTTCATCCTCTCTATCTGGGTGGTCATTTGAGATATAATCTGGGAATGATTTTCATCACTTGATACCGCCTGAGGGGTACTATTTTGAGCCCTTCTTGTTGCTCTCCATTGTAGGTACTCAGAAGTAGGAATTGCCACACGTTTTCCCAGTTCTTTCGCCCGCCCTATGAATATTTTTCCAAGCGTCCCTGACCTCATTTTCCCGCTTAGTAGTGCTTCCATCTTTCCCATATAAAAGCTAAATCCTCTCGCCGTGTCTCGTCGTCGTGCACGTGCCGAGTCCATTGAGCCGTCTAAGCACAAGGACCGGTGAGAACGATACACAACCTCTCACACCCATTAAAGGAATGTTAGAGAAGTCACCACAACTGAGCAATATCTCTCCCCATGATACCATGAGCAAACCCATTTGAAAGAGTTTGATCCCATCTTCATGAACTCATCTTTCCATTCATGGGCTTTTTGTCGCTTGACTGGAATGCGACCAAAATTTCTTAGTGGATCAGGTAAGAGACCCATGTGATTGTGTGCATCCATATGCGTCATGATCCAAACATACAGCATGTGTGTGCAACATCGAATCATTCCCCACCTTTTCTATGGCAAATCTCCATGGTCAAGAAAGTGTCGGCGAGAATAGCAGGATTGGATTTGCCCTATGATTCTCAAACTTGAAGAAGGCATCCATTGCCGCTTGGTCCACTATATCTGAAGTGAATGGGAATAAGACTAATCCAAAGATGGTTAGTGCCAATGTCTTATTAAAGAGATCCCATCTTCCTTGTTGGGCTAGTATCAAGATGCGCTTCTAGG
This sequence comes from Ormosia emarginata, assembly GCA_029884605.1. NCBI lineage: Eukaryota > Viridiplantae > Streptophyta > Magnoliopsida > Fabales > Fabaceae > Ormosia > Ormosia emarginata. The sequence continues at coordinate 888,430 of JAQQTP010000015.1, read as the reverse complement.
TAACTCTTCTTCAATCCTTGTGTTTCCCCTCTCTTTTCCATGCCTAATCGATTTGCCCGAACTCCTATGAGTTCTCGCTATTTTTCTTCGACACGTAATATCCTTTATAAAGATAAACATTGGGGTACTTGCTCATTGAGAGTCTCAAAGATGATGGCATATTCTTCTATGGTTGGTGCAATATCCAAGTCGGGCACTCAAAACATTTCAAAGAACAATTCCAAAATCGGGCTAGGCCACTCAAAACAGTTCTTCCACGTGGATGCGTAACAAATCTATGATTTGTCCATAATCGTTTAAAAACTCGATCGAGCCTTAGGAGTCATGTGTTGAGTAATGTCCCTTACACGCCTTAAATCACTGCCATTTACTTGTAATCTTCATATTCTTTTTAAGATCCACTGCACTGCTGGTATTTCTCCTTTGGCGTATCTCGTCCATTACTTGCTATTGAATGAGTACTAATCCTTCCACTTTACCAAGTAAACTCACCCTATTGAAAGTAAACAAAGAATAACGTAAGCAAACCAAAAAATGAAGAATGCATCCTAAGGATACCCCTCATCGAGGTAACTCTAAAATGTACCCTAACATTCTACATGAAGAAATCCTTATAGGGTCGTAAACCCAAAGGATTATGCGTGATTTGCTGATGCATGCCCTCTTTATTTTTTTTTTATGCAAGAAAATGACAAGAAAATGACATGGAAATTGTAAAATGATGTTTTTTTTTGGAATGTCATGCAAATGCAAGATAATGCATGTCCCTTTTTTATTTTTCTTTGGTTTGAGAAATGCCATGAATGTTATGCAAATGATATGAAAATGCAAGATGAAGCATTCCCCTTTTTTATGATTTTTTTTTTAAAAAAAATGCAAGAATGAATGATATGAGAAATAAATAGATAAAGAAGAAGCACGCTCCCTTTGTGTCCTAATCAGGTGAAACTTAAAGGTTGGATTTCCTCAAAGTCTCAACTCTAATTTTGACTGTCACTATATTCTATCTACCAGTGCAAGATTTTTAGGACAGATCTAGACCTCTAAAAGTCATGGTCCCCAGATTGCCCCTATCTCGAAAGACAAGGATCCAATTCATGAATAAATCATAAGTAGGGATAAACCCTCTCAATACGATTAGTCAATGATACTGGTAACAATCTGAGTGGCGTCTCAACCAATGTCAAGTGAGCTTGAAGCCCATCAATAACAAAAATCAAGACCCTTCCTATTCCTCAGGTTCGCACAGACTCGGGTATAGAGCCCAACAAGTGTGTGAGAAAAGTGATAGTGACGTGTGTGAGGGAGCATACTAACCTGTACAATTAAAAATTTAAAAGACTAAAGATTACCCCCTAAACCTGCAAAGAACAAATATATACAAGCCAGCCAGCAATCATCTATCCTAGGGTTTCAACAATTAAGTACCAAAATATATACAAGTAAAAATATACAAAATAAAACTATCAAATATTTACACAAAGTATTAACAAAAATATTTACAAATAGATAAGGAAACAAAAACAAGAAAATGGGTAAAACAAATAAACAAAGATTATTAAAATTTTGCACAATTAACCACAACAGGCCTGACTCTCTAAATATTCCCCAACGGAGTCGCCATCTGTCGCGACCGATAGATCGCGGCGGGATAATAGCAACTCGCGTGAATTTTTAAAATGATGAAAATGGAAATGGAGTCGCCACCAATTTTATTTAAATTTAGGAAAAATTGGAAAACCTTTTTAGAAAATGATCTTTGGAACCAAATCGGATTCGGGAGTCGGTTATGGTTAGGGAAGGGTGGAAACTTAATCCCACAACACTCCTAACACATCCGTCTTAAGACGGTACCTTAAATCAATTGTGCAAAAACTTGATAATCTCAAATTTATTTATTTTACCCTTTTTTAAAAGACTTTGCAACTATTTTATTTTTATTTTTTTATTTTTTTTTTAAAAAAGAAAAGAAGAACCAAATTGTGAAAATTTAATTTTGACTTGACAGAATTGAAATTCTGCTCCTACGCACTTCAGTGCAATGAGGAACTCAAAGTTACGTAGTTCGTAAAAAAAATGAGTGTGGGTTGGTTGTTTTTTAAATTTAACAAATGAATCATCAAGTTTTTTGCAACTTAAATGATTACAAAAATTATAGGATTAACGAATTTTCACATTACAACTCAATTAACTCCTTTTACATTTAACAAAATATTTCAATTATCTATATTTTTACTTTTGTAATTTTTATATTTTTATATTTTTTTATTTTTTAAATCATCACATTGTCACAATTCAGATGATTATTGAAATTATAGAATTAACAAATTATCACAACTCAGTTAATCCTATTTTTTTATTTATTTATTTTTTTTTTAAAAAAAAACTAAATATTTCAATTATTCTACTTCCTTCTCTTTTGCTATTTTTTATTTTATTGTTTTTTTTTTTTTTTTTATTTTTCTTTGTCTCATTTATTTACCCTTTTATATAAACAACTACTATGCTTGATTTCTTTTATTTTTTTCTTTCTAGATCTTCTAACTTCATTTTTTTTATTTAGTCATAATACACAACTTAAAACACAAAAATAAAAAAAAAAAAAACATCAAACAAGAACTAAACATTACACACATATAAATATCACTTATGTAACACAACACATATTAAAAAAAAGAATCTATACATATATATATATATATATATATATATATATATATATATATATATATATATATAATTTACGTAACTTTACAACACACACAAAAAGAATCTAAATAACTAAAGAAGGAAAGAAAACTTTGGCCCATTAAAACTATCAAGGCAGACCTTGTATACTCCACACCAACACGTGAATTATTGCATGCACATGAGTGTTTATCATTCTTTTGTTTTTCTGGTTTAACATGAAGTGCATAAAACAAGAGAAAATGAAGAGCAGGGTAGAACTAACTGCTTTGGAGTTAATAGGTTCTACACCAGCACGTGAAGACAGGAGTCACGGTGGTGCGGCTTCAACAGTAGCAAAAAGGGAATGGAGACCCCGGTGGTAGCTGGTGGAGCAAGTGACTGGCTCGTATGGCTGCTACTTGGACGGAAGTGAGTGGAGTAGGTGCAAGATGGTGGGGAGTTTCACGTGAGAATGGTGCTACGGTTGCCTGTGGGTGAAGATGGCTCCAAACCGTGGTGCAGGGTGCTGCATGGAGTTGGTGGCAGGGAGGAGCTGCTGAACACGGTGGTGGAGCTGTTTGTGGTCACGGTGGTGACGGTTAGGGGTAAATGGGTGTGAGTTACGTAGAGGGTGGAGTTTGGAGATGATGGTGGAAGGGTGATGTTGATTGAGGCCGTGAGTGGTGATGGAGGGGGTGAGTCACGTAGAGGGTGGCTACGGGTGAGATGGAAGATGGTTGTGGGTGATGGAGTTGACTCGGTAAGTTAAGGTGGTGGGGCTTGGTTTTACGTGGTGGTTCCCGGCTGGTTTCGGTTGGAGGTTGGTGGAAGTGGCTTTACGGGTGAAGGGGTGAGTGAGATTGCTACGTGGAGGGGAGATGGAGTGGAGGTGGTCTGCTTACGGATGGTTACGGTTGTGAAGGAAGGTTACGTGAGGATGTGGATGTGGAGGGTGCAAAGCAAAGGTTGTGGAGCCGAGAGGTGAGTGAGGTTGATTGTTGGAAGTGAAGGAGGATGGGGGGGTGTTATGGAGGTCCACGTTGGTGAAGGTGGTGGCAACTAGGTGGAAGGTTGTCACGGTTTTGCTTGTGAGGAAGATAGATAGTGGATTGATGGTGGAGTGGTGAGCTTGAAAATGGTGGTGTGATGGCTATGGTATTTACGTGGGAGGAGGTTGGTTTGTGGGGAAGGTGAAGGATGGTTATGGAGCTTGAAGGGGTGGCCACGGTTGGAGTTCGTTGAGAGAAGATGATTAAAGATGGTGAAGGAAGCTTGGATGGAGGTTGGTTTTTTTTTTTGTATGAGAATGGTGCTACGGTTGGAGGGAGATGATTGGTAGAGAGGGAGCTTACTGTGGTGCAAGGTGTGCATGGGGATGATTATGGAAGGAAGAAGAAATGGTGAGTAGGGTGGTGACCTTGAGATCGAGGAGATGATGATGGTCTTTGTGTTGAAAATGGAAGAGGTGAGGGGAGGTTGCAAAGTGGTGGTTACGTGGTGGTGCAAATGGAAATGGAGTGAAGGTGAGGGTGGTGTTTGTGTGAGGATGGAGAGGAGCTTGGTGGAATGGAGGGGGCATGTACGTTGGAGAGGGTGAGAAGAAGGGTGATGGTTATGTCGAGTGGAGGGGTTACGGATGAAGGTTTTTTATAGTGTGAAGGATGATGAGATGATGAAGGAGAGTGAAGAGATTGGGTGGAGGTTGCTGAAAAGGAATGAAGATGGTGGAACAAGGTGGACACCATTTTTTAAGGTGATTATTGGTGGCTGTAGGTTAATAAATGGAAGAGTGGAGAGTGCAAAGTGGGATTGAGTGTCTTACGTGAGTGAGTGCAGAGTGTTATTAGTGAGTGGAGGGTGCAAAATGGGATTGAGTGGATTGTGCTATTTGGTGAGTGGGAGTACATTTTGAGAGTGCCGTGTGTATAGAGGAATAAAAAAAAATTAGTGCAGAGAGAGTGAATTGTGAGTCAAAGTGTAATTGCCTTATTGTTTTTTTGTACCTTTTTTTGTTATTTTTTGATTTTGATTTTTTTGTTTTTTATATTTTTATTTTCTTGTTCTTTTTATTATTATTATTATTTTTAAGACTAAGATGAGTTTAATCTATTTAGGCTAAAAAAAACTAAGTAAAATGGGCTAAAAGGTGGGCCATAAATTTTTTATTATTTTTTTCTTTTTAATTAATTTTCCTCTTTTTTTTTATATTTTATTTTTTAGTCCGGTCAAAATTGAGTGTTCACAGTTATTGACCCTATGACCAATAAACTTAACATGCTTATCATCCTTACTCTCAATTTTGCAACAATTTGAATCAAATATTACTCTATTCCCCTTATCACACAATTGACTAATGCTAAGCAAATTATGTTTGAGTCCTTCAATAAGTAAAACATTATCAATAGATGAGGAAGGAATCTTACCAACTTTACTGACTCCAAAGATCTTTCCTTTGTTGTTGTCACCATAAGTCACATGTCCACTCTTCTTGGGAACAAAGAAGGAGAACTTGGAGCCATCACCGATCATGTGCTTGGAGTATCCACTATCAAGATACCAACTTGAGCTTTTGGTCTTCAAGCACACCTACAACACACATTCAGATTTTAACCTTTGGTACCCAAACCTTCTTGGGTCCTTGCGTATTAGTGTTAGGCATGGTGCCCTTAGGGACCCAAACTATTTTTGTTCCAACCTTTGAGTTGATTTTCTTCCTTACATTACATGTTGATGCACTATGCCCTTTCTTTCCACAATGAAAGCATTTAATGAAGGGACTACTTGAGGTACTTGAGGAAACAAAGAAATTTTTTAGAAACTTTTGTTGATTGTTGGGATTATACCCTAAACCAGCTTTTTAAAAGACATATCTTTGTTTCCCTAGTAATACATTCAAATTATCTCTTCCTATAGTAAATTTTGCAAGAGTGTTTTTCAAGTCCTCAATTTCAATTTCATATTCTTTACATGAAGAACAAGATAAGGGTGTTGGTACATTTTCATGTGAAGAACAGATCATGCATGATGAGTTGGCATCAATAAGTCCTAAAGTCTAATTTTCAACTTTGAGTTCTTCAATCTCCTTAGTTAAGGTAGAAATTTTGTTAGTCATTAAGGAGATTGTTTTGTTAGAAGTTAAAACCATTTTGGTGAGTCTCATGGATTCATCATGCAATTCTTGATAGGCATCTTGCAATTCATTATATGAAGGAGATAGTTCAAGGTTAGATGAGGTTACCTCGGTTTCGCTTTCCTCTTCTTCTTCTCCATTTGCCATAAGGCAAAGGTGGGCTTCCTCATCCTCTGAGTCATCGGTGGAGTCCATATCGTTGTCCTCCCAAGTGATGTATGTTCTTCTTCCTTTCCTTTCTTTGAAGGGTTTCTTTTCAAACTTCTCCATCTTCTTTTGATAAACCGGACATTCCATCTTCATGTGTCCGAGTTTTCCACATTCATAGCAAGTTGGAGTAGAAGAGGTTCCTTCTCCTTTTTGAAATGACCTTTTAGGAGGGAAAGGTGGTCTTCTTTGAGTTCCTTTCTTCTTAAGAAATCTTTCGAATCTCTTAACAAGGAGGCTGAAGTTTTCTTCATTCATCTCAAGATTGTCAATACCATCTTCATCATCTTCATCCTCATTATAAATTGTTGAGGAGGTGGCCTTGAGAGCAATCCCCTTTTTCTTCTTATCTTGCTCCTCACTTTGACTTAATCGGTTTAGTTCCAACTCATGTTCTTGAAGCTTTCCAAAGAGAGTGGCCAAAGTCATTGCGGCAAGATTTCTTAATTCCGATATTGTCGTCACCTTGGGTTACCAATTCTTGCTCAAACATCTCAAAACTTTGTTAATAAGATCTTCATTAGCAAAAGTTTTTCCCAATGAAGCAAGATGATTAATTATATGAGTAAAACGTTTTTGCATTTCTCGAATGCTTTGCCCTTGGTTCATTCTAAACAATTCATATTCGTGAGTGAGTGTGTTAATTCTAGATCTTTTTACCTCACTTGTACCTTCATGAGTTACTTGTAATGTATCCCACATTTCTTAAGCGGTCTTACAATTTGACACCCTAAAGAATTCATTATACCCTAAAGAGGTAGTAATGATATTCTTGGCTCTCAAGTTGTATTGAACTTTTTTCTTGTCATCATCGGTCCATTTATTTCTTGGTGTATTTGTTCTAACACCATCAACTAGACGTGTGGGGACAAAAGGACCATTTTCAACGGCATCCCACATATCAATATCAATAGCTTCAATAAAAATCTTCATCTTTTCTTTCCAATATGCATAACCATCCCCATTGAAAAAGGGAGGCCTATTTATAGAAGAACCTTCATTAGAAAATCCATTTGAAGCCATCTTTACTCTTAAAGTGGCTAAGTTCTTTATACAAGAGTCTAGCTCTGATACCACTTGTTACCAAGTGGCTTCAATACTCAAGAGGGGGGATGAATTGAGTTTATAAAGCAAGTTCGCAATTCTTTCGCAAAATACTTGACTAATGAATTTTGTTGAAGCTATTGACTATTTGAAATGAATAAATTGATAAGAACAATATATATTGCTTAATAACCAACCAATAGAGAAGTAATCAAGTAAGAATATAAGCAATATACAAATATAAAGAGAAGGATTTAGAGAATCAAACACAAAAATTTATCTTGGTTCGGCCACTAATCCACTTGTGACCTACGTCCAGTCCTCAAGCAACCACTCGAGATTTTCCACTATATCTTCAAGCTTCAATAGGTGCTTGACTACCTTTACAAACTTGAGCACTCAACTCTTTAGGATACCTCACCCTTGAGCTTGAGTCTCTTCAAATAAATGGATGCCTCACCCTTTACAATATGGAGGAATACCTCACCCTCTCTTTACAGATTTAACAAGAATATAGATGAATAGAAACTCTCTTAAGAGTGAATGATACAACTTGAAGTCCTATGGGTATTTATGATTCACTTGATAATGATCAAAACAGAGGATTTATGAACAGTGATAGTGAAACTCGTATTAATGCTCAACTGGGTTTTTCAGCTTGGTTGATCAACCCCCATTAATGCACAACAACTTGTATTTAAAGCCCATTGTATAAAAGAGCCGTTGGAGAGTGGTTGGTAGCATTAATGGCAGCTTACTATCTATTATTTCCTCTTCTGGTTCATGGTATTATTCGAATAACAAGTTTGTTATTCGAATAAGGCTTCAAATAGCTTAGGGCAATTTTGTCTCTGGAACATGTTATTCGAATAACCCATATTGTTATTCGAATAACGACTTACAGATTGGTTTCTAGAAAACTTCTTATTCGAATAACAAACTTGTTATTCGAATAAGCCTTTCTTAGAAATGCTTCTGAGAACGTGTGTTATTCGAATAACACTTATGTTATTCGAATAATACATCCAGTGCCTTGATAAATTTGAACTTGTTTTTCGAATAACACAGGGCGTTATTCGAATAACCCTTACGCATATGAGATTATTTGACTTCTCTGATATTGGTTATTCGAATAACAAAAGTTGTTATTCGAATAAGCCTCTTAGAAAAATCATTTCCTAGAGCTTTTGAATATTGCCAATTAATCTCAAATGATCTAGTAAGCTTTTGGACACTTGTGTTTGTTTCTTTGGTAACCAAAAACCAATTTGAAGCCTCATGAATATGTGAGCTATTTGAGTTCTTTTTATTTGAGACTTTAGGTGAATCATTTATACCTTTACATCATGATCTAAAGCCTATAGCTAGTCTTGAGGGTCTTGGTTATGATCTTGACTCATGGATATGATCTTGACCCATCTTCATGTTTGTTATCATCAAAACTAAGTTCTTCATTTGTCAATGGCCAATCACACGTTGTGGGTTGTGTGGTCTTGTTTTTAATTCCCTCGTTTATAATAAAGTCTTCTCTATTTGGAGTTATACTAAGGGATTGGTTAATTCAAAATAGTGTGAAGATGATTAATATACCATGAGATTGGGTATTGATTAATTTTAGAAATTTGGCCATAAATCATTGAAATAGAACTTGATTAAACTAATCTTTGATTTTGCATCAAAAAAGTTCAAGTGAAATCGGAACCTTAACACTTTGATATCATTGTTTTTCACCTTTTGCTTGATTGATTTATTTTACTCTATTTAATTTTTAATATTTTCTTATTAGTGTTTTCTTTTATTTATCTTTTTATCAACTCTCTTTTTCGATATCTTAAATAGTGTCGATTTAACAAATTTAATAATTGACAACGTACTCCTCATGGGAATGATACTCTTACTCATCTTTTATTACTTTTGTGATTTGGTGCACTTGTCAATATAAAAACAAAAACCAAGGTCTTGAATCATAAAAACATGAGTTTTTGCAGGTTCATCAATTGTCATAGTTATAAACGTGTAAAATAACCAAGTACTAGAAATACCAATTTATTCATGTCGGGTTATACTGGAAATACGTGTAAAAGATAATTAGTTATAATATTTTTTGAGTTTGTCAACATTTCAAAAATTCTTGATGCTTTTGCTAGAGAGGGTTTCCAACGTATAGGTTCCAGTGTTTATCTTCGAAGTAATCTAGTATAGTCCTTCCTAATTAGGAGTTAGTTTTCCTTCCTTTGCATTCTTGCTTCCGATATCCACTCTATGCAAAACGAGATCGCCAGAGACAAACCTTTGTGGTATCACTTTGGAATTATACTAGGCTGCAATCCTTTGTTTGACAGTAGCTTTACGGATGTGGGCAATGCGACATTGTTCTTCTAACAAATCTAAGTTATGGAGGATAAGGTCTGGGTTGGCCTCTTCAGAGAAATTCTGCCTCCTCCAACTCGGTTCTCCTATCTCGACCAGAATAATAGCCTCACAACCATAGGTTAACTTGAAAAGAAGTTTCCCTTGTTGAGGAATAGGACGTGGTCTGATATGCTCATAGGACATGATCAAGTTGTTCCACCCTATTCCACTTAGCTTTATTAAGTCTCTTTTTGATCCCACAAAGTATAACCCAGTTGACAGCTTCAACTTGCCCATTAGTCTTCAAGTGCTCTACCAAGGTAAAATGTTGTTTAATCTTGAGTCCAGCTAAGAAGTCCTTAAACTTTTGGTTAGTAAATTGTGTTCTGTTATCCATAATAATGGATTTCGGAACACCAAATCTACTGATAATGTTCTTGTAGGTGAACTTCTATATATGTGCTGAGGTAATGGTAGACAATGATTTTGCCTCAATCCACTTGGTGAAATAGTCCACAACTACCACTGAGTAATTAACCTGTTCTAGAGCCTAAGGAAAAGGACCTGGGATATCTATTCCCCATTGATAGAAGGCCAGGGAATGAACATCGTAGATAGATCTTTTGGCGGGGCTACATAGATGTCTGAGAACTGTTGACATTTATTATATTTCTGGACATGTTCCATACTGTCGGCTTCTATACTAGGCCAATAATGCTCGACCCTTAATTAACCTGTTGAAATATTCCACAACTACCACTAAGTAGTTAATCTGTTCTAGAGCCTAAGGAAAAGGACCTAGGATATCTATTCCCCATTGATAGAAAAGCCAGGAATGAACATCGTAGATAGATCTTTTGGTAGGGCTATATAGATGTCTGAGAATCGTTGACATTTATCATATTTTTGGACATGTTCCATACTGTCGGCTTCTATACTAGGCCAATAATGCTCAACCCTTAATGCTTTCCATGTTAACAACTCTCCAATGAGGTGGTGGCTGTAACATCATTCATGGATTTCAGCCAAGACATATTCTGCTTCTTTTAGATCGAGGCACTTTAGGAGAGGAGAAGAAAACTCCTGACGATATAGCTGGTTATCTATGATGGTGTATTATGCCCCTGTCTATACTATTTTCTGGGTTTCCTTCTGGTTTTCAAGCAATGTGCCATTACTGTGATAGACAACTACGAATGTGATCTAAGTTTCATCATCTTCTACTTGGAGGACTTTGGAGTACGTAATATTGGGTGCAAGTAGTGTCTCCTAGATTATGGACCTATCACTACAAGGGCTTTTGGTGCCAGCAATCTTCGACAAAATGTTAGCTTTTAAGTTCTGTTCTATAGGGATGTGCTCCACCTTAATGCTGTTGAAACTCTCAATTAGATTTTTTACCTTGACTAGGTACTTTTGTAGTAGGGGTTGTTTGGCCTGGTAATCACCATGGATCTGGGATGTTGCTAGCTATGAATCACTACAAAGGACTACATCCGTAGCTCCCATTTTTTTTGCCATTGTGAAACCCGTAATACGTGCTTCATACTCTGCCTAGTTTTTTGAAGTTGGGAACTAGAACCTTAAAGAGTGTTCCAAAGTAAGACTGACTCCTTTTTCTAATATAACCCTGACACCACTTCTTTTGGGACTCAAGGATCCATCAATGTGGATGGTCTAGGAATTCACTCTAAGATTGACAGAATTCAGTGTAAGCTCCACCAAAAAGTCATATAAACTTAAGTCTTTATGACTTGCTTGGCTCATAAGTGATGCTGAATTTGGATAACTCCACTGATCAAGTGATCATCCTACCGACGAGGTACGACTTGTGCAACACCTAGCATATTGGATGATCCATCTTAACAATCATAGGATGACACTGAAAGTATTGTCGTAATCGTCTAGTAGTGGTTAACAACGCTAAAGCCAATTTCTCAATCTTCTGATATAGGAGTTTGGGGCCTTGTAGGACCTTACTCACAAAATAAACCGGCTTTTGACCTTTATCAGTTTTCCTTATCAAGACTAAACTGATCGCTTTATTAATAATTGAAAGATATACATATAAAGTCTCTCTGGGATCTGATCTTGTCAAGATTAGCGATGTTGCTAGCATCTTCTTCAACTCTTGAGATGCGATCTTGCACTTTGTGGTACACTCAAAGTCTTTCCCCCTTTTTTTGAGTTTTGAAAAAGGGAAAGGATTTTGAACGGCCTTAGCTAGGGAGTGAGTGAAGGCTATAGTTTGTCTTGTCAGTTGTTGCATTTCTTTAATGAATTGTGGACTTCGCATATCAAGAACGGCTTGAAATTCTTCGGGTTGGCTTCAATGCCTTGATTTATCAATAAAAATTACAGAAATTTACCGATCTGTACCCCGAAAGTGCATTTTTCAAGATTCAATCTTATATTATGCTTTCATATTTGGGAGAACATTTCTTCCAAGTCTTTCACATGGTTCCCAATCTCCATTATCTTGACAATCATGTCATTGATATAAACTTCAAACATCTTTCTGATTTGTTCTTCAAAAACTTTATTCATCATTCGCTAGTAAGTTGGGCCTACGTTTTTTTAACCTAAATGGCATAACACGATAACAATAGCTTCCCATCTTGGTTATAAACGCAATCTTTTCTTTGTCATCCGGGTTCATAGGTATTTAGTTGTGTCTGGAATAGGCATCCATAAAAGAGAGAAGTTACAATCCAAATGAATTATCTACTAGCTTATCAATATTGGGGAACGGGTAAGGGTCTTTTGGACATGCTTTATTCAGGTCAGTATAGTCAACGCACATACGCCACTTCCCGTTTGCCTTCTTTACTAGGACCATATTGGATAATGATAACAACGTATTTATTCATTTCATAATCCTTTCACTAGGCTTCTTAAGGTTCAATTTGGCTTAATTAAGTTGATTTTGTCACATTTTATGAAATTAAGCTTAATCAGATCATTGAAGAAATTATTGCTTGAATTATCATTAACTTGGGTGATTGCATTTTTAAGTAAAATGACCATAATTTGAGTTGCAATTATTTGATTAATGTGATTCTGGTCTTGTTGGAAAGTTAAGATAATTTCCTAATAACTATTCACTTGATAGTAAGAGCCACATTGATAGTAATATATTTCATTCATTGTATAATTTTTTCACTTGGCTTTTTTTAGTAAACTAACTATAATTTGAGTTACAAATATCTGATAGATGTGATTTTGGTCTTGTTTTAAAGCTAAGACAAATTTCTACAACTTTCATGAAGGCCTCAAGACCGAGAACACACGTTTGGATAACTCAAATTGGAGTTGAAGCAAAATCTAGAGTTTTGAACTTGACAGCTTGACCTCTATGCACTCATTAGGCTATATCTCGGGCTATAGGAGTTCAACAATTTTGAAATTTTAATAGTGGAAGGTTAAGACCCATATCTATAACTTTCATGAAGAACACAAAAGTTGGATCAGAAGTTTTGAAGGAGATATTGGGCTTGGAAATCAGAAGAGAGAAGCTGAAGTTGAGTCTGACCCATGAGCAGTAATTGGGCCATATCTCGGGCTGTAGGTGGTGCATTTTGATGAAACAAGCAGTATGGAAAGCTAAGATAATTTTCTAGAACTTTCATGAAGACCACTTGGCAAACAAAATGATGCTTGCCATGAGTTCAGAAGTGAAACATTTTAGAGACAAGAATCCACCCATTCTTCATCATCAAACAACTATTTTGACATTTTGTTCTCATCATCCATCATCTCTTTTGGCATTTTGTACTCTTCTAACTCTATAAAAGGAGGCAAGGGTTGATCATTTCGGTGTGTTAACTTAGAGTTTACTTTCATGTTTTTATGTTAATTGTTTCCTTTGTGTAGTTTTCTATTGTTCTTAATTGAAGTTATGTTCATCATCATCTTCTTCTCTCTTTCTTTCTTCTTGATTCATGAGTAACTAATTTTTATTTTGCTTGGGAGAAAGGGTGAAGCTCTTGGTAATAAGTTGATGTTAGATTAATTTCCTTCTTGTGCTTGAATGATATATTTTTATGTGATCTTTATATGTGTTGTATGTTGTTTCTGATCAATTTAGAAACTCTTTTTGTATAATGAAGATCTTCATTCATTGTAGACAAGATGTTGGCATAGTGGATGCTTGAGACCATTTACAAGTATTGGTAGATAATTATTGGAATCATAATATGATTACATATATGACCTTAATTGAACTTTGAATGCTAATGTGAATGCTTATGTCATGAAGCATATCAAATAAGTTTTTGATGATAACAAAGCCAAGAGAAGAAGACCAAGATCAAAAGAAAAGACCAAGATCAAAAGAAAAGTTCAAGATCAAAAGAAAAGATCAAGACCAAGAGAAGAAGACCAAGATCAAAAGAGGTATATTAGATATAGGTCTTAGAACATCAATGTGAAATGCTCTCAAGGTATCTTAATTATATTCAAATGGTTTTTCAAAGATCTCATAAATCAACTTGTTTTCAAAGTTCATATTTTAAAGAAATGTTGATTTCAATCTTGGATTATGGTAAACATTTGCAAATCTTGTTTTGTCCAAGTACCCAAATGATAAAAATGGCCTAGAGACTTATATGGGATTGAAAAATGTGTTCAAAGTGGAAAGTAATCGATTACACACTCTTGGTAATCGATTACCGAAAAATCGAGAGACTTGTAATCGATTACACCAATCCATGTAATTGATTACCATGTTCCCAAAATCCAAGAACACGATAAAAAAGGCCATGTAATCGATTACATCAATATTGTAATCGATTACCAGAAAGTCAGAGGGCGTGTAATCGATTACACAAGTCTTGTAATCGATTACCACAAACCCAGAAAGCCAAGAACACGTTCTAACTGTCATGTAATCGATTACCGAACCCTGTAATCGATTACCAGCAATTCAACAAGCCCAACGGCTATATTATTTGGCTTTTAATGTTGCCCATTAAAGCCCCCAACGGCTCTTTTGTTCCAATAACTTATAAATACTCATCTTGGGGCATCATTTGTGGTTGAACAACACTTGAGAAACATCTATCAATTGCTTTAATCCGAGAATCATCATTAAAATCTCCTTTGCTCTGTTTTTGTATATATTGTTGAGATATTCTTGAAGTGCATTATAGGGCTTCAATTTGTATCATCTACTCTTGTGAGAGTTTTCATTTTATAAACACTTTGATTCTTTGTAAAGGGGGTGAGACATCCTCTAGAGAAAAGAGAGTGAGGTATCTCTTAAAGTTTGTAAAGGGTGAGGTATCCCTTGTTGAAGGTGAGGCATCCTTCAAAGGTTGTAAAGAGGGTGAGTATCCTCTAGTGAAAGGGTGAGGCATCCCTGGTTTGAGGCTCAAGCTCAAGGGTGAGGCATCCCAAGGAGTTGAGTGCTCTTTTGTGTAAAGGTTTTCAAGCACCCGTTCAAGCTTGAAGTTTAGTGAAAAATCTCGAGTGGTTTGCTTGAGAGGATGGACGTAGGTCACAAGTGGATTGGTGATCCGAACCAGGATAAATCTTGTGTTTGTTCCTCTTAACTCTATCTCTTTACTGTGTGCTTTAATTATATACGCTTGAGTTGAGTTTGATATCTTGCTTTGTTTGAATTCTTTCTATCTTGGGTTGTTTATTTATGAGTGAAGTATTCAATCTCATTTATCCATTCACCTCAATCATCCAATAGCTTCAACGAAAATTGTCAATCAAACGTTTTGCGAAAGATTTACGAAAATATTTTACATACTCAATTCACCCCCCTCTTGAGTATTGAGGCCACTTGGTAACAAGTGGTATCAGAGTTAGGCACTTGTGTAAAGAGCTTAGCAGCTTCAAGAGAAAGTGATGGCTTCTTCAAATGGTTTTTATGAAAGTTCTTCTCTTTATAGACCTCCCTTTTTCAATGGGGATGGGTATGCTTATTGGAAAGAAAGAATGAAAATTTTTATTGAAGCTATTGACTTGGATGTGTGGGATGCTGTTGAAAATGGTCCCTTTGTACCCACACAAGTTGTAAATGGTGTAAGAATTAATACACCAAGAAGTGAATGGACGGTTGATGATAAAAAGAAGGTCCAATATAATTTGAGAGCCAAAAACATCATTACCACTACTTTGGGGTATGATGAGTTTTTAGAGTCTCAAATTGTAAATCTGCCAAGAAATGTGGGACACCTTACAAGTAACTCATGAGGGTACTAGTGAAGTGAAAAGATCAAGGATAAATACTCTCACTCATGAGTATGAACTTTTTAGAATGAACCAAGGTGAAAGCATTCAAGAAATGCAAAAACGTTTCACACATATCATAAATCATCTTGCTTCATTGGGAAAGACTTTTCCTAATGAAGATCTTATTAACAAAGTGTTGAGATGTTTGAGCAGGGATTGGCAACCTAAAGTGACGGCTATTTCAGAATCAAGAAAACTAGCAACTATGACCTTAGCCACTCTCTTTGGAAAGCTCCAAGAACATGAATTGGAACTAAATCGATTAAGTCAAAATGAGGAGCAAGATAAGAAGAAAAATGGGATTGCTCTCAAGGCCACCTCCTCAACAATTTATAATGAGGATGAAGATGATGAAGACGGTATTGATAATCTTGAGATGAATGAAGAAAACTTCAGCCTCCTTGTTAAGAGATTTGGAAGATTTCTCAAAAAGAATGGAGCTCAAAGAAGACCTCCTTTTCCCTCAAAGAATGCCTATCACAAAGGGGAAGGAACTTCAACCACTCCTAAATGCTATGAATGTAGAGAATTGGGTCACATGAAGATGGAGTGCCCAATCTATCAAAGGAAAGTGGAGAAGTATGAAAAGAGGTACTCAAAAGAAAAGAAAGAAAGAATAGCCTATATAGCTTGGGATGATAATGACATGGATTCAACCGATAGTTCGGACAATGAGGAAGCCAATCTATGTTTCATGGCCAGAGGAGAAGAGGAAGATGAAGATGACATGGAGGTAACATCCTCAAATTTTGAATCAAATTCTTCTTCTTCATATGATGAATTGCAAGATGCATTTGAAGAATTGCATAATGAATCTATGAGACTTGCAAAACTCGTTTCATCATCCAAGAAAACAATTTCCTCTTTTGAAAACAAAATCTCTATCTTAAACAAGGAAATTGAGGAACTTAAAATTGAAAATGAAACTCTTGGACTCATTGATGCAAATTCCTCATGCATGACATGTTCTTTACTTGATAATGCATCTACATCCATTTCTTGCTCATCATGTAAAACTTTTGAAAAGGAAATTGAAGATTTGAAAAATACTCTTTCAAAATTTACCCTTGGAAGAGATAATTTGAACATATTGCTTGGGAATAAAAAATGTGTGTTTCAAAAGGTTGGTTTAGGGTACAATCCCAAAAATCAACAAAAACTTTACAAGAATTTCTTTGTTCCCTCGAGTTCATCAACAAGTCCTTTTATAAAATGTTTTCATTGTGGCAAGAAAGGACATAGTGCATCAACTTGTAATGTAAGGAAGAATATCAATAACAAGATTGGAACTAAAATGGTTTGGATCCCTAAGGGCACCTTGCCTAACACTAACACACAAGGACCCAAGAGAATCTGGGTACCAAAGGTCAAAAATTGAAGTGTGTTGTAGGTATGCTTGAAGGCCAAAGAATGGACTTTGGAATCTCAATAGTGGCTGAAGCAAGCACAAGATCAGAAATTACTCCAAGTTCTCTTCCTTGTCTCCAAGAAGCTTGGACTTGCAATCTTTGGATAAGTGGAGATCTATTCTATGCCTTAACTTGTTTTAAAATTGTATTTCTCTAAGCTTTATATCTTGAAAATATCTTTATATGCTATAATATGCTTGATAAGTTCATTTCTTGTTTGAAATAGCATATTTGATATAAAACATCTTTGAACTTGGCATATTGGATCAATCATGCATCTAAACTCTTGTAACACAATTTTGATGCATAATTTTCTGCATAATGTGTCATATGCTGTATAATATGTGATTTTCTGCAAAATGATGCATAACTTGTCACTTGTATGGCACAATGTCACAATCTTCCGCATAATCTCATTTCTGCTGCATAAAATGCACCTTTTCTGCACAATGCATGATCTTAAATGTATAATCTGTTTCTTTTGCTGCATAATGTGCTATTGTGATGCATAACATACTACCTTGCTGTATAATCATGACATTTTTGCTGCATATCATGATGGTTCTTGATCATATTTGAAACCAATACTGACTTGAGCGTTGGAGATTCCCCTTAAGTTATTTTGCAGGTACTACATCATGACAAAAACCCTCAAAAAGCTCAAAAACTTCACCAATCCATCAAAAGGGTGTAATTCTTGGTAAAAGTAGCATTTTCGCATGATCATATGCTTTAGATCACAATCCATCTGGATTATATGCCTACATGATGTTTGAAATTGTTTTGGAATGCTTTGGAACAAATTTGAAAGGTTTAAAATTGATCTTTTTCTGTTTAAAATGCAAAATATGAGTTTTAGTGAATTGGTAATCGATTACAACACCTTTGTAATCGATTACAAAACTCTAAGCGTTCCAAGCCAAGTCGAAAGCGGTAAATGATTACACCTCCAATGTAATCGATTACAACAATTCCAGAAGGCATGTAATCAATTACATCACATACGTAATCGATTACCAGGAATCCAGAACATGCGTAATCGATTACACAGATATTGTAATCGATTACATAGGGTTTTAAAAGGCAAAAATTCATGGGTTATACCTTTTTATCTGCCATCAAGCCTTTTCATGATGCTTTCCTTATGCTTAATCTTTATCTAACCCCATTTGCTCTTGTATATGACTCTGAATTCTATTGGCATAATTGATAATTATTATCTACGATTTCTTTTTCATATGCATTTGTTATTGACATCACAAATTGTTATGCTAAACCATTCATACTCTGATATTGATCCTGCTGGGCTGAAATGTTTATACAATGCTGAATGCTTATGTTGTTTTTGATAATGCCAACGGGGGAGAGATTAGTGAAATATGTTGCATGTGTATGGGGGAGCTTTGCACCTTTATGTGAAAATCATTTATCCTATCTTATGCATACATTACGGGGGAGAATTGCGCTTAAATCTCTGATGAATAATATGCAAATATTTCTCTATTTTCAATGTTTATTTTGTCATCATCAAAAAGGGGGAGAATGTGAATGCTTATGTCATGAAGCATATCAAATAAGTTTTTGATGATAATAAAGCCAAGAGAAGAAGACCAAGATCAAAAGAAAAGACCAAGATCAAAAGAAAAGTTCAAGATCAAAAGAAAAGATCAAGACCAAGAGAAGAAGACCAAGATCAAAAGAGGTATATTAGATATAGGTCTTAGAACATCATTGTGAAATGCTCTCAAGGTATCTCAATTATATTCAAATGGTTTTTCAAAGATCTCATAAATTAACTTGTTTTCAAAGTTCATATTTTAAAGAAATGTTGATTTCAATCTTGGATTATGGTAAACATTTGCAAATCTTGTTTTGTCCAAGTACCCAAATGATAAAAATGGCCTAGAAACTTATATGGGATTGAAAAATGTGTTCAAAGTGGAAAGTAATCGATTACACACTCTTGGTAATCGATTACCAGCAAGTCAGAGGACTTGTAATCGATTACAGCATCCATGTAATCGATTACCTTGTTCCCAGAAATCCAAGAACACGATAAAAAAGGCCATGTAATCGATTACATCAATATTGTAATCGATTACCAAAAAGTCAGAAGGCGTGTAATCGATTACACAAGTCTTGTAATCGATTACCACAAACCTGTAAAAGCCAAGAACACGTTCTAACTTGTCATGTAATCGATTACGTAACCCATGTAATCGATTACCGGCAAGATTCTTTGTAGACAAGCCCAACGGCTATATTATTTGGCTTTTAATATTGCCCATTAAAGCCTCCAACGGCTCTTTTGTTCCAATAACTTATAAATACTCATCTTGGGGCATCATTTGTGGTTGAACAACACTTGAGAAACATCTATCAATTGCTTTAATCCGAGAATCATCATTAAAATCTCCTTTGCTCTGTTTTTGTATATATTGTTGAGATATTCTTGAAGAGCATTATAGGGCTTCAATTTGTATCATCTACTCTTGTGAGAGTTTTCATTTTTTATAAACACTTTGATTCTTTGTAAAGGGGGTGAGACATCCCTCTAGAGAAAAGAGAGTGAGGTATCTCTCAAAGTTTGTAAAGGGTGAGGTATCCCTTGTTGAAGGTGAGGCATCCTTCAAAGGTTGTAAAGAGGGTGAGGTATCCTCTAGTGAAAAGGGTGAGGCATCCCTGGTTTGAGGCTCAAGCTCAAGGGTAAGGCATCCCAAGGAGTTGAGTGCTCTTTTGTGTAAAGGTTTTCAAGCACCCGTTCAAGCTTGAAGTTTAGTGGAAAATCTCGAGTGGTTTGCTTGAGGACTGGACGTAGGTCACAAGTGGATTGGTGGCTGAACCAGGATAAATCTTGTGTTTGTTCCTCTTAACTCTATCTCTTTACTTTGTGCTTTAATTATATACGCTTGAGTTGAGTTTGATATCTTGCTTTGCTTGAATTCTTTCTATCTTGGGTTGTTTATTTATGAGTGAAGTATTCAATCTCATTTATCCATTCACCTCAATCATCCAATAGCTTCAACGAAAATTGTCAATCAAACGTTTTGCGAAAGATTTACGAAAATATTTTACATACTCAATTCACCCCCCTCTTGAGTATTGAGGCCACTTGGTAACAGCTAAATCTTCCGATTGGAACCTTCATTACGTATGATTTCAATTGAGTTATTAAAAAAAATAATTTTGTCTTTAATTTATTACCAAGAGTGGATCTCCTAACCCAAGTAAATCCTTTTCATCTGTAAACAACTTTTATCACCTTTAGTATTGTGACAAATCTTCTTCTTACCTCAAATAATTTTTCTTCATCAATTCACTGTAGATCGACATCGGACTCCCGAGAATTTACTACTTGAAACAACCTGCACTTGAGTTTGAAACTTTTAATTATCCCATCATGTTTTTGGCGCTGTTGCCGGAGACTTAATTTGAAGTTCTAATTTATTGAGGTTCTCTTTCTGTAAGTAAGCTTTACTATCAGGTATATTCTTTATCTACTCTTTTAATTTTTTTTGCTAATTTACTAATTTACTAACTAACTTACTAATTAACTTACTAACTTACTAACTTCCTAACTTTTATATTTATGTCATTCATTTATGCTTTTTAACTTCCTAACTTTTATATTTATGTCATTTATTTTTGTTTTTTAAATTTTTTATTTATTTACGTCATTTATTTACTTTTTTTAATTTTTTTATTTAGTTTCATTTTTTTATTTTTTTTTATTTATTTACGTTTCTGCTTTTATTTTTTTTTATTTATGCTTTATGCTTACTAACTTTCTAACTTTATATTTATGTCATTTATTTACGCTATCTAACCTTTTAATTAAGTTATTTATTTACGCTATCTAATGTATTTACTTATGTCATTTATTTTTATTTTCTGACTTACTAACTTGTACATTATTATTTTTTTAAGTCATTTATTTTTGCTTAATATTTAACGTCTGGTTTATACCGCCTACTTGTACATTTTTTTTTATTTTACGTCACTTATTTATGCTTAACTAGTATCGTAATTCAAATTCTGGTCGTTTGGTTAAAATTAATTCTGGTACTTTATATATTGATTTGTTTGAATCATAATCACACACAATTGACACAATGGCTAAAATTGAAGGTGTACATGTTGAACATAAAAATCAAACACAACGAGTTGAAAATGAAAGTGTACATGATGAACAGGAAAATCAACCATTGTGAACTATGCGTGCATATTTACAACCACTTCGAAATTTTAGTCCATCATGTTTTATCTTATCGCTTATTGCTAATAATTTTATATTTAAGCTGGGTATGATTTCTTTACTTCTTAATTTCCATAATTTAGAATCTGAAAGCCCATATTTACATCTAAAAGAATTTAAGGAAGTCTGTATTACTTTCGATTATCAAAATTGCACTGAAGAGATTGTTAAGCTTAAATTATTTCATTTTTCTTTGAAAGATAAAGCAAAAACTTAGCTTAACGCTTTGAAACCAAAACCAATTAGCACATGACAAGAAATGTAAGGTAAATTTTTAAAGAAATTTTTTCCAACATATAAAACCAATGCTATGAAAAGACAAATCCAAAATTTTTCCCAAAATTCAAATGAAGCGTATTTTCAAAGTTAGGAATGTTTTAAAGATTTGCTAAATTTTTGCCCACACATGGTTTTAAAAAATGACGCACTATAAGTTTCTTTTATGAAGGTTTAACACCTGAAACCAAACAATTTGTGGAAACAATGTGCAATGACGAATTTCTTGATAAAGAACCTGAAGATGCTTTAGATTATTTAAACCTTTTAGCTGAAAATTCTCAATCTTGGCATGGTACTAATCCTTCTAAAAATTTAATTAGATATAACCTTTCAAATGCTGGTAAAGGAAAATATCATCTTAGTCAAGAAGATCTAAATGCTAGGTACGCTAGTTTGGCTAGAAAGGTTGAATCCATGGAATTAGGGAAACTAAAAGAAGTCAAATCTGTGCAAAATGAAGAAATTTGTGGCATTTGTAATGAAGTAGGACACTCAACAAATGAATGTCCTAATATTCATGTTTTTAAAGAAGTTATGTATGAGCAAGTAAATGCAATGAACGATTTTAAAAAGCCATTCACATTTTCTTTTTCAAATTCTTACATCCAGGATGAAGAAATCACCCGAACTTCAGTTGGAGGAATAGTAATCAAGCATAATTTATGCAACCACCTCCTCCTCAAGAACAACAGGATTCTCAAAATTCTCAAGAATATGTACCTTATGTCCCACCATATAGGAAAAACCTTAAAGAAACATTGAATGCATTAATAGAAAAGCAAGAGGCCATCAATAAACAAAACACTCAAATTATGATTGACATAAAAGACACTTTTTCCAAACTTACTTCTGCACTCACCATTCACGAGAAAAGGAAATTTCCTTCTCAAGCTCAACCGAATCCCAAAGGTCAATATAGTCTAAATGAGGGTAGTTCAGAAAACTAACAAATAAATCAAGTCAATTCTGTGATAACATTTAGGAGTGAAAAAGTTATTGAAAAAGAAATTTTTGAACCTTGTGAGAAAAATAGTGAATCAATTCCCCAAGATAAGGAGGAGGTTGATAAGCTATATGACCAAAATGAGACCAAACTCTCGTCTTCTCCACCCCCATTTCCTCAAGCATTAAGCAAACCAAGGAAATTGAATCACTAAACTGAAATTTTTGAAATTTTTAAACAAGTAAAGGTCAATATTCCGTTGTTAGATGCTATCAAACAGGTTCCTTCTTATGCCAAATTTTTGAAGGACTTATGCATTGTTTAAAGAAAATTAAATGTGAAAAAGAATGCATGCCTTTTTGACCGAACAAGTAAGTTTCAATATTCAAAGCAATAATGTTTTGAAACATAATGACCCTGGTTATCCTACGGTTTCATGTATTATTGGAGAACATAAAATTGAACAAACTTTACTTGATCTTAGTACTAGTGTTAATTTGCTTCCATATTCAGCTTATCAACAACTCAATCTGGATGAACTAACTTCTGTTACTCTTCTACTAGCTGATAGATCAATTAAAATCTCAAAAGGAATAGTGAAAGATGTGTTAGTACAAGTTGATAAATTCATTTATCCTGTGAATTTTATTGTCTTGGAAACTGAACCTATGATTAATAGTTCTAAGTCAATTCCTGTTATTTTAGGTTTTCTATTTTTAGCAACATCTAATACTTTGATAAATTGCAGAAATGGAGTGATGAAGCTAACATTTGGAAACATGATACTTGAGCTTAATGTTTTCAACATATGCAAGCAACCACATGAAGTCAATGATGAAAATGAGGAAGTTGATGGGATTGCGACCATTGTAGATGATCATCTTCTGACCCATTAGAAGTTTGTTTAATTAATTCATTTGATTCAGGTACGCAAGTAGATGGTGATATTTCTAAAATATGCTCTTTGCTTGATTGTACACAGGCAATGGAATACAAGGGATGAAAATCGAGATTGAAGAGCTATAACCCATAAATGATGATATTCATGAAGAAGTACCCACCCTGGAACCAATGCCATTACTTGCTAGGTTAAAGTACACATTTTTAGGAGAAGAACAAAGCTTTCTAGTAGTAATTTCATCAATCCTTACTGAAGAACAAGAAGGAATCGTGTTAGGTTATGTGATATCTTGTGAAGGAATTAAAGTTAATAAGGTCAAAGTTGAATAAATTGCTCATTTGCCTTCCCCAAAAAACAGTCAGTGAAGTTCGTTCCTTTTTAGGACATGCAGGATTCTATCGAAGATTTATTAAGGACTGTAGTGCCATATCTATACCATTATGCAATCTTATGATAAAAGATGTACCATTTGATTGGAATTAAGAATGCCAAAAATCTTTTGAAAAATTAATTGGTCTTCTGACATCAGCTCCTGTCATGCAATCCCCTGACTAGTATTTGTCTTTTGAATTAATGTATGATGTAAGTGATTTTCCTATTAGTGTTGTTTTAGGCCAAAGAAAGGAAGATATTTAATGTCTAAGCAGGATGCCAAATCTAGGTTGATATGGTTGCTTCAAGAATTCAACATCACAATAAAAGATAAGAAAGAAGCCAAAAATGTTGTTGCAGATAATTTGTCCAAACTTACAACATGCTCACCTTTTGATAGCACACTTATCAATGATTGTTTTCCTGATGAGTTTTTATTTTCTGTCAATTCTATGCCTTGGTTTGCTAATATAGTCAATTTTCTTGTAACAGGAAAGATGCCGCCTCAGTGGTCACATCAAGATAGAAAAAAGTTTAACTAAGGTGAAAAATTTTTATTGGGATGACCCATATTTGTTCAAATATTGTCTTGATCAAATCTTTTGGAGATGTGTACCCGACAATGAGGTAGGTAGTGTTATTAAATTTTGTCACTCAAAAACATGTGGAGGTCATTTTTCTTCAAAGAAAATAGCTGCGAAAATCTTGTAGTGTAGATTTTATTGGCCCACTTTATTTAAGGACAATTATACCTTTTGCAAAAGTTACAAAAATAATTAGAAATTAGGTTCCATTTCTAAAAGAAATATGATGCCTCTGAACCCTATCCTTGTCATTAAAATTTTTGATTGTTGGGGAATTGATTTCATTGGTCCATTTCCATCCTTATTTGGATTTGTGTATATTTTGGTTGCAGTTGATTATGTCTCAAAATAGATTGAGGTAATTCCATGTCGACAAAATAATCATAAAACTTTTCTCAAATTTTTAAAAGAAAATGTCTTAAGTTGATTTGGAATCCCTCGAGCTATCTTCAGTGATGGGGGAACACATTTTTACAATAAACCATTTGAATCTTTAATGAAGAAATATGGTATTACCCTTAAAGTTGCCACCCCTTATCACCCTCAAACAAGTGGACAAGTAGAATTAGGAAATAGGAAAATTAAACAAATTTTGGAAAAAATGGTTAACCCAAATCGTAAAGATTGGTCTTTAAGACTAAATGATGTACTTTGGGCTTACCGTACTGCTTTTAAAACATCTTTAAGTATGTCACCCTATCGGTTAGTCTATTAAAAACCTTGTCACTTGCCTGTAGAACTGGAGCATAAAGCATTTTGAGAAATGATGCATATGAAAACTCAAAAATTTATAAAGAAAGAACAAAAGCTTTTCATGACAAATCTATTTTGAGAAAATTTTTTGAAATAGGTCAAAAAGTTCTGCTTTGTAATTCTCGTCTTCACCTATTCCCTGAAAAATTAAGATCTAGGTGAATTGACCCTTTTATTGTCAAATACGTATATCCTTATGAGGCCATAGATATTGAGAATCATAGGGATGGTAATGTGTTTAAGGTCAATAGACAAAGACTTAAACCATTTTCTAGAAAATCAAGCTGCTGAGGTAGAATTCATTTCCCTTTCTGATCCTTGTTATAAGAAAAATTTACTCTAATTTTGTGGCTTTATTTTGTTTTGCAGTTCCTTGTGTTCCCGGTTAAATGGCAAATGACGGTACTCCATAACTCTCAAGTCGGTTTAATTTTTTCAGTTTCCCAAAATAACTGATTCCTTCTCCTTTAAAATGGATATCATTCTCTGAAACTTGAGAAAACATTTTCCTTCTCTTTCTCAAAATACTCTAACCAAAATTTACCAAGCTAGATGTGAAAGATTGAGATTGTTAATGCACAAGGGTATGCCGGAAGATGTACATTCAATAATCGAAGCAAAGATCCGACTAGCAAGTGAGTCTTCAATTTCATTTGACCCATACGTGCCAAGTCTTGGTAGAAGTTCATATTCTAAAAAGAGAAGAGCAAAAAGATTACAAGTTTGTCACAAATGTGCACGATGGAATTGTAACAAGCGATGTCATTCTTTGGGGATGGTTTCCGCAAACAGAGAAGATAAAATTTTTTTCATTAAGAATGGACTGAGTAAGGAGTCATTAGATGATATCTTATTGACTCTTGATATGCATTCTTGTGGTTTTGTACATCGTGAACTTCTTAACTTGTGGAATCTCTTCAAGGAGGAACAAAAGCATTACAGTCTTGGGAATTTGACTCTAAAAGACACTGTTTGCCAATTTATAAGAAAATTGGATGGGAAGCTTATCCTCGACTCATAGAAGGTGTTTAAGTTGTTTCTGGACGTGAAACCAGAGGCAGATGTGAGCCACATCCACAACAACATCTACATATTTTCTTCTTCTTCTTTTTCAACTTCTTAAAAAGAAAAAAAAAGAAAAAAAGTATGTATACATCTTGGATTTGGCTTTGGTAACATAAAACATGAATGGAAAAATGCATGCATCCTGATCTAGCCTTCTTAATTGAAAAACAAAGTAGGTAGATTGTATCCCATGTGTGAGGCAGCTAGTCGCATTATGGCCACTTGTTCCTTTTGGGAGCCCTATATTGCGCTGGTCTTGAATGAGTCTAATACTGGTCAACAATGCTTTGGCACAAAGCCGAAAGAGCAGACTACCTCCATCCCAATCTCAAGTGGGTATACACTCACCTTTCAACAGGTTTCTAAAAACAAAGGGCGAAACTACGATTGTACTTGGTCTTTAATTAGATTAAGAGCCCTAGGCAGATGACCTGTCCTGTCATGAGACCTTCACACGCCAGTATGTAAATAAGATTCATGTGCCATGCACTACAGAGAGCCGCGTGCTACATTCCTAGTTCTTTGAACCAAGGCTTTGTAGTGCTGATGGACAGAAAAAAGCATCTCATCTTTACAGTGAACGAAAACTATTAACTGAGTTATATACTTACTTTAATTAGTAGGCCTCTATAGCGAGTTCTGACTGGCTGCGGTCAGGTACCATCTTCTTAGAATACAGGTCTTTATTTATGTTTGCAGGAAGATAGAGGGTTGTTATTCTGTAAGCAGGACGGAGAGGATTCAAAGGTTCTTGTTGTCGGTTTGGCAATCCTTATGGAGTTCTTATGTTGCACAGGTGACACACAACTCAAAGACATGCCACTACTGCACTTATGATGCGCAATATAAAGATACACCATGAAAACTGTACATACAGGTATGTCCTCTTTTGTTATTATATTTCTTTTATCTTTGTATAATTTTGTTGTATTTTGATTTTTGGACAGACGATCCTTTGAACAGGGTCCTTCAGGGGTTTCTAGACTTCTTTACCATGATGGTTTTCTTGAAGTAAAAAAAAAAACAAAATAAATAAAAAATAAAAAAAACACACACAAAAAAAAATTATATGTTTCTTAATTTTAAACTTTTATGACAACAGCCAACCTACCCTTATAGGTGTTATCATTACTTTTTCTATTCTTTTCCTTATTTAAACACTTCATTTTCTTCACTTTCCTCTAACTCATAACCATTCAAAGGGAGGAAGAGTATAGAAATGGGATCTTCTGCTCGTAACCTTAAAAATGTCTGTGTTTTTTGTGGGTCAAGTTATGGGAATGGTTTAGAGTTTGTAAATGCAACAAACGCTCTTGGTCGACCACTTACTGCGAGAAATATTCATGTTGTATATAAGGGAGGTTGCCATGGGTTAATGGAGGCTGTATCACTTACTGCTTTTATAGGAGGCAGTTAGGTTTTAGGTGTCATTCATGGACCTTTAACTCAAAAGAACATCATTAGAAAGACAATTAGGGAGGAAATTAAGGTATCATCTATGCATGGATGAATGAAAACAATGTTTGACAACTCTGATGCATTCATTGTCTTACCAGGTGGTTTGGTACTTTAGAAGAAATTTTTCAAATTGTCTCTTGGGCCCAACTGAACATCCACTATAAACCCATTGGTTTGTTGAATGTTAATAATTTCTTTGATCTTTTGTTATTTTTTCTTGACAAAGTTGTGGAACAGAAATTTATCACACCTTCGGTAAGACAACTTCTTATCTCTGCCTCCACTATTAATGAGCTTATTGATACATTAGAAGCTTTTGTTTATGAACCTGATAAAGTAATAGCTCAGATAGATTGGTCAGCAGGAAGTAGTGAGGGAAACAACATGCAAAGAAAGCCATATCTGACACTTTATCTTTAATTTTCCTTTACCTTTGATTTTATTTATCGTACTTTGTTTCTGTTTAAATTTGTGTCAAATTTCTCTAACAGGTACTATCTTGTATTCTTTACTTATCTATATTTTAACATTGCGGACAATGTTGTGATCTGGTTAGGGGGAAGGATAGTTTAAAAAAAAGTTGAGAAGTATGATATGATTGTCATGAACTTACTAAACCAATGAATAATGGAAGAGTAAGGAGTAAATTTTACTCTTGAGATGCATTTAAATTGGGAAGTATGTTTAGTGAGATGACTGTCAGAAACCTACAACAAAACCAATTAAGACAGAGTAAAGAGTAAATTTTACCTTAGAGATAATTTTACTCTTGAGACACATCTTAGTTAAGGAAATAATTATTTTAGAAGTAGCAAAAAGCATATCTTGGGTCATAGCATAAATTTTCTTCTTTATTAAAAATCACATGCTTGGATATGAATGTTGAATTGATGGATTGAGAATGATAGAAATATGCCTTGTGAGATTTTGAGCCTATTGATGAATGTATTGAACATTTGTACCATTCTCTTCTTTCTTATGTAATTTTCACTAATGAAATTGTTACTCTAGAACTTGCTTTGATTCTTTTTGAGGCTATATTTTCACATGCATGTATGAATATGATTGAGGCATTTTGAAATAGCTACTTTGACCAAATAACCATCCTTGTATATTTTCCCTTGTGTAACCCCTTTGAGCTTATTTGACCATTCCTTGTTTCTAGCTCATTATGTGCCTTGAATGAAAAACTATGTTCTTACCTAACCTTAGGGAATAAGAGAGAATTGGTTTTGTTAATGGATGAGTTCTTGAATAAGTGTGGGGGTGTGTGTGCAAAATGATTGGTGAAAAAGGAAAGAGTGGCTAATTAAAAAAATGTGTGTGTATATTTATAAAAAAAAAACAAATGTGTAAAGAAGGGCTAACAAGGCAAAAAGGGAAGGGAAAAGAATATGTAAAGGGAATTTGTATTAAGTGAAGTTGGGATGAACTTTCATGCTTGTTAATTGAACTCAGCTCTCACACTTTTTTATTCTCTTTGGTATTTAACTTGTCATATCCATAATATCCTTTCCTTTACCTTAACCCCATTACAACCTTGAATACAGTCCTCATGATTTATGTGTGCATGTGTTTTGAGTAGTGAAGAAGTAGAAGATAAGCAAGCTTATGGTAGCGCACTTTTTCATGGATTGAATTAAGTGAAATATCTACCATTTTAAACACTTGAGTGATTGAGAGTGACTCCTGTGAGGATCTTTCATTCTTGATTTGTTCTTTTTAACTGAAGTTTCCTTGCTTGATGGTTTGAGATATGAAGAAATATTACCTCATTAATGCTTTGATCCCTTGAATGACTGGTTGTTTTTCTTGTTTCATTAAATCTTGTAGAGGTTTAAGCTTTTGAGTCAGTGTCGTTTTTCTTTGTTCCCTAGTTTTTCTTATATGTTTTACCCGGGAGTGCAAAAGTTTAGTATTGAGAAATTTCTTGACAATGTATTTTATTCATTTTATAATCCTCTCACTATGCTTCTTAAGGTTCAATTTGGCTTAATTAAGTTAATTTTGTCATATTTTATGAAAATAAGCTTAATTGGATCATTGAAGAAATTATTGCTTGAATTATCATTAACTTAGGTGATTGCATTCTTAAGTAAAGTGATCACAATTTTAGTTATAATTATCTTATTAATATGATTCTAGTCTTGTTGGAAAGTTAAAATAATTCCCTAAAAACTATTCACTTGATAGCAAAAGGCACATTGATAGCAATATATTTCATTCATTGTATAATCTTCTAACTTGGCTTTTTTAGTAAATTAGCTATAATTTGAGTTATAAATATCCGATGGATGTGATTTTGGTCTTGTTTTAAATCTAAGACAAATTTCTACAACTTTCATGAAGGTCTCAAGACCTAGAACACACGTTTGGATAACTCAAATTGGAGTTGAAGCAAAATCTAGAGTTTTGAACCTGACAACTTGACCTCTATGCACTCATTAGGCTATATCTCAGGCTATAAGATTTTAACAATTTGAAATTTTGATAGTGGAAGGTTAAAACCCATATCTACAACTTTTATGAAGAACACAAAAGTTGGATCAGAAGTTTTGAAGGAGATATTGGGTTTGGAATTCAGAACAGAGGAGTTAAAGTTGGGCTTGACTCATGAGCAGTAATTGGGCCATATCTCAGGCTGTAGGTAGTGGATTTGGATGAAACCAGCGGTTATGGAAAGCTACGACAATTTCCTATAACTTTCATGAAGACCACTTGGCAAAAAAATGACGCATGCCATAAGTTCAAAAGTGAAACATTTCGGAGACAAGAATCCACCCATTCATCATCATCAAACAACTATTTTGGCATTTTGTTCTCATCATCCATCATCTCTTTTGGCATTTTGTATTCTTCTAACTCTATAAAAGGAGGCAAGGGCTGATCATTTTGGTGTGTTAGCTTAGAGTTTACTTTCATGTTTATATGTTAATTGTTTCCTTTGTGTAGTTTTCTATTGTTCTTAATTGAAGTTATGTTCATCATCATCTTCTTCTTCTCTCTTTCTTTCTTCTTCATTCATGAGTAACTAATTTTCATTTTGCTTGGGTAAAAGGGTGAAGCTCTTGGTAATAAGTTGATGTTAGATTAATTTCCTTCTTGTGCTTGAATGATATATTTTTATGTGATCTTTATATGTGTTGTATGTTATTTCTGATTAATTTCAAAACTCTTTTTGTATAATGAAGATCTTGATTCATTGTAGACAAGACGTTGGCACAGTGGATGCTTGAGACCATTTACAAGTATTAGTAGATAATTATTGAAACCATAATATGATTACATATATGATCTTAATTGAACTTTGAATGCTAAATCTTTCGATTAGAACCTTCATGATGTATGATTTCAATTGAGTTATTAAAAGAAATAATATTGTCTTTAATTTATTACCAAGACTGGATCTCTTAAAGCAAATCATTTTTATCTATGAACAACTTTTATCACCTTTAGTATTGTGACAAATCTTCTCCTTACCTCAAATAATTTTTCTTTATCAATTCCCTGTGGATCGACCTCGGACTCCCGAGAATTTACTGCTTGAAACAACCTGCACTTGGGTTTGAAACTTTTAATTATCCCATCAGATAACCAAGTGGTATAAGAAGCTTCTCTGATGAACTTGACATCCAAAAGCTCTTTTGCCTGCTTCTGTATTACCTCTTGTCTCTCTGATCTGACTTTCCGTTTTCTTTGTGCTACCAACTTTGCATCTTTTTATAGAAAGTCATTGATAAATAAACTCAGGGTTCAACCTTAGCATATTGCCAGACGTCTATATGAAGAGATCCTTGTTCTCTCAAGAAATTAGATTAGATGGGATCTTTCATCTTGACTAAACTGTCCTCAAATCCTGGTCACCCGGTCTGGCTTAATGTCAAGTTAAAGGGGTTAAAGTTCTCCTTAAGGTTAGGGACGTGTATCATGAATCTCCTCACACACATTCAGTTCAGTCAATAGGACGTTGATGGGGTCTGTAGTGATCGACGTTGAATTTTCACACTGGTCTATTGTTTGCGGTTTCTTTGCAATCTTCAGGCTCTCAATGTAGGATTTCTGAACCATTGCCTGGTCTCCTTAAAAAATGATGACCTTGTCATCCTGGTCGAAGAACTTCATAGCCAAATGGGGTATGGAGATCACAACCCCAAAAACATTTAGTGAGGGGCGACCCAAGATAGCGTTATAAGCAAAAAGGCAATCCATAACAAGAAATTTGACCCTAAGTGTTTTAAACAAAGGATCCTTCTCCAAAGTCAAATGGGTTTCAATGTATCCTACTAGGGTGATCTTGTCTCCTATGAATATGATCAACTTGCCGGTGTACGAGATCAAGTCATTCCTTGAGAGTTTGAGCTTTTTGAAGAGATCTAGGAACATAATATTTGCCTTGCTTCTTTGGTCAACAAATATACGCCAGACTTTGGTGTTGGTTATTATCCTAGAAATTATTGTGGATTTTTTGCAAGTGTACGGATCGTACAAGTAGTAAATAAAGATCGTTCCCATGAAGATCGATTGATTAAAAACTCTTGCGATGACTTTAATTATTTAAGCGAGTAAAATTGATAGTAAAAGCTCAATTAAAATTAAGATGAAAAGCAAAACAATAAAGTAAACAAATAAAACTAGAAAAGAAGAGGTTCAACAAATATTTAAATGCTTAGGATTAGGAATTCACTACACTAACCCCAACGATAAATTGTAATTCTATCTTTGCTAATGTTGAATTATGTTCTTGAAGGCGATTTGTCCTAAATTATTTAAAGCTCAATTTCTTGGCACTAAAAACATGCTAAAACTTCATCAATCTCATTCTCATGGCAATTAATCTAAGTTTCAACCCATTAAGTTTTATGACAATCATTTATACCTCGAAGGATTTAAGTCTATGTCTAAGTCTCGATTCCTAAGTTCAATTATTGGATTATCAAGCAATTAGATTTCATCTTTCGA
Source organism: Ormosia emarginata (assembly GCA_029884605.1). Classification (NCBI taxonomy): domain Eukaryota; kingdom Viridiplantae; phylum Streptophyta; class Magnoliopsida; order Fabales; family Fabaceae; genus Ormosia; species Ormosia emarginata. The sequence continues at coordinate 855,806 of JAQQTP010000015.1, read as the reverse complement.
TCCTTCACCTAAAGCCTAAGATCATGTAAATATGGCACGCAATATACCACAAGCATTAAGCATATCAAAAATGAATTAAGAACAATAATTTCATATTAACAAAGAATTAAATTAACAATTCATCATAGAGAAATGGAGAGTTTCATCTTAATCCTAGAAAAAAGGGTTTAGCCGCCCATGGCAATTGTAGCACAAACAAGAACAACAGTTAAAGAAACAACCATGATTCTAAAATAAAAAGAGAAGATGGAGAAGACGAAGATGGAGATGTCTTCAATGGTTGAACTTCAATGGCTCTTGCTCTTACCTTCAAAACTTAGCCTCCAATCCTTAATTGAGAGAAAAATATTACTCTTTTGCTGCTCTCGAAGTCTGCCATAGCCAAAAAGTGTTTTAGGTTTGAGGATTTGCTTCTATTTATAATGTTTGGTGTGAAAAATTGCTGTTTTTAGGCTCAAGAGACCTCACACGACCGTGTCTAAGCTTGACACGATCGTGTGAGCATGAAAATAGTGTAACTTGCAGCGTAAGAAGGGACATAGTTGTGTGAAACTTCATTGAAGTTAGACAAGGTCGTGTGAGATTGTCAGAAGCATTTTTTGAGTTAGACACGACAGTCTCTAATTCCTGAATCAATTAGAGGTTGGATTTTGGATAAGTGGTCTTCATAAAAGTTGAAGGATTTTGTCTCAACTTTCCAATGCCATTAAAATCACCTCATTTCTACCTCCGTAGCTCAAGTTATGCTTATTTTATCCACAAAGGTCAAAAACTCTGCGAATCTTAGCCATATAAATTCCGAACTCAACGCCATTACAATGAATCCATCCAAAGCTTCATAGAGCCATGTCAAAAAACCTTTTTTAAACCTAAAAACATAGAGAAAGACCAATTACGAGATACCAAGGATAATTATATTAAATGTAGCATAAATTCTAACATAAATCAATCAAAGCACACCTAAATCCCCCTCAAATCAAGCACAAGATGTGTGTATTTTATCTACACATCAAATTCCCCCACACTTGAACTTTGGTTATCCTTGATGTAGATTAAAGGATGCAAAACCAAGTGTAGGCTGTCTCAAGTAATAAATTTCTCGGGAGTCCGAGGTCGATCCATAGGGAATTGATGAAGACAAATTCTTTAAGGTAAGGAAATGATTTGACACAATAATAAAAATAATAAAACTTGTTCACAATTAAATTAAAGAACTTGCTTAGGTTAGGAGATCCATTTTTTAGTAATAAAGTAAGGACAATATTAATTCTTTTTATAACTCAATTGAAACCCACACACAACGGAGGTTCCAATCAGAAAATAAAACATTCAAAGTCCATTTAGAATTATATACGTAGTTATATTATGATTCCTTTAATTATTTACTAACACCTACACTTGTAAATGGGTTCAAGCATTCATTGTGCCAATCCACTTGTTTATAATGAATCAAGAACTCCACTTTACAAGGAGGGTTTTTAAATTGATTGGAAACAAAATACAACACGTATAATGATCACTTGATAATATATCATTTAAGCATAAGAAAGAAATTAATCTAACCTTATTTTATTATCAAAAGCTTCACTCCTTCACCCAAGCAAGATGAAAATTAGTTATCCATGAGCAAGAAGAAGAAAGAGAGAATAAGGAAAAGATGAACACAACTTCAATTTAGAACAAAGAAAACTACAACAAGAGAAACAAATAACACAAAAGCATAATCTAAGCTCTAAGCCAAGATTTTCCAAATGATCTACCTATGGTCCCTTTTATAGAGGATTAGGGATACAAAATGACAATGGAATTGATTACTGAGTGAGTGGAAGAGTGGGTGGATGAGTAAAAAATGCCAAAGAACTTTTGTGAGTGAAAAATTATTGAAATTTGTTGTCTCCGAAATCATTTAGTGATGAACTTATGAATAATGTCAGAAAAAAGCAAAGTGGTCTTTATGAAAGTTTTAGAAAATTATCTCAGCTTTCCAATGCCACTAGAATCATCTAAAAATTCATCCTACAGCCCAAGATATGACCCAATTACTACAGATTACTTAGGCCCAATTTTAACACCTCTATTTTGAATTCCAGACCCAATATAACCTCCAAGCTGTCCAAATAAGCTTTTGTGTTCTTCATGAAAGTTGTAGCTATAAGTCTTAACTTTCAAATGCTAAATTTTTAGCCCATTTCAGTTCTTTTAACTCGAATTATGAAATGATTACTACACACTGTTCGAGTTCCAATCACAAAACTCGTGTTCTGACTTCCAAGCCCAATTAGCTCCACTAGATGTCCGATTTTTTCCTAGAGCTCTCATGAAAGTTGTAGAGCTCTCTCCTATCTTTCCTACAAGGTAAAATACATAATTATAAGACATCTACAACTCATGATAAGACTAAAATACAGAAATAATGTAAGACCAAAATAATGCTAAAAAATCAATTAAGTCCAATTTGAGTCCAAACTTACAAAACATAACCAAGCTTAATCAATTAAGTATATGGAGAGTGTAAATGACTAAAAATGAGGGTTTATTAATGTATAAAATATGTGATTATCAAATTCTCTCACACTTAGCTTTTTGCACTCTTTAGCAAAACATATAAGACCAAAACTAGGAAACAAAGAAAAACGACACAGACTTAAACTAAAAACTCTAAAAGACTCGATGAATCAAGAAGAACAACCAGAAATTCAAGGGATCAAAGCATTAATAAGGTAACATTTCTTCATATCTCAAACTAACAAGCAAGGAAACTTCAGTTGAAAAGCATAAGTCAAGAATGATAGATCCTTACATAATTCAATATCAATCTCTCAAGTGTTTAAAAGGTAAATATTTCACTCTATTCAACTCATGAACAATTGTACTACCATAAGCTTGCTTATCTTTTACTTCTCCGCTACTCAAAACACATGCACACAAAAATCAAGAGGACTTTATTCAAGGTTGTAATAGGGCCATGGTTAATGAGTGGGGATAATATAAATATGACAAGATAAATACCAAAAAGACTAAAAGAGCATTATGGTACAGTTAGAGTGAAGAAGATGTTTGAGAACATTTATCATAAAGGATAATGACTAATATTTGACTAATGTTTTGTTGAAGATCAATCTTAAATTAATGAATTGAATACATTGTTAAGTCTGATCATTCTCATTCTCTTCCTGTTATTTCCAAGCATCCATCTTTATTCTAGGTGTGGACTTTTTTTTCAACATTTTTTTAACATTCTTTTAACATTTTGCACACACACCCCTACGTTTGTTCAAGAACAAAGTCAATACTCTCTTATTCCCTAATGTTCGGTAAAAATATGTTTTACTTTTTTATTTTTTATTTTTTTAAAGGCACATAATGAACTAAAAATAAAGAATGGTCGAATAAGCTCAAAGGGGTTACATAAGGAAAAATATGCAATGATGACTATTTGGTCAAAGTAGCTATTTCAAAATGACTCAATCATATTTATGTATGTATGTGAAAATGTAGTCTAAAAAAGAATCAATGCAAGTTCTAGAGTAACAATTCATGAGTGAAAAAAAATCACACAAAAAAGAAGAGAATGATACAGATATTCAATCCAATCATCAAAAGGCTCAAAATCTCACAAGGCATATTTCTATCATTCTCAATCCATCATTTCAACATTCATATCCAAGCATGTGATTTTTAAGAAAGAAGACAATTTATGCTAAGATCCAAGAATCCATTTGCTACTTCTACACAAAATAATTATTTCCTCAACTAAGATGCGTCTCAAGAGTAAACTTACCTCCAAGGCAAAATTTACTCCTTACTCTGCCATCCTTAATTGGTTTTACTACGAATAGGTTTCTGACAGTCATATCACTAAACATACTTCCCAATTTAGATGCGTCTCAGGAGTAAAATTACTCCTTACTCTGCCATCATTCATTGGTTTAGTAAGTCCATGACAATCATATCATACTTCAAAAATTTTTTTTTTCCTTTTTTCTTTTGGTTAACTATCCTTTCCCCCAACTAGATCACAACATTGTCCTCAATGTTAAAATATAAATGAGTAAAGGATAGAAGATATTACCTATTGGAGAAATCTGACCTAAAGTACAGTAAATAAAATCAAAGGTAAAGAAAAGTTATAAACGAAGTGTCAGATCAAACTTTCGTTTCAAGCTGCTTCCCTCACTGCTTCCTGTTGACCAATCTATCTGAGCTATTACTGGGTCAGGTTTATACACAAAAACATTTAATTTATGAATCAACTCATCAATAGTGGAAGCAAAGATAAGAAGTTGTCTTGTCGAAGGAATGATAAATTTTTGTTCCACGGCATGGTCAAGAAAAAGTAATAAAATATCAAAGAAATTTACATTCAACAAAACTATGGGTTTATGGTGGATGTTCAATTGGGCTCAAGAGACAATTTGAAAAATTTCTTCCAAAGTATCAAAATCACCTGGTAAGGTAATGAATGTATCAAAGTTGTCAAGCATTATCTTCATTTGTTCATACATAGATGATACCTTAAGTTCCTTCCCAATTGTCTTTCCACTGATGTTCTGTTAAGTGAAAGGTTCAGGAATGACACCAAAAATCTGACTACCTCCCATATATGCAGCAAGTGATATAGCCCCCATTAACCCACGACAACCTCCCCCATATACAAGATGAATATTCCTCGCAGCAAGTGATAGATCAAGAGTAGTAGTTGTGTTTACAAACTCTAAACCCTTCCCATACTTAGACCCACAAAATACACAGATATTTTTACGTTGACGAATAGAAACACCTTCCATTTCTATACTCACTTTTCTCTTTGAATGATTCTGAGTTGGAGAAAAGTGGAAAAATGGAATGTTTAAATAAGAAAAAGAATGGAAAGGGTAATAATAGCACCTATAAGGGTAAGTTAGTTGTTGTCAGAAAAGTTTGAAATTAAGAAACACAAAATCTTTTTTTTTTCTCTTTTGTTTTTTTTTTACTTCAAGGAAACCATCAGGGTAAAGAAGTCTTGAAACCCCTGAAGGACCCTGTTTAAAGGATCGTCTGTCCAAAACCAAAATACAGCAAAATCATACAAAGATAAAAGAAATATAATAACAAATGATGACATGCCTTTATGTATAGTTTTCATGGCGTATCTTTATACTACGCGTCATAAGTGCAGTAATGGCATATCTTTATACTGTGTGTCACTAGTGCAGTAGACACTCACGTCCGTTTATTCGAAGAAAGGAGAAAAACGAAACCATTGTGGGTTTCTATCCTGGGTCTAGAACCTGGAGTGCTCACACTTGGGCTCGTAACATTAACAAAAATGCTAAAATATGAAACATGTAAAGTCCAAGATCCAGAACATCCCATCCTAGGGTGCTGAGAGCCCCTTCTAATAAAAGAGAGGATCAAGCTCAGATGCCTCATACGCTTTGGCAGCCGCGGGTTACTTCTCACTAATAACCAGAGTAGGATGCTTCTGCCTGTCCATTAACTCCACAGTGCCTAGATGGTAAACATTGGATTATGGAGTGTGGCTCTCTATAGAGCATGGTACATGAACCTTTTTTAAGGACTAACATGCAAAGGTCCACCCGAGTCAATGACGGGTCAGCCAAAGGTAGGGGCTCCATAACTAATTAAAGTCATGGTACTCTTTCTGGATCGCTGTTGTTCAAAATTTTTTATTTCTTTTTATTTCTTTTTTTTAAGAAAACATGAAAAAAAAGAAGATAATATGTACAGATTATTGTGGATATGACTCATATCTGCCTCTAGTTTCACGTCTAGTAACGACTTAAATGCCTTCTATGAGTTGAAGATAAGCTTCCCATCTAATTTTCTTATAAATTGGCAAACAGAGTCTTTTAGAGTCAGAATCCCAAGATTGTAATGTTTTTCTTCATCCTTGAAGAGATTCCACAAATTAAAAAGTTCATGATGCACAAATTCATAAGAATGCGTCTCAAGAGCCAATAAGATATCATCTAATGACTCCTTACTCAGTCCATTCTGAATCAAGAAAATTTTATCTTCTCTATTTGTGGAAACTATCCCTAAAGAATGACATCGCTTGTCACAATTCCATCTTGTACATTTGTGACAGACTTGTAATCTTTTTGCTCTTCTCCTTTTAGAATACGAACTTCTTCCAAGACCTAGCATGTATGAGTCAAATGAAATTGAAGACTCACCTGCTAGTCGGACCTTTGCTTCAATTATCCAACGTACATCTTCTGACATACCCTTGTACATTAACAATCTCAATCTTTCACATCTAGCTTTGTAGATTTTTGTCACAGCATTTTGAGGGAGAAAAGGAAAATATTTTCTCAGGTTTGAAAGAATGACATCCATTTTAAAGGAGAATGAATCAGTTATTTTGGGAAACTAAAAAATAAATCGACTCAAGAGCCACAGAGTACTATTATCCGCCACTTAACCGGGAACACAAAGAACTGCAAAAACAAGGCAACAAAATTAGAATAAATTCTATTCATAATAAAGATCAGAAAGAGAGATGAATGCTACCTCATCAACTTAGTTTTCCAGAAATGGTTTGAGTCTTTGTCCATTGACTTTAAACACATTACCATTCCTAGGATTCTCAGTATCTATGGCTCCATGAGGATACACATGTTTGACAACAAAAGGACCACTCCACCTAGATCTCAATTTTTCAGGGAATAGGTGCAGACGCGAATTATAAAGAAAAACTTTTTAATCAATTTCAAAAGATTTCCTCAAAATTATCTTGTCATGAAAAACTTTTGTTCTAGCTTTATAAATCTTTGAGTTTTCATATGCATCATTTTTCAATTCTTCAAGTTCATTTAATTACAATTTACGTATCTTGCAAGTATCATCAAGGTTTAGGTTGAAAGCTTTAATGGCCCAAAATGCTTTATGTTCTAATTCTACAGGCAAGTGACAAGGTTTTTCATAGACTAACCGATAGGGTGACATGCCCAAGGATGTTTTAAAAGTAGTACGGTAAGCCCAAAGTGCATCGTTTAGTCTTAAAGACCAATCTTTACGATTTGAGTTAACTGTTTTTTCCAAAATTTATTTAATCTCCTTATTTGCCAATTCAACTTGTCCACTTGTCTGAGGGTGATAAGGGGTGACAATTTTGTGTGTAATACCATATTTCTTCATTAAAGAAGTTTATTGCAAAAATGTGTTCCCCCATCACTGCTGATAGCTCGAGGGATTCCAAATCGACACAAGACATTTTCTTTTAAAAATTTGAGAACAATTTTATGATCATTGTGTCAGCATGGAGTTGCATCAATCTATTTTGAGACATAATCAACTACAACCAAAATATATACAAATCCAAATGAGGATGGAAATGGACCCATGAAATCAATTCCCTAACAATCAAAAATTTCAATGACACGGATAGGGTTCAGAGGCATTATGTTTCTTTTTGAAAAAGAGCCTAATTGCTGACAGTTTTCACAACTTTTGCAAAAAGTATAACAGTCCTTAAATAAAGTGGGCCAATAAAATCTGCACTATAAGATTTTCGCAACTGTTTTCTTTGAAGAAAAGTGACCTCCATATGTTTCTGAGTGACAAAATTTAATAACACTACCTACCTCATTGTCGAGCACACATCTCCGAAAGATTTCGTCAGGACAATATTTGAACAAGTATGGGTCATCCCAATAAAATTTTTTCACCTCTGTCAAGAATTTGCTTCTATCTTGGTGCGTCCATTGAGGCGGCATCTTTCATGTTACAAAAAAGTTGACTATGTTAGCAAACCAAGACATAGAATTGACAGAAAATAAAAATTCATTGGGAAAAGAATCGTTGATGGGTGTGTTATCAAAAGGTGAACTTGTTGTAAGTCTGGACAAATGATCTGTGATAACATTTTTGGCTCCTTTCTCATCTTTTATTGTGATGTTAAATTCTTGAAGCAACAAGATCCACCGTATCAATATTAGTTTGACATCCTGCTTAGACATCAAATATCTAACAACAACATGATTGGTGAAAATCACAATAGAAGAACTAATTAAATAAGATCAAAATTTGTCCAGTGCAAATATTACAGCAAGTAGTTCTTTTTCAGTAGTGGCGTAATTTATTTGTGCACTATTTAAAGTTCTACTTGCGTAACAAATCATATGAGGCTTACCTTCCTTTCTTTGGCCTAAAACAGCGCCCACAACAAAATTACTAGCATCACACATCAACTCAGAAGGCAAAGACCAGTCAGGGGATTGCATGATAGGAGCTGATGTCAGAAGACCAATTAATTTTTCAAAAGATTTTTGACAGTTCTTGAGTCCAATCAAATGGTGCATCTTTCAACAGAAGATTACATAATGGTCTAGATATGGCACTAAAGTCCTTCATGAATCTTCTGTAAAACCCTACATATCCTAAAAAGGAATGAACTTCTCTAACTGTTTTTAGGGAAGACAAATGGGTAATTAATTCAACTTTGGTCTTATCAACTTCAATTCCTTTAGAAGATATCACATGACCTAACATTATTCCTAAGGTAACCATGTAATGACATTTTTCTCAATTTAGCACAAATCTTTTTTCTTCGCATCTTTGAAGAACTTTTTTTAAATTATCAAGATAATTTTCAAAAGAATTTCCAAAAACTGTCAGATCATCCATGAAAACCTCTAAATAATGTTCAATCATGTTACTAAAAATACTTAGCATGCATCTTTGGAATGTTGTTAGAGCATTACAAAGGCCAAAAGGCATCCTTCTATATGCAAAAGTACCAAAGGGGCATGTAAAAGTGGTTTTTTCTTGATCTTCCAATGCAATTGGTATTTGATTATAACCTGAATAACCATCAAGAAAACAGTAGTATGGATGTCCTGCTACCCTTTCTAGAATTTGATCAAGAAATGACAAGGGAAAATAATCTTTCCTAGTAGCAGCATTTAATTTTCTAAAATCAATACACATACGCCAACTGGATGAGACTCGTGTGGGTATTAATTCACCTTTATCATTTTCAATCACAATTATTCTAGATTTCTTAGACACAACTTGTGTAGGGCTTACCCACTGGCTATTAGAGATAGGATAGATAATTCCAACATCAAGCAATATAAGGACTTCAGCTCTAACTATCTCTTTCATGCATGGATTTAATCTTCTTTGAGGTTGTTGAGATGTTTTAACATTATCCTCTAAATGTATTCTATGTGTACATATTATTAGATTAATACCTTTTATGTCCTTTAATGTCCATCCAATTGCACTTTTATGCCTTTTAAGTACTTCTGTTAACATACTTTCTTGTTCTTCAGTAAGAGACGAGAAAATTACTACTGAAAAACTTTGTTCTTTTCCCAAAAATGTGTACTTCAACCCATCAGGTAATGACTTTAGTTCCGATGTGGGTACTTTTTTATGGACATTATCATTCATGGGTTTTAACTCTTCAAATCTTGACTTCCATCCCTTGTACTCCATTACCTGTGTACAATAAGTAAAGAGCATATTTCAGAGATATCATCATTTAATTGCATGTCTGAATCAAAAGAATTGACTAAACAAATTTCTAATGGGTCAGAAGAACTCCTTATTTGAATATGATCATCTACGATGACTTCAATTCCTTCAATTTCCTCCTTTTCATCAAGGACTTCCTATGGTTGCTTGCACATGTTAAAAACATTGAGCTCCAGTGTCATATTTCCAAATGTTAGCTTCACCACTCCATTTCTGTAATTTATCAAAGTATTAGATGTTGCTAAAAATGGACGGTCTAAAATAACAGGAATTGACTTGCAACTATTAACCATAGATTTAGTATCCAAGACAATAAAATCCACAAGATATATGAATTTATCAACTTGCATTGACACATCTTCCACTATTCCTCTTGCAATTTTAATTGATCTATCAGCAAGTAGAAGAGTTAAAGAAGTTAGTTTTAACTCACCCAAGTTGAGTTGCTGATAAACTAAATATGGAAGTAAATTGACACTAGCACCAAGATCAAGTAAAGCTTTTTCAATTTTATGTTATTCAATAATGCATGAAACTATAGGATAACCTGGGTCTTTATATTTCAATGCATTATTATTATGAAGAATGGAACTTACTTGTTCAGCCAAAAATGCTTTCTTTTTCACATTTAGTTTCCTTTTAACAGTGCACAAGTCCTTCAAATATTTGGCATAAGAAGGAATTTGTTTGATAGCATCTAACAGAGGAATATTGACCTTCACTTGTTTCAAAATTTCAAAAATTTCAAAGTTATGATTCAATTTCCTTGAATTGTTTAATGCTTGAGGAAATGAGGGTACAAGTGAAAGTTTGGTCTGTTTTTGGACAACTTCTTCATTTTCTTGGGGAATTAGTTCATCATCTTTCTCACAAGGTTCAAGAATTTGTTTTTCAACAACCTTTCCACTCCTATGAGTTATCACTGACTTGACTTGCTCTATTTGTTGATTTTCTGAACTCCCCTCATTTAGACTGGATTGACCCTTGAGATTTGGTTGAGGTTAAGGTTGAGAAAGAAATTTTTCTTTCACGTAAATGGTGAGTGCAGAAGAAAGTATAGTAAGAGTTTCTTTTATGTCACTCATGGTTTGATTATTTTGTTTATTAATGACCTCTTGCTTTTCTATGAATGTATGTAGTGTTTCTTCAATATTTTTCCTATATGGTGGGACATAAGGTGCATATCATTGAGAATTTTGAGAGTCCTGTTATGCCTGAGGAGGTAGTGGTTGCACGAATTGTGACTGATTATTATTCCTCCAGTTGAAGTTCAAGTGATTTCTTCATTTTGGATTGTATGAATATGAAAAAGAAGAAGTAAATAGCTTTTTAAAATTATTCATTACATTTACTTGCTCATGTACAACTTCTTTAAAAATAGGAATCTTAGGACATTCATGTGTTAAGTGTCCTAAGTCATCACAAATGCTCCAAATTTCTTCATTTTGCACATATTTGATTTCTTTTGCTTTTCCTAATTCCTTTGCTTCAATTTTTCTAACCAAACTGGCAAACCTAGCATTTAGATCTTCCTCTTAACTAAGGTGATATTTTCCTTTATTAGCACTTGCAAGATTAAACCTAATTGAATTTTCAAAAATATTAGTACCATGCCAAGATTGAGAATTTTCAGCCAAATGGTTTAAATAGTCTAAAGCTTCATCAGGTTCTTTATCAAGAAACTCACCATTGCACATTGTTTCCACAAATTGTTTAGTTTCAGGTGTTAAACCTTCATAAAAGAAACTTATAGTGCGCCATTTTTCAAAACCATGATGTGGGCAAGAATTTAACAAATCTTTAAACCATTCCCAACATTAAAATATGCTTCGTTTGAATTTTGGGAAAAATTTTGGATTTGTCTTTTCATAGCATTGGTTTTATGTGTTGAAAAAAAATTCTTTAAGAACTCACCTTATATTTCTTGCCATGTGCCAATTAATCATGGTTTCAAAGTGTTAAGCCAAGTTTTTGCTTTATCTTTTAAAGAAAAAGGAAACAATTTAAGCTTAACAATCTCTTCAATGCAATTTTGATAATTGAAAACAATACATATTTTCTCAAATTCTTTTAGATATAAATATGGACTTTCAGATTCTAAACCATGAAAATTAGGAAGTAAAAAAATCATACATGGCTTAAATCTAAAATTGTTGGCATTGAGTGGAAAGATAAAACATGATGGACTAGAATTTCTAGGTGGTTGCAAATATTCACGCATGGTTCGTAACTGTTGATTTTCATGTTCATCATGTCATTTTCAGCCATTGTGTCAATTGTGTGTGATTGTGTTTCAAACAAATTAATATATAAAGTACCAGGATTAATTTTAACTAAACGACTAGAATTTAAATCACGATACCATTTAAGCATAAATAAATGACTTAAAATAGAAGAAAATAATGTACAAGTCGGCGGTTTACACCAGCCATTAAATATTAAACATAAATAAATGAACTAAAAAATAATGTATAAGTTAGTAAGTAAGATAGCAAAATTAAATGACATAAATTAAAAAGTTAGAAAGTTAGTAAGCATAAATAAATAACATAAATATAAAAGTAAGAAGGTTAGTAAGTCGAAAAACGTAAAAAATAAGACAGAAAGCATAAATAAATAAGATAATAAGTTAGTAGGTCGAAAGCGTAAATAAAATCATAAATAAATGACATATATATAAAAAAAGTTAGTTAATAAGTTAGAAAGTTAGTAGATTAGTAAGTTAATAAGTTAGAAGTAAAATGCAGAAAATAAAATACAGAAAATAAAGTGCATAAAGTAACTTTAAACATGAAAACTAGAGAATCGGCAAGCCGGTTTTTTGCTCCGAAAAAAGAGAAGAGAAGAAGAAAGATTATTTAATTACGTTAGAAAGCATAAATAAATGACATATATTAAAAAGTTAGAAAGTTAGAGAATTAGAAAGTTAGAGAGTTAGTAAAGAAATCAAAGGACCAGCAAGTCGATCTTTTGCTCCGGTGAGGGAGAAGAGAGAATAGATTTTATTAAAGAAAAATAACCTCAATAAATTAAAACTTCAAATCAAGTCCCCGACAACGGTGCCAAAAACTTGATGCAGATTAAATGATGCAAACCCAAGTGTAGGTTGTCTCAAGTAATAAATTTCTCGGGAATCCGAGGTCAATCCACAGGGAATTGATGAAGAAAAATTCTTTGAGGTAAGGAAATGATTTGTCACAATAATAAAAATAATAAAACTTGTTCACAATTAAATTAAAGAACTTACTTGGGTTAGGATATCCACTCTTTAGTAATAAATTAAGGACAATATTAATTATTTTTATAACTCAATTAAAATCCATGCACAACGGAGGTTCCAATCGGAGAATAAAATATTCAAAGTCCATTTGAAATTATATACGCAGTTATATTATGGTTCCTTTAATTATTTACCAACATCTACACTTGTAAATGGGTTCAAGCATTCATTGTACCAATTCACTTGCCTACAATGAATCAAGAACTCCACTTTACAAGGAGGGTTTTTAAATTGATTGGAAATAAAATATAACACATATAATGATCATTTGATAATATATCATTTAAGTACAAGAAAGAAATTAATCTAACCTTATTTTATTACCTAAAGCTTTACTCCTTCACCCAAGCAAGATGAAGATTAGTTACCCATAAGTAAGAAGAAAGAAAGAGAGAAGAAGTAAAAGATGAACATAACTTCAATTTAGAACAAAGAAAACTACAACAAGATAAACAAATAACACAAAAGTATAATCTAAGCTCTAAGCCAAGATTTTCCAAATGATCTACCTATGGTCCCTTTTATAAAGGATTAGGGATACAAAATGACAAGGGAATTGATTAATGAGTGGGTGAATGAGTGGAAAATGCCAAAGAACTTTTGTGAGTGGAAAATTATTGAAATTTCTTGTCTCCGAAAATAATTTAGTGATGAACTCATGGATAACATTAGAAAAAAGCAAAGTGGTCTTAATAAAAGTTCTAAGAAATTGTCTCAGCTTTCCAATGCCACCAGAATCATCCAAAAATTCATCCTACAGCCCAAGATATGACCCAAATACTGTAGAATACTCAGGCCCAGTTTTAGCACCTCTATTTTGACTTCCAGACCCAATATGACCTCCAAGCTGTCCGAATGAGCTCTTGTGTTCTTCATGAAAGTTGTAGATATGAGTCTTAACTTTTAGATGCCAAATTTTTAGCCCATTATAGTTCCTTCAACTCGAATTATGCAATGATTACTACACATTGTTCGGGTTCCAGTTACAAAACTCGTGTTCTGAATTCCAAGCCCAATTAGCTCCACCAGAATCATCCAAAAATTTGTCATATAGCTCAAGATATGACCCAAATACTGTAGAATACTCAGGCCCAGTTTCAGCACCTTTATTTTGACTTCCAGACCCAATATGACCTCCAAGCTGTCCGAATGAGCTCTTGTGTTCTCATGAAAGTTGTAGATATGAGTCTTAACTTTCAGATGCCAAATTTTCAGCCCATTATAGTTCCTTTAACTCGAATTATGCAATGATTACTGTACACTATTCGGGTTCCAGTCACAAAACTCGTGTTCTGACTTCCAAGCCCAATTAGCTCCACTAGATGTCCAATTTTTCCCTGGAGCTCTCATGAAAGTTGTAGAACTCTCTCTTATCTTTCCTACAAGGTAAGATACATAATTATAAGACATCTAGAACTCAAGATATGACCGAAATATAGAAATAATGTAAGACTAAAATAATGCTAAAAAATCAATTAAGTCCAATTTGAGTCCTAACTTACAAAACATAACTAAGCTTAATCAATTAAGTATATGGAGAGTGTAAATGACTAAAAATGATGATTTATTAATGTATAAAATATGTGATTATCAGTCCTTAAGCAAAGAATATGAATAAAAAAATAAGATTAAACTAAACATTAAGAAACACGAATCAAGGAAATTCAACAATTTAAAAATTCAATTAAGCTTAGGAATCAAATCCAATCAAGCAAGATAGTTTAGCGCTTAATACAGTTAGGGGCTTGAGTCTAGCTTACACCTTTTCTCTTTACAAACCATTTGAGATTACTCACCTAAGTGTTTAAGGACAAAGAGATCATTCAAATTTCTCTTGAAAAATGCAATACCTTAAGCTTGGTCATCAATCTAATCTCCATTTCCAAGTTCACATACATAACAAGAATCAAAAGGACTTCCATTGGTTATAACGGGGCCAAGGGGAATAATGAAAGGTAGGAAAAGATAAACAATGTTAAAGAATATTTATGGATAAATCCATACAAAACAAAATTAGGTTGAAAAGATGAACAATAGAACATAATGCACAAGAGTATAACTAATTCTCATTTTCAACCGAATATTCTCAATATTCTTTACCAAGAATCTATTTATTTCTTCTTCCTTTTCTTCATAAGTTTTTTTTCAACCCTTGAAAATAAAAAGCAATCATTAATGACTTTTCAATGAACACATCAGTTGCTCCAACGAATCCAACCTGATTATTCAATTAGGTATTCAAAGAAATCAATTTTAGGCTAAAAAATGGCAACTAATGGATTATTTTCTCAATGTAACTTTGGAAGTCAAGAAAGAATTAAGCTTAATTGCCTTAATCATGTTCAAGTGTGTATGTAAATCATTAAAGTCTTAACAAGATATCAAAACAAGTTCTAGCACACATCAATCAAGAGAAATGTCACTCCATAAGAAAAATAGGATTTTATTTATGAAAAATTTAATCAATAATGCTCAAAACTTACTTTCTAGCTAAGTTAATAGAGAGAAGAAATGCAAGCAGGCATAGCTAATTTCCAAATAAAATGCTAAATGTCTCAATACTCAATTGAAAAAGACTGCCTTGCACAAAATCAGTTTGTGAGTAGTGGATTCCCCTTTTCAAACATAATTTCTATCAGCTTAGAAATAATCAATACACAATTCCTACTTGTTTCGATGCAATACTCAAGTGTTCATTGACTCAAAGTAATCAAAAGGATAGCCCCTCGCACTTAAAATCAACATTGTCCTTAATGTTGAAAAAATGATAAAAAATAACATAACAAAGGACAATGAAACTTCCCTGAAAATAGAAACGCAAGATCATGAAGGTGGTGGGAGAGGTGGAGCCGGAGGAAAGGAGTGTAGCCATGAGCTCAAACATCTGAAAATAAGAAAAACAAAAGTAAAAACTGAAAAACTAAATGCAAGAACTAAAAGTGCAAAAGAAATGAAAAAAGAAAATATAAGATAAGATAGAAACACAAGTTGCCTCTTGTGAAGCGCTTGTTTAAGGTCCTTAACTTTACCATGGGCTGGTTCTATGCTTAGGTGATGCCAATGGTGTGGTGCTCAGTCCCCACTCCTTCTTCATAATGTTTTACTCTCTGACCATTTATCAGGTATGTCTTGTGGCCTTCTTTCTTCATTTCAAGCACTCCGTACGATAAGACACTAACAATCTCATATGGTCCAGACCATTTTGACCACAACTTGCCAGGACAGAGACGTAGAAGCAAGTTATCAACAAGAACTTTATCCTCAAGCTTAAACGCACGCTATGTGATACACTTATCATGCTGCTTCTTTGGTCCCTTCTTGTAGAGCTTGATATTCTCAAAGTTAGTAGCAGTCTTGGGCAAGGTCTTCTCTAGCATATCATCAGTCACAAATTTCTGCATATCTGACAGCACAACATTATCCACAACATCATCAGCATTTATGCGATTACATGAATCAAAGGAACTAGTATTTTTTTCAGAATTAAAAACATTAAATATTACTCTCAGTATTCAATCGTAAAGTCAATTTCCGTTCGTGGACATCAATCATGGCTTTTCCAGTGGCGAGGAATGGATGTCCAAGTATAATCAACATTTGAACATCTACTTCTATGTCAAGCACAATAAAATTGACCGGTATATAAAACTTTCCAACCTTTAATGATACATTCTCTAATATGCCAATATGGAGTTTGATTGACCTATCCACCAATTGAAGAGAGATGGTGGTTAGTTTGAGCTTCCTAATATCAAGCTTCTTGTAAAGCGAAAAGGCATCAAACTCACACTTGCTCCAAGATTGCACAAAGCCTTGTTAATATTCATGTTCCCAATTGAGCATGAAATTGAAAATCTACTCGGATCCTTAAGCTTAGGTGGGAGCGTATTTTGAATGATTGCACTACATTCTTCAATCAAAGCTACTGTTTCATAATCTTCAAGCTTCCTCTTATTATAGAGAATCTCTTTCAAGAACTTAGCATAGGATGGCATTTGGGAGAAAACTTTTGTAAAAGGAAAATTAATGTAAAGCTTCTTAAGGACCTCTAAAAATCTTCCAAATTGATGTTCAAGCTTCGCCCATTGATAACTTTGAAGGAAGGGCAAAGGTGGAACATATGCTTTTGGAGGAACATACTTTTTAGTGCTTTCTTCATCTTTTGCTTTATCATCGCTCTTCTCTTGCTTCTCCTCCTTTTCATGGGTTTCCTTATCTTCAAGCATTTCTTTCCTTGTGGGGCCTTCAAGTTGCTTACCACTTCTCAATGAAATTTCTAGAACTTCTTCCCTTGGGTTAGTTTTCGGTTGACTTAGTAATTGTGCTTGCATCATGTTGAACAAGCTTGCTTGTTGGGCTATTTGCGTTTCAAGCATCTTGGAGTGGGTAGCCATTTGATCTAGGCGAGTACTGAGTTGCTTGATAGACTCCCCATGTTGTTGCACTTGTGCTTAAATGACTTGATTTTGCTCCTTTTGAGTAACTATGAAATTCTCCATGAGAGCTTCTAAATTGGACTTGGCACCTTGAGATGGTTGTTGGAATTCAAGTGGAGGTCTAATGTTGGATGGAACCCATTAGTTTTGTTGGGTACCATATAAGAAATTAGGGTGGTTTCTTCATCTGGAGTTATATGTGTTGGAGAAAGGATTCCCTTAAGCCTTGAAATTGCTATTATGTATGTAATTCATTTGCCCCAATGACAAGTCTTGAGAATAGGTCTCCACTGAATTGCATTCTGAAGTCAAATGCCCTCCTCCATATGTTTCATAAGCTATTTTAGGAATAGTGACAACATTGACATTCAGCTTTTTGAGTGACTTGGTCAAAGCATCAAACTTGGAATTCAATATAGTAATGGCATCAAGCTCTATCATTCTAGCTTGCTTCTTTGAAGTTGATCTCTCATTTAGCCATAAATAAATATTCGAATCCACTTTATTGATCAAAGCCCTTGCCTCTGTTGGAGTCTTTGCCATCAAAGCATCGCCAACTGTGGCATCAAGAGTTGCCTTTGTAGAGAAAGTCAGCCCAGCATAGAATGTTTGTATAATAATAAAATCTTGTAAGTCATGATGTAGACATTGACAAATGAGATCATTGTACCTCTCTCATGCTCCATAAAGCGATTCATATTCCTTTTGAGATAAGGTAGTGATGTCTTGATGAAGCTTGATTGTTTTTTCAATCAGATAGTATTTGTCCAAGAAAGTTTGCTCCATCAAATCCCATGCAGTAAGTAAATTTGGGGCTTCTGAGAGAATCTACTTCTTTGCCTTCCCTCTAAGAGAAAAATGGAAAATTCTTATCTGAATAGCATCGATTGAAACCCCATTTATCTTGATTGCGTCACAGAGCTCCAAGAATTCATTCAAATGTTGATTTGGGTCCTCAGTTGGTGATCCGCTAATTTGCAATTGTTGGACAATCTGGATATGTGACGTCTTTATCTCAAAATTCTTGGCCTTTACCCGTGGCCGTACAATGGAATACTGGTGTTATTTGGATTGTGAATTAAAATTGAGATTAAAAATAGTTATCAAGTCTAACCAAAATTATAAAAACCTTACAACCAGTTATAGTTAGCAAGGGTCAATCCATAGAGAACTAACTCAATTAACACTATTAACTAAATCCTAATTTAAACTCTAAATGACAATAAACAGTAAAAAAGGGTTTTGTTAATTCAAACTAAAATAGAAACCAAAGATAAAACAATAGCAAAGTAAATACGATTTGAATTTCCAATTTGAGGATATTGGTTAAGAGATAGAATCCACTACTAGGTTTATATGATCATGCAAACCCACATAACCTTTATCTCAACATGATCAATTATGTTTTTACGCAATTGTGAGATTAATCTATGTTTTCCTTAAGTAGTGGTTAATTTAGCGACTGCTTAAACTAACCCCAACCATTAGTTAGCTATAAAGCAACCACTCTTATATCTATCCAATGATCACATTAAGAAATAGAAAACCAATCACGCTAAGATTCAATCACACACCGAGATTAAATTGCTTAGATCATATGTTCCACTAGTCCTACCATCGCAACCGCGCATAGCAATCCTAGTTTTACCACTTTCAAAATTAGCAAGAATATAAAAAACCTTTATATTGAATTAAGATCAGAAACATATGAATAAAAACACAATGAATATGCAGAATTTACATAACCAAAACTAGAGTTTCATCATCCCTTAACCAAATAAGAGTTTAGTAGCACATGGCGAATTCAAAATCAAAATCAAAACAAAATAGAAACATGGTCAAGAATGAAAGAACGAAAGAAAATTGAGAATCAAACTAGTTTTCAATGAATAAGGTTGATTGATCTCCGATTGCTTGAACCCAAGTCTCCAATCTTCGATAAAATCTCATTCTTTCTTGTTCTTTGAATTCTCTTCTCTTCTCTGACGGCTTTCAGTTTAGAACTGCCCTTATGAGTCCTAGCCAATCCTAATTATATTTTTGGATCCCCAATTTTGCATCAAAATTCAAAATTAAGTTTTTGATTCGCACCCCGTGTTTGACTCTGCCATCACAAACTCAAGTATTTTAGAACTCAGAGATCTACACAGCACACCCCGTGTCAGATGACACGGGCCGTGTTATTGAATTGGCTCAAAACTAAACCCATCTTAAGATACTAAAGAGATACACGACCAACCCCGTGTCAGATGACGCGGGCCATATTGTTAGTTCAAAACTCAAAACTGGATTCCCTTGTCATGTCAGAGACGTACACGGCCTACCCCGTGTCATATGACATGAGATGTGTTAAGCAAATTCATGGCTAGACACTTCTTGTAGTACTAGAGGAGTACACAGGGTACCCCGTGTCTGATGACATGGGCCGTGTGTTGACTTTCTTCAACTTAAGCTGGGATTCTCAACAAACACTCTTCTTTCCTTGCTTCAAGAGGTGGTTGACGAGCGCCGAACTCAGTCAAAATTATAACCGAAGTTATTACCTAAACTTGTAGTATAGTGAACAACACCGGATCGTCTCCTCAAGGATCATAAATGCAATTTAATCAAATCAAGTGAAAGTTAGCAAAAAGGGGGGTTTGACAGTTTAAGATCGCACTTAACAAAATTAAAGGAAGAAATAACAATTAAAGAGCAGTCAATTTAGAAACCTATCCAAGATTGGGTGGATTCAATCATAGACCCTTCATAGAACACTTGAAGCGCAATTGAATTGTTAATTTGGATCTAACCGAGATCTCTGCATCAAATCCAGAATTCATACTAGACGATCGTCTAGAATTCAATTAACAAGTGATAAACACAAATCCGCAATCGCACCATTCATGAAGATCTATGTTAATTTCAAGTACCGAATTCAATTAACTTAGGCACAAATCAAGAAACCTAACCTTTTCAATTCGTGATTAATTTAGATCAATCAGTTCTAAGTTTCATCACAAATCTCAATCTTCATTTATGTGATTAGTTTAGATTAATCAGTTCTAAGTTTCATCACAAATCTCAATCTTAAACCAAGATCAATCAGATCAACATAAATAGAATCACCATTCATGCATTCATGCATTCAAGATCAAGAAGAAGAAAAAGAAGAAGAAAGGAGGAATTCAATTACAAATCAAATACAATACATAACCAAGGTCTCAAGAATCCAAACCACAATCTCTTCAAGAGTTCTAAATTGACCCAAAGTAGCTTAGCCCTCCATTACCATGAAGGGGAGCATCAAAATATACAAAAACTATGAGAAACTATGAAGAAACAAGAAGAAACTATGAGAGAAATGAAGGAGAATACATGAAAGAAATGATAACCAATGGTGCCTTTTATAGAAGTCTAGGGTAACAAAATGACAAAGGGGAGTGAGTGGATGAGTGGGTGAGTGAGTGGAGTGTTTAAGTGGAATGGTTGAGTGGGTTGGTTGAGTGGGTTGGTTTAGTGGATTGGTTTAGTGGATGAGTGAGTGGAATGGTTAAGTGGGTTGGTTGAGTGGAAAATGCCAAAGGACTTTTGGTGAGTGGGAAATTATGGACATGAATGGGTGAGTGGATGGATGAGTGGGTGGATTAGTGGATGAGTGGGTGGAGTGGTTAAGTGGTTGGATTAGTGTATGAGTGGATGAGTGGGTGGATTAGTGGATGAGTGGATGAGTGGATTAGTGGATGGATGAGTGGGTGGTTGAGGACGAAAATTTCGTGTCTGACTTGGAAGCCAAAAATGACCAACTATACTTCATATCCACAAAAAGTGCTCTTCATAAAAATTGTAGATCCTTGTCTTGGCTATAAAATGGATAGCTGGTTCGTCCAATTTGGCTTCCTTCAACCTAAGATATGTCCCAAATACCGTAGGTTGCTCAAACCCAACTTCAGCTCCTCTGTTCCGACTTGCAAGCTCAAAATGACCTACTAGACTTCCTTTTTTCAAAAAGTGTTCTGCATGAAAGTTGTTTATTTGGATCTTGACTATCCACTGTCCAAATTTGAGCCCATCTTCATTATTGCATCTTGAGATATGATTTTATGAGTGCACACTGTTCGGATTCTACTGACAGAACTCGTATTCTGACTTCCATGTAAACTTAGGTCCTTTAGACATCTTTTTGGGACTTCGAGCTCTTCATCAAAGTTGTAGAGCTTCCTCTTAGCTTTCCTACAAGGTAAAATTCATGTTCATCAGATATTAGGAACTCAAGTTATGGCCAAAATACAGAAATAGTGTCAAATCTCAATAATGCTGAAAATATTCAATTAGGACCAATTTGAGCTCAGACTCACAAAATCATACCAAACTCAATCAATTAAGAATATGGAGAGTGTAAATGACTAAACATAAGGGTTTCTTAATGAATAAAATATGTGATTATCAGTGGTATTGATCTACATAAATCATTGACTCTTCCTTCACATGGATAGCAAGCCTAGTTTAAGCCTAATGGACTCTAACACTCAAGGGTTTCCTGAAAAGCGCAATTCAATTATGAATGTTTATGAATACATTAAAACAAAGTTTCACAATAAGGTTCTAATTAAGTTGAACATCAAAAACTTATTCAAATGTTATCAATTGATCGCATATGGAATCCAATTAGATCAAATGTGAGACATTCAAAATACTGAAATTATCAACAGATCAAATACCCCCACACTTAGCCTTTTACACTCCAGAGCAAAAACATGGAATCAAGCACATGCTTTCCAATAGGTAATGAAAATGTTAAGCAATTAGCAAAGGCCTATACACATTAATCCTTTCAAGGAATCTAAGTAATCAGGAATCTCTTTTTTTAGCAATTCAAACCAGCAAGCAAAATCAATCAAATCTTAGGGTTAAATCAGCATGATAGGTCCTCACTGATGTACTTTCTTTCACTCAAGTGCTTTGGGTTTGTATTTACTCTTAACCAACTCATGAAAACATGCCCTATCATAGGCTTGACAAGCCTCTACTTCTCTATCATTTAGGTCACATGCACACAAAGATTAAAAGGTCTTTGATTAGGTTGTAATGGGGTCAAGGTCAAGGTAGGATATATCAAGGATAAGCAGGATTAGACCATAGGAAATAGAAGAGTAAGGGGAATATAAAATTCAAACACAGTTGCAATATTACCCTAGTACTTTTCAATCTCATATTTCTTTTTGGTATCTTCACATTTTTCTTGCCTTTCTCCATTCAACAAATAACTTTTCCCTTTTTCATTTCTTTCTTTTTTCTTTTTTTTATGAATAAAAACACACCTTGCATCACATTATCAAATACCCCCACACTTATTCAAATCTAATTCCCAAACAATTACTAAGCTCTTCTACTCCCTAAGGTAGGGTATCAATGGTTTTTCACTTTAAAGCTTGAATTGAGCTATGATAAAAAGAAAGGAAGGCAATTAGGCTCAAAAGGGGTAAACAATGGATAAAATTGCAAGGACAACTATTTAGCCAGTAACTATAAGAAATAAATGCCTTTATGATGTCAAAACTGTGCAGTGGTCATTTGCAGCTTAAAAGAGAGTCAAATCAAGTTCTGAAGAATATATAACCATGAATGGAATCACACAACAAAGAACTAAAATGAACTAAAATTAGTCATTCACATTAAGGCCCAAAAACTCACTAGGTCTCAATTTATCAATTTTGACTAACCCTTTCAATTTTTCAAAAATCTCATTTGATCGATTTAGAAGGAAGAAAATCAGTTCATTTAAGCTTAAAGACCTATTAAGATAAAGCAGAAACTTGTTCACTGCTCAAATCACTTTAAAACCAATTTGGAAAAAAAAACATGCATCATTATCATTAAGTCAAATAATATCAATATCCCCCCACACTTGAATCAGACATTGTCCTTAATGGCAAAACAGATATAAATCAACAGAAATAGACCAATGGGGCAAAAACAATGATATGAAGGAATCCAAGTCATCATCATCATTAACCAATAGTTAACAAGCAAGTCCAATATAGATTCAAAATATCCAGTGAAAGGCAAAATAAAGTTCCAATACAACAATGGATATACATCAAGATAGAGGATGGGGAAAAGATAATCTCTGAAGAAAGGCATCCAGTTTTCCATCAATGCTATCCAGTCTCTGAGCAGAAGAATCTCTTAGCGCCTGGAGACTCTGTAAGTGGTCATCAAAACTCTGAAAGCGAGTACTCTGATCCATCTCCAGGCGATCAAGACGGGCCAGAAGATCATCAAAGGAGGCAACTTGAGGCTGAGTGGAGGAGCCAGCATCATCAGCAAAAGGAGCAACATACTCCGGAGGTGGTAGCTCTACATCATCCTCCTGGGGATCAGGTATCGGGGTTAGTCTAAGTAAGATCTCTCCATCAGCTCTAAGTAAGTGTGGTGTGCCATTCTAATGGACACACTTCATAGCCATCAGAATAGAGCCATCAATAGCAGTGGAACCGCAAACAGGGCCCTCCTCCAGTAAGTCTAAATAGTCATAGTGCTCAGCAATAGCAGAAACAAAACCCCCCAAGCATGATGCTGCCAGCTAGAGTGGCCCCAGCATGCTTAAACTGATTGCATAACCAATACCCCACATTGACAGGTTCCCTATGGATCATACAATGTAAGAAAAATAGCTCATGGCGACTAATGGTCCCCTAACTTTCCCTCCTACCATAGATGGTATTAGCCAACTATTTCTAAATGTATCTATAAGCATGGGACCTAAGTTTGGAAGCCTTAGATTTCGAAGGGTCATAGGTACCTGACCCAGCAACAGTCAAAGCAGTCCAAACATGATCAGGATTAAATTCACGGGGAAGATAGTTGTAGCTAACTAGGAAACCAAAAATTGCACTGAATTGGTGGATGTCTAATGTGCAAGGGAAGCCTAAAAGCTTAAAGGTGATCTCATCGGGCCACTGAGCTTGGTCACTCAAAGGGTATAATTTGCAAGAAAAAGTGAAAATAAATTCCCTAGTCAGCTTAGCATAAGTGGGTTTGTGTAAATATACAAATGCGACCCATCCAATCCTACCCAGCAATGTAAAAACCTCTTTATATAACCCAATAGCCCGTAAGGTATCCTCATCTAGGAATCTAGTGGCAACAACCTCCTTCCTATCAATAGGATTAATAGGTACCTGGGGTGGAGAGGGAGCACGTGGTGGAGGGTGAGGTGGAACCCTCTTCCTTGCCTGCGTCTTTGTGCACTTGCGAGGAGGCATGGTGGATAGTGTGGAGGTAAGAAAAATGGGTGAGGGAAAGGTGAAAGAAGTGAAATGGAGAGAGAGGTGGGGAACTGGTGTACGTAGGAATTAGGAAAGGGAAAGAAATGGGGAAATGGGAATGGTGGTTTGAGTGGCAATGAAGGGGATAATGGTGAGAGAGATGAAGAGGATGAATATGATGGGGGAAAGAGATAAGGCTACGCAGGGTTGAAGGGAATGGGGGAGAGAAGGAGGCTGCGTAGGGTGGAGGATGAACAAGGACTAAAATTGCCCAAATAAAACCCTAAGTGGGGTTTTAGGGGTGCTGATGTGATAACATAGGTCGTGTCGTTTGACACGGCCTATACCGTGTCCTTCTCTGTAAAAAGGAAGGGTCCTGACCACAACACGACCCACCCCGTGTAACCCTTTGTGACAGAGGTGGGGATTGCCTCACGAAAATACGGGCCGTGTCATATGACATGGTCAGACCTGTGTTATTCTCTGCTATACACATGGCCTTGGCACGACCCACCCCATGTAACCCTCTGTGAAAGAGGTGGGGATTGCCTCACGAAAATATGACACAGCTAGACCCGTGTTCTTCTCTGCTATACATATGATCTTCTGATTCACATCAACACGGGCCATGTCATATGACACGTCCCGACCTATGTTGGTCTCTGGAAAGGGCAATGGCTACCCATTTGAGGACACGGGTCGTGTCAAAGGACACGACCAGACCTGTGTTTGGCTCTGTGAGCCACTGGATCTGCAGAATGGTCCTCTAATATAAGGACACGGGTTGTGTCATATGACACGACCCACTCTGTGTTGTCTTGAGTAACAACTGGGGTTTAAGCAAACTGGAAAAATCACACCAAAATCTCATAAGATCACCAATTCGTAAAGATATCATCCATTCAAACTCTTATACAGACCCCAAATACTCAACAAACAAGTAACTCATGCATTCAATCTCAAGCCTAGTGTGGCAAAACACAAATAATTGCAAAGATGCAAGAATCAGTAGGCAAGGAACGCAACAAAATGGACTAAACTATGAGCTAAACAATAAGAACACGAAAACAACATAAAAAATAAAGGAGAAAGAAAGCAAATCTGGTTAGTTTGTCTCCCAATAAGCGTTTGGTTTAATGTCCACAGCCCGACATTGTAACACTCCTCAGTGTTCAACGTAACAAGGATGGAGAAGGGTCATTGCTTCGACTTCTGCATTCTCTGGAAGCTCATGGTAAGGCTTGAGATGATGTCCATTGACCTTGAATGTCTTTCCAGATGCCTCATTCATGATCTCCACTACACCAGAAGAAGAAACAGTTATTACTACAAATGGTCCAATCCATTTAGAATGTAGCTTACCTAGAAACAATTTGAGTCTGGATTGGTATAGCAACACTCTTTGGCCTTTGTTGAAACTTTTCTTGGAGATCATATGATCATGGAATGCCTTGGTTTTGGCCTTGTAAGTGAGGGTACTCTCAAAAGCCTCATTCCTCAACTCTTCCAAATCCTGCAATTGGAGTTTCCTGTGCTTTCCAGCACCTTCCAAATCCATGTTAACTTGCTTAACAGCCCAGTAAGATCGATGCTCTAGCTCCACTGGCAAATGACAAAGCTTCCCATACACCAATCGGAATGGTGACATGTCAATCGGGGTCTTGTATGCAGTCCTATAAGCCCATAACGCATCATCAAGTCTAATACTCCATTCCTTGCGCGTTGGATTCATAGTCTTTTCAAGGATAGACTTGATTTTCCGATTGGACACTTTAGTCTGTCTATTCGTCTGTGGATGGTAGGGAGTAGAAATTCGGTGCACTTTAGTCTGTTGTAAAAATGAGTCCCTTGATCACTAATGATGGCCCTTGGAGTTCCAAACCTGGAAAAAATAGTAGACTTCACAAAATCTACAACAATTTTAGAATTATCAGCTTTGGTGGCCTTAGCTTCCACCCATTTAGACATATAATCAACAACTAAAAGAATGTATGAGAAGCCAAATGAAGGAGGGAATGGTCCCATGAAGTCAATGCCCCAAACATCAAAGATTTCCACAAAGATTATTGGAGTTTGAGGCATTTGGTTTTGTGGACCAATATTACCTGTCCTTTGACAGCGGTCACATGACTTACATAAGTTATAAGCATCCTTAAAAATTGTGGGCCAATAAAAACCACTGTCAAGCAATTTGTTGGTTATCCTCTTCATGCCAAAATGTCCTCCACATGCATAGGTATGACAAAAAGAGAGTATGGAGTGAGTTTACGAATCCGGAATGCATCTCTGAATTACTTGATCCACACAATGCTTCCAAAGGTAAGGTGTAATTGGCTAGCTATCATGAGTAATAGTTTTGATGATAACAAACGTGAAGACAAACATGAAGATGATGAGAAGACCAAGTCCAAGATCTTCAAGAATAAGCTTTAGGACTTAGGATCCTTGTAAAAGCCTCATTGGATATCTCATTAATTGGCATTGCAAAGAAATGTTTTCAAAATTGTTTTTCCAAAATTAAACAACCATTTTCTGGTCATTTGAAAGCATTTAAAACTGGTTTTATAATCGGAGGTATTCGAATACCCCGTTAGGTATTCGAATAGAGTGTTTTTCAAGTTTGAACGTTCGTTTTTTTTCAAAGTGGTATTCGAATACCCATCTATGGTATTCGAATAACTTGTTTCAAACCGATATTTCTGTGTGCCAAAACAGAGGCATTCGAATACCCCATATGGTATTCGAATACCCTAGATTCAGAATGAACCTTTTTAAATGAGGCATTCGAATACCCTTAACTGGTATTCGAATAACCCAGCCTTAATCAGTTTTTTAAGAGAGTTTTGGCAAGAGGCATTCGAATACCTCATAAGGTATTCGAATACCGTTCTCCAGAAATGGTTTTCACGAAACGTTCAAAAATGGCAGCAACGGCCATATTTGCTTTTAATGGTTTCTTAATTGGCACCCAACGGCTAGTTGCTTTCTTTGCTCTATAAATACAGACCTTGGGTCTCTTCTGAAAACCCCCAACTACTTGAATTATTTTTTGCTTGGCTGAAAACGAGTTTTACATTATCTTTCTCTCTTTTACTGTGCTCTCTTTGCCAAAACCTTGAGATATCCTTTAGAGCTCATTAGCACTTCAAGTTGTAATATCTCGCTCTAAGTGAGAGTTTATTTTTCATCTATTCTCTCGCTTCTCGTAAAAGGGTGAGGTATCCCTTAGTGAATTTGTGAGGGTGAGGTATCCCTCTAGTAAAAGGGTGAGGTATCCCTTGGTGTAAAGAAGGTGAGGTATCCTTCAAAGGGGTGAGGTATCCTCTAGTAAATAGGGTGAGGTATCCCTGTTGTGTAAAGGTTGCAAGCACTTTGTTAAGCTTGTGTTGAATAGTGAAAAATCTCAAACCGTGTTTCGGGACTGGACGTAGGCCACAAGTGGTTGGTGGTCGAACCAGATAAATATCGTGTCTCCGCTTTTCTACCCTTAATCTTTTATCTTTATGCACTTTATTTATTCTTGCAATTTAATTATTATTTGTTCTTCTTATCTTTATCTCATTCTCGCCTTTATTATTTAAATTTAGTATAATTCATTTGTTTAAGGCTTTTGCGAAAAATTCCTAATTACTCAATTCACCCCCTCTTGAGTCTTGAAGCCACTTGGGTAACAAGTGGTATCAGAGCTAGACTCTTGTATAAAGAGCTTAGCCGCTTCAAGAGTACATGGCTTCATCAAATGTTTTATCAGAAGCAACTTCCATAAATCGACCACCCTTTTTCAATGGGGATGGTTATGCATATTGGAAGGAAAGAATGAAAATTTTTATCGAGGCTATTGATCTAGATGTGTGGGATGTTGTCGAAAATGGCGCATTTATACCTACACGCGTTGTCAATGGTGTAAAAACCGAGACACCTAGAAATGATTGGTCTAAAGATGATAAAAGAAAAGTTCAAAATAACTTAGTAGCCAAAAACATCATTACCTCACTTTGGGGCATGATGAATTTTTTAGAATTTCAAATTGCAAAAACCGCTAAAGAAATGTGGGACACTTTACAAGTTACCCATGAGGGTACTAGTGAAGTTAAGAGGTCGAGAATCAATTCTCTAACTCGTGAATATGAATTATTTACAATGAACCAAGGAGAAAGCATTCAAGAAATGCAAAAGAGGTTCACCCACATTGTTAATCATCTTGCATCATTAGGAAAGAATTTTACTAACGAAGATTTGATTAACAAAGTGTTGAGATGTCTTAGCGGGATTTGGCAACCAAAAGTAACAGCAATTTCAGAATCAAGGGATCTAACAACTATGTCATTAGCAACTCTTTTTGGAAAACTTCATGAGCACGAATTGGAACTAAACAGACTAAGTCAAAGTGAAGAAAACGATAAAAAGAAAAAGGGGATAGCGCTTAAAGCCACCACCTCCACTATCAATAATGAAGAAGAAGACGATGGAAATGACGTGGACAACATTGAGCTAAATGAACAAAATCTCAATCTTCTGGTAAGAAAATTTGGTAAGTACCTAAAGAAAAAGGGGACACAAAGAAGACCGCCCTTTCCCCCAAAGAAAGTTGAAAAGAAACCCTCCAAAGAAAGAAGAGTCTACATAGCTTGGGATGACAACGACATGGACCCCACTGATAGCTCAGATAGCGAAGAAGCCCATCTATGTTTTGTGGCCAAAGGAGAAGAAAAAGAAGAAAGCGACAACGAGGTAAATTCTGAATTATCTCCTTCTTATGATGAGTTACAAGATGCCTTTGAAGAATTGCATGACGAAACAATTAGGCTTACAAAATTAATTTCTTCATCTAAGAAAAAAATCTCTTCTTTAGAAAATCAAATTCTTATTTTAAATAAAGAGATTGAAGAATTAAAAATTGAAAATGAAACTTTAGGATTAATTGATGCATGCTCATATCATTCTTCACATGCTTCTACTTCGTATTCTTGTTCTTCATGTCATGTGCTTGAAAATGAAATTGAAGATTTAAAGAACACCCTTGCCAAATTCACATGTGGAAGAGATAATTTAAATATTTTATTAGGAAAACAAAGGGTTGTTTTTCAAAAGGCTGGAATAGGATATAACCCGAATAATCAACACAAATCCTATAAAAATTATTTTGTTAATTCTAGCATCTCATGTAGCCCATTTGTTAAATGTTTCTATTGTGGGAAGAAGGGTCATAGTGCTTCAACATGCAATGTAAGGAAAAATATCAATACAAAAATTGGAACCAAAATGGTATGGGTTCCTAAGGGCACTATACCCAAAACTGACAATCAAGGACCCAAGAAAATTTGGGTACCAAAAACCAAAAATTGAATTGTGTTGCAGGTGTGCTTGATAGCCAAGAGCTAACTTCGGCATTTTTGAAAATGATTGCTGCAAGCACAAGACTATAATGAATTCCAAGCTCTCCTTCTTGTCTCTATCAGGCTTGGACTTGCATTCATATGAGTATTTCCATCAAAAGGTAAGTTTTCATATCTCAAATATGCCATCTGGATGCAAAATATATGTTTTTATGTTTGAGTTATTCGAATACCTCCCTGTGGTATTCGAATACCATTGCATCTGTACGTGAAAATCCATGTTTTTCTGATAGGTCTATTCGAATACCCTCCCATGGTATTCGAATACCATACATCAGTACATCAATTTTATGCCTTTATAAAGCTAGAGTATTCGAATAACTATATAGCTATTCGAATAACCAGATATCTATCACATCGCTTTTTTCACATGTTATTCTGAGTATTCGAATACCTTCCAAGGCATTCGAATACTTGCTCCTTCCGGAGTTTATAAAATGTGATGGGTATTCGAATACGGCAAGAGGTATTCGAATACCACATGACTGAAGCAAGTCTTACGACGTGTTCTTTGTTTCGTTTCTGTTTCCTTTTCTTATACATATGCAATGAAAATATATTCCAACTATGAATACAATGCTTTAATCTTATTTCATCAAGCCTTCATTTTTGCCCTATATGAAAATTACATGATGTTCTTAAATGCATATTTCTTGGCTTGTTCTTGCTCTTTTTTTTCTAAAATATGCTCAATGTAATTGGCTATTGTTTTGATATACGAACAAGTACAATAAGTGGTATATGAAATATTTAACATCTATGTTTTTATTGACATATGTCAGATTTATAAGAATTTGTTAACAAGTGGTAAATGCTTTACATTTTGACAACAAGTGATATCAAAGTGGTATGAACATAATAACAAATGATAACAAATGATATCAAACAAGTGATTTCTTGGCCAAATTAATTGATAAATATATTTTTTGCCCTTAAGAATCATTTGCTGCTTTTGCCTCATTGTTTTAAATGCTTATTGGCTTATGAGATTTGACTAACCCCTATGGATCCAACATTAATGGATACCAATGAAAGCACTATGAATTTTGTTGTAGGGAGAACACTACCTCAAGCATAAATTTAAATGGACAAAATTCATTCAACTTGAGGACATGCATATATTGTTCAATATGTTAAAATGGGAGAGAAAAATACTTGCCCCATCTTTTTGATCATGACAAAAGGGGGAGAATGAAATGGTATCAAATGTACAAAAGGGGGAGAACAAGTTCAAATGTCTTTGTTTGAGAAAAGTCAGGGAGAAAAAGTCAAAACAAAAAATAGAAATTGAATTCCAAAAGTAAGGGGGAGCTGCTGTGCATATCTCTGATGTAAATCACCTCTTATGAAAAAGAGGGGGAGTAAGTATCTCTAAACTAACTTTGTGAATTCCAATTTATATGAACTAATGCTTTTCTCAAATGTTAGTTTGTCATCATCAAAAAGGGGGAGAATGTAATTGGCTAGCTATCATGAGTAATAGTTTTGATGATAACAAACGTGAAGACAAACATGAAGATGATGAGAAGACCAAGTCCAAGATCTTCAAGAATAAGCTTTAGGACTTAGGATCCTTGTAAAAGCCTCATTGGATATCTCATTAATTGGCATTGCAAAGAAATGTTTTCAAAATTGTTTTTCCAAAATTAAACAACCATTTTCTGGTCATTTGAAAGCATTTAAAACTGGTTTTATAACAGAGGTATTCGAATACCCTGTTAGGTATTCGAATAGAGTGTTTTTCAAGTTTGAACGTTTTCTGTTTTTCAAAGTGGTATTCGAATACCCATCTATGGTATTCGAATAACTTGTTTCGAAACTGATATTTCCTGCTGTGCCAAAACAGAGGCATTCGAATACCCCATATGGTATTCGAATACCCTAGATTCAGAATGAACCTTTTTAAATGAGGCATTCGAATACCCTTAACTGGTATTCGAATAACCCAAATTTTTAATCGCTTTTTAAGAGAGTTTTGGCAAGAGGCATTCGAATACCTCATAAGGTATTCGAATACCGTTCTCCAGAAATGGTTTTCACGAAACGTTCAAAAATGGCAGCAACGGCCATATTTGCTTTTAATGGTTTCTTAATTGGCACCCAACGGCTAGTTGCTTTCTTTGCTCTATAAATACAGACCTTGGGTCTCTTCTGAAAACCCCCAACTACTTGAATTATTTTTTGCTTGGCTGAAAACGAGTTTTACATTATCTTTCTCTCTTTTCTGTGCTCTCTTTGCCAAAACCTTGAGATATCCTTTAGAGAGCTCATTAGCACTTCAAGTTGCAATATCTGCTCTAAGTGAGAGTTTATTTTTCATCTATTCTCTGCTTCTGTAAAAGGGTGAGGTATCCCTTAGTGAATTTGTGAGGGTGAGGTATCCCTCTAGTAAAAGGGTGAGGTATCCCTTGGTGTAAAGAAGGTGAGGTATCCTTCAAAGGGGGTGAGGTATCCCTCTAGTAAATAGGGTGAGGTATCCCTGTTGTGTAAAGGTTGCAAGCACCTGTTGTTAAGCTTGTGTTGAATAGTGAAAAATCTCAAACTGTGTTTCGGGGACTGGACGTAGGCCACAAGTGGTTGGTGGTCGAACCAGGATAAATATCGTGTCTGCTTTTCTACCCTTAATCTTTTATCTTTATGCACTTTATTTATTCTTGCAATTTAATTATTATTTGTTCTTCTTATCTTTATCTCAT
The DNA here is from genome assembly GCA_029884605.1 of Ormosia emarginata. Classification (NCBI taxonomy): domain Eukaryota; kingdom Viridiplantae; phylum Streptophyta; class Magnoliopsida; order Fabales; family Fabaceae; genus Ormosia; species Ormosia emarginata. Next base: position 823,262 of record JAQQTP010000015.1, on the reverse strand, counting down.
TCTCGCCTTTATTATTTAAATTTAGTATAATTCATTTGTTTAAGGCTTTTGCGAAAAATTCCTAATTACTCAATTCACCCCCCCTCTTGAGTACTGAAGCCACTTGGGTAACATAAGGATCATCCCAGATGTAATATTTACAATCACTCTTCAACTTATATCGTTGTGCTTTGGTCAGGTCTTCTGAAAAATCCTTGATAGCCAAGTAGTTGGAAATATCAGCATACCAAGGTATTGTAATCTCGATGGCCATTAATTGCTCATCCGGAAAACTCGCTTGGATAGGTATCTCCTCCTATTCAGTCACCAACCGACTCAAATGGTTCGCTACCAAGTTTTTTCCCCCCTTTTTGTCTCTAATCTCCAAGTTAAACTCCTGGAGTAGTGACGAGCGCCGAACTCAGTCAAAATTATAACCGAAGTTATTACCTAAGCTTGTAGCACAGTGACAACACCGGATCGTCTCCTCAAGGATCGTAAATGCAATTTGATCAAATCAAGTGAAAGTTAGCAAAAAGGGGGGTTTGACAGTTTAAGATCGCACTTAACAAAATTAAAAGAAGAAATAACAATTAAAGAGCAGTCAATTTAGAAACCTATCCAAGATTGGGTGGATTCAATCATAGACCCTTCATAGAACACTTGAAGCGCAATTGAATTGTTAATTTGGATCTAACCGAGATCTCTCGCATCAAATCCAGAATTCATACTAGACGATCGTCTAGAATTCAATTAACAAGTGATAAACACAAATCCGCAATCGCACCATTCATGAAAATCTATGTTAATTTCAAGTACCGAATTCAATTAACTTAGGCACAAATCAAGTAACCTAACCTCTTCAATTCTCGTGATTAATTTAGATCAATCAGTTCTAAGTTTCATCACAAATCTCAATCTTCATTTATGTGATTAGTTTAGATCAATTAGTTCTAAGTTTCATCACAAATCTCAATCTTAAACTAAGATCAAATTAGATCAACATAAATAGAATCACCATTCATGCATTCAAGATCAAGAAGAAGAAGAAAGAAGAAGAAAGAAGAAGAAAAGAGGAATTCAATTACAAATCAAATACAATGCATAACCAAGGTCTCAAGAATCCAAACCACAATCTCTTCAAGAGTTCTAAATTGACCCAAAGTAGCTTAGCCCTCCATTACCATGAAAGGGAGCATCAAAATATACAAAACTATGAGAAACTATGAAGAAGCAAGAAGAAACTTAGAGAGAAATGAAGGAGAATTACACATCTTGTTCATGATAAATGGTGCCTTTTATAGAAGTCTAAGGTAACAAAATGACAAAGGGAAGTGGGTGGATGAGTGGGTGAGTGAGTGGAGTGTTTGAGTGGATGGATTAGTGGGTTGGTTTAGTGGATTGGTTTAGTGGATGAGTGAGTGGAATGGTTGAGTGGTTGAATTAGTGAAAAATGCCAAAGGACTTTTGGTGAGTGGGAAATTATGGACATGAATGGGTGAGTGGATAGATGAGTGGATGGATTAGTGGATGAGTGGGTGGAGTGGTTAAGTGGTTGGATTAGTGTATGAGTGGATGAGTGGGTGAGTTAGTGGATGAGTGGATGAGTGGATTAGTGGATGAGTGGATGAGTGGATTAGTGGATGGATGAGTGGATGGTTGAGGACGAAAATTTCGTGTCTGACTTGGAAGCCAAAAACGACCCACTATACTTCAGAACCACGAAAAGTGTTCTTCATGAAAGTTGTAGATCCTTGTCTTGGCTATAAAATGGATATCTGGTTCGTCCAATTTGGCTTCCTTAAGCCCAAGATATGTCCCAAATACCGTAGGTTGCTCAAACCCAACTTCAGCTCCTCTGTTCCGACTTGCAAGCTCAAAATGACCTACTAGACTTCTTTTCCTCAAAATGTGTTCTTCATGAAAGTTGTTTATTTGGATCTTGACTATCCACTGTCCAAATTTCAGCCCATCTCCATTATTACATCTTGAGATATGATTTTTTTGAGTGCACACTATTCGGATTCTACTGACAGAACCCGTATTCTGACTTCCATGTCAACTTAGGTCCCTTAGACATCTGAATCAGACTTCGAGCTCTTCATCAAAGTTGTAGAGCTTCCTCTTAGATTTCCTACAAGGTAAAATTCATGTTCATCAGATATTAGAAACTCAAGTTATGGCCAAAATACAGAAACAATGTAAAATCTCAATAATGCTGGAAATATTCAATTAGGACCAATTTGAGCTCAAACTCACAAAATCATACCAAACTCAATCAATTAAGAATATGGAGAGTGTAAATGACTAAACATAAGGGTTTCTTAATGAATAAAATATGTGATTATCAAATTCCCCCACACTTAGCTTTTTGCACTCCTGGGCAAAACTCAAGACCAAAATTTTACAATCAAGAAGAACAACCAAAGGTTCAAGGGATCAAAACATTCATGAGTTAACAATTCTCCACATCTCAAACCAACAAGCAAGGTATCTTCAACATGAATTGAGAATGATAGATCTTCACAAGATTCCCTCTCAATCTCTCAAGTGTTTAAAGGGTAGGTATTTCACTCAATTCAACCTATGAAAATTGCACTACCATAAGCTTGCTTATCTTCTACTTCTCCACTACTCAAAACACATGCACACACAAATCATGAGGACTTTATTCAAGGTTGTAGTGAGGTCAAGGTAACAGGAGAGGATAAAATGGATATGAGAAGATAAATACTAAAGAGAATAAAAGCAAATGAGAGCTGAGTTCAAATAACAAGCATAAAAGTTCATCTCAACTCTAGTGTGTATCCCTTTACATATTCATTTCCCAATCCCTTTTTTTTTTTTTTTTTAAACACTTGGTTTTTTTTTTTCTTTTTTTTTTTCTTTTTTTTTTTCTTTTTTTTATATATATGAACATAACTATATACATACATTTTTTTCTTTTTTTTGGGCACTCTTTTCTTTTTCAACAACCATTTTGTACACACACCCCCACACTTGTTCAAAAACTCATCCATTAACCAAGCTAATGTTCTTTTATTCCCTAAGGTAAAGTAAGAACACAATTTCTCATTTAAGGCACATAATGAGCTAGAAACAAGGAATGGTCAAATGAGCTCAAAGGGGTTAAGCAAAGGAAAATATACAAGGTTGGCAAGAATCGAGAATTTTCAAGAAGTCAAAAGAGTGCTTGATATCATATTGAAAACAAGGTTGGCTATTTGGTTAAACTAGCTAATTAAGAAAGAGGGCCTCAATCATGTTCATGCATGCAAGTGAAATGTAGCCTCAAAAAGAATCAAAGCAAGTTCTAGAGTGGTCATTAACATGAGTGAAAATCACACAAGAAAGAAGAGAATGACATAAATGTTAAATCCATCCATTAGGCTCAAAATCTCACAAGGTATGCATCCATCAAACTCAATTCATCAATTCAATCATCCATCTCCAAGCATATCAGTTCAAGAAGGGAGAAAAGTTATTCAATCATGCAATGAACCCTTTCTTTTTTTTTTTTTTAACAAAAAAGAAACTTGCTAAAATCTCTCCCCCACACTTAATATAGACATTGTCCTCAATGTGAAAGTGATAAATAAAATGGAAAGAAAAGAGCAACACAACCTGATGAGGAGTGAATCAACGCCAAGCAGAAAAGAAGCACACTGTCAATTACGCATCAGACCCTGAAAAGAAATCAAACAAGAAAACGTTAGTACTTCCACAATTTAACACTAATTAATTACTACCTAAAAAAACTCCTTACTCTACCACCAATTAAGATGCGTCTCAAGAGTAAAATTACTCCTTACTCGCCATCACTAATTGGTTTAATAAGTCCATGACAATCATATCATACTTTCCAAACAAAACAATTTTTTTTTTTAAATAAAATCAAACCCATTAAAGAGAAAGTGTCGATCGGCTTTTGTTTCTTGTTACTTCCTTCATTTCTTCCTATTGACCAATCTATTCGAGCTAATACCTTATCGGTACATACTCAAAAGCTTCTAATTTATCAATGAGCTCATCAATAGTGGAGGCAGAGATAAGAAGTTGTCTTGCCGAAGGAGTGATAAATTTCTGTTCCACAGCTTTGTCAAGAAAAAAATAACAAAAAATCAAAGAAATTATTAACATTCAACAAACCAATGGGTTTATGGTGGATGTTCAGTTCAGCCCAAGAGAAAATTTGAAAAATCTCTTCCAAAGTACCAAAACCACCAGGTAAGACAAGAAATGCATCAGAATTGTCAACCATTGTTTTCATTCGTCCATGCATAGATGTTACCTGAATTTCTTCTCCAATTGTCCTTCCAGTGATGTTATTTTCAGCTAAAGGTTTAGGAATGACACCTAAAACTTGACTGCCTCCTAAAAAGGCAGCAAGTGATACAACCCTCATTAACCCATGACAACCTCTCCCATATACAAGATGAATATTCCTCGCAGCAAGTGATCGACCAAGAGTGCTAGCTGCATTTACAAACTCTAATCCCTTCCCATAACTCGACCCACAAAAAACACAGACATTTTTGAGGTTACGAATAGAAGCCCCCATTCTATACTCTTCCTCCCTTTGAGTGTCTCTGAGTTGAAGGAAAATGGAGTGTTTAAATAAGAAAAAGAATGGAAAGGGGAATAATTGCACCTATAAGGGTAGGTTGGATGTTGTCAGAAAAGGTTGAAATTAAGAAACACAGAATCTTTTCTTTTTCTTTTTCTTTTTCTTTTTTTTTTTTTTTTTTTTTTTTTTTGACTTCAAGAAAACCATCAAGGTAAAGAAGTCTAGAAACCCCGAAGGACCCCGCTCAAAGGATCGTCTCGTACAAAAATCAAAATACAACAAAATGATACAAAGATAAAAGAAATAGAAAATGATGACATACCTGTATGTACAGTTTCCATGGCGTATCTTTATACTTCTACACATGAAATGAGTGCAAGAGACATCACGTCCTTTTTTTTTTTTTTTTTTTTGAAATTGTTAGAAAAACTTGATGAAAGATGAGTGTATACTTACTTAAGATTGGGATGGAGGTAGTCGCTTTTTTCGGCTTTGTGCCAAAGCATTGTTGACCAAGATTCGATCCATTCAAGACCAACGTAACATAGGGCTCCCAAAAGGGACAAGTGGCCATAATACGACCGGTCGCCTCACATGTGGATTACAATCTACCTTCTTTGTTTTTCAATTAAGAAGGCTGGATCAGATGCATGCATTTCCCCATTCACGGTGTGTGTTACCAAAGCCAACCCTAAGAAGTATACATTTTTTTGTTTTTTTTTTGTTTTTTTTTTTTTTTTTTTTTTGTTTTTTGTTTTTTGTTTTTTTTTTTTTTTTTTTTGTTTTTTTTTGTTTTTTTTTTTGTTTTTTTGAGAGATGACATGAAGAAGAAGAAGAAGATGATATGTACAGATTGTTTGTGGATATGGCTCACATCTCGCCTCTGGTTTAACGTCCAGTAACGGCTTAAACGTCTTCTATGAGTAGAGGATAAGCTTCCCATCCAATTTTCTTAAAAATTGGCAAACAGGGTCTTTTAGAGTCAGATTCCCAAGACTGTAGCGTTGTTCTTCATCCTTGAAGAGATTCCACAAATTAAGAATTTCACCCCGCATCAATCCATAAGAACGTGTCTCAAGAGTCAATAAGATATCATCTAATGACTCCTTACTCACCCATTCTTAATGAAGGATTTATTTGCGGAAATCATCCCCAAAGAACGACATTGTCTGTTACAATTCCATCGTCCACATTTGTAACAGACTTGTAACCTTTTTGCTCTTCTCCTTTTAGAATATGAACTTCTTCCAAGACCTGGCATGTATGAGTCAAATGAAATTGAGGACTCACCTGCTAATCGGACCTTCGCTTCAATTATCCATCGTACATCTTCTCGCATACCTTTGTGCATTAACAAATCTCAATCTTTCACATCGAACTTTGTAGATTTTTCTCGAGCATTTTGAGGAAGAGAAGGAAAATGTTTTCTCATGTTTGAAAGAATGACATCCATTTTGAAGGAGAAGAAAGATTCAGTTATTTTGGGAAACTGAAAAATAAACCGACTTAAGAGTCACGGAGTACCGTATCCGCCACTTAACCGAACACAAAGAACTCAAGAACTTGGTTTTCCAGGAATGGTTGAGTCTTTGTCCATTAACTTTAAGCGCATTACCATTCCTAGGATCCTCAATATCTCTGCCCCCGAGAGGATACACGTGTTTGACAAAGAAAAGAACCGCGCCACCTAGATCTCAATTTTTCAAGGAGTAGGTGCAGATGATAATCTCAAAGCAGAACCTTTTTGACCAATTTCCGCAACTTTTGCAAAAGGTGTAACAGACCTTGAATAAAGTGGGTCAATAAAATCCATACTGCAAGATTTTCGCCGTTGTTGTCGTTGAAGAAAAAGTGACCTCCACTTGCTTCCGAGTGACAAAATTGAATGGCACTACCTTCCTCATTGTCGGGCATACACATTTTTTTTTTTTTTTTTTTTTTTTTTTTTTTTTTTTTTTTTTTCTTTTTTTTTTCTTCTTTTTTTTTTATTCATAATGCGGATGGAGAAGGTTCATCACCTCCACTTCTGCATTCTCTGGAAGTTCATGATATTGTTTGAGGCGGTGTCCATTTACGATGAAAGCTTTGGCAGTGACCTCACTTTTAATCTGAACAGCACCAGAAGGAAAAACCTTAGTAACAATAAATGGTCCATCCCATCTAGACCTTAATTTGCCAGGCATGAATCGGAGGCGGGAGTTATAGAGGAGAACTTTTTGACCAATCTCAAATGTTTTCCTCAAAATCAACTTATCATGGAAGGCTTTGGTCTTCTCCTTATAAAGTTTGGAACTTTCATAAGCCTCCAAGCGGATCTCCTCCAATTGCTTGCGTACTGCAGCTTCCTCTCCATACCTCGCTTGATCTAGGTCCAAGTTGCACCTTTTCACCGCCCAAAATGCATGATGCTCAATTTCCACCGGTAGGTGGGCAGGCTTTTCCAAAAACAATCCGATACGGAGACATCCCGATTGGTGTCTTATAAGCAGTCCGGTAAGCCCATAAAGCATCCTCAAGCCTCTTGCTCCAGGCCTTTCTCGTTAGGTTGAACTGTCTTCTCGGAGTATCTGATTGATCTCCCCGTTGGAAATCTCGGCTTGCCCATTAGTTTGGGGATGGTAAGGTGTAGAAACTCGTGTGCAAGACCCCATACTTTTTCATCAAAGCTTCCATGCTTCGATTACAAAAATGTGAACCCCGATCACCGATGATGGCCTTTAGAACTCCAAACCTGTAGAAAATCAGATCTAACAAAATCCACAACAACTTTGGAATCATCATCCGAGTAGCTTTCGCCTCCACCCACTTGGATACATAATCAACAGCTAGCAAAATGTAAACAAAACCAAAAGAAACAGGAAAGGGTCCCATAAAATCAATACCCCATACATCAAAAATCTCACAGAACAATAAGGATTTTTGGGGCATCTCATTCCTTCGAGAAGTGTTTCCTATTTTTTGGCATTGATCACAAGATTTACAAAACACATATGTATCATGAAATAGAGTGGGCCAATATAATCCAGATTCCAAAACTTTCCTAGCAGTCCTTTGGGGACCAAAATGACCGCCACATGCAAGTGTATGACAAAAGCTAAGAATAGAATGGAATTCATTATCAGGCACACATCTCCTAATGACTTGGTCACTACAAAATTTTCACAGATAAGGGTCATCCCACACATAATATTTTGACTCACTTTTCAATTTATCAATCTGAGCCCTAATAAAATGTGCAGGGAAAACACCAGCAACTAAGAAATTTATCAAATCAAAGAAACCAAGGAGTGTTACCTTGCACTTGAAAAGTTACTCATCAGGGAAGACATCATGGATAGGTAAAGTATCTCGCCTCCTTTTCAATACGACTTAGGTGATCACCACTAAATTCTCCGCTCCACTTTTATCACGGATTTCAATATCGAACTCTTAGAGGAGCAAAATCCACCTAATCAATCTAGGCTTTGCATCAAGCTTCTTCGGAGAAACTTCAGAGTTGTATGATCTCGAAAACACAACCACTTTAGAACCAAGCAAATATGATCGAAATTTGTCTAAAGCAAAAACAATTGCTAAAAGTTCCTTTTCAGTGGTGGTGTAGTTGACTTGTGCAGGATCTAAAGTTCTTGAAGCATAAGAGATGACATGAGATATTTTACCAACCCTTTGTGCAAGAACAGCTCCCAAAGCATAATTAGAGGCATCACACATGAGCTCAAATGGAAGTGTCCAATCTGGTGGCTGGATGATAGGTGTACTGGTCAATGCTTGCTTCAAGTGATTGAAGGCATCCTTGCATTTCTCGGTCAAAATGGAACTCCACTTCTTTTGTAGCAAGTTGGATAGTGGAAGAGCAATTTTGCTTTGAAATCTTTTATGAACCGCCTATAGAAACCTGCATGACCAAGGAAAGAACGAACCTCCCGCACGCATGTGGGGGTAAGATAAGCATGAAATAACATTTATTTTTGCAGGATCTACCTCGATACCCTTGCTAGATATTACATGTCCTAAAACTATACCTTGTTCTACCATGAAATGACATTTCTCAAAATTCGAACAAGGTTAGTTTCAATGCATCTATGTAAAACCCGAGCCGACTATCCAAGCATGCATCAAAGGAAGAACCATAGACAAGAAAAATCATCCATAAACACATCCATGCAATTCTCTAAAAGTCGAAAAGATACTTACCATACACCTTTGAAAGGTGCCCTGAGCATTGCACGTACCAAACGGCATCCTCCTCGTATGCAAATGTGCCAAATGGACAAGTGAAAGTAGTCTTCTCTTGGTCTTCTCGGGCTATATGAATCTGAAAATAACCCGAATATCCATCCGTAAAAACAATAATGTGACTTGCCGCCTAGCCTCTCCAACATCCGATCAATGAAAGGTAGCGGAAAATGATCTTTTCTCGGTAGCCTGGTTAAGCCGCCTATAATCAATGCAAACCCGCCAACCGTTCTCGAACTCTTGTGGGTAGAAGTTCGTTATTCTCATTCTCAACTACCGTGACCCCGCATTTCTTGGGAACAACCCGCACGGGCTCACCCATTTACCGTCTCGATATGGGATAAATAATGCCACTTGAAGTAGGTTGGTCACTTCCTTCTTCACCACATCTAGAATCAAGGGGTTCGGTCTCCTTTGGGGTTGCCTTACCGTTCGTATCCTCTTCCAATAAAATCCTATGCATGCATGTGGAGGGACTAATACCAGGAAGATCCGCAAGTGTCCATCCGATGGCTTGCTTATTCTCGCCTCAAAACCTCGCAGCAATTTTTCTTCTTGTTCAAAGTTGCGATTCTTAGCAACAATCACCGGTACTTTTCTCACCATCTCCTAAATATGCATATTTAAGATGGTCCGCAAAGTCTTCAACTCTAAGGATGGAGGTTGTACAATGGAAGGCAAAGCAGCTATTTGAAACAACTAATTCAAGAACATTAAATTCAAGACAGCTTCGACTTCTATTTTCACATGCGGTATCATTCAAGTCAAGCTAGCTTGCATCATCACTCATACCAAAGATAAATCTCAAAGACATGCAAAGACATGACTCAACATCACAAGCAACACACGTACCACAAGAAACAATCCGTAAAGTCAAGAATATCGTGGAATTCAAAGATATAAATCAAGATAAACATCATCAACCAAAGATCTCAATCACATCAATATGGAAAACAGAATGCTCTCTGGGGATGTCTCATGGCATCAAAAATTTTAAATCTGTACCAAATCATCGCCAAACTCCATAGAAAGGGTGCCAAAGCATGCACATCTATCTTGGTCTTGGCGGTCTTGAGGAATGGTCTGCCTAGAATTAATGGAGCATGGGTTGCTGAAGACTCATCTTCCATGTCCAAGACGTAGAAGTCCGCTGGAAAAATTAAATCATTCACCCGAACTAACACATCTTCTAGTACTCCCAGATAAGCAAGTGGTCCTATTTGCCAATTGAATCACTATACCAGTGGGTTGTAAAGTGCCAATGTTCAAGGACTGATAAATTGACATAGGCATGACATTAATCAAAGCACCCAAATCTAGCATTGCATGTTCAAATTTGGAGTTACCTATCGTGCAAGGAATTGTGAAAGTTCCAGGATCTTTGCATTTTTGTGGCATGCTTGGTAGAATCATTGCGTAAACATTTCGCCCATGCTTATTTTCTCGCACTTTAAGTCTTCTCTTGTGAGTACACAACTCTTTGAGGAATTTGGCATACTTGGGAATCTGCTTGATTGCATCAAGGAGGGGAATATTGATTTCCACCTTCCTGAATGTGTCCATGACTTCTCTTTCTATTTCTGTTTGATGCAGTATGCTTGACCGTGTGACTCGTGTGGAAAAGGTAGTGGAATAGCCGATTTGAATTCTCTGCACATTTCTTCTCGTATCACGATTTTTGGACTGAGCTATCCACTTTCTTTTGTTTCTGGTCACCTTCTGGTTGATGCACTTGTAGTTCAGGTTGTGGTGGAGTAGGACCGTCAACTTCTCTGCCACTTCTCAAGCTAATGGCACTTACATTGCCTCTTGGGTTGTTGACCGTTTGTGAAGGCAATTGGTTCGACCCTTGACTTTTCACTCACTCGAGTGGTTGCCATCTGCCCAATTTGAGTTTGTAAATTCGGATGGTGGCATTGACATTCTCGCTAAACCGTTTCATCAAGTCTTCGAAAGGTGGCTCACCGGGAGTGGCCGCTGGAACAGTAGCCGGAGGGGCTCGTCAGTATGGGTGGCGCGCAGTTGTGCTTGCCTAAATGCAGTGGTTGGTACTTGTTGCTAGGGCCTCGTAGCTTGGTATCTAAACCGTGGTTGCCGCCGTTGGTAGGGCCGTTGTTGTTGACCGAATTTCCATATCTCGTGTTGGGATGGTCCCTCCACCAGGGTTATAGGTATTAGAAAATGGATCATATCCGGGCCGCTTGCCGTGATTGCGATATTGGGGTCTACCAGAAAAATACCACCGCCGCAACAGATTGTTCTCGGAATAATAGAACCACCATCCCGAAGTGTAGGGCATGCATCGGTAGGATGAGATGAACAAGAGCAAATGCCACACACGCTTGCGCCATCTGCATTGGTGCTTGTTGTGCCACCGCTAACCGCCTCACCAAAGAAGTTAATTCATCAAGTCCGTGTTCCATTCTCTCGTTGGTCTACATGAGACGATTGAATTTCATTGACTCCTCCGGTTGAGGTAATAATTCGTGTGCCAAATTGTTGGGTGTTGGCTGCCATGTTTGCTATCAAATCTCTCGCCGCCGCAGGGTCTTGTCTACTAAGGCTCCTCCGAGGCGATCCACCATGCTTCGTCATTTGGCAAAGAAGCCTTCATAGAAATATTGAATTAAGAGTCGATCGGTGATTTGGTGGTGGGGACACTCGAGCACGCCTTCTTGAATCTTTCCCAATATTCATGCAAAGTCTCCCCGTCATTTGTCTTATGCCACATATATCTTTTCTAATGGCAAAGCAGCTTTCAGAGGCAGGGAAAATTTTCTCTAAGAACAATCGCTTCATGTCACCCAACTTGTTACCGAACCTGGTGAAAGATAAAATAACCAATCCTTGGTCAGACGTCGGAAGTGAGAAAGGAAGTGCCCTCACTTGATGTGCTCTTTCGAGATCCCATGTGGCTTCATGGTTGAACAAACCACATGGAACTCCTTTAGATGCTTATGGGGATCCTCACCGCAAAACCGTGAAACTTGGGCAACAAATGTATCAATCCATTTTAACTCAAAATCAGCATCAAGATCCGGGTATTGAATACACAAAGACCGGTTAGTTATATCGGGAGAGCAAGAAGTTCCTTAAGAGTTCTATTTTGCATGTTATCACCATGGTTTCGAATTATTCAAGATCTCAAGTTCACTCTCAATATTAAGATCAAATTCAAAGCAATTCTTGCACTTAGCCTACGAGCTCTAATCAACCTATGCAAGGTTCTATCAATCTCGGGATCAAAGTCAACTAAGTTATCGTGCCTCGAGACCTAGTCATGCATCACACAAAAGCAAATAAATAAGCAAAATACACTAGACAATGGTTAAAAATGTTAGAAAAATTACTAAAAAGCAAAAGTTAGTAAAAACACTTCAAATGAAAAGATTACACTTACTAATCCCCTAAGAACGGCGCCAAAATTTTGACGAGCGCCGAACTCATCAAAATTATAACCGAAGTTATTACCTAAGCTTGTAGCACAAAGTGACAACACCGGATCGTCTCCTCAAGGATCGTAAATGCAATTTGATCAAATCAAGTGAAAGTTAGCAAAAAGGGGGTTTGACAGTTTAAGATCGCACTTAACAAAATTAAAAGAAGAAATAACAATTAAAGAGCAGTCAATTTAGAAACCTATCCAAGATTGGGTGGATTCAATCATAGACCCTTCATAGAACACTTGAAGCGCAATTGAATTGTTAATTTGGATCTAACCGAGATCTCTCGCATCAAATCCAGAATTCATACTAGACGATCGTCTAGAATTCAATTAACAAGTGATAAACACAAATCCGCAATCGCACCATTCATGAAAATCTATGTTAATTTCAAGTACCGAATTCAATTAACTTAGGCACAAATCAAGTAACCTAACCTCTTCAATTCTCGTGATTAATTTAGATCAATCAGTTCTAAGTTTCATCACAAATCTCAATCTTCATTTATGTGATTAGTTTAGATCAATTAGTTCTAAGTTTCATCACAAATCTCAATCTTAAACTAAGATCAAATTAGATCAACATAAATAGAATCACCATTCATGCATTCAAGATCAAGAAGAAGAAGAAAGAAGAAGAAAGAAGAAGAAAAGAGGAATTCAATTACAAATCAAATACAATGCATAACCAAGGTCTCAAGAATCCAAACCACAATCTCTTCAAGAGTTCTAAATTGACCCAAAGTAGCTTAGCCCTCCATTACCATGAAAGGGAGCATCAAAATATACAAAACTATGAGAAACTATGAAGAAGCAAGAAGAAACTTAGAGAGAAATGAAGGAGAATTACATGTTGTTCATGATAAATGGTGCCTTTTATAGAAGTCTAAGGTAACAAAATGACAAAGGGAAGTGGGTGGATGAGTGGGTGAGTGAGTGGAGTGTTTGAGTGGATGGATTAGTGGGTTGGTTTAGTGGATTGGTTTAGTGGATGAGTGAGTGGAATGGTTGAGTGGTTGAATTAGTGAAAAATGCCAAAGGACTTTTGGTGAGTGGGAAATTATGGACATGAATGGGTGAGTGGATGGATGAGTGGATGGATTAGTGGATGAGTGGGTGGTGTGGTTAAGTGGTTGGATTAGTGTATGAGTGGATGAGTGGGTGAGTTAGTGGATGAGTGGATGAGTGGATGAGTGGATTAGTGGATGAGTGGATGAGTGGATTAGTGGATGGATGAGTGGATGGTTGAGGACGAAAATTTCGTGTCTGACTTGGAAGCCAAAAACGACCCACTATACTTCAGAACCACGAAAAGTGTTCTTCATGAAAGTTGTAGATCCTTGTCTTGGCTATAAAATGGATAGCTGGTTCGTCCAATTTGGCTTCCTTAAGCCCAAGATATGTCCCAAATACCGTAGGTTGCTCAAACCCAACTTCAGCTCCTCTGTTCCGACTTGCAAGCTCAAAATGACCTACTAGACTTCTTTTCCTCAAAATGTGTTCTTCATGAAAGTTGTTTATTTGGATCTTGACTATCCACTGTCCAAATTTCAGCCCATCTCCATTATTACATCTTGAGATATGATTTTTTTGAATGCACACTGTTCGGATTCTACTGACAGAACCCGTATTCTGAATTCCATGTCAACTTAGGTCCCTTAGACATCTGAATCAGACTTCGAGCTCTTCATCAAAGTTGTAGAGCTTCCTCTTAGCTTTCCTACAAGGTAAAATTCATGTTCATCAGATATTAGGAACTCAAGTTATGGCCAAAATACAGAAACAGTGTCAAATCTCAATAATGCTGGAAATATTCAATTAGGACCAATTTGAGCTCAAACTCACAAAATCATACCAAACTCAATCAATTAAGAATATGGAGAGTGTAAATGACTAAACATAAGGGTTTCTTAATGAATAAAATATGTGATTATCAAGTAGCAGAATCCATCAGAGTAATCTAGGCTTTCCATCCTTCTTTGCTAAAAGATACTTCAAGGCTGCATGATCAAAAAATACAATCATTTTGGAACTAATTAAATACGATCTAAATTTTTTCAAAGTAAAAACCACAGTTAGAAGTTCTTTCTCAGTGGTAGAGTAATTCAATTGAGCATCATTTAGGGTCCTTAAGGCATAGTAAATGACATATGGCACCCTATCAACTCGCTCATTTGTCCTAGATTGGACCCCTTAGCGAAGTCACTGGCATCACACATTATCTCAAATGGTAGCTCCTAATTAGGTGGCCTAATGATAGGCGCTGTAGTCATCAACTCCTTGAGTTTGGTGAAAGCTTCCATACACCTTTCATCAAAATGAAATGGGACGTCTTTCTGGAGCAGTGTGCAAAGAGGTAAAGATATCTTGGAGAAATCCTTAATGAATCTCCGATAAAACCCTGCATGACCAATAAATGAGCAAATCTCTCTCACACTAGTAGGCGGGCTCAAGGAGCGCACAAGTTCTACCTTAGCTTTATCCACCTTAATTCCCTTATAGAGATTACATGACCTAGCACTATACCCTCTTCTACCATGAAGTGGTATTTTTCCCAATTCAACACAAGGTTAGTGTCAATGTATCTTTTGAGAACCAATTGCAAATGCTCCAAATAACTTTCAAAGCAAGTCCCAAACACACTAAAATCATCCATGAAGACCTCAATAATATTCTTTATGTAATCAGAAAATATACTCATCATGCATCTCTGAAATATCCCGGGTGCATTGCACAGTCCAAACAGCATTAGTCGATATGCAAAAGTGCCAAAGAGACAAGTAAAAGTGGTCTTATCCTGGTCTTCTAGAGCAATGGAAATCTGATTATAGCCTAAAAAGCCATCTAGAAAGCAATAGTGAGTGTGACCAGCTAATCTATCCAACATTTGATCAATAAAAAGCAAAGGGAAGCGGTCTTTTCTGGTGGCTACATTTAATTTTCTATAATCGATGCAAACATGCCACCCTGTTTGTAGTCTAGTGGGAATAAGCTCATTCTCAGCACTTTGTGCCACAATAATTCTTAATTTCTTTAGTACTACCTGAACTAGGCTCACCTACTTACTATCAGAAATGGGGTAGATCACCCCCACACTTAGGAGCTTCAGTATCTCCTTCTTCACAACTTCCATCATAGGAGGATTCAACCTCCTCTTGGGATCTCTCGTTAGTTTAACCCCCTCTTCTATTAAGATTCTGTGCATGCAAATAGAGGGGCTAATCCTTTTGATATCCACTATAGTCCAACTAATGGCTGTCTTATGTGCCTTCAAAATAGCCACCAATTTCTCCTCTTGCTCTTGGGTGAGTGACTTAGCAATGATCACTGGAAATGTATCCTTCTCTACTAAGAATATATATTTAAGATGAGCTGGCAACTTTTTGAGTTCCAACTCCAGTGCTTGCACAACAGAAGGTTTAGGTGCATCATTAGTAACGGGTAGCTCAACATATGAAACATCATATCCTTCTGAAGTGGAAGAGAGCACATGCATAACTGCTACCACATCATGAACATCTTTGCTCCATGGCTTGCTTACATCAACTTTCTTTTTTTTTCATATAAATCTAAGCTGTGAGTCAAAATAGTATTAAGAGAATCAAAATGATTAAACTCAAAAGCTACAAAAATTAAAGAATCAAAAGCATCAACAGAATCAAACAAACAAACAGATTGCACATCACTCGGGTATCTCATGGCCTCAAAAATATTGAATCTGATTAATTCTCCATCAAATTCCATGGTCAAGGTCCCTGAGTGCACATCAATCTTTGTCCGCGCAGTCTTCAAGAAAGGTCTCCCCAACAAGATAAGAACAGAGTTGGGGGATTTATCTTCCTCCATGTCCAGCACATAGAAGTCCGCTGGAAACACTAATTCATTCACCTGCACTAATACATCCTCAACAACACCCTTCAGGTATGCGTTAGATCTATCAGCCAATTGAATGATAACACCAGTTAGTTCTAAAGGACCAAGATATAAGGATGCATAAATAGAATAAGGCATGACATTTATAGATACACCTAAATCTAATATTGCCCTTTCAAACCTTGTGTTACTTATTGTGCATGGTATGGTGAATGTGCTAGGATCCTTGCACTTGGTTAGGAGTTTCTTATTGAAAACAGCTGAAACATTCGCTCTCACCTAGACCCTCCCATTACCTTTTAACTTCCTTTTGTTAGTGCATAATTCTTTTAAGAACTTAGCAATTTTAGGCACTTGCTTAATGACATCTAACAAAGGAATGTTAACTTCCACTTTCCTAAAAGTCTCTAAGATCTCTTTATCTGTCTCTTCTTTCTTATTTTTAACCAATCTACTAGGAAAAGGGGCCTTAGTAACATATTTAGAGAGTGGTTCAAAAGCACTTACCTTAGGGGCCTTAGAATTGGCTCATCTTCTACCTTATTAGGCTTTTGAGCTTTGTCTTCAGTGACTTGTGGAGGAGATGTGGGTTTGTCCAATGCCTTCCCACTTTGCAAGGTTACAACGCTAGCATTTTCCCTCGGATTCACCTCTTGCTGTGAGGAAAGTTTCTTAGAAAGTTAACTCTAAACCTTGTTGATCTCGGTGGCTAACTTCCTCACCTAATTCTACAAGTTACTAATGGTGGTCCTTGTTTCTTGTTGAAACTAAATGTTATTGGTGGCCATCTATCTCATTAGCTCCTCCAATGAAGGCTCAAGTTGCCTAGGAGCTGGGGGCTTGTTGTTGCCTCGGAGGGAACGGTGCTTGCCTCTGTTGAAACCCTGAAGGTCCTTGAGTCGGAGGTTGACTCTGGGGTTGCTTGTCATAGCTGAAGTTAGGATGATCTCTCCACCCCAGATTATATGTGTTGGAGTAGGGGTTGTAATTTTTAGAACTGCCATAATATCCTCCTACTACCTTTACTTCCTCATTTGTGTCCTCATGTAGAGTGGGATACATATTAGTGGGATGTCCAGGAGAGCAACAAATCCCACAAGCATTGACTGATGCTTTTGTGCTATCCATTAGCTTCTAAACCATAGTGGTCAACTGAGTCATCTGCTGCTGCAAGCTAACTGTATCTGCCTCTTTTACTGCTTGCACTCCAATGTCATTCCTGGTAAAGAATTGTTGAGTGTTCACAACCATTCTTGTGATCAAGTTTCTAGCTTCTTGAGGAGTCTTATCAACCAACACTCCTCCACTAGCAGCATCAATCATATTGCGGTCCATCATTAGCAAACCCTCATAAAAGTACTGAATCAGCAATTGCTCACTAATTTGATATTGGGGGCAACTAGCACACAACCTCTTGAACCTCTCCCAGTAATCATGAAGTGGTTCTTCATGCCTTTGTTGGATGCCGTAAATTTATTTTTGAATGGTGGCGGCCTTAGAGGCAGGGAAGTATCTATCCAGGAAAGCTCGAGCTATGTCTTGCCATGAATTAATCGATCCGGGTGGCAAATAGTATAGTCATTCCTTTGTAGAATCCTTTAACGAGAATGGAAAAGCCTTGAGCTTGACTTGTTCTACTGAAACCCCTGCAGGCTTCATGCTGGAACAAACCACATGTATCTCCTTTAAATGCTTGTTAGGATCCTCCCTAGCTAATCCATTGAAGGATGGTAAAAGGTGGATTAAACCAGACTATAAAGAGACTGTTAGTATAAATCTAGAGCACCCAACGCCCTTAAGGTATTCTCTGCCATCACCACTTCTTGAGATGTTTCAAAAAATGTCTCAGAACTGAATAAATCTATATGGCGGGCAGCTTCAACGTCAGTAGGTGTGAATTGGAGAGGAAACTATGAGCTGACTTATTCAAAGTAATGCCTTAGATTCCTTAATTGCTCGTTTACGTTACCACTGGACATGAACGCCTGCAAAACAGTCGGGAAAGAGGAAGAAAAGAGTTAAAAACTCAAATAAAAATAGAGTGAAAAATAGGAAACAAACTAATAGCGCAATTGAACAATTAGTTCCCCAGCAACGACGCTAAAATTTGGTGTTGTTTAGATTGTGAATTAAAATTGAGATTAAAGACAACTGCCAAGTCCCACCAAAATTATAAAAACCTTGCAACCAGCTGTAGTTAGCAAGGGTTGATCTACAGAGAACTAACTCAATTAACACTATTAACTGAATCCTAATTTAAACTCTAAATGACAATAAATAGTAAAAATGGGTTTTGTTAATTCAAACTAAAACAGAAACCAAAGATAAAACAATAGCAAAGTAAATACCATATGAATTTCTAATTTGAGGATATTGGTTAAGAGATAGAATCCATTACTAGGTTTATATGATCATACAAACCCACATAACCTTTATCTCAATATAATCAATTATGTTTTTACGCAATTGTGAGAATAATCTCTATTTTCCTTAAGTAGTGATTAATTTAGCAACTGCTCAAACTAACCCCAACCATTAGTTAGCTATAAAGCAACCACTCTTATATATATCCAATGATTGCATTAAGAAATAGAAAACTAATCATGCTAAGATTCAATCACACACAAGGATTAAATTACTTAGATGATATGTTCCACTAGTCCTACCATCGCAACCATGTATAGTAATTCTAGTTTTACCACTTTCAAAATTGGCAAGAATATAAAAAACTTTTATATTGAATTAAGATCAGAAACATATGAATAAAAACATAATTGTATTGAAATAAAGGAATATATAGAATTTACATAACCAAAACTAGAGTTTCATCCTCCCTTAACCAAATAAGAGTTTAGCCGCACATGGCGAATTCAAAATTAAAATCAAAATGAAATAGAAACATGGTCAAGAATGAAAGAACTAAAGAAAATTGAAGATCAAACTAGTTTTCAGTGAGTAAGGTTGATTGATCTCTGATTGCTCGAACCTGAGTCTCCAATCTTCGATCAAATCTCCCTCTTTCTTATTCTTTGAATCCTCTTCTCTTCTCTGACAACTTTTAGTTCAGAACTGCCCTTATGAGTCTTAGCCAATCCTATTTATATCTTTAGATCCCTAATTTTGCATCAAAATTTGAAATTAAGTTTCTGATTCGTAGACACCGGCCGTGTCAAATGACACGGCCTACCCCGTGTTTGACTTTGCCTTTACAAACTCAGGCATTTTAGAACTCAGAGAACTACACGACACACCCTGTGTCAGATGACACGAGCCGTGTTGTTAGTTCAAAGCTTAAAACTGAATTCCCTTATCATGTCAGATACGTACACGACCTACCTCGTGTCATATGACATACCTCGTGTCATATGACATGGGCCATGTTAGGCAAATTCATGGCTAGACACTTCTTGTAGTACCAGAGGAGTACATGGGGTACCCCATATCTGATGACACGGGCCGTGTTGTTGACTTTCTTCAACTTTAGTTGGGATTCTCAACAAATGCTCTTCTTCCCTTGCTTCAAGAGATGGTATTGATCTACATAAATCCTTGGCTCTTCCTTCACATGGATAGCAAGCCTAGTTTAAGGCTAATGGACTCCAACACTCAAGGGTTTCTTGAAAAGTGCAATTCAATTATGAGTGTTTATGAACATATTAAAGCAAAGTTTCATAATAAGGTTCCAATTAAGTTGAATATTACAAACTTTTTCAAATGTTATCAATTGGTTGCATATAGAATCCAATTAGATCAAATATAAGGCATTCAAAATATTGAAATTATCAACAAATCAAATACTGACAAGTGTTAGCATTAGGAGTTCCATAATCCCTCAACCTTCGCTCTGGATTAGCCACTTGGTTAATGTTGTCCGCCATGTGCTCTTCCTCAATTCTCTCTGTTCTTCTTTTCCTTCTAATATCACGAAGTGTCCTCTCAATCTAAAGATCAATAGGGATAATAAGATCTCCTTGACTCCTTGTTCTACGCATAAGAAAGAAACAACACCTGAAAATTCAAAGAAGAATAAAGTTAAAATAAAATCAGATTAAAATAAAATAAAATAAAAATAGCTTAAATCAATCAAATCGTTGCTTGTGTTAATATCAATACGATTTCAGCAATGACACCAAAAACTTGTTGTGGATTTTTCGCAAGCGCACAGATTATACATGTAGTAAATAAAGATCGTTCACATGATGATTGATTGATAAATAACTCTTGCGGTGAGTTTGATTATTTAAGCGAGTAAAATCAATAATAAAAGCTCAATTAAAATTAAGACGAAAAGCAAATCAATAAAGTAAACAAATAAAACTAGAAAAAATGAAGTTCAACAAAGATTTAAAGGCCTAGGATTAGGAATTCACTACTCTACCCCCTATGATAAATTGTAATCCTATCTTTGCTAATGATTAATTATTTTCTTGAAAGCAATTTGTCCTAAATTATTTAAAGCCAAGTTTCTTGGCACTAAAAACGTGTTAAAACTTTATCAATCCTATTCTCATGGAAATTGATCAAAGTTCCAACCTATTAAGTTTTATGACAATCATTTATCCCTTGAAGGATTTAAGCTTATGTCTAGGTCTCAATTCCTAAGCTCAATTCTTAGATTATCAAGCAATTAGATTTCATCTTTCGATCATTCACCTAAAGCCTGAGATCATGAAAATAAGGCACGCAACATACCACAAGCATTAAACATACCAAGAATGAATCAAGAACAATAATTTCACATTAACAAAGAATCAAATTAACAATTCATCATAAAGAAATAGAGAGTTTCATCATAAGTATGTTGTATGTTAATAAGATAAACTTATGAATTGCAAATTGGTTTTCAAATCAATATATATATGTATATATATATGTGTGTGTATATATATATGTGTGTGTATATATATATGTATGTATGTATATATATATATATATATATATATATATATATATATATATATGTATGTATATATATACATATATATATATATAAAAATCTATCGCCAACTCCTTCTTCTCTTCATCCAGCTCCCTTTCCCCTCTGTCTTTTCCCGTGATCTTCGCCCAACAACTCTAGTATCAGAGCCTAATGGGGAAGTAGGAAAGTGATAACTCCACAAAGTGTAGTTATTTGTGCCCTATATCTGTATTTCTCTTATTGCTAAAGTCCTTGTATTCATGTATATTGGAAAGGTTTTGCGCTTATATTTGTTATATCCAATTATGATACCTTCCCTATATGATATTGAGCAAACTATGCATATTTGATATGTGATTAAGTGAATATATATTTGTTACTGATTTGGTGTTTTCTCTATCATAGGAAAGGTTCCAAACAAGATGATATATGGAGCATTTGAGCCAGAATGAGAAGAGGAAGCCAAATTTGCATTTCAGACCTCAACACCGCGGCATGGCATGTGAATGCCGCGGTGTGAGCATCCCCCGCATCAAAGTCAGAGGCTACGAAGAATTGAGCGCCATAGCATGGAAAATCAATGCCACGGCGTCTCTGACCTAATTTAGTACGCGTTACGGTGTGGAATGTGAATGTCGCGGCATGCCTATGTTTTTGTTGAGTCTATAAATAGATTTTAACAGATTTTTAGACGAGAGTTTTTTGGGAGCTCCGTTTTAGTTTCTAGGTTTTAGAGAGGCTGCGGCCTGTTCTTCATTTCTGGGCTGATTGGAGGCTTAGGGAGGCTAGTTTGGATGCCATCTTCCTCATGGAAGGAGATTCAAGCTTCAAGGATGCTATCCATGGATTCCTTCCTCTTCTCCATTTATTTCTCTTCTCTTCCTTATCTTTTGAGCATGGTTTTTGTCTGTAAATTCGTGTTCAATAGATTAGCAGTTATATTTAGGAAATACTTTGGATCTTTCTATGAGTATTGATGTTTATGTTATCTTTTGAGTTTATATTGATGTTTAGTTTTGTTCTTCCATGCCTATGCTTAATGCTTGCTTCTGTTTGATCAATAATTGCATGATCTTAATTGATACAAATGAACTATGTAACACCCCTTTGGAGGATGTCACACATAAAAGAAAATAAAACAAATAGAAATAAAATCTACCCAAGTTGCGGAATATTTGTTAAAATTATTACGGGTTGTAAAATAATTCCTGATAGACTGAAGTATGTAATAAAAAGATAATACGAAAAATACGAAATAAAAAAAAAACATCATCACTAATAATATACATATGGTTAAGTTATAAACTCGTACATATAATTTACAACTAAGACTACAACTATTTAAACAAAAACAAGAAAGAAAGCAATAAAAGAGTTAATATATACGTACATATACCGACGCGCAAAAAAAAAAAAACATCATGATTATCTAATCCTCTCGATGGATCACTCTCGGTGTGAAAATGATCATCGAGATAAATATCCTCGATGTCTCGACACACGGCGATAACGGATCGCGTTAGCCGACACGATGCTTATCTCACTAGGCTCGTGGTTTTCAAGACCCCAATAACGCCTAATGGATAAGGGCAACTCTAAATGCGTAAAAGCGTCGTAGTCACAATGGGCTCTCCATCAAACCGGACGTAAAATAACTGGCCATACGTCCAAAGATACGTAATGTAAGCACGATCTCCTCGTAAATGCCAGTGCCGATCACCTCCATGAAATACCAGCTCTATGAATCCCAAAATCCTCAAGCGTCGCCATCCCCACAATCAATCCAGAGGATATGGATGATCGGATGGTTCTTGATCGTAAACCGATCGTCGGTCTGGCATTGATCTCCTCTTCCTCGTGGTACACGATCTCAAGAGGTTGTTCCTCTTCTTCCTCTTCAAACTCTTTACCGCATAAAATAAATAGACAATAGACACATACAATAAAGAGGTAAGACAACATAAAATCATCACAACATGGCAAATAAGAAGACGACAAATAACTACTACACAGCTTTATACAATACGAAGAAGCTATAACAAGAATACATATTAAATATCCTAGTGTTTCGAATATCACGTATATAACACAAATAAAGAAATTCACACGATAAATCAATCTCACGTATAAAATAAGATAAGAAATAGACAACTAACATAAAAAAATTATCGATAAATACAAATAGAGAAAATGTAAAAACATCCAAGATGTTACCGATAAAGATAAATAGAGAAAATGGAATATTATCCAAGATATACTCAAATACACCAAAACACAACCCTACTCCATGGAGCTAAACCCAAACAGATATCGAGAGAATGACTTGCAAAATCTATTAGTACCACGGCTGCCCAACCAACTATTACGCGGCCACACGTTGCGTCAATAGCCTACGCAAGACTGGAATCCACCATCCAGCGTAGTATAGTTCACGGTCTCCGTTGTGGCACTATAGGCAATGTACTACTAGACTTTACAAACCTCGATTAAATATAGTGAATGTCGAGTACATTAGTGTGCTATCGGTTTACCACGGCCCAAATGAGCTACCAACTCATCCACATGTGGGATCCCGTACACTAAAGTCTCCAAGTTTATTAGAACAATAAACTACACTACACTTATCGCATCGACAACACGATGTGATTCTGCCTCACAACCCAAAACACCAAAAATCGGATAAAGACAAAACATAATTCCAAATATATGAAATTACGAAAATGCCCTCAAGATAAAAATATATGCCCTCAATGGCAGAAAGCCTGTACGGGTTCACTTTTTCCCGACAACTAAATAACCTCAAAAGCCTCAGACGGGTTCACATTTTCCCGACAAATAAAAATAAATACTAGAATCTGGGTCAATCGCGTAGAAATTTTATCGCGTTTTTGAAATCTCGTCGTTTTTACAAACGTTTAAAAATCTGTAAAGATATTTTTCTGTTTTTAAAATCGCGTAGCATTTTTAATACGTTTTCTCAATCGCGTAGGATTTTTAAATCATTTTCTTATTCGAATGCCTTTAAAATTACCATTTAAACAGATAGAAATAATATTTAGTACATTTAAACTACGTAGAATAATTTTTCATACCGTATAATCGTCATTAGGATATTTTTACTATCTTATAGGTTCAATTTTTACTAAAAATTGACAAAGATTTTGTTTATAAACTTATAATAATGATTTTCTAAATTTTCCATAAAATTTCTATTTACCTAATTTTTAACCATTTCATTAAATTCTTTTTGAAATCTCTAACATGCTTCAAAACCAAAAGTGAGCTATATGTTAGAAAATTTCTTAACATTATCAGTATTTCCTTCCTAATGATAAAATTATGAATTTTAACCCTTTAGACTTACTTCTAATCAATTGGTTCCTTCATAAATCATTATAGAAAATTTCTTCTTAACTTGTATTGTTTCTTTTAATTGAAAAAGGTTTAGAAACAAGTTTTTAAAAATCATGATTTCCTATAGTGGCATGTTGGCCGAATTTTATAAAACTTTTGCATTTGATTTCCAAAATGTCTTTCACCTTTTAAATCATATCAAATGTATTCTATAGTCTAAGTTCATTAAATCATTTTAGAAAATAGTTATCTATAGTCAATTTAATCCTTTAGGCATGTTGGCCCAAAATACTAAGTTTGTACCATTTGATTTCTAAATGCATTTTTCTTTGATCAAATCAATTAGAAACTTTCTTGATTCTCCTAGGTTAATTAAGCTACACTTTTAGGAAAAATCAAGAGAACATTTTGGTCCTCCAAACTTGTCATTGCCGTGAGCTATTGGATTGTGTTCTTTGGAACACTCATGCAAACTTACACATGTTATTCACATCCTATATTTTATCATACAATCCTAACACATGCATTATATTTCTAACACATACAAAATATCTCTAACACATGCAAAATATTTCTAACACATAAACCTAATTTAAAGCTTATAGACATACAATCAAAAGCTATTAGACATGCAAGATTATTACAATTACCAAATAAGAAAGCTACTAACACATAACACTTAAGCTACTAGCAATCACAAAAATTAACAAATACACATCAATAAACACACCACAACCGAATCCTTATGGATTCTACAAACAACTCATCTTCTTACCACCATCAAGGGATGATAAGAATTGTCTTCCTCTTACCTTAAATGAAGACAAAACTTGCTTTCTCACCTCCTTAGGTCACGGTTTTCACTCCACCAAACACCTAAAAATCTCAAACAAAACCTACATGTTACTAACCATGAAAAGAAGCTAAACCATGGAAAAATCATGGCTTAGAACTTTGAAAAAGAAGAGAGAAAAGAAAAGTATGAAATTTCACCTTCTAGGTAAAACTTCCAAGGTTGGTTTCCAAGCCTTAGATGGAAGAATTTGAAGAAACTCCCAACTACAAAGGTTCTTAGAATGGTGTTTAGATTAAGGAAACTTGGTTAGAAAAATTTTTGGATGGTTGGAGTGTTAGGAAACAAGCTTGGCCGAATATGGTGGAAGAAAATGGGCAAGAATGGTGGCTAGGGTTCTTGATGAGAGAGAAGAGAGAAAAGTGATGAAGACAAAGTGATTTTTAGGTCACCAAAGGCCTCTTGGCCGTGGACTTCAAGTGGGGTGCAAGGTGGGCACCTTGCTTGGCTTCATCCAAGCCATTGGATGAATCAAAGGCTAAGATTAAGCCTTGGTGAGCAAGCCTACTTCTCATTGGTTGGTTCCCGTGACTCACATGGCTTAGTCACACTGCGTAATAAATGCTCACGAGTCACTAGCCGAGTCACTGCTCGAAAGTTCTACAAATTTACTATGATTAACTAAGCTACCGATTTAACTGCTTCGCTAATTGATCAGGGTCCCGCAAAATATTTCCTGTCCACTCATCACTAAAACATACTGACTTATAAAATAATATTATAATAATATAAAATTATTTTATTTGACAGTTAAATCCTAAAAATTAAAAGATTATTTTTAGTCTCATTTAGAATCGGGTTAAGTAAGATCCCCCAATTCTAAATAATAAAATAAGATTTTCCTCGGCCGAAAAATATTATTTTCCTGCCTCGAGCAAATCGCACAAAAAGTCCATATAAAATCACAGACAAGATTTTCTCGCATTAAATCAAGAAGAAAACAATTAAAAATGACAAAAAAACAAATAAAAACAAGACGTCGGGACGTAACGGCCATTTTCCCATTTTTTCCCACAACGTAGGTAATCGCCAAAACGTTCAAATAAAATATCCAAAGAAGATTATTTAGTCAGTATATCTTTCAAAAAATTAATACAAGAGCTCGTAAAAATTTTTATTTTACCGTCTCAAACAAACTACGTAAAACGATCAAATAAAATTTGAACCTCAGTATTATCGTAGTTGTTTTCATACAAAATTCAAGAACGTAAAAATAGGGACACCGCGGTCATTCATACAAAAGCATGAAAAACAAAACAAGACATTCGTAATATTTTCTAAAAATTGGGGCGTTACAACACTCCCCAACAAATAAAAATTTCGTCCTCGAAATTTGATGTTCATCCGCACAAACGAGGATACCGATCCTTCATTTTATCTTCCAGCTTCCCAAGTAGCCTCACCCGTCACATCATTCCATATGACTTTCACCAACTCGATCATCTTCCTCGAAGTCGCTTTTACCTTTTCGTCCTCTATCCCGACAGTAAAGTTTCGTAAGTCAAATTCTCCTTTAATTGCACGTCATCCGGCTTGTATAACATGTGTCTGATCCGGCATATACTTCCGTAATCGAGACACATGAAACACGTCATGCAAATTGGATAGAAACGGCGGCAAAGCAATCTGATATGCTACAGACCTATACGTCGGATAATCCGATATGGTCCAATGAATTTAGGAGTAAGCTTCTTAGACTTAATCACTCTTCCGACACCAAATGGAGTAACTCTCGTAAATACATGCTCACCCTCCTCAAACTCAAGAGGTCGTCTTCGCTATCCGCGTAACTCTTTGTCTGCGCTTTGCGTCGTCCTCATCTTCTCTTGTATCATCTTAACTTTATCCGTAGTTTGTTGTACAAGCTCCGGTCCAACAAATACCATACTTTCTCCATCTTGATACCAAAGATAACGGCGTTCGACATCGTCTTCCATACAATGCTTCATAAGGTGCCATTCCGATGCTTGCGTGAAAACTATTGTTGTAGGTGAATTCTATCAAAGATAAAAATTCATCCCAACTTCCCCGTTGTTCCAAAACACAAGCACGCAATAAATCCTCCAAAGATCGTATAGTTCTTTCGGCCGACCGACCGTCACCATGGATGATACGCCGAACTCGCCGTAACTTAGTTCCCATAGCTTCTGCAGACTTCGCCAAAATCTTGACGTAAACCTCTGATCACGATCGAAATTATACTTGTCTGCACACCATGTAGTCCGATAATTTCACCGATGTACAACTCGGTTAATCTTTCCAATGAATATTTGATATTGATCGGTAAGAAATGAGCCGATTTCGTAAGTCTATCGACTATAACCCATATTGCGTCATGACCTCTCTTTGTCTTTGGCAAACCAAGAACGAAATCCATAGAAATGTCGTCCCATTTCCATTCTCGGAATCGATAATGGTTGCAACATCCCACTGGTCTTTGGTGTTCAACTTTCGATTTTTGACAAACTAGACAAGTTGACACGCATCTAACTACATCACCCTTCATTCCATGCCACCGAATAACTTCTTCAAGTCTTGGTACATTTTTGTTATACCCGGATGCATACTCAATAGACTAGTATGGGCATGTTTCACAATATATCTTCTCGCCTTCTCGGTTACGAGGAACACAGATTCTACCCCGAAACCTCATAATTCCATCGCTCCTTCTTTGAACTCTATTGCCTCGTCTTGCTTCATTTGCTCCCTTATTCCTTGCAAAAATTTATCGGCATTTTGCTTTTCCCTTATGTCTTCCATCAACTCGCCGAGATAGTAACCATGCTAACACAGATCTTCCCTAGCTTTCAACTCAACAAATGACCACTCATCTCTAAACTGTTCGATGAGCTCTTTTTCTTTAATCATTAGCGCAGAAACACTAATAATCTTCCTGCTTAAGGCATCGGCCACGACATTCGCCTTACCAGGGTGGTACAAAAGTTGAAAATCGTAATCGTTCATAAATTCCAACCATCTTCGCTCGCCTCATATTCAGCTCCTTCCTTCGGTCGTACAAGTACTTCAAACTCTTGTGATCACTGAATATGTTGAACGTTGCTCCATAGAGAAAGTGTCTCCATATCTTCAAAGCAAAAACTACCGCAGCCAATTCCAAATCATGCGTAGGATAATTCTTTTCATGAATCTTCAATTGTCGAGAAGCATATGCTACCACGTTCCGATCTTGCATCAACACGCATCCTAGTCCTTGATAAGAAGCGTCACAATACACATCGAAAGATTTTGTCGAATCTGGTAGGATTAACACCGCGCAGTTGTTAACCTCTTCTTCAACTCTTGAAAGCTAGCTTCACGTTCTTCCGTCCATTCGAAAGCTTGACTTTTCCTCGTAAGTTGTGTAAGCGGTCCAAAGAATCTTGGAAAAACCTTCAATAAATCTCCGATAATAACCAAAGAAGTCCAACAAAACTTCGAACTTCATTACCGTCTTAGGTCTCTCCCACCGTAAAACAGCCTCCACTTTCGATGGGTCCACCGCTATACCTTCTTTAGAAATCACGTGACCAAGAAATTGAACTTCTTCCAACCAGAACTCACACTTAGACAACTTCGCATACAACCGCTTTCTCCCTCAAAATCAAGAATAACACTTAGATGTTCAAAGATGCTCTTCCTTCGATTGAGAATAGATCAGAATGTCATCGATAAAGACAACGACAAATCTGTCTAGATATGGACGAAATATTCTGTTCATATAATCCATAAATATAGCAGGAGCATTCGTCACCCCGAATGGCATTACCTGATACTCATAATGTCCATAACGAGTTCGAAAAGCACTTTTCGACACGTCTTCCCCTTTTACACGAATCTGGTGATAACCTGATCGTAGATCTATCTTGGAAAATATCACAGCTCCTCTCAATTGATCCATCAAATCGTCGATTCTTGGAAGCGGATATTTATTCTTGATAGTCACCTTATTCAATTGTCGATAGTCTACACAAAGTCGTGATGTTCCATCCTTCTTCTTGACCAAAAGCACTGGTGCACCCCATGGGGAAACGCTAGGTCGTACAAACTCTTTCTCCAACAGTTCCACTAATTGCTTCTTCAGCTCCTCCAACTCTACTGGCGACATACGATATGGTGCAATTGAGATAGGACCTGTTCCCGGTACTAAATCAATTGAGAACTCGATCTCCCGCTCAAAGCAGAAACCAGTGTACATCTTCAGAAAACATCCTGAAAATCGTTGACAACAGGAATAGTATTCACATCCTTCTCATTCTTAACTTCTAGAGAAGACAATACCGTATATCCCTCGCGCTCCATCTCTCAAGAAAGACTTGACCTTAACAAAGAGCTTAAGAATCCGACTCTTCTTCCTTAGGAAAACTATAGTTTTCTTCGCACAATCTATGAGGATATGGTTAGAACATAACCAAATCCATCCCTAAGATTACATCTATCTCAATGAGAGGCAAACAAATCAAATCAACCAAAAACAAACGGCCCTTCACAACAATAGGACAATCCAAACAGATCTTAGAAGTAACTACAGTTTAGCAGCTTGGTGTAGATACATTCAACATAACATTCAGAGAAGACATAGGCAACTTCAACCTTTCCACACAATCATATGCAATAAAAGAGTGTGTAGCACCCGAGTCATACAAGACACTCGAAGATTACCTCCAATGTCTCCTTCTCCCCGAATAAGATCATCGACTTAGAAATCTCGTAGATCCCATCATTGTATACACTCGTCCTCCGCATCTCGGTTGAGTACTTCCGCACTTCGCCGATTAGCTTTAACATACCGAATGTTGTGTTTTCTCTCCTACTGTGGACAATCCTTTGATATGTGCCCAGTGTTGCTTACAATTGAAACAAACGTACCTTTAACCGTACACTCGGGAGAAATATGACCTTTCTTCCCGCACTTAAAACACGTTGGCGTAAACGCCACCCTCTGTCCAGCTCCACTACCACTTGCACTTCCACTAACAGATGGTCGTTGAGATTGACTTCCTGTTGGCCTGGTATACGGCTTACGCTGAAACCGATTGACATTACTACCTCCACCTCTCTGGAACCTTGTCGGTCCAAAATTCCGATTCCTCTGATCTCTAGATGGCTCCAACTCTTCAAGTCGAGCACACGCATCCACCAACGCATGAAACTGAGTCATCCTCAAAGATACCACTCCTCGTTTCGGCCCACCCTTAAACCTGATTCAAACTTCCTGCATCTCCACACATCATCTTGTCGTGTTTGAGCATAATCTGAGAATTGAGATAAATTCTCAAATTTTGTGGCATACTCATTCACCGTCATATTCCCCTGTCGCAAACCAAGAAATTCCATTTCCTTGGCATGCCTAGCACTCGCAGGAAAATATTTATCCAGAAAAGTATTAGAAAATACTTCCCAAGTGATCTCAGATCCCTTCAGCTTGCAACACTCGGCGATTCCTCTCCACCAATGTTCTCAGATCTCCTCTCAAAGATGAAAACAAAGATAAGTCACTTTCTTTTCATCCGTACATCTCATCCCCTCAAATATTCTCTCTAAATCTTGCATCCACCGACTCGCTTTCTCCGATCCACCTCGCCTCTAAATTGTGGCGGATTATGACGCCTAAATTCAGATAAATTTAGGGCATCACCGTAGCATCTTGTCATTGGGTCGCTTCTCAAATTTTGTCGAGTAATCACTTCACCATCCGCCGCATAGCCTCAAGAAGAACCAACATCGGTCCTCATCTCGATTTACGTTAGCACGTCCTCTCGCCTCTACCAGCCATCTCCTTTCTTCAAACATAACAAAACAAAGTCGATACATCCTTTAAGATATTTCCAAAAGGATATAAATCACAAAGATCACAGAGAATCACACAAAGACAAACAAAAACAGACCCAACCACAACCCCAAAAGACTCTAACTCGGGCTCGATATTAACTAATGTAACACCCCTTTGAGGATGTCACACATAAAAGAAAATAAAATAAATAGAAATAAAATCTACCCAAGTTGCATGAATATTTGTTAAAATTATTACGGGTTGTAAAATAATTCCCGATAGATCAAGTATGTAATAAAAAGATAATACGAAAAATACGAAATAAATAAAAAAACATCATCACTAATAATATACATATGGTTAAGTTATAAACCAGACATATAATTTACAACTAAGACTACAACTATTTAAACAAAAACAAGAAAGAAAGCAATAAAAGAGTTAATATATACGTACATACGCCGACGCGCCCAAAAAAAAAAAAACATCATGATTATCTAATCCTCCGATGGATCACTCTCTGTGAAAATGATCATCGTGAGATAAATATCCTCGATGTCTCGACACACGGCGATAACGGATCGCGCAATGACACGATGCTTATCTCACTAGGCTCGTGGTTTTCAAGACCCCAATAACGCCTAATGGATAAGGGCAACTCTAAATGCGTAAAAGCGTCGTAGTCACAATGGGCTCTCCATCAAACCGGTGACGTAAAATAACTGGCCATACGTCCAAAGATACGTAATGTAAGCACGATCTCCTCGTAAATGCCAGCCGATCACCTCCATGAAATACCAGCTCTATGAATCCCAAAATCCTCGGCCGCTATCCCCACAATCAATCCAGGGATATGGATGATCGGATGGTTCTTGATCGTAAACCGATCGTCGGTCCGCCGATCTCCCTCTTCCTCGTGGTACACGATCTCAAGAGGTTGTTCCTCTTCTTCCTCTTCAAACTCTTTACCGCATAAAATAAATAGACAATAGACACATACAATAAAGAGGTAAGACAACATAAAATCATCACAACATGGCAAATAAGAAGACGACAAATAACTACTACACGCTTTATACAATACGAAGAAGCTATAACAAGAATACATATTAAATATCCTAGTGTTTCGTAATATCACGTATATAACACAAATAAAGAAATTCACACCGATAAATCAATCTCACAGATAAAATAAGAAAGAAATAGACAACTAACATAAGAAAATTATCGAAAATACAAATTTTCCCACTAGGTGGGGTCGGCTACATGAACGATCACAACCAAAAATAATAAGAAATAGACAACTAACATAAAAAAATTATCGATAAATACAAATAGAGAAAATGTAAAAACATCCAAGATGTTACCAGATAAAGATAAATAGAGAAAAATGGAATATTATCCAAGATATACTCAAATACACCAAAACACAACCCTACTCCATGGAGCTAAACCCAAACAGATATCGAGAGAATGACTTGCAAAATCTATTAGTACCACGGCCGCCCAACCAACTATTACGCGGTCACACGTTGCCAATAGCCTACTTCAGACTGAATCCACCATCCAGCGTAGTATAGTTCACGGTCCTCCGTTGTGGCACTATAGGCAATGTACTACTAGACTTTACAAACCTCGATTAAATATAGTGAATGTCGAGTACATTAGTGTGCTATCTGGTTTACCACGGCCAAACGGAGCTACCAACTCGTCCACATGTGGGATCCCGTACACTAAAGTCTCCAAGTTTATTAGAACAATAAACTACACTACACTTATCGCATCGACAACACGATGTGATTCGTCCTCGTCAACCCAAAACACCAAAAATCTAGATAAAGACAAAACATAATTCCAAATATATGAAATTACGAAAATGCCCTCAAGATAAAAATATATGCCCTCAATGGCGTAAAGCCCGACGGTTCACTTTTTCCCGACAAATAAATAACCTCAAAAGCCTCAGACGGTTCACATTTTCCCGACAAATAAAAAATAAATACTAGTAACGGCCAATCGCGTAGAAATTTTATCGCGTTTTTGAAATCTCGCGTTTTTACAAACGTTTAAAAATCTAGTAAGATATTTTTCTGTTTTTAAAATCGCGTAGCATTTTTAATACGTTTCTCAATCGCGTAGGATTTTTAAATCATTTTCTTATTCGATGCCTTTAAAATTACCATTTAAACAGATAGAAATAATATTTAGTACATTTAAACTACGTAGAATAATTTTTCATACCGTATAATCATTCATTAGGATATTTTGACTATCTTATAGGTTCAATTTTTACTAAAAATTGACAAAGATTTTGTTTATAAACTTATAATAATGATTTTCTAAATTTTCCATAAAATTTCTATTTACCTAATTTTTAACCATTTCATTAAATTCTTTTTGAAATCTCTAACATGCTTCAAAACCAAAAGTGAGCTATATGTTAGAAAATTTCTTAACATTACATTTCCTTCCTAATGATAAAATTATGAATTTTAACCCTTTAGACTTACTTCTAATCAATTGGTTCCTTCATAAATCATTATAGAAAATTTCTTCTTAACTTGTATTGTTTCTTTTTAATTGAAAAAGGTTTAGAAACAAGTTTTTAAAAATCATGATTTCCTATAGTGGCATGTTGGCCGAATTTTATAAAACTTTTGCATTTGATTTCCAAAATGTCTTTCACCTTTTAAATCATATCAAATGTATTCTATAGTCTAAGTTCATTAAATCATTTTAGAAAATAGTTATCTATAGTCAATTTAATCCTTTAGGCATGTTGGCCCAAAATACTAAGTTTGTACCATTTGATTTCTAAATGCATTTTTCTTTGATCAAATCAATTAGAAACTTTCTTGATTCTCCTAGGTTAATTAAGCTACACTTTTAGGAAAAATCAAGAGAACATTTTGGTCCTCCAAACTTGTCATTGCCGTGAGCTATTGGATTGTGTTCTTTGGAACACTCATGCAAACTTACACATGTTATTCACATCCTATATTTTATCATACAATCCTAACACATGCATTATATTTCTAACACATACAAAATATCTCTAACACATGCAAAATATTTCTAACACATAAACCTAATTTAAAGCTTATAGACATACAATCAAAAGCTATTAGACATGCAAGATTATTACAATTACCAAATAAGAAAGCTACTAACACATAACACTTAAGCTACTAGCAATCACAAAAATTAACAAATACACATCAATAAACACACCACAACCGAATCCTTATGGATTCTACAAACAACTCATCTTCTTACCACCATCAAGGGATGATAAGAATTGTCTTCCTCTTACCTTAAATGAAGACAAAAACTTGCTTTCTCACCTCCTTAGGTCACGGTTTTCACTCCACCAAACACCTAAAAATCTCAAACAAAACCTACATGTTACTAACCATGAAAAAGAAGCTAAACCATGGAAAAATCATGGCTTAGAACTTTGAAAAAGAAGAGAGAAAAGAAAAGTATGAAATTTCACCTTCTAGGTAAAACTTCCAAGGTTGGTTTCCAAGCCTTAGATGGAAGAATTTGAAGAAACTCCCAACTACAAAGGTTCTTAGAATGGTGTTTAGATTAAGGAAACTTGGTTAGAAAAATTTTTGGATGGTTGGAGGTTAGGAAACAAGCTTGGCCGAATATGGTGGAAGAAAATGGGCAAGAATGGTGGCTAGGGTTCTTGATGAGAGAGAAGAGAGAAAAGTGATGAAGACAAAGTGATTTTTAGGTCACCAAAGGCCTCTTGGCCGTGGACTTCAAGTGGGGTGCAAGGTGGGCACCTTGCTTGGCTTCATCCAAGCCATTGGATGAATCAAAGGCTAAGATTAAGCCTTGGTGAGCAAGCCTACTTCTCATTGGTTGGTTCCCAGTGACTCACATGGCTTAGTCACACTGCGTAATAAATGCTCACGAGTCACCATGAATGAGTCACTGTTCGAAAGTTCTACAAATTTTACGGTGATTAACTAAGCTACCGATTTAACTGTTTCTATTAATCAGGGTCCCGCAAAATATTTCCTGTCCATCATTACTAAAACATACCGACTTATAAAATAATATTATAATAATATAAAATTATTTTATTTGACAAGCTTAAATCCTAAAAATTAAAAGATTATTTTTAGTCTCATTTAGAATCTAAGTTAAGTAAGATCCCCCAATTCTAAATAATAAAATAAGATTTTCCTCGGCCCGAAAAATATTATTTTCCCGCCCTCGAGCAAATCGCACAAAAAGTCCATATAAAATCACGCATGCATTTTCTCGCATTAAATCAAGAAGAAAACAATTAAAAACAGACAAAAACAAAAAAACAAGACGTCGGACGTAACGGTCATTTTCCCATTTTTTCCCACAACGTAGGTAATCGCCCAAAACGTTCAAATAAAATATCCAGCAAGATTATTTAGTCAGTATATCTTTCAAAAAATTAATACAAGAGTTCGAAAAATTTTTATTTTACCGTCTCAAAACAAACTACGTAAAACGATCAAATAAAATTTGAACCTGTATTATCGTAGTTGTTTTCATACAAAATTCAAGAACAGAAAAATAGGGACACCGCGGTCATTCATACAAAAGCATGAAAAACAGAAAACAGTACATTCAGAATATTTTCTAAAAATTGGGGCGTTACAAACTAGACATAGGGATTTGTGGAGATGGACATGGTATGGTTGATGCATGTTCGACGAGTTCAATTCGTTTGGATGAGTTGATTCGCCAACTGGATAGAAATATATCTTTTAGCCATGTATTAGCATGTGTTTGAGAATAGATCGTTCATTAGTGGAGTTTATACTAGTCCTCATGCAAACATAAGAAACATAGTAGATTAGGTAAATGATACCAGAGTTGATTGATCTAGACATAGGCTTTTGACTAAATCAGATTCTCAAGCTAACTAACTAATCATTGATGTTGCTTATAAGGATTGCATATCATTAGTATGAAATAGGAAGTGAAGGAGGATTTCCTAGATCTCTAAACTATTATATTATTACTTTTGTAGTTTAGATTTAGATTATTTGCATTTCTTTATTTTATATGTTCTTGGATAGAATTTAGCTAAGCTATTGGTTGTTACTTAGTAATGGAAACCATATATCCTCTTGGGAACGAACTTTTACTCTGTATCTGTATTACTTGAACGACCCGTGCACTTGCGGTACACAAATAGTCTAACAGAAAGTAAATGAACGGATCTAAGTTGCTTATTTATCTTATTGAACTGGATACTAACATTATTATGTTATAATGCTTTGATCTTTATCTACTGTTGTTTATTTCTTTACTAAACTATGTTATAATCTGTTAATCTCTGTTATTATAATTAGATCTGGAAAGTACGTAGTTCATATTACCCTTTCTTGGTTTGGACGGTTTCATAATACCTATTTTGGATATATTTTGTAGGGCTGTAATAGTAAGACCTAGTGGTGAAAAGCAATATCTAATTCGCCGATGCTTCCATAGGTAGTGATAGTTTGGGTACGGTAGTGACCTTGGACCAAGATTTGGTAAATATTTGCAGTGGCTATGGATCTGGAAATAATATTAAACTTAAAAGGTTAAAATATGGTTTAGTAACTGATAAACGACTCAGATCTAAATCAAAGTAAGAAATAAAATGATAATCTTAAGATCTAGTTCAGAGGATACAAATTTAACTTAGATTTCTCATTTTTAGTTCTATAGATCTAAATGATAGTAATGATATCGGGGGTTTTATACATCATATCTGTTTCTGATCTTTTATTTTCTGCTCTTTTAATTTCTGTCTTTATATATTCTGCTCTTTATCTTTCTCCATGTTGCGATCTTTGTCTTCATCCTTTTCCAAACTTTCTGTCAGATCTTCTCAATCTTCATCTTCTTCTCTTTCTGAAGAACAAGCTAATCAATCTAAACTAAACATCTTCAATGAAGAAATTTGTTTTGAAGATATTAATCAAGACTTTGATAACTGAGAAATTCCTAAGATATCAACAAATGAACTCTACAAACCTGAAGGTAGATTCTTTATGAGTTTTGATTATATTATTAGGAATGTAGAGAAATAAATCATAATTGAAAGTAATGATGAAGAATTCCATCTTTTGTTTGAAGAATCAGTTAAAAAACATAAAAATAAATATAACTATCTACATATTGGATGTGTGCAGGTGGCCGTCAAACCTCTAATCTGTGAAGGGTTAAACGCATTTGTTCTTCTTTGTCTCAGCGATATTCGTCACAACCAATTCCACGACTCTTTGCTCGAAACTGTAGAAACATGTTTAGGTCATGGTCCAATCTATTTCAACTGCTACCCTAATAGGATGGTAAGTCTTCAAGATAAAAACATCTTAGACTATCTTTTCTTAAATCTGAAGGTCTGTGGTTTAGGCAAGAAGCCTGGATCTGTCCCTTTAGCCTTGATTTATAGGATTCAGTACAAGATTATGAATTCTTGTCACTCTAAGGCTTTAAAATCAAAAGATTTAGGAGTAACAATGTTATTCTTAACTGATGTAACTAAAACAAATGTAGTTGTCCCAAAAATGATCCGATGGGAGGATGTTGTTCTCCTTAAAAAATGGACAATGGATGAAGTTGTACTAGCTTTGCCTAGAGAATCACCAGAAATTTATGAAATAATCCAACACCAATCTGGAAAAATTGAATTAACTTTTGATAGGAGAAACTCCTTTAGTTCAGCTAGATCTCTTAGATCGAGTTCATCTAGGTCTGAAGACTTTAGATCTGCCTTTTGTAGGAAATCTTTTTCAACAATTAGATTTACTCCATCTTCTGTTAATCTTCAAGGTCTAGATACCTCTGCATCTTTACCTAAACCCATTTATCATCAAGAAAATGATAATGAACAGAGATCTATCTGATCTCTAACCTTTTTTGATATGAATTATGTCCATGATTAGTACGACCTTTAAAATAGATAAAGAAACCTTAGGAAAGACTTCTTTTCCAAGGCATGGTCGCCTTAAAGGAAATGGTTTTTCAAAAACTATAGGGGTCAAAATCGTGAAGAAATCCAGGGGAAATGGTACTCCTTTATGAGAAATGTTCAATCTAATGTTCCTTTCTTTAATTGATTTCATGCTTACATGATTAGAAATGAAATCCCTTATCCTTGGAGCATAGGTCTTATGGAAGATAAATATGTTAATGTCTTAACTGTCTAGTCCCGTATAGACGGTAATCTTGTCAAATCTGATCTTCCTCCTTCAAGTTCTTATTTTCTAAAAAAAAGGATAAAAACAATAAACTGTCATTGCTAATCCTTTCAAATCCAAATTAGTTGATGAACCTGTAGGTCCTCATGATATTAAAGGACTCATGGAACAAAACAATTATACAAATAAGTATCTTCAAATCTTAGGTGAGAAAATTATAGGTAAAGAACCTAAAAATAAAGAAAAAATTCATGAAGAAAAATGCTCTGTTTTTGAAGAAAAGTCTGTTAAAACTTCAATTAATAAATCAATCTTTAAACCATTTAAGGTTTCTAAACAACTAAAAGAAAGTATTAAACTTCTTAAAAAACAAAACAATCTTAGCACTAATCCTAACACTGAACTTGCTAGTGAAATTTCTCAAAATTAAACCATATTCCACCATCAGATTTAGTTATCCATGATACACTACAATCTGAAGAATCTAAAACTTCTAAACCTTTAATTATTAATACAATCAAACAATTTGATTCTCAGTTTGAGCCAGATTGTAAATCCGAAGGTAGTTCTGTCATTAAGGCAAATCTTGTAATCAGCAAAGTGCTTAATTGGAAGAATCCTTCAAAACTTTATTATCAAAAAGTGACTCCACCAGATATGTTGCTTGAACAATGTGACCCAACCTTCCAATCTTTTAATACAAACAATGTATATGTCTGGGATATTGACAGAAAAACTAAATATCAAATTCTCAATACTCTTCAAGATATATTAACCATGGTGTCAACTGCCTATCAAACCTCCTATGATTGTAGTGATCAAGTTATCATGGAAATCTTAGTTACTGGTTTTACTAGTCAACTAAAGGGTTGGTGGGATCATTATCTTACCAACACTCAAAGAAATGATATTCAAAACACAATCAAGATTGATCCTAAAGGCTTTCCAATCCTTAGTGATGGTAAACCCATTGTTGATGTTGTCAATACCTTAATCTTCACAATCGTTCAACACTTCATAGGTGATCATTCCTTTTGGCGTAATAGATCTGTTGAACTTCTTTCTAATCTAAAATGTAGAAACTTAGCTTATTTTAGGTGGTACAAAGACCTTATTAACTAGGGTTTACACTAGAGAAGATAGTCAACAACCGCTATGGAAAGAGAAATTTCTTGTTGGACTTCCAAAATTTTTAGGTGACAAAGTTTGTGATAAAATTAGAAGTCAATCCCTAAATGGTGAAATTCCTTATGAGCAATTGAGTTATGGTCAACTCATTGCCTTTGTCCAAAAGGTAGTCCTTAAAATCTGTCAAGACGATAAAATTCAATCTCAATTAGCTAGAGAAAAGGCTCAAACTAAGCGGGAGCTAGGAAACTTCTGCAAGCAATTTGGTCTTCCTTGTGCTAAGAAAAAGACTAAATCTAAATCTAAACCTATCCAAAAGACTACCCAGAAAACCAAATATTACAAACATAAAGCTTCAACCAAACCTAGAAGACTTAAACAAGAATTTAAGTCCAAACCTCCAATCGATAATGTTAATGTCCCTAAAAAAATTGTAATCTGTTATAACTATGGTAAATCCGGTCATATTAGCAAGTATTGTAGGTTGAAGAAAAGGATAAAAGCTTTAAATCTTGATCAATCAGTTGAAGAACAACTTGATAATCTTTTAATTGAGTCTTCTAAAGATGAATCTAAAAAAGGATTTTTTGAAGATTTAAATCAAATCCAAGATGATGATATATCTTCGTCTAAAGGAGATTCATACTCTCCGACAATAATGTCTTAACAAAAGAGTAAGATCTCTTGTTTGAAGTCCTTAATTCAATCCAAGACTCTGAAGATAAGAAAACTTATTTCCAGAAGTTCAAAAATATAATTGAAGAAAGCTCTTCTAAAATAATGAAAAATCCAATTATTAAAAATAAATATGATTTAAAATAAACAATAAAAACTTAAAAAACTTCTATCAAAAAACCCATAACTGTTCAAGATTTATAGTTTGAAATTAATAATATAAAAATTGAAGTTAAAGAACTTCAAGAATAACAAAAGCTTCATCATCTTATCATATGCCAGTTAGGTAATATGCAAACTAATTTTGAATTTGAAACTATTCCTGAAAAAATCTCTGATGAGATAATCATATTAAAATCGAAAAATGAAATAGAAAATGAAAAATTTTGTGATATCATTAATCTACTTAGAGTCCAAAAATTCTTTATCAACGTAAACATCAAAATTGATGATTTTGTCTTAAACACTATTGCCTTGTTTGATACAGGTGCAAATTCAAACTATATTTTGGAGGGAATGATCCCAACAAAATACTTTGAAAAAACTACTAAGTGGCTTAGCATTGCTAGTGGTTCCAAACTCAAAATCCAGTATAAACTCCCTTCTGCAATAATAGAGAATGATGGTTTACAAGTTGAAACTGCCTTTCTTCTTGTCAAAAATCTTAAAAGTGAAGTTATCCTAGGAACTCCATTTATTAGGTCTCTTTTCCCTCTTCAAATCATCGATACAGGTATCATTACCCAGTATCTCGGCAAAACTATCATTTTACCATTTCTTAGGAAGCCAATCCTTAAAGTCTTAATCCAATTATTAATTTAATTAATTATAAACAAAACTAGATAAATTATCTTAAAGAAGAAATTTCTTATAAAACCATTAAATCTCAGATATCTCAACCTCAAATCCAGAAATGTATTCAATCCCTTCATCAACATAGTCAAGATTCAATATGTTCTGATCTTCCAAACACTTTCTGGGAAAGAAAGAAACATATTGTGGATCTTCCTTATGAAAAGGAGTTCAATGAGCGTCAGATCCCTACGAAGGCTAGACCAATTCAAATGAGTCATGAACTCTTCTAGTATTGTCAACAAGAGATAAAAGATCTTTTATCTAAAGGTCTCATCCGCAAGAGCAAGAGTCCTTGGTCTTTGATAATAACATATTTTATACATTAATAAACCCTCATTTTTAATCATTTACACTCTTTATGTACTTAATTGATTGAGCTTGGTCATGATTTGTAAGTGTGGATTTAAATTAGGCTTAATTGATATTTTTTAGCATTGTTGAAATTTTACACTATTTTTATATTTCGGCCATATCTTGAGTTCTAGATGTCTAGAAATTATGAATTTTACCTTGTAGGAAAGCTGAGAGAAAGCTCTAAAACTTTGATGAAGAGCTCGAGTCTCAATCGAACATCTAGTGGAGCTAATTGGGCTTGGAAGTTAGAACACAAGTTTTGTGATTGGAACCTGAATAATGTGCAGTAATCAGAGCATAACTCGAACTATATGTAGTCTTTTGAGCTGAAAACAATGGCATTGGAAAGCTAAGACAAAACTCTTCAACTCTCATGAAGACCACTTTTCGATATTATGACGTTATGATAGACTTATGGTCATGTGAAAACAACTGATTGGTTGAGTGGGGAGACAAGCATGATAATAATCCAACCACTCATCCAACCATTCAACCACTCATCAAACCACTCAACTACTCATCCAACCACTCATTAATTAGCCCCCTTGTCACTTTGTATCCTTCATACTCTATAAATAGCATCATTGGCTGCTCATTGGAGGGTTAGTTTGGAGATATTAGTTTAGAATTATTAATCTTGATTTT
The DNA here is from genome assembly GCA_029884605.1 of Ormosia emarginata. NCBI lineage: Eukaryota > Viridiplantae > Streptophyta > Magnoliopsida > Fabales > Fabaceae > Ormosia > Ormosia emarginata. Next base: position 781,423 of record JAQQTP010000015.1, on the reverse strand, counting down.
AGATCAAGACCATGTTATTATGTTATTGTAATTTTCTTTTGTTGTAAATAGAAGTTATGATCATCATCTTCTTCTTCTCTCTTTCTTTCTTCTTACTCATGGGTAACTAATCTTCATCTTGCTTGGGTGAAGGGGTGAAGCTTTTGGTAATAAAATAAGGTTAGATTAATTTATTTCTTGTGCTTAAATGATATATTATCAAGTGGTCATTATATATGTTGTATTTTGTTTCCAATCAATTTAGAAACCCTCCTTGTAAAGTGGAGTTCTTGATTCATTGTAGACAAGTGATTTGGCATAATGAATGCTTGAACCCATTTACAAGTGTTGGTGTTGGTAAATAATTCCCCCTTGTAAAGTGGAGTTCTTGATTCATTATACACAAGTGATTTGGCACAATAAATGTTTGAACCCATTTACAAGTGTTGGTGTTGGTAAATAATTAAATGAACTAAAATATAACTACGTATATAATTATAAATAGACTTGGAATGTTTTATTTTTTGATAGGAACCTCCATTGTACGTTGATTTGAATTGAGTTATAAAAAAAATAATCTTGTCCTTTATTCAAATTATTACCAAAAGTGGATCTCCTAACCCAAGCAAGTTCTTTAATTTAATTGTGAACAAGTTTTATTATCTTTATTATTGTGACAAAACCTATTTTACCTCAAAGAATTTTTTCTTCATCAATTCCATGTGGATCGACCTCAGACTCATGAGAAATTTATTACTTGAGTCAACTTACACTTGGGTTTGCAATCTTTAATCCGCATCAAGTTTTTGACGCCGTTGCCGGGGACTTGATTTGAAGTTTTAATTTATTAAGGTTCTTTTTCTTTAATAAAATCTTTTCTCTTTTCTCCCTCACAGGAGAAAAAGATCGGTTTGCCAGTCCTTCGATTTCTTTACTAACTCTCTAACTTTCTAACTTACAAACCAACTAACTTTCTAACTTTTATATTTATATCATTTATTTATGCTTACTAACTTTCTAACTTTTATATTTATGTCAATTATTTACGCTTTCGACTTTTTTTTATGTCACTTATTTATGCTTACTAACTTTATTTATTTATTTATTTTATTTTACATTTTCTAACTTATTTATTTATGCCATTTATGCACGCTTAATATTTAATGGCTGGTTTATACCGCCGACTTGTATGTTATTTTTATTTTACGTCATTTATTTACGCTTAATTGATATCGTGATTCAAATTTTAGTTGTTTGGCTAAAATTAATTCTATTACTTTATATATTGATTTGTTTGAATCACAATCACACATAATTGACACAATGACTGAAAATGAAAGTGTACATGATGAACATGAAAATCAACCGTTGCGAACCATGCATAAATATTTGCAACCACCTCAAAATTCTAGTCCATCATATTTTATCTTTCCACTCAATGCCAATAATTTTATATTTAAGCTAGGTATGATTTCTTTACTTCCTAATTTTCATGGTTTAGAATCTGAAAGCCCATATTTACATCTAAAAGAATTTGAGGAAGTATGTACTGCTTTCAATGATCAAAATTGCGCTGAAGAGATTGTTAAGCTTGAATTGTTTCCTTTTTCTTTAAAAAATAAAGCAAAAACTTGGCTTAACACTTTGAAACCAAGATCAATTAGCACATGGAAAGAAATGCAAGGTGATTTCTTAAAGAAATTTTTTCCAACACATAAAACTAATCCAATGTTATGAAAAGACAAATCCAAAATTTTTCCCAAAATTCAAATGAAACATATTTTCATTGTTATGAACGATTTAAAAATTTGTTAAATTCTTGCCCACATCATGGTTTTAAAAAATGGCACACTGTAAGCTTCTTTTATGAAGGTTTAACACCAAAAACTAAATAATTTGTGGAAACAATGTGCAATGGTGAGTTTCTTGATAAAGAACCTGATGAAGCTTTAGACTATTTAGACCAGTTGGCTGAAAATTCTCAATCTTGGCATGGTACTAACCCTTCTGAAAATTCAATTAGATCTAACCTTGCAAGTGCTAATAAAGAAAAATATCACCTTAGTCAAGAGGAAGATCTAAATGCTAGGTTTGCCAGTTTGGCTAGAAAAGTTGAAGCCATGGAATTAGGAAAAACAAAAGAACTCAAATCTGTATAAAATAAAGAAATTTGTGGCATTTGTGATGACTTAGGACACTAAACATCTGAATGTCCTAAGATTCTTGTTTTTAAAGAAGTTGTACATGAGCAAGTAAATGCAATGAATAATTTTAAAAAGTCATTAACTTCTTCTTTTTTAACTTCATACAATCCGGGATGGAGAAATCACACGAACTTCAGCCAGAGGAATAATAATCACTCACAATTCGTGCAACCACCACCTCCTTAAGCACAACAGAACTCTCAAAATTCTCAAGGATATGCACCTTATGTCCACCATATAGGAAAAACCTTGAAGAAACATTGCATGCATTTATAGAAAAGTAAGATGTCATAAATAAACAAAACAATCAAATCATGATTGACATAAAAGAAACTCTTGCTAAACTTTCTTCTGCACTCACCATTCACAAGAAAGAAAAATTTCCTTCTCAACCTCAACCAAATCCCAAGGGTCAGTACAGTCTAAATGAGGGTAGTTCAGAAAACTAACAAATGAATCAAGTCAAGTCAGTGATAACTCTTAGGAGTGGAAAGGTTGTTGAAAAACAAATTCCTGAACCTTGTGAAAGAAATGATGAACCAATCCCCCAAGAAAATGAAGTTGACCAAAAAGAGACCAAATTCTCGCTTGCACCTCTATTTCCTTAAGCATTAAACAATTTAAGGAAATTGAACTATAACATTGAAATTTTTAAACAAGTAAAGGTCAATATTCTTAAGCATTAAACAATTCAAGGAAATTAAACTATAACATTGAAACTTTTAAACAAGTGAAGGTCAATATTCCTTTGTTAGATGCTATCAAACAGATTCCTTCTTATGCCAAATATTTGAAGGACTTGTGCACTGTTAAAAGGAAACTAAATGTGAAAAAGAAAGCTTTTTTGGCTGAACAGTTAAGCTCCATTATTTAGAACAATAATGCCTTGAAATATAAAGGCCTTGGTTGTCCTACAATTTCATGCATTATTGGAGAACATAAAATTGAAAAATCTTTACTTGATCTTGGTGCTAGTGTTAATTTGTGTATTGGCCCTTATAGGTACTATTATTACCCTTTCTATTCTTTTTCCTATTTAAACCTAATTTTCTCAACTTTCCTCTAACTTAGAATCATTCAAAGGGAAGGTGAGCATAGAAATAAAAGGTATTTCTATTCGTCAACTTAAAAATATCTGTGTATTTTGTGGGTCTAAGTATGGGAAAGTTGAAGTGAGAGTCATCGTAGATGATCATCTTCAAACATGGAGTTCTTTTGAACATTAGAAATTTGTTTAGTCATGACTCTGATCTTAGGTCTTGGTAGAAGTTCATATTCTAAAAGGAGAAAACAAAAAGGTTACAAGTGCATCAAGTGTTCATTAGATGCATTCTTATGGATTTGTGCATCGTGAACTTCTTAATTTGTGGAATCTCTTCAAGGACAAACAAAAATGTTACAACCTTGGGAATCTGACTCTAAAAGACCCTGTTTTTCAATTTATAATAAAATTGTTTGTAATCGTAAAACTAAAACCAAAAAAAATAAAAAACAACCACTCTTGGTTCGAACACTTTTCTCAACTTTCCTCTAACTTTCGATGCGAGGAATATTCATGTTTTATATGGGGGAGGTTGCCATGGGTTAATGAGGGTTGTATCATTTGCTGCATATATAGGAGGCAGTCAGGTTTTAGATGTCATTCTTGGACATTTAACTTAATAGAACATCACTGGAAAGACAATTAGGGAGGAACTTAAGGTATCATCTATTCATGAACGGATAAAGATAATACTTGACAACTCTGATGCATTCATTGCCTTGCTAGGCAGTTTTGGTACTTTGGAAGAAGTTTTTCAAATTGTCCCTTAGGCCCAACTGAACATCCACCATAAACTCATAGGTTTGTTGAATGTTAATAATTTCTTTGATCTTCTGTTATTTTTTCTTGACAAAGCTGTGGAACAGAAATTTATCACACCTACGATAAGACTACTTCTTATCTTTGCTTCCATTATTGATGAGTTGATTGATAAATTAGAAGCTTTTGTCTATAAACCTGATTTAATAATAACTCAGATAGATTAGTCAGCCGGAAGCAGTGACAGAAGCAGCATGAAAAGAAAGCCAGATCTGACACTTCATTTATAACTTTCCTTTACCTTTGATTTTATTTATCATACTTTATTTCTGTTTAAATTTGTGTCAGATTTCCCCAACAGGTAATATCTTCTATCCTTTACTCATTTATATTTTAACATTGAGGACAATGTTGTGTTCTAGTTGGGGGGAAGGATAAGGATAATTGATCCAAACCAAAAAATTAGAAAGTATGATATGATTGTTATGAACTTACTAAACCAATGAATGATGGCAGAGTAAGGAGTAATTTTACTCTTGAGACGCATTGAAATTGGAAAGTTTATTTAGTGATATGAATGTCAGAAACCTACAGCAAAACCAATTAGGGATGACAAAGTAAGGAGTAATTTTACTTTTAAAGTAAATTACTCCTGAGACTCATCTAGATTGGGGAAGTAATTATTCTGTGATGATTTATGGAAGTAACAAAGTTTTATCGTTTGATTTCCTTTGAATGATTCAAAGGAATGAATTCCCACATCCTTTAAAGGAATTGAAATTCAGGGATCGTAGCATGGTTGAATAAATTGTCTTCTGTCTTAAATTTCACATGTTTGGTTATGGATGTTGAATTGATAGATTGAGAATGATAGAAATATGCCTTGTGAGATTTTGAGCTTATTGATGAATGGAATGAATATCTGTACCATTCTCTTATTTTTTGTGTGATTTTTTTTCACTTGTGGAATTGTTACTCTAGAACTTGCTTTGATTCTTTTTTAGGCTACATTTTCACATGCATACACAAATATAATTGAGGCATTTTGAAATAGTTACTTTAACTAAATAACTATCCTTGTATATTTTCCCTTGTGTAACCCCTTTGAGTTTATTTGATCATTCTTTATTTTTAGCTCATTACGTGCCTTAAAAAAAACATGTTTTTACCCAACCTTAGGGAATAAGAGAGCATTGGCCTTGTTCTTGAACAAGTGTGGTGGTGTGTGTGTGCAAAATGTTGAAAAAAAAAGAGAAAGAGTGATAATCACATATTTTATACATTAATAAACCCTCATTTTTAGTCATTTATACTCTTCATGTACTTAATTGATTGAGCTTGGTTATGTTTTGTAAGTTTGGACTCAAATAGGACTTAATTGATTTTTTTAGCATTATTTAGGTCTTACACGATTTCTGTATTTCAGTCATATCTTGAGTTCTAAATGTGTAATAATTATGTATCTTACCTTGTAGGAAAGATACAAGAGAGCTCTACAACTTTCATCAAGAGCTCCAGGTAAAATTCGGACATCTAGTGAAACTAAATGGGCTTGGAAGTCTGAGTACGAGTTTTGTGATTGGAACCTAAATAGTGTACAGTAATCAGAGCATAACTCGAGTTGTAGGAATTTTCTTGGATTGAAATTTGAACATTTGAAAGTTAAGACCCATATCTACAACTTTCATGAAGAACACAAGAGCTCATTCGGACAGCTTGAAGGTGATATTGGGTCTAGAAGTCAAAACAGAGGTGCTGAAATTGGGCCCTTACAGTCTGTAGTAATTGGGTCATATCTTGGGTTGTAGGACGAAATTTTGGTTGATCTTAGTGGCATTGGAAAGTTGAGACAAAATTCTACAACTTTCATGAAGACCTTGTTGCTTCATTCTGATGGCATTCATAAGATCAGCATTGAATGATTTTAGAGACAAAGAATCTCAATAATTTTCCACTCACCAGCTCACTATTTGGCATTTCCCACTCATTCACCCACTCATGCACCTACTCTTAATCAGCCCCCTTGTCATTTTGTATCCCTAATCCTCTATAAAAGGCACAATTGACTAATCATTTGGTGCTCTTAGTGTTAGGCTTAGTTTTTAGAAGTTATGATTATGCTTGTTTATTATTTTCCTTTGTTGTAATTTTCTCTTGCTCTAAATTAAAGCTATGTTCATCTTTCTTTTTTTCTCTCTTTCTTTCTTCTTGTCTATGAGTAACTAAATTTTCATCTTGCTTGGGTGAAAGAGTAAAGCTCTTGGTAATGAAATAAGGTTAGATTATTCTTTTTCTTATGCTTAAATGATATATTATCAAATGGACATTATATGTGTTGTATTTTGTTTCCAATCAATTTAGAAATCTTCTTTGTATAATGGAGATCTTGATTTATTGTAGACAATGGGATTGACATAGTGAATGCTTGAACTCATTTATAAATGTTGGTAGACAATTAAAGGAATCATAATATGATTACATATATAATTGAACTTTGAATGTTATATTTTTTGATTAGAACCTCCGTTGTGTGTGGATTTCAATTGAGTTATAAAGAGAAATAATCTTGCCTTTAATTTATTACCAAGAGTGGATCTCCTAACCCAAGCAAGTTCTTAAATTCATTTGTGAACATCTTTTATTACTTTTGGTGTTGTGACAAATCCTTTTCTTACTTTAATTAATTTTTCTTCATCAATTCCCTATGGATCGACCTCGGACTCCCAAGAAATTTATTACTTAAGACAACCTGTACTTGGATTTGCATCCTTAAATCTCGCAATCAAGTTTTTTTGGCGCCATTGCTGGGGACTTGATTAGAAGTTTTAATTTATTGAGGTTCTTTTTCTTTAACAAAATCGATTCTCTTTTCTCCCTCACCGAAGCAAAAGATCGACTTGTTGATCCTTCGGTTTCTTTACTAACTCTCTAACTTTCTAACTATTTAACTTACTAACCTACTAACTTACTAAAATACTAACTTTTTAACTTTTAATTTATGTTATTTATTTTCTGCTTACTAACTTTTAATTTATGTCATTTATTTTCTGCTTACTAACTTTTATTTTCTGCACTCTAACTTTTTAATTTACGTCTTTTATTTTCTACACTCTAACTTTTTAATTTCTGTTATTTATTATTGCTTTCTAACATAACGAAATAATCTTTCTTCTTCTCTTCTCTTTCGCCACCTCTGTGGGGCTTTGCCTCTCTCCGATTTTTATATTTTAAATTTATTTTCTGCATTTTACTTTCTGTACTTTCTAACTTACTAATTATTAACTCTCTAATTATCTAACTTTTTAATTTATCAGTTATCTAACTTTTTACTTGTTAATATTTATTGGATGGTTGGTTTATATCACATCCTTGTTAATATTTAATGGCTGGTGTAAATGATGCGTGCGGATGTAGTGATTAAAATTAAGATAAAAATCAGTTGTCAGGCCCACCAGAAAATAAAAACCTTACAACTAGTTGTAGTTAGTAAGGGTCGATCCACAGAGAACCAATTCAATTAACACTATTAAACAATTCCCAATTTAGACTCGATTAACAATAAACAAGAAAGGGGGTTTTGGAGTTTTGATGAACAATGAAACGACTTCAAAGATAACAATAAACAAACTGAAATCAACAATATAAGAAAATTGGTTAAGAGATTGAATCCATCACTAGATTTATATGATAATGTAAATCCACATATCCTTTTTATTCCAACATGCTCAATTATGTTTTTATGCAATTGTGATATTAAATCTCTGTTTTCCTTACGTGTTGGCCAATTTAGCAACCGCTCAAATCAACTCCTAATCACGATTAGTCATAAAGCAACCGCTCTTACAACTATCCAACAATTGCATTAAGATTTAGAAAACCAATTACACTAAGGTCTAATCACACACCGGGGATTAAATTACTTAGAACATATATTTCTCTAGATCTAATACCGCAACCAAGCGCATAATAAACTCAGATCTACCACTTTTATAACGGCAAATAGCACAAAGATAATTATACCCACATGAACATCATACATCCCACTAGATCTACTACCGTAACCGCATAATAAACCTAGATCTACTACTTTGAAAGTAGGAACAAGTACAAAAACCTTCATACCAACAATAGATTCAAAATATATGAATAAAAACATAACTGTGTTGAAATAATCAAATATGCAAAGTTTACAACATTAATACTAGCGGTTTCATCACCCCATAACCAAGGGAGGTGTAGTTACACATAGCTAGAAAGAAATCACAAGAAAAACTATGAAGAAACAAGAAGAAACTATGAAGAAACAAGAAACTAAGAGAGAAAATGAAGGAGAGTTACATCTTGTTCATGATAAATGGTGCCTTTTATAGAAGTCTAAGGTAACAAAATGACAAAGGGAAGTGGGTGGATGAGTGGATGAGTGAGTGGAGTGTTTGAGTGGATGGATTAGTGGGTTGGTTTAGTGGATTGGTTTAGTGGATGAGTGAGTGGAATGGTTGAGTGGTTGAATTAGTGAAAAATGCCAAAGGACTTTTGGTGAGTGGGAAATTATGGACATGAATGGGTGAGTGGATGGATGAGTGGATGGATTAGTGGATGAGTGGGTGGAGTGGTTAAGTGGTTGGATTAGTGTATGAGTGGATGAATGGGTGAGTTAGTGGATGAGTGGATGAGTGGATTAGTGGATGGATGAGTGGATTAGTGGATGGATGAGTGGATGGTTGAGGACGAAAATTTCGTGTCTGACTTGGAAGCCAAAAACGACCCACTATACTTCAGAATCACGAAAAGTGTTCTTCATGAAAGTTGTAGATCCCTGTCTTGGCTATAAAATGGATAGCTGGTTCGTCCAATTTGGCTTCCTTAAGCCTAAGATATGTCCCAAATACCGTAGGTTGCTCAAACCCAACTTCAGCTCCTCTGTTCCGACTTGCAAGCTCAAAATGACCTACTAGACTTCTTTTTCTCAAAATGTGTTCTTCATGAAAGTTGTTTATTTGGATCTTGACTATCCAATGTCCAAATTTCAGCCCATCTCCATTATTACATCTTGAGATATGATTTTTTTGAGTGCACACTGTTCGGATTCTACTGACAGAACCCGTATTCTGGCTTCCATGTCAACTTAGGTCCCTTAGACATCTGAATCAGACTTCGAGCTCTTCATCAAAGTTGTAGAGCTTCCTCTTAGCTTTCCTACAAGATAAAATTCATGATTTTCAAATATCAGGAACTCAAGTTATGACCAAAATACAGAAACAGTGTAAAATCTCAATAATGCTGAAAATATTCAATTAGGACCAATTTGAGCTCAAACTCACAAAATCATGTCAAACTCAATCAATTAAGAATATGGAGAGTGTAAATGACTAAATATAAAGGTTTCTTAATGAATAAAATATGTGTTTATCAAATTCCCCACACTTAGCTTTTTGCACTCTGGGCAAAACTCAAGACCAAAATTTTACAATCAAGAAGAACAACCAAAGGTTCAGGATCAAAACATTCATGAGTTAACAATTCTCCACATCTCAAATCAACAAGTAAGGTATCTTCAACATGAATCGAGAATGATAGATCTTCACAAGATTCCCTCTCAATCTCTCAAGTGTTTAAAGGGTAGGTATTTCACTCAATTCAACCCATGAAAATTGCACTACCATAAGCTTGCTTATCTTCTACTTCTCCACTACTCAAAACACATGCACACACAAATCATGAGGACTTTATTCAAGGTTGTAGTGAGGTCAAGGTAACAGGAGAGGATAAAATGGATATGAGAAGATAAATACCAAAGAGAATAAAAGCAAATGAGAGCTGAGTTCAAATAACAAGCATAAAAGTTCATCCCAACTCTAGTGTATATCCCTTTACATATTCATTTCCCAATCCTTTTCTTTTTTTAAACACTTGGTTTTTTTTTCTTTTTTTTTTTTCTTTCTTTTTATATATATGAACATAACTATATACATACATTTTTTTTTCTTTTTGGGCACTCTTTTCTTTTTCAACAACCATTTTGTACACACACCCCCACACTTGTTCAAAAACTCATCCATTAACCAAGCTAATGTTCTTTTATTCCCTAAGGTAAAGTAAGAACACGATTTCTCATTTAAGGCACATGATGAGCTAGAAACAAGGAATGGTCAAATAAGCTCAAAGGGGTTAAGCAAAGGAAAATATACAAGGTTGGCGGGAATCGAGAGAATTTTCAAGAAATCAAAAGAGTGCTTGATATCATATTGAAAACAAGGTTGGCTATTTGGTTAAACTAGCTAATTAAGAAAGAGGGCCTCAATCATGTTCATGCATGCAAGTGAAATGTAGCCTAAAAAAGAATCAAAGCAAGTTCTAGAGTGGTCATTAACATGAGTGAAAATCACACAAGAAAGAAGAGAATGACATAAATGTTGAATCCATCCATTAGGCTCAAAATCTCACAAGGTATGCATCCATCAAACTCAATTCATCAATTTAATCATCCATCACCAAGCATATCAGTTCAAGAAGGGAGAAAAGTTATTCAATCATGCAATGAATCCCCTTTTTTTTTCTTTTCTTTTTTTTTTTTTTGAAATTTTTTTTTTTTACAAAAAGAACATGCTGAAATCTCTCCCCCACGCTTAATATAACATTGCCTTCAATGTGAAAGAGAGATATAGAAAAGAGCAACACAACCTGATAAGAAGTGAATCAACGCCAAGCAGAAAAGAAACACACTGTCAGTACCGCATCAGACCCTGAAAAGAAATCAAACAATAAAACTTTAGTACTAATTAGTTACTACCTAAAAACTCCTTACTCGCCACCAATTAAGATGCGTCTCAAGAGTAAAATTACTCCTTACTCTGCCATCACTAATTGATTTAATAAGTACATGACAATCATATCATACTTTCCAAACAAAGACAACAAATTTTTTTATTTTTTTTATTTTTTTATTTTTTTTTTTTTTTTGGTCAACTATCCTTCCCCCCCAACTAAATCACAACATTGTCCTCAATGTTAAAATATAGATGAGTAAAGGACGAAGATATTACCCGTTGGAGAAAGTGACACAAATTTAAACGAAAACAAGGTACAATAAAATCAAACCCATTAAAGATGAAGTCGCAGATCCGGCTTTTGTTTCTTGTTACTTCCTTCGCTGCTTCTGTTGACCAATCTATCTGAGCTAATTCCGGATCAGGTACATACTCAAAAGCTTCTAATTTATCAATGAGCTCATCAATAGTGGAGGCAAAGATAAGAAGTTGTCTTACTGAAGGAGTGATAAATTTCTGTTCCACAGTTTTGTCAAGAAAAGATAACAAAAGATCAAAGAAATTATTAACATTCAACAAACCAATGGGTCTATGGTGGATGTTTAGTTCGGCCCAAGAGACAATTTGAAAAATTTCTTCTAAAGTACCAAAACCACCTGGTAAGACAATAAATGCATCAGAATTGTCAACCATTGTTTTCATTCGTCCATGCATAGATGTTACCTGAATTTCTTCTCCAACTGTCTTTCCAGTGATATTATTTTCAGCCAAAGGTTTAGGAATAACACCTAAAACCTGACTGCCTCCTATAGAAGCAGCAAGTGATACAGCCCCCATTAACCCACGACAACCTCCCCATATACAAGATGAATATTCCTCGCAGCAAGTGATCGACCAAGAGTGCTAGCTGCGTTTACAAACTCTAATCCCTTCCCATAACTCGACCCACAAAAAACACAGACATTTTTGAGGTTACGAATAGAAGGCCCCATTCTATACTCTTCCTCCCTTTGAGTGTTTCTGAGTTGAAGGAAAATGGAGAAAATGGAGTGTTTAAGTAGGAAAAAGAATGGAAAGGGGAATAATTGCACCTATGAGGGTAGGTTGGTTGTTGTCAGAAAAGGTTGAAATTAAGAAACACAGAATCTTTTCTCCCTTTTTTTTTTACTTTTTTATTTTTTTATATTTTTTTTTGTTTTTTTGTTTGACTTCAAGAAAACCATCAAGGTAAAGAAGTCTAGAAACCCCTGAAGGACCCTGCTCAAAGGATCGTCTGTACAAAAATCAAAATACAACAAAATGATACAAAGATAAAAGAAATAGAAAATGATGACATACCTGTATGTACAAAGTGTCCATGGCGTATCTTTATACTTTCGCGTCATGAGTGCGATAGAGACATCACGTCCTCTTTTTTTTTTTTTTTGTTTTTTGTTTTTTTTTTTTTTTTTTTTGAGAGATGACATGAAGAAGAAGAAGATGATATGTACAGATTGTTTGTGGATGTGGCTCACATCCGCCTGCAGTTTAACGTCCAAGAACGGCTTAAACGTCTTCTATGAGTCGAGGATAAGCTTCCCATCCAATTTTCTTAAAAATTGGCAAACGTGGTCTTTTAGAGTCGATTCCCAAGACCGTAGCGTTTTTCTTCATCCTTGAAGAGATTCCACAATTTAAGAATTTCACGATGCACCAATCCACAAGAATGCGTCTCAAGAGTCGATAAGATATCATCTAATGACTCTTACTCGATCCATTCTTAATGAAGAAAATTTTATCTTCTCTATTTGCGGAAACCATCCCCAAAGTATGACATCGCTTGTTACAGTCCATCGTCCACATTTATGACAGACTTGTAACCTTTTTGCTCTTCTCCTTTTAGAATATGAACTTCTTCCAAGACCGGGCATATATGAGTCAAATGAAATTGAGGACTCACCCTGCTAATCGAACCTTTGTTTCAATTATCCAACAGACATCTTCTCGCATACCTTTGTGCATTAACAGGTCTCAATCTTTCACATCGAACTTTGTAGATTTTTCTCAGAGCATTTTGAGGAAGAGAAGGAAAATGTTTTCTCAGGTTTGAAAGAATGACATCCATTTTGAAGGAGAAGAAGGATTCAGTTATTTTGGGAAACTGAAAAATAAACCGACTTGAGAGTCACGAGTCCGTATCCGCCACTTAACCTAAGCAACACAAAGAACTCAAGAACTTGATTTTCCAGGAATGGTTGAGTCTTTGTCCATTAACTTTACGCGCATTACCATTCCTAGGATCCTCAATATTTACGGCCCCAGAGGATACACGTGTTTGACAGCAAAAGAACCGCGCCACCTAGATCTCAATTTTTCAAGGAGTAGGTGCAGATGATAATCTCAAAGCGTAACCTTTTTGACCAATTTCATAACTTTTGCAAAAGGTGTAACAGACCTTGAATAAAGTAGGCCAATAAAATCCATACTGCAAGATTTTCGCAGTTGTTGTCGCTGAAGAAAAGTGACCTTCACATGCTTCCGAGTGACAAAATTTAATGGCACTACCTACCTTATTGTCGGGCACACAGCTGTTTTTTTTTTTTTTTTAGAGATTCAAATGCTTACAACCAACAAACAGATAAAAACATAATCTAAGAAACTAATGAAAACACAAAATAAAAAGGGATAAAGAGAGCAAATCTGGTTGGGTTGCCTCCCAATGAGCGCTTAGTTTATTGTCCTCAGCCCGACATGATGATACTTTCACTGCTCCTCATATTGTGGAAGGATGAGGGTCATCACTTCCATCTCTGCACTGTCAGGAAGTTCATGATATGGTTTGAGACGATGAACATTGACCTTAAATGCTTTGCCAGAATTTTCACTCCTGATCTCAACTGCACCAAAAGGAAAAACATTAGTTACCACAAACGGCCCAATCCACTTAGAACGCAGTTTACCTGGAAATAATTTGAGTCTTGATTGGAATAGCAGGACTTTTTGTCCTCTGTGAAATTTCTTTCTAGAAATCAATTGGTCGTGGAATGCCTTAGCTTTAGTCTTATAAATCAGGGCATTCTCAAAGGCCTCATTTCTTAGTTCTTCTAATTCCCAGTAACTGGAACTTCATTTGCTTTCCAAAGACCTTCCAATTCCATATTAACTTGTTTAATGGCCCAGGAAGATCGATGTTGCAACTCAACGGGCAAATGACAGGGCTTTCCATACACCAATCGAAATGGTGACATGCCGATGGGAGTCTTATAGGCAGATCCTATAAGCCCATAAAGCATCTTCAAGTCGAGTGCTCCAATCCTTTCTTGAGGGATTCACTGTCTTTTCAAGGATTGACTTAATCTCCCGGTTGGACACTTCAGTTGCCCATTTGTCTGTGGATGGTAAGGAGTGGAAATTCTGTGCATTACTCCATATCTCTTCAATAGAGCATCAAAGGTTTTGTTGCAGAAATGGGTCCCTTGGTCACTGATGATAGCCCTTGGGGTCCCGAACCTGGAGAAAATATGTGACTTAACAAAATCTGCAACAGTTTTAGAATCATCAGATCGAGTGGCTTTTGCTTCCACCCATTTAGACACATAATCAACAGATAAAAGAATGTATGTGAAACCAAATGAAGGAGGGAATGGTCCCATGAAATCAATACCCCCCACGTCAAAGAGTTCCACAAAAATGATCGGAGTCTGAGGCATTTGATTACGAGGACCAATATTACCTGTTCTCTGACAGCGGTCACAAGACTTACAGAAGTTGTAAGCGTCTTTGAAAATTGAAGGCCAATAGAAACCACTGTCAAGCACTTTATTGGCTGTCCTTTTACTGCCAAAGTGTCCTCCACATGCATAGGTGTGGCAAAAGGAGAGGATGGAGTGTGTTTCAAAATCAGGAATGCACCTCCTAATGACTTGATCTCGCACATGCTTCCATAAGTACGGTCATCCCGTATATAGTATTTACAAATACCTTAATTTATCTCTTTGGGCCTTGTTCAAACCCTCCGGAAAGTCCTTAGTAACCAGGTAGTTAACAATGTCAGCATACCAAGGGATTATGGTGTTGACAACCATCAAATATTCATCCGGAAAAGTCTCCATGATAGGCATTTCTTCCTCTTCAGTTACCAATCTACTCAAGTGATCGGCCACCAAGTTTTCGCTCCCTTTCTTGTCTTTAATCTCCAAGTCAAATTCCTAGAGCAATAAAATCCATCGAGCAATCTAGGCTTTGCTTCTTTCTTTGTTAGAAGATACTTCAAGGCTGCATGATCTGAAAACACAATCACTTTAGAACCAATTAGATATGATCTAAATTTTTCTAAAGCAAATACAACAGCTAGAAGTTCCTTTTCTGTGGTTGAGTAATTAAGTTGAGCATCATTTAGAGTCCTTGATGCATAGTAAATGGCATAAGGAACTCTATCAACTCGTTGTCCCAAGACAGCTCCTACTGCAAAGTCACTGGCATCACACATTAGTTCAAAAGGTAACTCCCAGTTGGGTGGCCTGATGATAGGCGCAACAGTTAACAACTTCTTGAGTTTATTGAAAGCTTCCATACATTTCTCATCAAAGTTAAAATTAACATCTTTTTGAAGAAGTCTCAAAGGGCAATGAGACTTTAGAAAAGTCTTTAATGAATCTCCGGTAGAAACCTCGCATGACCAATAAAAGAACGAATCTCCCGCACACTAGTGGGTGGTGGCAAAGAATGCATGAGTTCTACTTTAGCTTTATCTACTTCAATTCCCCTAGCGTAAATTACATGACCTAACACAATACCTTCATTCACCATGAAATGACATTTTTCCCAATTCAAGTACTGTGTTAGTGTCAATGCATCTTTTAAGCACCAAAGTTAAATGTTCCAAACAATTTTCAAAATCATTTCCAAAGACACTAAAGTCATCCATAAAAACCTCAATGATGTTTTCAATGTAATCGAGAAAATATACTCATCATGCATCTTTGGAAAGTTCCCGGTGCATTGCGAGTCCAAAAGGCATTCGCCTATATGCAAAGGTACCAAATGGACAAGTGAATGTAGTCTTGTCTTGGTCTTACTCGGAGCTATGGCAATCGATTGTAACACGAAAAACCATCCGTAAAACAATAATAAGAATGACCGGCTAATCTTTCTAACATTTGATCAATGAAAGGTAAAGGAAAGTGGTCTTTTCTCGTGGCGGCATTCAACTTCCCGTAATCAATACAAACACGCCACCCCTGTCTCGTAACCTAGTGGGAATAAGCTCATTTTCAGCATTTCTTACCACGGTAATTCCAGATTTCTTTGGTACTACCTGGACCGGGCTTACCCACTTGCTGTCGAAATGGGGTAGATCACCCCCACACTTAGGAGCTTCAGTATCTCCTTTTTCACAACCTCCATCATGGGAGGATTCAATCTCCGTTGAGGGTCTCTCACGTGTTTAGTATCCTCCTCCATTAATATCCCGTGCATACAAACGGAGGGACTAATACCCTTGATATCGCCTATTGACCAACCAATGGTGTCTTATGTTCTTGCAAAACAGACTACCACTTTCTCTTCTTGCTCTTGGGTGAGTGACTTTGCAATTATTACTGGAAGGGTGTCCTTCTCCCCCAAGAAGATGTATTTAAGATGATCAGGTAGTGCTTTCAGTTCCAATTCAGTGCCTCGCACAACTGTGAAGGTTGAGGTATATCAGTAGTAACGGTAAATCAACAAAAGTTACCTCATGCTCTTCTGGAGTGGAAGAGAGCTCTTGTAAGGCAACAACAATTTCATCAATGTCTTCACTCCATGGCTCTTCTTCACTCTTCTTCTTTTCCTCCCGTACATCTAAGCTATGAGTTAGAATTGTATCAAGAGCATCAAAATGGTCAAGTATCAAAAGTCTGCAGAAATTAAAGAATCAAAAGGATCAAAAGAATCAATTAAACAAGCAGAGTGCACATCACTTGGGTATCTCATAGCTTCAAAAATATTGAATCTAATTAATTCCCCATCAAATTCCATTGTTAGAATTCCCGAGTGCACATCAATTTTTGTCCGTGCGAGTCTTCAAAAATGGTCTTCCTAGCAAGATAGGAGCAGATTTGGGAGACTCATCCTCTTCCATGTCCAAAACATAGAAGTCTCCATTTAAACACTAATTCATTCACCATGTACCAAAACATCTTCAACCACACCCTTAGGGTATGCATTAGATCTATCAGCCAATTGAATAACAACACCAGTAGGTTCCAAAGGACCCAAGTATAAAGATGCATAAATAGAATATGGCATGACATTTATAGATGCACCTAAATCAAGCATTGCCCTTTCAAACCTTGTGTTACCTATAGTGCATGGAATGGTGAATGTGCCAGGGTCCTTACATTTGGTTGGGAGTTTCTTTTTAATTACAGCTGAAACATTTTCTCCCACTTGGACCTTTTCATTTCCTTTTAACTTCCTCTTGTTAGTGCATAATTCTTTTAGAAATTTTGCATATCTAGGTACCTGCTTAATGGCATCTAACAAAGGGATATTAACCTCTACCTTCCTAAAAGTCTCAAGTATTTCTTTTTCTGCTTCTTCTTTCTTGGTTTTAACCAACCTACTAGGAAAAGGAGCTTTAGTAACATATTTAGGAAGGGGTTCAGAAATACTTACCTTAGGGGTTTTGGAAGTTTGCCCCTTATCATTTGCTTCTTTGGGTGGTTCATCCTTTTCTTGAATGATTGGTGGAAGAGAGGTAGGCTCATCCATCGTCTTTCCGCTTCTCAATGTGACAGCACTAGCATTTTCCCTTGGATTCACTTCTGGCTGTGAGGGTAGTTTCCCTGAAGCTTGGCTTTGAAACTTGTTGAATTCTCGTGGACAACTTGTCCTATCTGATTCTGCAAGTTATTGATTGCAGTCCTTGTTTCTTGTTTGAAACTTTGTATAGTTGCATTTGTTTCTTGTTGGAACCGCAAATTATTAGTGGCCATTTGTTTTACTAGCTCCTCTAATGAAGGCTCGATTGCTTAGGAGCTTGAACTTGCTTCTTGTCTCGAGGGAAAGGTACTTGCTTTTGTTGGAATCCTGGAGGTCCATAAGTCGGAGGTTGATTTTGAGGTTGCTTTGCATAGCTGAAATTTGGATGATCCCTCCAACCCGGATTATATGTGTTTGAGTAGGGGTTGTAATTTTTGAAAGTCCAAAGATATCCCCTCACGCTCTTACCTCCTCATTTGTGTCTTCTTGGAGAGTGGGACACATATCGTGGAATGTCCGGATGAACAACAGATCCCACAAGCATGAACTCGGTGCTTTACCCGAATCCATTAACCGCCGAACCATAGCAGTCAATTGAGTCATTTGTTCTTTGTATACCGGTTGTCTCTACTTCTTTCACTCGCTCTTACTCCAAAGTGTCATTTCTAGAGTAGAATTGTTGAGTATTGGCGTACCATTCTTGAGATCAAGTTTCTAGCTTCTTGAGGAGTTTTATCAATCAATGCTCCTCCGCTAGCAAAGATCAATCATGTTGCGATCCATCACTTGTAAGCCTTCATAGAAATACTTGAATTAAAAGTCGCTCACTTATTTGATGATGAGGGCAGCTGAAACATAGCTTTTTAAATCTCTCCCGGTAGTCATGGAGTGATTCCCCATGCCTTTGTTGAATACCACAGATTTCTTTTCGATTGTTGCACTTTTGAGGCGGGGAAGTATCTGTCTAGGAAAGTTCGGGCCATGTCCCGCCATGATTGGATGGATCCGGTGGCAAGTAGTAAAGCCACTCCTTAGCCGAGTCTTTCAATGAGAATGGAAAAGCTCTCAACTTGACTTGCTCTACATGAATTCCTGCGCAGGTTTCATGCTAGAACATACCACACGGATTTCCTTCAAGTGCTTGTTGGGGTCCTCTCCGGTAATCCATTGAAAGATGGCAAGAGATGGATTAAACCGGATTTCAATTCAAATGCCTCTTCATTTTCAAGAATGTCTATGCAAAGAGGCTGTTGATCTAGATCTGGAGCACCCAATGCCCTTAAAGTGTTTTCTCTCGCCATTGTCACTTCTTCTTCAGGATATTTCAGATGGCTCAAATGTCTCTCGAACTTGATAGATCAATGTAACGGGCGACTTCAATGTCACGGTGTGAGTTGGAAGTTAGCCTGATGGAAGGGAAATTGAGGATGTGAAGTGAGTTGATCAATATAGTTCCTCAAATTTAGCAATCCTTCGTCTACTCCTTCAAAGGACATCAACACCTACAAAACACTCGAGAAAGAAAGATTAAAAATAAAATAAAATAAAAACAGAATAAAAATAGGAAATAAATTAATAGTGTAATTGAAAAAATTGGTTCCCAAGACAGCGGCGCCAAAATTACGATGCGTGCGGATGTAGTGATTAAAATTAAGATAAAAATCAGTTGTCGGGCCCACCGAAAAATAAAAACCTTACAACTAGTTGTAGTTAGTAAGTATTCGATCCATAGAGAACCAATTCAATTAACACTATTAAACAATTTCCAATTTAGACTCGATTAACAATAAACAAGAAAAGGGGGTTTTGGAGTTTTGATGAACAATGAACGACTTCAAAGATAACAATAAACAAACTGAAATCAACAATATAAGAAAATTGGTTAAGAGATTGAATCCACCACTAGATTTATATGATAATGTAAATCCACATATCCTTTTATTCCAACATGCTCAATTATGTTTTTATGCAATTGTGATATTAAATCTCTGTTTTCCTTACGTGTTGGCCAATTTAGCAACCGCTCAAATCAACTCCTAATCACCGATTAGTCATAAAGCAACCGCTCTTACAACTATCCAACAATTGCATTAAGATTTAGAAAACCAATTACACTAAGGTCTAATCACACACCGAGATTAAATTACTTAGAACATATATTTCTCTAGATCTAATACCGCAACCACGCATAATAAACCCAGATCTACCACTTTTATAACGGCAAATAGCACAAAGATAATTATACCCACATGAACATCATACATCCCACTAGATCTACTACCGCAACCGCGCATAATAAACCTAGATCTACTACTTTGAAAGTAGGAACAAGTACAAAAACCTTCATACCAACAATAGATTCAGAAATATATGAATAAAAACATAACTGTGTTGAAATAATCAAATATGCAAAGTTTACAACATTAATACTAGCGGTTTCATCACCCCCATAACCAAGGGAGGTGTAGTTACACATAGCTAGAAAGAAATCACAAGAAAAACTATGAAGAAACAAGAAGAAACTATGAAGAAACAAGAAACTAAGAGAGAAAATGAAGGAGAGTTACATCTTGTTCATGATAAATGGTGCCTTTTATAGAAGTCTAAGGTAACAAAATGACAAAGGGAAGTGGGTGGATGAGTGGATGAGTGAGTGGAGTGTTTGAGTGGATGGATTAGTGGGTTGGTTTAGTGGATTGGTTTAGTGGATGAGTGAGTGGAATGGTTGAGTGGTTGAATTAGTGAAAAATGCCAAAGGACTTTTGGTGAGTGGGAAATTATGGACATGAATGGGTGAGTGGATGGATGAGTGGATGGATTAGTGGATGAGTGGGTGGAGTGGTTAAGTGGTTGGATTAGTGTATGAGTGGATGAATGGGTGAGTTAGTGGATGAGTGGATGAGTGGATGAGTGGATTAGTGGATGGATGAGTGGATTAGTGGATGGATGAGTGGATGGTTGAGGACGAAAATTTCGTGTCTGACTTGGAAGCCAAAAACGACCCATTATACTTCAGAATCACGAAAAGTGTTCTTCATGAAAGTTGTAGATCCCTGTCTTGGCTATAAAATGGATAGCTGGTTCGTCCAATTTGGCTTCCTTAAGCCTAAGATATGTCCCAAATACCGTAGGTTGCTCAAACCCAACTTCAGCTCCTCTGTTCCGACTTGCAAGCTCAAAATGACCTACTAGACTTCTTTTTCTCAAAATGTGTTCTTCATGAAAGTTGTTTATTTGGATCTTGACTATCCAATGTCCAAATTTCAGCCCATCTCCATTATTACATCTTGAGATATGATTTTTTTGAGTGCACACTGTTCGGATTCTACTGACAGAACCCGTATTCTGGCTTCCATGTCAACTTAGGTCCCTTAGACATCTGAATCAGACTTCGAGCTCTTCATCAAAGTTGTAGAGCTTCCTCTTAGCTTTCCTACAAGATAAAATTCATGATTTTCAAATATCAGGAACTCAAGTTATGACCAAAATACAGAAACAGTGTAAAATCTCAATAATGCTGAAAATATTCAATTAGGACCAATTTGAGCTCAAACTCACAAAATCATGTCAAACTCAATCAATTAAGAATATGGAGAGTGTAAATGACTAAATATAAAGGTTTCTTAATGAATAAAATATGTGTTTATCAGTAAACTACCGACTTGTACATTATTTTTTCTATTTTAAGTCATTTATTTATGCTTAATTGGTATCGTGATTTAAATTCTGGTCGTTTAGTTAAAATTAATCCTGGTACTTTATATATTGATTTGTTTGAATCACAATCACACACAATTGACACAATGGCTGAAAATGAAAGTATACATGATGAACATGAAAATCAACCCTTGCGAATCATGCGTGAATATTTGGAACCACCTCAAAATTCTAGTCCATCATGTTTTATCTTTCCACTCAACGCCAATAATTTTAGATTTAAACTAGGTATGATTTCTTTACTTCCTAATTTTCATGGTTTAGAATCTGAAAGTCCATATTTTCATCTGAAAGAATTTGAGGAAGTATGTATTGCTTTCAATGACCAAAATTGCACTGAAGGGATTGTGAAGCTTAAATTGTTTCCTTTTTCTTTAAAAGATAAAGCAAAATCTTGGCTTAACACTTTGAAATCAAGATCAATTGGCACATGGCAAGAAATGCAAGGTGAGTTCTTAAAGAAATTTTTTCCAACACATAAAACTAATGCTATGAAAAGACAAATCCAAATTTTTTTTCAAAATTCAAATGATGCATATTTTCAATGTTGGGAACGGTTTAAAGATTTGTTAAATTCTTACCCACATCATGGTTTTAAAAAATGGCACACTGTAAGCTTCTTTTATGAAGGTTTAACACCAAAAACTAAACAATTTGTGGAAACAATGTGCAATGGTGAGTTTCTTGATAAAGAACCTGATGAAGCTTTAGACTATTTAGACCAGTTAGCTGAAAATTCTCAATCTTGGCATGGTACTAACCCTTCTGAAAATTCAATTAGATCTAACCTTGCAAGTGCTAATAAAGAAAAATATCACCTTAGTCAAGAGGAAGATCTAAATGCTAGGTTTGCTAGTTTGGCTAGAAAAGTTGAAGCCATGGAATTAGGAAAAACAAAAGAACTCAAATCTGTACAAAATGAAGAAATTTGTGGCATTTGTGATGACTTAGGACACTAAACATCTGAATGTCCTAAGATTCTTGTTTTTAAAGAAGTTGTACATGAGTAAGTAAATGCAATGAATAATTTTAAAAAGTCATTAACTTCTTCTTTTTTAACTTCATACAATCCGGGATGGAGAAATCACCCGAACTTCAGCTGGAGGAATAATAATCACTCACAATTTGTGCAACTACCACTTCCTTAAGCACAACAAAACTCTCAAAATTCTCAAGGATATGCACCTTATGTCCCACCATATAGGAAAAACCTTGAAGAAACACTGCATGCATTCATAGAAAAGCAAGAGGCCATTAATAAACAAAACAATCAAATCATGAATGACATAAAAGACACTCTTGCTAAACTTTCTTCTGCACTCACCATTCACGAGAAAGGAAAATTTCTTTCTCAACCTCAACCAAATCCCAAGGATCAGTATAGTCTAAATGAGGGGAGTTCAGAAAATCAACAAATGGATCAAGTCAAGTCAGTGATAACTCTTAGGAGTAGAAAAGTTGTTGAGAAATAAATTCCTGAACCTTGTGAGAAAGAAAATGAATCAATTGCCCAAGAAAATGAAGAAGCTGACCAAAAGGAGACTAAACTCTCGCCTTCACCCTCATTTCCTCAAGCATTGAATAATCTAAAGAAATTGGACCACCACACTGAAATTTTTGAAATTTTGAAACAAGTAAAGATCAATATTCCTCTGTTAGATGCTATCAAACAAATTCCTTTTTATGCCAAATATTTGAAGGACTTGTGCACTGTTAAAAGGAAACTAAGTGTGAAAAAGAAAGCATTTTTGGCTGAATAGGTAAGCTCCATTCTTCAGAATAATAATGCGTTAAAATATAAAGACCCTGGTTGTCCTATAGTTTCATGCATTATTGGAGAACATAAAATTGAAAAAGCTTTACTTGATCTTGGTGCTGGTGTCAATTTGCTTCCATATTTAGTTTATCAGCAACTCAACTTGGGTAAGTTAAAACCAACTTCTGTAACTCTTCTACTTGCCGAAAGATCAATTAAAATTCCAAGAGGAATAGTGGAAGATATGTTGGTTCAAGTTGATAAATTCATATATCTTGTGGATTTTATTGTCTTGGATATTGAACCTATGGTTGATGGTTGCAAGTCAATTCCTGTTATTTTAGGTCGTCCATTTTTAGCAACATCAAATGCTTTGATAAAGTGCAGAAATGGAGTGGTGAAGCTAACATTTGGAAATATGACACTGGAGCTCAATGTTTTTAACATGTGCAAGCAACCACAGGAAGTCCTTGATGAAAGAAGGAAGTTGAAGGAATTAAAGCCATTATAGATGATCATCTTCAAACAAGGAGTTCTTCTGACCCATTAGAATTTTGTTTAGTCAATTCATTTGAGTCAAGCATGTAACTAGAAGATGATATCTCTGAAATATACTCTTTGCTTGATTTTACACAAGTAATGGAGTACAAGGGATGGAAGCCAAGATTTGAAGAGCTAAAACCCATGAATGATAATGCCCATGAAGAAGTACCCACACCGAAACTAAAGTCATTACTTGTTGGGTTGAAGTACATATTTTTGGGAGAAGAGCAAAACTTTCCAGTGGTAATTTCCTCGTCTCTTACTAAAGAACAAGAAGGTATGTTAACAGAAGTGCTTAAAAGGCATAAAAGTGCAATTGGATGGACATTAAAGGACATAAAAGGCATTAATCCATTAATTTGTACACATAGAATACATTTACAGGATATGCTAAAACTTCTCAACAACCTCAAAGAAGATTAAATCCACACATAAAAGAGGTAGTTAGAGTTGAAGTCCTTAAATTGCTTGATGTTGGAATTATCTATCCTATCTCTGATAGTCAATGGGTAAGCCCTACACAAGTTGTACCTAAGAAATCTGGAATAACAGTGATTGAAAATGATAAAGGTGAATTAATACCTATGCGAGTCTCATCTAGTTGGCATATATGTATTGATTTTAGAAAATTAAATGCTACTACTAGGAAAGATCATTTCCCCTTGCCATTTCTTGATCAAATTCTGGAAAGGGTGGCAGGATATCCATACTACTGTTTTCTTGATGGTTTTTCAGGTTATAATCAAATACCAATTGCATTAGAAGATCAAGAAAAGACCATTTTTACATATCCTTTTGGTACTTTTGCATATAGAAAAATGCATTTTGGCCTTTGTAATGCTCTGGCAACATTTCAAAGATGCATGTTAAGCATTTTTAGTAACATAATTGAGCATTATTTAGAGGTTTTCATGGATGATCTGACAGTTTTTGGATTTTTTTTTAAAAAAAATTGTCTTGATAATTTGGAAAAAGTTCTTAAAAGATGCGAAGAAAAAGGATTTGTGTTAAATTGGAAAAATGTCATTACATGGTTACCTCAAGAATAGTGTTAGGTCATGTGATATCTTCTAAAGGAATTGAAGTTGATAAGGCCAAAGTTGAATTAATTGCTCATTTGCCTTCCCTAAAAACAGTCAGAGAAGTTCGTTCCTTTTTAGGACATGTAGGATTTTACAGAAGATTCATAAAGGACTTTAGTGTCATATCTAGACCATTATGTAGTCTTCTGTTGAAAGATGCACCAATTGATTGGACTCAAGAATGTAAAAAATCTTTTAAAAAATTAATTGGTCTTCTGACATCTGCCCCTATCATACAATCTCCTGACTGGTCTTTGCCTTTTAAGTTGATGTGTGATGCTAGTGATTTTGTTATGGGCACTATTTTAGGCCAAAGAAAGGAAGGTAAGCCTCATGTGATTCGTTACGTAAGTAGAACTTTAAATAGTGCACAAATGAATTACACCACTACTGAAAAAGAACTACTTGCTATAATTTTTGCATTGGACAAATTTTGACCTTAGTTAATTAGTTCTTCTATTGTGATTTTCACCGATCATGCTGCTGTTAGATATTTGATGTCTAAGCAAGATGTTAAACCTAGATTGATACGATGGATCTTGTTGCTTCAAGAATTCAACATCACAATAAAAGATAAGAAAGGAGCCAAAAATGTTGTCGCTGGTCATTTGTCCAGACTTACAATAGGCTCACCTTTTGATAGCACATCAATCAATGATTCTTTTCTTGATGAATTTTTATTTTCTGTCAATTCCATGCTTTGGTTTGCTAACATAGTCAACTTTCTTGTAACTGGAAAGATGCCGCCTCAATGGACGCACCAAGATAAAAAAAATTTTGACAAAGGAGAAAATTTTTTATTGGGATGACCCATACTTGTTCAAATATTGTCCTGACCAAATCTTTCGGAGATGTGTGCCCGACAGTGAGGTAGGTAGTGTCATTAAATTTTGTCACTCAGAAGCATGTGGAGGTCACTTTTCTTCAAAGAAAACAGTTGCAAAAATCTTGCATTGCAGATTTTATTGGTCCACTTTATTTAAGAATTGCTATACTTTTTGCAAAAGTTATGAAAATTGTCAAAAAAATGGGCTCAATTTCAAAAAGAAACATGATGTCTCTAAACCCCATCCTTATCATTGAAATTTTTTATTATTGGGGAATTGGTTTCATGGGTCCATTTCCATCCTCATTTGAATTTATGTATATTTTGATTGCAGTTGATTATGTCTCAAAATGGATTGAGGCGATTCCATTCTGACACAATGATCATAAAATTGTCCTCAAATTTTTAAAAGAAAATATCTTGTGTTGATTTGGAATCCCTCGAGCTATCATCAGTGTTGGGGGAACACATTTTTACAATAAACCATTTGAATCTTTAGTGAAAAAATATGGTATTATACACAAAATTATCACCCCTTATCACCCTCAGACAAGTGGACAAGTTGAATTGGCAAATAGGGAGATTAAACAAATTTTGGAAAAAACAGTTAACCCAAATCGTAAAGATTGGTCTTTAAGACTAAATGATGCACTTTAGGCTTACCGTATTACTTTCAAAACATCTTTGGGCATGTTACTCTATCGGTTAGTCTATGGAAAACCTTGTCACTTGCCTGTAGAATTGGAACATAAAGCATTTTGGGCCATTAAAGCTTTCAATCTAAATCTTGATGATTCTTGCAAGATACGCAAATTACAATTAAATGAACTTGAGGAATTGAGAAATGATGCATATGAAAACTCAAAGATTTATAAAGCCAGAATAAAAGTTTTTCATAACAAGACAATTTTGAGAAAATCTTTTGAAATTAGTCAAAAAGTTCTGCTTTATAATTATCGCTTGCACCTATTCCCTGAAAAATTAAGATCTAGGTGGAGTGGTCCTTTTGTTGTCAAACATGTGTATCCTCATAGGGTCGTAGATATTGAGAATCTTAGGAATGGTAATGTGTTTAAAGTCAATGGACAAAGGCTCAAACCATTTCTGGAAAATCAAGTTGATGAGGTAGAATTCATCTCTCTTTTTTATCCTTATTATGAATAGAATTCACTCTAATTTTGTTGCCTTGTTTTTGCAGTTCTTTGTGTTGCCGGTTAAGTGGCGAATAACGGTACTCCGTGACTCTCAAGTCGGTTTGTTTTTCAATTTCCCAAAATAACTGAATCCTTCTTCTCCTTTAAAATGGATGTTATTCTTTCAAACTTGAGAAAACATTTTCCTTCTCTTCCTCAAAATGCTCTGAAAAAAAATCTACAAAGTTAGATGTGAAAGATTGAGACTGTTAATGTACAAGGGTATACCAGAAGATGTACGCTGGATAATTGAAGCAAAGGTCTGACTAGTAGGTGAGTCTTCAATTTCATTTGACCCATACATGTCAGGTCTTGGAAGAAGTTCGTATTCTAAAAGGAGAAGAGCAAAAAAGTTACAAGTCTATCACAAATGTGGAAGATGAAATTGTAACAAGCGATATCGTTCTTTGGGGATGGTTTCCACAAATAGAGAAAATAAATTTTTTTTCATTAAGAATGGACTGAGTAAAGAGTCATTAGATGATATCTTATTGACTCTTGAGACGCATTCTTGTGGATTGGTGCATCGTGAACTTCTTACTTTGTGAAATCTCTTCAAAGATGAAGAAAAACACTATAGTCTTGGGAATCTGACTCTAAAAGACCCTGTTTAACAATTTATAAGAAAATTGGAAGGGAAGCTTATCCTCGACTCATAGAAGGCGTTTAAGTCGTTACTGGATGTTAAACCAGAGGCAGATGTGAGTCATATCCATAACAATCTGTATATATTATCTTCTTCTTCTTCTTCTTCTTCTTCTTCTTCTTCTTCTTCTTCTTCTTCTTCATGTTTTCTTAAAAAAAATGCTTGAACAAGAGCGATCCGAAAGGAGTACCATGACTTTAATTAATTGTGGAGCCCCAGCCTTTGGCTGATCCGTCATTGACTCTGGTGGACCTTTGCACGCTGGTCCTTAAAAAAGGTTCATGTACCATGCTCTGTAGAGAGCCGTACTCTATAACCCAATGTTTACCATCTAGGTACTGTGGAGTTGATGGACAGGCAGAAGTGTCCTACTCTGGTTATTAGCGAGAAGTAACCCGCGGCTGTCAAAGCGTATGAGGCATATGAGCTTGATCCTCTCTTTTATTAGAAAAGGCTCTCAGCGCCTTAGGATGGGACGTTCTGGATCTTGGACATTATGGGTTTCAGATTTTAGCATCTTTGTTGATGTTATGAGCCCAAGTGTGAGCTCTCTAGGTTCCAGACCTAGGATGGAAACCCACGATGGTTTCTTCTTTCTCTTTTCTTTGAATAAATGGACGTTAGTGCCTACTGCACTGGTGACACGCAGTACAAAGATATGCCACTACTACACTCATGACGCACAGTATAAAGATATGCCATGAAAACTGTATATAAAGGTATCTCATCATTTGCTATTATATTTCTTTTATCTTTGTATGATTTTATTGTATTTTGGTTTTGGACAGACGATCCTTTGAGTAGGGTCCTTCAGGAGTTTCTAGACTTCTTTACCCTGATAGTTTTCTTGAAGTAAAAAAAAATAAAAACAAAAAAACAAAAACAAAAACCAAAAAAGAAATTAAAAAAAAAGATTTTGTGTTTCTTAATTTCAAACTTTTCTGACAATAACCAACCTACCCTTATAGGTGCTATTATTATCCTTTCCATTCTTTTTCCTATTTAAACACCTCATTTTCTCTTCTTTCCTCTAACTCATAATCATTCATAGAGAAAAGTAAGTATAGAAATGGAAGGTGTTTTTGTTCGTCGACTTAAAAATGTATGTGTATTTTGTGGGTCTAAGTATAGGAAGGGTTTAGAGTTTATAAACACAGCTACCACTCTTGGTCAATCACTTGCTGCGAGGAATACTCATCTTGTATATGGGGAAAGTTATCATGGGTTAATGGGGGCTGTATCACTTACTGCATATATAGGAGGCAGTCAGGTTTTAGGTGTCATTCCTGAACCTTTAGCTCAACAGAACATCACTGGAAAGATAATTAGGGAGGAACTTAAAGTATCATCAATGCATGAATGAATGGAGATAATTCTTGAAAACTCTGATGCATTCATTGCCTTACCAGGTGATTTTGGTACCTTGGAAGAAGTTTTTCAAATTGTCTCTTGGGCCCAACTGAACATCTACCATAAACTCATAGGTTTGTTGAATGTAAATAATTTCTTTGATATTTTGTTACTTTTTCTTAACCATGCTGTGGAACAGAAATTTATCACACCTTCGGCAAGACAACTTCTTATCTCTGCTTCTACTATTGATAAGTTGATTGATAACTTAGAAGCTTTTGTTCATAAACTTGACCTAGCAATAGCTCAGATAGATTGGTCAGTAGGAAGCAGTGAAGGAAGCAGGATGAAAAGAAAGCCAGATCTGGCACTTCGTTTATAACTTTTCTTTACCTTTGATTTTATTTATCGTACTTTGTTTTTGTTTAAATTTGTGTCAGATTTCTCCAACAGGTAATATCTTCTATCCTTTACTCATCTATATTTTAACATTGAGGACAATGTTGTGATCTAGTTGGGAGGGAAGGATAGTTGACTAAAAAAAATTTTTTTTTAGGGAAGTATGATATGATTTTCATGGACTTACTAAACCAATGAATGATTGCAGAGTAAGGAGTAATTTTACTTCTGAGACGCATCTAAATTGGGAAGTATGTTTAGTGATATGCCTATCAGAAACCTATTCGTAGTAAAACCAATTAAGGATGGCAGAGTAAGGAGTAAATTTTACCTTGGAGGTAATTTTACTCTTGAGACGCATCTTAGTTAAGGAGATAATTATTTTGTGCAAAAGTAGCAAATGAATTCTTGGATCTTAGCATAAATTGTCTTCTTTCTTAAAAATCACAAGCTTGGATATGAATGTTGATATGGTGGATTGAGAATGATAGAAATATACCTTGTGAGATTTTGAGCCTATTGATTAATGGATTGAATATCTGTACCATTCTCTTCTTTCTTGTGTGATTTTCACTCATGGAATTGTTACTCTAGAACTTGCTTTGATTCTTTCTAAGGCTACATTTTCACATGCATACATAAATATGATTGAGGCATTTTGAAATATCTACTTTGACCAAATAGCCATCCTTGTATATTTTCCCTTGTGTAATCCCTTTGAGTTTATTTAACCATTCCTTGTTTTTAGTTCATTACGTGTCTTCAAAAAAAAAAACATGTTTTACCCAACTTTAGGGAATAAAAGAGTATTGGCTTTGTTCTTGAATAAGTGTGGAGGTGTGTGTGCAAAATGATAAAAAAAAAAAAGAACTGACCACTGTTGCAATCAAAGAATTATCAAAGTCTAGAATAAAGGTGGATGCTTGGAAACAACAGGAAGAAAATGAGAAGGTTCAGGCCTAACAATGAATTCAATTCACCAATTTGGGATTAATTTTCAACAAAATATTAGTCAAATATTGGTAATTATCCTTTATGGTGAATGTTCTCAAATATTTTCTCCACTATAACTGTACCATAATACTCTTTTATTCTCTTTGGTATTTATCTTCTCATATCCATATTATCCCCTCTCCTTTACCATGACCCCATTACAACCTTGAATAAAGTCATCTTGATTTTTGTATGCATGTGTTTTAAGTAATAGAGAAGTAGAAGATAAGCAAGCTTATGGTAGTGCAATTGTTCATTGTGGTGTCCCGGGGGAGATGAGGGCGGGGAATGGACGCCGGTGCGAATTGAGGCATGTACAATGGGCGGCTCCTGGCATGCTTCTAGGCGAAGGGTCCCATGAATGAACTGAATACGCACCGGAATGAGAGGGATTCAGAGACTGTGCAGATATGAGACTGCATAGTTGAGGATGGCTTAAAGGAATTGATTATGCGTAACCATTTCAACAAGTTACAACTTCTTTTTGGGAGCCTAGAACATAAGAACTCTATTGTTAAGCGTGCTTGACCTGGAGCAATTATGGGATGGGTGACCTCCTGGGAAGTTTCCTAGGATGCGTGTGAGTGAGGACAAAGCACGCTGAAAAGACCCGTGTTGGTCTGTGGAGACACTCGTCAATCCTGTAAGCAGTCCCGAGATGTTGAAAATGGTATCAGAGACGGGACCTCTCCCAGTACGGTGTGGTTCGGGGACAAACCAGGCGGAAGCTGATGGGCATGTGGTGTCCCGGGGCAGATGAGGGCGGGAAGTGGACGCCGGTGCGAATTGAGGCATGTACAATAGGCGGCTCCTGGCATGCTTCTAGGCGAAGCGTCCCATGAATGAACTGAATACGCACCAGAATGAGAGGGATTCAGAGACTGTGCAGATATGGGACTGCATAGTTGAGGATGGCTTAAAGGAATTGATTATGCGTAACCATTTCAACAAGTTACAACTTCTTTTTGGGAGCCTAGAACATAAGAACTCTATTGTTAAGCGTGCTTGACCTGGAGCAATTATGGGATGGGTGACCTCCTGGGAAGTTTCCTAGGATGCGTGTGAGTGAGGACAAAGCACGCTGAAAAGACCCGTGTTGGTCTGTGGAGACACTCGTCAATCCTGTAAGCAGTCCCGAGATGTTGAAAATAGTATCAGAGACGGGACCTCTCCCAGTACGGTGTGGTTCGGGGACAAACCAGGCGGAAGCTGATGGGCATGTGGTGTCCCGGGGCAGATGAGGGCGGGAAGTGGACGCCGGTGCGAATTGAGGCATGTACAATAGGCGGCTCCTGGCATGCTTCTAGGCGAAGCGTCCCATGAATGAACTGAATACGCACCAGAATGAGAGGGATTCAGAGACTGTGCAGGTATGGGACTGCATAGTTGAGGATGGCTTAAAGGAATTGATTAGGCGTAACCATATCAACAAGTTACAACTTCTTTTCGGGAGCCTAGAACATAAGAACTCCATTGTTAAGCGTGCTTGACCTGGAGCAATTGTGGGATGGGTGATCTCCTGGGAAGTTTCCTAGGATGCGTGTGAGTGAGGACAAAGCACGCTGAAAAGACCCGTGTTGGTCTGTGGAGACACTCGTCAATCCTGCAAGCAGTCCCGGGATGTTACATTCATGGGTTGAATAGAGTGAAATACTTACCTTTTAAATACTTGAGTGATTGAGAGTGAATTCTGTGAGGATCTATCATTCTTGATTCATTCTTTTCAACTAAAGTTTCCTTGCTTGTTGGTTTGAGATGTGAAGAAATGTTACCTCATTAATGCTTTGATCCCTTGAATTTCTGATTGCTCTTCTTGCTTCATCAAGTCTTTTAGAGTTTTTAGCTTTTGAGTCTATGTTTTTTTTTCTTTGTTTCCTAGCTTTGGTCTTATATGTTTTGACCAAGAGTGCAAAAAGCTAAGTGTGGGAGAATTTGATAATCACAAATTTTATACATTAATAAACCCTCATTTTTAGTCATTTACACTCTTCATGTACTTAATTGATTGAGCTTGGTTATGTTTTGTAAGTTTGGACTCAAATAGGACTTAATTTATTTTTTCAGCATTATTTGGGTCTTACATTGTTTCTGTATTTCAGTCATATCTTGAGTTCTAGATGTGTAATAATTATGTATCTTACATTGTAGGAAAGATAAGAGAGAGCTCTACAACTTTCATGAAGAGCTCCAGGTAAAATTCGGACATCTAGTGAAACTAAATGGGCTTGGAAGTCAGAGTACGGGTTTTGTGATTGGAACCTGAACAGTGTACAGTAATTAGAGCATAACTCGAGCTGTAGGAATTATCTTGGGCTGAAATTTGGATATTTAAAATTTAAGACTCATATCTATAACTTTCATGAAGAACATAAGAGCTTAATCGGATAGCTTGGAGGTGATACTGGGTCTGGAAGTCAAAACAGAGGTGTTGAAACTGGGCCTAAACAGTCTGTAGTAATTGGGTCATATCTTGGGCTGTAGGATAAATTTTTGGTTGATCTTAGTGGCATTGGAAAGCTGAGACAAAATGCTACAACTTTTATGAAGACCACGTTGCTTCATTCCAATGAAATCCATGAGATCAGCACTGAATGATTTCGGAGACAAAGAATCTCAATAATTTTCCACTCACCAACTCACTATTTGACATTTTCCACTCATTCACCCACTCATCCACCTTCTCTTAATCAGCCCCCTTGTCATTTTGTATCCCTAATCCTCTATAAAAGACACCATTGGCTGATCATTTGGTGCTCTTAGTGTTAGGCTTAGTTTTTAGAAGTTATGGTTATGCTTGTTTATTATTTTCCTTTGTCGTAATTTTCTCTTGCTCTAAATTAAAGCTATGTTCATTTTTCTCTTCTTCTCTCTTTCTTTCTTCTTGTCTATGAGTAACTAAATCTTCATCTTGCTTGGGTGAAAGAGTGAAGCTCTTGGTAATGAAATAAGGTTAGATTATTCTATTTCTTAAGCTTAAATGATATATTATCAAATGGACATTATATGTGTTGTATTTTATTCCCAATCAATTTAGAAACCTTTGTATAATGGAGATCTTGATTTATTGTAGACAATAGGATTGGCACAGTGAATGCTTGAACTCATTTACAAATGTTAGTAGATAATTAAAGGAATCATAATATGATTACATATATAATTGAACTTTAAATGTTATATTTTCTGATTGGAACCTCTGTTGTGTGTGACTTTCAATTGAGTTATAAAGAGAAATAATCATGCCTTTAATTTATTACCAAGAGTAGATCTCCTAACCCAAGCAAGTTCTTAAATTCATTTGTGAACATCTTTTATTACTTTTGGTGTTGAGACAAATCCTTTTCTTACCTCAATTAATTTTTCTTCATCAATTCCCTGTGGATCGACCTCGAACTCCCAAGAAATTTATTACTTGAGACAACCTGTACTTGGGTTTGCATCCTTAAATCCCGCAATCAAAGAGTTGACCATCGCTGCAATTAAAGGATTATCAAAGTCTCCTGATACACCATGTGCCATATTCATACCTAGAATAAAGATGGATGCTTTGAAATAAAATGAAGAGAATGAGAAGGTTCATGCCTAACAACGAATTCAACTCACCAATTTTGGATTTATCTTTAACAAAACATTAGTCAAATATTGGTCATTGTCCTTTGTGATGAATGTTCTCAAACATCTTCTTCACTCTAACTGTACCATAATGCTCTTTTATTCTATTTGGTGTTTATCTTCTCATATCCATATTATCCTCTCTCCTTTACCATGGCCCTGTTACAACCTTGAATAAAGTCCTCTTGATTTTTGTGTGCATGTGTTTTGAGTAGCGGAGAAGTAGAAGATAAGCAAGCTTATGGTAGTATAATTGTTCATGGGTTGAATAGAGTGAAATACTTACCTTTTAAACACTTGAGAGATTGAGAGTGAATCCTGTGAGGATCTATCATTCTTGATTCATTCTTTTCAACTGAAGTTTCTTTACTTTTTGGTTTGAGATGTGAAGAAATGTTACCTCATTAATGCTTTGATCCCTTGAATTTCTGGTTGCTCTTCTTGATTCATCAAGTCTTTTAGAGTTTTTAGCTTTTGAGTCTGTGTTGTTTTTCTTTGTTTCCTAGCTTTGGTCTTTTGTGTTTTGCCTAGGAGTAGAAAAAGTTAAGTATGGGGGAATTTATTAATCACATATTTTATACATTAATAAACCCTCATTTTTAATCATTTACACTCTCCATGTACTTAATTATTTAAGCTTGGTCATGATTTGTAAGTTTGGGTTTAAGTTAGGCTTAATTGATATTTTTTAGCATTGTTGAGATTTTACACTGTTTCTGTATTTCGGCCATATCTTGAGTTCTAGATATCTAGAAATTATGAATTTTACCTTGTAGGAAAGCTGAGATAAAGCTCTACAACTTTGATGAAGAGCTCGAGTCTCAATCGAACATCTAGTAGAGTTAATTGGTCTTAGAAGTCAGAACATGGGTTTTGTGATTGGAACCTGAAGAATGTGCAGTAATCAAGGCATAACTCGGCCTGTAGGTAGTCTTTTGAGCTGAAACTGATGGCATTAGAAAGCTAAGATAAAACCCTTCAACTCTTATGAAGACCACTTTTCGATATTATGACGTTATGACAGACTTATGGTCATGTGAAGACAACTAATTAGTTGAGTGGCGAGACTAGCATGATAATAATCCAACCACTCAACCACTCATCCAACCACTCATTAATCAGCCCCCTTGTCACTTTGTATCCTTCATACTCTATAAATAGCACCATTGGCTGCTCATTGGAGGGTTAGTTTGGATATGTTAGTTTAGAATTATTAATCTTGGTTTTAGATCAAGACCATGTTATTATGTTATTATAATTTTCTTTTGTTGTAAATAGAAGTTATGATTATCATCTTCTTCTTCTCTCTTTCTTTTTTCTTACTCATGGGTAACTAATCTTCATCTTGCATGGGTGAAGGGGTGAAACTTTTGGTAATAAAATAAGGTTAGATTAATTTCTTTCTTGTGCTTAAATGATATATTATCAAGTGGTCATTATATGTGTTGTATTTTGTTTCTAATTAATTTAGAATCCCTCCTTGCAAAGTGGAGTTCTTGATTCATTGTAGACAAATGATTTGGTACAATGAATGCTTGAACCCAATTACAAATGTTGGTGTTGGTAAATAATTCCTCCTTGTAAAGTTGAGTTCTTGATTCATTGTAGATAAGTGATTTGACACAATGAATGTTTGAACCCATTTACAAGTGTTCGTGTTGGTAAATAATTAAAAGAACCAAAATATAACTGCGTATATAATTATAAATGGACTTTGAATGTTTTATTTTCTAATTGGAATATCCGTTGTGCGTGAATTTCAATTGAGTTATAAAAAGAATTAATCTTGTTCTTTTTTCAAATTATTACCAAAAGTGGATCTCCTAGCCTAAGCAAGTTCTTTAATTTAATTGAGAACAAGTTGTATTATCTTTATTGTTGTGATAAAGTCTTTCCTTACCTCAAAGAATTTTTTCTTCATTGATTTCCTGTGAATCGATCTCGAACTCCCGAGAAATTTATTACTTGAGACAACCTGTACTTAGGTTTGCAACTTTAATCCACATTGTTGGTGTATGCCCTAGTGGCCAATACATTTTGTTTGTATTTACATACATTATATTGTGCTATTTTTGATATATGAGGCATTTCATTTATTGTGTTCTTTTTTGGTAGACATAATAAAGTCCTTAGAATAGTAAGTTTGATACCATAGGATATCAAGTGGATGACTTGATCGTGAGATCCTATTGGATAAAATACTATTCTTAAATGTCCCTAGTCAAGTATTATTGTTAATTAGGACAACAATAATGCATTGAGACTAGTATGTGCATAGACTGATGACCACATCTCACGGGTTATGGATATGAGATATCAAGTCTACACATGGATACATATTAGAGTAATGATGTATTGGACAGACCCGCCATGAGAACGCTACGTGGATCATTACATGAGTGTCATAAGCGATTCTCATAGTGATAATGGTGTATGTGGTCCTTTGACCTGAAATCACTACGATTCCTCCATGAGGAGTTGTGTGTTTTAATGTCATCAAACGTCATCTGTAATAAGATGATTATAAAGTTAGTTATTAGACATACTGCAATACATGTGGAGGGATGTGAGTGACCTAGATGGGATTGGTCCCTCCTACATAACATGAGTGATATCTTTGGGCCCACTGATTGAGTGAGACTACGAAATGCATGGCCATGCTCAAATGAGTCAATATGAGATATTAATCTCATTTGTTGTTACTATGTCTACTCGGGAATCAGGAAACTGAAGATTGAACTAAACAAGGGTGACACATTCCATGCCTTGTGTTCAATCTGGATATCTGGACAAAGGGACTAAACTACACGAAAACATTGGTCACGGATAGGTTATGTCAAATCACTGATATTCTCATTACTTGGGTAGCAGTAATGTGTTGCTAGATACCGCTCACTGTTTGTAATATTAAAATGAGATTTTAATATTACTACCAACGTTATGAGAACCTGCAAGGTCACATACTTAGAGCAGACTAAATTGGAGCAATAAGGATCTAAGTTGGACTTGGATTTAATTGTGGGCCTAACTCATGATAGATGGGTTTAGGGTTGCACAGCTTACTTTTCTACTGCTCACACTCACTTAAGGCAGTCACTATTATAAATAGTACTGCTAAGGGGGCTGCTACATACGTTACATCACAACCCTAGCCGCACCTAAGAAAGTGAGTGAGAGACAGTGAAAGGTTCTTCTCTTCTATTCGCAGCTAACACTGCGAAACAGAGGCGTGACTCCATTTTACAAGTCTGTTCGTGTGGATACCGCAGAAACATCGTCGCTATTACGGTGTTGGTGATTCACCTTGCTTGTGTCTATCACGCTTCAAGAGGTAAAATTTTAAAACTCAGATTATGGATTTTTCGCATGGATCCTGTGAGGGAATTCTTTTATTCTGCTGCGAGATATTTTGATCCGCAATTCCCAACACACATTAGTCTTGTTCTACTTTCTATGTCAACAAACAAGCTGAAATCGAAAGAGGTACTCCTAGATTAGTCATCAATTACAAACCTCTCAATTAAGCTTTTCAATGGATTCGGTATCTGATTCCCAATAAGAAAGATCTTCTTAAATGTCTTTATTCTGCTAAAATATTTTCTAAATTTGACATGAAATCTAGATTCTGACAAATACAAGTCAAGGAGAGTGATCGCTATAAGACAGCTTTCACTGTACCTTTCGGGTAGTACGAGTGGAACGTAATGCCTTTTGGTATCAAGAATGCTCCTTCGGAATTCCAAAGGATCATGAATGAGATCTCCAATCCTTATACAAACTTTACAACCGTCTATACTAATGATATTCTTGTCTTTTCTCAATCTATCGATCAATGTTTCAAACATATAAACATATTTATTGGAACCATTAAAAGAAATGGTCTTGTTGTTTCTAAATCAAAGATAAATCTCTTTCAAACTAGAATTCGGTTTCTTGGCCATAATATTTATCAAGGAACTATTAATCCGATCAATCGAGTCATTGAGTTTACTGACAAGTTTCCAATCTAAATTATTGGTAAAACTCAATTACAAAGATTTCTTGGTTGTCTTAACTATGTAGTTGATTTCTTTCCTCAACTCAGTAACCTGATTAAACCCCTTCATGATCATTTGAAAAAGAGTCCTCCTCCTTAGTCAGATGTTTATGCAAATGTAGTCAAACAGATAAAGTCTCAGGTAAAGGATCTTCCATACCTTTATCTCCCTGATCCTTAAGCCTTCAAAATAGTTGAAACTGATGCCTCTGGCATTGATTATGGTGGCATTCTCAAACAACGTGTCGCATACAAAGAACATGTTATTGCATATGCATCTAAACATTGGAATCCTGTACAGCAGAATTATTCAACTGTGAAAAAAGAAATTTTGTCAATTGTTTTATGCATCAACAAATTTTAATCTAATTTTTTAAACCAAAAGTTTTTAGTTCGTGTTGACTGTAAATCTGCCAAAGATATTCTTCAAAAAGATGTTAAGAATCTTGCCTCTAAACAGATTTTTGCCTATTGGCAAGCAATCCTTAGTGCTTTTGATTTTGATATTGAATATATCAAAGGTACCACAAATGCTCTACCTGACTATTTGACTCGTGAATATTTACAGGGTTCTTAATGCCCCATTCAACAAGATCATCCTCTTCCCAAGGAAGAGGTATTGCTCAGAATGTCCTGGCACAGCCAGCCCAATAATCATCTCAACAATCGGGGTCTTCAACCCTTCCTTTTGGGTCTCCTACCCATAGTCAAGCCATGATTGCTTCTCAAATTCATCCAAACACCCAAAGGAAACAATCCAAAGATGACTATGCCATGCCCATTCAAACACTTTTGGCCTTGCAAGATCAAGGTATTACCCATCTCCCAAACAAGTCCTGGAAAGAAATTTTTGCCCAAGAATCCGATGAACCAATTAACATCCAAGCAATGATTAATGAATTGAAAAACAAAACTATACAGGTCTATCCTCCTCTAAAAGAAATTGTCACCCAAACCAAAACCAATCCTGACAAGCCTCATTACATCCCTAAAGATGCCTTCTGGCCTGTCATCCAAGTTGAACAAGAATTTATGGATCAAAACCCAAACAAAATTCCTGCCAAAATCTTTCCACTTGATTTTCATTTCAAACCTTTTGCTCCAAACAAAACTCAGGAGTTTTATGAGTATATTCTTGTTGAAATTGACTCTGTTGCAATTAAGCATTACAGGGAATGATAGTCAAATTGCCTATTCCACTGTCCATATTCTTAAGGTCATGAAAATTCCTATTCCACTATCCATATTCTTAAGGTCATGACACCTTCTGATTATGGGAAAAATCCTAATGAAGTCACTAAGTTTTCTCGGCATTATACTCCTATTGGGTATAACTACTGGGATTATGTTCAAGCCTAGAGTAACATGTTTTGGTTCCAGAATAAACTTAATCGTCATTCCTGGTTGTTTTATTTCAAGTAGAATGTCCAGTACAAATTTCCATTGTGGTTCCTTCAATGGTGGGACTTCTTTAGTCTATGTCTTCAGATCCTTCCTCAACAAGTTAATGAAGGATTTCAATATTTTCAGAAGATGTTCGAGCTTGCTGATGATCCTTTTCCAGTAGACTTGCACTTCTTCTCTAAATTGTCTCTTACCTGGATTTGCTCTTGGCAATACAAATTCAGAAAACACGATCATCCAAGTCACTTGCCTGTCTTACAGAGACAAGCATACTCTAAATGGTGGGGAATTTTTGACGCCTCAAGAGCCTCGCCTAACAATATCAAACTTTGGTTCCAAAAGAATCATAATTTTATTAAATCTGCTGACCTAGTATGTAATTCTAGATTTCTCAATCAGAAGTCAAAGATTTTAGCTGCTTTAACTGCTTCATCTGACGCTGGCAATCTCATCAACAATATAGAAGAAGTCCTCCGGCTCTACAGAGATATGGATGCGGCTATTGATCCTATTCCATCAACCTCTGGTTTTCCGGCACCTTCCATAATTTTATCCTCAAGTGATCCAAATAGGAATGATTGTGACGGAATTGACTTAAACATTGATGAATAGTCATGTAACTATTGGTTACTATTTAACCCTGTGGAAGATTACTGTGTAACACTGTTCACTGTAGCGAAAATGGAGAGATTATTGTTTCACTATTCATTATAGCAAGACACTGTAGCACTACTGTTGTAAAAGTATTTTTATGTCTTTAAATTGTTTGTCTGCCCACGTTGTTAGGTATTCAAAAACTTTTCTGATGTTTTAGAGACAGGTTAGTGAGAGATACTCTCCCTTCTCCCAATCTTCTGTTTCTCTTTCAATCTTGTAATCTTTCTTTCAGTTTTAATAAAGTTTCAATCTTTCTTCATCTTTTATGTAAACAATTTTTCTCTTCTCATCTCTTCGTCGAATCTCATTATCTCTGACGCACTTCCGATTTTCACTTTAATGTTTTAAATTTCTTTTCTTTTATTTATTTTCTTTCTGCATATTTAATTTATGTAAGCAGTCTATTTGCCTCCTACTTCTCTTCATCTTGCTCCCTTTATATATATATATAAGGAAAATACATGGTCTAAAACTCTTCTATGTGTCATCTTAGTTAATTAGTAAATACATTAGTTTTTTTACATGTGACAACTACAAGGAAAATACATGGTCTAAAACTCTTCTATGTGTCATCCTAATTAATTAGTAAAGGCATTAGTTTTTTGACATGTGACATATGTTAAACAAAATTGTCACATGTTAAACAAAAGGAATATTTTATAGTGTCAATATTTTCTTCCTGAAATTCATTAACAATGTGCTAGAGATATTACTAGAAGCTGAATTGTCGAGTGTAATTATTATAATAAATTAATACAATAAATTTAAATTTTAAATATTTATTAGCATGCTTTTAAAGAAATAAATTTAAATTTTATTACTTTAATATTCATGAGCCCAAATAAGACTTTTAATTGCTTGTCTCCATAATTAACATATTAGACATTAATTAATGTATTATGTGTAATTTACATATTAAAACTATTATTTTAATTAACTATTAGTTAATTTAAAATAAATTTATCCATGATTAATTTGAATGAATTTGATTTTGATTGAGAAAAATTTAAATGAATAATACATGTTAGTTTCATATTTTTTTATAAAAAACTCCTACAATAATAAAATTAAATAGAATTTAATTATTAATGATATGTTCGATTATAATATATTTGCAAAACTAAGTAAAAATCCTAAAGATAATATCCTAACCGAAAAACCAAAAAAAGATTAAAAAAAATAAACTAAATACATTAAGGAGTAATAATGGATATTATTGTTGATTGCTAGATAAATATTTTCTTGGTAGCAAAATTTTCTTTTTGAAACTCATTAACAATGAGCAAGAGAAATTACTAAAACTTGAATTATCGAGTGTAATTATTGTAATAAATTAATACAATAAATTCAAAATTTAAATATTTATTAGCATATTTTTATAGAAATAAATTTAATTTTTCTTACTTTAATATGCATGAGCCCAAATAAGACTTTTGATTGTCTCCATAATTAATGTATTCGGCATTAGTTAATATTTTATGAGCCATTTAAATATTATAATTGTTGTTTAAATCAATTGTTGTTTTAATTTAAAATAAATTTAAAATTTATTAATTAGAATCAATTTTATTTTGAATGAGATAAAATTTAAATGAATTATACACAATTAACAATGTTGTCAAACTAATAATAAAGAATATTATGCAAAAATAAGGAAGATTTTTTTTAATCTTAAATTGTTCAACCTTAAAACTTGCTCATAATCAATGCAAAATATGAAATATTATTTATTTTAATCTATAAATACTAATAATGTATCTAATCTTAAATATGAAACATTGAGAAGACTTACATAAAGAATTAACTCTCCCTAATTTACATTAAATTAGGTTTTATTCTACTAATGTCACAAATATTAGATGATGATGATGAACAAGTATTAATCATCAATCAATCAATTAAAATCAATATAATATATAAAAGAAAGATACATAGTCTAAAATTTTGTCATGTGTCAATCCTAGCTGGCAACACATTCTTTGGTTTTCATGGACTAAAATAGTAATTTCTTAAAGTTAGGGACTAATATTACTGATGCTTACAATTTCAGTGACTAAAATGGTGGTTTACTCTATATTAATTTAACAAACATGTGTGTAACATCTTATATTAGTACTAATAAAGTATCCATAATTAAACATTAGTAACTAGAATTAAGTATGTTACGTATAGCTAATAAAATAAATTTAAATTACAATTTTATAATATGTAGAAAATATGAGCTTGAAGCAGAATAAGATAACGTAGATATACTAAAAAGGATAGTATACAACGTAATTTACAATACACATAAATTACATAATCTATTACAATTTACTATTCATACATAAAAAACTACAACATGACATCAAAACTATTCTACGTCTTCGTCTTCCATCTCCTTGCTGAAGTACGCATCCCTGAAAATATTACGAAAATACAAATAGAAAAATGATGAAAATTCTAAGAATTCTCAATAATATAGATAAAAATTTATGCCATCTTAATACTTCTAGTTGTTTCAGAAAAAAATACATTTTAAAACTCAAGTTATATGTATATAAACTAGAAATGTGGCAAACGGCCAAATCTGGTCTTTTCTCTTCCTGAAACAAAGGTTTAATTTTAATATTATTTATGAAAATCATCTCTATAATCAAATAAAACATATCATTAATCATACTTTATAATTCATCACATATCGTCTTTTATCAACATACATCATATATCAGTATTAATCAGGTATCAAATATTAAATCATATATCATCAATCATCAAATGTCATATCATATATTATCAATCATCAATGTTTATTATCAAATATAATAAAATATATCCACAAGTATTTTTACAGACACATTTGCAATTAAGCATCATAATATTACTTTTAAATTAAATTTCATCCCAATGCTTATTTAAATTACTTGATAGTAGTCTGCTTTTAGGTTGGTGCACTCCAACCTATTCATGACCCTTCGCTAGTCACACAGAACTATTCCGAATAATGACTTATTTGAAACACTTAGCAGTAGTCTGCTTTCAGGGTGGTACACTCTAACCTATTTATGGCCATTCACTAGTCACACAGAACTACTCTGGGAAATGAGTTATTTAAAACACTTGACAGTAGTCTGCTTTCAGATTAGTGCACTCCAACCTGTTCATGACCATTCGCCAATCGCACAGAACTACTCCGAATAATGAGTTATTTAAAACACTTGGTAGTAGTTTGCTTTTAGGGTGGTGCACACTAACCTATTCATGATCATTTGCTAGTCACACAGAACTACTCTAAGTAATGAGTTATTTAAAACACTTGGTAGTAATTTGCTTTTAGATTAGTGCACTTCAACCTATTCATGATCATTCTTCAGACGCACAGAACTACTCCGAATAATGAGTTATTTAAAACACTTGGAAGTAGTCTGCTTTCAGAGTGATGCACTCTAACTTATTCATGACCACTCACCAGTCACACAGAACTACTCTGGGTAATGAGTTATTTAAAAAACTTGGCAATAGTCTACTTTCAGATTGGTGCACTCCAACCTATTCATGATCATTTGCCAGTTGCACATAACTACTCTAAATAATAAGTTATTTAAAACACTTGGCAGTAATCTGCTTTCAGGTTAGTGCATTCCAACCTATTCATGACTATTCACCAGTCACACAAAACTATTCTGAATAATGAGTAACCGAGGCCACCTCTAATGAGGGAATG
This sequence comes from Ormosia emarginata, assembly GCA_029884605.1. Lineage (NCBI taxonomy): Eukaryota > Viridiplantae > Streptophyta > Magnoliopsida > Fabales > Fabaceae > Ormosia > Ormosia emarginata. The sequence continues at coordinate 738,035 of JAQQTP010000015.1, read as the reverse complement.
TTAATTCTCAACTTAGAGTTATGAGTAGAGATAGAATGTCGATCATTAACTACTAAGATAGAGAAAGAGTGTCCATCCTCACACTATCACAATTAGGATCACCTCTACCAACTATGAAGAATTTGAGCAAAGAGTAAGGGTGTGTCCATCCTCAATCTCAACTACTCTAGAAGGGAGGGAATCAACCTTCCTCACACTTCCATTCTAACCTAAGACGATGATCCTTTCCTATAACAAATCTTGACCATATAAAAGGGATACTCATACAAATCAAATCATATTTCATGATTTCTCAACAATTACACAATATCTTTAATGTCTAACTAATTTCCAATCAAACATTGATTTAGGCGTGATTCAAACACATAAGCATTTAAATACAACAAAGGAATCACCCATCTTTTTAAGTTACTATACAGCCTTCATGGCCAAGTTAAGATCCATATGATCAATTAAAGAATACAAATGCTAGAATTGATCCATAAACTTTTAGCACTTCAATTAATCAATTTCAAGCACAATGAACCAAGGATGAGTTACCACATCCATTTATAATTAATCAAGTGTGTGTGTCTCAACCAAAGTTCATATTAACACCACCCTTACAAACTCATCAAAGCCAATATTACAAAGTGTGAACTATTGTGAACATAAAGGATGCCCAATTATGAACAATAAGGATTCTTAACCATGGATGTCAAGACACAAAACCAACAAAGTTTAAAGTCAATAAAAGTGATATAAGTTAATTCTTGGCCGTGAACAACATTTCACAAACATATGTCACCAAGTCTAAGTCACGGCCAAGGTCCTCATCAAACATCATAATTACAATATCATCAACTACTCAACATTTTCTCAATCAAAATTTGTGTCAATACATAAGACAAACACATACAAATTTACAATCAAAATAGGGCAGCAACCCACCTTAATGTGTACAATCCAAATACAACCATAATCTTTTTATAATCAATATTACCAACTCAATGCAATAACTAATAGGAAGGAGTGAGCAAATACAAGTAAAAACACCTCATCTAACATGGTATAGACGTGAAACCTATACTCATAAGCTCATCCAATGCACAATTTTCTTTACTCGAAATATAAGGAAGAAAGATGATTAGAAAGACGTAAAGAGCTAAAGCATAAATCATCAAGAAATTCATCCATCTCTTTATGGTTTGTTCATGACTCCCTCACATAACACACCTAGAATTTTTATTCAAATACCATGAAAGATGAAGAATAGAATAAAGATAAACAGCCCCTTACCTTTTCTTCAAGCTCCTTAAGCTTTGGTTTTCAATTTTTTTCACTTTTCTTTTCTTTTTCTCTCCTTCTTTTCTCTTTTTTTTCCTCATGTTGCTACTGCCCAATTTGCCTCCATTTCCTACTGTTTTAACTGTGTAAAATGATGGAAGAAAATGAGAAATAACAAGGTTCAATTTAGATGAAAATGGAAGGGTGTAAATTGGAAGATAAAAGGATGGTGACGTGAGGGAATAGTCGTATCCCCTGTTTTTGGTTCTGTTTCACAGATAAAATTTGGAGAGAAAGTGAAGGATTCCATAGTGATCAAAACACGTAACGAAACAATATAATAGCAATCCAAAAATAATTGTTTTGGTGTTCAAATTTATTATAGCATTATAAAGATAAATTCGAAATACCTGGTAGAAGGTACTTAATACTTTAAAAAAAATTCTTCAATTGTATGAAGATTCTATGCATATCGACACCGAGACGAAGTCCTACTATCAACTCCTTTGAAACATGGAACTTATATAAAAATCTGAGAATAAAAAACCAAAGCAGAAAAACATACATTTTCTATTTTCATATATCAGTATATATTGAAGTTTCCTTGCTGCACACCATAAATAGCCATAAAAGTTATTTTATTTATTTATTCCAAAAATAAATAACGTGCAGTATTACCAAATCCTATCTAATAGGCAACTTGTCAAATCTTACTTAACATGCAACATATCCTTTCTAATGTGCAACATATCAAGTCCAACGTGCAATATATCAGAATCGTATCTAATAGGATTTAACCAACCATTGGTTACTGATTTTACCATGTTCTTGACTTTTGGTGCATATCTAATAGGATTTCACAATAACGTGCAATAATAAATCTTATTTATCAAGATAATGTGCAACAATAAATATTATCTATCAAGATAACATGTAGCAGTAAATCTTATCTATCAAGATAACGTGTAACAATAAATCTTATCTATCAAGATAACGTGCAGCAATAAATATTATCTATCAAGATAACGTGCAGCAATAAATCTTATCTATCAAGATAACATGCAATAATAAATCCTCTCTAATAGGATTTAAAACATTAGTTGCTACAACGTTTGGAAACTTTTAATTTTTCTATTCCAAATAGAATTTCTTCAGATAATTATATCATATATTAATTGTATTTTAAGTGCTAACAAAGAATATAATAATATTCCATTTGTATAAAAAATTTATTTATTTGATTAAATTAAATTCTATAATTTAATTATCAAATGATTAATTAAATAATCCTTTAGCAAATATTAGAACACTCGTTAGTGTGTGACCCTATAGGTTCAATACTAAGTCAGTAGTAAATTAGTCAAACCAAATTACTAATCAAGGTTGGTGTCTAGCAATACTTCTTAACGACCGAATAACATGAAGTAACATCTTTTTCTCTTCAAGAACCTTTAGAAGAATAATGTAATATTTCTTTCCATCGTTCTAGCTCAGAGTTAACATTAGAGTATGGTATAATTGTCAAACTCTAATAGGTAAACCTTTATGTTTTATAACCAACTAGTGAATGACTTAAGAAACTTATTTATTCATTCATTCAATTGCCCTAGCTAAGATCTTAATTTTATTGTTATAATCATAGAGCTCAAACTCATTACCAAGAGTTGGTGGATTCCTTTTTGATATATTATTAATCCTACAAGTATTTAGTCATACCCAATATCCATTCAATTAGCGCCCTAGGGCATTAGGTGTTCGAAATCAAAGTATAACAACTAACTTGTTAATTACTATGAAAATCTTAGGTCAAAGGAAAAGTTTACACCATGTTCTTCATGAGAATATCCTATTGACAATTTAATGGCAATATAAACCATTATGAATTCTCAGTTGAGTCAGTTCAATGATCATATCTCTATATGCATCATCTATATATGTAAATTAATAAATGAGATCTATCAATCTCTATCCAATAGAGACAATCACATATATATTGATCTATTCAGATTACTAATGTCTTATTCTCAATAATCCTACAATCAAGAACACTTTAGATTAAATTATAAATAAAAAACTCGTCTCTTTCATTATCATGATCTCTATCATGATGACAAGTGTCTAAATTTAATCAAGGATATTGTCACATTAATTAAATAATTAAATATTAAATATGACAAAATAAATTGAATGTCATGTTATTTATCAAAAATAAATTATTACAATGTATTCCAAAAAATTACACAATAGATTGGATCTAGGACATGTAAATTTTTCCTAACAATCTCCCACTTGCACTAGAGTCAATCTCTAATGTATTTCATTCCCAATTCTCACTTGTGCTTATCAAACTCCTTTACACCAAGTGCTTTGGTGAATCGGTTTGCTGAATTTTCTTTTCCATCAACCTTTTGAATCTTAACGTCTCCACATTCAATGATTTCTCTAATTAAGTGACACTTCCGCAAAATATGGTTAGACTTTTGATGCGATCTTGGTTCTTTTGCTTGAGCAATGACTCCATTATTGTCACTCAAAAATGGAACTGATTCTTTTATTAAAGGAACCATACTAAGTTCAGATATGAACTTCTTCATCCAAACCACTTCTTTAGCAGCCTCATTTGCTGCTATATATTCTGCTTCAATTGTTGAGTCAACTACTGTAACTTGTTTGGAACTTTTCCAACTTACTGCACCACTATTTAAAGTGAAAACATAACTAGAAATAGATTTGCTATCATCCTTTTCTGATGCAAAACTTGCATCTGCATAACCTTTTAGTTTTAGTTCTGAATCTCTATAAATTAGGAATTAGTCTTTAGTTCTTCTTAAGTACTTCAGAATGTTTTTAACCACTTTCCAATGTTCCGCACTAGGGTCTTCCAGATATCGGCTTGTTATACCCAGTGCATAAGCAATATCAGGACGCGTACAAGTCATGGTATACATGATAGCTCCCACTACACTTGTATATGGTATTCTATTCATGTGTTCTCTCTCTTCAAGGGTTTTAGGAATATTATCCCTACTGAGAGAAATTTCAGTGCCTATTAGCAAATAGCCTTTTTTGGAATTTTCTATGTTATACCTCTTTAAGATGGTATCAATGTACATAGATTATGAAAGTCTAAGCAACCTTTTAGATCTATCCCTATAAATCTTTATTCCAAAAATATAGGTTGTTTCTCCCAAATCTTTCATGGAGAAGTGTTCAGAAAGCCAGATTTTTGTACTTTGCAATGCTGGTTCATCATTTCCTATGAAATATGTCCAAATTTTTGTACTTTTTTTATAGACACAAGGCTCCTCTTCACATCTTCTATAAAGCCTATGAGTAATATGTCATCAACATACAACACCAAGAAAATAATTGTGCTCCCACTAAATTTTTTATAGACACGACTTGAACACGACCCATTACTTTTTTAAAAAAAACTTAGTTTCCATGACTAACGTTCACATCTAATAAAATCAAACTTTTTTCATTGTCTTGTTTTTTAAGTTTTATCTTTTCACACGTTACTATTAGACTTTTAATATTCCAACTTCTCTAGAAGCTTCCACTTTTAATCCATAAATGGATCGTTGATAGCTTGCAAACTTTATTATGATTACTAGGTAGTAAATATTGGCATATATGATATATATTAAAATATTATAAATCGAGGATGTTATGAAAAAATTTTTAAATTATATATATATATATATATATGCATCCCTCGTATCCGTGTCCGTTGTGTCATATATACTTCTTCATAGCATCTTTTTTGAGCTCACCATTTAGGAAAGCTTGCAAACTTTATTATGATCGACCATTCATTTTTCCATATTTTACTATAATCATCCATTTTTCATATTTCATAATCATAGTATGCTGATGTAGCAAGTAGAATCTGATTTGATTTGAGCATTGTCACGGGAGAAAAGGTTTTATCATAATCTATTCCTTCTTTCTTACGATACCATTTGGCAACAAGACGGGCTTTATAGGTCTCCACATTTCCGTCCACTCCAATCTTTTTATTGAAAACCCATTAACAACTAATAGACTTTATATCCTTTGAAGTTTCAACTAAAGTCCATACTTTATTGATCTTCATAGATTCCATTTCAGATTCCATGGCTTCTTGCCACTTCTTGTAGTCAGAACTTTGCATGGCCTCTTTATAGTTTCTAGGGTTATCATCATTATGATCAACCCTATTTGACACATCATCTTGCACCAATAAGTTTAATCTATTCGGTGCACGATGTGCGCGACTAGACCTTCTATGAGGTTTATTTGCAACCAATTCACTTTGTACTAGATTTGGTACTTGTTGCATTGGTTCTAAAATTGGTTCATTAACCTATTCTTAAACCTCAACCATCGAAGGTGGTAACCTTCGTGTTAACTTCATAACATCCAGCAAAGGTTTCTCAACTTGCATTTCAAGCTCTTGAGCTTGCATTATTTCATTGGTTTCTTGAAATTCATCTAGTTTTATTTCTTCACCATGACTTCCCTCTGAAAGAAATTTCTTTTCTAAAAAGGTTACTCCTCTTTCCACAAACACCTTGTGCTCAGAAGGGTAATAGAAATAATACCTCATTGTTTCTTTGGAATACCCAGTGAACTTATATTTATCATATCTTGCATCAAGTTTATCTATTTGTAATCTTTTGACATAGGTTGGACATCCCCAAACTTTAATGTGCTTAAGACTTGGCTTACGACCTTTCTATATTGCATATGGTATTGTAGAGACTGACTTTGTGGGAACTTTATTTAATAAATATGTTGTTGTTTCTAAAGCAAATCCCCAAAAATTCATTGGAAGATTAGTGAACCCCATCATGGATCTTACCATATCTAATAAAGTTTGATTTCTTCTTTCAGATACACCATTGTGTTGTGGTGCTCCTAGAGGTATCCACTGTGATTGAATTTCATTTTCATTTATATAATCACAAAATTGTCACTAAGACATTCTCCACGTTTATCAGATCTGAGTATCTTGATACTTTTACGAAGTTGTTTCTCAACTTCACTACGGAATCTTTTGAACATTTCAAATGACTCAAATTTGTGTTTCATAAAATACACAAAACCATATCTAGACATATCATCAGTGAAGGTGATAAAATAAGAATATCCTCTTTTGGCTTAAATTTTCATGAGCGCACAAATATCTGTATGAATTAGACCCAATAATTCAGAAGCTCATTCTCCGTTTTCGGTAAACAGAGATTTGGTCATTTTTTCTTTGAGACAAGATTTATAAGTTGTATATGATTCATAATCATAATGGTCAAGGTAACCTTTCTTGTGTAACTTGTTAGTTCTTCTCTCCTATATGACCAAGTCCACAATGCCAAAGATATGCATGATTTACTTGATGGTCTCTTTCTCTTTTAAGACCAAAAATATGCATAATCGGTTTTACATTCACATCAGGTAAGACATAAATACCATGTTGGAGATATCCATTCACATATAAATCATCATTATGATAAATTGAGCAAATGCTATTATTGAAAACAATACAAAAACCACGCTTGTCCAACATAGAAATTGAAATAACATTCGAAACAAATTTCAAAACATAATAACAATTCTCCAACACCAATGTTTTCCTAGTAGGCATTATTAAAGAAATTGATCCTACAGCTAAGGCCGCAACATTTGCATCATTCCCAACTTGAAGACTAATTTCTTCTTTCTTCAACCTTTTACTTATCTGTTGCCCTTGCAATATATTGCAGATATTAAAACTACTACCAGTATCTAATACCTATATTGAAAAATCAATAACATTTAAAGAAATCATGAAAACATTTTTCATTAAAATCTCACCTTGTTTCTTTTCTTTCAGAGAAGCAAGATACTTCTTGCAATTTCTCTTCCAATGACCTTTCTCCTTATAGAAGAAACATTCAGCATCAAACTTGTCTGGGATATCCTATTTAACCTTGGGTTCAGTCACACCACCTTTAGGTGCAAGGGGTTTCCTTTTTGACTTATACTTACACTTACCCTTCCTTTTAGAGGATTTATTAACCATCATGGCAGTTCCTTTCTTTTTCTCATATGCAACTTGATTATCATACTCAATTAATAAATTGAGCATCTCCTGAAGTTCAAAATTCATTTTATTCATGTTGAAGTTAACAATGAATTGTGAAAATGATTTAGGAAGTGATTGCAAGATCAAATCTTGAGAAAGCTCTTTTCCAAGTTTGCACCCTAACTTCTCAAGTTGTTCAATAAGATCAATTATCTTTAGAATATAGGGCCCAACTGGAGAGCCTGCAGTCAATGCAGACCTAAACAAATTTTTGGAAAACTGATACCTAGTTATTTTGCTGTCCACCATACATCTTCTTAAGATGTTCAATGATCGCAAGTGAGTCTATATCCTCATGTTGCCTTTGAAGCTCAGAACTCATTGAAGCAAAAATGATGCATTTGGCATTAAGACATTCTTCCAAGTTCTTCTCATAAGTCTTGGTTGCTTCAGCATCTTCTTTGTTAGTAGGGGCAGTTTTGGCATTGTTATCAATCACATCAATAAGTTTTTCATGCATAAGAACAATTTTAAATTGCGGTACCAATCATCATAATTGGCTCTAACCAGTTTGCTGGTATCAAGAATGCAGCGCAGTGATAAGGAAGACATGTTGAGAAATCTAAAACAAGAAAAAAAACACAAGAACACATTTTCATTCATCATAAAGATATGAACTTTTATCCAGATGATATTTCCACTAACTACATTACTATTAAGGTAGTTTCGGAAATTTCTATTTCTCCTAGTAGAGTTAAGAAATCCCTTATATATATATATATATATATATATATATATATATATATATATATATCCCTATCAAGTATATATGTATAAAGTAGATAATTTTGTATCACATATAACTTTAAAAATAATTCCACACCATATAGTTCCCTTGTAGTCAAGTCATTCCTATTGGTATTAATGAATTAAACTTTATACAATTTTGTATCACATACAAAAAATATTTCACACCATATAGTTCTCTGGTTGTCAGGTCATTCCTATTGATATTAATGAATTAAACTTTATACTCCCCAAGTTGTCTAGGTTTGTATAAATTAATTCCTTCTATGTATATGCATCACATGCAATAAGTAATTTTTTTTATTTTATCCTTTAAATCACAAGTCTCCTAGTTGTCAAGCCGCTCATTGTAAACAATGAATATATAAAAAAAATGTCATGTTTTACCATATAAAATTTTCAAAAGCCACCGAGAAGCATATTACAAGCATACTAACTCACAATTGGAATTAACAAACCACTATTACACATAGAGTATGCTTGAAGTATACTAACGTACAAACTCATAAATATAATTTGTCATCTTATACGTAAAACTAGCCATGAATAAATCATTATATCACTTATAAATTAAATTCATGAAAGTAGTGTATAATTTCAAATTATACTTAAACATATGAGTGAGCAGTGCACATAACAATTATGCACAATTGCATCACAGGAAAAATAATTCATTATTTAAATCATGCATCTACTTCACAAATTCATAAATTATAATTTTAGTAATACAATTTAAACACAAAACAACCTACACTCGGATACCACTAAATGATTGCATAGTGATCAAAATACACAGCAAAAAAACGTAATAGCAATCCAAAAATAATCATTTTTGTGTTCAAATTTATTCTATCATTATGAAGATAAATTTGAAATACTTAGTAGAAGATACTTAATGCTTTAAAATAAATTTCTTCAATTGTACGAAAACTCAATGTATATCCACATCGAGACCAAGTCTTGCTATCAACTCTTTTGAAACATGGAATTTATAAAAAATATGAGAATAAAAAAACCAGAGGTGAAAAACATACGTTTTCTGTTTTGATATATCAATATATATTAAAGTTTCATTGCTACAAACCTTAAATAGCCATAAAAGCTATTTTATTTATTTATTCCAAAAATAAATAAAATGCAGTGTTATCAAATCCTATCTAATAGGCAACTTGTCAAATCTTACTTAACATGCAACATATCAAGTCCAATGTGTAGCATATCATATTCGTATCTAATAGGATTTAACCAACCATTGGTTGCTGCTTATACCACATTCTTGACTTTTGGTGCATATCTAATAGGATTTCACAATAACGTGCAGCAATAAATCTTATATATCAAGATAATGTGCAACAATAAATATTATCTATCAAGATAATGTACAATAATAAATATTATCTATCAAGATAATGTGTAACAATAAATCTTATCTATCAAGATAACGAGTAACAATAAATATTATCTATCAAGATAAGGTGCAACAATAAATCTTATTTATCATGATAACATGCAGCAATAAATCTTACCTATCAAGATAACCTAGAACAATAAATCACATCCAGTAGGATTTAAAACATTAGTTGCTACAATGTTTGAAAACTTTTGATTTTTCTATTCCAAATAGAATTTCTTTAGATAATTGTATCATATATTAATTGTTTTCTAAGTGCTAGAAAATAATATAATAATATTCTATTTGAACAAAAATTTTATTTATTTGATTAAATTAAATTCTCTAATTTAATTATCAAATAATAAATTAAATAATCCTTTTGTAAATATTGGAAAACTCGATAGTGTGTGACCCCATAGGTTCAATACTAAGCTGGTAGTAAATTAGTTGAACCAAATTATTAATTAAAGTTGGTGTCTAACAACACTCCTTAACGACTGAATGACATGAAGTAACATCTTTTTCTCTTCAAGAACCTTTAGAAGAATAATGTAATATTTCATTTCATCATTTTAGCTCTGATAAGCTAACATTAAAGTATGGTATAACTGTCAAACTCTAATAGGTAAACTTTTATGTTTTATAACTAACTAGTGAATGACTTAAGAAACTCATTTCTTCATTCATTCATTTGCCCTGGCCAAGGTCTTAATTTTGTTGTTATAATCATAAAGCTCAAACTCATTACCAAGAGTTGATGGATTCTTTCTTGATATACCATTAATTTTACAAGTATTTAGTCATATCCAATATCCATTCAACTAGTACCCTAAGGCATTAGGTGTTCGAAATCAAAATATAATGAAGAACTTATTAATTACTATGATAATCTCAGGTCAAAGGAAAAGTTTACATCATGTTCTTTATGAGAATATCTTATTGACAATTTAATGGTAATATAAACCATTAGGAACTCTCAATTACGTCAGTTCAATGATCATATCTCCATATACATCATCTATATATGTGAATTAATAAATGAGATTTATCAATTTCTATCCAATAGAGATAATCACACATATATTGATCTATCCGGATTACTAATGTCTTATTCTCAATAATCCTACAATCAAGAACACTTTAGATTAAATTATAAATAAAAACTCGTCTCTCATTATCATGATCTCTATCATGATGACAAGTGTCTAAATTTAATCAAGGACCTTATCACATTAATTAAATAATTAAATAATAAATATGATAAAATAAATTGAATGACATGTTATTTATCAAAAATAAAATGATTACAATGTGTTCCAAAAAATTACACAATAAATTGGATCTAGGGCATGTCAATATTTCCTAATAGAATGATGAAGAAATATCAAGAACAAACTAGAAAGGTGATTAGCGGAGGAGTGAGGAGGAAGATGAATTAATTTTTTCATGTTCTAACTTTTGTATCTGTTACATACACTTTAGTATTCCAAAGTTGAGTTTTGAAGTATTCACGAGTGCAATGAAAAATTTTAGAACTCTTCTTAGTTGTTGGATTTATTTTTCCATAACTTTCTGTATACTTCTATTTATCAGTTAAGCTTCATTACTCGGTCCCAAGTTAAATTAAACCAAGGGATTAAGTAATAAGCTTACTGATACTCATCTTACGTGGAATTTTATACCAAAATATTCTCTATGTCTTACTTGTCATCTCCATGTAATTTAATAATTTTTTGAAATACTTAACTATTCTATTATTGTTTCCTTAATTCTTCTTTGGTACTCTTAAAAATACCAAAGTGACTCTGTTGCTTCTCCAAAATTTACTATAACTCTTATCAATCATTTGTAGTTAGGAAATAAATTTTTTATATTTATTTCTATCATATCAACTGATTTTGTAGAAACTTTAATTATTTCTTCACAGTCAGTGTTATAAAATTGTGCTCAAACTAGTTCAAAAAATTACCCAATTTAATATATAGCTCTTACTAGTAATACTGAACTTCTATAACCCTGATTATGACTATTACAATATATACCACTTATTTAAGAGGCCCTGCATCACATGTGTTATTAAATTCACATTATTGGTGGATTCCTCTGCTAGCAATTTGTTTTCTTGCAAATATTATTGGTATCTTGGTGAATAAAGTCAGAGCATAATATTTCATCCTCTTATTTGATGGAACATTCACCTCTTACTATATTTGCTCATAGTAAGTTCAGGTAATGATCTTCTCTACATTAATATAGAAAATTGCTCATCAATTTTCTCTAGATTGATGTCACGTTATATTTAAATTAAAATCATGTACTTCTAATTCAAGTATGATATATATAGAGTTTTTTAGGTTATTATTATTTTTTGTATATATATATTTTTTATTTTCATTTGATATTGAATTTAGAAAATGTTTTTGTGAATAATAAGCTTATCTTTTATTTACAATTTAATATATCATTATTGAAAAGTATTTTAATAAATTAAGTTTTCTTTTATTTTGTTTGTATTATTTCATAATTTTTCTTTTAATATTATCTCGCATCATATGGGCGCAAACTTTAGTTTTTGTTAGAATGAATTGACATGTTTATTGCTAAGAAGGATCAATATTTTAAAATGATTTTCATATTGGTATCCAATATGTATCCTCTCGGATATTTTTTAATATTTTTAATTTATATCTTTTAATTATTTTTTGAATTTTATACAAATATAAGTGAGATGCCACAATGATTAGATAAATAATAATATTTTATTATATCTACAATTAGTAAAGTTGACTTATGAAACATTAATGTGTTTATTCTAATTTAGAATTTGTATTTTTATGTTTAATATTATATTAATTTTACATGTTGTATCTTAGCCGTATCGTGTACTATATTTTTAAAAATTTGCCATATTCATGTGTCGGTATTGTGTCGTATTCTTGTCCCACATATGTTTCTGCACTTCCTAAGTTTATTAAATCTTAAATAGATGAGTAATTTCTACTACTTTATCTTATCCGCCAATTTTTTTAAAAAAATAATTGTTAAAATCCAAGCTTTTTTTAACTATTTAGTATTACTCTTTCTAAAAAAGGTATTCTTAGAAATTTCTTTTTTCTAACATAAACCAATCTCATTAAGATCTTACTTCAAGATATATTAAATTTATAATCCTTAGGTCTCAGGGAATATTTGTATGAATTCCTTAATTCTGATGTGCATAACCTATTTTTTACCTATCTTAATGTTGATAAAAGAAGACTTGAGAAGGGGAGTTGATTCAAGTCTTTGCCCAAAAAGAGCTTTCTGCAAAAATACTTTAAAACCCAATATTGATGTAGAACATATGGTTGATGATAACGATTGGTTAATTAATGACAATGCAGATTTTAAACTAGAAACCAAAAAATTAATGTAGCAATGGGAATGTAAAAGAAAAAGGGTTAGAGAGGACTTGCACAACATATTTTATACTAGTTCTATAACACCCTAGTTTCTTGTAGGACTTTTAGGTCACATGTAGCTTTCTTTGTGTTATTTTGAGCTTTTTGGATTGATCTAGTGAGCCACTCTAGTTTAGTTATAAACTTCTGAGTCAAATCACCTTGCTAAAGTGCATTTGTAGCCATATGAACATGATTACTAACAATCTGCCTTATGAGTCCTAAATTTTTTCAAGTCTGGAAACTAGTATCTATATGGAGGCTATATAAAATATATATTTTCTTGAAACCAAATTTGACAGTAATTGATCCTTAGATGTTAGTGAGTTACAAAATCATTTTTAATGAATTTTTAAGACTCTTTAGTCTATTCATTTTGAAGAAGGAAAGTTTTAAAAGTCTACGATTTAGAAAATTTGAGCTAAAACTTAAGTTTTAACTTTTGATTCTTAAGGATGTCAATTTTTCTTATATTTTATTTGAATCCAAATTGGGGGTATTTCTTTATTTACATTTCTTAAGGATTAATATTTTTTCTGTAAATAAGTTGTGTGCTGAGTAAGCCTTCTTAAAGTGTGTTGACCAAGCCATTTTAGAGACCATCGATCTTTTACCACATGAACAGAAACCAGAACCTTCATCTAACCACCATTTTTCATCTGACCACCATGTCCTTCTCCCCCTTCACACTCTTTCACTTCACCATTATTCTACTTGTTGGGTTTTGAGCAACTCCCTTCATGTTTTCCCCTTCCCAGGCTTGTTGGACATTGGATTTGAGTTACAAAAGTTGGGTTTTGTAGGTTTGGGTATAAATCAAGCTAACCATTCCTTCTTTCCACTCTTATGACTTATATAGGTAATCTTTACGCACAACAATCTCTATAGGTGTCAAATTATAGTGGATTATACATCATTTTGGTACAAGGAGAAAATTTGGAGATATGGTCTAGGGTTTGAATTACGATTTTTTGAATAGAAGTTATTTTAGGTTAATCCTTGGTTCTAGATGTTGATTGTATCCTTGGTTATGATGTTTGTGGTCTTAGATTTATGGAAGGGTCATTTTGTTGACTCCGTAGCACCATAGCCTTTGGATCTAAGTAGTTTGGCCTCTAGTGTAAGTTGATAACTTAAGCTATAACAAGATTTCTTGAACTTCGCATGTTTCTCAAGCATTTAATTCCTCATATACAACCTTATATTATTTTATTGAGGTATCTTACAAGCTTATTTTGTCCCAATATTTTAAAGATTATGCATTCTTGGGAAAAGCCTTTGAAACCTTTTGTTTGTGGAAAAGATTATGTTTATTTCCCTATAATGATATAAATGATGAAGTTTGAATATAATGATAATATTTGAGAAGATACAATGACTTTTGGACCTTGGAATTACTTAAGGACATTTTGGAATTTATGATTTTGTTATGTTTTTATTGATGATTTTGTGCGACGCCCCTTATATAGTCCACTCTAAGCTCAACAAGGTAAACTAAATAGGAGAGAGTTAACCATAAATACCCCTTTTAGTTTCTTTTACCAGTTTACCTATGTTCTTCGCTTGTTTTAACCATCTTTTATTTCAATTTTATTTGATCCTTTACATGCTTGTCGAATTACCTTAGCTCTTTAAGATTCATTTTATCTTAGCTTATGATTCTTTAGCTCTCATGGTGAGTTGGGCTGAAAGCCTTAGATAAGCACGCAATGGAAATCAATTGATTATGCGCATAATTATTATCTGAGGGTGAGCTCTTATAGCTAGAGTTCTAACTTTGGCAATAACAAACATACATATAATAAGGAAAAGACATAATAGCCTTCTGGGCTTTCATCCATACATCATCATGTCATAGTCATACATACAAAAATTGATGAAACAACACATAAGAAGGGCATCATCTCATAAATAAAGTCATCCAAGTAGTACTATGAATACCAAGATACATCCAAAAACTATATACAATCAAAAGAGGTATACTAAATACCTCATGCGAGACCTACTCTACATCACAAAACCTCACCATTAGTACTAGCACATATATATATATATATATATATATCCCTCCATCTCAAAATAGCGTGACGGTCGTGTGTGTGTGTGTGTGTATGTGTGTGTGTGTGTGTGTGTGTTCAAAAAGTAATAAGCATCTAGACCAAGATACACTAATACAAACACAAAACTATATACAATCAAAAGAGGTATACTAAATACCTATCATGCAGACCTACTCTACATCACAAAACCTATAGGATAATCTCCAGGGAAGTAGATCCAACCTCCCTCCACACTAAAATGGGTGTACATGATGTGCACTATGATAACACCATAGAAGGAAAAGGTGTTGGCCTCCTGGAAGTAGATCCAACCTCCCTCCACAATCTCAAAATAGAAGCTAAGTAGTGACATGGTCAGGGCTATATATATATATGTGTGTGTGTGTGTGTGTGTGTGTGTGTGCGCGTGTTCAAAAAGTAATAAGCATCTAGACCAAGATACACTAATACAAACACAAAACTATATACAATCAAAAGAGGTATACTAAATACCTATCATGCAGACCTACTCTACATCACAAAACCTCCAGGACCATCTCCAGCTACACTATGGGTGTACATGATGTGCACTACGATAACACCATAGAAGGAAAATGTGTTGGTCTCCTGGGAGTAGATCCAACCTCCCTCCACGATCTCAAAATAGAAGCTAAGTAGTGACATGGTCAGGGCTTGGAGTATCATGGAAAGTAATAGGGGTGAGAATTATAGGAATTCTCAGTAAACTACATGTATATTGTTTCATGATAGTTCTAGCTGCCTCAAACTTAAAAACTAGTTAACAGATATAAGTTGAATACATATAATTTATTATCACAAGGTAGAGGTTCATTTTAGCTAGTTTTCTTTATATAATAAAAACTTATATAATATCAGTAATAAAATAGTGTTTATGCAGTTTGAAATGCAATGTTCACGAGTCTGGTTGTTCAAACAACTTTTTTGCTTTTTCCCTTTTTTTCCTTTCTTTTGAGACAATCCTTTGTCCTCCATAATCATTAAGGGCTAATGACCCATCTCCATAAGATAATATGATTATTAGACATGAGCTACTCCACTCTCAACAGCTGTACATGCTACACAAAATCTATCCCTAGCAAGGTGAATTCCTTCCTTGCTCTCTATTGTAAGGTAAACTTTACTTTCTTATTAGGAAATCATACTTTGCATGAACAATTGTATAACACAATATCAATTTACAGCTCATAAACAATAATGGCTACTCAGAGCCTTATTTAGCATTATCAATAGTTCTCAACTCATAACATCAATACAACAACAAGCATAGGGTATTCATATGCATTCAAACAACTATAGTTACCAACTTGCAACTTCATGCATTTACTCAAAGACCTATTGAGTTAACTTGGTAACCAAGTAACCTAGTTTTATCAACTCTAAGCTCATAAAAGTCTTATTATCAATCTTATTTAACCCATATGAGGTAATAACCTCAGGGACCAATTCAACGCACTTTGTTCAAAATCTTAAATTCAATTGTCAATAATTCACTTATTAATCATGTAATTAATGTCTAAGGACTTATTTGATAATCAAAGGTCCTTAATTCCTCTTCATAGGCTTATGGACAACTAGGGCAATTGGGTGCACTTGGGCAACCCTTTTACCTTGCTAACATATGGCCAACTACCAAGGAAGTGTAACCTCCTTGGCCAGCATGGTGGTGGCAACCACTACTTAACAAAACCCTAGGCTCTTCTACTTTATGGTGGTCATCCATGGCCAGTAAAACCTAAGGAACCTACGACCACCATCCATGGTCATGGCTCTCCACTATCAAATCCCAACCACTTGACTCATGTGGTGGCCACTAACACCACTACCCTTCAAACCACCAAGGTTGGCCGCCCCAAGGTGGTGGCCACCATTCCAAAAACATCAAACCCTTATTTCATATCAAAACCCCATATCCCAAGTCATGTGGTGGTCAACCCGAGGCCACCACCACTTTATCCTCCCCCCAGTTGGCCACCCAAGGTGGCAGCCAACGCCACCAAGCCTTCAATCATCCACCCAACAACCCAAACACCACATAGTTGAGCTCCTAAGCCCACAGCTAAGGTTACTAACCAACAACCAAAGCCTCCTCATCGTGGTCACCATGGCCACTTCCTTGGTCACCACCTTTCCCAAACAATTAATTAATCCCAATAACCATCATCAACCAAGGAATTAAGAAGATGAAGAAGTAAGGGACCCTTACCTATCCGAAGCTTGAGGTGGTGAGTGGTTGTTGTCAGTGAAACTAAGGGAAGATGAAGATGGTGATAAGGAGAATCACTTCTTCTTCGTGGCTGGACCTTCAAACTAGTGGCGGCTCCACCATGCAAAGCCCTAAGAAGTGGTGGTTTCTTACTTCTCTTTATAAATTCAACGCCCACTTCTCTCTCTAACACTCTCTCACTCTTGCTCTCTCAAAATCGTGTGCTAGTGTGTGGAATTGAGAGGGTGTGTGTGTGTGTGTGTGTTAAGTGTTAGCTGAGTGAAGTAAAGCGATGAGGAATAAGTATGAGTGGATGAGTGTCCATGGTGAAGGAGTTTAGTTAGCTTAGCCACTAAGTTATCATCGCAGAGGATGAGTTTAAGAGTCTTAGATTGTGATTTAGGCATAATTTAGCTATCCTAAGGTATGTTATTAGGACCTGTGTATACCTAGATCACATTGGGGTTCTCTAAAATCTCATGTAAACCCTATAACCCTTATGCACCAATCCTAACTACTAAAATTGAACCATAGAACACTAGGTTCTCCTTATTACATGCAATTTAATAGGATTAGATTCAAATCGACCCTAAACACACTCATCATGACTCAAAATCCCTAAGCCACTAAGAATCAAGCTTAAAGCTTCCTTAGCTTGCATGAAATCTCATTGGCCAATTTATAATAATTACTTTCAATTATTTATTATTTTATATCTAATTAATCATTATTTAATCTAATTTTACTATTGGCCCTTATTTATTATAATAAAATATTATACTCATTTAGGATAATTGTTTACTTAATTAATTAGCTTAATTTCTTATTAACCTCTAATTAGTTTAATAACAATTTTATTTAATCCATTATTTTTCATAAAAATATAATTATATCATATTAATTATAAATAATTTATTTGTAATTATTCTAGCTAATTTTCATTACTTAAGTATGAAAATATACATTACAAATTTATTCTTAGTAATTTAATAATTTTCTAGAATTATTATAATTAATCCTAAGAGATAACTTGCTTGCTAAGTTATTTGCATACAAGCACATACAATAAAGACATGCATATAAAATCATGCAATTACACCGAATAGTAGCTTACGCTCTAATAACTCTATAATTAAGCTTGAAGAGATGATGTTACATTTTGATATGTTGATATTGGTGGTTTTGATGTTGGAACATTTGGAATGTGATATGATTATGATTACATTTGGACATAAGCAAATCTTGGTTTTTCTTGGGATGAGACTTTGGCAAGATACTGTAACTAATAACAGTAAACGTTAGCCTTGGTGCACCTTAGTCTAAACCCAAGCTAGCTAGAAAGGGTGTTGCTAGTTCGGTATGTTTGGCCAACACAACCAGATATGTTCAGGCCCTAATCAGTAGGCATTTCTTTGAGCCTTCGAGTGGTGAGCTTGTTGGTGAGATGTCTATTCTGATTATGGATTAGGGAACTCCCAAATTTTTATTTAATATATGATTATTCTAATCTAATACTTTATATCTGATTTGTACATTACACCTTGCTTTATGATTATTTTGAAATATCGAGACATAATTATGCCACTTGATATTATTGCCTATGTTTTGTGAATGATAGCATGTTTGACGTGAAAAACTCGGGCCTACGATTATCTCAATTCTATTACAACTTATGTTATCTCTTAATGGGTTGTGTGTCTTACTCTATTCATATATGTTTTTCAGGTTCTAGCATCAAGAAGGGTGTAGGTTCTTCAACTTATAGGAGTACCTATCCATTTTGGTGAGCTCAACACTTGTTTGTGTGGACATTTCATTTTACTGCCATGTAATCATGTTCTTTTTTGTATCTTTTGGTTATGTATAAACTTTAGACATGCTTCATTATCTATAGGTCAGATCTAGCTTTCGTTGTGATTGTATAGCTTTTGAAAGTATATATGCATACATATTGTGATTGCGCATAATGTAGATGCTTTGGGTGTTTGAAAATATAAATATGCATATGAATATTTTATATTAAATAGGATGTTGTAATTTGAGGATGTTCAACTTTTAGGGGAAACTCTTTCAAAACTTTCTATAGAAATCGTGTATTCAATCTATTATATTTGACAGTTCCACTAGGCTTGTTAGGCTGACTATTCCATCCCATATGTCGGTCATGGCCCCTGGGTTTGGGTCATGACAAGTTTGATCTCCAATGTGGAGTCTACGCCTAGTCCCCAACTTAACTAAGATTTTCTAGTATCAAATCGAAGTGTTCTTCGATTGACCTAGCCTCTCCAATCTAGCTACAAGTAGTATTCTTCAACCATAATCTCTCCAAACTAGATATAAGTAGTTTTCTTCAATACTAGCCTCTCCAAACTAGAACAACTCACCCTCACAAGGGTTTTACAAGATAAATTCAGATAGATAATAACCCAAATTCCTTTTTGAAAATGCAAGCCATTCTTCTTTTTGAATGTGCAGACTGATGAGATGACTGATCTCTATCAAGGAAAAAATCTTCTTTTTTTGGCATAATTAGCCTCTTTTTTTTTTTTTTCTCTACTTGCACCTTACCACTTGAGTTGAAACTATGCCAACAATCTTTCCTTCACAATAGTCACCAAGAGTCACATTTCCATAATCCTCTAGTATGAAAGTGATGAACATAGATAGAACACCATTCATATTTCTTGAGCAACCTCTATCAAGTATCAAGGAACCATTGCTTAACTTTGCTCCTTGATCTATTGCAAACTTACAAAATAGATAATTTAGTTATAGTTACCCAAACTCTTTTGGGTGCTTTTGGGCTAGTCTCTTAACCTTTTGTCATGTAAGAACTCTTAGGTACCCTAATCATTTTTCTCTTAACATGCATTTTTTCCTATAAGCACATTCATAAGATATATGACTACAATTGTCGGTTATATTTTTAAGATGTGCAAGTGTACACAGTCAACAAGTAATAAAGTGTAAGTCAAGATCGTTCCCACGAGGATTTAAATTGTATTAAATACCAATTCTAGAGTTAACTTCTTCTATTTAAATGCAAGAAATTAAAGAGAAATTTTTAAACATGTAAAGTAAATGGAGAAATGAGATATCAAAGCAGAAAATAGTAAATGCAAGAAATTAATGAAAGCAATAAATGAAGTGTTCTAAATCAGAAATGGGAACAGTTAGGATTTTAATCCTTTGTAATTCTTTACTTCAGGGTAACGTATGCTTCAGGATGCTACAGCATTTAGTCCAGGAAATGAAATTTGCTTTCCAGCATTAAAAACTGAGTTCATTAAAAGCTTCTTATTCCTAAGTTCAATTAATTTCCCTCAGTTATCAGAGAAGCACGTCCAGCTACTTAAAGACTTGAAGGCTATTCCTAGCTCATTCAACACAATTAATTTTCCAATTAACTGTTCTATCTTTATCTTCTAATCAAGTCCACTAACTTGGTTTTTCCAAACGAAATTAGTTGATATTTCAGATTAGTTGATCAAGCTAAACCGAAATTAAACATTTAAGCAGAAAAGAAGAAAATGAATAACATCCATAACATTGGATTACCCTTCAGTACAATTACAAATTCATAAAATCCTAACTAAGAAAATTTAGCTCATAATGAGCTTGGAAACAAGGTAATCAAAGAAAATGAAAAAATAAGACATAATGCGTAAAAACTGGAATTACAGACAAAACCAGGAGCTGACGGCTCTGCACAGTACCAAAAAGCTCTCCTCTTAAAGGCAAGGTCACACTCACTATTTGTACTAGCTCCCAAAATAGGGTTACACTCTCTCTCATGCCTCACTTTTTGGGCTTTTACAAATTCAAATACTAAAATATTCCTTGGCCCAATTCCCAAGTACACACAGCTGCTGCATTGTATTCTCTTTCTTCCTTTTAAGCGCAGCACAGCAGGTATTTTGTCTTCTAGTGGGCAAGAGCTGAGCTGGGAATGATTTTATCTTATAGTGACTCGCTCCCCCAAAGCTGCAGCATTCCAAAGCATCCCAGAGCAACACCTTCAGCAATTACACCTTTATAACCTGCTCAGAAATAAATCAAACCCTCAGCAATAACAGATCAGAATTTACAGCATTTCACAATTACTCAGATTAACAAAGATATTTACTAAATCAAACAAAACTTGAAGTTCTTCTCCAAAAATTGATCAAAACAAGAACAATGATTAAGTAAAAAGAATGGTAATAACTCTTATTTCTAAGAGTTATCACACCCCCAAACTTGAACCATTGCTTGCCCTCAAGTAATGACATTCAACAAGCATTAACAAAACAAAACCAGAATAGTATAAGCCAGATCCATGACAATCCTCAGATGCATTTTTCAGGATTATGCTCAACACAAAATACCATTGTCTAAATCACTTTTCATAGTGTGTGTGTGATTTCCCTAAGCTCTCAGCTCAGTTTTAGCAAGGAACTCCAACCAAACCACCTCTCAACAGAGTCTTAGGTGCATTTTCCAAATATCCTTTGGATGTTAGGGTGAAGACTTAATAGATTATCTTCCTAAGAATAGGGGCTTAACACACTATTGGGTTTGTCATATCGCTCAATTCACTCAACTTTATGTTCTGTGTTGATGTTTCACTCAATCATCATTCACATGCAACTCTCTCATATGCTTGACAAATTTCTATCAATCAAAAGCACATACACAATTTTCACACAAAGAGGGACCTTAATGGGTCAGTAATGAGGCTAAGGTTCGGGTGTGGAATTTTTGGGAAGTAGCTAACTTAGGTGGAGTTCAAGATTTTTGTCAAAAATTACCTACCCCTAAACTTAGAATTTTTTTTTTTACCCATACTTATGGTAACAAGGGAGAAATTCCTTTTCTTCTTTTTTTTTTTGAATAACTGAAGAAATAGAAAATCCTTTGATAATTTGCTCATTCCTCCCTTTTTATTGCGTAGGCACCCCACCCCCAAACTTATACTGCTGGTTGTCCTCAACCATTGTGGTCAGGACTTATAATTAGGTAACTCTTTGACACAGTCCTAAACTCCACCTAAACAGGGTAGTGCATTGTTTTTCAGGGAGTTTGAGCTTGTAATGTGGCTTATCACCGACAAGAAAGTCTTAGGCTCAAAGGGGTTCGCAAAGGGTAATACTTGAGGGTTGGCCATTTAAGTCTCAGTATTTAAAACAAGAACAGTGCCTCAAGTCAATTTGTGTGCAACAGTGAAATATGCAATCAATCACAGAAATAAGTCAAGTTCTGCAGAGAAAACACATGAATGGAATGCATGATGAACAAAATCTGCTGAAGCTCAAAAACTCACAGGATTGATGCTGTAGAGTGCTACAGCACTACATTCATTCTCACTCACCCCCAAACTTAGGTTGAAATCTAATTCAGACCTCACCCTCTCTTCCTTGGACAAGGGTCTTTGTAACCCAATTCCTCCAATTGATTGGTGACTTTTGAAAGAAGTCCTTCTTCTAAGTCCATTTTGAGTTAGGGATTGTGGTGAGAAAGGATTAAATCAAGGTATTAATGTATTTTACATGCAGAAGGTAAAACTTGTCTTCATCAGAATCACATGGACAGCAAACACTATTCTTTCATTAACATTTTTTTTTTGAAAAGAAGCAAGAAAAACAAACAATACTAAGATTCTAACAACAGAAATTAAAACAACTAAAACAAATTAAAACAAATTAAAGAGGGATCAAGGGAAATCCTGGTCATCGATCTTTGCAACATCTTCACAAAGACACACAGGGTGTTCCTTCTTGCTCAAGGCTGAGCTAATCTTGCACTGCTCCTTCTGCTGCCAGATCTGGCCATCTGCTTCATTGTTGGTTTTCTTGTTCCCGAAATCTCTTTGGTAATGGTCAATTCAGCACTTTTTTCTTTTTCAGCTTCATCCTCCTCCTCCCCTCCTCCAGCTCTTGGCTGAGCCTTAGAGACCGTGAAAGCCTTGAGCTTCCCAATTCTTCCCATAATAGGCATATTATCTTCAGAGTCCTCACTGAGTGCAGTGGGGGTCTCCTTAGCACTTACATCAATCCCTAATTGTTTTCTAATCCTGAGAGGAGCTCTGTGCTTGATTCTGCCCTTCGTTGGTGGAGGGGGGTCTTCTGGTGCTTCATCAACCAACTTTTCTTTTCCTCTTTTGGACCCGCTTCGTTGAGTTGGAGGTGGTGGTGGTTGTGGATCTCTGGGTGGTGGTGGTGGTGTCCAGTCAGAAATAACATCATTGTTATTGATGGAGTGCTCACTAGCAGTGGGATGAACAGAAGGAATTTCAGGTTCTTCTTGTGGTGAAAGAGGGTCAACAGGTGCAGCATCCTTTGCATGATGGGTCTGTGTCTTGGGTTTATGAGGAGAGTACTGGAATGGTTGAAGGATTTCTTCAGGAAACAAGGGAGGATAGCTACCTTGCCTCAGCTTGTTGATGCCAAGAGACCTTTGTACCCATAGATGCTGCTCCTTAGCAAATTCCCAAAAAAGCTGCTGCTGCTTTAAACTATGCTGTAGCATTTGATAGCATTGGTCCACTTTTGTGTTCACTTCATGTGGCTGTTCCTGCGGTTCAGAGGGAGGGACTGAACTTTGCACCTTTGATGCCGATGCCCCAAAACGTTTGATAGCTATCAAATCTATGGCTCCCTTGTTGTCCATAATTTCATCCTCAGACAAAACCTTGATTCCACATCTCAAACATAAAGAAGTGATCAAGGAAGGGAAAAACAACAATCCTTTCTTCTTAAATGCACAAGCAACAATTTCCCGCTCAATCAGTTGGCCCACATCCACCTTCTTTTTAGTCAAAATGCAATACAACAGGACTAACCTCTCCTTGTTTACTGTTTCCAAGTGCGCTGTGGGAAGAATCTTGGTTCTGATTACATGATACCAAACTTTAGCCAAGGGTATGAGATCAGGCCTGGCTATTTTCCAATTTTCATCTGACTGAATCCAGTTGGCCCCTTCCACTGTAACTTCCCGCATCATGTCAGTAAGCTCTGTTTCCTCAGCATTCTTCAACAGGGTCACATATTCGTCTTCAACATCCTTCAAACCCCACCTCCTGTTCAACGTGGTCGCAGAAAATGACACCTTTGAACCCCTCACTATGACATATTTTTGCTCTGCGCAGTCGATTAGCATAAAACTCGCGCACAAAAGGGACAATGGGTTCTCGTGGGTGAGATACAAACTGCTTCCAGTTGTGGTTGTCTATGAGCTCAGCAATGTCCTCGGTGAGCCCGTAATGAGGGGAGTCCAGTATGAAGAAACCCTTCTCCAAATGAAAGTTCTGTTTCTTGATTTCCTCTCAAATTTTAATCTTCCTTCCTCATCCACAAACCGCAAATTGATTTCCTCATCGAAGAGGTTGGGTAGCAAAGCGGATGAGGTGTTTGGAAGACTGAGCTTGTGCTTTGCCCATGGTCTTTGGAATGATATAAAAGAAGAGTGGGTTGATGGTGATAGAAAGAGACAGGTGAGACAGAATGTATGGGTGGGGCTGCGTGTGGGGCTAAGGCAAAGAAGACAATGGCTTTAATAGAGAGAAAGGGAGATTGAGGTGAGAGGTTAAGGATGAAGGTGAGTGGTTAGAGGAATTAAGTTTGTGGGTGGGTAACTTACATTCCCACGATTTCTGCAACCCATCCGTGCTCACAAACTCTTCAACTTTTGAATTTGGAAATTCAAAAATATTGCAGTTGAATATGGGCTCTTGCTTGTCCAACTGTCACCACCACTAATACTGTTAACTGGGCCCGATGTGACCACACACCACCTTTCCATGATCAACCCTGGATTTAGGATGGTCTCTACTCTAGCAAACACTAGTCAGCACCGATATATATATATATATATATATATATATATATATATATATATATATATATATATATATATATATATATATTTTTTATTTTATTTATTTATTTATTTTTTATGTTTATTATTATTATTTTTTAATTGAAAATAACTATTATTTAAACTGAAATTTAAAAGATAAAGTAAAGGATATAAAGTTTTTGCCTCCCCCAAGATGCGCTTGGTTTTATGTCTTCACTGACTTCACACTGTTGATTAAGGATCTGAAAGATGAGTGGTGACCCTCATTCTTGCCCACTGCTCACCCCAATATGGCTTCACTCTTTGTCCATTCACCTTGAACTCTCTTCCAGAACTTTCCTCCAGCAAATCCATAGCTCCATGAGGGTGTATTTTGACCAATTTAAATGGTCCAGACCACCTTGATTTCAATTTCCCAGGGAACAATTTTAATCTGGAATTAAACAAGAGCACGTGCATTCCTTCAACTAACTCCCTGGGTTGGATTTTCTGATCATGCCATGCCTTTATCTTGCTCTTATAGATTTCAGCATTTTCATAGGCAACGAGCCTGAACTCTTCAAGCTCATTCAGCTGTAGTAACCGTGCTTCACCAGCTGCTTGTGCATCAAAATTCAACTTCTTAATAGCCCGAATGCCTTGTGTTTCACTCTATTGGTAAATGACAAGCCTTGCCATAAACCAATCTGTAAGGAGACATGCCAATGGGAGTCTTGAATGTTGTTCTGTAGGCCCGAGAGCATCATCTAAGTGCACAGACCAATCCTTCCTAGAAGGATTCACCATTTTTTCAAGGATTCTTTTGATCTCTCTGTTGGACACTTCAGCTTGCCCACTGGTTTGAGGATGGTAGGCAGTAGCCACTTTATGTTTCACTCCATATTTTGCAAGCAAATTAGAAAACAGCTTGTTACAGAAATGTGTCCCTTCATCACTAATTATAGCCCGAGGAGTGCCAAATCTGGTGAATATGTTCTTGTGCAAAAATTTGGTAACTACCCTGGCATCGTTGGAAGGCAATGCTACTGCTTCTACCCATTTAGAAACATAGTCTACTGCAACTAAGATGTAGGCATTTCCATAAGATATAGGGAATGGTCCCATAAAATCTATTCCTCATACATCAAACAACTCAATCTCCAAAATGGTGTTGAGTGGCAGTTCTTGTCTGTTGGAAATGTTCCCTACCCTCTGGCATCTATCACAAAACTTGGCAAACTCATGAGCATCTCTGAACAAAGTGGGCCAAAAGTATCCTGATTGTAAGACTTTTGCAGCTGTCCTTCTTCCTCCAAAGTGACCACCATAAGGAGCAGCATGGCAATCATTAAGGATAGCTTGCACTTCCTCCTCAGCAACACATCTTCTCATGATCTGGTCTTGACATCTTTTATACAGAAAAGGTTCATCCCAGTAGAAGTGTTTAACCTGATGCATGAACCTCCTTTTCTGTTGAAAGTTCATATCCACTGGAATTATCCCACTGACCAGGAAATTCACTATGTTTGCGTACCAAGGTGCTGCAGCATTTTCAATCAGTAAAAGATGTTCATTAGGAAAATTTTCTTTGATTTCTTCTTGAAGCTTGGATTCTCCTTTCTCAATAATTCTGGACAGATGATCAGCTACTTGATTTTCAATTCCCTTCTTATCTCTGATCTCCAAATCAAATTCTTGAAGCAAAAGCACCCATCTGATAAGTCTTGGCTTTGCATCCTTCTTGTCAATGAGATACTTGATGGCTGCATGATCAGTGTACACCACTACTTTAGCTCCCACCAGATATGCTCGGAACTTGTCAAATGTAAATACAACTGCTAACAATTCTTTTTCTGTAGTGGTGTAGTTAATCTGAGCATCAACGAGAGTCTTGCTAGCATAATAGATAGTATGGAATATCTTATTATGCCTCGACCTAGCACACTCTCCCACTTTGCAAATTCACTTGCGTCACACATTAGTTCAAATGGCTTCTCCCAACTGGAGCTACTATCACGGGAGCGGTGATCGGGGCCTTCTTCGTGGTTTCAAAAGCGATAAACATTCCTCCGTGAAATGAAATGTACTATCATGCTCTAGCACTTGCAAAGTGGCTTGGATATTTTAGAAAAGTCCTTGATGAACCTTCTATAAAACCTGCGTGTCCTAGAAAACTTCTGATGCCTTTAACAGAATGGGTGGAGGGAGTTTTTCAATCACTTCAACCTTAGCTTTGTCCACCTCTAAGCCTTTTCTTGACACCTTATGGCCTAGCACAATACCTTCCTTAACCATGAAATGGCACTTCTCCCAATTTAGCACTAGATTGGTTTCTTCACATCTATCCAGCACCTTTTCTAAGTTGTCCAAGCATCCTATGAATGAATCTCCAAAAACTGAGAAATCATCCATGAAGATTTCCATAGTTTTCTCAATAAAGTCAGAGAAGATGGCCATCATGCACCTCTGGAAGGTTGCTGGAGCGTTACAGAGCCCAAAAGGCATTCGTCTGAAAGCAAATGTACCATAAGGACAAGTGAACGTAGTCTTCTGCTGATCTTCAGGTGCTACTGCTATCTGATTATAACCAGAATAGCCATCTAGAAAACAATAAAACTCTCTTCCATGCAACCTGTCAAGCATCTGATCAAGGAAAGGTAGTGGAAAATGGTCCTTCCTTGTGGCCTTGTTCAACTTTCTATAATCCATGCATATCCTCCAACCTGTAACTGTTCTTGTGGGAATCAGCTCATTCTTCTCATTTTTCACTACAGTAACTCCTCCTTTCTTTGGAACGCACTGCACTGGACTTACCCACACACTATCTGAAATGGGGTAGATGATTCCTGCATCAAGCCATTTAATGATCTCCCTTTTTACCACCTCTTTCATAATTGGGTTCAATCTTCTCTGGCCTTCAATACTGTTCTTAGTATCTTTCTCTAACAGAATTCTGTGCATACAAAGACTAGGACTGATTCCTTTAATGTCTGCCATTTGCCATCCAATAGCCTTTTTGTGCTTCCTCAAAAGTGAAATAAGACTACTTTCTTGCTCAGAAGTTAAGAAGGAAGAGATGATGATAGGAAGAGTTTCCTTTTCTCCAAGATAAACATACTTCAGATGAGAAGGTAATTGCTTCAATTCAAGGATGGGAGGTCTTTCAACAGAGGGAACATTCTCTGTGAAAGTGTCTACAGATATGTCTAAGGATTCATATTTTCTAATCCAAGATCTGTATGTCAAATTCCCTTCAACTGGCTGCTTTACATGTTCATCTGCAAAATCAGGTTCTTTATTTAATTCAGACTCATGCTCCAAGTCTCGGCCTGATGCTATCAATTGCTCTTGCACCAGAGCATTAATATCAGTAATGACAGAACAACTTTCTATATCTTCATCAGGATATTGTAATGCATTAAAAACATTGAAAGTTACTTGCTGATCATTCACCCTCATAGTAAACTCTCCTTTCTGCACATCTATCAATGTTCTTCCAGTTGCCAAGAAGGGTCTTCCGAGGATAATTGGAATTTCCTTGTCAGCCTCAAAATCCAGAATAATGAAATCCATTGGAAATACAAACCTGTCCACTTTGATTAGAACATCCTCGATCTTTCCTTCTGGATAAGCAATAGACCTATCAACAAGTTGCAAAGTCACAGCAGTGGGCCTGGCTTCACCAATGTTCAGTTGCTTGAAAATGGATATAGGCATCAGATTAATACTTGCTCCAAGGTCACATAGGGCTTTTCCACAATAAGTATTTCCTATAGAACAGGGGATAGTGAAACTGCCTGGGTCTTTCATTTTCTGAGGAACCTTGTTCTGTAACAGTTGGCTGCTCTCCTTTGTCATTGCCACTGTTTCGAATTCTCCTAATCTCTTCCTTTTAGTAAGAACATCCTTCATAAATTTGGTGTAGTTGGGCATCTGCTGTAGAGCTTCAACTAAAGGTATATTAATATGCAGTTGTTTCAGAATATCCAGAAACTTATTGAATTGCTTCTCTTGAGCTGCCTTCTTCAACCTCTATGGAAATGGAGGAGGTGGTCTCTCTGGAACAATCTTGGGTTCAGTCCACTTAGGAATGACTTGCTCTGTATCTTCAGGCAGTGGAACTGATTCATGTTTAGGTTCCTCAGTTTCAGCTGGTTCAGTTACCTTTGTTCTCTGCTGGTTAGATGCTGTAGCATCCTGTAGCACTTTACCACTCCTCAGGGTTACAGCTTTGACGTGTTCCTTCCCTTTATCATCTGAAGATGATGGAGACTTTGTGGAAGCAGGCAAAGTACCAACAGGTCTGCTAGCTAATGTTACCAAGTGGCCTCAATACTCAAGAGGGGGGGTGAATTGAGTAATTAAAACAAGTTAGCAAATCTTTCGCAAATCGTTTGATAAACAATTTTTGTTGAAGCTATTGAACGATTAGAGATAAATGGATGAATGAGATTAACACTTTTACTTATGAATGTGATAGCCAAAGGAGATAATATCTAAACAATTCAATAAAACAGTAAACCAAATAAAGAGAAGGGTTTAGAGAGAACAAACACAATCGTTTATCCTGGTTCGATCACCAATCCGCTTGTGATCTACGTCCAAATCCCAAGCAACAACTTGAGATTTTCCACTATATCTTCAAGCTTCAATGGGTGCTTGACAACCACTACAATCTTGAGCACTCAACACTATGGGATACCTCACCCTAATGCTTGAGCCTCTATTTTTCAAGGGATACCTCACCCTTACAATACTTGAGGGATACCTCACCTTCACTAAACAGATTGTATAAGATTTAAATGGAAGAAACTCTCTCTAGAGCAAGTATTACAAATTGAAGCACTATGGTATATGGGATTCACACAAGTTCAAGCTCAAATCAAGGGATTTTGTAGAATGATGATAAAAACTTGTTTAAAGCACAATACAAACTTTTCAGAAGAATAGACTCGCTTTTCTAACCTCCCAACGAAGCCCAACAAGCAAATATATAGGTAAGTGTTATTTATTGCCGTTGGAAGTGGTTGGGAGCAATTAATGCTCAACAAAATAGCCGTTACGGGCTTTTGCTTATTTTTCCAGAACATAGGCTAACCGGTTAGCCATGTATCCTAACCGGTTAGGGGCTCATTTAGACGAAAGGAGAAGTGTTCTGGTTTAATAACTAACCGGTTAGGAATGTGTCCTAATCGGTTAGGACACCACGAAAATGAGTTCTAGGAAGGATGCTAACCGGTTAGTCCTACAGGCTAATCAGTTAGGACATTTCCATCGTGGGTTCTGAGTTGATGAATAATCGGTTAGGCCTTCTGCCTAATCGGTTAGGACAGGATTAGAGAGGATAATTGGAATTTCCTTGTCAGCCTCAAAATCCAGAATAATGAAATCCATTGGAAATACAAACCTGTCCACTTTGATTAGAACATCCTCGATCTTTCCTTCTGGATAAGCAATAGACCTATCAGCAAGTTGCAAAGTCACAGCAGTGGGCCTGGCTTCACCAATGTTCAGTTGCTTGAAAATGGACATAGGCATCAGATTAATACTTGCTCCAAGGTCACATAGGGCTTTTCCACAATAAGTATTTCCTATAGAACAGGGGATAGTGAAACTGCCTGGGTCCTTCATTTTCTGAGGAACCTTGTTCTGTAACAGTTGGCTGCTCTCCTTTGTCATTGCCACTGTTTCGAATTCTCCTAATCTCTTCCTTTTAGTAAGAACATCCTTCATAAATTTGGTGTAGTTGGGCATCTGCTGTAGAGCTTCAACTAAAGGTATATTAATATGCGCATTGTTTCAATATCCGAAACTTATTAAATTGCTTCTCTTGAGTGCCTTCTTCAACCTCTCGTGGAAATGGAGGAGGTGGTCTCTCCGGAACAATCTTGGGTTCAGATCCACTTAGGAATGACTTGCTCTGTATCTTCGAGCGGTGGAACCGATTCATGTTTAGGTTCCTCGCCTTCCTTTCGGTTACCTTTGTTCTCTCGCTGGTTAGATGTCAGTAGCATCCTGTAGCACTTTACCACTCCTCGTGGTTACTGACTTTGACGTGTTCCTTCCCTTTATCATCAACGGGCGCCAAAACGAAGATGATGGAGACTTTGTGGAAGCAGCAAAAGTACCAACAGTCTGCTAGCTAATGTTACCAAGTGGCCTCAATACTCAAGAGGGGGGGGAATTGAGTAATTAAAACAAGTTAGCAAATCTTTCGCAAATCGTTTGATAAACAATTTTTGTTGAAGCTATTGAACGATTAGAGATAAATGGATGAATGAGATTAACACTTTTACTTATGAATGTGATAGCCAAAGGAGATAATATCTAAACAATTCAATAAAACAGTAAACCAAATAAAGAGAAGGGTTTAGAGAGAACAAACACAATCGTTTATCCTGGTTCGATCACCAATCCGCTTGTGATCTACGTCCAGTCCCCAAGCAACAACTTGAGATTTTCCACTATATCTTCAAGCTTCAATGGGTGCTTGACAACCACTACAATCTTGAGCACTCAACACTATGGGATACCTCACCCTAATGCTTGAGCCTCTATTTTTCAAGGGATACCTCACCCTTACAATACTTGAGGGATACCTCACCTTCACTAAACAGATTGTATAAGATTTAAATGGAAGAAACTCTCTCTAGAGCAAGTATTACAAATTGAAGCACTATGGTATATGGGATTCACACAAGTTCAAGCTCAAATCAAGGGATTTTGTAGAATGATGATAAAAACTTGTTTAAAGCACAATACAAACTTTTCAGAAGAATAGACTCAGTTTTCTAACCTCCCAACGAAGCCCAACAAGCAAATATATAGGTAAGTGTTATTTATTGCCGTTGGAAGTGGTTGGGAGCAATTAATGCTCAAATAAAAAATAGCCGTTACGGGCTTTTGCTTATTTTTCCAGAACATAGGCTAACCGGTTAGCCATGTATCCTAACCGGTTAGGGGCTCATTTAGACGAAAGGAGAAGTGTTACGGTTTAATAACTAACCGGTTAGGAATGTGTCCTAATCGGTTAGGACACCACGAAAATGAGTTCTAGGAAGGATGCTAACCTGTTAGTCCTACAAAGCTAAACGGTTAGGACATTTCCATCGTGGGTTCTCGAGTTGATGAATAATCGGTTAGGCCTTCTCGCCTAATCGGTTAGGGACAGATTAGAGAGGCTTCGAGTTTATGAATAACCGGTTAGGCCATCTCGCCTAATCGGTTAGGACAAAACATTTTTGACTTCTCGGAAGTAATACTAACCGGTTAGGTCTTCTACCTAATCGGTTAGGACAAAACATTTTTGGCCTCTCGAGTTATAAAATAACCGATTAGCTACTTTGCCTAATCGGTTAGGCATGTTATAAAAACGAGGCAAAGCTTTTGTTTGAACAAACTAACCGGTTAGGAGCTGGTCCTAATCGGTTAGGGGCCTTGAATTTTTGGCTCCTAATGTTTATCAAAAGGTTGGTAAGATCACAAAAAACTTAGGACATTAGATGTGAAGGAGTTGTTGCATAAAACCTTTTTGATCCTAACATGAAAAACCATTTTACAAAAGCATTTTAAGGAAGACATTTGAGCTTGAGGTGAATCTCTAGAATACCTTTACATTAGATCTATAACCTATATGCTAAGCTTGAGTTCCTTGAGACTTGATCATTGTATTCCCATTGCTTTCATTGTTTGTCGACATCAAAACCATTTGCATCTTGTCCATATCACTCACATTCTCCCCTTTTTGATGATGACAAACACTTATTGAGAAAGAGATTAGTTCAAATGATAATTGGAAATAAGAATGGAAAATGGAGGCTTACTCCCCCTCTTTTGTTCAAGAGGTGCTTGAATCAGAGATGCACAGCTCCCCCTTTGTTTTGGGATTCCAGGACCATTAACAGACAATGACAATATATTATATTATCATAACACATTCACTTTTCTTACTTTTCTCAATAAATAGAAAGACCGTTATCCTTCTCCCCCTTTTGGCATAATCAAAAAGAAATCCAGTAGCCTAGGGTATTAAACAAGAACAAGCATGCAGAACTGAATCATAAGATTAAGCATTTTTTAGTAACTCAGAAGCAGTCAGACCCAAAAAAAAATGCATTAGTAGGCATATCATATTTAAAAGAAATATTCAAGATCCAAAAATAAGAAGCAAAGATCACAATTAGGATTACCAAAATAAGCCAAAGATAAACAGTCATCAGTCATGCTAGATAAGTCTCCCATAATATCCAAAAAGATAGCTAATTAAAGTGAGAAAGAGTTCAAAGACAATTAGTGCAAAGAACAACAATCATGATTTAAACAGAGAGTCCATGCTTAAGCCCCAGGGTCCTCTGATTGTGAAAAGCGATGCTCAAGCCTATCCAGCCGTCCTTCCATAGCGCTCAAGCGATCATAAATAGCAGAATTGCTGTGTTCTTGATAAGCTTTAAGATCCGCAATCCGGGCTTCAATACTGGCTTGCATATTGGCAATTGCTGCCAGGACATGCTCATTGTCGGTGGCAGGGGCCTCTTCCATAGGGTCATCAGTAGGAGCAGGAGGATATTCCCCTTGTGGAGCTGCCGCTTCATTTCTTCGACTATAAATCCATTCTCCATCGACTTTCTTTGCATTCATTCGGTTTAGAGACGCAAGGCCAAATTTGTGAGGACCAGCAGAGAAGATGACTCCATCGTCCTTCAAATTGACCTTATAGTGATCCAAAATTTTAGCCACTAGGAAGGCGTAAGGCAGATCCATCATTGCCTTGTCTTTGGCTTTCTTCATGTTGTGCATAATGTAGTGTGGCCAGTTGATTTTCTTGCGACTTTTAAGAGCCCATATCACAAATATATCGTCTTCTTCAACCAAGGCATAGTTACTTGCCCTTGGTACCAAGATATGGGTGACCACAAAGTGAAGAAGGCGATCCAGCAATTTCGAGAAAACCAAGTAGTCAAAGATCCTGGGCACGACAAGATTCCTGGTTGAATCATGTCTTGTACGGCTCGAGCTCTATCAAAATCTGCCCATGTAAGGTCGTCATTCTCGGTAAGTTTGGCTCCCGAGTGAGTGAGCCCAAACAAAGTAGTCCACCGACTTGGTGATACACCGATTTTGTGTCTCTTGATTTCGAGACACCAAGTTTGTACCGAGAAAGAGACAAATTGCGTAAAAAGACTTTGGTTGGTTCAAGATAGAAGTAACTGGGTTGGTGGTGACAAGGGTTTTCAAGCCCCGAAATTCCAAGAGTTCGGTGAAGAATGTAAAGCCTTCTTGTTCGAAGAAAACCCGTCCATGAACTTGGGTTGAATGAGACGTCGTGCATGAAACCCAAGTGTGTATGACTCTATTTGAGATTTGTGAGAAAAATATCTTCCAATGTTGAGAGCGTTTGAGAGATCGGGGCGAGAGAGTGAAGAGTCTTCAGGTTGACGGAAACATTGGGGTTTTTGGTACGAGAGCGTTTTGGTTGAGATGAGGTGCTTGGCCATGGATGAGAATGGAGGTATGGTTCGGTGGAATGTGTACGGTGAAATGGAGGAAAAGGGAGAAAGAGGAAATGGAAGGGATAGGAAATGTAGGGAGGAAGTGGGTTGTGGAGAGGCCCGAGAGGAGGAAGATGATAGTGGAGATGAAGGGCAACAGTAAATGGTGAATGTGGTGAGGGTGGAGTTTAAAAGGGACGGGGTTAACCGATTAGGTATATTGGCTAACCGGTTAGAGGTTCATTATTTCACAAGGGTGGGTTTCTGTCTGGGTCACTAACCGATTAGGATAATTGAGTAACCGGTTAGGAAATGTTACAGGGACTTCTGCCAGATGCACTAACCGATTAGAGAAAGAGGTCTAACCGATTACCTTCTTTGAGATTGTGAACGTACGAGCCTCTATTTACTTGACTAACCGATTAGATTATTTATCTAATCGATTAGCTTGTTATTTCCAAAGATGACGAGGCCTCTGTTTTGAATGCTTAATCGGTTAGGAGCTTGCCCAATCGATTATTTAGGCTTGACAGAAAAGCCCTCCCAAGTGCCGAACATTTCCAAAGGCTAATCATTCAAGTTGTTTCCTTCTCCAATTGGTTGTTTCACTTTCAGAATTAGAACTCCTTCATGTGATCACCCCTTGAAACACATCAACCCTTAGTCTTCTTGAGATTCACTTTAATTCCATCATGAATTTCCAAGCCAATATTTCTGACTTATGGATTGATTTTCCTTCTTCAAGAGAACCAGAATGCATAGTTCTTCAACAGGATTAGAATTACATAAAATTGGGAGCGAGGGGGGTTTAAGCATGAACTCAGCTCCTGCAAAACAAAATAAGGGAAAACTCCGACGCTCAAGTTAGTATTGGATTCAAATATATAAAGAGAAATTCAAAGACTATGCGGTAATTTGGCATGATTATACAGAAAGATGCAAGTATTAGGATTATGTTTATGCAGGAAATACTTAATTGATGCATGATTGATCCAATATGCCAAGTTCATTTCTTATATAGAAAAATGCTTCTTTTGCTAGGGGTTTAGTGAAAATGTCAGCTAGTTGCTTAGTTGTTTCAACAAATTCAAGTATGCAATCACCTTTTTGAACATGATCTCTAATGAAGTGATGTCTTATTTCAATATGTTTAGTTCTAGAATGTAAAATGGGATTTTTTGACAAGTTGATTGCACTAGTATTATCACATCTTATGGGGATGTGATCCAGCTCAAGACCATAGTCTAAAAGTTGTTGCTTCATCCAAAGGATTTGAGCACAACAACTCCCAGCTGCAACATATTCAGCTCACTGTGACAATGCCACACTATTTTGCTTCTTGCTATGCCAAGAAACTAGTGAGCTTCCAAGCAAGTGGCATGTCCCACTAGTACTCTTCCTATCCATTTTGCACCCAGCAAAATCAGAATCGGAATAACCAACCAAACAACATGAAGCACCTTTAGGGTACCATAATCCCATTTGTGAGGTGCCTATTAGATATTTCATAATACGTTTTACAAAGACTTAGGTGTGATTCTTTAGGATTTGCTTGAAATCTAGCACACATGCATACACTAAACATGATATCCGGTCTACTTGCGGTAAGATAAAGGAGTGAGCCAATTATACCTCTATACTTAGTGATTTCTATCGATTTACCTCCTTCATCCTTGTCCAAGTAACAGGAAGTTCCCATTGGTGTAGCCATTTGCTTTGCTCCTTCCATTCCAAACTTCTTGAGCAACTCCTTGCAATATTTTGATTGACTTATGAAAGTCCCATTTCTTGTTTGCTTGATTTGAAGTCCAAGGAAGAAGTTGAGCTCACCCATCATGGACATCTCAAACTCACTTTGCATGATATTGGCAAATTCTTTACAAAGAGAGTCATTAGTAGCACCAAATATAATATCATCAACATATATTTGAACAAGTAAAATGTCATGCTTTTTATGTTTGATGAAAAGAGTTGTGTCAACCTTTCCCCTAGAGAAACCATTTTCTAAAAGAAACTTGCTCAACCTTTCATACCAAGCTCTAGGAGCTTGTTTTAAGCCATACAAGGCCTTTTAAGTTTAAAAACGTGGTTGGGCAAATCAAAGTTTTCAAAACCGGGAGGTTGATCAACATATACTTCTTCTTGTATGAAACCATTTAAAAAGGCACTTTTGACATCCATTTGAAAGAGTTTGAAATCCATGATGCAAGCATATGCAAGTAACATTCTAATGGCTTCTAGTCTAGCTACGGAGCATACGTTTCTTCATAATCTATACCTTCTTCTTGATTATAACCCTTAGCTACAAGCCTAGCCTTGTTTCTTATTATTAAGCCCGTTTCATCAAGTTTGTTCCTAAAAACCCATTTGGTGCCAATTATTGGATGATCATTGGGCCTTGGGACTAATTCCCAAACTTGATTCCTTTCAAATTGATTTAATTCATCTTGCATGGCCAAGATCCAATGTTCATCATTAATGGCCTCATTTATGTTTTTAGGTTCAACTTGAGAAACAAAAGCCATATGATTACATGCATCTCTAAGAGAGTTACGAGTGATTACCCTTTTGATACATCACCTATCACTTTGTCAAGAGGATGATATCTTGATGTTTTTCATTCCTTGGGAAGATCCATGATTTGAGAGTCCTCTTGTCTTGGGGAATCATATGGGCTTTCTTCTTGCTTCTTGACTTCTTCTTCTTGATTTCCAAGGTGAATTCTTGCAAGGTTTTCTGCAACATCATCAACAAGCTCCTTTCTTGGCTCGTTTGGGTTAGTCTCATCAAATGCAACATGTATGGACTCTTCTATGGTCATAGTTCGTTTGTTATAAACTCTAAAGGCCTTACTATGTATAGAATAACCAAGAAAGATTCCCTCATCAGATTTTGCATCAAACTTCCCCAAGTTATCCTTTCCATTATTTAGAACAAAACATTTACATCCAAAAACATGAAAATGTGAGACATTTGGTTTTCTTCCTTTGTATAATTCATAGGGGTTTTCTTTAAAATTGGTCTTATTAGAGCCCTATTCATAACATAACAAGCGGTGTTAACCGCATCCGCCCAAAAATACTTAGGAAGGTTGGCCTCATTGAGCATAGTTCTTGCCATTTCTTCTAAAGATCGATTTTTTCTTTCTACAACACCATTTTGTTGTGGTGTTCTAGGGAGCTGAAAAATTATGCTCAATGCCATGTTCATCACAAAACGTTTCAAATTCATGGTTCTCAAATTCACCACCATGATCACTTCTTATGGATGCAATACAAAAACCTTTTTCGTTTTGGATAACTTTAGCAAGCTTTTTGAATGATTGAAAAGCATCATTTTTGTGAGACAAAAACAATGTCCATGTAAACCTAGAAAAATCGTCCACAATCACTAAGGCATAGTAATTCCCACCAAAGCTCATAGTTCTAGAGGGACCAAAAAGATCCATGTGCAAAAGTTGTAGAGGTCTAGAAGTTGAAACCACATTTTTAGCTTTAAAAGAGACCTTTACTTGTTTTCCCTTTTGACATGCATCACAGAGTTTGTCTTTTTCAAATTTGAGCTTTGGAAGACCAATTACTAGTTCTTTAGAAACTAATTTGTTTAAGTGATCCATGTAAATGTGAGCGATTCTTCTATGCCATAACCATGAATCATTTTCTCTAGTCATAAAGCAATTAGCATCATTTGAGGAAATGTCATCAAGGCTAATCATATATATGTTATTGACCCTATGACCAACAAACCTAACTTGCTTATCATCCTTTCCCTCAATTATGCAACAAGAGGAATCAAATATAACTCTATTGCCTTTATCACACAATTGACTAATACTAAGCAAGTTATGTTTAAGTCCTTCAACAAGCAAAACATTATCAATAGATGATGAAGGAATTTTACCAACTTTGCCAATTCCAAGAATCTTCCCTTTGTTGTTATCACCATATGTGACATGACCATGTTTCTTGTGAGTAAGGGAGGAGAACTTGGAGTCATCACCGGTCATGTGCTTGGAGCAACCACTATCAAGATACCAATTTGAGCTCTTGGTCTTCAAGCACACCTACAACACACATTCAAGTTTTAACTTTTGGTACCCAAATTGTCTTGGGTCCTTGTGTGTTAGAGTTAGATATGGTGCCTTTAGGAACCCAAACCTTTTTTATTCCAACTTTAGTGTTTATATTCTTTCTAACATTGCAAGTGGATGCACTATGCCCTTTCCTACCACAATGAAAACATTTGATAAAGGGGCTACTTGAAGTTTTTGAGGAAACAAAGAAGTTTTTATAAGATTTTTGATGGTTATTTGGATTAAATCCTAAACCGGCTTTTTGAAAAACACATTTTTGTCTCCCTAACAACACATTCAAGTTGTCTCTTCCAAAAGTGAATTTTGCAAGAGTGTTGTTCAAGTCTTCAATTTCTTTTTCAAAAGCTTTACATGATGAACAAGGTAATGAAATGGATGCATTATCATGTGAGGAACAAGTCATGCATGATGAATTAGCATCTATGAGTCCTAAGGTCTCATTTTCAATTTTAAGTTCATTTATCTCCTTAGTTAAAGTAGAAACCTTGTTTGTCAATAGGGAGATTGTTTTATTTGAAGACAAAATCATTTTAGTAGTCTCACGGATTCATCATGCAATTCTTGAAAGGCATCTTGCAATTCATCATAACTAGGTGAAGGTTCTTGGTTAGAAGAGGTTACCTCGGTGTCGCTTTCTCCACTTTCTTCTCCTTGAGCCATGAGGCAAAAATGGGCTTCTTCATTTTCCGAGTCGTCGGAAGAGCTTAAGTCATTGTCCTCCCAAGCTATGTATGCCCTTCTTCCTTTCTTTTCCTTGGAGGGTCTTTTCTCAAACTTCTCCGTCTTCTTGAGATATATAGGACACTCCATTTTCATATGCCCCGGTTTTCCGCATTCGTAGCATTTTGGAGGAGTGGATGATCCTTCTCCTTTGTGATATGTCTTCTTTTGAGGAAATGGTGGTCTTCTTTGAAATCCCTTTTTCTTTAGGAATCTTCCAAATTTTCTCACAAGGAGACTAAGATTCTCCTCACTTAGTTCAAAATTTTCAGCATCCTCTTCACCATCTTCATCATCATCTTCAAGTATGGAAGAGGTGGCTTTGAGTGCAATTCCCTTCTTCTTTTTATCCTACTCTTCACTTTGGTTGAGCCTATTTAATTCCAGCTCATGTTCTTGAAGCTTTCCGAATAGGGTGGCTAGAGACATTGTTGATAAGTCTCTTGATTCCGCAATAGCCGTAACTTTGGGTTGCCAACTCCTGCTTAGACATCTTAAGACTTTGTTAATAAGATCCTCATTAGGGAATGTCTTTCCCAATGAGATGAGATGATTAACAATGTGAGTAAATCTCTTTTGCATATCTTGAATACTCTCACCTTGATTCATTCTAAACAATTCATATTCATTAGTAAGAGTGTTTATCCGAGATCATTTTACCTCACTAGTCCCTTCATGAGTTACTTGAAGGGTATCCCACATTTCTTTTGCGGTCTTACAATTTGACACCCTAAAGAATTCATCATACCCCAAGGATGTGGTGATGATGTTCTTGGCTCTCAAGTTGTATTGAACCTTCTTTTTATCATCATCGGTCCATTCATTTCTAGGTGTATTGATTTTCACACCATCTTTAATTTGTGTTGGAACAAAAGCACCATTTTCAACGGCGTCCCACACATCTAAGTCAATAGCTTCAATGAAAATTTTCATCCTTTCTTTCCAATAGGCATAACCATCCCCATTGAAATAAGGAGGTCTATTTATAGAAGAACTTTCATTTGAAAAACCATTTGAAGCCATCACTTCTCTTGAAGCTGCTAAGCTCTTTATACAAGAGTCTAGCTCTGATACCACTTGTTACCAAGTGGCCTCAATACTCAAGAGGGGGGTGAATTGAGTAATTAAAACAAGTTAGCAAATCTTTCGCAAATCGTTTGATAAACAATTTTCGTTGAAGCTATTGAACGATTAGAGATAAATGGATGAATGAGATTAACACTTTTACTTATGAATGTGATAGCCAAAGGAGATAATATCTAAACAATTCAATAAAACAGTAAACCAAATAAAGAGAAGGGTTTAGAGAGAACAAACACAATCGTTTATCCTGGTTCGATCACCAATCCGCTTGTGATCTACGTCCAGTCCCCAAGCAACAACTTGAGATTTTCCACTATATCTTCAAGCTTCAATGGGTGCTTGACAACCACTACAATCTTGAGCACTCAACACTATGGGATACCTCACCCTAATGCTTGAGCCTCTATTTTTCAAGGGATACCTCACCCTTACAATACTTGAGGGATACCTCACCCTCACTAAACAGATTGTATAAGATTTAAATGGAAGAAACTCTCTCTAGAGCAAGTATTACAAATTGAAGCACTATGGTATATAGGATTCACACAAGT
Source organism: Ormosia emarginata (assembly GCA_029884605.1). Lineage (NCBI taxonomy): Eukaryota > Viridiplantae > Streptophyta > Magnoliopsida > Fabales > Fabaceae > Ormosia > Ormosia emarginata. The sequence continues at coordinate 697,049 of JAQQTP010000015.1, read as the reverse complement.
TCAAGCTCAAATCAAGGGATTTTGTAGAATGATGATAAAAACTTGTTTAAAGCACAATACAAACTTTTCAGAAGAATAGACTCAGTTTTTCTAACCTCCCAACGAAGCCCAACAAGCAAATATATAGGTAAGTGTTATTTATTGCCGTTGGAAGTGGTTGGGAGCAATTAATGCTCAAAGAAAATAGCCGTTACGGGCTTTTGCTTGTTTTTCCAGAACATAGGCTAACCGGTTAGCCATGTATCCTAACCGGTTAGGGGCTCATTTAGACGAAAGGAGAAGTGTTCTGGTTTAATAACTAACCGGTTAGGAATGTGTCCTAATCGGTTAGGACACCACGAAAATGAGTTCTAGGAAGGATGCTAACCGGTTAGTCCTACAGGCTAATCAGTTAGGACATTTCCATCGTGGGTTCTGAGTTGATGAATAACCGGTTAGGCCTTCTGCCTAATCGGTTAGGACAGGATTAGAGAGGCTTCTGAGTTTATGAATAACCGGTTAGGCCATCTGCCTAATCGGTTAGGACAAAACATTTTTGACTTCTGGAAGTAATACTAACCGGTTAGGTCTTCTACCTAATCGGTTAGGACAAAACATTTTTGGCCTCTGAGTTATAAAATAACCGATTAGCTACTTTGCCTAATCGGTTAGGCATGTTATAAAAAACGAGGCAAAGCTTTTGTTTGAACAAACTAACCGGTTAGGAGCTGGTCCTAATCGGTTAGGGGCCTTGAATTTTTGGCTCCTAATGTTTATCAAAAGGTTGGTAAGATCACAAAAAAACTTAGGACATTAGATGTGAAGGAGTTGTTGCATAAAACCTTTTTGATCCTAACATGAAAAACCATTTTACAAAAGCATTTTAAGGAAGACATTTGAGCTTGAGGTGAATCTCTAGAATACCTTTACATTAGATCTATAACCTATATGCTAAGCTTGAGTTCCTTGAGACTTGATCATTGTATTCCCATTGCTTTCATTGTTTGTCGACATCAAAACCATTTGCATCTTGTCCATATCAGTCACAGCTAATGCAGTGACCAACTGACCTACTTGGTTCTCCAAGTTCCTTACAGCAGCTCCTTGATTCTGGATTTGAGTTTTAGTTTCAGCCATGAAAGCTTTCAACATAGCCTCCAATGATGGCTCCTTTGCAGGAGCATGGTTCTGCTGCTGAATGTTTTGTTGTTGTTGTAGGTAATGTGGAGATGCATAACCAGAAGGAGGATTCAGAGTGTTGGAGTGATTACTGTAGCTGAAATTAGGATGTTGCTTCCAGCCAGGATTATAAGTATTGGAAAAAGAATTATTCCCTCTATTTCCCACATAATTCACTGACACTGGATTGTCAGGGCATTCTTCAAACAGATGCCTTCCTCCACAAAAACACAATCTACTCAATTTACTTGGAGCCATAGTAGGTTCAACCATGACAGTTCAATACTATTGTTAGCGCAGATTAAGTTTTTCAAAGATGTTGGTAATGGCAAAGAAGTCGAAAGCGGAACATAGCAGCCATCTCCTTTACTTCATAAACACCAGGCCCACCTTTAGAAGAATTTGCTCACTGGTTGGCCACCGATAACTATTGGCGGCTATGCCCTCAATTAACTCATAAGCTTCATTATAAGACTTATTCAAAAGAGCTCCTCCAGAAGAGGCATCCAACATTAACCTTGAAGGTGGTAATAATCCATTGTAAAATGTTTCCATTTGAATGCACACAGGAATGCCATGATGAGGGCACCTTCTTAACAGATCTTTAAACCTCTCCCAAGCTTCATACAGTGATTCATCTTCATTCTGCCTGAAGGAAGTAATATCATTCCTCATTCTGGCATTTTTAGTGGGAGGAAAATATTTTGTCAGGAACCTTTCAGCCAGTTCATTCCAAGTAGTAATTGAATTGGGTTCCAAAGAGTTCAACCAAGTCTTTGCTCTGTCTCTCAATGAATAAGGAAAAAGTCTCAATTTGAATGCATCATCACTTACTCCAGGGATTTTAAAATTGCTAGCCACTTCAAGAAATTGCCTTAAATGCAAGTGAGGATCTTCAGTAGGAGCACCACTGAATTGCCCAACCGTTTGAAGCATTTGAAACATCATAGGCTTGAATTCAAACTGCTGGGTGGTTATTTCTGGCCTCACTACCCCAGTATTCATCGTTTGGGGATCAAAGACTGCATAATCCCTGATAGACCTTTCTCTGTCATTTGCTCTGTCGATCATACTGGGTTGCTCCTCATCATTTAAGAAAAGATCAGCCATGAGGCCTAACTCAGAATGTTGGATTTGAGCACGTTGTTCTTTGGTTCTCTTCCTTATCCTCTTAGCTGTTTTCTCTATCTCCAAGTCAATTTGAAATTCAGGTTCACCCTTACTGCGCATACAGATTGCAATACCTGACCTGTTGCTGAACACAGTACACCAAACTTTTAGAAGTAACAAAATAAATTAAATTAACAAAAGAATTTAAATATTCAACACCATTGTCAATCCCCGGCAACGGCGCCAAAAACTTGTCGGTTATATTTTTAAGATGTGCAAGTGTACACAGTCAACAAGTAATAAAGTGTAAGTCAAGATCGTTCCCACGAGGATTTAAATTGTATTAAATACCAATTCTAGAGTTAACTTCTTCTATTTAAATGCAAGAAATTAAAGAGAAATTTTTAAACATGTAAAGTAAATGGAGAAATGAGATATCAAAGCAGAAAATAATAAATGCAAGAAATTAATGAAAGCAATAAATGAAGTGTTCTAAATCAGAAATGGGAACAGTTAGGATTTTAATCCTTTGTAATTCTTTACTTCAGGGTAACGTATGCTTCAGGATGCTATAGCATTTAGTCCAGGAAATGAAATTTGCTTTCCAAAGATTAAAAACGAGTTCATTAAAAGCTTCTTATTCCTAAGTTCAATTAATTTCCCTCGGTTATCGAGAAAGCACGTCCAACTACTTAAAGACTTGAAGGCTATTCCTAACTCATTCAACACAATTAATTTTCCAATTAACTGTTCTATCTTTATCTTCTAATCAAGTCCACTAACTTGGTTTTTCCAAACGAAATTAGTTGATATTTCAGATTAGTTGATCAAGCTAAATCGAAATTAAACATTTAAGTAGAAAAGAAGAAAATGAATAACATCCATAACATTGGATTACCCTTCAGTACAATTACAAATTCATAAAATCCTAACTAAGAAAATTTAGCTCATAATGAGCTTGGAAACAAGGTAATCAAAGAAAATGAAAAAATAAGACATAATGCGTAAAAACTGGAATTATAGACAAAACCAGGAGCTGACGGCTCTGCACAGTACCAAAAAGCTCTCTTCTTAAAGGTAAGGTCACACTCACTATTTGTACTAGCTCCCAAAATAGGGTTACACTCTCTCTCATGCCTCACTTTTTGGGCTTTTACAAATTCAAATACTAAAATATTCCTTGGCCCAATTCCCAAGTACACACAAATTTCTTGCATTGTATTCTCTTTCTTCCTTTTAAGCAGACAATGAGACAAACAGGTATTTTGTCTTCTAGTGGGCAAGAGCTGAGATTGGGAATGATTTTATCTTATAGTGACTCGCTCCTCCAAAGCTGCAGCATTCCAAAGCATCCCAGAGCAACACCTTCAGCAATTACACCTTTATAACCTGCTCAGAAATAAATCAAACCCTCAGCAATAACAGATCGAATTTACAACATTTCACAATTACTCAGATTAACAAAGATATTTACTAAATCAAACAAAACTTGAAGTTCTTCTCCAAAAATTGATCAAAACAAGAACAATGATTAAGTAAAAAGAATGGTAATAACTCTTATTTCTAAGAGTTATCAACAATGAAAGCACGTAATATGTTAAGATGCTAAGTTGGTTGCTTTTACAAAGAAATTCTTATAAAACTTTGAACATTTAGATTCATTGTATCCCAAATCAATTTTATTTTGCCTAGAAAAGTATCTAAGTTTTCTTTCCTATGAACAAACTTTGCAAGATCATTGGTCAAGCTCTATACTTTCTTATGCAGCTTTTCATTTTCAACTTTCAAGTTACAAGAAGTATATTGTGCAACACTTTTCAAAGACTCATTTAATTTCAAATTTCAAAAGCTCATTTTCCTTAACCATATAATCATTGATTTTCTTCAAAGAAGCATATTTAGAAATGGTGTCTTAGAATTAGCTAGAAATTCATCACATGCTTCAGGTAACTCATCATAGGATAAGTTAGATTCATATATCTTATCTTCATTATTTGCCAAGAGACAAATGTTGAACTCATTATCTTCATCTCAAATAAAACTTCTTCAATATTTTCCTATTTGGTCATTATTGTTTTCTTCTTCCTTGGACCTTTTTGAATTCTTCTTGAAGTTGGAGGATCTTTTGGGTTTTTCTCTTTTCTTTCACAAATTAAGGACCTTCTTAGAAATCAATTCTAAATCATCATCATATAGTTTTAAGTCTTTAAGGCAGTTTTCTTCTTACTCCTCATATCAGCTAGCTTATCTCAGAGATGAGTTGTCTCATAAGCTATCAAATTGCTTTTAAGCTTATCATATGATAGTGTACTGATATCTCTTTCGTCTTAGATGACTAAGATATTTGAAAACCAAGACTTTGTGCAACTTCTTAGAGCCTTCCTCACAAGCTCTTCATCCGTGTAAGATTTACCAAGATCTTCAAGATTGTTGATCATCATAGAGAGTCTTTTATACATATCATCTATTTCCTCATCTTCTTCCACTTTGAATAGTTCACACTCAAGGATAAGCATGTCAACTTTGGTTTGCCTCACTTGCTTGGTGCCTTCATGAGTGATTTCAAGCTTATTACACATCTCTTTGACATTTTTGCATCTTGAAATCTCGTGTACTCATTAAAATTTAGTGCACAATGCATCAAGTTGATAGTTCTTGCATTCAACTCAATCTTCTTAATATCAATAACAATCCATTCAGCTTTTGTTTCTGGAACTTCTTTTTCATCAACCATTTTCTTGGGGATATTGGGTTCATTCACAATGATTCTCCAAATTCAATAATATGTTGACTGAATGAAGATCCTTATCCTCTCCGTCCGATAAGAATAGTTTGATCCATTGAAAAAAGGATGCTTGGTTGTGAATTGACCATGGGATAAATTATAAGAAACATAAGACATCTTGGCTCCTTAGGATCTTCTCCTTTTTAGTTGCTAAGCTTGACTCAAAGGTCAAGCTCTGATACTAATTGTTGACAAGAGAAGATTTAAGAAGGGGAGTTGTATTAAGTCTTTATCCAATATGAGCTTTTTGTTAAACCACTTTAAAACACAATATTGATGCAAATCAAACGGCTCATGATAACGATTAGCTAATTTATGACAATGCATAATTCAAATTAGAAAACATAAAATTAATTCAATTTACAAATCAAATTAATTCACTTTTACTTGTTAATCAAGTTTTTCTTTATCTCTTTTGATTTTGTTAAATTTAAATTGAATTATTTAATTTGATTTAAATGTTAATATAATAATTACACAAATACTCGTCCATATTATATTATATAATAAACTTTCTCGTCACTCGCTCATTTTTTAAACCACCCGTCATAAAAATTTCCAAGAGATAGAACATTCATGCTCTTTCTATTAGTTGATATTGAAGATTGAACATCTCGATCACTGTGATTGAAGTTGCAGCTGGAGCAGTTCAATTTTTATATACTTGTAAATTAATGGATCATGTTATTGAGTATTGATAGTTACAATATTGGTGATTGCTGCCGAAGAGTGGTGGATTTAGCACATCTCGTAGCAAGCAAGTGGCCAGGCGCACCTGTAGCGGGAAGTGGAGACCCACTGGAAGATTTCTGCTAGACAAACCCAGCTGACAAGGAATGCAAAGTGTATGAATACAGGAGGTGCTTTTTTCCGACTTCATTACCACTGCCAGGAAACCATTCATTTTGCCTTGTGTTAACGTATCATAAATGAGAAAGAAGAAAATGCTCAGACAGATAATGGTGTTATGATGTCTGAGGGATGATCCTCAAAGTTTAAATTTATATGTTGACAATAATTAAGTTTTAGCGCAACAAAAATTAATTCATAAATATCTTGATATTGCATTTCTGATATCTGATTTTGACTTATAATTCTTCTAATTGATTAAGCCTTGCCAAGTGCCAAATGGGATGCTAAACATTACCAAGATATTTTTATAGGTGATCCACTAATGAGAGATCACCAAGAATCAAACCAAAGACCTTTTCAGCTGATGCAATTCGATCCTTTCAGCTGATGCAACCATCATTAGCTCTAGAAAAGGGAAAAAATAAACAGTTAGGTATGAACCAAAATAAAGTACATATTCCAATTCAAAAAAATTCATAAACAAAATAATTAAAAAAAAATTAGGTCATCAACGACGGAAATCATTCATCGCTAACACAACAAGAATTTTTGAAATTTGCTACCAAATTTAGCTACAGAATTTTTTCGTAATTAATCCGTAGCTAATTTCTTGAATGAATGGAAAAAAATTTTATGAAGCAAATAGCTACAGAATAACTACGGATTAGCTACGAAATTTAGCTACAGATATTTTATGTAGGTAATCCGTAGCTAATTAGCTACGGATTAGCTATGAAATAAATTTTCGTAGCTAAATCTTAAATATAAATTTTATTTGACAATTAACTACAAAATAACTACAATTTAGCTACCAAATTTAGGTAAAACAAATTGATTCTGTAACTAAACCGCAACTAATCCGAAGCTAAATTAGCTACGGATTAGCTACTAAATATTTCCCTAGCTAAGTAATAAAAATAATTCACCCCTTCTCTTTAGTCGTCACGCGCGTAGCAGCCTCGCCCTTATTTTCCCAAATCACATTTTGCCTTCCCTTTTCCCTCCCTTCCCAAATCACATTTGTCTTTCTCTTCCTTCCCCTCCCCCACCCATCTCATCCGCCCTTCCACCCGCGCCCCACTCCCTTCCCCCCAATCCCTCGTACCCGCCACCATCTCCACCCAACCCGCGCCCTACTCCCTTCAACCCGCGCCCACCCCACCACCGAAACCCCACCCCACCTCCAGCGTCTCTCTCTCCCAACCACCACCCAAACCCACAAAAAACCCACCACTCCAACCTGCGTCCACACCCAACCCGCATCCACACCCATGAAAAACCCCAACTGTCACAGTCACAGTTAAGACGACATCCAGTCTTCTGACTCGATGACCAACAAGGTATTTATTACTATCTAGTTTTGTTCTTACTACAAATTTTAATTGTGAAACTGGATTTAAGCGCAACCAGTTCTTGGCATCCCCTTCTGCTAGGCGTGTTGAAGCTCAACATGGATGCACCTACAAAACCTATGGACCTGTTGCACCAGCTATTGTTTTTAAAGATGCAAAAGGCATTAAAAATGGTAAAGACAGACAATTTCTTTCAAGGATTTTAAGGTTATCAAACTAGGTCAATTTCTTTCAAACATCTAGTTTACAATTTTTTTCAAAGAGTGGGTCAACATAATTTCTTTGAAAGAACCCACATTGGCTGAAGCTCTAGTAGCCAGAAAAATATATTGAAGAACCTAAATTTGTAGGCTATCTTTCCAAAATAAATAATAATAATAATAATAATAATAATAATAATAATAATAATAATAATAATAATAATAATAATTTGAAGAACCATTTAATCCAATTTTGGTCCAGTCATTTTAAATGGGTAGAAGGAGTAGTTGAAACTGATCTTACATGGGTTTTTTGTTCTGTAAGTTTACAACTTTATCCTTCAGTTTTTGGTTATGTCAGTTAGTGAAATGCAGTTTGCACATATTAGTTAAGTTGAACTTTAGAAGAACACAATGTTGCGATCAAAAAACACATTGCCTCTCTTACTGCATTGCTATTGTTGATGTAGTGGTCACAACCTAGACTCGACATGATAGGTGCATTTGTAAGCATAACAACCACCTTTTGAGGATAGACAACAACCAAAGAGTTATAAACATGTTTTCAAATATCTTTGTCATGCTCTATTGTAATTGGCAGGTGATAATAGAATGTTGGTAACTGCATATTACAGGTTTATCTTATTATTTATTTATTGTTGGTTTTGTCTTCAAAGGGTAAAAGTATTCAGAATTATAAAATGCAGATTGTGTCAAAAGATTTAAATTAAACAACTCAAGTTACAATGTGATAGTGGGTAAAAGTATTTGGACCACAAACCTTAATAGTCTCACGCCACTCCTCCCCTATTAACTGGAAAGAACAAATTATAGTATGGAGAAGACAAAAACTGAAGTAATGCTTAAAACACTAATAGTTTGTTAGCCACAAATCAAATGTCAACAAAACCATAAATCAAAACTCAAAAATTAAAAATTGAAAAGGCAGCCACATATGAAGAATTCCACCCATCAATAATGATAAAGTTGTGAAAGAAATGTCACAAACCTGATTCAAGACAATATCAAAAGGACCTTGTTCTGCATAATGCAGTAGCTTGTTCAAATCAGTATTCACTGATTAGCTATTATTTTAATCATTTTGTCTTAGATCAGATTTCTGAGGGAATTTTGATGATTTTTTGTCTTTACAAAATGTGCATTGGATTGTTCAACCATAAGATGATCCTATATTGACATGTCTTTGTATAATCAAAGGGAAATTACATTCACCTCTTTGAGATTAGTGCTTATTACACACAACATTCCTCTTATTTGGAAAATTACATGAGCCTCCCATACTTTGTTATTTACAAGAGAAATTGTGTAGGAACCATACATGAAGTAACACAGGTATATAAGAGTACTTTCTCAAGCAAAAAATGGTGTCAAAAGTAAAAAGTTTAAGAATTTTGATTGTCATTAATTTCTCATGAACACCTAAACTCAATTTTTTTCCCATCTAATACTAAAGAAGTGTTCCTGTTTCTTGTTTTCCTTATACATGATGTTTTGAATCAGGATTTTCTCTTCTTAGTGGAATATCATGAGAGGGTTCTTTTTGAGAAAGAAATACATAATTTGTTTGAAATAAAATTACTAGACCTATAACCCAATATAGTGAGTCATTGCATAATATAATTTGTGGTTATCGCTCTTTAACATGATGATTCTGGAGAGAATAGTCACCCTAATCTTTTTTGTAAATCCTTCTCATAAGAAAATGGACATCAGGGTTTTGTCCATATAGAAATTATTATTCAATGTACTGCTTATTTGGACATTAAACATGATATTAGGAAGGGGCTCAACTCAAAGATGGACACAGTTCATTTTTTTTGAACCTTAGTTGACGTGATTCTACAAAAGCATATTTTTACCTACATCCTGAAAATCAATCAATAGAGTAATCAATTGACAATGCATCATAATAAGGAATTTTCACTGAAGTTTTCTTCATAATATATCAATTCACACCTTGTCTATATAGTTCCTTGTAGCATGCAAAAGTTGTCTTGAGCTGGTAAAAAGATTCCTGGTGCTATCCAACCAATCGACACATCTCTCTTCCATTTCACGCTCATTCTCTCACTTCCCATTCTAAAAGAGAGAAGGATTGCCACAGCCTCAGACAAGGTATTTATGATTATTATAAGTTATAACGAATTCTTTCTATTTTCTATGTGATGGAATGCTTAAATATGGATAATAGACTCCTCTTGTTGAACCTACCAGGGATGCTTGGTGTTTAGTTTGGATACAGAACCTCTGTCTGTGTTTGACTGTTTCTTTTTAATAGACTCCTCTTGGTTTATTGGCAATCTCTTGCTTGTGACATGAAAATATTTTCCTTCTACCTAGGATTCGACTCTGTACAGTCTGTTGATATGATATTATGTCAATTATGTATTATACTTATAATTGTGTCAAGTTACAAACTATTTTTCCTAAAGATTCCATTTTTGAATGAAAGAATGGATTACAGAATTTGTCGTCTTATCTAACGTTCAGGCGTCTTTCCTAATATGGAGTCTTCTTCAGTCTCATTTTTTTTTTTTTTTGGTTGAGAGGCCTCTATTGCATTCATCAAAATAAGCATAGTTATTGGCCAAAATGTGGTGTGTTTGTGCCTGTATAGAGGTGTCAATATGTGCTAAAGCCCATGGGATAACCCCCGAGACCCTACATCTGGCCCCCTTCTACCCAAGCTGAGTGGGGTGCGTTGGCTTATATTGACAACACTATGCCAGTACACTTCAAGTTATGATTCAGCTTTGGAAATTATAGGTCATGTTCAGAAAACTCTTTTGTGTTTTAAGACTCATCAAACACAACTCTCAGAACTCACCAATTTGTGTATAAGAGTGTATATTGACACCCTCATGCATTTCTAGAAAACTCCTTACAAGGAATTATACTATGCATGGTTTGGTGAGTTTATAGAGTTATATTAGTGAGTCTCAAGGCACAAAGGTTTTCTGATCATGGCCCATAGTTAGAGTTAGAGGGATTTCTTGAATTTTAGCCAAGAGTAAACTAACAAAGTGAAATTAAAATTCTGGTAGCTTGGTTTCTAAATAGTTGAACTACCATTATTGTGAAATATATGTCTTAAAAAGTTAATGAAAATAATAGAAACTCACATCGGCTATTTCATTCCATATCCATTTAACACAATGAAGTAATCTTTTGGGATTGGAAAGTATTTCATATCCATTTAAGATTCCAGTTTCATTTGATTTCATATCTAACCAGCTACCATGAACCTTCAGCACCCACTATTGGATTCTTGAAAGTAGAGAACTCCCAGTATGTTTTTAATGAGAATGGCAGGAACACAGTATGTTAGGACTTGGGGAAGATAATGGAAAGATTAGAGGAAAGGGAATTATTCGTCCCCGTAGTTTATTGATTGAAATTGAAAAAAAGGTACACAAAGGAGTCTACTTCTCTCACACTAGAAAACCAGTAGCTATGAAACAGATTCTCTACCTCCTAGACCTCCCCTAGAGAGTCTTATTTATAGGCTCTCTATACTAAGGGATACCATAGAAAAATAACTACTCTAACCTACCAATAACTACTAAATAGAAAACATAACAACTTTGTAACATAAATAACTAACTGCTAACCTATTTGTTTACAATCTTCCCCTTTTTCCTATAATAGACCGTTAGGGTTCTATCTTTTTCTAACAGCTTTTTTAAGTTCCTATCAATACCTCTCGGTCCCAAAACAACCTTGTCCTCAAGGTTGAAATCGGGGAATTGATGCTAAATTACTATCAAATCTTCCCATGTCGCTTCCTTTGCTGATTTGTTTTGCCATTGTACCAACACTTGTTGTACTTGGGTACCACTTTTGCCACGTGCTCGAGTTCCCGAAATGGCAAAATGGTTGATAAAGAGGAATTTTAGCTTGCAACTCAGTAGGTAGCTCAGGTGTTGCCTTTGTTTGCTACCCCCCGGCCTTTATTAATTAGGAGACATGAAAGACTAGATGAATCCTTGAAGTAGGTGGAAGCTGCAATTTAAACGCGACTGCCCCAATTTGTTTGATGACTAAGTAAGGCCCATAATACTATACAAAGAGCTTTGGATGAATTTTAGTAGTAAGAGACCTTTGCCTATGGGGGCGAATCTTCAGATAAACCCAATCACCTTCTTGTATTTTGGATTCCTTTCGGTGTGCATTCGTATAGTGCATCATGTGATCTTGAGCTCTTCTCAAATGGTACTTTAATTGGGATAATGCTTCATCTCTAGTGAGTAAATCACTGGCCATAACTTCCATTATAGTATCCCCTGGAAGGAACTTAGTCAATGATGATGGGGGTCTACCATATACCACCTCAAAGGGAGTGCACTTTACTACCCCTTGGAAACTGGTATTATACCAATACTCAGCCCAAGGAATGAACTCAGCCCACGTCTTGGGTTGTTCAGTACAAAAACAGCGCAAGTATGTCTCGAGGGTTCGATTTAAAACCTCCATTTGGCCATTGGATTCAGGGTGGTAAGCAGTGCTCAATTTGAGAGTGGTTCCCTGTAGTTTAAAAAGTTCTTACCAAAAGTTGCTAAGAAATGTAGGATCCCGATCACTTACTATAGAAATAGGTATACTTTGCAGGCGTACAATCTCCCGAATAAAAATCTCAGCAATGGTTCGAGTAGAGTAAGGATGTTTGATTAATAGAAAGTGATCGTATTTACTTATCACCACGAGAACTGCTTCATACCCTTTTGACTTTGGCAACCCAACAACAAAGTCCATACTAATCTCTTCCCAAATAGCATTAGGGATCGGCAATGGTTGAAGAAGGCCAGTAGGAGAGGAAGCTTGGTATTTGCTTTGTTGACAAACTGCACAAGCTGCCACAAAATCAGCCATGATTCCCCTCATGCCCTTCCAATATAAGGACTGAGCAAGTTATTGGTAAGTCCAATAGATTCCGGAATGACCTCCCTAGGGAGTAGAATGAAATTCGGCTATCAATTTTGGAATCCACGGTGAGTTAGTTGGAATGACCAATCTGCCCTTATAGCAAAGGTGCCCTTGCTCTAAAGTATAAGGAGAGTATGAGTTTGGATCAGATTGCGAGTCATTTATAATGCGGGACAGTTCCAGATCTACTTTAATTTCTACGTCAAGTGTTGCAAAATCTTGCCAAAAGGGCCTTGAAATTCCTTGTAGCTCTTTATCCTCATCCCTTCTAGATAGGGCATCAGCTACTTTATTGGAAGCTCCCACTTTGTAACTGATTTCAAATTCATATCCCAGTAGTTTAGCCAGCCAATTCTGCTGGTTTTGAGTGGTTATGCGTTGTTCCAGTAGGAATCGAAGGCTCTTTTGATCCGTGTACACTGACTGCTGGATTTAAGGATGCAAACCCAAGTGCAGGTTATCTCAAGTAGTAAATTTCTCGGGAGTCCGAGGTCGATCCACAGGGAGTTGATGAAGAAAAATTAATTGAGATAAGAAGAGGATTTATCACAACACCAAAAGTAATAAAACAAGTTCACAAATGAATTTAAGGGCTTGCTTGGGTTAGGAGATCCACTCTTGGTAATAAATTAAAGGTAAGATTATTTCTCTTTATAACTCAATTGAAATCTACACACAACGGAGGTTCCAATTGGAAAATGTAACATTCAAAGTTCAATTATATATGCAATCATATTATGATTCCTTTAATTATCTACCAACATTTGTAAATGAGTTCAAGCATTCACTGTGCCAATCCTATTGTCTACAACAAATCAAGATCTCCATTAACAAAGAAGGTTTCTAAATTGATTGGAAACAAAATACAACACATATAATGTTCATTTAATAATATATCATTTAAGCACAAGAAATAAAATAATCTAACCTTATTTCATTACCAAGAGCTTCACTCTTTCACCCAAGCAAGATGAAGATTTAGTTACTCATGGATAAGAAGAAAGAAAGAGAGAAGAAGAGAAAGATGAACATAACTTCAATTTAGAACAAGAGAAAATTACAACAAAGGAAAACAATAAACAAGCATAACCTTAACTTGTACAAACTAAGCCTAACACCCAGTGCCTAACACTAAGCTCATGGTGCCTTTTATAGAGGAGTAGGGATACAAAATGACAAGGAGAATGATTAAGAGTAGGTGGATTAGTGGGTGGAGTGGTTGGATGATTGGTTAGGTGGTTGGATTATTGAATTAGTGGTTGGATTATTGAGATTCTTTGTCTCCGAAATCATTCATTGCTTAACTCATTGATTCCGTCATTTTTGAGCCAAGTGGTCTTCATGAAAGTTCTAGAAAATTGTCTAAGCTTTTGAATGGCTCTGGAATCATCCAAAAATTTGTCCTACAGCCCAAGATATGACCCAATTACTACAGACTATTCAGGCTCAGTTTCAGCACCTATGTTTTGACTTTCAGATCCAATATCACCATCAAGGAGCCCGAATCAAGTTTTGTGTTCAACATGAAAGTTGTATATATGGGTCTTAACTTTCAGATTCCAAATTTTCAGCCCATTTTATAAGCCCAAACTCGAATTATGCTCTGATTACTGTACACTATTCGAGTTCCAGTCACAAAACTCGTTCCAAGCCCAATTAGCTCTACTAGATGTCTGATTGAGACTTTGAACTCTTCATCAAAGTTGTAGAGCTCTCTCTTATCTTTCCTACAAGGTAGAATTCATAATTATCAGACATTAAGAACTCAAGATATGGCCGAAATACAGAAATAGCGTAAGACCAAAATAGTGCTGAAAAAATCAATTAAGTCCAATTTGAGTCCAAACTTACAAAACATAACTAGGCTTAATCAATTAAGTACATGGAGAATGTAAATGACTAAAAATGAGGGTTTATTAATGTATAAAATATGTGATCATCAAATTCCCCCACACTTATCTTTTTGCACTCCTGGGCAAAACACATAAGACCAAAGTTAGGAGACAAAGAAAAATGACACAGACTCAAAAGCTAAAAACTCTAAAAGACTCGATGAAGCAAGAAGAGCAACAAGAAATTCAAGAGATCAAAGCATTAATGAGGCAACATTTCTTCACATCTCAAACCAACAAGCAAGGAAACTTCAGTTGAAAAGAATGAATTAAGAATGATAAATGGTAAGTATTTCACTCTATTCAACCCATGAACAATTGTACTACCATAAGCTTGCTTATCTTCTACTTCTCCACTACTCACAACACATGCATACAAAAATCAAGAGGACTTTATTCAAGGTTGTAATGGGGTTATGGTAAAGGAGAGGGGATAATATGGATATGAAAAGATAAATACCAAAGAGAATAAAAGAGCATTATGGTACAATTAGAGTGGAGAAAATGTTTGAGAACATTCATCATAAAGGACAATCACCAATATTTGACTAATGTTTTGTTATCCCAAATTGGTGAATTGAATTCATTGTTAGACTTGAACATTCTCCTTTTCTTCCTGTTGTTTCCAAGCATCCACCTTTATTCTGATAATCCTTTGATTGCAACGGTGGTCAATAATTTTTTTTTTATCATTTTGCACACACACCCCCACACTTGTTCAAGAACAAGGTCAATGCTTTCTTATTCCCAAAGGTTAGGTAAAAACATGTTTTTTTTATTTTTTTTTCTCTTTTTTTTTGAAGGATAAAATGAGCTTAAAACAAGGAATGGTCAAACAAGTCTCAAAGGGGTTACACAATGGAAAATATACAAAGATGGCTATTTGATCAAAGTAGCTATTTTAAAATGCCTCAATCATATTAATGTATGCATGTGAAAATGTAGCCTCAAAAAGAATCAAAGCAAGTTCTAGAGTAACAATTCCATGAGTGAAAATCACACAAGAAAGAAGAGAATAGTACAGATATTCAATCCATTCATCAATAGGCTCAAAATCTCACCAGGCATATTTCTATCAATCTCAATCCATCATATCAATATTCATTTCCAAGCTTGTGATTTTTAATAAAGAAGACAATTTATGCTAAGATCCAAGAATCTCAATTGCTTCAAAGGATGTGAGAGTGCATTCACTTGAATCTTTCAAAGGAAATCAAAAGACAAAAACTTTGTTACTTCCATAAATCAATACTAATTAATTACTACCCCAACTAAGATGCGTCTCAAGAGTAATAAATTATTTCCAAAATTTACTCCTTACTCTGCCATCACTAATTAGTTTTACTATGAATAGGTTTCTGATAGTCATATCACTAACCATACTTCCCAATTTAGATACGTCTCAGAAGTAAAATTACTCCTTACTCTGCCATCATTCTTTGGTTTAATAAGTCTATGACAATCATATCATACTTCCCAAAAAAGAAAAGAAAAAAAATTGGTAGTCAACTATCCTTCCCCCCAACTAGACCACAACATTGTCCTCAATGTTAAAATATAGACGAGTAAAGGATAGAAGATATTACCTGTTGGAGAAATCTGACACAATTTAAACAAAAACAAAGTACGATAAATAAAATCAAAGGTATTAAAGATGAAGTGTCAGATCTGGCTTTCTTTTCTTCTTGCTTCCCTCGCTGCTTCTGTTGACCAATCTATCTGAGATAATACCTTATCAGGTACATACTCAAAAGCTTCTAATTTATCGATGAGCTCATCAATAGTGGAAGCAAAGATAAGAAGTTTTCTTGCCGAAGGAGTGATAAATTTCTGTTCCACAGCTTTGTCAAGAAAAAATAACAAAAGATCAAAGAAATTATTAACATTCAACAAACCAATGGGTTTATGGTGGATGTTCAGTTCGGCCCAAGAGACAATTTGAAAAATTTCTTCCAAAGTACCAAAACCACCTGGTAAGGCAATGAATGCATCAGAGTTGTCCAGCATTTTTTTCATTCATCCATGCATAGATATTACCTGAAGTTCCTCTCCAATTATTTTTCCAGTGATGTTCTGTTGAGCTAAAGGTTCAGGAACGACACCTAAAACCTGACTGCCTCCTATATATGCAGCAAGTGATACAGCCCCCATTAACCCACGGCAACCTCCCCCATATACAAGATGAATATTCCTCGTAGCAAGTGATCGACCAAGAGTGGTAGCTGCGTTTACAAACTCTAAACCCTTCCCATACTTAGACCCACAAAATACACAGATATTTTTAAGTTGACGAACAGAAACACCTTCCATTTCTATTCTCACCTTCCCTTTGATTGATTCTGAGATAGAGGAAAATGGAGAAAGTAGAGTGTTTAAATAGGAAAAAGAATGGAAAGGGTAATAATTGCACCTATAAGGGGAGGTTGGCTGTTGTCAGAAGAGTTTGAAATTAAGGAACACAGCATCTTTTTTTTTTTGATGACTTCAAGAAACCACCAGGGTAAAGAAGTCTAGAAACCCCTGAAGGACCCTGCTCAAAGGATCGTCTGTCCAAAACCAAAATACAACAAAATCATACAAAGATAAAAGAAATATAATAGCAAATGATGACATACCTGTATGTACAGCTTTCATGGCGTATCTTTATACTGCGCGTCATGAGTGCAGTAGTGGCATATCTTTATACTGCATGTCACCAGTGCAGTAGACACTCACGATTTTTTTTTAAGGACCAGCGTGCAAAGGTCCACCCGAGTCAATGACGGGTCAGCCAAAGGCTAGGGCTCCACAACTAATTAAAGCCATGGTACTCCTTCCGGATCGCCCTTGTTCAGATTTTTTTTTTCAAATTTTTTTTGAATTTTTTTTGAATTTTTTTTTCATTCATTTTTTTTTTTTTTATTTTTTTTATTTTTTTCATTTTTTTAAAAAAGAAAACATGAAGAAGAAGATAATATGTACAGATTGTTGTGGATATGGCTCACATCTGCCTCTGGTTTCACGTCCAGTAACGGCTTAAACGCCTTCTATGAGTCGAGGATAAGCTTCTCATCTAGTTTTCTTATAAATTGGCAAACAAGGTCTTTTAGAGTCAGATTCCCAAGACTGTAGTATTTTTCTTCATCATGATTGCAGGATTCAGAGGCATCATGTTTTTTTTTAAAAAATTGAGCTCAACTTTTGACAATTTTCACAATTTTTACAAAAAGTATAGCAGTCTTTAAATAAAGTGGGCTAATAAAATCCGCACTGCAAGATTTTCGCAGCTATTTTCTTTGAAGAAAAGTGACCTCCACATACTTCCAAGTGACAAAATTTAATGACACTACCTACCTCACTGTCGCGCACGCATCTCTGAAAAATTTGGTTAGGACAATATTTGAACAAGTATGGGTCATCCCAATAAAAGTTTTTCACCTCTGTTAAAAATTTCTTCCTATCTTGGTGCGTCTATTGAGGCGACATCTTTCCTTCTTATTCTTCAGTAAGAGACGATGAAATTACCACAGGAAAACTTTGCTTTTCTCCCAAAAATGTGTACTTCAACCCAGTAGGTAATGGTTTTAGTTCCGGTGTGGGTACTTCTTCATGGGCATTATCATTCATGGGTTTTAGCTCTTCGAATTTTGGCTTTCTTCCTTTGTATTCTATTTCCTCTGTACAATCAAGCAAATCAAATAAATTAATTAAACAAACTTCTAATGGGTCAGAAGAACTCCCTTTTTGAAGATGATCATCTATAATGGCTTCAATTCCTTTAACTTCCTCATTTTCATCAAGGATTTCCTGTGGTTGCTTGCACATATTAAAAACATTGAGATCCAGTGTCATGTTTCCAAATGCTAGTTTCATCATTCCATTTCTGCAATTTATCAAAGCATTTGATGTTGCTAAAAATGGACGGCCTAAAATAACAGGAATTGACTTGCAATTATCAACCATAGGTTCAGTATCCAAGACAATAAAATCTACAGAATATATGAATTTATCAATTTGAACCAACACATCTTCCACTATTCCTCTTGGAATTTTAATTGATCTATTGGCAAGTAGAAGAGTTACAGAAGTTGGTTTTAACTCACCTAAGTTGAGTTGCTGATAAACTGAATATGGAAGCAAATTGACACTAGCACCAAGATCAAGTAAAGCTTTTTCAATTTTATGTTCTCCAATAATGCATGAAACTGTAGGACAACCAGGGTCTTTATATTTCAACGCATTATTATTCTAAAGAATGAAGCTTACCTGTTCAGTCAAAAATGTTTTCTTTTTCACATTTAGTTTCCTTTTAACTGTGCACAAGTCCTTCAAATATTTGGCATAAGAAGGAATCTGTTTGACAGCCTCTAACAGAGGAATATTGATTTTCACTTGTTTCAAAATTTCAAAAATTCCACTGTTATGGTCCAATTTCTTTGGATTTTTCAATGCTTGAGGAAATGGGGGTGAAGGCGAGAGTTTGGTCTCCTTTTGGTCAACTTCTTCATTTTCTTGGGGAATTGGTTCATCTTCTTTCTCACAAGATTCGGGGACTTATTTTTCAACAACCTTTCCACTCCTAAGAGATCACTGACTGGACTTGGTCCATTTGTTGGTTTTCTGAATTCCCCTCATTTAGACTGTACTGACCTTTGGGATTTGGTTGAGGTTAAGAAGGAAATTTTCCTTTCTCGTGAATGGTGAGTGCAGAAGAAAGTTTAGCAAGAGTGTCTTTTATGTCATTCATGGTTTGATTGTTTTGTTTATTAATGGCCTCTTGCTTTTCCATGAATGCATGCAGTGTTTCTTCAAGGTTTTTCCTATATGGTGGGACATAAGATGCATATCCTTGAGAAATTTGAGAGTCTTGTTGTGCCTGAGGAGGTGGTGGTTGCACGAATTGTGACTGAGTATTATTCCTCCAGCTGAAGTTCAGGTGATTTCTCCATCTTGGATTGTATGTATCTGAAAAAGAAGAAGTAAATGGCTTTTTAAAATTATTCATTGCATTTACCTGTTCATGTACAACTTCTTTAAAAATAGGAATGTTAGGACATTCATGTGTTGAGTGTCCTAAGTCATCACAAATACCACAAATTTCTTCATTTTGCACAGATTTGATTTCTTTTGCTTTTCTTAATTCCATGCCTTCAACCTTTCTAGCCAAACTGGCAAATCTAGCATTTAGATCTTCCTCTTGACTAAGGTGACATTTTCCTTTATTAGCACTTGCAAGATTAGATCTAATTGAATTTTCAGAAGTGTTAGTACTATGCCAAGATTGAGAATTTTCAGCCAACTGGTTCAAATAGTCTAAAGCTTCATCAGGTTCTTTATCAAGAAACTCACCATTGCACATTGTTTTCACAAATTGTTTAGTTTCAGGAATTAAACCTTCATAAAAGAAGCTTATAGTGCGCCATTTTTCAAAACTATGATGTGGGCAAGAATTTAACAAAACTTTACATCGTTCCCAACATTGAAAATATGCTTCATTTGAATTTTGAGAAAAATTTTGGATTTGTCTTTTCATAGCATTGGTTTTATGTGTTGGAAAAAATTTCTTTAAGAACTCACCTTGCATTTCTTGCCATGTGCCAATTGATCTTGGTTTCAAAGTGTTAAGCCAGGATTTTGCTTTATCTTTTAAAGAAAAAGGAAACAATTTAAGCTTAACAATCTCTTCAGTACAATTTTGATCATTGAAAGCAATACATACTTCCTCAAATTCTTTCAGATGTAAATATGGGCTTTCAGATTCTAAACCATGAAAATTAGGAAGTAAAGAAATCATACCTGGCTTAAATCTAAAATTGTTGGCATTGAGTGGAAAGATAAAACATGATGGACTAGAACTTCGAGGTGGTTGCAAATATTCACGCATGGTTCGCAACGGTTGATTTTCATGTTCATCATGTACACTTTCATTGTTAGCCATTATGTCAATTGTGTGTAATTGTGATTCAAACAAATCAATATATAAAGTACCAGGATTAATTTTAACTAAACGACCAGAATTTAAATCACGATACCAATTAAGCATACATACATAAATAACTTAAAATAAATAAACAAAAAATAATGTACAAGCTGGCGGTGTCACCCACCATTAAATATTAACAGGGATATGGTATAAACCTATGAAGCACAGACACAGACACGGACACGGATACGGGGACACACCAACTTTAAAAATTGTAGGACACGGACACGGCATATATATATATATATATAATTTCAAAATTTTAGAAAAAGAAATTCATAATTCATTAATATCATTTCTATAAGCTTGAAGATTTATAATATTTTAATATATATCATATATGTCAATATTTACTACCTAGTAAGCTCCTCCTAAAAAATATGGATCATAATTTCTATTAACATAATCTAAAAAATCTTCTAAACTAACTTCTCCTAATAGAACTAATCATGTACAAGTACATGTGTATAAAAAAAATAACTAGAGAGAATATTGGTGTGAGGCAAGCTTCGGTGACAATGAAGTGGATGACTTGGTACGAGCAGACGTAGAAAGAATAGATGAAAATAGTGTTGTGTGAAAAGATAAAACTTAAAAGTCTAATAGTGACGTATGAAAAGATAAAACTTAAAATACTGGTATGTGAAAATAGTGGCTTGGGACGTTAGTCATGTGAGTTTGAGTGAGTTACAAACTTACTAATTGAACGTTAGTCATGGAAACTAAGTTTTTTTTTAAAAAAAGTAATGGGTCGTGTTCAAGTCGTGTCTTAGTCGTGTCTGAGAAGTGTCCAAGTGTCTCCGAGAAGTGTCCAAACGTGTCTGAAAAGTGTTCGAGCGTGTCTGAGACGTGTCTAACTGAAAAAATTATCTTTTTTAATCGGACACATTTAGACACATATGACACGTGTGTCGTACGGGTGTCTCCATGTGTCTGACACGGACACGTGTCCGACACGTGGACACGCCTCATAATTGGCGTGTCTGTGCTTCATACCAACCACCCAAAAATAAAAATAAAAATAAAGTGCAGAAAGTAAAGTTAAATATGAAAACCGGAGAGTGACAGAGCCCCACAGAGCGGGTGAAAGAGAAGAGAAGAAGAAATATTATTTTATTAAGTTAGATTGCAGAAAAATAAATAACAGAAAAGTAAAAAAGAGAGTTTCCTCCACTAAGTTAGTGTGTAAAATAAAAGGGAGAGTTACCCCCAATCGACGAAAAAAATATGGCAAAAATAAATAAATAAAATTAAAAAAACAAAAATAAATGACATAAATATAAAAGTTAGAAAGTTAGTATTAGAGAGTTAGTAAAGAAAGTTAGAAGGATCGGCAAGCCGATCTTTTGCTCCGGTGAGGGAGAAGAGAGAATAGATTTTATTAAAGAAAATGAACCTCAATAAATCAAAACTTCAAATCAAGTCCCCGGCAACGGCGCCAAAAACTTGACTGAGAGATTTAAGGATGCAAACTCAAGTGCAGGTTGTCTTAAGTAGTAAATTTCTCGAGAGTCCGAGGTCGATCCACAGGGAGTTGATGAAGAAAAATTAATTGAGATAAGAAGAGGATTTGTCACAACACCAAAAGTAATAAAACAAGTTCACAAATGAATTTAAGGGCTTACTTGGGTTAGGAGATCCACTCTTGGTAATAAATTAAAGGTAAGATTATTTCTCTTTATAACTCAATTGAAATCCACACACAACAGAGGTTCCAATCGGAAAATGTAACATTCAAAGTTCAATTATATATGCAATCATATTATGATTCCTTTAATTATCTACCAACATTTGTAAATGAGTTCAAGCATTCACTGTGTCAATCCTATTGTCTACAATAAATCAAGATCTCCATTAACAAAGAAGGTTTCTAAATTGATTGGAAACAAAATACAACACATATAATGTTCATTTAATAATATATCATTTAAGCACAAGAAATAAAATAATCTAACCTTATTTCATTACCAAGAGCTTCACTCTTTCACCCAAGCAAGATGAAGATTTAGTTACTCATGGATAAGAAGAAAGAAAGAGAGAAGAAGAGAAAGATGAACATAACTTCAATTTAGAACAAGAGAAAATTACAACAAAGGAAAACAATAAACAAGCATAACCTTAACTTGTACAAACTAAGCCTAACACCCAGTGCCTAACACTAAGCTCATGGTGCCTTTTATAGAGGAGTAGGGATACAAAATGATAAGGAGAATGATTAAGAGTAGGTGGATTAGTGGGTGGAGTGGTTGGATGATTGGTTAGGTGGTTGGATTATTGAATTAGTGGTTGGATTATTGAGATTCTTTGTCTCCGAAATCATTCTTTGCTTAACTCATTGATTCCGTCGTTTTTGAGCCAAGTGGTCTTCATGAAAGTTCTAGGAAATTGTCTAAGCTTTCCAATGGCTCTGGAGAATCACCCAAAATTCGTCCTACAGCCCAAGATATGACCCAATTACTACAAACTGTTCAGGCCTAGTTTCAGTACCTCTGTTTTGACTTTCAGACCTAATATCCCCATCAAGGAGCCCGAATCAAGTTTTGTGTTCAACATGAAAGTTGTATATATGGGTCTTAACTTTCAGATTCCAAATTTGCAGCTCATTTTATAAGCCCAAACTCGAATTATGCTCTGATTACTACACACTATTCGGGTTCTAGTTACAAAACTCGTTCCAAGCTCAATTAGCTCTACTAGATGTCTGATTGAGACTTTGACCTCTTCATCAAAGTTGTAGAGCTCTCTCTTATCTTTCCTACAAGGTAGAATTCATAATTATCAGACATTTAGAACTCAAGATATGGCTGAAATACAGAAATAGCGTAAGACCAAAATAGTGCTGAAAAATCAATTAAGTCCAATTTGAGTCCAAACTTACAAAACATAACTAGGCTTAATCAATTAAGTACATAGAGAGTGTAAATGACTAAAAATGAGGGTTTATTAATGTATAAAATATATGATCATCATACACCAGAAATTTTTTTCCAAGTAGGTAGGGTCACTAATGTTGAATTGCTAACACTAACGCCATTAGTTCTTTCTCGTAAACAGATTTAGACAGTGAGGAATCAACTAAGGCTTTGCTAAAAAATGCAATAGGCTTACCACGTTGAGATAAGACAGCCCCTAGACCATGTCCTAACGCGTCACATTCAATTGTGAATGGTTGAGAAAAATTCGGCATGGCTAAGACGGGAGCTATAGTAACAGCCTGCTGCAATTTTCTGAAAGCCTCCAAGTTGTCATTAGTCTAAACAAAACAACCCTTTTTTAATAGACTAGTCAATGGTCGCGCAATTTTTCCATAGTCGCAAATAAATCATCGATAATATCTGGTGAGTTTATGATTTGTAGGAAATGAACTAAAAATAATTGTAGGAAATGAACTAAAAAGATAATTGTATTATTTTTACCTCTCTTCTTCTTCTTGAGTTTTTATTATACAAGTTTATGATTTGTATGTGTTGCCTTTTTCTTTTGTACAGAGAAGTTCAGGGTGAGAGAGATTATAAGATAATATGTACTAATCTATTAATCAAATAATAATATGTACTGATCTATTAGAGATCAACAATACACTATCTCAAAACTGAAATAATATTTTCCATGTATTTTTGTCTGTATGCAAGATTATCAAATCAATGTACTACGTTATTGACTCATATTTCTGTCTTTTTTCATTTTTTTTATTTTTTGCCCCAGAGCAGCGTCATCCTCTTGTGACTGATATATGAGCCTTTTGTAATTTTTTTGTGTTTGCTTGATGTTGCACTCCCTTTGTTTAGGACTTTAGATTGATTAGATTCTTGAATGTATTCAGGAACTATTGAAACCTTTGTGTACTACATGTGTTTATTAAAATATCTGAGTTTAGAGTACCAAAAATAAAATAAAAAAATATCTAAGTTTCTTACTGGATCTTCAACGCTTATAGTACGGGTTGAATGCATCTTATGCGTTGTACCACTATTGTAATTGGATGAATGGCATATAGTTCAAAGCTGGTCTTCTAACTTGAACAAAATAGAAGATGTGTTTAAGCCTTTAAGGTAAAACCAATAGATGCCTTGAGTCGACATATAACATCGTACTCTGCTTTATAGTTTGTATAAGAGCTTATTATTGAGATTTTCAATTCGTATAAGAACTTAAATTTCCATATATAATGTATAAAAATTTAAGTTCCTATAATTAATGCTTGACTCAAATCAAATTAACTCAAGTTCCTATAATTTATGTTCCTGGTTTTAAGTATAATGTTCTTGTATCCTATAAGACCTTAAATTTTCATATATAATGTATGACTTGGATTTCATTTCTGGGCTGTTGTCAATTTTAATTTTAGAATTCTCAGTTGTGAAATTACTCTACTGCTGTTGTCTAATAGGTATGCTCTTGAAAATGTTCCATAATGATCAGTTTTTGGTGTTTCCAAAGCCTGATCTGAGAAGGTTTGATATGAAATTTGCTTAGAATTACTTGAATGAAATATTGATCATGAGAGGCAATAAAGTTTTGTTTTAAGGGCTCAAGCGATGCCATCTTAAACTGATCTCATCCTAGTTTGAATATATATATAATTTTCGGGACTTGTTTTCGACCTAACTAGATTTGCAGTTACTCTATGGGGTTTTGAATATGAGCTTGAGGTTTGTCAAATCAAGGATGTGCCTAAAATTACTGTTTTAAAGTATAATTCTGATTAAGCACAAAATCCAAGGGTTTTTCTGTAATGAAATTCTGGTTTAACGATGAGAAGTCTCCAGTAGAGATTGTTTATTTGGAATTGGAAGTTTAGGGATTCTTGCAATACAAAAACTGAAGCATAATGATCCAGGAGTGACTGTAGTTGTTGTTGTTGGTGGATAGCAAGGTTGCATGGCTCTTGGAAAACCAGTTCTGGACCAAGATCAACCCCCTAAAGCATTGACACAGCTTCAATTTCTGACAGTTTCAGCAATGATCTAGGAGAAATTAAAGCTTTAGTCAAACTAGGGTCCCATTTTATCAACACTGGTTTCCCATTCTGTATGTATGACATTGTCAAGGCCTTCTAATTCACCTTCACGTCCCCAATAGTAGCCAACCATGCCACCCCTAAAATTAAGTCCACTCCTCCGAAGTCAAAGACATAAAAGTCGCCTTTGAGGATGCACTCGGGTAGTGTGACCTCCAAATTAGGGAAAAATCCTTGGGTTGGCTTGCGTTGACCATCACCTAGATGGACCTGATAGGATGTTGTGGGTTCCATAGGAATCTTCAAGCTTTGGACCAGTTTGGAAGAGACAAAATTGTGGCTTGCCCCACTATCTATTAGAATGAGAACATGTTGTCTTTGTAACAGAAATAACTAACTGCTAACTTATTTGTTTACAACCTTCCCTTTTTTCCTATAATAGACCCTTAGGGTTCTATCTTTTCTAACGGCACTTTTAAGTTCCTATCACAGTAGCACATTCTTCAATCAAATGTAGCTATCTGGAAATTCTACATAACAGATTCACTAAATATGATAAAGCAATATATAGCCCACTCAATTCAACTAAAAATTATATTAAGAACCCAAAAATGTATGAAGGACGAAAAGTCATTTAGTTCAGACCTAGGTGTGATACACAGTTACACACATGATAGAAAGGGTGTGATAAACCCTCCCCCCTGCCCAATTTAGTACCTCCAACTTTGCTACAACACATAAAATAAGACGCACTGGGCATTTGGCTGTCATAATGACCACCAAGACTCTACAGAATGGCAAAACAAAAGAAATGAAACCTTTGCACCTTGATGAGAAAGTAGAGATAATTTGATATATTAGACAATTCCTGAAAAGAAACTATCTGGGAAGTGGAAACTGACAAGAAACCATCTTGTTCTAGGTGTTCTCATCTTCCATTAGTTTTGGAAATAACTTTTAACTCCAAGGATTCCATTATTTTTATTTTGGGGGGTTACATTGGAGGTGCATGCACCTGAGTAGAGGAGTAGGAAAGGTGGACTGATGAAGAATCGAACCTCCAACATCAACATCACACCCTAGTCTTAAAGACTTGGGAGTTGGCAATGGATTATTTTTTTTACAGTTCCATAATTGGGTTATAAGCAAGTGTACTGATATTACTCTTTACCATTAACTTTAAGATCTTGATTCAGTTCCCTAATGCATCCACTGAATGGAAACACAATCACAAACGAATAACCTTGTTTATTTAAATTTAAGTTTATTGATGTCTCATGAAAACATACCAGGGATGCTTGGTGTTTAGTTTGGATACAGAACCTCTGTCTGTGTTTGACTGTTTCTTTTTAATAAACTCCACTTGTTGAACTTTTTGCTTTGTATAATAATGCTCATCCCGCTTGGTGTGCATAA
Organism: Ormosia emarginata; assembly: GCA_029884605.1. Classification (NCBI taxonomy): domain Eukaryota; kingdom Viridiplantae; phylum Streptophyta; class Magnoliopsida; order Fabales; family Fabaceae; genus Ormosia; species Ormosia emarginata. The sequence continues at coordinate 670,418 of JAQQTP010000015.1, read as the reverse complement.
TGACTGACTTAGTTGTACTGTTATAGTAAGAATTTGTTATGTATTTTGTTTACTAACGAAGACTGTCAATCTACATATTTTGATCAACTTCAATCTGAAATTATTTCCTATTTTTATCTTGAAACAGGTTGGGATAGGGAAGAGACAAAGCAATATAGTACTTGAAGGAGAACACACATCTTTTAGAAGAAATTGAAAAGGTTGGGTGATCTGAACCTGCTATATGCTATTGGCTATTTGTAAAATTAGATCTGATGCTTTGACTGCAAAATTGAATGTTCTCCGTTGCTAAATAAAATTTTCTATAGTGGAGAAAACATATCAGAATAGTTTCATAGTAAGTCTTGCACTTCATGCATGCTTGGGGCAGTGTTTGGGCAATTTCTTTTTCCAAAATATAAATACAAGTACATGCCCATACTTGTCTGGTTGTCTTTCCATATATAAGAATGGGAGTTTGAGATTACTAGGAAATACATATCTTACACGTCGTTACCTAATCTATAAGGGAAAACTTCATTTGATGAGCTCATTTTTTTAAAACTTGTGATGAGAGAAAAATAACTTAGCAGCATTAGAAAATGTTGTTATATATGTACGTGCTATACATATATTCATGTTTATAACCATCGTGACTCATGACTAATTTTTGGCCTAGACTAATTTAGATTATTTCTGATTCTCTGAATTCCCTTTACCAAACTAATCATAAGTTTTAACTTTACTAGATACGAATAAATCTGTGTTTAAACATTGTAAAGACAATTAATCATTAGGTTGAGCTTGAGACAAAGACACAAATCCTGAACTAAAGAAGCTACATACATATGAGACAAAGCAGTCATTGGGATAATAATAGACACTGGCAACTGAAAAAGCATGCCCCTAGCTCAAGTGTGGCTGAAATAAATATGATCACTTGCTCATGTTAAATTAGATCCGATTAGTGATTCCAAATAAACAGAGCTTTTATTAGGGAAGGTAAGAGAATAGTGGATCTATATACATAAATATATATAGCAGGACACATAGGGATTGCATTGAGCGAGGGAATGATATGGTTGTTATTGATAAAATGTACCTTTTATATTTCTCTAAATTATTTTCCTAGCATTTTTTCATATTTAAGCCATAGCCACTAAAAGTTAACAATAAAAAGAAGATTGAGTAGCCATATAAATACATCAATTGCCATGCAAAAAGGTAGTGGTTGATAATAGCATCCCTGAAAAGAAAAAAATGTTTGTTGTTTGTCTATAAAGGGCATCGTTTTATCTCTTCTTGAGCAGTGATGCGCATAAATCAAGGAGATTGAACCCTTCCCTACCAAAAGAGATAAAAGAACGAAAAGGTAAATAAATAGCAGTGTAGATATAACTGGTTTTAAGGAATATCGATCTATACTTTTTCTTTTGAATTACAAGCCTAATTTTAAAAAAAACGTAGATGTTCATTAGACATCTTGATAAATACTCCAGCCCTCAGTAATGCACAATAATTAGGATAAGCATAATATGACATAGTAACAACCTCATTTGATGCTTAATTATAATCCATTCACTTACCCCTACCCTTTTGTCTATAGAATGTAATCTTTCTAAAAAGCAAAAAGTACTAAGGCAAATTTGTTGTCCGTCTAATAAAGGACATATATAATAATAAAGTATATAATGCACCTTGTACCAAAAAAAAGAAAAAAAGTAAATAATGCAACAACAAAGAAAAAAACTAAATGTAGCTAGTCATCTAGATATAATATTTTTAAACTTGTAAAAGACGAGGATAAGGAAAAGATCTGGATCAGAATTAATTAGTCTAGCAGAAACGACAACTAATTAAAAAGACATACACAGAGGATTGAAGAACAAGGAATAACAACCTGGCTATATGCTGAAGTTGTAAGTTAATTATTATTTAATGAATCCAATCAATACATGTTTTAAGGTCAGTGATTATGATGCTATAATAGTGATGATATATAGTTCATGTGAGCTTGCCTCTACAAATGTCAACCAGTTGAGAGTGGCCCCTAAACCTTGTCTCAGTCTGTGTTTTTAATAATTCAATTCCAATTAATATCTTGCTATATGAACCTGCCATATTATTTTAATAAAAAGGAGTCTAAGTTCTAAGGTAGCTTTTACTTCTATAAATTTGTCAATGTAAATGCATAAAAATTATAAAGTTTGTGCAGACAAACGTGTCTTTTCTTCTTGGATATACACATTGAATACCCTTATTCATTTTGGCCTTTTTGTCATTGGTACGCATGATGGTACTACCATCAAAAAAGCTGTCACCCAGCAAAGTTATACCAGCATCTGCTTCATTAATTTATAGCCTCCCCTCTGACATTTACAAACATCACATCGAATGATTAGTCTATGATATAGTTAATCACCTGAACAAAGTGTTTGGTGCCTTTTATTATATTAGTAGTTTTTTTTAATTGTGTGTATACTTAGTTATATGGTACTATAACATTGTTAGCATTACGTGTTAGTTAAATCTTATTGGTAAGTGAAACCTTAGTTTCCCGTTTGAGATTCAATATTAGTGAGCACATGTACTCTTGGAAGGTATTGTTCGTTGTATTGAATCTTGAATTGTCCAAGTCGGACAGTTTGGGAAGAAACTTTTCCTTCACTTGATTATAGTTACTCCTTAAATCTCATATCATATACTTGATGAAATTTTGTTGTGCAACATTTCCTTTTGTTCTCTGGGTGCACACTTGATCATGGTAAATGTCACCACTTTCTAGCCGTGCACTTGGAGACTAATGGGAAATGCTGCCGAAATTTCATCAACTATATGATGTGTGATTTTTGTGAGTACTATCAACTAAGTGTTGAAAAAGTGTCTTCTCGAATAGGATAGGGCCATACCATGTTAAGAGAGATGAGGATTTTGGAAATAATAGTACTAATGTGTTAAATCAACTTCAACAATCATGAAACCTGATCGAAGTTGGATGTTGCGAAGAAAGGATCATACTGGCCTTGTAAGTGAAGAATTCAAGAACGGAGTTGATGATTTCATTAAGGTGGCCAAAGGACACCCGATGGTTTCTGATGCATTAAGTCGCATTCCGTGTCCATGTGCAAAATGTAAGAACCATGTTTGGATGGAGTCATTTTCAATAAAGAACCATTTGTATAAGTACGGATTTGTGGAGGGTTATGTAAATTGGACCATTCATGGTGAGGATAGATGGGGGGATAGTGGTTCAACATCCGTTGTCCATGATGATGAAGTGGAGATTAGGAATCTATATGTGGATATGGTTATGGATGCCGCGGGTGATATATTAAATCCAGAAGTTCAAGATTTGGAAAAGGATCCGAATCTGTCGGCTTCAAAGTTTTATGATTTATTGAGAGACGTTGACGAACCTTTATAGGATGATTGCCATAAGCACACAAAATTGTCAGCTGTAACTTAACTCTTGAATTTGAAGTCAGAGTTCAACATGAGTAAGAGTTGTTATAACCGAATGATTGTCATAATTAAGAGCATGCTTCCAGAATCAGAAAAATTACTTGAAAATTATTATAGATCAAAGAGAATGGTTAATGATTTGGGATTAGGATATGAGAAGATAAATGCATGTCCTAATCATTGCATGTTGTATTATGGACAATACATGGACAAGAGTGTTTACTCAGTGTGTTTAGTATGCAGACACCCGCGATTCAAACCGAACGTGGGACGTTCTAAAAATCAGAAGGATGTGTTGTTCTTAGTGTTGCGATATTTCCCCATTATTCCAAGACTCCAATGTCTGTTTATGTCCAAAAAGACTGCACAATATATGCACTGGCATGTGGATGGAGTGCGTCAAGATAAATCAGTGATCATGCATCTAGCTGACGCTGAGGCTTGGAAAAGCTTTGATGCCATCCATTCGACATTTGCGCTAGAAACTCGAAATGTTAGGCTTGGCCTTTGCACAGATGGTTTTAATCCATTCAATAGTTCAGCTACTCCATACTCATGTTGGCCTATTTTTGTCACACCTTATAATTTTTTCCTAAGTATGTGTTTGAGAAGGGAATACATATTCCTCACTCTTGTGATTCCTGGACCGAAGTCACCGAGTAAAAGTTTAGACGTCTATCTTAGACCCTTGATTGATGACTTAAAGATTTTATGGGACAATGGGGTGAACACTTTTGATGCATGGAATAAGCAAAATTTTAATATGAAAGCAACTTTGTTGTGGACAATAAGTGATGTTCCAGCTTATGGAATGCTAAGTGGATGGAGCACTCATGGAAAACTTGCTTGTCCCTACTGTATGGAGAACAGTAAGTCATTTGTATTGAAGCATGGTAGGAAGTGTTGTTGGTTTGATTGTCATCGTCAATATCTGCCTCCTGAACATTCGTTTCGTCGTGATCGATACTCTTTTAAGAAGAATTCAGCAGTGCAAAGTTATTTTCCGCCACAACGAATGAGTGGGACAAATGTCTTGAATAGAGTGACTCAACTTGAGGAAGTCATTTTTGGCTTGAATTCACGTAACCAAAAACAACGTGGCTTTGGTCAGTTTCATAATTGGGTGAAGAAGAGCATATTTTGGGAATTGCCTTATTGGTCCACTAATCTGATACGACATAATTTGGATGTTATGCATGTTGAGAAGAATGTGTTTGAGAATATCTTCAACATTGTTATGGATATAAAGGGCAAGACAAAAGATGGTGCAAATACAAGAGAAGATTTGAAGATGATATACAAACGTCCTACCTTAGAATTGATTGTTGAGAAAGGCAAGTATAAAAAACCAAAGGCAACTTATGTGTTAAATGCCAATCAAAGGAGGACAGTGTGTGAATGGATAAAATAATTGAAATTTCCTAATGGGTATACTTCAAACATTGCACGTTGCATCAATTTAGATGATAGGAAGATATATGGAATGAAAAGTCATGATTGTCATGTTTCTATGCAAAGGTTAATTCCTCTAGCGTTTCGTCATATGTTACCAAAACCTATATGGGGAGCATTAACAGAGCTTAGTTTATTCTTTAAAGAAATTTGTGCAACTGAAATATGAACTTCTGTTATGAAAAATGCAGAGCTTTCCATTATTGAAACAGTTTGCAAGTTAGAGAAGATTTTTCTGCCAGTATTCGTTGACATGATGGAATATTTAGTTGTGCATCTCCCCTATGAAGCTAAGGTTGGAGGACCCATGCAATACAGATGAATGTATCCATTTGAGAGGTGTATGCTGTACTTGAAAAGAAAGGTTCGAAATAAGGCGAGAGTTGAAGGGTCTATCTGTGAAGCATATAATCTAGGGTAGGACAAGGCACACTCAAGTTCCTCGAGACGATGATGGTGGGGAAGATATGACTAATGAATGCTTGTCTATTTTTAAACACCCATGCCGCCCCATCGGGAGAGGTCGTAATAGGTTCTTAACGGATGTTGAGTTTCAAATTGCTGAGACTTATGTGCTTGTAAATTGCAGAGAAGTAGAACCCTATCTCCAGTAAGTCTACTCACTAACCTATCTATTTAATAAATTCTAATTACATTATGTTCCATATTAAGTATTGTATTGATTAGACAATTCGAGGACTCGCTAAGGGAGACAAATTCTAGTATCTCCGAAGATCAAATATTGGAACTTCGGGATAAGGACTTCAGTAGGTGGCTAAAAATTCTAGTGAGTCCTTTCATTCATAATCATATATATCATATAAAAAATAATGTTCGTTATACCAATACTAAATGTTACAACTATCTATTCTCTTTGTAATGATTCGCAGGTAAATATGGGTCAAATTGAGGATCGAATGATTTGACAGATGAGTTATGGTCCATCTAAGTCTGTTACTTCTTACAATGGCTTAATAGTTAATGGGTATAGGTTCCATACTAAGGAGTACGAACAAAATAAAGCTACCATGAACAGTGGGGTTTGCGTTAGAGGAAATATATATGGCGAGAATGACTTAGACTATTATGGCATCGTTGAAGAGATATTGGAATTGTCATATCTAGGTCAGAACAAAGTATTTCTTTTACAGTGCTAGTGGTTTGACCTGATTAATGGAGTCAATGTTGATGAGAGATATGGATTGATTGATGTCAAGCACAAATCGAGGCTTCACTCAAATGAGCCATTTGTATTAGCTGAACAAGCACAACAAGTATACTATACAGTATACCCACAATGCGGGGGTCGAGCTAGTGGGGAATGATGGGCAGCTTGTAAGGTTAGAGCAAGACTCTTTGTGGCTAAGACATTCAATGATGAATGTGATGGATCGAGTGACATAGCTGCTATCGATTACTACCAAGATGATGGATCCTTGACAACACCTAATATCATCACCATGATTGGAGTGATTTCCTTGTTTGATGCATATGCCCCCTGGAAGAAGTGGATATAAATGAAATACATAATCCAAATGATGTTCCGTTTGTTGACCAATTCATTAATGACAACGAAGAAGATGAAAATGCCGAGTTCATAGAAGAAGATAAGGAGCTATATGATTCAAACTCAAGTAGTAGAAGTTGAACTTTGTTTATGGTATTTACACTGAAATGTCATTTTTATATTTTATGAGATTTTTTTGACAATATTGATGTATATAGTTTGTTAGCATGTTATGTTTCATTATTGCAGACATTTATCATAGCAATCCGAGGTAGGGGCAATGGACGTGGTAGAGGGAGCAGCCGCAACAATCCACCCGATTGTTCTCAATCGCGCACTAGTTCACCATTACTGCAGATGTCTCCGCGCTCCCCAAGTGTACCTATATAATAATTTTTTTTTGTTAACTCTTGATCTATATGTATTTATGAATTCAGATTGCCTATAATTATGTTACGTGTTATTTCAGCTACTAGCCCCTTGACCATTGGTGACCCATCAACTGTTGTTCCACCTTCCACTACTGTGTCTATCCCTGTTCCACCTTCCACTACTGTGTCTATCCCTATTTCACCTTCCACTACTGTCCCTGTCCCTGTCCCACCCACCACTGTCGATGTCTCTATCCTAACCCCCACTGTGTGTAACACCCCAAAAAATTCCTATCTATTAGACAGTAATTTTGACAGTTAACAGAATTCTACTGTTTAGTGATTTCTGTGCACTGTAAAATTATTTTGAGTATTCCATCAGCGTATTTGATCGTTTTGAGTGATTTACTACGTGTCAAGAAAATAATAATTTTCGGACCGGGAAAAAATCTTTAAGTATTTGTTTCTCTTGACTGTTAATTATTTTTAACAATCTGACTTGATTTTTATATGTTTTCTAATATTTGTGATTTTTGTGGATGATTATAAATTTTTATGGTTATCTGGTTGTTTTTGGGCTGTTTGTGGGCCCTAGTGATCCTACGTGGGCCCGGGATAAGTCCCAAAACATGAAAAAAATTTTACGTATAAAAAAATTTGTACTGTTTAGACGGAGACGAGGGATCTTACTAAACCTGAATCCAGAAACAGTTTCTAAAATTTTATTGTATTGTGTTTTGTACTATATTTAATTATCGGGCGATAAAAATACAGTAAATATATTTTTTCGTGGGATTTTAGCAGATAAAAATAGAAATTATACTGCTTAAGTCAACAATAGTGGTTATGACAACTTTTGATGGACCAATAGGAAACAAGTTTAATTCTTTTGACGGACAAATAGGAAGCAAGTCTAATATTGAAGACTTTGATATCAGCCGTCAATTTAATCAACGGTGTAAGATTAGCCTAAGAAAATGGCTATGACCATTTATAACCGTTGGATTTAGAATTAGATCAAGGGTGGAGATTTGGTCTTACAAAGTGGCTAGGACATTTGTGACCATTGGATTCGGATTAAATCAACGGTGGAGATGGATCATTTATGACCATTGGATGTGGATTTAATCAATGGTGGAGATTTGGTCTTCTAAAAAGGCTATGACTAATTATGACTCTTGGATTGAAAGTAAGAAGGAGTAATCTTGACCCTTCATTTTTGGAGATGCATCTAATGGTTAGAATTTTAAGGAGAAAGATCTAATGGCCTAAATTAAGTCTTCTAATCAAAAGTCTACCTAAATCCTAACCATTGATCTAATTAATGGCTTAAATGGCTCTAAATGGTGGCTAGAAAAGATAACAACTTATTGAATGCATAATGCATGGAGGGGGGACGGTTTTGTGCTTCATTTTGGAGCTAAAGAAAAGCTTTATAACCATTATTAGATGCCTTAGTCAATTATGCATCATTATTGATCATTTAGCACTCTTAGGAGAATGCTTGGAGGGAGGGATGGTTTTGTGCATGCTTAAGGGCATAGAATGGTTTCAAGACCATTATTACTCCATCTTGATCATTATTGATCATTTTCAAGAAGCTAACTCTTCAAAAAAAATTCTCTCCATCTCTTCTCTAAGCTAATTTCGGCCAAGCACCCTAGAACCACCTTCCATCACTCAAAAATTTTATCCAACCTTATTTCTTGAATCCTTACCTCATTCTAAGAACATCTCTAGTTATGAGTTTTCACTAAATCATTCATCTTGAGTTTCAAATCCAAGCTTCAAGTTTCTAGCAAAAAGGGTAAAGTTCATATTTCTTCACCCAATCTTTTAGTTTTGATTTTCTAAGCCATGCTTGAATCATGGTTTACCTATTCTTTTACTTGTTATTGATTTTAAGATTTGTTTATGAATTTTAGGGATTTTCCAAGGAGCTCCACGAAATTGATAGGAAGGGAAACCAGGTGTTTTCACTTCATTCTTTACCTTAACTAAGTCTAAGAAGCATTTCTCTCACAAAAATCAAAAACTCCAACCTTGTTCTTCAAGAGGAATTTCAGCCATACCACCTAAAATCACCATCCAATCTCTTTTAATTTCATCCAACCATAGATCTTGAATCTACATGATATTCTAAGCAACTTTCATGTTGGAGACTTTCTCTAAATCATTCATCTTCAACCTTGTTCTTCAAGCTAAAGATTGGAGCTTTATTGGTGAAGTTTGTTAATCTTCACTGTTCTTTTGATTTTCAAGGTTCTAAGCCATGTTTGATCCATGGTTTATCTTGTTCAAGCTTGATTTACTAATAAATACATGTTTTGTTTTGTATTTGAGAAGCCCTTGGTGGTGAAGGACTTGGAAAGAGAAGCAAAACAAGAAGCTTTTGAGGATCTTCAAGAGGTAAGAGGGAGATTCATCTCACCAACCAAGTATGGTGGTGAGAGATGGTCTTATATTTGATGGATGGTGAATCCATGTGAGGATTCATATCCATGGTCATGTAATAATTTGTGGGTGTTTGTAACATCCCAACTTTTGGGTAAAAGACCGTTGTGTCCCTATTTTACTGTTTCTTGTTTTTCTGTATGAAATACAGAAAAATAATACTGTTTGTTATTTTATTTGGTAGTTTTACATAATTTGTTTCGATACAGATAAGATAAAAATTTTATCAAATTACTTGTTTTAAATTTTTCTGTATCAAAAACAAATGTATAATACTGTCTAGTATTTTATATAATTGTTTTACGTATTTTTCTTCAAGACAGTGAAATAAAATTTTTCTTGAATCTGCTGTTTTAATTTTTCTGGTTGATATACAGAAAAATAATACTGTCTGTAATTTTATTTGAACGTTTTGCATGATTAGCTACGTTGTGGGAAAAAATTGGGAAAATGATCGTTACGTCCCGAACGTGCTGTTTGTGCTGTTTTTGCTATTTTTAATTATTTTCTACATGATACAGTGCTCAATATTACTGTCTGCAATTTTATATGGACTTTTTGTGTGATTTGCTCCGGGGTAGGAAAATAATATTTTTCCGGACCGGGAAAATCTGTTTTTAATTATTCGAGGCGGGGATCTTACTAAACCCATTGAATGAGCCTAAAATTAATCTTTTAATTTTTAGGATTTAATCAAAATAAAATAATTTTATATTATTATAATATTATTTTATTAGTCGAAGATAAATAAGTGACGGCAGACCGGAAATATTTTGCGGGACCCACGTTTAGTCATCGAGTCTTTGTACACGTGGACCAATGAGGAGCTGGTCAAAATTGGTGGCTATGACTCATCGCAACGGGCCAATAGGACGATGACACGTGGCGTGACACCTCGGCATCATGACTCGGCGAGCTTCTAGAAGGTTCCGAAGTCTTGACTCGGCTGTGACTCACCGCGGTGACTCGTCGGTTCCTGGAAGTTTCTTTGATGACTCGTGTGACTCACCATTGATGATGCGACCAATGATGTAGTTGTGATGCGGTCGGTGACTCGAAGATGCGATTGACTCGACTTGACTCGCCATCTTCGACTCGCCATCTTCGACTCACCATTTTTGGAAAATATCGATCTTTGACTCATCTGCTCTAGAAAATATCTACGCTGACTCGCCATGCTGACTCACCCGTTCTAGAAAATTCCACGATGACTCATCATACTGACTCATCGTAGTGAGTCACATGTTCTAGAAATTTCTCTTTGATGACTCGCTTTATGACTCATCAAGAGGCAATCGATAGAAAAATGATCAATAATAATTTCTACTCTGCTAGTATAAGATAAAAATCTATGTATATTTTATCACCCATTAGACAATAGACATTGGCTTTATAAGCAGTAATTGTTGTTCATTGCTTATGATATACCGAAAAATATCCTAAGCCTTCATCTTTTTCCTGGAGTCTATAAATAGGAGAGCCTTGGCTCATTTTCAACTTTGGCAAGAAGCTCTCACCTTCCTTTTCTCTCCATGTGCTCCACGGCCATGGCTCCCAAATGGAGACAATCTCCACCCATTCACCTCATTTACTCTTCTACACATCATTTTCTCCAAAGAACCAAGACCAAGCAACCAAAATTCTCTCCTTTTCTCTTCCCCTTGATTTCGGCCAAATCACCAAGAACCATTCTCCAAACTTCAATAAATCCTACCAATATCATTTCTTGAATCCTTTCATCAAACCAAGACACTTTCATGTTAGGAATTTCTCAAGATTCCTTCATCTTCATCTTCCTATCAAGCAAAAACCACAAAAACTCATATCTCTCACTTTCTTCAAGCTCACGGCCAACCCTCAAAAATCACCTTCCAAGCTTCAATAATTTTAAATGACCATAGATCTTGAATCTCCATGCATTTCTAAAGAACTTTCATGTTGGAAGTTTTTCCTAAATCTTCCATTTTCTACCTTGTTCTTCAAAGCTCAAGTTTGAAACCATGAAGGTGAAATTCTTTAATCTTCATGTTTCTATCCATTTTAAAGTTTTAATCATGATTTTAATCCATGATTATTCTAGTTTAGAGCCTTAGGTATTAATATTGTATGTTTTCTTTGTTTTCAAGGAGCTCTTGGAGGAGGAAGCTTGCTTGAAGGAGACATACAAAGGACTTGGAGGTTCTTCAAGAGGTAAGAGGGAGATTAGCCTCATCAACCATGTGTTGGTGGTGAGGAATGTTTGTGGTTGTGGTGAAGAATCCATAAGGATTCATTCACTTGATTGTTTATAGTTTTTCCTAATTGTGATTGATTATGTGTGTAAATTATTTATGTGTTTATTATTTGTGTGTTTGTTAATTTTGTGTTTGTTATTAGGTTGTTGTGTATTTGTTAGTAGCCTTCTTATTTGATGTTTGTAATAAATTGCATGTCTACAAGCTTTAATTTGCATGTCTACAAGCTTTGATAATATTGCATGTGTTAGAAATGCATGATAAAATATAGGATATGAATAATATGTCAAGGATTGTATGAGTGTTCCAAAGAACACACTAACAAGGCTCACGGCCATGATCCAAATGGGAACCAAAATGTTCTCTTAATTTTCTTAAAAGGTGACCTAATTAACCTAAGAGAATTGGTAAGATATCCATTTGTTTAGATTAAGAAAAATGAATTTGGAAATTAAATGGCATAACCTTACATTTTCATCCAACATGTCTAACTTCAACACTTTGATTTCTAAAACTATTTTCTAGGGTAAGGATTAAATCAATGTAGACAATACAAGAGATTAAACATGTATTTAAAAGGTGAAAAATAATTTGGAAATCAAATGCAAAGTTTTTATCAAATTCGGCCAACATGCCAAATTAGACATTCATGATTTCTAAAATTAATTCCAAGCTATTTTCAATCAAGAAGAAGCAATACAAGTTAAAGTAAATTTTCTACAATGAGTTTTAAAGAAATAAAGTAGTTAGAATTAAGTTTAAGAGGTTAATACTAATGGTTTTTACTGTAAGAAGAAATACAGTAGCTTTATAAAATTTCTAACGTATAGCTCATCGTGTGTTTTGAAGCACGTTAGGAATTTTCAAAAGTATAATTATTTCGTATTAATAAAAATGGAAAGGACTTTTAAATGGTAAATTTAGGAAACCATTATTATAATTTATTAAACAAAATACTGTCAATTTTAAGTAAAAATGGATAAATAAGATAGAAAAGATGTCCAAAGGACAGTATACGCTATGAAAAATATTCTACGTAATTTGAAAGTACTAAATATTATTTCTGTTTGTTTTAAACAGTTATTTTAAGGAAGTTGGACAAGAAAACGATTTAAAAATCTTACGCGATTGAGAAAACGTATTAAAAATTCTACGCGATTTTGAAAACAGAAAAATATATTTACGCGTTTTGCAAACGTTTATAAAAATGACGGAATTGTGAAAATACGATAAAATTTGTACGCGATTAAACGTTACTGTATTTATTTTTGCTGTCGAAAAAATGTGAACCCGTACAGGCTTTTGAGAATTTTCGCTGTCGGGAAAATGTGAACCCGTACAGATTATTTTTGAGGATCTTTTACTGTCGGGAAAATGTGAACCCGTACAGGTTTTTGAGAATTTATCTGCTGTCGGGAAAATGTGAACCCGTACAGGCTTTTGAGAGTTTATCTGCTGTCGGGAAAATGTAAACCCGTACAGGCTTTCTATTTATGTGTGCCAAGTTTTGGTGGATTGATTGACGAGGCGAATCACATCGTGTTGTCGATGCGATAAACGTAGTGTGGTTCATTGTTCTAATGAACTTGGAGACTTTAGTGTACGGGATCCCACATGTGACGGTTGGTAGCTCCATTGGGCCGTGGTAAACCGATAGCACACTATGGTACTCAACACGCACTATATTTAATCGAGTTTTGTGAAATCTAGTAGTACATTTGCTGTAGTGCCACAACGTGAGACCGTGAACTACACCACGCTGGATGATGGATTCTGTGTCGTGGGGCTATAGACGCAACGTGTGACAGCGCAATAGTTGGTTGGGCAGCCGTGGTACTAATAGATTTTGCGAGTCATTCCGCTCTCTGATACTTGTGTTTTCTTTAGCTCCATGGAGTAGGATTGTGTCTTATTGTATATGTTGATATGTGGTGCATTATTATCTTCTATTTGTTATTTTTATCTATTATCTTTTATTTGTTATTTCTTTTATCTCATCATCTTTTATCTATGATATTTTTATTTGTGATTTTATTTGTGATTTCTATCTATGCTTTTTATCCGTGATTTTTATCTGTGACCTTCCATTTGTGATATTTATGTTGTTATGACATTTGATCTTTCTTTTATATTGTACTGTTATGATATTTTATATGGTATGAATTGTTATATCTATCCTGATAATGTTATTACTGTTTATTTTATTAGGTTATATGTATGTTAGAAATATTTGTAAATTGATAACATGACTATAATTGTGATTATCTGTGTGTATGGAATGACTTTGTCATTCGTATTATTCTTTACTACCGTCTTGATGCTTGGTGAAAGGGGATCTCACCTCTTTCTGTGTTGTTTTTGTTTGGTTTGTATTCTTGAATTAGTATAGTAGGCGGAGCACATTCTTAACCCTAGGGAGACAATATTCGAAGATGGTGGCGGCGTCATTGAGTGGTCTTTCAAGTTTCAACAAGATGCGGTTGGTGAAGAAACACTATGTAGGTTGAATTTTTCTCGTTAGTGTTGTTACCGTGCTATTGGTATTACCCGTCTTTGGGTTTGCTACTGTTTCTCTGAGTCTAGTAAATATTACGTTTTAACTTATATGAAATGATTGGTGATGTGTATGTTAATCTGTTAAATTTAATTTCCATTTTACTTAAAATTTTCGGTAAGTTTGTATTTCCGCGACAAGAAATTTTAAAATCCATATTTTGAAACTCAAAGCTTTTATAAAATAATTTTAATTAGTTTTAAGATTTATTTATTTTTTTAAATGTGACGCCTACGGAGGTGTTACATTAGTTGGTATCGAGCACGGTTAGAGTCTTTTTTGGGGTTGTGGTTAGGTCTGTCTTTTTTTTTTTTGTGTGACTCTCGTGCTTGGACTCGAAAAGGAGACAATGTTTCTTTGGAATGGTTACTTTGGTATCCATTGTACTATGATTCGTCTGTCTTTGAAGAAAGACGATGATTCGTGGTAAACGTGCACGTGAGGAAGCGGGACGCGATAAGCGGCGATATAATGCAACTATGAAAACAAGGTAAAGAATAGTTGAAGAAACAAGACAATATGACTTGAGGATTACTCAAGAATGAGGAACGATAGCCGAGGATTAGAAGCGGACCAAGTCGAAATAAATCTTAGAATACGCAATTTCGTAACGTTAGACCGTATTAGTTCGAAGGAGGAGAAGTCGTAAGGCCAAGCAAGTCCAAAGTGGAAAAACGTATTCGTGATCATCGGGAAGTCAACAACAACAACAATCTTGTGGAGGAAAAGCTAGCGATAGCAAGTTTGGCTAGACTGTGACATCTGCACCAAAACGTTGAAAGTGCGGGGAAGATCATCCAACGAGGGACGGTATAATCAAAGGAAAATCCTCTATTTCAAGTGTAGGATGCCCAAACATTTTGCTGAACAGTGTATCTCGCCAAAGACAAGGTCATCTGTTAATAACGTACGTGCTTCGACATCTTAAGTAGAATGAAGCATCGATTCTTCAAGTGGAGCAAAAACATCTTAAATGGAAGAACTTAAACAAAGAAGATTGTATCGCAAAAAGGTGATTCTTTAACTATACTGTATAATTCTGAGAGTAACATATTTCTCTATGGCATATAATTATGTGGGTCAATTAGAGTTATCTCGTGCTTTCATTATTCTTTTGGCATGATTGTTTCTACTTCTGATACTAGAACATGTGGTTGAGGACTTGAGTTGCTTAAACCATTCTAAGTTTATTGAATAATTGAATCTTTTCTCGTTGATTCAATTTGTATACTTCTTTCTCAAAACAGGCGTGATCTACAAATATAGATTGGGTATTTTTCCAACCATCCATACTCTATTAGACTTATCAGTTGAATTGTTCAAGTTAAAAAGTTCACTTTTAAATTCATCGTACCATATCAATTTCTTTATTGGATAGGTTCGGTGGTATGGATGATTCTATCATCTCTTTCTATCATCTCTTATTTCTATGTTTTCATAATATTTTCCTTATGCCGCAATTACGAAATATGTGGAAATGTACTTTTAGTTTAATCCATTCTTTTATGACTAATTAACTATTTGAGTTGATTAAAGCTATCAATATCTTTGTTACCTTTTGCCTTCTTTATTTCTCGCTTTTATTACCAAATCCATTGTTATTATCTAGTTCCTTAAATAATCTTTTATATTAATCTAAACTGTCTACCTCTTTCGCGAGATAGATGTGATCTTATACATGGATTGGTTATCTTTAATCATATCCTGTAAATTATTTCAATAAAATTTTGGTGTCCCGAAATCTTATTCTTAAAATCATGCAATGTCAAATTCTTTGTTAGACAAGTCGATAACAATTCGATAATTTCTCTACCTTTTCTTCTAAATTTTTATAATGTCCTTTTGTGTGTTGCAATTGTAAAGAAAGGATGTTTTTAGTCAAAATTATGTCATAAGTATCAAATACAGTATTGTTGAAAAAGAGAACTTGGATTATGAGGCACTTCCAGTTAAAAGTAAAGGCAGAAGAGTGAAGCGGTACAAAGTCAGGGATAATTTCAAATGGTACTGATCAGAGTGACGCAGCGGAAGCGTAGTGGATAGTATCTTTCGTCCTTATTTAGACAGAATTGTCATTATTTTTATTAACGACATTCTGATCTATTCTCGAAATCATGAAGAATCACACTAAAATGCTATTCTCCATGTTTTACGCAATGCAAGGAGTTTTCGTTAATCGAGGTAATCTGGAGTGGTGTAAACGGAGGTGCAACGTGAAAATTAAAAGACAAGACGAAGGGACTGTTCAGAGACTGCTGCGAATTTCGAGGGCGAAATTCCTTTTTGGTGGGGAGTGTTGTAACATCCCAACTTTTGGGTAAAAGACCGTTGTGTCCCTATTTTACTGTTTCTTGTTTTTACGTATGAAATACGAAAAATAATACTTGTTTGTTATTTTATTTGGTAGTTTTACATAATTTGTTTCGATACTGATAAGATAAAAATTTTATCAAATTACTTGTTTTAAATTTTTCTCATCAAAAACAGGATGTATATACTGTCTAGTATTTTATATAATCGTTTTACGTATTTTTCTTCAAGACAGTGAAATAAAATTTTTCTTGAATCTGCTTTGTTTTAATTTTTTGGTTGATATACGAGACAAATAATACTTGTCTGTAATTTTATTTGAACGTTTTGCATGATTAGCTACGTTGTGGGAAAAAATTGGGAAAATGACCGTTACGTCCCGAACGTGCTGTTTGTGCTGTTTTTGCTGTTTTTAATTGTTTTCTACATGATACAGTGCTCAATATTACTGTCTATAATTTTATATGGACTTTTTGTGTGATTTGCTCCGGGGTAGGAAAATAATATTTTTCCGGACCGGGAAAATCTGTTTTTAATTATTCAGAGGCGGGGATCTTACTAAACCCAATTTCAATGAGCCTAAAATTAATCTTTTAATTTTTAGGATTTAATCAAATAAAATAATTTTATATTATTATAATATTATTTTATTAGTCGGATAAATAAGTGATGGCAGACCGGAAATATTTTGCGGGACCCACGTTTAGTCATCGAGTCTTGTACACGTGGACCAATGAGGAGGTCAAAATTGGTGGCTATGACTCATCGCAACGGGCCAATAGGACGATGACACATGGCGTGACACCTCGGATCATGACTCGCCAGCTTCTAGAAGGTTCCGTAGAAGTGCGACTCGGCCTGTGACTCACCGCAGTGACTCGCCGGTTCCGAGTTACTCGATGACTCGGTGTGACTCACCATTGATGATGCACCAATGATGCAAGGTTGTGATACGATCAAGGACTCAAAGATGTCGACTTGCCCATCTCGACTCACCCTGTTTTGGAAAATATCGATGCTTGACTCATCTCGCTCTAGAAAATATCTACTCGACTCGCCATGTTGACTCACCCGTTCTAGAAAATTCCACGATGACTCATCATACCGACTCATCGTAGTGAGTCACATGTTCTAGAAATTTCTCTTTGATGACTCGCTTTATGACTCATCAAGGGGCAATCGATAGAAAAATGATCAATAATAATTTCTACTCGCTAGTATAAGATAAAAATCTGTATATTTTATCACCCATTAGACAATAGACATTGGCTTTATAAGCAATAATTGTTGTTCATTGCTTATGATATACCGAAAAATATCCTAAGCCTTCATCTTTTTCCTGGAGTCTATAAATAGGAGAGCCTTGGCTCATTTTCAACTTTGGCAAGAAGCTCTCACCTTCCTTTTCTCTCCATGTGCTCCACGGCCATGGCTCCCAAATGGAGACAATCTCCACCCATTCACCTCATTTACTCTTCTACACATCATTTTCTCCAAAGAACCAAGACCAAGCAACCAAAATTCTCTCCTTTTCTCTTCCCCTTGATTTCGGCCAAATCACCAAGAACCATTCTCCAAACTTCAATAAATCCTACCAATATCATTTCTTGAATCCTTTCATCAAACCAAGACACTTTCATGTTAGGAATTTCTCAAGATTCCTTCATCTTCATCTTCCTATCAAGCAAAAACCACAAAAACTCATATCTCTCACTTTCTTCAAGCTCACGGCCCAACCCTCAAAAATCACCTTCCAAGCTTCAATAATTTTAAATGACCATAGATCTTGAATCTCCATGCATTTCTAAAGAACTTTCATGTTGGAAGTTTTTCCTAAATCTTCCATTTTCTACCTTGTTCTTCAAAGCTCAAGTTTGAAACCATGAAGGTGAAATTCTTTAATCTTCATGTTTCTATCCATTTTAAAGTTTTAATCATGATTTTAATCCATGATTATTCTAGTTTAGAGCCTTAGGTATTAATATTGTATGTTTTCTTTGTTTTCAAGGAGCTCTTGGAGGAGGAAGCTTGCTTGAAGGAGACATACAAAGGACTTGGAGGTTCTTCAAGAGGTAAGAGGGAGATTAGCCTCATCAACCATGTGTTGGTGGTGAGGAATGTTTGTGGTTGTGGTGAAGAATCCATAAGGATTCATTCACTTGATTGTTTATAGTTTTTCCTAATTGTGATTGATTATGTGTGTAAATTATTTATGTGTTTATTATTTGTGTGTGTTGTTAATTTTGTGTTTGTTATTAGGTTGTTGTGTATTTGTTAGTAGCCTTCTTATTTGATGTTTGTAATAAATTGCATGTCTACAAGCTTTAATTTGCATGTCTACAAGCTTTGATAATATTGCATGTGTTAGAAATGCATGATAAAATATAGGATATGAATAATATGTCAAGGATTGTATGAGTGTTCCAAAGAACACACTAACAAGGCTCACGGCCATGATCCAAATGGGGAACCAAAATGTTCTCTTAATTTTCTTAAAAGGTGACCTAATTAACCTAAGAGAATTGGTAAGATATCCATTTGTTTAGATTAAGAAAAATGAATTTGGAAATTAAATGGCATAACCTTACATTTTCATCCAACATGTCTAACTTCAACACTTTGATTTCTAAAACTATTTTCTAGGGTAAGGATTAAATCAATGTAGACAATACAAGAGATTAAACATGTATTTAAAAGGTGAAAAATAATTTGGAAATCAAATGCAAAGTTTTTATAAATTCGCCAACATGCCAAATTAGACATTCATGATTTCTAAAATTAATTCCAAGCTATTTTCAATCAAGAAGAAGCAATACAAGTTAAAGTAAATTTTCTACAATGAGTTTTAAAGAAATAAAGTAGTTAGAATTAAGTTTAAGAGGTTAATACTAATGGTTTTTACTGTAAGAAGAAATACAGTAGCTTTATAAAATTTCTAACGTATAGCTCATCGTGTGTTTTGAAGCACGTTAGGAATTTTCAAAAGTATAATTATTTCGTATTAATAAAAATGGAAAGGACTTTTAAATGGTAAATTTAGGAAACCATTATTATAATTTATTAAACAAAATACTGTCAATTTTTAGTAAAAACGGATAAATAAGATAGAAAAGATGTCCAAAAGACAGTATACGCTATGAAAAATATTCTACGTAATTTGAAAGTACTAATATTCTGAACCAAATTTTGGGAGTGAACCTGATAACTTAAGTAATCCTGAAATCATGGCTGATAACATGCATAATAGAACCCTTAAGGAACTTGCTGCTCCTGATGTATCTTACCAATCTTTGTGCATTCAATATCCTGATCTTGATGCAGATTTTGAGTTGAAATTTGGTTTGATACACTTGTTACCAAAGTTTCATGGTCTTGCGGGTGAAGATCCTCATAAGCACCTTAAGGAGTTCCATGTTGTGTGTTCAACCATGAAGCCACAAGGCATCTCTGAGGAACACATCAAGTTAAGGGCATTTCCCTTCTCACTTGTCGATGCAGCCAAAGATTGGTTGTTTTATCTTTCACCAGGTTCAGTCAGAAGTTGGAATGACATGAAGAGGTTGTTCTTGGAAAGATTCTTCCCTGCCTCGAGAGCTGCTGCAATTAGGAAGGATATATGTGGCATCAGACAGATGTCTGGTGAGACTTTGCATGAATACTGGGAGAGATTCAAGAAGTTGTGTTCGAGCTGCCCTCATCACCAAATTAGTGACCAACTCTTGATTCAATACTTTTATGAGGGTTTGCTGCCAAATGATAGAAGCATGATCGATGCTGCCTCTGGAGGAGCCTTAGTAGACAAAACTCCTACCGTCGCAAGAGATCTGATAGCAAACATGGCAGCCAATACCCAACAGTTTGGCTCGCGGATCATCACCGCAACCAGAGGAGTTAATGAAATTCAAGCATCTCATATGGACCAACAAAGAATGGAACACAGACTAGATGAATTGACTTCTTTGGTAAGACAGATAGCGATGGGTCAACAACCACCCATGCGGATATGACCCATCATCGGTGTGTGGAATTTGCTCTAATTCATCTCATCCTACTTGATTCATGCCCTTTACTTCGGGAAGATGGTCCCGCTTTTCCGGATCAATGTGTTCTTGTGGTGGTGTTTTCCTGGTAGACCCCAATATCAAGAACAACAAAGAACAATCTAGATATGATCCATTTTCTAGTACTTATAATCCTGGTTGGCGAGACCATCCCAATTTGAGATATGGGAATCCTAGCCAAAGAACAACGGCCCCCACCACGGCAACAACAATGTAAATTTCCGGCGGCAACAACAATTTTAGATACCAAGTCTGCGGTCCAAGCAACAAATACCAACAAATACCCCCGCGTATTCGACAACGAAGAACTGTTCGGCGATCTGTCCAATCCACTCCAGCTGAGCCATCATTGGAAGACCTGATGAAACAAATGGCCACAAATAACATTCAGTTCCCAGAGAACGTCGGTACCAACATTCGAATTTACAAACTCAAATCGGGCGGTGGCAACCACGTGAGCGAGCTAAAGAGTCAAGGTTCTAGCCAATTGCCTTCACAAACAGTCAACAATCCAAGAGGCAACGTAAATGCAATTACCTTGAGGAGTGGCAAAGAAGTTGATGTTCCAACCTTACAGCAATCAAAAATTGACCAAAAACAGGAAATGGATAATTCAGTCCAGAAATCTGTGCCACTGAAGAAAATTGCAGAGAATTCAGATGTTACCATTCCATTTACCTTTTCCAAATAGGATCACACAATCCAAGAGAACAATGCAAGCGAGAAATGGAAAAAGAAGTCATGGAGACATTCGGGAAAGTGGAAATCAATATTCCCTCCTAGATGCAATCAAGCAAATTCCAAAATATGCTAAATTTCTCAAGGAGTTGTGCACTCATAAGAGAAGGTTGAAAGGGGATGAGAAGATCGGCATAGGTAGAAATGTTTACGCAATGATTCTGCCAAGCATGCCACAGAAATGCAAAGATCCTGGAACTTTCACAATTTCTTGCACAATTGGCAACTCTAGATTTGAGCATGCAATGCTAGATTTGGGTGCTTCGATCAATGTCATGCCCATGTCAGTGTATAAGTGTTTAAACATCGGTACTTTGCAACCCACTGGTATCGTGATTCAGTTGGCAAATAGAGCCACTGCTCATCCTGCAGGTGTGCTGGAAGATGTGTTAGTTCGGGTGAATGAGTTAATTTTTCCAGCAGATTTCTACATTCTGGACATGGAAGATGAGTCTCCAACAAACCATGCTCCATTGATTCTAGGCAGACCATTCCTCAAGACCGCCAAGACCAAGATAGACGTGCATGCTGGCACCCTTTCTATGGAGTTTGGCGACGATTTGGTACAATTTAACATTTTTGATGCCATAAAAACCCCCTAGAGGAGCATTCTGTTTTCCATGTTGATATGATTGAGATCTTTGGTTGATGATGTCTATACTGATTTATATGCTGAATTCCCTGATATTGTTGACTATCTTGGTTCTGTTTCTTGTGATACATGTGCCACTTGTGATGTTGAACCATGTGCTGCATGTGCTGAGATTTATTCTGTTATGAGTAATGATACAGCTGCTGATGATGCAACAATTGAGAAAGAGAGTCAGTACCATGCTGAAATTAATGTTGCTGAGTTAGCTGTTTCAGATCACTTGTTACCTTCCATTGTACAACCTTCATCCTTGGAGTTGAAGACTTTACCAGACCATCTTAAATATGCATATTTGGGAGATGGTGAGACACTTCCGGTGATCATTGCTAAAAACCTACAACCTGATCAAGAAGAAAAATTACTGCGATTTTGAGGCGAGAATAGGCAAGCCATCGGATGGACTCTTGCAGATATTCCCGGTATTAGTCCCTCCACATGCATGCATAAGATTTTATTGGAAGAAGGGATCAAACCAGTTAGACACCCCAAAGGAGACTAAATCCCCTGATTCTAGATGTGGTGAAGAAGGAAGTTACAAAGCTACTTCAAGCTGGCATTATTTATCCCATATCTGACAGTCAATGGGTGAGCCCCGTGCAAGTGGTTCCCAAGAAATCTGGGGTCACAGTGGTTGCGAATCAGAACAATGAGCTTGTGCCCACACGAGTTCAAAACAGTTGGCGAGTTTGCATTGATTATAGGCGGCTCAACTAGACTACCAGAAAGGATCATTTCCCGCTGCCCTTCATTGATCAGATGTTGGAGCGGTTAGCTGGCAAGTCACATTATTGTTTCCTGGATGGATATTCGGGCTATTTTCGATTCATATAGCCCCGAAGACCAAGAGAAGACTACTTTCACTTGTCTATTTGGTACATTTGCATACAGGAGGATGCCCTTTGGTCTATGCAATGCTCCAGGCACCTTTCAGAGGTGTATGGTAAGTATCTTTTCTGATTTTTTAGAAAATTGCATGGACGTATTCATGGATGATTTTACTTGTCTATGGATCTTCCTTTGATGCATGTTTAGATAGTCGGCTCAGTCTTGCATAGATGCATTAAGACTAACCTCGTTCTAAATTTTGAGAAATGTCATTTCATGGTAGAACAAGGTATAGTCTTAGGGCATGTGATATCTCGTGAGGGTATTGAGGTAGATCCTGCAAAAATAGATGTTATTTCATGCCTATCTTACCCCACATGCGTGCGGGAGATTCGTTCTTTCCTTGGTCATGCGAGGTTTCTATCGGCGGTTCATAAAGGATTTCAGAAAAATGCACTTCCGCTATCCAACTTACTGCAAAAAGATGTGGAGTTTCACTTTGACAAGAAGTGCCAAGATGCCTTCAATCAATTGAAGCAGGCATTGACCAGTACACCTATCATCCAACCGCCGGATTGGACACTTCCATTTGAGCTGATGTGTGATGCCTCTAATTATGCATTGGGAGCTGTTCTTGCACAAAGGGTCGGTAAAGTATCTCATGTCATTTCCTATGCTTCGAGAACTTTAGATCCTGCACAAATCAACTACACCACAACTGAAAAGGAACTTTTAGCAATTGTTTTTGCTTTAGATAAATTTCGATCATATTTGCTTGGTTCCGAGTGGTTGTGTTTTCGGATCATGCAGCATTGAAGTTTCTCCTGAAAAAGCCCAATGCCAAGCCCCTATTGATTAGCTGGATGTTGCTCCTCCAAGAGTTTGATATTGAGATCCGTGACAAGAGTGGAGCGGAGAATTTGGTGGCTGATCACTTGAGTCGAATTGAAAGGGAGGCAGATGTTTTTCCCATCCATGATGTTTTCCCTGATGAGCAGCTTTTCAAGCTGCAAGGCAACATCCCTTGGTTTGCTGATTTGATTAATTTCTTGGTTGCTAACGCAATATCTGCACATTTCACTAAGGCTAAGATTGATAGATTGAAAAGTGAGTCAAAGTATTATGTGTGGGATGATCCTTACTTATGGAGATTTTGCAGTGATCAAGTAATTAGGAGGTGTGTGCCTGATGATGAATTTCATTCCATTCTTAGCTTTTGTCATAAACTTGCATGTGGCGGCCACTTCGGTCCTCAACGGACTGCTAGGAAAGTTTTAGACTCTGGATTATATTGGCCCACTCTATTTCATGATGCATATATGTTTTGCAAATCTTGTGATCAATGCCAGAGAACAGGGAATACTTCTCGTAGGAATGAAATGCCCCGAAACCCTTATTATTCTGTGAGATTTTTGATGTTTGGGGTATTGACTTTATGGGTCCTTTTCTGTATCATTTGGTTTTGTTTACATTCTTCTTTGTGGATTATGTATCTAAATGGGTGGAGGCTAAGGCCACTCGGACCGATGATTCTAAAGTTGTTGTGGATTTTATTAGATCACGATTTTCTCGTAGGTTTGGAGTCCCGAGATCCATCATTAGTGATCAAGGTTCACATTTTTGCAATCGAAGCATGGAGGCTTTGATGAAGAAGTATGGAGTCCAACACAAGGTTTCTACACCCTACCACCCCCAAACCAATGGGCAAGCCGAGGTCTCCAACGAGAGAAATTAAGCGGATACTCCGGAAGACAGTTCAACCTAACGAAAGGACTTGGAGCAAAAGGCTTGAGGATGCTTTATGGGCTTACCGGACTGCTTATAAGACACCAATCGGGATGTCTCCGTATCGGATTGTTTTTGAAAAGCCTGCCACCTACCGGTGGAAATTGAACATCGAGCATTCTCGGCGGTGAAAAGGTGCAACTTGGACCTAGATCAAGCGGTATGGAGAGGAAGGCTGCAGCCGCGAAAGAATTGGAGGAGATCCGCTTGGAGGCTTATGAAAGTTCCAAACTTTATAAGGAGAAGACCAAAGCCTTCCATGATAAGTTGATTCGAGGAAAACATTTGAGATTGGTCAAAAAGTTCTCCTCTATAACTCCCGCCTCCGACTCATGCCCGGCAAATTAAGGTCTAGATGGGATGGACCATTTATTGTTACTAATGTTTTTCCTTCAGTGTCTTTGTTCGGATTAAAAGTGAGGTCACCGCCAAAGTTTTCATCGTAAATGGACACCGCCTCAAACAAGATCATGAACTTCCGAGAGAATGCGAAGTGGAGGTGATGAACCTTCTCCATCCGCATTATGAATAAAAAAAAAAAAAAAAAAAAAAAAAAAAAAAAAGAAAAAAAAAAAAAAAAAAAAAACAATGTGTGCCCGACAATGAGGTAGGTAGAGTCGCTCAGAAGCATGTGGAGGTCATTTTTTCTTCAGCGACAACAACTGCGAAAATCTTGCAGTATGGATTTTATTGGCCTACTTTATTAAAGGTCTGTTACACCTTTTGCAAAAGCTGCGGAAATTAGTCAAAAAGTTCTGCTTTGAGATTATCATCTGCACCTACTCCTTGGAAAATTGAGATCTAGGTGGCGCGGTTCTTTTGTTGTCAGACACGCGTATCCTCTCAAAGATCAGATACTGAGGATCCTAGGAATGGTAATGCGCTTAAGGTTAATGGACAAAGACTCAATCATTCTTGGAAAACCAAGTTCTTGAGTTCTTTGTGTTCTGGGTTAAGTGGCGGATACGGTACTTCGTGACTCTTGAGTCGGTTTATTCTTTAGTTTCCCAAAATAACTGAACCCTTCTTCTCCTTCAAAATGGATGTCATTCTTTCAAACCTGAGAAAACATTTTCCTTCTCTTCCTCAAAATGCTCTGAGAAAAATCTACAAAGTTCGATGTGAGAGATTGAGAATGTTAATGCACAAGGGTATGCCGAGATGTACGCTGGATAATTGAAGCAAAGGTCCGATTAGCGGTGAGTCCTCAATTTCATTTGACTCATATATGCCCTGGTCTTGGAAGAAGTTCATATTCTAAAAGGAGAAGAGCAAAAAGGTTACAAGTCCGTCACAAATGTGGACGATGGAACCGTAACAAGTGATGTCGTACTAAGGGGATGGTTTCCGCAAATAGAGAAGATAAAATTTTCTTTATTAAGAATGGATGAGTAAGGAGTCATTAGATGATATCTTATTGACTCTTGAGACGCATTCTTGTGGATTGGTGCATCGTGAAATTCTTAAATTGTGGAATCTCTTCAAGGATGAAGAACAACGCTACGATCTTGGGAATCGACTCTAAAAGACCCTGTTTGCCAATTTATAAGAAAATTGGATGGGAAGCTTATCCTCGACTCATAGAAGACGTTTAAGCCAAGTTCGGACGTTAAACCAGAGGCGATGTGAGCCATATCCACAAACAATCTGTACATATCATCATCTTCTTCTTCTTCATGTCATTTTTCAAAAAAAACAAAAACAAAAACAAAAACAAAAAAAAATGAAAAAAAAAAAGTATACTTCTTAGGGTTGGCTTTGGTAACACAAACCGTGAATGGGGAAATGCATGCATCCTGATCCAGCCTTCTTAATTGAAAAACAAAGAAGGTAGATTGTATCCCACATGTGAGGCGGCCAATCGTATTATGGCCACTTGTCCCTTTTGGGAGCCCTATGTTCTTGTTGGTCTTGAATGGGTCGAATCTTGGTCAACAATGCTTTGGCACAAAGCCGAAAGAGCAGACTACCTCCATCCCAATCTTAAGTAAGTATACACTCATCTTTCATCAAGTTTTTCTAACAATTTCAAAAAAAAAAAAAAAAAAAAAAGACGTGATGTCTCATCGCACTCATGACGCGTGTAAAGATAAAGATACGCCATGGAGACCGTACATACAGTATGTCATCATTTTCTATTTCTTTTATCTTTGTATCATTTTGTTGTATTTTGATTTTTGTACAGACGATCCTTTGAGCAGGGTCCTTCGTGGGTTTCTAGACTTCTTTACCTTGATGATTTTCTTGAAGTCAAAAAAAAAAAAAAAAAGATTCTGTGTCTCTTAATTTCAACCTTTTCTGACAACAGCCAACCTACCCTTATAGGTGCAATTATTTCCCTTTCCATTCTTTTTCTTATTTAAACACTCAATTTTCTCCATTTTCCTTCAAACTCAGAAACACTCAAAGGGAGGAAGAGTATAGAATGGGGCCTTCTATTCGTAACCTCAAAAATGTCTGTGTTTTTTGTGGGTCGAGTTATGGGAAGGGATTAGAGTTTGTAAGCGCAGCTAGCACTCTTGGTCGATCACTTGCTGCGAGGAATATTCATCTTGTATATGGGGGAGGTTGTCGTGGGTTAATGGGGGCTGTATCACTTGCTGCCTTTGTAAGAGACAATCAGGTTTTAGGTGTCATTCCTGAAACTTTAGCTCAACAGAACATCAATGGGAAGACAATTGGGGAGGAACTTAAAGTATCATCAATGCATGAACGCATGAAGATAATGCTTGAAAACTCTGATGCATTCATTGCCTTACCAGTGGTTTTGGTACTTTGGAAGAAATTTTTCAAATTGTCTCTTGGTCGAACCGAACATCCACCATAAACCCATTGGTTTGTTGAATGTTAATAATTTCTTTGATCTTCTTATTTTTTCTTGACAAAGTCAGTGAACAAAATTTATCACTCCTTCTAAGCAAGACAACTTCTTATCTCTGCCTCCACTATTGATGAGCTCATTGATAAATTAGAAGCTTTTGAGTATGTACCGATCGTATTAGCTCGAGATAGATTGGTCAACAGGAAGCAGCGAAGGAAGTAACAAGAAACAAGAGCCCGATCTGAAACTTTCTCTTTAAAGGGTTTGATTTAAACAAAAAAAAAATTTGTTGTTGTTTTGTTTAGTATGATATGGTTGTCATGGACTTATTAAACCAATTAGTGATGGCAGAGTAAGGAGTAATTTTACTCTTGAGACGCATCTTAATTGGTGGCAGAGTAAGGAGTTTTTTAGGTAGTAATTAATTAGTATTGAATTGTGGAAGTACTAACGTTTTCTTATTTGATTTCTTTTCAGGGTCTGATGCGGCACTGACAGTGTGTTTCTTTTCTGCTTAGCGTTGATTCCATTCTTATCAGGTTGTGTTGCTCTTTTCTATCTCTTTCTTTCACATTGAGGACAATGTTCTATTAAGTGTGGGGGAGAGATTTTAGCATGTTTCTGTTTCTTTTCGTTTGTTAAAAAAAAAATTCAAAAAAAAAAATTTCAAAAAAAAAAAAAAAAAGGTTCATTGCATGATTGAATAATTTTTCTCCCTTCTTGAACTGATATGCTTGGTGATGGATGATTGAATTGATGAATTGAGTTTGATGAATGCATACCTTGTGAGATTTTGAGCCTAATGGATGGATTCAACATTTATGCCATTCTTTTCTTTCTTGTGTGATTTTCACTCATGTTAATGACCACTCTAGAACTTGTTTTGATTCTTTTTGAGGCTACATTTCACTTGCATGCATGAACATGATTGAGGCCCTCTTTCTTAGCTAGTTTAACCAAATAGCCAACCTTGTTTTCAATATGATATCAAGCACTCTTTTGACCTCTCGAAAATTCTCTAATTCCTGCCAACCTTGTATATTTTCCTTTGCTTAACCCCTTTAAGCCTATTTGACCATTCCTTGTTTCTAGCTCATTATGTGCCTTAAATGAAAAATCGTGTTCTTATTGTACCTTAGGGAATAAAAGAACATTAGCCTGGTTAATGGATGAGTTTTTGAACAAGTGTGGGGGTGTGTGTACAAAATGGTTTTTGAAAAAAAAAAGTGCCTAGAAAAAAGAAAAAAAGAAAAAGAAAAATGTATGTATATAGTTATGTTCATATATATAAAAAAAAAGAGAGAAAGGGATGGGGAAATGAATATGTAAAGGGATATACATTAGAGTTGAGATGAACTTTTATGCTCGTTATTTGAACTCACTTCTCATTTGCTTTTATTCTCTTTGGTATTTATCTTCTCATATCCATTTTATCCTCTTCTCGTTACCTTGACCTCACTACAACCTTGAATAAAGTCCTCATGATTTGTGTGTGCATGTGTTTTGAGTAGTGGAGAAGTAGAAGATAAGCAAGCTTATGGTAGTGCAATTTTCATGGGTTGAATTGAGTGAAATACCTACCTTTTAAACACTTGAGAGATTGAGAGGGAATATTGTGAAGATCCATCATTCTTAATTCATTCTTTTCAACGGAAGTTTCCTTGCATTTTGGTTTGAGATGTGAAGAAATGTTACCTCATTTATGCTTTGATCCCTTGAATTTCTTGTTGCTCTTCTTGCTTCATTGAGTCCTTTAGAGTTTTTAACTTTTAAGTTTGTGTCGTTTGTCTTTGTCTTCTAACTTTAGTTTTATATGTTTTGCCCAGGAGTGCAAAAAAAGCTAAGTGTGGGGGAATTTGATAATCACATATTTTATTCATTAAGAAACCCTCATTATTAGTCATTTACACTCTTCATGTACTTAATTGACTGAATTTGATTATGTTTTGTAAGTTTGAACTCGAATCGGACTTAATTGATTTTTCAGCATTATTCGAGTCTTACACTGTTTCTGTATTTTGGCCATATCTTGAGTTCTAAATGTCTGATAATTATGAATTTTACCTTGTAGGAAAGATAAAAGAGAGCTCTACAACTTTGATGAAGAGCTCAAAGTCAAATTCAGACATTTAGTGGAGCTAATTGGGCATGGAAATCAGAATACGGGATTTGTGACTGGAACTCGAACAGTGTGTAGTAACCAGAACATAATTCGAGTTTGGGTTTATAGAATGGGGTGAAAATTGGTGATCTGAAAGTTAAGACCCATATGTACAACTTTCATGACAAACACAAAACTTGATTCGGGCTCCTTGATGGAGATATTGGGTCTGAAAGTCAAAACAGAGGTGCTGAAACTGGTCCTGAGCAGTCTGTAGTAATTGGGTTATATCTTGGGCTGTAGGACGAATTTTTGGGTGCTTCCAGAGCCATTGGAAAGCTTAGACAATTTCCTAGAACTTTCATGAAGACCATTTGGCTCAAAAATGACGAAATCAATGAGTTCAGCAATGAATACTTTCGGAGACAAGGAAGCTCACCTACCAAGTTCACCTACCAAGCTCACCTACTAATTCCACCTACTAATCTCATCTACCCATCTACTACTACTCTGAATCCTCTATAAAAGGAAGCATTTGGAGAGCTCTAAACATAACACACACTTAGTGTTAGAGATAGCTTTTCATAGTTCTTGTATATTTTTCCTTCATTGTAATGGAGAGCTAAGTCACTTCTAGTCAATTCGGGACTCTTAAAGAGATTGTGGCTTGGATTCTTGAGACCTTGGCTATGTAATGTATTTGATTTATATTTGAATTCCTCTTCTCTTCTTCTTCTGTTCTCTTAATCTTGAATGCATGAATGGTGATTCTGTTTATGTTTGATCTGATTTGATCTTGGTTTAAGATTAAGTATTGTGATAAAATTTAGAACTGATTGATCTAAACTAATCACGTAATTGAAGAGGTTAGGTTACTGATTTGTGCCTAGGTTAATTGAATTCGGTGCTTAAATTGACATATATTTACATGAATGGTGCGATTGCAGATTTGTGTTTATCACTTGTCAATTGAATTCGGACGATTGTCTAGTATGAATTCTCGGATCGATGCGAGAGATCTCGGTTAGATCCAAGTTAACCATTCAAATGTATTTCGGTGTTTGTTGAAAGGTCTATGATTGAATCTACCCAATCTCGGATAGATTTCTGAATTGATGTTCTTTTTAATTGTTATTTCTCTTTAAATCCTCATCATGCGATCCTTGAACCATCAAAACCCCCTTTTTCTAACTTTCACTTGATTTGATCAAATTGCATTTACGATCCTTGAGGAGACGATCCGGTGTTGTTCACTATACTACAAGTTTAGGTAATAACTTCGGTTATAATTTTGATTGAGTTCGACGCTCGTCAATGACGCAGCCAATGATGCAGTTGTGATGCAGTCAGTGACTCAGCATGCTGACTCGCCATGCTGACTCACCTGTTTTGGAAAATATCTATGCTGACTCATCTGCTCTAGAAAATATCTACGCTGACTCGCCATGCTGACTCACCCGTTCTAGAAAATTCCACGATGACTCATCATACTGACTCATCGTAGTGAGTCACATGTTCTAGAAATTTCTCTTTGATGACTCGCTTTATGACTCATCAAGGGCAATCAGTAGAAAAATGATCAATAATAATTTCTACTCTGCTAGTATAAGATAAAAATCTATGTATATTTTATCACCCATTAGACAATAGACATTGGCTTTATAAGCAGTAATTGTTGTTCATTGCTTATGATATACCGAAAAATATCCTAAGCCTTCATCTTTTTCCTGGAGTCTATAAATAGGAGAGTCTTGGCTCATTTTCAACTTTGGCAAGAAGCTCTCACCTTCCTTTTCTCTCCATGTGCTCCACGGCCATGGCTCCCAAATGGAGACAATCTCCACCCATTCACCTCATTTACTCTTCTACACATCATTTTCTCCAAAGAACCAAGACCAAGCAACCAAAATTCTCTCCTTTTCTCTTCCCCTTGATTTCTGCCAAATCACCAAGAACCATTCTCCAAACTTCAATAAATCCTACCAATATCATTTCTTGAATCCTTTCATCAAACCAAGACACTTTCATGTTAGGAATTTCTCAAGATTCCTTCATCTTCATCTTCCTATCAAGCAAAAACCACAAAACTCATATCTCTCACTTTCTTCAAGCTCACGGCCAACCCTCAAAAATCACCTTCCAAGCTTCAATAATTTTAAATGACCATAGATCTTGAATCTCCATGCATTTCTAAAGAACTTTCATGTTGGAAGTTTTTCCTAAATCTTCCATTTTCTACCTTGTTCTTCAAAGCTCAAGTTTGAAACCATGAAGGTGAAATTCTTTAATCTTCATGTTTCTATCCATTTTAAAGTTTTAATCATGATTTTAATCCATGATTATTCTAGTTTAGAGCCTTAGGTATTAATATTGTATGTTTTCTTTGTTTTCAAGGAGCTCTTGGAGGAGGAAGCTTGCTTGAAGGAGACATACAAAGGACTTGGAGGTTCTTCAAGAGGTAAGAGGGAGATTAGCCTCATCAACCATGTGTTGGTGGTGAGGAATGTTTGTGGTTGTGGTGAAGAATCCATAAGGATTCATTCACTTGATTGTTTATAGTTTTTCCTAATTGTGATTGATTATGTGTGTAAATTATTTATGTGTTTATTATTTGTGTGTTTGTTAATTTTGTGTTTGTTATTAGGTTGTTGTGTATTTGTTAGTAGCCTTCTTATTTGATGTTTGTAATAAATTGCATGTCTACAAGCTTTAATTTGCATGTCTACAAGCTTTGATAATATTGCATGTGTTAGAAATGCATGATAAAATATAGGATATGAATAATATGTCAAGGATTGTATGAGTGTTCCAAAGAACACACTAACAAGGCTCACGGCCATGATCCAAATGGGGAACCAAAATGTTCTCTTAATTTTCTTAAAAGGTGACCTAATTAACCTAAGAGAATTGGTAAGATATCCATTTGTTTAGATTAAGAAAAATGAATTTGGAAATTAAATGGCATAACCTTACATTTTCATCCAACATGTCTAACTTCAACACTTTGATTTCTAAAACTATTTTCTAGGGTAAGGATTAAATCAATGTAGACAATACAAGAGATTAAACATGTATTTAAAAGGTGAAAAATAATTTGGAAATCAAATGCAAAGTTTTTATCAAATTCGCCAACATGCCAAATTAGACATTCATGATTTCTAAAATTAATTCCAAGCTATTTTCAATCAAGAAGAAGCAATACAAGTTAAAGTAAATTTTCTACAATGAGTTTTAAAGAAATAAAGTAGTTAGAATTAAGTTTAAGAGGTTAATACTAATGGTTTTTACCGTAAGAAGAAATACGGAGCTTTATAAAATTTCTAACGATATAGCTCATCGTGTGTTTTGAAGCACGTTAGGAATTTTCAAAAGTATAATTATTTGGTATTAATAAAAATGGAAAGGACTTTTAAATGGTAAATTTAGGAAACCATTATTATAATTTATTAAATAAAATACTGTCAATTTTTAGTAAAAACGGATAAATAAGATAGAAAAGATGTCCAAAAGACAGTATACGCTATAAAAAATATGCTACGTAATTTGAAAGTACTAAATATTATTTCTGTTTGTTTTAAACAGTTATTTTAAGGAAGTTGGACAAGAAAACGATTTAAAAATCTTACGCGATTGAGAAAACGTATTAAAAA
Source organism: Ormosia emarginata (assembly GCA_029884605.1). NCBI lineage: Eukaryota > Viridiplantae > Streptophyta > Magnoliopsida > Fabales > Fabaceae > Ormosia > Ormosia emarginata. Next base: position 637,462 of record JAQQTP010000015.1, on the reverse strand, counting down.
TTCTACGCGATTTTGAAAACAGAAAAATATATTTACGCATTTTGCAAACGTTTGTAAAAATGACGGAAGTGTGAAAATACGATAAAATTTCTACGTGATTAAACGTTACTGTATTTATTTTTGCTGTCGGGAAAATGTGAACCCGTACAGGCTTTTGAGAATTTTTGCTGTCGGGAAAATGTGAACCCGTACAGGTTTTTGAGTACGGTTTTTGAGAATTTATCTGCTGTCGGGAAAATGTGAACTCATACAGGCTTTTGAGAATTTATTTGCTGTCGGAAAAATATGAACCCGTACAGGCTTTTGAGAGTTTATCTGCTATCGGGAAAATGTAAACCCGTACACGCTTTCTATTTATGTGTGCCAAGTTTTTGGTGGATTGGTTGACGAGACGAATCACATCGTGTTGTCGATGCGATAAACGTAGTGTGGTTCATTGTTCTAATGAACTTGGAGACTTTAGTGTACGGGATCCCACATGTGGACAGTTGGTAGCTCCACTGGGCCGTGGTAAACCGATAGCACACTATGGTACTCAACACGCACTATATTTAATCGAGATTTGTGAAATCTAGTAGTACATTTGCCTGTAGTGCCACAACGTGAGACCGTGAACTACACCACGCCCCGGATGATGGATTCCTGTGTCGTGGTGCTATAGACGCAACGTGTGACAACAGCAATAGTTGGTTGGGCAGCCGTGGTACTAATAGATTTTGCGAGTCATTCCGCTCTCTGATACTTGTGTTTTCTTTAGCTCCATGGAGTAGGATTGTGTCTTATTGTATATGTTGATATGTGGTGCATTATTATCTTCTATTTGTTATTTTTATCTATTATCTTTTATTTGTTATTTCTTTTATCTGTCATCTTTTATCTATGATATTTTTATTTGTGATTTTATTTGTGATTTCTATCTATGCTTTTTATCTGTGATTTTTATCTGTGACCTTCCATTTGTGATATTTATGTTGTTATGACATTTGATCTTTCTTTTATATTGTACTGTTATGATATTTTATATGGTATGAATTGTTATATCTATCCCGATAATGTTATTACTTGTTTATTTTATTAGGTTATATGTATGTTAGAAATATTTGTAAATTGATAACATGACTATAATTGTGATTATCTCAGTGTATGGAATGATTTTGTCATTCGTATTATTCTTTACTACCGTATCTTGAGTACTTGGTGAAAGGGATCTCACCTCTTTCCCGTGTTGTTTTTGTTTGGTTTGTATTCTTCGAATTCGTATAGTAGGCGGAGCACATTCTTAACCCTAGGGAGACAATATTCTCAAGATGGTGGCGGCGTCATTGAGTGGTCTTTCAAGTTTCAACAAGATGCGCTTGGTGAAGAAACAGACTATGTAGGTTGAATTTTTCTCGTTAGTGTTGTTACTGTGCTATTGGTAGTACCCGTCTTTGGGTTTGCTACTTGCTTTCTCGAGTCTATAAATATTACGTTTTAACTTATATGAAATGATTGGTGATGTGTATGTTAATGTTAAATTTAATTTCCATTTTACTTAAAATTTCCGGTAAGTTTGTATTTCCGCGACAAGAAATTTTAAAATCCATATTTTGAAACTCAAAGCTTTTATAAAATAATTTTAATTAGTTTTAAGATTTATTTATTTTTTTAAAATGTGACGCCCTACGGAGGGTGTTACAGTGTTTATATGCTTTGATTATTTGCCTATACTTGGTATGATTTGCATGATTTATTACTTGATTATGGCATGTTTGTGATATATATTTGAATATATACGTGTATGCCATGATTTGATGATGGAAAGGAAATTGATTTTTGGTTCCAAAGACCAAGAGGATTTCGGCCAAGACACCTCAAAATAGGTGTTCACAAATTAATATTTTCATGAATGATAAAATTGGATGATTAGAAAAGTAAGGAAAATAAACAAAGAGTTTGTTTTTCAAGAAATAGTGTTCACGGTTTTGAGAAGGATTTTTATTGATTTATTTTGTGTAAAAAGTTTCTAAGCATTTTACTAAACAAGAGTTTTAAATGAAAAGAGCAATGAGTTGTTAATTTTAAGGATTTGCAAAGAAAGTGAAAAATGAAAATGAACAAATGATTTGATTTCAAAGACCAAGTGCTCACGGTTTTGTTAAGGAATTTTTAATGGTTTTGTTTGTGTAAAACCATATTGACTTAGAAGGAAAAATATTTGATGGTTTAAATAATCAAGTACCACGGTTTTGAAGGCTTATGAATGCCTTGATTTTATGAAACAAAGTGATTTTCAAATGGAAATATAATTAATTTGGTATAAGAAATTTGTAAAGGGAATCAGAGTGTTTTATCACTTGAGAAATGAAATTTTCATATGGGAATGGAAAAGAGAGGTTGAAAGTGTTTGAACCTCAATTTATTTTGAAGAGAATTGATTTTAGAATTAATTTGAGAAAAATGGAGAATATAATAGTGATTTGATATTTTCTAACGTGTAACTCATCATTTGGGTTTTGGGGAGCGTTAGTAATTTTTAAAGTTAGAAACATTGATTTAATTCAATGGAATTGTGAATTTGTGGAATAAATTGCGAAAAAGATTTTCTTGAGTAAGAAAATGTGGAAAATAATGTGAGTAGTCATATTATTTTGAGAAAGGTTGAAATGGAATTTTTGAAGGTTGAGAAATATTTTTCGTAATGGAATTATGGTGAAAAATGATTTACGTAACTTAAAAATATGATTTTTAAGCTACGCGATTTGAAAAATGTTTAAATATTTCCACGCGATTTGAGGAATGTTGAAATATTTCTACACAAGTTGGAAAGTGTTTAAATATTTTTACACGTTTGAGATATTGTTGAAAAATCGCTACACGATTTAAAAATGGTAGAATATTTTTATGTGATTGAGAAAACATTGAAAAATCACTGGGTGATTTGAAAATGCAACAGAAATGTTGTAAAATTTTGACAATGTAACAGAAATGTTGCGCGATTGTGAAAACATGACGAAAGTGTTTTATGACTATAAAAACGCGATAATATGATTTCGCTGTCGAAAATACAGTATGATTACTATTGGGCCAGTGTGTAGACCCTGATTATGAGATAATGAAATTAAAACTGAGAATGGACCAATGTGTGGACCCTGAATATGAAAGTATGAATTTTTCCTGTGATTGGTATTGGTGCATTGAACATGCATTGGAAATGAGGAATTTTGCCTGTGATTGGCATTGGTGCATTGAACATTCATTGAAAAGATATGCATTGAGGCATATGATGATTTTGAATTAAATAAAAATTGATAGCTGATGCTATTGGGACCCTTGTGGTTGAAGAGGGAATGTGAATTGATAGTGAGGTCTATGATGGATCTTGGGGTGCGTCGAGGCGCGGTGGTCGACCAGTGGATATCTGTCTGTGGGCTACGGCTGGACCATATGCCACTTAGCGATGCAGTCCGTTGCAATGCATTGACGATAACCGACAAGAACACGATTCTTTTCAAAAGCTGGACATTTGTCTATGGGCTAATATGGAAGATTGTCTTTGGGCTAAGGCTGATAATTAACAAAGCAATCTTCTCGAAATTGTGAAAACCTCCATGGATTATGACATTGAGTCTACATGCATAACGTATGCATAAATCTGAGTATCTATATTTGCATGATATAATAATTGAGGAATATTGGATGATGATGATGATAATCATGTTGATGGCATTTATTGTGATTATTGTGTGATGATAATAATGTTAAAGGCATGATGATGATAATTGATTAATGTTGAGTGCATTATTGGAATTCTGGTATGATATACTTGTATGATATGTTGTTTGTATTATCTTTGTGCTACCATGTTGGTATTGGCGTAGGTGATCTCACCCTCCTTGTTATATTGTTTTGCTGTGTTTATGTTGTAAAAATTATATAGTAGAAGGAACGAGTTGTCTTAGACATAACGGGTGGCAGATATTATGAAATTAGTGACAACATCAGAGAATAACCATTTTAGATTTGATAGCGTGCAGTGTTAACAAGGAACAGATGTCTGATGCATCCTGATGAAAACAAGAAGGAATAAGTATGCTAAGTTTTCTCGTTAGTGTTGTACCGTGCTATTAAGTAGGACCCGTCATAGGGTTTGCTACAGTTAAAAAGAGAGAGTTTTTTGTTATTTTTATATTTCTCTTTAAATTGTTAAATATTAATTGGTGTTAATATTGTATATTAAATATATTTTCAGTAATACTTATGGATTTCAGTAAGTTTATGTTTCCGTGAGAAGAAATTTTAAAACTCACCCTTTTATAACTCAAACCTTTTATGCAATCATTTTCAGATTGGGATTTGGTAGTCAGAAATGTGATGCCCTAAGGAGGGTGTTACATTGTACCTCTAACTAGCGACCCAATTTCCATGCCTTCAAGTGGAGCATCCCAAATAGAAACTGATAGAAGGCTAGTTATATATGTAGAAGACGTCTCTCAACCGTGAGTAATGGTGTGAATGTCATGTTTTATTACATTTATTTTACTTTTAGATTATAACATATCGTGGACTTGTAGGAGGAGGTTTGTCCCGCAGTCTGTGACCCGTGAGATTATGGCTACTGTGATCACACGGATGCCCATTCCAGTTGAAAAATGGAAAAATTATCCTACTAACATGAAGGATTAACTATTTCAAGATTTTATGGTAAGTAATTGTGTTTCTAGCCACATTGTATTATACAATTATCTATATAGAGAAATACTAACATGGATTTGTTTTAGAATAGATATCAATTTGCATCAGATTATGATCATTGCATAGCAAGAACTGTTTGGGACAGAACATGCATGGACCGTTATTTAGATGATGTGAAGAATCATAGGAAGGCAATAATGAAAAAGTTGAGGACATCAAACATGGCTGACCTTAAGGGCCATGGGCCCCCAATTTTGAAGTCAGAAGTGTGGGATGACCTAGTTGATATTTGGTTAACGCCAGAGTGGCAAAAGAAGTCTGTTACTGGTCGAAGCAACAGAGCGGTTGTGCCTGATGCTATGCTGCACATTGCAGGCTCAATAAGCTTTGGTCAATATAAGAAGAAGATGGTAATATAGAAAATTTCTTATGTATTTGTTGCAATATCCTAATAATTCTATTTTATACTATTATATAATTATAGTACAAGTGAGTTAAGGTTCTAGCAGCTTGTATGTTGTGTTATCCACTTTGGCTGTATGAATCTAAATTGCATGAGGTTGCTCCCATTTTAAAAATAAGATACAAGGTTTTTTGTGATTTTAGAATTTTATATTCTAATAGATGTTGATTACAGGAGGTAGAGCTGAATCGTCTAGTCCCTTTCAGAGACTTGTATGAGAGTGTGCATAAGAGGAAAAATGGAGAATATGTCACTTAGCACTTGAAGGATTTCATTGTAAGTGTCTTTAAAATTAAAACTAATCATATTTAAGTTGATTGTTTTAATAAAGTTTTCTACATTTTTCATTTTAGGACTCTTATGACACCACGATATTAGATAAGTATGGAGAAGACTCTTCACTGCATCCTCTGGTAGATCAGGAGGTGTGGATGCAAGTGACGGGTCCCAACAAGAAGGGACGAGTCCATGGCATGAGTCACAGTTTAGGTATTAACATTCATGGAACTAGCTCTACTTCTTTCTCACATGTTGGTGGTTCCTGCTGCACTGTTCCGACACAAGCCATAAAGGAAGCTGTTAATGAAGCGATTGCTTCCTTTGTCCAAATGCAGTTGGGGCCCATCCTCCGTGACATTGTTGGTTCTCAAGCAAGAAGTGGTGTGCCGCAAACACCATCACAAGACCATTCAGTTGGAGAGGATGATGAAGCTAATGATGATGAGACTAACTTAGATTGATTTTGCACTTATTGATTAGTTATCCTTTCTTTGTACATAGAACATGTTTTGAACTAATGTAATTATGATATTTTGTTGTTTTGCACAAACTATTTGTTGGGTTTCTTTATTTGGATTTGAATTTTGTTGGATTGAATTCTGTTTGGATTGAATTCTGTTTATAGGTATAATTTTAAAATTTATTAATTTTATTATAAAATTAATTATGGTTTGCTACGGGTTTGCTAGGGATTAGCTAGGAATTAGCTACGGAATTGCTACCGATTTAATAATATTATAGCTAGGTAATAACTACGAAATTGCTAGGGATAATTACTATGGATTAGCTACGAAATTGCTAGGGATAATTGCTACGGATTAGCTATAAAATTGCTACGAATTTAGTAACATAATAGCTAGGAAATAGCTACGCAATTGCTAGGGATAATTGCTACGGATTATCTACGCAATTGCTAGGGATAATTGCTACAAATTAGCTATGAAATTGCTAGGGATAATTGCTATGGATTAGCTACGAAATTGCTACAGATTAGCAACATAATAGCTAGGAAATAGCTACGGAATTGCTACGGATAATTGCTACGGATTAACTACGGAATTGCTTTGGATTTAGCAATATAATAGCCACGAAATAGCTGCAATATTGCTACGGATTGTTAAAATTAGCTATGGAATTGCTACGGAATTACTAGTAAATTTTTCGTAACTAATTATCTACAGAAATGTAGAAAGTCTCTAAACGAAAATTAGCTACGAATTTGCTTCGGATTAGCTATGAAAATTTTTTAATTAGCTACAGATCAGCTACGGAATTTTTTGGTAGCTAGTTAGCTACCAAAAATTTGCTACGGACTAATCCGTAGCTAATTCGTGGCTAATCAATTTAGCTACAGATTAGTTACGGATTTTTCCGTAGCTAATCTATAAATTTCTTGTAGTGACAGACACATATTAATACTTTCATTTTAGCGACAAAAAATATTTCATTGTTAAATAATAATATTTTAATAATAAAGAAATTTTGGCTATGAATGTGGTGTAATGGCAGAGATGAAAATTTTTTAAATAGCGATAGAAACATTCGTCTATATTAAGTCACGAAACTCTATCTCCATCACTAGGCAATTAACCACCAAGAATGATGCGATGTCCATTATTTTGTGACAGAGTCCATCGCTAATTATTATAATGATGAAATTTAATAGATCAGCGACGGAATCTTTCTATTACTATCCGCTTAATTTTTGGTAGTAATTAGAAAAGATTATATGGATAACACTTTAATTATGTCATCTAAAGTATAATATAATTTTAAAATTTCAAGCATGGCGTATAAATATTTTCACAAAATAATTAATAAAAATTAAATTTCTTTGAGATGATAAATATAATTCTTTTGTTAGTTATGGAAATTAGAATACTAACCATTATTTGATAAATGTATTCTTCAGGTTGAATGTAATCCTTGTATTTTTTTAATATTTAATTAACATGGTATTTTTATTTCATTTATAAAAAGTTAATAGGCAATGATTAATCATGATCGAACAATTAATTGTCCGTTCTCTCATATTGTAAAAAGTTTTATTAGTTCTAATTAATAAGATAATGTGTTACATTATAATTGGGTTATTAGACATAAGTTGAGTTAGTTTACTAATTCATCAATTAGTTATTAGTTGGTTACTTTCTCTAACCTATATAAGCCATATATTGGTTTATTGTATACACTTTCATCCATTCAATATAATTACAGTTTCTCATTTTTCTCTCTCCTCATCTCTCTACTATATGTGTCTCCCAATATAATGCTATACTTAGAATAATTTATATTTTTCTTTAACTTTAGATTTATGCAATGTTATATTAACATGTCTTATCTGTATAAATCTACTGCAAGTTACACATAAAAAAAAAAATTCACTGCAAGTTAATTAATTCTATAGTATTATCTATTATATATGCTAGTAACACATAAATATCATTACTATAAGAGAAAAAAAAACACACTCCTATACTATGTTTTGTGTCGTAAATATAATATTATAACTCCAATTATTTGAGAATATTATGTAAAATTTAAATTGATTTAAATAAATTTAAATATGATTCAATTGTTATTAATTATCTAAAAAAATTAGGAAAAGTATATGAGTAAGAGTAAACAATGCAGTTATATGTATGCCAAATTTGCACATTAATTTTATACCAATTACTGATATATAAATTTTGAATTAACAATATATATTGTTTAATTAACGGATTAATAAATGATTTCTACAATATGATAATCATTTATTAATTATGATAATCAAATAACCCATTAATCAATTAACTGATATAAAATTAATGTGTAAATTATGATGTGCAAGTGTAATTTTCGTTTATTTATGGGCAGACAAGACCTCATATGGTGAAAGCACAGACACGTGTGTTCTGAACTGACATAACCAAAGGGCTTTGTGTATACCATTACTGTCAGTCTTTATTGCTCAGTTACTTGTTTCTTTTGCCTAAGTGATTTTATTCTCTCGTGCTTTCTTCACCCTCACCACTTTAGTTGGTGGATTTTTTTTTATTTTATATAGTACAATAGTTGGTGGAATTCGATACCTATGTCTTGTCGTTTGAAAGCGATAAGAGAGCGAATATAGAAATACAGGCACAGAAGCTATAATTATGCTACTTTACGTTATGACTGATAGATTATTGTTATTGAAATCACAAATCAGGTTTGATACTGATACTGATTGAAGTTACTCAGAAGCAGCTTTCTCTGTTCCTGTATAAATAATCCACCTGAGTACTGCAAAACTTTGCTTAATTGAGTTCGTGGGTGTCGTGATTGAAAAATTTGATATTCTTGAGTATTTCCCTAGTGAATCATTTGATGCAATAAGCCAACCCGTACCAAGTTCCAACGTATCTTTAGATCTAACGTGGAAAGAATTGATGCAGAGTGATTAGGCACTTTTGCTGTGGATTTAGAAAATTGATGTTTTGTTTGGATGAGAAAAGAAAATAAGAAAAAAAAATAGAAAGAGAAAAAATAGAAAAGAGAAAAAATAAAAAAAATTACATTTTTTTTTATTATTTAGATGAAGAGAAAAAGATAAAAAAAAAATAGAGAGTTTTTTTTCTCTTATTTGATTAAGAAGAAAAGTGAAAAGAAAGAAAATAAAATTAAATAAAATAACTAATATACCCTTTATGTAATATAATAAATGAATTTATTTTTTGTTATTTTTTTTATTTCTCTAATGTAATAACTTCACCTCATTTATTTATTTTAAACCGCAAATAAAAACTCACACGTCTGATATTTTTCTATCATGTAATCTAGCTTATCTAACGTCATTAGTTTTAGTTAATTGCAGTGAATTAGTGATCTATTTTGTCCAACAAGACACTCCTCAATTATCAGTGATATATGTGCATATAAGCCCTACCACAACCCTTTGCTTTGTCACTTAATCGAGCAGAAGATTGAGCCAAAATAGTACATGGTCCTGAAAATTAAATTGTTCATTTACAAATGGAAAGATGGTTTATTAAACTCATAGTCATAGTCCCAGATTTTTTTTTTGTTTTATTAAGTAGAAAATCATTCAAGTAAGTACCAATAAAATATACTAAACACACATTAATTTCTTTCCCTCCACAACTAAAAAAAATAAAAAATAGGAAGTGAGATATAAAAGAACTCATTTATCTCATTTCAATCTAGTATGCTTGACGTTGGTTTCTATATTTGAGTTTGACAAATGGAAGGAAGTACAATTGTGAAAACCCTTATAATTGCAAAGAAATCCATTCATCACTTATGTTATTAAACCTCAAGCAAAGCACAACATGAACTTTAATATATATAAGCCATGTACAAACAAAACAATCCAGTTGTTGAATACGATTGACACCTCTCAATAGTAATTATTTTGTCACCTAAACAGATTTGTTCAACCATATAGCAAAATCTCCAATAAAAATAAGTAAATTAACAATTTTTGATTCAAAGTAGGGACTTCTATCATCAGTAAATACCACTGATGACAAAAAGGTCTTCGGGTCGATTGGTAGGTCATGCGTAAGTACCACTGGAAGCCCTCGTTGAAGGTTGTGGCATGCCCTGACCTTGGAATGGGGCAACCTCCCCTCCCCCCTAAACTTTTAAATGCACCCCCACCCCCTCCCCCCAAAAATTTTTTTTTTTTATCACATCCATATGGAATAAAATGATAATCACCACCTCTTAAAAGTTTTGCAGATTGAAGCATATGTATCTATCTATATACGTACAGAATGTCATTTTTCTGAGCATACACCCAGTGCTTAAAGAACTGCACAATGATGGTTTTCATACACTCAGTGTCAACAGGTTTCTCAAAGCAAATTGGGTTCTCTTAAACAAGGCTCCAGCTCCACTATTATTATTTTTCAACTATAGTTGAGGATATCCAAGAGAAATAATAGGAGAGGAGCTCAACGCCTTTCCAAGGTCAAGGCATGCCACAAGCTTCACGAGAGCATACAGTGGTACACTTACAAATGACCTACCAATGAAAGACCACCAACAGGAATCGAACCCAGGACTTTTTTGTCGATGTTGTTCGATTCCACTAGTTGAGCTAACCATCATTGGCATAGAACAAGCATTTTTAATATCAGTAAAATTTGCTTTAAAAAAAAGTTCCAGTTAGAAGTAAAACAACACTATATTAGTAAGATAAATAGATGGTTAACTTAATATGCTGTTGTTGAAGTAACCAATTACCATTTTTTTAAACCATTTCCTTACCATACAATTGCCCAACTGATGACTACTTGTACAAGAACAATTGCAGCTCAGCCTTCACCAAGCTGTATAGAATTCAAATATGAATATTTCACATTGTTAAATTTTAGTCTTCCTAGACATATACCCCCCAACAAAGAACTGAAGCAACCAAAATTCAACCAGTGCTTGGGTTAGAGTGAAGTCATCCCAACTCTTGAAATTTGAACAAGCTAGTTTGAATTTGTCCAATACTAATCCATCCATCCTATAAGAATAAACTCTTTACCAAAAGTCTAAGTTGACTAACTGTGCAGTAGTCCTACTCCTACCAATCACTTAAGCCATTAAACCCTTTTTCTTCTTGTGCCACAAATAGGAAAGACTCAGGTCCAATGAACCTCAAAGTCAAAATTCTGATAAAAGTCATTAGACATTTTATTCCCCTCAAATAGTGAACAGAAACTTAGACATTAGCCATCAAAATTTCCAGCAATGCATTGGCTTATAAATAGAGAAAAACAGACACACCAATAGAATGAAATCTACAAATATTCATGACAAGACAGAACATATATTATTGCATCCACCATATCAATGATCTCGCATATATTATTGCTCCCAAGAGAATACCATGCTTTAGTTGAATTCCTTGCAAAGAAATAATAGATGTGAATGGGATTAAATGCCCTCAAGACACTGTTGTCATATTTGACAAGATTGTATATCCCAATGCCCGCAAGAGAACAAAACCATATGAACAAAGCAGGTCCTACAGCAAGCCCCACTTTACTTGTTCCATACTTCTGTACACTGAACAAAATGACAAGGCAGGCAACATAAATCAACACCACTTCATCTGCATAATTAGGGAAAAAGAAGAAAAGATTAATTTAACTACAAAGGTGACCACTAACATACACAGCATAACCATTCTACCAACTAACAGATGACATTATCCATCGTGTAGCACAACATCAACTCCAAAGTAAAGGAATTTTTCCATTTTGATTTCATCTAAACTTTCCTTTTGCCGCAACTAACCGTAATCAAAACTAAAATTGAATATATATAGCAATTGCAATCAAGAAAGTAAATTAGCCCCAATCAAACGGCAGTTAAAACGAAAACCCAAGATTTAATTTCCAATGAAAAGAAAACCCAAATCCAAACCATAATACAAAAGTTCCCTACTGCTGGGATTGAGCTTGGCAGTGAATTTGCTTACCAGAAAGTGAAAACCGGTGGCTGAGAGAGGCGGAGGAGAGACGTGGCGTTGGAAGGGGGCTAAGGGCGCAACGGAGCGGACGGCTTGGATCTGACCTCCGCGATTGCAACTGACCAGAGCGACAGCGAAGGAGGGACGCAACGGAGCACACACGCGGCGGAGGAGACACAGAACGGAGGAGACATACGGCGGAGCAGCTGGATCTCACTGTCGATGGTGTCCAACGGCTGAATGGGAGGAAAGAAGAAGGACGGGGGTGTAGGAGCTCGCTTTTGTGTGGGGAAAGAATGGGGAAAGGAGAAATGCTTTTTTCAGATCTGAATACGGGGTATATCAATATCACAAAGTTTTCTGTCTTCCCTATTTTCTTTGCTATGCCAAACAAGAGAAAATCACATATTCCCATCATTTTCTCTCTTCCCATTTTCTTTCTTTCTATTTTCTCTTAAAACAGATTGTGAGACTTCAGTGGTGCTGGTGCCTGGATCAGAAAATAAATTAACTAGATAGTAGGACTGCTTAGTATAGCAAAATCTATTTCTGAAATTTTGGGTTGGGTAGCTGACTTAACTTTTTTATTTCTAGCATGTTTTGTCTGTTTAATAAAATAAAAGAATTTAAATTTAATATATACTTTAAATATAAAACGATATTATCATTTAATAATATACTCGTACATTATTAAAAAAGAATTAAACTTTTAAGATCATAATTTTAATAGTTAAACTTCTTTTAAAATTTAACAATATAAAAAAAAATTATACTAATAATACATCAAAATTTAATATTTAATAAAATCTATTTTATTTTAAAAATTAAGAATAAATTATGAAATGAATCTCCTTTTACTTCATTTGATGTATAGTTTTTTTTTTAAAGTGGATAAGAAATAATAAAGACTAACTTTTAACAAAAGAAACTTCCATATAGTCAACAAACAACAAAGGGTTTCAAGGGGAGGGCTAGACCTAATGAGCAAAGCTTTTTCATTATTAGCTCCATGTTTAGCTATGAGATCCGCACAATTGTTACCCTCTTAAGGGTGTGAACAAAATGAGCATCCCAATTTTTCTAAACTGAGTTATGGGTCCATAGAATTGGAGCGACTCGACTTGTTAAGCTGACACCCAGATGTACAGTGCGCATGAAGCAACTCACACATCAAGCGTAACAATAAGAATAAATCCTAATCATATCCCGTACAAGTGGGCAAATAAGGACAAAGGGATAGCGGCCTCCACGATCTTATCCCCCATAATTATGTCACCACGATCTTAGGTAGCAGTATTCGGCACGCACTGAATGCTCATATATCATATATCCTAAAAAGCTCATATAAATACAGTAAGTAAGGGAGACAAGATAAACCTTAATTCCATTACATACTATCCTTCTTGTGCAGCTACTAACTTGAGTATCAGAGTGCCTTTTGCAAGTACTCACCCCTTACTCCACCAATGGTCATTGTTATGCTTCGAAGGAATCCATCATATATTACCTTCTCAAGTAACCTTCTGAACCCAGTTCTGAACATTGGCATCATATATGAGAATGATAAATTTTTACTCTCACCACCACCTTCACATACTCTAAAAAATAGCCATCATCATGGTGAACACAATGAGGGGGGAACCCTTAACTAACCCAAACCGCACCTCCACTGCACATAACTTGCCATCTGGTAATCTCCTTCTGGCGTCCATCTTTGTTGCTGACGAGCCTGTCCTAAGATCAGTCGTTGTCTAATTGGAACCTAGGTAGGATGGGCAGGGGACCTCTTTCACAACAGAGAATTTCCCCCCTCCCACGATAGTTCCAGCAAGGCAACATCTTGGCCAACAAAGGGCATATTCAGAGGATGTTGGACCGCGAGTATCAGCGCTGCAACACCCTAGTGACCGTGTCAAGAACGGAGTGCCAGGCCCTACTCCTCGTGAAACTCTTTTGAAGCCAACCGTAGCTCATCAGGAACTAAGATAGGACGAGCCAGAGACTTCCTCCTTAGGAGAGAATCTTCACCCTTATTCCCCACAAGTTTAGATGAGGCAATGCCTGGGCCCCTTAAGAGCGCCTTCTAGAAATACTGGACAGAGATTAGCTGCCCATGACATTTTGAGGATCAAGAAGACAAAGATGACCACCATTGTGCTAAACTAACCCAAGTAATAAATACCATCTCGGGAGGCTTCGGGGGTGGTGGTGAGTCAACAAACACTAGGAAAAGGGCCCTCCGAGCTGTAATCAGTATAGCCTCCCTCACAAATTCCAAATTGGGAAGTGGGTCAAGAAAAACCCTTCTGATATCATTTTTTGATGAGGACTATGGAAACACCGTCCCAATTCACGACAACCCCATGGTCATTGCTAGAATAATTTACAAACGCTAAAGTCTGTAAAATGTTCATGGACTAGGGAAGCTCAACTTACATAATGTTCCTAGACCTATTCAACAAGTTGGGATTATAGAAGGAAGAGTTTATCCCACACACCGGGGAGCTGATCGGATTCACTAGGGACATAATCACCTCGGTTGAGTATATCGAGACTTATCTTACTTTTGGGAAAGTCCCCTTCTTTAAAATTATCAAGGTCAAGTTTTTTGTGGTTGACTGCCCCTTTGCATACAATGTTATTCTGGGCCGCCCTTCCCTCAATGCCTTTGGGACTTTTCCACTCCCCACTTGGCCATGAAATTTCTTGACTACCAAAATAGGGTTATGATAGTAAAAGGAGACCAAGTCATGGTGACGAAGTGCTACAATGAAAGTTTGAAAATTGCCAAAAGATCATGGACAATGGACTGATGCCACGATTCAACTCTGGTCACTATGGACTCCTTCAATATCTTCTTGACCGAGTTGGACGTGCGCGAAGAGATCCACAATATGCGTCCCCAACCTGACAGAGAGCTCAAACCCCTTCAACTTGGCTCCAAGCTGGATCAGATAACCAAGATTGGGGGGGAGGGGACAACTCAGTCAAGAAGAAAAAGCCCAACTATTCAAGATCTTGTAAAAAAACAAAGATATATTTGCATGGACTTCAGGAGATATGTCAGGCCTAGACATAGAATTCATCTGCCACCATCTTTTTATTATGAAAAATACAAAACTGGTGGCTCAGCTCAAGAAAATTGGAGCCAAAAAGACAAGAGGTGATCTAGGAACAAGTGAAGGAGCTCCTAGACGCTGGGTTCATCAGAGAGGTCGCATATACCACTTGGCTCTCTAATGTGGTCCGGGTCAAGAAGACCAATGAGAAGTGGCGTGTGTGCGTCAATTACACCAACCACAACAAGGCATGCTCAAAAGACCCTTATCCACTTCCCAACATTGGAAAATATTAGTGTATGCCCTAGAGACCAATTTATTTTGACCGTACTAGCTTACATTGTATTATGCTATTTATTTAATATATGAGACATTTCATTTATTGTGTGTTATTTATGGTAAACATAATAAAGTCCTTAGAATAGTAAGTTTTATGTCATAAGACATCAAGTGAATGACTTGATCATGAAATCCTATTTTAGATAAAATCAAAATACTATTCTTAAATATCCTTAGTCAAGTATTATTGTTAATTAGGATGACAATAATACATTGAGACTAGTATATGCATAGACTGATGGTCATATCTCACGGGTCATGGATATGAGATATCGATTCTTCACATGGATACATATTAGAGTAATGATGTATTGGACTAACCCACCATGAGAATGCTGTGTGGATCGTTACATGAGTGGCATAAGCGATTCTCATAGTGATAATGGTGTATGTGGTCCTTTGACCTGAAATCACGATGATTCCTACTCGAGGATTGTAAGTTTTAATGCCATCAAACGTTATCTGTAACAAGGTGATTATAAAGTTAGTTATTGGACATACTGCGAAGGAATGTGAGTGACCTAGATAGGATTTGTCCGTCCTACATAACAGGAGTGATATCTTCAGGTTACCTAATTGAGTGAGACTATGAAATGCATGACCATGCTCAAATGAGTTAATGTAAAATATTGATCTCATTTATTATTACTACGTTTACTCAAGTATCAGGAAACAAAAAATTGAACTATAAAAGGGTGACACATTTCATGCCTTGTGTTCAATCTAGATATTTGGACAAAGGGACTAAACTACACAGTAACATTGATCACGGAAAAGTTATGTCAAATCACTAACATTCTCATTACTTAGGTAGTAGTGATGTGTTGCTAGATATTGTTCATTGCTTGTAATATTAAAATGAGATTTTAATATTACTACCAATGTCATGAGAACCTACAGGGTCGCACACTTAGAACAAACTTAGTTAGAGCAATAAGGATCCAAGTTGGACTTGGATTCAATCATGGGCCAGACTCATAACATATAAGTCTAGGGTTGCACAGCTTATCTTGCTGCTGCTCACACTCGCATAAGGCAGCAACTATTATAAATAGCATTGCTAAGCGACTGTCAAGGCGCACATTACAAACCCTGGCCACACTTGACAAAAATGCTGAGTGAGAGAGTGACATGTTTCTCTTCGCTTCGCAGCTAGCATTGTGCCAGAGAGGTCAGACTCCAAGACTGCGGACGTTGGACTTTTTGTAAATTTGTTCATGTGGATAACGTAGAGGCATCATCATTGTTGCGGTGCTTGTGATTTGCTTGATCGTTTTTCATCTCGCTTCAAGAGGTAAACTAAAAAAATCACGGATTATGGTCTTTTTCGCATGGATCCTTGGTGGGAATTTTGTTTTTCCGCTGCATGATGTATCTACAATTCCTAACAACAAGATGGTGGACAATTCATCTGATTTCAAACTACTTTCCTTCATGGACCCTTATTTTGGATATAACCAGATCTCCATGAACCCGGAAGATGAAGACAAGACCGCCTTCATAACTGTGATGGAAAGTTACTACTATCGGGTCATGCCGTTTACGCTAAAAAATGCAGAAGTCACTTACCAGCGTATGATGAATAAGGTCTTTGAGAGACAAATTGGCAAAATGCTGGAAGTGCATATCGATGACATGATAGTAAAGACAACGGACACTGGCGACCACATTAAAGACGTGGATGAGGTATTTGATGAGGTTTAGAAGCACAACATGCGATTGAATCCAGAGAAATGTGCTTTCGGGGTACTGGCTAGAAAATTTCTAGGGTTCTTACAAGGCCTCCACCAGGGGAACGTGTAAGGGAAAAAAGGACCACCTTTAAGAATTTGGAGAAGAACAGGAAGATGGTCTCATAAGGGGGCACGACCCTCCACACGCTCAAAAGAAGTAGAAAGGGGACCATTCTCTGGAAAAGATCCACTTTGAAGCACAAACAGAGAATGAAAGGAACAAATGATAACTCCACTATAACCATTCTCTATTTATGAAGAGAATAATGCATTCTAATTGGCTCTCAGAAAGGTGAACTGGATGTACGTATTGAAGCCACATTTAATTACTCCTCCCCTATGATTAGACGCAAAGGTAGCAGGCTGTTGGAAAATAACACGAAACTGCTGTCACTATTAAAATGGCTTAATTCCCAATAAATGCGAAGCAATGTTTCCCAGGAAAGCACAAACTGCTACGCACCGTTTCTGAACAAAAGCATCCGAAAGGATAAGGCACTGAATGTTTGAAATTAAAGCGACATGTGGCGTTCCATAATGCCTAACCCAAATCATGGACCTTTAAAGAGCCACCATGGTGTAACAACACCCTGAATCTTAATCCAAATCTGAGAGAAATAATACAAGACCCCTCTAACCACACATAGGGGCAACTTATTGCATATCTCGAACAACGAAATGATGACATAAGCAGAGTGATCTAGCTTGGATCCCGACCTTGCTCGTGTACCTTGGAAATTCATTGTGATACATCACAGACCCCGACCCTTTAAGAGAACATTGCGAGATCTGGCATAAAACACTATGGCTCAGATCACTTTGTCCATTACGTGTTGTGCGCTCCAGAGAAACTTGTAACTTGACAATTTATTATCCTACCAAAGTGCCAAGCTAGGGGCAATTGTTCTAGACCGAGTTACGAGTCCATAGAACTGGAGTGACCCGACCCGCCAAGCTAGCACCCAGACGTATAGTGCATAAGAAGCAACCCACACATCAGGTGTAACAACAAGAACAAATCCTAATTGTATCCTTTATAAGTGGGCAAATAAGGAAAAAGGGATAACGGTTTCCATGATCCTGTCACCCATGATCGTGTCACCACGATCCAAGGTAGTAGTATTCAGCATGCACTGAATGCTCAAACACCGCATACCCTAAAACACTCATATAAATACAGTAAGTAAGGGAGACAAGGTAGGCCCTAATTCCATTACATACTATTTTGCTTGTGTAGCTACTGACTTCAGCGTTAGAGTGTCTTTTGTTGGTATCCATCCTCTCGATCCACCAACAATCATTGCTGCGCTTTGGAGGAATCCACTGCATACTACTTTCTCAAGTAACCCTTAGAACCTAGTTATGAACACCAATCCAAGCACAACAGGTGTTTGATCATCTCAATGACAACAAGATAAGGTTGGTATAGAGACAAATCACTTGATAAGAGTCTCAAGGCATTGAGAGAATCATATTCATAGATGACAGACTGAAATCCATGCTCTCGAGCTAATTTGTAAACCAAACCATGGTGCTTGAAGCTTAACCACCATATTGGTTGTGCAACCTAGGCATCCAACCAAGAGCTATGCATATCCTTGAGGATGCTTCCAAATCTTGCCATACCTAGATTTCCTAGGGAACTTCTGTCAACATTTAGCATGATGAAGTCAATAGGAGGGGGCTTCAAGAAACCATACGCCAAGTGATCAGCGATGTCGCACTCGCCTCAAAATAGACTAGGATTTATGGAATATAGCATAGTGCATAACCTAGGTCATCTCCCAAGGACCAACTCGGATTTCTCAAGTATGTTAGAAGTTATCAATAAGTAGGGGGTTTTGTTCATTGCAATAACAGAAAATGAATTCAAATTGAGAAAATTCAATTAAGGAAACACCAATCCAAGGTCTTCAATTCAAGTGGCAGAATTAATCATTGTTCAAGAGAATGAATTTCTGTTGTTTACACCTCTGTTAATCCGAAATTAACTAGATAATCACCTAGAATTTTATCAATTAAAACATAATCACAATCGCAATTCTTGATTAAGATTGATTTAGGAACAAATTTGGATTAACATAGATTATCAATCGATGATCTATTCTCCATTAGATTCAGATTAATCAACCCTAATTCTAACTTCAATTTCGAAATTCTAATCAGAATTCAATTGAAGAAGGAGAAGAGGGAAGAACACAACAGAATTTATAATTAAACAAGAGAACTCAAAACTTTAACCATAATCATTGAATTCCTTGGATTGATTGGAGCTTTAGCCTTCCATGGCCATTATGAAAATGCAGAGAAGAGAGTAAAACGAAAATAGAGAAAAGATGAAAAGAGAGAAGGGTTTCTGCTCAATCTGTTAAAAACTGAATCACAACCAAAAAGCTCATTTCGAAATCTGCATAAACCTATTTGTAACTGAAAGTTCTTATGTAATTCCTAATCTACCCCTAGCCCAAACTGTAGCCCTCTGAATAAGCTTTTCAGAGACATATCATTTGCCTTAATTGGGCTTAAATTGAGAGAGATAGGCCCAAATCATTGAGGAAAGGTCCAAGCATTGTGACAG
Source organism: Ormosia emarginata (assembly GCA_029884605.1). Taxonomy (NCBI): domain Eukaryota; kingdom Viridiplantae; phylum Streptophyta; class Magnoliopsida; order Fabales; family Fabaceae; genus Ormosia; species Ormosia emarginata. The sequence continues at coordinate 617,886 of JAQQTP010000015.1, read as the reverse complement.
CAACAACATCCTGACTTTGAGGCCCAATTTCGCCTTGAATCCAGCTGAATTAGAAAAATTACATTAGATACCAGATTGTAGATCTTCGTCTCAGGTTTCAGGGGACTCCAAGATCATCCAAATACGATATTTGTAGCCCAAGTTATGGCCTGTACAAGACAGAAATGTCAAAATGAGTTAAAATCCAAAAATTAATGAAGTTTTTACAATTAAGCTCAATGAAGACCAATCATCTAAAACTCATCTACAAACATAATATTGGACACAATTAACATCAATTAGGCCAAATATGAAGCAATAATGAATGGCTCAAAATTGATTGATCACCAAGTATGGCTGCTGGTGTGGATCTCATGCACCATTGAGAAGAGGTGATAGATGAAAGAGATGTGACATTGGTGCGTGCAAAAGATACACTAAGAGCAAGTGCACTCTATCGCCAAGTAATATTGGACTTATGAGTCCAAATTTTGATCCCACGAAGAATAAGTGATAATTATTAAAATTGTAAAACTCTTATGTTATTTAGACAGTCGAAAGTGTATGCAAGATCTAAATTAAAAACAGAAAACTAATGGAGAAAATTAAAAAAACAATTAAATAAAGAAAAGATAAACAAAGATAGAGAGGCACTAGGGCGCAAGGTTCACTTGAGTCTCATTATTCAGATCTTTTTTCAATTATGATACAGGTAATTCTTTTGCCAATATTATCTTATTTGCTATTGAATCCTAATGGTCATGGATGAAACAATATTATATTCTTAATTTAATCCACCTATTTGGTCATTTAGTTGAATTAATCAAGAATGCATTAAGTCCTAATTTCAAGATATGAACTAACAACCCATCAATTCCATTGGTAGGAGAAATTGATGTTTGGTCATTCACCAATATAATCCAAGGCTTACCATATAGATCCACTCATTGAGTGCGAATGGTCACCGGTCAAACAATGAATTAACAAATGTCACAAGTGATCAGGTTATGACAAGAATATAAATAATATGATAAACCCACAAAGAAATTACCCTAATCAATTTAGAAATCAGATCCAAATAATTAAGAATACAAGATCCCTCATAGCCCTAGTTATGAGTTTAGCCACTCATATTTTATACAAATAAACTTATATTAAGATATAGATCCATGGAAAGTAAACCAAAGAAAGGAGAAAAACTAAAGAGAAAGAGAGATCAAAACCCCTTTGCAAAGATCCAAATCTTCAAGCCTTCAGGAAATCCTCCATCTGAAACCTCCTCTCTTCAGATTTGCCTCTCCAAACCTCTCTTTACAGAAATTATGAAAAGTGTGTAAAAAATTACAAAGAAAAGTCAAAAATATGAAAAACTTAACAAGTGTTAACTGTTATCCGTAACTCCTCAAGCGCACGGGTCGATAAGTAATATAATTGTGAGTTAGAGTATCGTGTCCCAAGAGATTGATAATTAGAAGAATGCTAGAACTTAATCAATATCCACAAAATTCTTAACCAAACAATCGAAATGTGAGAGTGAACTGTAATTTAAGTAACAAATTAAGAGAATCAAAACAAGAGAGCACTAAACACCAAATTCACGGGAGAATATGAGAATGATTAAAGCCTAGGGGTCCCTATTCACTTGTTACTTCAATGAATAATTGCAATTAACAAGCACCAATCAATGAAATGATATTTGTTGGCTAATAACCATCAAGAGATAAGAGCCTATGTCTAGGATAATTACCCATGTGAAACCTAGTTAATCCGCTATGTGTCCATGTGAGTTAACATAAGAATCACTCATTGAGACCAATTATCAAACACTTGCCATGCATGACCAAAGGGTATGTGTCCATCCCCTTAGTTAATCAACACACCCAAACCAATAGAATGTAATTGAACATACATCAACCATACCATATCCATATTCACAACACCCTATTTCTAGTTCAATTGGAATATTTAAATCATGCAATTGATGGCCAATCAATAACAAGCATTAAACATAGATATGGATGAACAAAACCAATTTCATTGAAAGGATACTCAACTAATTACAAGATAATCAAATCCATAGCAAGATCCTAGAGAGCCCCTAGATTAGAGTTTAGCTACACATCATAAAAGAAGAGCAAACTAAGGAATTCAAGAAACCCATCAAATTACAAATCAAGAGAGAAAAGGGAAAGAATGAACAAGAATGGTGAGAATCCAATGCTTGATCTTCCTCCTTGATCTTGATTTTTCACTTGAATCCTTCTATCTTCCAAGAGTTCCTCCTCCTCCCACTTGCTTTTTGGAATTCGTGCTTAGGTCCAAAAACATAAGATAATGAAAAATGCCCTCCAAAATCAAATAAAAAGGGCCAAAATCGCAAACCAGGATTTTATCCATGCCTAGGTGTGGCTTTTCCACGCCTAGGCGTGGTTATGAATCACGTGCCTTTCCTCTGCTTGCCACGCCTAGGCGTGGTAGTCTTTGTCTGAAAACATTGAAAAACTGAACTTGCCACGCCTAGGCGTGGCTTTTATATGCCTAGGCGTGGATGTCTCTGCCTGGAATCCCTGAGAAACTGCAAGGACCACGCCTAGGCGTAAGTAATGGATAAGTAATGGATCTATCAGCTAACTGCAAAAAAATGTTAGTAGGCTTTGGTTCCTACATTCCCAGTTTCTTAAACATAGAGAAAGGCATTAAATTTATACTAGCACCTAAATCACATAATGCTTTCTCAAAATAAGAATTACTAATAGAGCAAGGAATAGTAAAACTCCCTGGATCTTTTAACTTTGGTGGTAATTTCTTCAAGAGAATGATGGAGCATTCCTTATTCAATTTGACTGTCTCATATTCCTCAAGCTTGCATTTGTTTGAAAATATCTCCTTCAAGAACTTTGCATATTTTGGCATTTGGGAGATGGCTTCCATAAATGGAATGTTAATCTGTAATTTCTTAAACATCTCCAAGAATTTTGCAAATTGCTTGTCCTGCTTAGTATTAAGGAGCCTCTAAGGAAATGGAATGGTTGGCTTTTGTTGCTCACTTACTTGTACCACGGGAGGTGCTTCACTAGTCTTTTTCTTTTCTGAAATATTTGGCTCGTCAATAATTTCTTCATGTTCTTGCATGTGCTCCTCTTTGTTCTTGGAAAGATCTTCAAGTTCTTTACTACTTCTTAGAGTGATTGCCTTTACCTGTTCCTTTGGGTTAGTTTCAATAGCACTAGGCAAAGATCTTGGTGCCCTTTCTGACATCAGAGTGGTCAACTGACTGATTTAAGTCTCTATGGTCTTCATTCTAACTTCTGAATTTTGCATGTACTTCATCACAAGATTTTCAAAATTTTGTTTCTCCACAGGTGCTTGAAAACCTGGAGGAGGTTGTGGAGCTCTTTGCTGATTTTGCTGATAGCCTTGTTGATTTCTCCATTTGAAATTAGGGTGGTCCCTCTAACCAGGATTGTACGTGTTGGCATATGGATTGTATTACTGTCGGTTGGAATTTCCAACAAAATTTGTTGCTTCAGGCTCTGGGGCAAAGGGACTACTAACTTGACAGTTTGAACTTGTATGACCTTATCCTCCACATGCGTCGTAAATTATTAGTGGGGCTGCACTGTTTGTTACCATCAAAGTTTCCACCTTCTTTGTTAAAGCTTCCAATTGATTCAGAATGGTAGTAGAAGCGTCAACAACATGCACACCTACTGATTTCTTAAGAATCTGGCATTCATTTTTCCATTGATAACTGTTCAGTGCCATTTCTTCAATCAATACTTGACTCTCAGTAGGAGTTTTCCTCTATATTGTACCTCCCGCAACAGCATCAATGAGTGAACGGTTTGTAGATGACAAACCATTGTAAAAAGTTTGAACCTGTTACCATACGGGAAATCCATGGTGTGGACATCTCCTCAGTAACTCCTGAAAACGTTCCCATGCTTCATAGAGAGTATCTATTTCAAACTGCATAAAAGAAGATATATCATTCCTCAACTTAGCAGATTTAGAGGGAGAAAAATACTTAGCTAGAAACTGTTATGTCAATTGATCCCATGTAGTGATAGAACCCCTTGGTAATGACGTTAGCCATTGACTCGCCCTATCCCTAAGAGAGAACGGAAAGAGTGGCAATCTGATTGTATCATCTGTCACTCCATTGTACTTGATAGTGTCACACAACTGCAAGAATCTGGCTAAATGCTGATTTGGATCATCTGAAGGCAATCTACCAAACTGTACAGAATTCTAAATCATGGAGATCAATGCTAGTTTGATCTCAAAATTATTAGCCACCACAGCTGGTCTTATAATACTTCCTCCATACCATTCAGTAGTGGGCATAGAGTACTCAAGCATGGTCCGCTCTGCTGGGTTAGCTTGTTTGTCACGATTCCTTTCAATTACTAGCCCTTTCATCCTATTTATGTCTTCTATCATAGTTACAATATGAGTTTGCTTCCTTAACTTGCGAACTGTTTTCTCAATTTTTGGATCAAATGTTAGATCAGGAAACTGAGAACGAGTGAACATAAACAAGAAAACTGAGTAGGTGACAAATGTAGTGAAAAACTAATTAAATATACATAAACAAATATAAAAATAAAATAATTAAATTAAAAATACAAAAACAAAAATTAAAAAAATAATTAAATAAAGAAAAGATAAACAAAGATAGAGAGACACTAGGGCGTAAGGTTCACTTAAGTCTCATTATTCGAATCTTCTTTCAATTATGATACAAGTGATTCTTTTGCCAATATTATCTTATTTGCTATTGAATCCCAATGGTCATGGATGAAACAATATTCTATTCTTAATTTAATCCACCTATTTGGTCATTTAGTTAAATTAATCAAGAATGCATCAAGTTCTAATTTCAAGATATGAACTAACAACCCATCAATTCCATTGGTGGGAGAAATTGATGTTTGGTCATTCACCAATATAATCCCAAGCTTACCATATAGATCCACTCATTGAGTACAGATGGTCACCGGTCAACAATGAATTAACAATTGTCACAAGTGATCAGGTTATGACAAGAATATAAACAATATGATAAACCCACAAAGAAATTACCCTAATCAATTTAGAAATCTAATCCAAATAATTAAGAATACAAGATCCCCTATAGCCCTAGCTATGAGTTTAGCCACTCATATTTAATACAACCAAACTTATATTAAGATACAAATGCATGGAAAGTAAACCAAAGAAAGGAGAAAAACTAAAGAGAAAGAGAGATCAAAACCCCTTTACAAAGATCCAGATCTTCAAGCCTTCAAGAAATCCTCTATCTAAAGCCTTCCTCTCTTCAAATCTGCCTCTCCAAACCTCTCCTTATAGAAACTATGAACAAAGTATGTAAAAAATTATAAAGTGAAAAATATGAAAAACTTAACAAGGAAGCTTAAAGCTTCCTCCTTGTCGTCTCCCTTGCCTTCCTACTTAAGTTTCTATTAATAATGGATTTTTGCACGTCTAGTGCTTGAGCGTTGGTTTACCAGTGCTTGAGCGCTGGACTGCTAGCAGGCAAGTGCTATCATTGATCTCAGCGCTTGAGCGTTAGGATATATGAGAAACTACACGTTTTAAGCACAGGCTCTTGGGGGCTTGAGCGCTGGGAGTCCAGAAATGTTTTTCTGGCAACTTTTCCATGAAATCAACTCCAATCTTCATCCTCATGTAAATACCACAACCAAAATGGACCTCTTTTGCATTGAAAACATGATATTTTCTCTTGCTTTCTCTCCAAATGCATTAAATCTTTCTAGATCTGCAAAAGTGAAGATAATGATAAGGATCCATCTAAAATTCTCCCATAATTACAAGCAAATCACCATCATTTGTTCAATTAAATGTTATAAAATATAGGCTTATCAGATATATTCATACTTGGGGGTGACCACATTTGCCAAGATTTTTCTTCTGTGGTCACACCAAACATCCCAAAGGGCAACAAGAAACAGACAACCACGAGACTCACTGAAGGATGAGATTCATTTTCTCATGCTACCAAATATGAAGCTCCAAGTAAGCTTCCCTAAGAGGGAGATATTTGCTAGCCTGGTCTTTCTAATCCTAAGGCCTCCAATGTTACAGAGGGATATGACAGTATTCCAATTTACAAGGTACACATCGCTATGGATGTTAAGACCACGCCAAAGAAAATTCCTGATGGTGGCACCATTGGAATTGCAAATGGACTAAGGCAACCAACAGACTTTACATTATGTAAATAGGTATTAAAGTGATGATAGATTTTGCTAAGACAAGTCATCCAACAATTTGTTGAGTAGATTGGACTTCCAAGAAGCTAGCCGACTGTTAGTTCTTTCTAATAGATTATGAAAATCCTAATGTTCATAATTGTTAGATGTCTATAACTCAAGTTATACCTGAAATATAGAAATAGTGTAAAATTGTCACAATGCTGAAAAATACAACTAAGCCCAAATTAAACCCAAACTTATATATAGTAGCCAAAACCAATCGATTAAGTACAAGAGAGGTCTAAAATGCTGAATATAAGGGTTAACTAATATATAAAAATGATGTTTGTCAAAGCTCTTCAAGAACATCTCAAGAATTCACAAAAATAAAGCACTCTAAGATTGAAAGGATTGATTCACAAATTGAAGCAAAAAGGTGTGTTTCAGGTTGTTGGGTGTTGTTAAAAGATGAGTCAAAAACATGTATTTATAGTGTTCTATCTAAAAGAGTCATTGAGGGTACTTTATTGTCACATTAAATGCCAAGAAAAGAGTCGTTGTTGACTTTCAAGCTCATGGTAATCAATTACATGCGTGTTGTAATCGATTTCATGGCTCTAAGAACACATTCTGGGTTTTCTAGGCAATATGTAATCAATTACAGGCCTTATGTAATCGATTACTAAGCCTCTATCAGAGTTTTAATCGATTACATGGTTTGTGTAATCAATTACAAGGCCTCTGACTTTTGAAAAATAGATTCTCGCATGGTTGTAATTGATTACCAAGCTTTGGTTATCGATTACCAGCTTCTTAAGTAGCTATTCATTGATTACTAAGTCTTTGGGTAAGATTACAATCATCCTTGAACCTATTTTTAAGCCCAATTTAGCTTGATAAACATTTCCAACTTAGAAACTTAGATTTTTAAGATATAAACTTAATTTTTCATTATCCAAGATAAAAAACAACATTCCTTAAAACATACACCGTCAAATTAGAGTTGATTTTAAAAAGAACCTTTCAAAAATATTTTGAGATATATTGAGAGCTTCTTACATAAAGACTCTAAGCCCTATAAACTATACAAAATATACCTCCTTTGGGCTTGGTCTTCGTCTTGGCTTTGTTATCATAAAAAACTTCAAGTTCTTCATGACATAAACATTCACATGTCAAAATGTTCTATTACAATCTAGAGCTTAATGGTGAGAATCTTGTTATTGAAGTGAAGGATTAAAAAATTATTATTACTCCAAGTGATTGGGTGTGGTGGTTTGACGTACGAAATGTTAGAAGAGACTTTGAAGAAGATAACTAGAAGTATTTTGACGAGTTCAAAAGGTTAGAAGCTCTCGAAGGGATGTTGAGGCCAGGTCTTGCGATACCCAAAAATGGAATAAAGAGTGGACTGCTGAAAAGCCAAGACAAGCTCCTGCACTATGCATATGTATATGCCCATATCCGTGCCCCAATAAGAGGCAATTATGCCTATATTGGCAAGGACGACATTTTCAAGGTGTGGGTCCTAAAGTAGAGATATAGGGTCAAGTGGCCTAACTTCATCATGAAAAATATGATGAAGGCGAAAGAGGAGGACACGACAGACCTGCCCTATGCTTTGCTAATCAGAGCTTTCCTTATGCGCTAACAACATATCTTAGCCACTGAAGACTCTATCAAATTAACTCATCACAATGTGTTTGGACACTTAACACTCAAACACATAAAGATGAGGACGGATGAAGACGATAACTGGGTCTGTGCTGATAAGGATGAAGAACCAGTTGTTGTTGCCCCAATTACCAATGAACAACTCATGGCAATTATGCTTGAGATAAAAGCCTATGTGGAGAACACATTTGCTTTTATTTATGATAGGATAGAAGATGTGGAGCGTGAGCAGGCAACCCTGTGGGGAATCTTGAATGGCATAGCTCTTCACTTCCCTCCACCACCGCTAAATGCTTAGGTTTTGGGATCCATAGATTTAGGATCTTTGTTTTGACTTTGGTGTATATGTTGAGTTTTGACTAAAAATTTAATTAGATTCAATTTGTAAATGCTTTGGCTAGCTGTTTTGATAAATGAAATGAATTTATGCCCTTATGAACTTGTTTGTATATGTATTGCTGTTTTGGCTTACTGTATTGAATGCTTCTTTGTTTATGAGTTTGGCACAATGTTTGGCATTGTTTTTGAATGATCAATTTGCTACCTTAAATAAAAATAATGTGTTGGACTTAAATGCATATCATATGCTTTTTTTGGTCCATTTTTTTTATCATGACAAAAAGAAGAGAAAAAGTTTAAGTTCTTTATTTGAGGAAAGGTAGGTAAATCTAAAACTGATCTTGGAATTCCAAAAGTAAGGGGGAGCTACACATATCTCTAATTTAAAATTCACCTCTTTCGAAAAGGAGGGGGAGTAAGTCTCTCTAACAACTTTGTGGATTCCAATTTATAAAACTAATACTTTTCTCAATGGTTGTTTTTCATCATAAAAAAATGGGAGAATGTAATTGGCTATTGACCATTGAAGATTGTTTTGATGATAACAAACATAAAGATGAAGGCAAGATCAAGTCCAAGATCTTCAAGAATAGCTTTAGGACTTAGATTTTTTTGTAAAGGTAACAGGGGTCACACTTAAGTTCTAAACTTTTTTTTTCAAAGAACCCAATTAGCACAAATGGTTTCATGGCTTTAAAGTGTTTTTTGGTTTCTTAAGAAATAACATTTAAGTGCCTAAAAGCTTGTTGGAACATTTGGAAACATTTAGCAAGCTTTAAAAGCTGACAAAAATATTTTTTTCAATCCGGCTTATTCGAATAGAGGTTTTCCTTATTCGAATAACCAAAGCCAGAATGCCAGAATTCCAATTCATCAAGCCTTTATTCGAATAAGACAAGACTTTATTCGAATAAGGAGCTTAAAATAAGCTATGTGTGTTTATGTTTTTAAAAGATTTATTCAAATAACACATTTGTTATTCAAATAAAAGTGTTCCAAAATGTGCTTTTAAAAAGGATTTATTTGAATAACCAAAAGGGTTATTTGAATAACAAGTTCCAGAAACCAAATTCTTATTGTGCTATAAGTGAATTTATTCGAATAACAAAAGTGTTAATAGAATAAACACGTTTCCAGAATAAAAAAATAACGGCTTATTCATTTGCATTTAATGCTCCAACCACCCTCCAATGGATCTTTAATGCTTGGGGCAATAAATACAAGTTGTTGGCATTGAAGTATGTTAGGAAATAAATCTAAAAATCCTTGTTGAGCATTAATAAGTTCTTAGAGTCAATATCTTTAAACCTCTATTTTTTAGCTTAAAGTGTGATCATTTCTTATACCCATTGAGTTTCAATTTGTATTATCTACTCTTGTGAGAGTTTCTCATTCATCTATACTTTGATTTTCTATAAAGAGTGTGAGGTATCCTTTAAAGAATTGTAAAAGTGAGGTATCCTTTATTGTTAAGGCTCAAGCACAAAAGGTGAGACATCCCAAGGTGTGTTGAGTGCTCTAGTTTGTAAGGGTAGCAAGTACCTGTTCAATGTTAAAGTAATAGTGAAAAATTTTGGGTGATTACTTGAGGACTGGACGTAAGTCACAAAGGGTAGTTGAACCAGGAGAAATAGTGTTTGCTCTTCTAAACTTAAACTTATTTACATTTGTGCTTTAATTTTATATGCTTGTTTGAATATTTTCTATCTTGGCTTGTTCATTTGAGACTGAAGCATTCTATCTTCTCTATCTATTCACTCCAATCAATCAATAGCTTCAACAAAAATTGATTTTCAAGTGTTTTGTGAAAAGTTTGCAAATTTTTTTTATAAATTCAATTCACCCTCCTCATGAATATTGAAGCCGCTTGGTAACAGGTCAAACTAGAGTTTGTTAAATGTTTAGATTTAATATATACATAATATATGTTGAATATATATATATATATATATATATATATATATATATATATATATATATATATATATAGTAGTAAAATTCCCTTAAGGAGTAACAACTATTAATTACTTTTTGTCTTTGATAAGGTATCTTCACAAGCATTCCTGTGAGATAAACCTTCAGATCAAGGGTGGTAGTTAGGTGAAATATTCCCAAAGGGATGTTCTACTTTAATTTTATTTTGGAGATATGATATATATGGGTCATAAATATTCAAATTCCATCTCTTTCTCTTCTTTAGTAGTTGATTTTCAAGTGTTTTGTGAAAAGTTTGCAAATTTTTTTTATAAATTCAATTCACCCTCCTCTTGAATATTGAAGCTGCTTGGTAACAGGTCAAACTAGAGTTTGTTAAACGTTTAGATTTAATATATACATAATAATATGTTAAATATATATATATATAGTAGTAAAATTCCCTTAAGGAGTAACAACTATTAATTACTTTTTGTCTTTGATAAGGTATCTTCACAAGCATTCCTATGAGATAAACCTTCAGATCAGGGGTGGTAGTTAGGTGAAATGTTCCCAAAGGGATGTTCTACTTTAATTTTATTTTGGAGATATGATATATATAGGTCATAAATATTCAAATTCCATCTCTTTCTCTTCTTTAGTAGTCTTAGTCTAGCATATTATACAATTAGCCTATCATACTTGCACGAGTTTAAAAAATTTCAAATACGAGATGGAGGAAAAAATGATGATAAAGTTGAGCGCTTTCTAATTTATTTTATTAAACCAAGAAAGCCACTTGAAAATATATTTAAAAATGGGAGAGGTTTGAGTTCTAAACAAGGTCAAACTGGAATTTGTTATAGTTTTAAATTTAATAAATATTTAATAATATGTTGAATATATATATATAAAATTAAAATTCCCTTGAGGAGTAATTACTGATATCAACTATTAATTACTATTTGTCTTCGATCAAGGTATCATCACAAAGCATTGTTGTGAGACTCGCCATTAGATCAAGGGTGGTGGTTAGGTAAAGCATACTACAAAGTGATGTAAGCATACCACAAAGTGATGTTTTTACTTTACTATTATTTTAGAGGAGATATAATATACATGTGTCATAAATAATCAAGTTTTTTTTCTCTTTCTCTTTATCAGCAGTCTTAGTCAAGCTCATTATACAATTAAACCTATCATCCTTGCTCAAATTTAAAGAATTTCAAATGCAACAAATAAGAAACGATATGATAAAGTTGAGCACTTTCTAATTTCGTTTATTCAACAAAGAAAGCCTACTTGAAAACTTATATGTCAATGGGAGAGGTGTGAGTTTTGCCCATGGTCAAATTGAAATTTGTTATACGTTTATATATATATATATATATAAAATTCCCTTGAGGAATAATTATTGATATTAACTATTAATTACCTTTTGTCTTTGGTCAAGGTATCCTCACAAGTATTTACGTGAGACTAACATTCAGATCAGGGGTGGTGGTTAGTTAAAGTATTCTCCAAAGTGATTTTTTACTTCACTTGTCTTTGGAGAAGATATAATATATATGTGTCAGAAATTATCAATTTCCATCTATTTCTCTTCATTAGTTGTCTCGATCCAACTCGTTATACAATAATTCCTATCATCTTTGCACGAGTTTAAAGAATTTCAAATACATGATTAAGGAAAAAATAATGATAAAGTTGAGCGCTTTTTAATTTTGTTTATTCAACCAAGAAAACCCCTTGAAAATATATGTGACAATGGGAGAGATTTGAGTTGTAACCATAGTCCAACTGGAATTTGTAATAAGTTTAAATTATATAACAATATTTTACTAAACATATAATTATTATTATTAAACTTTTGGCTATTAATGACATTATATTATTAAATATATAATTATTCATATATTGACAAAATTCCCATAAGGAGTAATTAATGATATCATCTATTAATTACTTTTTGTCATTGATCAAAGTATCATCACAAATATTATTGTGAGACTAATTTTCGGATCAGATGTGGTGGTTAGATAAAGCATCCCCAATGTATAAAACGAATTTTGGAAGAGATATAATTTGTGTGTGTCGTAAATAATCAAATTTCATCTCTTTCCATTCAACAGCAGTCTCGGTCCTGCTCATTATACAATTAAGATCATCTTCATTACTCGAGTTTAAAGAGTTTCAATTGTGGGATGGATGAAAAAATAATGATATTGTTGAGCACTTTCTAATTTCATTTATTTCAACAAGAAAACCATAGAAAATATATATGAAAATGGGAAAGGTTTGAGTTGTAACCTTGGTCAAACTAAAATTTGTTATATGTTTAAATTTAATAAATATTTAATAATGTTCTGAAGTGAATTCAGAGGTGTACCTAAGATAGCCACGTCACGATAGTTGAAGGTGGACTCCTCCATAGCATGGCAGCGGTAGTAGTGTACAAGGGGGTGAGTACTTGCAAAAAGGCACTCCAACGCTTAAGTTAGACTATGCACTATGAATGCAATCTGTATATTAGATGATATCCATACATTTGAGGCCTGACATAGCATTTATAGTAGCATTTTAGGATGAGTGCAATTTATATTAAATATAGTTATTTAGGATTAGAATCTATTAGAGATTGTGACCCATTTTAACTAATTTTCCTGTTTATGTGGGATGTAATTAGCTTTCATATCCATCAAGGATACTTGAGAGATTTATGCCTAATAAATAGGTAGATATAGTCATCAAGATAACGAATAGTAATATTTGGGTATCATTCTGGTAGGTTGGGTTACTCCTATACTACTAACCCAAAATCTAGCCCAGAATAGTTACCCTTAACTTGGCGCTTAGATGGGACAGTTAAGTGTCAAGGTACCCTTGTTTAGCAGGAGCACACGACATGCAGTGAACAAAGTGATCCAAGTCAGAGGTAACAATGAATCTCACGATGTTTTCCAAAGGGTCGAGGTATGTGATATATCATAGTATGCCTCTCGGGTTGACGTGTAAGGCCGGGGTCCGAGTCAGATTGTTCTGGTTACGTTGTCATTCCGCCTTCTGAGCTATGTCCTATGTTGCCCCCATGTGTAGCTCAAGGGGTCTCAAGTATGCCATGAGTGAATTCCTATCGGGGTGTCAATGACGAACTGCGACTGGATATATGCTGGGTTGACCTCTGGGACAGGATCTAGAATCATGGTTAAGAACAATTGCCCCCAGCTTGACGCTTGTCAAGTATAGTGAAGTAGTAATTCTTAATGCCCCCGGATGATAGAATATGCATTTTACTTGAAGTCGTGGTTCGTGCTTCTCCATAGGGTTACGAGCTCTAATCTAGAGGCATTTAATCATGACACTTGAGGACGCGTCGTAGTCCAGACAAGGTCCATGCGTCAATTAGCCATAAGTTGACATTTAGTTGGGGTCCATAAAATGAGCTAACATTTTTGCCGTGTTTACTTTTTTTTCTATGGTCCGTACTGGTTCCAACGCCCAAATTTTTAAGCAATCAGAGGACTTAGGAGAATTTAATTTCAAGACCTTAGCCCGGGGTCCAACACCTAAAACCTTTTAGAACTTTGGATCCCACTTGACTTAGGTACAATCAAGACTTTAGCTCGGGATCCAACACCTAAAATGTTTTGACACTTTGGGTCCTACTTGACTTAAGCATAATTTAAAATCGAGACCTTTCCTGGGGTCTGATGTCCAAACTATTTTAGCACTGGGGATTCCACTTAGCTTAGGTATAATCAAGACCTTAGCTTGGGATCCAACACCTAAAATATTTTGGCAATTTGGATCCCACTTGACTTAGGCATAATTTAAAATCGAGACCTTGCCCGAGGTCTGACGTCCAAATTGTTTTGGCACTTGGGATCCCACTTGGCTTAGGTATAATTTAAATTTGTGTCCTTGGTCTAGGGTCCTACACCAAATTGTTATGGCACTTAGGATCTCACTTGACTTAGGCATAATTTAAAATTGAGACCTTGCCCGAGGTCTGACGTCCAAACTATTTTGGCACTTGGGATCCCACTTGGCTTAGGTATAATTTAAATTTGTGTCCTAGGTCTAGGGTCCTACACCAAATTGTTATGGTACTTAGGATTCCACTTGACTTAGGCGAGATTTAAAATTAAGGCCTTAGTCCGAAGTCCTACACCAAAATATTTTGGCACTAAGGATCCTACTTGACTTAGACATAATTTAAAATTGAGGCCTTGGTCTGCGGTCCAACACCAAAATGTTTTGGCACTTAGGATCCCACTTGACTTAGGCATAATTTAAGGTGATTTGTAAATGGGGTCTTTAATGTTTACGGTTCATAGTGAAAAATTTCCTGACGCTTATGAATTTTAGACTTTAGAACATGTTTGACATAAGAATTTTTCGGTGGATACATGATGGTGAACCACAGATGTCGTAATCTGAACTACCACTTTATTTCATAACCACAGAATGGTCATGGCCAAGTGTTGAAGATTGAGTGTGGACCCATAACTCATGATCAAAACACTCAAATGGGTTTTGTGAGTCATTGTTCCTCTTAACCTGGACTGTTAAGTTCCATGGGGGTAGGCTTAAGGCATTCTCAAGCCATTTTCTAGCTTGAGGGCCCTAAGACTTTAAATATGCATAAAGGATAGGGATACACTTAACCTTTGTAAACCTAGTTAGTTTATGGGTTAAGGTCAGACTCATAAGGGTTCAGGTGAAAACCCTTGAATGCGCTCATTGACCTTAACCAATGGTCAAGTGGATTCCCCTATTTGGTCATCATGTATAGTTGATCCTCCTCGAACCTTGTACTCCTTGGACATTACCAAGGTATGGTAACCTTGTAGGTTCTGTCAGGACGAAGTACTTGAGGACTCAAAAGTCATGGTCGAAATACTGACTTAGAAGATGTCATGCCAAAGTATTTGTGAACTCGAGGTCACGACTGAAGTACTGGCTTAGAAGAGATTGAACCTTGAGAACCGGGCTTGGATTATGTTTGTAGCTCTTAGAAGTCCCAATTTGGTTTGCCAATGCAATATATGTATGAGACTTGGCTGTTGATGTTCACAACCATTATGTCACGCCCATCCATGGTGACTATAATCATGATTTAAACGTGATATGGACTCGTACGTTTTTTCTTTCAATGCAAATGTTCCTTATTTTAATGAAATAGGAACCCATATCAGCATATTTGCAATGCGGGATTTTCACTCGAAGAAGTTTACACTTTTGGTACCCTAGTGGAACCTTCTCTCGCTCAAGATCACTCCACTTGGAACACCAACCAAATATATCATCATACCAGAACAAGAAACAGGGGACCCGCGGCTGTGATAAAAGCCATCTTTGGTTAACCCTTATCTTTATGATCTTTTTGTGGGGTCACAGTCTTCTAGAATGGATGTCAAAAACCCTTTTAGATTCTTTCAGATAATGCACCCCAAAATTGCTTTGAGTTCCAATGCCAATAGTCCTCCATCATACTATTGTCCTAGGATAGTTGGAAGCGACCCTACAACATTTGGATGTGATAGCATTGTAAAACACTACACTAGCAAGGCAACAGGTTCAATTCTTTGAGGGGTTACAAGAAAAGTTCCCGTGATGAGGTTGTAGTTCAAGTTTGTGAGATTCTAAGGACGTCTTCAAGGGTGACAAGTGGAAATATGCACTTTTTGTGTACCACAAGTGTATGGGTCATTCAAGTAATACAATGAAGAATAAGATATCATTCTCACGAGGATAAGGTTACTTTAAGTGCTAAATATCAACCAATAACTTAAATAATTCTATTCAAGAGCATAAAAATAGGAAAAAAAATAAACTAAAGACTACAAAGAAATAAAGATAATGGTTAGAGATTAGGGAAATCCCTCTTCACCCCCATTTCAATTAATAATATGCAACTCTTTAAGCAACATTAATAAATGAGTTAAGTTAGCTTGAGAATCTACTTTAGTTGAAAGCTTATGTCTAGGAGTCAATCAACTATTGCTTCATTTACCTAATTCACTATGTTTCTATGAGAACTAGAGCAAACTCCACTCATTCAGGTCCATTCTCAAACACCTGCTATACATAGCTAAGAGGTATATTTCTATCCCATTAATGAATCAACTCATCTCGCCATTAGAATGGAATCGAACATGCATCAACCATACTTATAATCTCAAATCCAAATTCCTATGTCTAGGTTCATTAGATTTTATCAAATTAGCTTAAACGTTGACCAAGCACTCAAGAGCATTAAGATCAATATGATTGAACAAAACCAAACATCAATATAAACTCAAAGAAGAACAATATCATTAATATTAATGGGAGGATCCAAAGTATTCCCTAAATACAACTCAGCTACTCAAAGAACACGAAAATAGAATCACAAAATACATGTTCAAGATAATGGAAGAAAAGAAAGAAAAGGGAAAAGGAAGGAAGCTCATGGATTTGATCTTTGATGCTTGAATATTCCTCTATGAGGAAGATGAACTCCAACCTTGGCTCCTCAGGTCTCTTCTCAGCCTCAGAATGAAGACCTAGCGTAGCTTCTTTAACCCTAAATGGCCATCCTCTTAAAAATCTAAAAAAATAGAATATATAAGCTCAGTTTGCCACCTCATGTCGCGACGTGAAATATCTTGTGCCACGGTGCGTATGCCTCGGGTGTAAGTACTAGCAGTAGGTGATGCATATCATGCTGCGACGTGACATATGTTGCACCGCGACGTGCTCTACTGGAATGCTTGCTTGGTTTTCTCCTCCAATGTTAGGCCTTGGCTTGCATCAATTCATCTCTTTTGAGCCCATCCTACATTAGTGAAATCATCAAGTCAAATATAAGTTGTAAATTCACTTAATCACTTAAGAATATGCACAATTTGCTCAAGATCATATAGGAATGTGTCCAAATTGCATTTGATAAATATAAGCCTAAAACCTTCCAAATATGCATAAATACAAGGATTAAGCAATCTATGAAGCACAAATATAGGGCACATATTACTACATTTTGTGAAGTTGTCATTTGGGTCAGGCATGTGTTCATGACCATTTTGGTGTAAGGATGTGCAACAGGGTTCATGACAGGGAATATTGGCATGATTTGTGAATGATCATTCTTCGAAGCAGTAACAAACACTAGGCCCGTGCCCAGTGCATAAAAAACACAAAGAGGAGGGGGAGATAAGGCCAGAGAAAGCAACTTCATCTAAAAACCTAGAATCTATTGCAGCAGCTTCATCTGAACATGGAATTTCAGTTGGAGGGCAGCGAATTTGCGGAATCCTAGCCCAGGTGCAAAGAACCACTCTAATGGCCACTCAAATAGGGCATCAAGGTGAGAACCTCCTGTACTGCTCCAACTAAGGCCAACTCTCCTGTGTAATCATTGTGTTACCCAAGTGGCTTCAGTACTCAAGAGGGAGGTGAATTGAGTAATTAAAACTTTTTTGCAAACTCTTATAAAAGCAAATTTCTTAGAAGCTATATGTTAAAAAGGATATGAAAATGAAGAAAATAATTGAAAGCCTTAAGCGCAACAATTTAATAGATAGGCAATGATAAATAAATTATAGAAACATAAAGAGATAAAGATGAGAAGAGTAGGCACGATATTTATCCTGGTTTGACCACCAACCACTTGTGGCCTACGTCCAGTCCTCGAAACATAGTTCGAGATTTTTTACTATTCAATACAATTTTAAAACAGGTGCTTGCAACCTTTACACAATAAGGATACCTCACCCTATTCACTAGAGGGATACCTCACCCCCTTTGAAGGATACCTCACCTTTTTTACAACAAGGGATACCTCACCCTTTTCACAAGATGGATACCTCACCCCCTTTAAAGGATACCTCACCTTCTTTACAACAAGGGATACCTCACCCTTTTTACAGAAGCAGAAAATAGATGAAAAGAAACTCTCACAAAGAGCAAATATTACAAATTGAAGCATTAGAAAGCTCTATTAGGATATCTCAAAGTTTTAGCGAAAAGAGCACAGGAAATAGTAAAAAATATGAAATACGAATCAAAGCATGAAAGAATTATTTTAGATAGTTGGGTGTGTATAAAATATGACCCAAAAACATGTATTTATAGTGTTCTTGAGAAAATAGCCGTTGGGTATCATTTAATATCACATTAAAGGCATAGAAAACTAGTCGTTGTGTGTTTTTGGCCGTGTTTATTCGAATAACACATTTGGTATTCAAATAGATCCTCAAAAACATGTTCTAAAACATTTTCTAGGTTGTGGTATTCAAATAGATCTTTAAAAACATGTTCTGGAACGTTTTCTGGGGTGTGGTATTCGAATAACTATGTGGTTATTCGAATACACCACTCTGATTTTGAAATCTAACTTTAAATGGTTATAATTTCTTCATTTCTTATCCGTTTAAAGCAAATGACTAGTCATTGGAAAGATATTTGAGTCTATTTTCAAATAAAATAAGTTTCAAAACAAAACTCAAATTATTTTGAAAGTTATGATCAAAAGAGTAACTAAAATCAGTTTTTCAAAACTCAAACTTGGCTATTTTTCATAAATTTGAACTACCACCATAATTAGCCTTTCAAAACTTGTTTGTTGGGTATTTTAGCATGTGAAAACTATTTTTAAATATTTGAAAACATATTTGAGATATCCAGAAGACTTCTTACAAAAAGACCCTAAGTCCTATAAGTTATACAATTTAATCTTCCTTTGAACTTAGCCTTTGATAGGATTTTGTTGTTATTAAAACCTTCATGAGATAAGCATGCACCTTCTCCTTGAGTTAAGCATAAATGAGATCTTTGCTTTCTTGTTGCAATGTTCACTCTTGGTACTTGGACTATCCATCATCTTCATCATGTTTGTTATCATCAAAACTATTTTCCATGTCAGCTACCCAATTATACATCGATGGTGCGAAAGGGATCCCTAAAGGCCTCAAGGACACTAAGTTCGACGAGTCGCTGAAGCTCTAAGTCAGTCAAGTTCTAAACTTGGGGGTTCATGATGGGTTCTGAACTTACCACCACCAATCGTTAGCGACGACTGGGATCAAGTTAAAGTCCACTAGTGGTGGTTATAAAAAAATTGCTAATTCTCTGGTGCTTTGTTTGTTCTTGAATCTTCATATCTTGTACATCGTTTTGGTTTTGATCCATATGAAGACCACTTCTAAGTTTGAGACATCATTGTCTCCACTATACAAGTGTGTTGCACCCACTATACTGGCTCATAACTTAGATCTGCAACGCAAGGGGCTCGGTGGGTTGTTGCCTCCGACAAAGAGGATCGAAGGTGGCAGAGGTGCACGATGAGGAAAAATCATGGGTTCCAGTCACGAACAAAGCCACCACACTTATCGGTTTCCACAGATCCACCAAGGGGAATGAGAAATAATGAACTAAGCAGTAGGTCTGGCAACCCGAACAAGTTCATTGGCCTTTAACTCGGGTAATATCCACAAAACAACCAGTAGATCTATGCTCACGATGGTCTACCACTGAAACAAAGACACCACTAGAAACACGCCAGTGAGACCAAACCTGCCATAACCAATAACCACCAAAGTTGTTCATCAGAGGTGCGCTTGAACTCGGGGTTGAGGTAGCGCTCCTGTGATTAGTTTCTTGGGGCAAAGATAATGATGTTAGGGTGCGTCTGCTAGTCATGGGTTGTCATAGCTTAGTCTCAAATCTGGTCTGATATGAGCTTTAAGGTTCAATGTGTAACACCCTAATACAAATATTATAAAATAACAGGAATATTTCAAGATAAGACATATCAAGTATGTCACTTTCTAGAAATGCACAAAATCAAACCCATAATAACATATAAAGTCATTATAGAAAGCCAAACGGAAGAAACAATATAAAATAAATACATCTATAAACTAAAAACTAGCGTTATAAACTAAATACATGCTTGGTTCTACAATATAGAAAATAAGCTACTCTAAGCCTTTCGGCTCTTATTCTTCTTTCCCATTTTGGGGTCTAGTCTTGGAATTATATGGAAACACAATCGAAAAATTTATAACTTAGTATTAGTATCCCCAAACCAGTATTTACATCATTCACAATGAGTAAATAAAACCATAACCATAAGATATAACTAACAATGACATTGAAAAATTGCCCATACAATTATAGGATATCATCAAGGAAGATAACTGCCTATAGAATTATCAAAACATTCACAATACAATATGTTATATCAATATGCCTAAGAGATGTCCTAACAATATGCTTATGCAATACTTGTGTAACTTTTAGCTTTAGAAAACACATGATACTCATATATTCCTAGGAACCTCGTTCCTTTGTATATACTAGGTAGGATAGGTAAAAGAGCTCTGAATCTACCAGGTAATTGAAAGATTCATTCCCCTTATCACAATAAGAGTACTATTATCTTCCTATATACCGGTAACCCAGACCTAATAAGCCTCCGCTATGAGAATCTAGGACTAGTCCTCATTCAGAGAATCTTAGACCGATTACCTACAATCCTCTGGCCAAGTGGTTGTGCACACCACTAAGGTCACAATACATAGGAAAAGCAAGCTTTAAAAACATAAAGACTCATCCTAAATCACATTTGAGGATATCTCAAATGCATTCTTTGGAAGTCATGGTATTGATTACATAGCCTTTACAAGCTTTAATCCACGTCCAAGAACTAAGAATCATGTTTTCTTCATGCCCCTAACTGATTAGCCTTCCTTGGTAATCGGTTAGGACAAGGCAAAACACCAAATTTGCAAGAGCATAACCAGTTATGCTCTTTGTGTAACCGGTTAGAGGTTGCCAACAACAATACATGAGCTACTAGTTCATTCAATAACCAATTATACTTCCTAGGTTAATTGATTATTAAGCTAATTCATGCTATCCCAACTCTTTGACAAGTCAAATAACTGGTTAAGAAAATCCTCTAACTGGTTATTGGATGAAATTCGTAACTCAAAAGGAATGATAACCGGCTATGTTCTCCTCCCTAACTAATTATTCCGGGCATAACAGCAGTTGAAACTCATAGCTCTAACTCATGTAAACCTATGAAAAACTCTTCACATCAAGAGTGTGATCAAAACAAGACTTCAAGAGTTCCATGAACAGTACCAAGTCATCAACAAACCATTATTCATGTTCATCCAATTCAAACCATGAAAACAACTTTCAACCACCCACGAAAACCCCATGTAACAAGAGATAGAAAGGAAAAAGATGAAGTTGAAGATCAAACACCTCTACCTCTTGTAGCAATGATGATGATGATGATTAAACTTTTGCTTTTCCTTTAGTTTTCCTCTTTCTTTCCTCTTCCTCCTTCTCATTTTCTTCCTTTCTTTCCCTGTTTTCTGCTTCCTCCCTTCGGTTTTCCTATTCCCAAATGACAGAATAAGAGAATAGGTGAATTAAGAAGAAATAACAAAGGAAAAGTCAAAGAAAATGGCTACAACAGCCATGGGAAACTTGAGAACCTTAAGATATTTTGCAGTATATACTATATCTGCTAAGAACACTCAATTTGCACCAAAAACAAGTTTTCTAGGCTCCAACAAGTTTAAAATAAATCATAAGATTCATCAAAAATCTTGTTTCACCAATATCATGTAATTCCATATCAGCTGCTAGCCAAATCGACATTAAAACACATAACCAATATGCTTAAAAATACCAAACTAGCTCTAATTATTCTCAAGTTTTAACTACACCTTAGAACATACATTTGTGACTTAGGAACAAATTCTTCATATTTAAATCCCTTAGCTAAACCATTTAAGCTAATATCTAGGTCATTTTAAGCTACTTTTCACCTTTCAAGGTGCAACAAAATGCCTAAACTAACTTAGATTGTCACAAAATTAAATAGGCATGTTAAGTAAGTAATATGCTACCTCTGTAACGATTTACAATTCTAACATATCTTAGAGGATATTACATTTCTCCATTCCTTTTTAAAATTTTGTCCCCAAAATTGTTTACCTCAAACAAACAACTGTGGGTAGTCTTGTCATATATGGAACTCCAATTTTTATGTAGCCTGCTCAAAAACTGCTCCATCCCAAAGAACTTTCAACAGAGGAATCTGCTTACCTCTAAGCTTTTTGACTCCTCTGTCCATGATCCTTATTGGATGCATTGCATAAGATAAATTATCCTTTAACTGCACAGATTCATTTCTTATGACATGTAAAGGATCCGGATTGTACTTTTATAGATGTGACATATGAAATACATTATAAAGGTTTGAAAAACTAGGAGGAAGGGCTATTTGATAGGTCATAGGTCCAATACTTTTTAGGATTTGGTAGGGACCAATGAAACGAGGATTTAACTTCCATGTCCTTAATGCTCTACCAATTCCTGTACTAGGAGTGATGACTGCGGGATTTAAGGATGCAAACCCAAGTACAGGTTATCTCAAGTAGTAAATTTCTCAGGAGTCGGAGGTCGATCCACAGGGAATTGATGAAGAAAAATTAATTGAGGTAGGAAAGGATTTGTCATAACACCAAAAGTAATAGAAGATGTTCACAAATAAATTTAAGAACTTGCTTAGGTTAGAAGATCCACTCTTGGTAATAAATTAAAAGGAAGATTATTTCTCTTTATAACTCAATTGAAATCCACACACAACGAAGGTTCCAATCGAAAAATATAACATTCAAAGTTCAATTATATATACAATCATATTATGATTCCTTTAATTATCTACCAACATTTGTAAATGAGTTCAAGCATTTACTGTGTCAATCCTATTGTCTGCAATAAATCAAGATCTCCATTATATAAAGAAGGTTTCTAAATTAATTGGAAACAAAATACAACACATATAATGTCCATTTAATAATATATCTTTTAAGCACAAGAAATAGAATAATCTAACCTTATTTCATTACCAAGAGCTTCACTCTTTCACCCAAGCAAGATGAAGATTTAGTTACTCATAGATAAGAAGAAAGAAAGAGAGAAGAAGAGAAAGATGAACATAGCTTCACTTTAGAACAAGAGAAAATTACAACAAAGTAAAACAAGAAACAAGCATAACCATAACTTGTAAAAACTAAGCCTAACACCAAGTGCACCAAATAATTAGCCAATGGTGCCTTTTATAAAGGATTAGGGATACAAAATGCCAAGGGGGCTGATTAAGAGTGTTGGATGAGTGGGTGGAGTGGTTGGATGATTGGTTGAGTGATTGGATTATTGAATTAGTGGTTGGATTATTGAGATTCTTTGTCTCCGAAATCATTCATTGCTGATCTCATGGATGCCATCAGAATGAAGCAACATGGTCTTCATGAAAGTTGTAGCATTTTGTCTCAGCTTTCCAATGGCACCAAAATCATCCAAAAATTCATCCTACAGCCCAAGATATGACCCAATTACTGTAGACTATTTAGGCCCAGTTTCAGCACCTCTGTTTTGACTTCCAGACCCAATATCACCTCCAAGCTGTCCGAATGAGCTCTTGTGTTCTTCATGAAAGTTGTAGATATGGGTCTTAACTTTCAAATGTCCAAATTTCAGCCCAAGATAATTCCTACAGCCCGAGTTATGCTCTGATTACTGTACACTGTTCAGGTTCCAGACACAAAACTCGTGTTCTGTCTTCCAAGCCCAATTAGCTCCACTAGATGTCTGATTGAGACTTTGAGCTCTTCATCAAAGTTGTAGAGTTTTCTCTCAGATTTCCTACAAGGTAAAATTCATAATTTCTAGACATCTAGAACTCAAGATATGACTAAAATACAGAAACAGTGTAAGACCCAAATAATGCTGAAAAAAATCAATTAAGTCCAATTTGAGTCCAATCTTATAAAACATAACCAGGCTTAATCAATTAAGTACATGAAGAGTGTAAATGACTAAAAATGAGGGTTTATTAATGTATAAAATATGTGATCATCAAATTCCCCCATACTTAGTTTTTTGCACTCCTAGGCAAAACACATAAGACCAAAGCTAGGAAATAAAGAAAAATTGACATAGACTCAAAAGTTAAAAACTCTAAAAGACTCGATGAAGCAAGAAGAGGAATAAAAAATTCAAGGGATCAAAGCATTAATGAGGTAACATTTCTTCACATCTCAAACCAACAAGCAAGGAAACTTCAGTTGAAAAGAATGAATCAAGAATGATAGATCCTCACAGAATTCACTCTCAATCTCTCAAGTGTTTAAAAGGTAAGTATTTCACTCTATTCAACTCATGAACAATTGTACTACCATAAGCTTGCTTATCTTCTACTTCTCCGCTTCTCAAAACACATGCATGCAAAAATCAAGAGGACTTTATTCAAGGTTATAATGGGGTCATGGTAAAGGAGAGGGAATAATATGGATATGAAAAGATAAATACCAAAGAGAATAAAAGAGCATTATGGTATAATTAGAGTGGAGAAAATGTTTAAGAACATTCATCATTAAGGATAATCACCAATATTTGACTAATGTTTTGTTGAAAATCAATTCCAAATTGGTGAATTGAATTCATTGTTAGACTTGAACATTCTCCTTTTCTTCCTGTTGTTTCCAAGCACCCACCTTTATTTTAGACTTTGATGATCCTTTGATTGCAACGGTGGTCAATTTTTTTTTTGGTTGATCATTTTGCACACACACCCACACACTTGTTCAAGAATAAGGTCAATGCTCTCTTATTCCCTAAGGTTGGCTAAAAACATGTTTTTTTTGTTTTTTTTAAGGTACGAAATGAGCTAAAAACAAGGAATGGTCAAATAAATTCAAAGGGGTTACACAATGGAAAATATACAAGGATGGCTATTTGGTCAAAGTAGCTATTTCAAAATGTCTCAATCATATTAATGTATGCATGTGAAAATATAGCCTCAAAAAGAATCAAAGCAAGTTCTAGAGTAACAATTCCATGAGTGAAAATCACACAAGAAAGAAGAGAATGGTATAGATATTCAATCCATTCATCAATAGGCTCAAAATCTCACAAGACATATTTCTATCATTCTCAATCCATCATATCAACATTCATATCCAAGCTTGTGATTTTTAAGAAAGAAGACAATTTATGCTAAGATCCAAGAATCCATTTGTAACTTCTACACAAAATAATTATTTCCTCAACTAAGATGCGTCTCAAGAGTAATAAATTGTTTCCAAAATTTACTCCTTACTCTGCCATCCTTAATTGGTTTTACTACGAATAGGTTTCTGATAGTCATATCACTAAACATACTTCTCAATTTAGATGCATCTCAGAAGTAAAATTACTCCTTACTCTGTCATCATTCATTGGTTTAGTAAGTCCATGACAATCATATCATACTTCCTAAAAAAAAAAAAAAAAAAAAAATTAGTCAACTATCCTTCCCCCCCAACTAGATCACAACATTATCCTCAATGTTAAAATATAGATGAGTAAAAGATAGAAGATATTACTTGTTGGAGAAATCTGACACAAATTTAAACAGAAACAAAGTACGATAAATAAAATCAAAGGTAAAGGAAAGCTATAAACAAAGTGTCAAGTCTGGCCTTCTTTTCATCCTGCTTCCCTCACTGCTTCCTGCTAACCAATCTATCTGAGATATTGCTGGATTAGGATCAGAGATCAAAGGTAAAGGATTTTTTTTTTGTTGACTTCAAGAAAACCATCAGGGTAAAGAAGTCTAGAAACCCCTGAAGGACCCTGCTTAAAGGATCGTCTGTCCAAAACCAAAATACAGCAAAATCATACAAAGATAAAAGAAATATAATAGCAAATGATGACATACCTTTATGTACAGTTTTCATGGCGTATCTTTGTATTGCGCGTCATGGGTGCAGTAGTGGCATATCTTTATACTGTGTGTCACCAGTGCAGTAGACACTCACGTCCATTTATTTGAAGAAAAGAGAAAGAAGAAACCATCGTGGGTTTCCATCCTGGGTCTGGAACTTGGAGAGCTCACACTTGGGCTCGTAACATCAATAAAGATGCTAAAATCTGAAACCCGTAATGTCCAAGATCCAAAACGTCCTATCCCAGGGCGTTGAGAGCCCCTTCTAATAAAAGAGAGGATCAAGCTCAGATGCCTCATACGCTTTGGCAGCCGCGGGTTACTTCTCACTAATAACCAGAGTGAGACGCTTCTGCCTGTCCATCAACTCCACAGTGCCTAGATGATAAACATTGGGTTATAGAGTGCGGCTCTCTACAGAGCATGGTACACAAACTTTTTTAAGGACCAATGTGCAAAGGTCCACTCGAGTCAATGACGGGTCAGCCAAAGGCTAGGGCTCCATAACTAATTAAAGCCATGGTACTCCTTCCGGATCGCCCTTGTTCAAACATTTTTTTTAAATTTTTTTTTGAAAGATGACATGAAGAAGAAGAGGATGATATATATAGATTGTATGTGGATAAGGCTCACATCTGCCTTTGGTTTAACGTCCAGTAACAGCTTAAACGCCTTCTATGAGTCAAGGATAAGCTTCCCATCCAATTTTCTTATAAATTGGCAAACAGGGTCTTTTAGAGTCAGATTCCGAAAACTGTAGCGTTTTTCTTCATCCTTGAAGAGATTCCACAAATTAAGAAGTTCACGATGCATCAATCCACAAGGATGCATCTCAAGAGTCAATAAGATATCATCTAATGACTCCTTACTCAGTCCATTCTTAATGAAAAAAAATTTATCTTCTCTGTTTGCGAAAATCATCCCCAAAGAACGACATCGCTTATTACAATTCCATTGTCTACATTTGTAACAGACTTGTAACCTGTTTGCTCTTCTCCTTTTAGAATACGAACTTCTTCCAAGACCTGGCATGTATGAGTCAAATGAAATTGAAGACTCACCTACTAGTCGGACCTTTGCTTCAATTATCCAACATACATCTTCTGGCATACCTTTGTGCATTAACAGTCTCAATCTTTCACATCGAACTTTGTAGATTTTTTTCAGAGCATTTTGAGGGAGAGAAGGAAAATGTTTTCTCAGGTTTGAAAGAATGGCATCCATTTTAAAGGAGAAGAAGGATTCAGTTATTTTGGAAAACTGAAAAATAAACTAACTTAAGAGTCACGAAGTACCGTATCCACCACTTAACCAGCAACACAAAGAACTGCAAAAACAAGGCAACCAAATCAGAGTGAATTCTATTTATAACAAGGATAAAAAAGAGAGATGAATTCTACCTCATCAACTTGGTTTTCCAGAAATGGTTTGAGCCTTTGTCCATTGACTTTAAATACATTACCATTCCTAGGATTCTCAATATCTATAGCCCCATGAGGATACACATGTTTGACAACAAAATGACCACTCCACCTAGATTTCAATTTTCCAGGGAATAGGTGCGGTAGAATCATAAAGCGAGAACTTTTACTAATTTCAAAAGATTTTCTCAAAATTGTCTTGTCATGAAAAGCTTTTGTTCTAGCTTTATAAATCTTTGAGTTCTCATATGCATCATTTCTCAATTCCTTAAGTTCATTTAATTGCAATTTGCGTATCTTACAAGCATCATCAAGATTTAGATTGAAAGCTTTAATGGCCCAAAATGCTTTATGTTCCAATTCTACAGGCAAGTGACAAGGTTTTCCATAGACTAACTGATAGGGTGACATGCCCAAAGATGTTTTGAAAGCAGTACGGTAAGCCCAAAGTGCATCATTTAGTCTTAAAGACCAATCTTTACGATTTGGGTTAACCATTTTTTTTCAAAATTTGTTTAATCTCCCTATTTGCCAATTCAACTTGTCCACTTGTCTGAGGGTGATAAGGGGTGGCAATTTTGTGTGTAATACCATATTTCTTCATTAAAGATTCAAATGGTTTATTACAAAAATGTGTTCCCCCATCACTTATGATAGCTCGAGGGATTCCAAATCGACATAAGATATTTTCTTTTAAAAATTTGAGAACAGTTTTATGATCATTGTGTTGGCATGGAATCGCCTCAATCCATTTTGAGATATAATCAACTGCAACCAAGATATACACAATTCCAAATGAAGATGGAAATGGACCCATGAAATCAATTCCCCAACAATAAAAAATTTCAATGATAAGGATGGGGTTCAGAGGCATTATGTTTCTTTTTGAAATTGAGCCCAACTGTTGACAATTTTCACAACTTTTGCAAAAAGTATAGTAGTCCTTAAATAAAGTGGGCTAATAAAATCCACACTATAAGATTTTCGCAGCTGTTTTCTTTAAAGAAAAGTGACCTCCACACACTTCTGAGTGACAAAATTTAATGACACTACCTACCTCACTGTTGGGCACACATCTCCGAAAGATTTGGTCAGCACAATATTTGAACAAGTATGGGTCATCCCAATAAAAAATTTTCACCTCTGTCAAAAATTTCCTTCTATCTTGGTGCGTCCATTGAGGCAGCATCTTTCCTGTTACAAGAAAGTTGACTATGTTAGCAAACCAAGGCATGGAATTGACAAAAAATAAATATTCATCAGGAAAAGAATCATTGATAAGTGTGCTATCAAAAGGTTAGCCTATTGCAAGTCTGGACAAATGATCAACGACAACATTTTCGGCTCCTTTCTTATCTTTTATTGTGATGTTGAATTCTTGAAGTAACAAGATCCACCTTATCAATCTTGGTTTGGCATCCTGCTTAGACATCAAATATCTAACAGCAGAATGATCAGTGAAAATCATAATAGAAGAACCAACTAAGTAAGATCAAAATTTATCCAGTGCAAAAATTACAGCAAGTAGTTCTTTTTTAGTAGTAGTGTAATTCATTTGTGCACTGTTTAAAGTTCTACTTGTGTAATAAATCACATGAGGCTTACTTTCTTTTCTTTGGCCTAAAACAGTGCCTACAGCAAAATCACTAACATCACACATTAACTCAAAAGGTAAAGACCAGTCAGGAGATTGCATGAAAGGAGCAGATGTCAGAAGATTAATTAATTTTTCAAAATATTTTTGACATTCTTGAGTCCAATCAAATGGTGTATCTTTCAACAGAAGATTACATAATGGTCTAGATATGGCACTAAAGTCCTTAATGAATCTTCTGTAAAATCCTGTATGCCCTAAAAAGGAATGAACTTCTCTGACTGTTTTTGGGGAAGGCAAATGATCAATTAATTCAACTTTGACCTTATCAACTTCAATTCCTTGAGAAGATATCACATGGCCTAACACTATTCCTGAGGTAACCATGTAATGACATTTTTCCCAGTTTAGCACAAATCCTTTTTCTTCGCATCTTTTAAGAACTTTTTCCAAATTATCAAGACAATTTTCAAAAGAATTTCCAAAAACTGTCAAATCATCTATGAAAACCTCTAAATAATGCTCAATCATGTCACTAAAAATGCTTAACATGCATCTTTGGAATGTTGCTGGAGCATTACAAAGGCCAAAAGGCATTCTTCTATATGCAAAAGTACCAAAGGGACATGTAAAAGTGGTCTTTTCTTGATCTTCCAATGCAATTGGTATTTGATTATAACCCGAATAACCATCAAGAAAACAGTAGTATAGATGTCCTGCTACCCTTTCTAGAATTTGGTCAAGAAATGGTAAGGGAAAATGATCTTTCCTAGTAGCAGCATTTAATTTTCTAAAATCAATACACATACACCAACTAGATGAGACTCACGTAGGTATTAATTCACCCTTATCATTTTCAACCACTGTTATTCCAGATTTTTTTGGTACAACTTGTGTAGGGCTTACCCATTGACTATCAGAGATAGGATAGATAATTCTAACATCAAGCAATTTAAGGACTTCAGCTCTAACTACTTCTTTTATGTGTGGATTTAATCTTCTTTGAGATTGTTGAGAAGTTTTAACATTATCCTCTAAATATATTCTATGTGTACAAATTAATGGATTAATGCCTTTTATGTCCTTTAATGTCCATCCAATTGCACTTTTATGCCTTTTAAGTACTTTTGTTAACATACTTCTTGTTCTTCAGTAAGAGACGAGGAAATTACCATTGAAAAGTTTTGCTTTTCTCCCAAAAATGTGTACTTCAACCCAACAGGTAATGGCTTTAGTTCCAGTGTGGGTACTTCTTCATGGGCATTATCATTCATGGGTTTTAGCTCTTCAAATCTTGGCTTCCATCCTTTGTACTCCATTGCCTGTGTACAATTAAGCAAAGAGCATATTTCAGAGATATCATCTTCTAATTGCATGTCTAAATCAAAAGAATTGACTAAATAAATTTCTAATGGGTCAGAAGAACTCCTTATTTGAAGATGATCATCTATAATGGCTTTAATTCCTTCAACTTCCTCCTTTTCATCAAGGACTTCTTGTGGATGCTTGCACATGTTAAAAACATTGAACTCCAGTGTCATGTTTCCAAATGTTAGCTTCACCACTCCATTTCTGTAATTTATCAAAGCATTTGATGTTGCTAAAAATGAACGGTCTAAAATAGCAGGAATTGACTTGCAACTATTAATCATAGGTTCAGTATCTAAGATAATAAAATTAACAGGATATATGAATTTATCAACTTGAACTAACACATCTTCCACTATTCCTCTTGGAATTTTAATCGATCTATCGGCAAGTAGAAGAGTTACAGAAGTTGGTTTTAACTCACCCAAGTTGAGTTGCTGATAAACTGAATATGGAAGCAAATTGACACTAGCACCAAGATCAAGTAAAGCTTTTTCAATTTTATGTTCTCCAATAATGCATGAAACTGTAGGACAACCAAGGTCTTTATAATTCAACGCATTATTATTCTGAAGAATGGAGCTTACCTGTTCAGCCAAAAATGCTTTCTTTTTCACATTTAATTTCCTTTTAATAGTGCATAAGTCCTTCAAATATTTAGCATAACAAGGAATCTATTTGATAGCATCTAACAGAGGAAAATTGATCTTCACTTATTTCAAAATTTCAAAAATTTCAGTGTGGTGGTCCAATTTCGTTGGATTATTCAATGCTTGAGGAAACGGGGCTGAAGGCAAGAGTTTAGTCTTCTTTTGGTCAGCTTCTTCATTTTCTTGGGGAATTGGTTCATCTTCTTTCTCACAAGATTCAGGGATTTGTTTTTCAACAACCTTTCCACTCCTAAGAGTTATCACTGACTTGACTTGGTCCATTTGTTGGTTTTCTGAACTCCCCTCATTTAGACTGTACTGACCCTTGGGATTTGGTTGAGATTGAGAAGGAGATTTTCCTTTCTCGTGAATGGTGAGTGCAGAAGAAAGTTTAGAAAGAGTATCTTTTATGTCATTCATGGTTTGATTGTTTTGTTTATTAATAGTCTCTTGCTTTTCTATGAATGCATGCATTGTTTCTTCAAGGTTTTTTTCTATATGGTGGGACATAAGGTGCATATCATTGAGAATTTTGAGAGTCTTGTTGTGCTTGAGGAGGTGGTGGTTGCACGAATTGTGACTGATTATTATTCCTCCAGCTGAAGTTCGGGTAATTTCTCCATCCCATATTGTATGTATCTGAAAAAGAAGAAGTAAATGATTTTTTAAAATTATTCATTGCATTTACTTGCTCATGTACAACTTCTTTAAAAATAGGAATGTTAGGACATTCGTGTGTTGAGTGTCCTAAGTCATCATAAATGCCACAAATTTCTTCATTTTGCACAGATTTGATTTCTTTTGCTTTTCTTAATTCCATGGCTTCAACCTTTCTAGCCAAACTGGCAAATCTAGCATTTAGATCTTCCTCTTGACTAAGGTGATATTTTCCTTTATTAGCACTTGCAAGATTAGATCTAATTGAATTTTTAGAAGTGTTAGTACTATGCCAAGATTGAGAATTTTCAGCCAACTGGTTCAAATAGTCTAAAGCTTCATCAGGTTCTTTATCAAGAAACTCACCATTGCACATTGTTTCCACAAATTATTTAGTTTCAGGTATTAAACTTTCATAAAAGAAGCTTATAGTGTGCCATTTTTCAAAACCATGATGTGGGCAAGAATTTAACAAATCTTTAAATCGTTCCCAACATTGAAAATATGCTTCATTTGAATTTTGAGAAAAATTTTTGATTTTTCTTTTCATAGCATTGGTTTTATGTGTTGAAAAAAATTTCTTTAAGAACTCACCTTGCATTTCTTGCCATGTGCCAATTGATCTTGGTTTGAAAGTGTTAAGCCAAGATTTTGCTTTATCTTTTAAAGAAAAAGGAAACAATTTAAGCTTAACAATCTCTTTAGTGCAATTTTGGTTATTGAAAGCAATACATACTTCCTCAAATTCTTTCAGATGTAAATATGGGCTTTCAAACTCTAAACCATGAAAATTAGGAAGTAAAGAAATCATACCTAGCTTAAATCTAAAATTGTTGGCATTGAGTGGAAAGATAAAACATGATGAACTAGAATTTCGAGGTGGTTGCAAATATTCACGCATGGTTCACAATGATTGATTTTCATGTTCATTATATATACTTTCATTGTCAGCCATTGTGTCAATTGTGTGTGATTGTGATTCAAACAAATCAATATATAAAGTACCAGGATTAATTTTAACTAAACGACCAGAATTTAAATCATGATACCAATTAAGCATAAATACATAAATAACTTAAAATAAATAAACAAAAATAATGTACAAGCTGGCGGTATAATCCACCATTAAATATTAACAAGGATGTGGTATAAACCATCCACCCAATAACTATTAACAAATAAAAAGTTAAAAATAAAATACAGAAAATAAAGTGCGGAAAGTAAATTACGAAAAGTAAATTACAGAAAATAAATTTAAAATATGAAAATCGGAGAGAGGCAGAGCCCCACAGAGCCGGCGAAAGAGAAGAGAAGAAGAAAGATTATTTTGTTATGTTAGAAAGCAATAATAAATAACAGAAATTAAAAAGTTAGAGAGCATAAATTAAAAGTTAGAGTAACAAAAATTAAAAAGTTAGTAAGCAAAAAAGAAATGACATAAAATAAAAGTTAGTAGGCGAAAAATAAATGACAAAATATAAAAGTTAGAAAGTTAGTATGTTAGCAAGTTAGTAGGTTAGTAAGTTAGATAGTTAGAAAGTTAGAGAGTTAGTAAAGAAATCAAGGATCGGCAAGCCGATCTTTTGCTCCTAAGGAGAAGAGAGATAGATTTTATTAAAGAAAAAAATCTCAATAAATTAAAACTTCAAATCAAGTCCCCGGCAACGGCGCCAAAAACTTGACTGCAGGATTTAAGGATGCAAACCCAAGTGCAGGTTGTCTCAAGTAGTAAATTTCTCGGGAGTCCGAGGTCGATCCACAGGGAATTGATGAAGAAAAATTAATTGAGGTAGGAAAGGATTTGTCACAACACCAAAAGTAATAGAAGATGTTCACAAATGAATTTAAGAACTTGCTTAGGTTAGAAGATCCACTCTTGGTAATAAATTAAAGGCAAGATTATTTCTCTTTATAACTCAATTGAAATCCACACACAACGAAGGTTCCAATCGGAAAATATAACATTCAAAGTTCAATTATATATGCAATCATATTATGATTCCTTTGATTATCTACCAACATTTGTAAATGAGTTCAAGCATTCACTGTGTCAATCCTATTGTCTACAATAAATCAAGATCTCCATTATACAAAGAAGGTTTCTAAATTAATTGGAAACAAAATACAACACATATAATGTCCATTTAATAATATATCTTTTAAGCACAAGAAATAGAATAATCTAACCTTATTTCATTACCAAGAGCTTCACTCTTTCACCCAAGCAAGATGAAGATTTAGTTACTCATAGATAAGAAGAAAGAAAAAGAGAAGAAGAGAAAGAGAGAAGAAGAGAAAGATGAACATAGTTTCACTTTAGAACAAGAGAAAATTATAACAAAGTAAAATAAGAAACAAGCATAACCATAACTTGTAAAAACTAAGTCTAACACCAAGTGCACCAAATGATCAGCCAATGGTGCCTTTTATAAAGGATTAGGGATAAAAAATGATAAGGGGGATGATTAAGAGTAGGTGGATGAGTGGGTGGAGTGGTTGGATGATTAGTTGAGTGGTTGAATTATTGAATTAGTGGTTGGATTATTGAGATCCTTTATCTTCGGAATCATTGATTGTTGATCTCATGGATGCCATCATAATAAAGCAACATAGTCTTCATGAAAGTTGTAGCATTTTGTCTCAGCTTTCCAATGGTACTGAAATCATCCAAAAACTCATCCTACAACCCAAGATATGACCCAATTACTGCAGATTGTTCAGGCCTAATTTTAGCACTTCTGCTTGACTTCCAGACCCAATATCACCTCCAAGCTGTCCGAATGAACTCTTGTGTTCTTCATGAAAGTTGTAGATCTGGGTCTTAATCAAATGTCCAAATTTCAGCCCAAGATAATTCCTATAGCCCAAGTTATGCTCTGATTACTGTACATTGTTCAGGTTCCAGACACAAAACTCGTGTTCTGTCTTCCAAGCCCAATTAGCTCCACTAGATATCTGATTGAGACTTTGAGCTCTTCATCAAAGTTGTAGAGCTTTCTCTCAGCTTTCCTATAAGGTAAAATTCATAATTTCTAGACATCAAGAACTCAAGAAATGACTAAAATACAGAAACAGTATAAGACCCAAATAATGCTGAAAAAATCAATTAAGTCCAATTTGAGTCCAATCTTACAAAACATAACTAGGCTTAATCAATTAAGTACATGAAGAGTGTAAATGACTAAAAATGAGGGTTTATTAATGTATAAAATATGTGATCATCAAGTGACTCTCAAGAAAACATGATCTCCCTCATTGAACTCTAGAGGTCTTCTCCTCTTATCAGCATAGCTTTTTTGACTACTTTGTGCCACAACCAACCTATCCTTGATCATCTTAATCTGATATGTGGTCTGCTGTACCAACTCAAGTCCTAGGATGGTTTTCTCTTCGTCCTCATACCAACACAAAGAGGACCTACACTTTTTACCATACGGTGCCATACCTATGTTGGAATAATAACTATTGTTGTAAGCAAACTTTGCTAAAGGTAGGAACTTATCCCAACTAACCTTTTGCTCTAGAACATATGTTCTTAGCATATCCTCTAGGGTTTGGATAGTCCTTTCTAATTGACCGTCTGTCTGTGGATGATATGTTGTACTCAGACTAAGCTTTGTCCCAAAAGCTTTTTGTAAGGCTCTCTAAAATCTAGATGTAAATCTAAGGTCTCTATCAGAAACTATACTTAAGGAAATACTATGCAATTTAACTATCTCCTGAAGGTATAATTGAGCTAGTCTATCCAAGGAGTAGTTAACCTTATAGGGTATGAAATGGGCAGACTTGGTTAGCCTATCCACAACGAACCAAACCGCATCAAACACTAGCTGAGTCTTGGGTAACCTAGTCACAAAATCCATTGTGATGTTATCCCACTTCCACTCAGGAATTGATAAGGACTATAAAGGTCCAAAAGGTCTTTGGTGTTCTATCTTGACTTGCTGACAAGTTAGGCACCTAGACACAAACTCAGCTACATCCTTCTTTATTTGGGGCCACCAAAACATTCTTTTCAAATCTTGGTACATTTTAGTAGCCCTAGGACGAATGGTATAATGACTTTTATCAGCCTCTTCAAGGATCTGTTCCTTGATTCCAGATGCACTTGGAGTGCAAAGTCTACCTTTAAACTTAATCATCCCATCATCTATCATATCAAACTCTCTAGGATCCCCTAAGAAGATTTGTCCCATTAGAGTCTCATCTCCTGTTTGAGCTTCTAAGATCTGAGCTCTCAAGTCACCAACTCTGTCCACTTTACTCACACAAAGACTATGTGGTAACACAGTCACTACAAGACTCAAATCTCTAAAACTCTTAAGGAGTTCACTCTCCTAGACTATCATCCGAGACACATATAGGGATTTCTTAATCAATGCATCGGCCACCACATTGGCCTTTCCCGAATAGTATTTCAGCTCGAAGTCAATGTCCTTTAAGAACTCCATCCACCGCTTTTGCCTTATGTTCAGCTCTTTCTAATCAAATAAGTACTTCAAACTCTTATGATCACTGAACACCTTAAATTGAACTTCGTATAAGTAATGTCTCTATACCTTTAAGGCAAACACTACCGCTGCTAATTCCAAATCATGAGTAAGGTAGTTCCCCTCATATGGCCTTAACTGCCTTGATGCATAGGCAACTAATTTCTTATGTTGCATTAAAACACACCCCAAGCCCAATCTTTGAAGTATCACAATATACTTCAAGGTTCTCCAAAGGATCCAGAATTACCAACATCAGGGTACTAGTCAACCTTAACTTTAACCCCTGGAAACTATTCTCACAACTTTAAATCTAATCAAAAGTACTACCTTTCCTAGTCAACTAAGTCAAGGGTAGCACTATTTAAGAAAAATCCTTTATGAACCTTCTATAGTATCCCGTTAGGCCTAAGAAGCATCTAATCTCGGTTACAGAGGTGGGTCTCTCCCACTGTAACACTGCATCAACTTTACTTGGGTCCACAGAAATTCCACCCTAAGAAATCACATGGCCCAAAAACTGCATGTGGTTGAGCTAGAACTCGCACTTTGATAGTTTAGCAAACAACTTCTTCTCCTTAAGGATTTCCAAAATTACCCTCAAATGTTGTTCATACTCCTCCATTGTCTTAGAATAGACTAGAATATCATTAATAAACACGACTACAAACCGATCTAGGTAGGGTCTAAAGATCTTATTCATGTAATCCATGAACACTGCCGGTGCATTGGTTAACCTAAATGACATCATAAGATACTCATAATGTCCAAACCTAATTCTAAAAGCAGTCTTAGGGATATCATATTCCCTAAGTCTTATTTGGTGATATCCAGATCTAAGATCAATCTTTGAGAAAACTAAAGCTCTTCTCAGTTGATCCATTAGATCATCTATCTTAGGCAACAAATACTTATTTTTTGTGGTTACCTTGTTCAACTACTTGTAGCCTACACAAAGCCTCATGGTACCATTTTTCTCTTTCACTAATAACACAGGTGCTCCCCACGAAGAAACACTTGGTCTAATGAATTGGTTATCAAACAAATCCTCAATTTGTTTTTTAAGTTTCGCTAATTCTAACGATGCCATCCTATAGGGTGCTATAGAAATAGATCCCGTTCTAGGTTCTAAATCTATATTAAACTCTATATCTCGTTTAGATGGAAACTCAATAATCTCACTCGGGAATACCTCAGGATATTCTCTTACTATATATATATCATATATGTTTTGCTCAACTTCAACACCTAGAGAGAAAACAAGAACATATCCTATAGCTCCCTCCCCTAAACAGTGATTTAGTAGGTTCGCATAAAGATACACTGACTCTAAAGGAATAAATTTAGAAGGTATTTCTGACAAAAACACAAGGGTTTTATCTGAATAATTCAAAACTACATGGTTGGAAGACAACCAATACATGCCAAGGATGACATTTTTACCTACCGAGGGTAAACAAATAAGGTTTATGAAGAAAATCCTATCTTCTACTTTTAAAAAAACAATCAAGACATATCACCCTGCTCTAACATCAGAAACTCCATCTCCTTTGCATTTTACAAATTTTGCAGAAAGTGCTTCTCAAAAAATGATCTGTTGAAGAGTTTCCACGTTATCAGTGTCCCTGATGTGTCAAACAGTCTCTTGGCATCTGTCCACCAATCCTCTGCTTCCCCCTCCAACAAAAAGGAACAAAGAGCACCTTCTGCTCATCAGAATAAACCATCACAGTAAAGATTTTTTCCATCTACTTTTGCCATTCCCTAGCTCTGACAGGGTTGTACTTTCACTTGAAAGCAGATGGGTTGAACCTTTTGAATTTTGAAAGATCTAGGAAGTTTTGACTCCTTCCCACTGGTGCCCTTGGAACTAGTTGCACTGGTTGAACAGGTGGTGGTGGTGTAGGTTGTGGTTGATTGGCCTCCAGCCTTTCAATCACCCCTGTAGTTGTAGCTGCTTGTTCCCTCATCATAGTTGCATTCGTAGTCATCTGCTCACGCATCGCATTGGCCAATGCCATCACAGCTTCGGCCATATTCAGACCTCATTAGGTGAGTTCCTTGTCTCACGGGTTCGCTGTTTTGGTGCCATAGTTTCCTACACACAGAGAGCAATACATATTGAGTTGATCAGTCCTGAATATCATGCAACTGTGTAATAATAACTATTAAAAAACCAATACTAGGCAGATCAAGCAATTCTACTCAACCATCTCAAACAAGAGAAAAAGAAATGCATAACACACAAAGGAACTCGTAACATACCGAAGCATAGTCAGTTCATATCCCGACTCAACAAGATGAATGCTCTAATACTATAATGTGACACCCTAATACGAATATCATAAAATAACTAAAATATTTCAAGATAAAGCATATCAAGTATGTCACTTTCTAGAAATGCATAATATTAAACCCATAATAACATATAAAGTCATTATAGAGAGCCAAACAGAAGAAAATATAGATCAAAAAATGTATATAGCATTATCCACAAATGGCTCATTGTCGTATACATCTATAAACTAAAAACCAGCATTATAAAATAAATACATGCTTGGTTCCACAATATACAAAATAAGCTACTCTAAGCCTTTCTGCACTTACTCTTCTTTCTTTTTTTATGGTCTTGTCCTGGAATTACAAGGAAACACAATCGGGGTGAAAATTTATAACTCTTAGTATTAGTATCCCAAAACTAGCATTTACATCATTCACAATGAGTAAATAAAATCATAACCATAAGATATAATTAACAATGACATTGAAAAATTGCCCATACAATTGTAGAATATCATCAAGGAAGATAACTGCCCATACAATTATCAAAAATTTACAATACAATATGTTATACGAATATGCCTAAGAGATGTCCTAACAATATGCTTATGCAATGCTTGTATAACTTTTAGTTTTAGAAAACACAGGATACTCACATATTCCTAAGAACCTCGTTCCTTTGTATATACTAGGTAGGATAGGCAAAAAAGCCCTGAATCTACCATGTAATTGATAGATTTCTTCCCCTTATCACAATCAGAGTAATATTTTCTTCCCATATACCGGTCACCCTAACCTAGTGAGCCTCCACTCTGAGAATTTAGGACTACTCCTCATTCTGAGAATCTTAGACCGATTACCTACAATCTTCTGGCCAAGTAGTTGTGCACACCACTAAGGTCACAATACGTAAGAAAAGCAAGCTTTAAAAATATACAGACTTATCCCAAATTACATTTAAGGATATCTCAAATGCATTCTTTAGAACTATTGATATTGATTACATAGCCTTTACAGGCTTTAATCCATGTCCAAGAACCAAGAATCATGTTTTCTTCATGTCCTTAACCCATTAGCCTTCCTTGGTAATCGGTTAAGATAAGGCAAAACACCAAAGTTGCAAGAGCATAACTGGTTATGCTTTTTGTGTAACCGGTTAGAGGTTGCCAACAACGATACGTGAGCTATTGGTTTATTCAATAACCGATTATGCTTCCTAGGCTAATCGATTATTGAGCTAATTCATATTGTCCGAACTCTCAGTCAAGTCAAATAACTAGTTAAGAAAATCCTCTAACCGGTTATTGGATGAAATCCATAACTTAAAAGGAATGATAACCAGTTATGTTCTTCTCCCTAACCAATTATTCTGGGCATGTCAACAGCTGGAAACAGAGTTTCCACGTGAAACTCATAGCTCCAACTCATGTAATCCTAAGAAAAACTCCTCACATTAAAAGTGTGATCAAAACAAGACTTCAAGAGTTCCATGAACACAACAAAGTCATCAACAAACCTTGATTCATGTTCATCCAATTCAAACTATAAAAAACAACTTTCAACCACCCATGAAAACCCCATGCAACAAGAGATAGAAAGGAAAAAGATGAAGTTGAAGATCAAACACCCTTACATCTTGTAGTAAATGATCATGATTGAGATTTTACTTTTCCTTTTGATCAAGTTTTCCAGGCTCCAACAAGTTTAAAATAAATCATAGGATTCATAAAAAATCTTGTTTCACCAATATCATATAATTTCATATCAACTGCTAGGCAAACCAGCATTAAAACACACAGCCAGTATGCTTAAAAATACCAAACTAGCTCTGATCATTCTCAAATTTATCTACACCTTATAACATATAATTGTGACTTAGGAATAATTCTTTATATTTAAATCCTTTAGCTAAATATTTAAGCTAATATCTAGGCCATTTTAAGCTACTTTTCACCTTTCAAGGTGCAACAAAATGCCTACACTAACTCATATTGTCACAACATTAAATAGGTATGTTAAGCAAGTAATATGCTACATCTGTAACCATTTACAAGTCTAACATGTCTTAGAAGATGTTACACAATGGCTGTAATAGGTCCCACAACCACAACACGTCACTATTAGACCCTACCAGCAAAGTCTAGATTTTGAGAGTGGATTGTGGTGGTGGAGACCGTGACAACTTATGTCGTGGCTTCGGCGGGCGTAGACATGACGACAGAAGCCGCGATGGTTGCCGCAGAGCCTAGTGGTCCATCACGGTGGTGGTCGCACGAGTTTGGTAAATGATTGCAAAGATGATTGTCAGTCGAGCATAATGGTGATCGCGCTAGGTGGTGGTCGATGGCAAACTGTGGGATGGCCATTATGTATAAAACCCAAAAGGGTCTTCCATGACTGTTGTGTGTTACCCTATGTGTGAGGAAGGGCGTGATTTTTTGACACAGTTTCTCCTCGCATTCATCCACTTTCCTTTTTTTTTTTTTGTATCCTCTCTGTAATGTGGTTAGACGTACTGTGGTCTCCATTTGAGTTTACCCTTTTAGGTATTTTTTTCCCTCTTCAGTATGACCTGTCAGGGTTTATCTTTTGAGGTGTGACCAATAAGGGTTGTCCACGGGGATTCTGGACCCATGAATATCAGAGTTGGCTTATTGTGTGTGGATTCCAAGTCTGTCCTTCACAGGAACCTTGCATGATGGGTGACGGCTCTCGTCAGAAAGCAAAGTGGTAACTTTAAGAAATAGAGTTATTAGTCAAGCATTTCTTACATTCATAATTTAGATCCTTGAGTTATACTTTGTTTTCATTCAATTCTTGATAAAAAAGTGTTTAAGGAATACTTATTCATACATATTTATAAATTTAAATACACACTAGCTTTATCTGTGAATGCTTGACTAATTTGGTATGTTCTTACTTCTAGGAACTAGCAAAGAACTAGGAACATGCAAGGAAGCAAGGGCTCCTTAAAGGAACAAGATGGATGAAGAACATAAGAGTTTGTCCCTTAATTTTGTGTCGTTTCACATTCACCATTTTCCATCGTGGCACATTCACCATTTTGTGCCGTGGCATAGTCACAATTTTATGTTGTGGCACACTCTCAATTTTGTGTCGCACCATAATGTCTTGTGCACCGTTTCTTATTTTTCCCGAGACTTAGGAATCACGGCTCCATCATTTTTGTGTCACGACCTCCCTTATGCCTAGAAAAGCCTCGTATTTTAACGTCTAATGGAACATAAATTTAGGGATTCATTGGATTTTGGAAGTAATTTTTTGAGGGTTTAAGAGAGAGAGGCTCTGGGTTCTGAAGGGTTTTCTTGGTGAGGGAAGCAAGGATTAATGAAGATTTAGAAATGCTTGACGAACTTTCGTTCATCCAACAAGACACTTAATTCTTCTCTTCATCTTCTCTTTATTTTCATGATGACTTTGTTGTTATCTCTTGAGTTTGTTTTCTTTGTAACCATGATGTTCTAATTCACTTTTTTAGGGTTCTAATGGATCTTATTGTGTAGTTTGAATTGATTATAACCCTTTCTTACTCTTGTGATGATTTTAGTTATGGTTTTCTAATTCTATGCTTAATGCTCACATTCAGTTGGCCATTATTTGTGATGTCTTGGTGAAGTCATTGAACTAGACATAGGGATTTTAGTGTTGGACCTTGGAATTAAATGATGCATGTTCAGTTATATTCAATTGTATGGATGAGTTGATTAGCCAATAGGCATGCATAGCAAGTGTTTGATGTTCAATGCATGGAACTTTGTCAATTCATATAGAAATAGTGTTTTGATTAGGGTCCATAGGTTTACAAGGCCATCAAAAGAGGTTTGTAAAAGTTTAAACATGTTGGCTAACATAACTAATTTATGATTAAGAGTAATGA
Source organism: Ormosia emarginata (assembly GCA_029884605.1). Taxonomy (NCBI): domain Eukaryota; kingdom Viridiplantae; phylum Streptophyta; class Magnoliopsida; order Fabales; family Fabaceae; genus Ormosia; species Ormosia emarginata. The sequence continues at coordinate 575,629 of JAQQTP010000015.1, read as the reverse complement.
AAGGCTTGCATAAAGTCAAATGAAATAATAAGTGAAATTAGATCCTAGATGCCCAAAACTAACGTTTCTTCTCTGTTTACTTCTATCTTGTTTTGGAAACTTTCCTCTGTTTTTTATACTTTATTTGTTTTGTCACTAAATCACTCATAACAATTTGTTTGCTTGGAATAAATTTTAAGTAGTGATTGGTTGATACTTAGCATAAACTTTAATACAATCCTCGTGTGAATGATACTTGATACTCATATTTATTACTTTGGCGCCATTGTCTGGGATTATTTTTAAAATTGTGTCAATATTAATATCGAACTGCCAATTTTATTTTTAGGAACCAATTCTCATTGCATGCGACGTCCATCAACCCTCAAGATGAGCTAACCTCTAGGTACATCGATTAATGCTCTTGAAGTAGCCAAGAACGATTTTCCAAGAATCAGAGGGATATCAATATTTTCATCCATATCTAAAACAACAAAGTCAACTGGGAAAATAAATTTGTCCACCGTAACTAACACATCTTTGACTATACCATAAAAGGTGCTTGATAGATCGATCTCCTAGTTAAAGGCAGATCATTATTGACTTTACCTTTTCAATTCCTAGTTTGTGCATGATTGATAGCAGCATGAGATTCATACTTGCCCCAAGATCACAAAGAGCTTTCTCAATATTTAGTTTCCCAATACTACACGGAATGGTGAAACTACCTGGATCTTTCAATTTATGTGGCAATTTCCTCTTAATTATAACATTGCACTTTTCAGTAAGTACCACAGTCTCATCTTTCTTAAGTTTCCTTTTCTTTGAAAGCAAGTCCTTCATGAATCAAGCATAAGATGTCACCTGTTCAAGTGCCTCAACAAAGGGGATGTTAATCTGCAGCTTTTTGAAAATGTCTAGGAACTTTGAGAATAATCTCTCTTGTTTTTCCTGCGTCTCTTTCTTCAACCTTTGTGGGAATGCAAGCCTAGCGTACAGGGAAGGGTCAATAGGTTTACCCAAAACTGAATCCTTCTTCTTTCTTCTTTGTCTCAGCTATTTCTCTTTGATTTCAATAAAGATCTCTTCCTCTGGTGCAATTTTGTCTTGATCATGACTTGGAGGAAGAGGTACTTCTTGAGCTTTATCTTCTTCCAAAGGTTTGCCACTTCTCAGTGTAATTACATTACAGTGCTCCTTGGGATTGATCAAAGTATCATTGGGTAAGCTACCTAGAGGTCTCTCTTGAAGCTATTTTGCTATTTGTCCCACTTGATTTTCAAGACTTCTAAAAGCAATCTCGTGATTCTTGTAATTAGTCTGTGTTTCCTCCATAAAAGCAGAAGTTTGTTGCACAAAAATAGAGGTCTATAGAGAAAGTTTCTCCATTGTAATCTTAAGAGAAGACTTCTGCTCGGGCTTAGGATTCAATGGTACAACCTGATTCTTTCAAGAGAAATTAGGATGATTCCTTCAACTTGGATTGTAAGTATTAGAGTAAGGGTTACCTTGTGGCCTTGAAGAATTTCCTATATAGTTAATTTGCTCTGGAGTATTAACACATGAATTCCCTGCCTTACATTGACCATTGATATGGTTGCCTCCACAGAAATCACAAGTCAGGCCTTAGTGATTAACTGAATTTACCTGCAAAGTACCAACTTGCTTAGTGAGGTTAACAATGTGTTGCATCATAGTCTTATTTTGTGCAAGTAGAGCATCAATAGCGCAAAGCTCCAATACTCCCTGTTTAACTGTAGATTTTTCACTAGGAACCTGGTACTCATTAGTGGCCATGGTCTCTAACAATTCTTGGGCTTCCTCTGGAGTTTTTGGGTTTATAGACCCACCTGCAAATGCGTCAACCATAGCTCTAGTAGAATAACTCAACAAATTATAAAAGATTTGCACTTGCTGCCAAGCTTCACAAGCATGTTTGGGACATTTTCTCAAAAGCTCCTTAAATCTTTCCCATGCTTCATAGATTGATTCTCCTTGATTTTGAGTGAAACAAGCAATCTCACTCATTATCTTCACAAACATTAATGGAGGGAAATACCGAGTGAGGAACTTACTAACCAGATCATCTCAAGTGGATATGCTTCCTTGACGCCGAGCTTGTAGCCAGCTCTTGGCTTTATCTCTCAAAGAAATTGGAAAAAGTCGTAACTGTATGGCATCATCACTAGCTACATTATATTTGATGATGTCATAGAGTTGCAAGAAATTAGCAATGTGCAAGTTTGGATCTTCTGCTTGACCTCCCCCAAACTGATTCTGTTGCACCAGTTGTAGAAGAGCTGATTTAATATCAAAATTATTAGCTTGGATAGTAGGCCGCATAATACTGGTTAAGACATTCTCAGAAGATGGAGTAGTATAATCAGCTAAAGTGCGTCTTCTCTGTACAGTAGTGTTCTTAGCCATATTTTCTTTTTTAATTCTCTTTCCTTCTCTAATTACTTTTTTGATTGCTCTTTCTGTTCTTATTATCTTTGGATTAAAGAGTAATTATTCTGACTCCACAAAACCTTGCATAAACAAACAAACAAGTAAACTATAGTGAAGTAAAGAAAAGAAATTAAAAATAAAAATAAATTACTAATAAAAAAGTAAACCAAGAAAACAAAAATGAATAAAAAGAAAGAAATTTAAAAAAAATAAAGAAAAATAAAAATTAAATAAGAAAAATAATTATTTATAAATAAAAGAAAATTTAAAGAAAATTAAAATTAAAATTAAAAATACACAAAGAAAAAATGCTTAAATTAGTATTTTTTAAACTACTATTTAATATTAATAACAATAATCCCCGACAACGGCGCTAAAAACTTGATGTGAAAATCAGCAAGAGCACCGAATCGCAAAGTGATAAAAAGTAAGTAAGAGTATCGTCTTACGAGGATTAAGTTATTAATTACTAAATTTACTGAAAGTGACGTTATTTAAGCTAACAAAGAAAGAGAGTTGTTACAAAATCAATTTAAAAGAAATATAAATAAGCAAAATAATAAATTAAAGGGATAAAAAACAATGGTATTAAAGCGTTAGGGTTCAGACTTCACTTGAACTCTTTATATGCAAAATCAAGTATTGGTTTAATCAAGTTTTATTCTAATGATTCATGGTCAATTCCCAAAATTAATCAATATCAAATTCCTTGGTATATTAATCTTATAACATTGTTTGCAATTAACTTAATTCCTTTGTCTAACCCTAAATAGAAAGACATTGTACATAACGAGGGAATTAAAAGAAAGACCACATAACTCACAATGTCTATTCCTAACGATTACAGAAATTATGTTGTTTATCACAAGTTCTAGGTTCATGCATTTTTTTCCAAATCATACATCAAATCAAAAATCTTTCCTAAATTGGCCAGATTTAGAAAAACATTAAGAAAAGAAATAAACACATAAATCATGAAATAAAAACATTGATTAAACCCATAAAAGAATTTACATCATCCAAGTATCAAAATCCATCATCACCCTGACAAGGGAAAATTAGTTACACATGAAAAAAGAAGAACACAAAGGGAAGAATATGTCAAACTCCATTGTAGAAAGGTGGAAAGGTTGAAAAAAATTTCTAATCTTCAAGCCTAATTATATGGAAACACAATCGAGGTGAAAATTTACAACTCTTAGTATTAATATCCCAAAACCAGCATTTACATTATTTACAATGAGTAAATAAAACCATAACCATAAGATATAACTAACAATGACATTGAAAAATCACCCATACAATTGTAGAATATCATCAAGGAAGATAACTGCCTATACAATTATCAAAACATTCACAATACAATATGTTATATCAATATGCCTAAGAGATGTCCTAACAATATGCTTATGCAATGCTTGTGTAACTTTTAGTTTTAGAAAACACAGGATACTCATATATTCCCAAGAACCTCATTCCTTTGTATATACTAGGTAGGATAGGCAAAAGAGCCATGAATCTACCAGGTAATTGAAAGATTCCTTCCCCTTATCATAATAAGAGTACTATTATCTTCCCATATACCAGTAACCCTGACCTAATGAGCCTCTGCTCTGAGAATCTAGGACTAGTCCTTATTATGAGAATCTTAGATCGATTACCTATAATCCTCTGGCCAAGTGGTTGTGCATGACGAGCACCGAACTCACCAAAATTATGACCAAGTTACGTCTACGGCTTGTAGCATAGGAAGCAAAACTGGATCGTCTCTCAAGGATTATAAAATGCAATTTGATCAAGTCAAGTTAAAATTGAGGGGGAGGGATTAGGCAAGGTTAAGAAGCAGAATTAACAAACAGAATTAAACAAACAACAAACAGAATTCGAATTAATCAAAATTAAGAAAGCAACCACTCCAAGAAAATTGTTCAAACTTGATTTTAATCTATCCTTAATTACTAAAAATCCATTCAATTATTAATCAAGTCCTTGGTCTTAGACCACATCAAGAAGCCTCCCAATGATCATGGATCTTCTACTAGAAATTCTTCTAGATTTCAATTAATTAAGATTAGACAAGTTAAGCACTCATCAAAATCGAAATCAATTTAAAAGCCAGGATCCAACCAAGTTAAACATTTCATCAAACACCTTCAATGCCTTGTTTAATTTTTGAGTTCATCTCTTTGCACATGGTAATTAAGCAATTAACATATGAAAATTCTAATTAAGCAACCAAAATTAACAAAGAGAAGAAGAATAGGAGAAACTTGATTAATAGATGAACTTAAACATTAAGAACGAAATCTCAAGATTAACAACCAAGCATGTTCAACCTCTTGGATTGATCTAAAGGCTCTACCCCTCCATGAGGAGAACTCAGAAAATTAAAAGAAGGAAGAAGAAAATGAAAATTAGAGAGAAAAAGGAGGAAGAGAGTTCTAGAGAGAAGAAAGAAAAAATGTCAAATGGGAGGTGCCTCGGTTTCTGACTTGCCACCCCCTAAACTCCCCCTTATTTTGGCTTTACATAATTAAAACCCATTAATTACAAAGTTGGGTCAGTTATGAACATTTGGGCCTAAACCCCATGTAATTTGGAGGTCTATAACTCAAGTTATGACCAAAACAACATCAAAGGTTCTCTGAACTCGTATTTTGACTTCCATGCAAAATTAGGCCCACTAGACATCTGAATGAGACTTCGAGATCTCATCAAAGTTGTAGAGCTTCGTCTTAGCTTTCCTATAAGATAAAATTCATGATTATTAGATATCTAGAACTCAAGTTATGTTCAAAATACAGAAATAGTGTCAAAACTCAATAATGTTGGAAAAATTCAATTAGGCCCAAATTGAGCCCAAACTCACAAATCATGACTAAACTCAATCAATTAAGAAAATAGAGAGTGCAATTGACTAAACATGAGGGTTTATTAATGAATCAAATATGTGATTATCAAATTCTCCCATACTTAGCTTTTTGCATTCCTGAGCAAAACACAAAAGACCAAAACAAGGGCAAAAGGGATCAACAAAAAGAACTCAAATTTCAATGACATTCAAGAATGCAAAAGTTTACAAGCAAGAAGAACAACCAAAGGTTCAAAGGATCAAAACATTTATGAGTTAACATTTCTTCACAACTCAAACCAAAAAGCAAGGTAGCTTCAAATTGAAAAGCATGAATCAAGAATGATAGACCATCACAAGATACACTCTCAACCCTCAAGTGTTTACATGGTAAGTATTTAACTCAATTCAACCCATGAAAATTGCACTACCATAAGCTTGCTTATCTTCTACTTCTCTACTACCAAACACATACACATAAAAATCAAGAGGACTTTATTCAAGGTTGTAATGGGGCTACGGTAAGGGAAGGAAACAATATGGATATGGCAAGTTAAGCACCCAAGAGAATAAAAGAGCAATGGGGAAGAACTCAAATGACAAGTAACAAGCATGAAATTTTTGTCCCCCAACATTCATGTAATGCACATTCTCTTACATATTCCTTTCCTTTTGCTTTTACAACCTTTCTTGCATTCATTCTTTTTCTCTTCATTTTTCATTTCATTTTTTTATTTTGTTTCTTATTTTTTTTTTTTTTTTTTTTATTTCTATTATTTTTTTTTCAATCACCTTGCATATTGCATATCAATTTGCACAACCCCCACAAGCAAAAGAGCTCCTTAAATGAAAATGAACCAATGCTCTCTCATTCCCTAAGGTAAGGTAAAATCATAGTTTTTCACAAAGGCATAAAATAAGCTAAGACAAAGAATAGGCAAATAGGCTCAAGGGGGTTAATCGAAGGGGAATGATGCAAGGTTGGCTATTTGGCCAAAGTGGCTAATCAAGAAAGAAGGCCTCAATCATGTTCATGAATGCAAGTGAAATGTAACCTCAAAAAGAATCAAAGCAAGTTCTAGAGTGAATATTTACATGAGTGAAAATCACACAAGAATGAAGGGAATAGTGCAATGTTAAATCCATCCATCAATAGGCTCAAATCTCATAAGGTATGTATCTACCAAACTCAATCCACTAATTCAAACATCCACTACCAAGCAAATCAGTTTTAAGAAGGAAGAAAATTTATTCAATTATACAATGACCTTGAATTTCAATTGCTTCAAACCTATAAACATCACAAATCTCAGAACATCATCAAAAATTATTATTATTTATTTATTTACAGAAAAAAAAATAAAAAATAGCAAAAATGTAGCAAAACAGAAACAAAGAAAACAAAAAGAATAGCAGACAGCATGCTAAATCTCTCCCCCATACTTAAAATTTGCATTGTCCTCAATGTAAAACTTAAAAATCAGTAGCAAACCAGCAATAGCATAAACAAATATGAGATAAGCAAAATAAGAGAAAAGAGAAAGAAACAACCTGATCAAGTGGGGAGGCTTCCACTAGGGTCTCATTGCTTGAAGTAGAATGACCAACTTATGCCAGAAGCATCATGAGAGCATCCACCGGGCTCCCCATTGACCTTCTTTAATTTTCTTGGCTTCACCACTAGAATGCAATGTGTTTGCTTCATCACCTTCATTTTTCTTATTTATGTTGGACCATGGTCTAAAAACAAAATCCACTACAGTAATGACCACCATTTGGTGCTCTTTTCCCTTCTCTGAAAATTCATCAATGACCTTTAACGCCATCTCCCCTTGTGTTTCAGAGTCTACAACTGCATCAAGAACATTGCTGATAGAACTATTATGATCAATCCCTATGCAAACAAAATCATCAGCTCGCAGAAATGCAGAAATTTCAGCACAAATAGCACATATCATATCTCCATCACTATCAGTACATAAGTGGCAATGGATAGAATTATTAAAACCAATAAAGTCAGGAAAGTCATCATATAACTGATCAGCAGTTTCTTCACACTGAACTAAATCAGCAAGTGTATCAATATGAAAAACAGAATGCCCCTCCATGGGATGCTTCATAGCATCAAAAATGTTAAATTAAACAATTAAGTCTCCAAACTCCATGGATAGAGTTCCTGCATGCACATCTATTTTGGTCCTTGCTATTTTGAGGAATCACCTCCCTAAAATGAGTGGGGCCTTGCTGGATGGTGACTCCCTTTCCATCTCCAGGATATAAAAATCTGCAGGAAAAAATCATCAACCTTATCTAATACATCTTCAATCAACCCGGCTAGTTGCGCAATACTTCTGTTAGCCAACTGAATCACAAGACCTTTAGAATGCAAAGGGCCAAGTCCAAGAGAATTAAAAACAAACATAGGCATTACATTAATAGAAGCGCCTAAATCTAGCATGTTATGCTCAAATTTGTAATTGCCTATAACACATGGAATTGTGAAAGTCCTTGGATCCTTGCATTTCTGAGGCATAGACTGAATGAGGGCTGAAACGTTTTGGCTCATATTGATTCTCTCATTGCCCTTTAGCCTCTTCCTCTAGGTGCATAATTCCTTAAGAAACTTGGCATATTTTGGAATTTGCTTGATTGCATCCAATAATAGAATATTTACTTCCACTTTCCTAAAGGTCTTAAGAAGCTCTTTATCCTTCTCAGCCTCATCTATCCTTTTTGTTTGAAGGGCTCTCTGTGGGAAGGGAAGGGTTATGACAGGCTACTGCGACTCATTAACAACTACAGATTTCTTCTTATCATCAGAAAATGATTTCTCTGCTTTCTCTATTAGTTGTTGCTTACTTGTAGGTTGAGGTTCAGTTGGTCCTGGGACAGACTTACCACACCTCAACATAATGGCATTCACATTCAGATTGAGAGTTGTTTGGGAAGGAAGTTAACTCGACCCTTGACCTTTCAGCTCACTCACAGTGGTTGCCAACTGCCTAATCTGAGTTTGTAAATTCTGAATGGTGGCTTTAACATTCTGTTGAAATTGAATGTTGGTTGAGGCCATCTGTTTCATCAAGTCTTCCAAGGATGGCTCGATTGGAATGACTGTTGGACTAGGTGGTAGTTGGAGGGGCTGCTGCATGGGTGGCAGCACAGGTTGTGTTTGCCTGAATGCAGGTGGTTGGTACTTGTTGCTAGGGCTTGCAGCTTGGTATCGAAACTGTTGTTACTGCTGGTGTTGCTGGTAGGGCTGCTGTTGCTGCCCAGAATTCCTATATCTAAAGTTGGGATGATTTCTCTAGCCAGGGTTATAAGTACTCGAAAATGGATCATATTTGGGCTGTTGGGGCTGCTGGTATTGGGGTCTACTAGGAAAAATGCCTGCTACAGCAACAGGGTAAACTTGGTTACCAGAATTCTCTTCTTGAAAGGTTGGACAAGAACAAATTTCACAAGCAGTGGTGGCCATTTACATAGGTGGTTGTTGTGCCACGGCTAGTTGCCTTACCAAGGAAGTCAACTCATCCAATCTGTGTTCCATTCTCTATTGATCTACATGAGACACTTGAAGCTCATTGACTCCTCTGGTTAGGGTGATCATTCAAGTTCCAAACTGCTGAGTGTTGTCTGCCATGTTTGCTATCAAGTCTCTGGCAGCAGCAGGGGACTTATCCACCAAAGCCCCTCCACTAGCAGCATCAACCATGCTTCTCTCCATTGGCATCAGTCCCTCATGAAAGTATTGGATCAACAATTGATCACTGATTTGGTGATGTGGACAACTTAAACATAACTTCTTGAACCTCTCCCAGTACTTATGCAAGGTTTCACCAAAAATCTGCCTGATGCCACAAATGTCCTTCCTAATTGTTGTAACTCTGGAGGCAGGGAAAAATTTCTCTAGAAATAGCCTCTTCATATCATTCCAGGAAGTCACAGAACCAGGTGAGAGATAGTAAAGCCAGTCCTTGGCTGCATCAGCAAGGGAGAAGGGAAATGCCCTCAGCTTGATGTGTTCTTCATGGATGCCTTGAGGTCTCATGGTTGAGCACACAACATGGAATTCCTTAAGATGCTTATGAGGATCCTCACCTGCAAGTCCATAAAACTTAGGCAGCAAATGGATCAATCCAGACTTTAGCTTAAAGTCAGCATCAATCTCAGGATAGTGAATGCATAATAGTTGATAAGTAAAATCAGGGGCAACAAGCTCTTTAAGAGTCCTATTATACATGTTATCAGCCATGGTTACAATATCACTTAAATTCTCAGCTTCAATGACATACTTAGTGACAGATTCAGTGACAGATACAGTATCAAAATGAAATGAGGAATCAATTACTTGAGTAAGCCTATGAGCTCTTATCAATGAATGCAAAGTCCTATCAATTTCAAGATCAAAATCAAACAAATTATCAGAGGCAGACCTAGTCATGCAATTAATCAGGGCTAAAAAGTGTCAGAATGCCGAAATCTAAAAACCATGCAATTCTACACTACAAAAATGACTAGAAAAAATAAAAAAACATATCAAATGATTTTTAAAAAATATGGGACCACCACATAATAAAAACTATGATTTTTTAGAGAATTACCTTGGAAAGAAAATATTTCAAAAATTGAAAAAGTGGTCTAAACGATGGAATGTGGCAAAATAGAGCATAGCTAGGGTTGCCTAGAAGGCTTGCCTAGCCAAGTGATTTAGATTTTTCTCTATCAACTGGCCAAAATTCAGGTCATTCTGACTTACTGAAATAATTGCTGAAATTATCGTTATATCCCCACTTTTCTCAAAACTCCTATCAGATGATCGAATTTGGCTAAAATCTAAGTGGATAATCCTTAGGAGATCACCTAGCTCAAAATAGTGATTTAACTTAAAGGACCAAGTCTCAGCTCAAAACTCCACAGTCAAAATTGAACTAATCTCCCCTGCCCTAGAAAAAATCAGAAAATGGGGAAAGAGAGCTAGTAGGGTATGAAACAGTGGTAGGCAGATACAAACACATCCAAAATGAATGAATGACACTTACAATGAGGTCTTTCAATGCAATTGGCAATAAGGTCAGCAAAAGGATGGTTAACAGCAGCAAAATCTAATGGAACAGTAACTAACCAGTAGAATTACAATGCAGTAGGTAATTGGATAATTGTGTGAGTGTTGCAACAGAATTATCAGTTGTGTGATATTATGCAATGCAATTGTACGAAAACATACCATGAAGAGAAACAATATCTAATACACAACAGCAAAATTCAATGCAGCAGTAACCGGAGTAACCAGTAAAATGCAGTAAAAATCAGGAGAATGCAGCAAAATGCAGCAAAACAGATCAGAATATACCAAAATGCAGTAACAATGATTAAGTCAAAATATACCAGAATGCAGTAGCAATAGAGGCGCTCAATATGATCAGATTATAGATCACAATCCCCGGCAACGGAGCCAAAATTCTGACGAGCATTGAACTCACCAAAATTATAACCAAGTTACGCCTACGGCTTGTAGCATAGGAAGCAACACCGGATCGTCTCTCAAGGATTATAAAATGCAATTTGATCAAATCAAGTTAAAATTGGGGGGAGGGGTTAGGCGAGATTAAGAAGCAGAATTAACAAACAGAATTAAACAAATAACAAACAGAGTTCGAATTAATCAAAATTAAGAAAGCAACCAATCCAAGAAAATTGTCCAAACATGATTTTAATCCATCCTTGATTACTAAAGATCCATTCAATTATTAATCAAGTCCTTGGTCTTAGACCATATCAAGAAGCCTCTCAATGATCATGGATCTTCTACTAGAAATGCTTCTAGATTTCAATTAATTAAGATTAGACAAGTTAAGCACTCATCAAAATCGAAATCAATTTAAAAACCAAGATCCAACCAAGTTAAACATTTCATCAAACACCTTTAATGCCTTGTTTAATTTCTGAGTTCATCTCTTTGCACATGGTAATTAAGCAATTAACATATGAAAATTCTAATTAAGCAACTAGAATTAACATAGAGAAGAAGAAAAAGAGAAACTTGATTAATAGATGAACTTAAACATTAAGAATGAAATCTCAAGATTAACAACCAAACATGTTCAATCTCTTAGATTAATCTAAAGGCTCTACCCCTCTATGAGAAGGGGAGAACTCAGAAAATTAAAAGAAGGAAGAAGAAAATGAAAATTAGAGAGAAGGAGGAGGAAGAGAGTTCTAGAGAGAAGAAAGAAAAATTGTCAAATGGGAGGTGCCTCGGTTTCTAACTTGCCATCGCTAAACTCCCCCTATTTTGGCTTTACATAATTAAAAACCCATTAATTACAAAGTTAGGTCAGTTATGAACATTTGGGCCCAAACCCCATGCAATTTGGAGGTCTATAACTCAAGTTATGACCAAAACAACATCAAAGGTTCTCTGAACTTGTATTATGACTTCCATGCAAAATTAGGCCCACTATACATCTGAATGAGGCTTCGAGCTCCGCATTAAAGTTGTAGAGCTTCCTCTTAGCTTTCCTACAAGATAAAATTCATGATTATCAGATAGTTAGAACTCAAGTTATGTCCAAAATATAGAAATAGTGTCAAAGCCCAATAATGCTGGAAAAATTCAATTAGGCCTAAATTGAGCCCAAACTCACAAATCATGACTAAACTTAATCAATTAAGAAAATAGAGAGTGCAATTAACTAAATATAAGGGTTTATTAATGAATCAAATATGTGATTATCAGTGCACACCACTAAGGTCACAATACGTAGGAAAAGCAAGCTTTAAAAACCTAAAGACTCATCCTAAATCACATTTGAGGGTATCTCAAATGCATTCTTTGGAACTCTTGGTATTGATTACATAGCCTTTACAAGCTTTAATCCATGCCCAAGAACCAATAATCATGTTTTCTTCATGTCCCTAATCGATTAACCTTCCTTGGTAATCTGTTAGGATAAAGCAAAACACCAAATTTGCAAGAGCATAACCGGTTATGCTCTATGTGTAACTGATTAGAGGTTGCCAACAACAATACGTGAGCTACTGGTTCATTCAATAACCGATTATGCTTCCGAGGCTAATTGATTATTGAGCTAATTTATGTTGTCCCAACTCTCTGCCAAGTCAAATAACTGGTTAAGAAAATCCTCTAATCGGATATTGGATGAAATCTATAACTCAAAAGGAATGATAATTGGTTATGTTCTCCTCCCTAATCAATTATTTTGGGCATGGCAGCAGCTAGAAACAGAGTTTCCATGTGAAACTTATAGCTCCAACTTATGTAAACCTATGAAAAACTCTTCACATCAAAAGTGTGATCAAAACAAGACTTCAAGAGTTCCATGAACACAACCAAGTCATTAACAAACCTTGATTCATGTTCATTCAATTCAAACCATGAAAAACAACTTTCAACCACCCATGAAAATCCCATGTAACAAGAGATAGATAGGAAAAAGATGAAGTTGAAGATCAAACAACCCTACATCTTGTAGCAATGATGATCATGATCGAGCTTTTGCTTTTCCTTTTGTTTTCCTCTTCCTCCTTCTCATTTTCTTCCTTTCTTTCCCTGTTCTTTGCTTCCCAGATGAGAGAATAAGAGAATAGGTGAATTAAGAAGAAATAACAAAGGAAAAGTCAAAGAAAATGGCTGCAGTAGCCGTGGGAAACTTGAGAACCTTAAGATATTTTGCAGTATACACTATATTTGCTAAGAACACTTAATTTGCACCAAAACAAGTTTTCTAGGCTCCAACAAGTTTAAAATAAATCATAGGATTCATAAAAAAATCTTGTTTCACCAATATCATATAATTCCACATCAGTTGCTAGGCAAATCAACATAAAACACATGACTAGTATGCTTAAAAATACTAAACTAGCTCTGATTATTCTCAAATTTATCTACACCTTATATCATACATTTGTGACTTAGGAATAAATTCTCTATATTTAAATCCCTTAGCTAAACCATTTAAGCTAATATTTAGGTCATTTTAAGCTACTTTTCACTTTTCAGGGTGTAACAAAGTGCCTAAACTAACTCATATTGTAACAAAATTAAATAGGCATGTTAAGCAAGTAATATGCTACCTCTGTAACCATTTACAAGTCTAATATGTCTTAGAGGATGTTACACAATGGCTGCAATAGGTCCCACAACCACAACTTGTCACTGTCAGACCCTACCATCAAAGTCTGGATTTTGAGAGTGGATCGTGGTGGTGGAGACCATGGCGACTTATGTCGTGGCTTCGACGGGCGCAGACATGACGACAGAGGCCGCAATGGTTGCCGTAGAGCCTCAGACTACCGCAGAGACTAGTGGTCCATCATGGTGGTAGTTGCGCGAGTTTGGCAAAGGATTGCAAAGATGATTGTTAGTCGAGCGTAATGGTGGCCGCGCTAGGTGGTGGTCGATGACAAACTGTGGGATGGCCGTTCTGTACCATTTTGGACAAAACCCAAAAGGGTCTTCCATGGCTATTGTGTGTTACGCCTTGTATGAGGAAGGGCGTGATTTTTTGACATAGTTTTTCCTCGCATTCATCCACTTTCCTTTTTTTTTTGCATCTTCTCTATAATCTGGTTAGACGTACCATGGTCTTCATTTGAGTTTACCTTTTTAGGTATTTTCTTTTTTATTTTACCCTATTTCGTGTGACCTGCAAGGGTTTATCTTTTGAGGTGTGACCCATAAGGTTTTTGATAACTCCATGAAATATAGTTATTTGTGCCTCGTATCTATGTTTTCATTGATTGCTTAAGTCCTCATTGTATGCATATTTGGAAGGTTTTGTACTTATATTTGTTATATTCTATTTTGATGCCTTTCTAATATGATATTGAGCAAATTGTGCTTATTTTGTTATTGATTAAGTGGATTTGCAATTGTTAATGATTTTGTGACTTCTCTATTATAGGAAGGGCTCCAAACAAGTTGATATATAGAGCATTTGATCCAAAACTGAAAGAGAAAGCCAAAGAAGCATTCTGGCAGTTGACGTTGTGGCGCAAGCATATCAATGCCGCGACATGGTGAATCCCCTGCATCCAGACAGAGAGCTACGAAATTTGCACGTCGCGGCATAAGAATGTTAATGCCACAGCGTACGCATGTTAATTTCACAGTGTGACTCTGTTTTCCTGGGCCTATAAATACGATTTGAGAGGATTTTTCAAGAGAGCTTTTTAGATTTTAGAGAAGCTGCAGCTATAATTCACGTTTTGGAGGCTAAGAAGGCTACGGGAGCCAAGGTTGGAGGCCTTCTTCTTCATGGAAGGAGATTCAAGCATCAAAGATCATATCCATGAGTTTCCTTCTTTCTCCCTTTTCTTTTCTCTCATCCATCTTCTGTTGGTGTATGCCCTAGTGGCCAATACATTTTGTTTGTATTTACATACATTATATTATGTTATTTTATATGAGGCATTTCATTTATTGTGTTCTTTTTGGTAGACATAATAAAGTCCTTAGAATAGTAAGTTTGATACCATAGGACATCAAGTGGATGACTTGATCGTGAGATCCTATTGGATAAAACACTATTCTTAAATGTCCCTAGTCAAGTATTATTGTTAATTAGGACAACAATAATGCATTGAGGCTAGTATGTGCGTGGGACCGATGACCACATCTCACGGGTCATGGATATGAGATATCAAGTCTACACATAGATACATATTAGAGTAATGATGTATTGGACGGACCCGCCATGAAACGCTACGTGGATCGTTACGTGAGTGTCATAAGCGATTCTCATAGTGATAATGGTGTATGTGGTCCTTTGACCTGAAATCACTACGATTCCTACATGAGGAGTTGTGTGTTTTAATGCCATCAAACGTCATCTGTAACAAGATGATTATAACGTTGGTTATTAGACATGCCGCAATACATGTGGAGGGATGTGAGTGACCTAGATGGGATTTGTCCCTCCTACATAACAGGAGCGATATCTTCGGGCCCCCTGATTGAGTGAGACTACGAAATGCATGGCCATGCTCAAATGAGTCAATATGAGATATTGATCTTATTTGTTATTACTATGTCTACTCGGGAATCAGGAAATTAAAGATTGAACTAAATAAGGGTGACACGTTCTATGCCTTGTGTTCAATCTGGATATCTGAACAAAGGGACTAAACTGCACGAAAACATTGGTCACGATAGGTTATGTCAAATCACCGACATTCTCATTACTTGGGTAGCGTGATGTGTTGCTAGATACACTCCTTTTTGTAATATTAAAATGAGATTTTAATATTACTACCAACGTCATGAGAACCTGCAGGGTCACACACTTAGAAACAGACTAAATTGGAGTAATCGAATCCAAGTTGGACTCGGATTCAACTGTGGGCCTAACTCATGACGGATGGGTTTAGGGTTGCGCCACTTACCTTGCTACTTGCTCACACTCACTTAAGGCAGCCACTCTGTTATAAATAGTACTTGCTAAGGGGGCTGCTTCTTGGGTTACATCACAACCCTAGCCGCACCTACAAAAAGTGAGTGAGAGATAGTGAGGTCTTCTTCTCCTCTCTTCGCGATAGCACTACGAAAACAGAGGTGTGACTCCTTTTGCAAGTCCTGTTCGTGTGGATACCGATCGTCGCTATTATGTTGGTGATTCACCTCGCTTGTGTCTATCACGCTTCAAGAGGTAAAAAATTTAAAAACTCGGATTATGGATTTTTCGCATGGATCTCTGAGGGAATTTTATCTCATCCGAGACTTTTGATCCGCAAATTCCCAACATCTTCCATAAACATGATTTTTGTGATAGATTTTCGTGTTTTATGATGTAGCTAAGCTGTATTTAGGGATTATTTTGGATCCTTGAATGAATATTGATGTTTATGTATTATTTTGAGTATATATTGATGTTTGGTTATGTTTAATCATATAAATCTTAATGCTCTTAAGAGTTTGATCAGCTTTTGAGTGATTTGTTGAAATCTGATGAACCAAGACATAGAAATTTGAGTTTTAGATTATATGTATGGTTGATGCATGTTTGATTTCATTCAATTAGCTTGGATAAGTTAATTTGCTAATGAGATAGAAATATATATCTTAGCCATGCATAGCAAGTGTTTGAGAATAGATCTTAATGAGTGGAGTTTGCACTAGTTCTTATGGAAACATTGTGAATTAGGTAAATGAAGCTATGGTTGATTGCGCTAGACATAGGCTTTTAACTAACGTAGATTCTCAAGCTAACTTAACTATTTATTAATGTTGCTTATAAGGATTACATAGCATTAATTGAAGTATAAGGTGAAAAAGGATTCCCTAAATCTCTAAACCATTATCTTTATTTTCATTTATCGCTTTTCTGTCTGTAGATTAGCTTTATTGCACTTTCTCCTATTTTATATGTTCTTGAATAAAATTTAGATAAGCTATTGGTTGATACTTAGCATTGGAAGCCAACATCCTCATGGGAATGATATCCGACTCCTAGCTATATTACAAGTGTGATCCGTGCACTTGCGGTAAACAAAAGAGTTAATAATTGTGCACGGAGATTCTGGACCCATGAATGTCAGAGTTGGCTCATTGTGCATGGATTCCAAGTCTGTCCTTCATAGGAACCTTGCATGATGGGTGAGGGCTCTCATCAGAAAGTGAAGTGATAACTTTAAGAAATAGAGTTATTACTCAAATATTTCGTTCATTCATAGGGTAGATCCTTGAGTTATACTTTGTTTTCATTCAATTCTTAATAAAAAAATGTTTAAGGAATACTTATTCATACATATTTATAAATTTAAATACACACTAGTTTTTTTTGTGAATGCTTGACTAATTTGGTATGTGCTTACTTCTAGGAACTAGCAAAGAACTAGGAACTAGCAAGGAAGCAAGGGCTCCTTAAAGGAACAAGATGGATGAAGAGCATAAGAGTTTGTCCCTTAATTTTGTGTTATTGCTCATTCACCATTTTGTGTCGTGGCACAGTCACAATTTTGTGTCGTGGCACACTCTCAATTTTGTGTTGCGGCACAATGTCTTGTGCACCATTTCCTATTTTTCCTGAGACTTAGGAATCATGGCTCCATCATTGTTGTGTCGCGACCTTCCTTATGCATAGAAAAGCCTCGTATTTTAATGTACAATGGGACATAATTTTGGGGATTCATTGGATTTGGGAAGCAATTTTCTGAGGGTTTGAGAGAAGAAGAGGCTCTAGGTTCTAAAGGGTTTTCTTGGCGAGAGAAGCAATGATTGATGAAGATTTAGAAATGCTTGACGAACCTCCGTTCATCCATTAAGACACTTAATTCTTCCCTTCATCTTCTCTTTATTTTTATGATGACTTTGTTGTTCTCTCTTGAGTATGTTTCCTTTGTAACCATGATGTTCTAATTCTCTTTTCTAGGGTTCTAATGGTTCTTATTATGTAGTTTGAATTGATTATAATCCTTTCTTACTTTTTTGATGATTTTGGTTATGTTTTTCTAATCCTATGCTTAATGCTTACATTTGATTGACCATTATTTGTGATGTCTTGGTGAACCCATTGAACTAGACATAGGGATTTTGGTGTTGGACCTTGGAATTAGATGATGCATGTTTAGTTACATTCAATTGTATGGATAAGTTGATTAACTAATAGGATAGAAATATACTTATTGGTCTTGCATGCATATCAAGTTTTTTATGTTTATTCTCAATGCGTGGAACTTTGTCAATTCACATAGAAATATAGTGTTTTGATTAGGGTCTATAGGTTTACAAAGCCATCAAAATAGGCTTTTAAAAGTTTAAACACATTGCCTAACATAACTAATTTATGATCAAGAGTAATGAAAGGTTTGCATGAAGTCAAATGAAATAAAAAGTGAAGTTAAATCCTAGATGCCTAAAACCATTATTTCTTTTATGTTTACTTCTATCTTGTTTTGGAAACTTTCCTCTGTTTTTTATACTTTATTTGTTTTGTCATTAAATCACTCATCACAATTTGATTGCTTGGAATAAATTTTAAGTAGTGATTGGTTGATACTTAGCATAAACTTTAATACAATCCTCGTGGCAACGATACTTGATACTCATCTTTATTACTTGTCAACACATTCACTTGTGTAGTCTAGCAAAACAGATAACAAGTTTTGGCACCATTATTGGGGATTATTTTTGGAATTTTGTGTTAATATTAATATCGAACTTCCAATTTTTATTTTCAAGTACCAATTCTCATTGCATACGATGCTCTCATAGTTTTGAGACTATTTTTTTATACGAAGATTGAAAAGACTTTTCGAAGGCTATTGAGGGAAAGAACTCAATCTTCAAGGAGTACCACCATGGCTAATGAAGAAGACCACTCACGGTCAATGGGAGACTTTACAACACCTCAAGTTCAAGATTTATATTCAAGCATCAAGAGGCCAATTATACAAGCCAATAAATTTGAGATTAAGCCGGCCATTATCAAGATGATTCAAGCATCAGTGCAATTTGGAGGCATGCCTAGTGATGATCCTAATGCACACCTTTCCAATTTCTTGGAGATTTGTGATACTTTTCGGCATAATGAAGTCTCTAAAGATGCCATCAAATTGAGGCTATTTCCATTTTCTCTTAGGGACAAGGCCAAGAGTTGGCTTAACTCTTTACCGATAGGGTCCATCACAGTATGCCATGATCTAACCCACAAGTTCCTTGCCAAGTATTTCTATCTGGCTTAGACAGTAAAGATGCGTAATGATATCACCTCTTTTGTGCAATACAACTCTGAGTCGCTATATAAAGCTTAGGATAGGTATAAAGATCTCATCCGAAGATGCCATCACCATGGCATTCTGAAGTGGTTGCAAGTTCAAACTTTCTACAATTGGTTGTTGGGCAATATCAAAGCAACTATAGATATGGCAGCATGCAGCACTCTCATGAATAAGTCTATTAATGTCGCATATGATCTTCTTAAGGAGATAGCCACCAATAAATACCAATGGCCTTCAGAGAGGTTCACACCTAAAAGAGTGGCAGGTGTACATGATGTTGACACCCTTACTTTACTTTCGGCTCAAGTACCCTCCCTATCTAAGAAGTTGGACACTTTAGGGGTTAATACCATACAAAGCCCTTTTGTCTTGTGTGATCATTGTGGAGAAGTACATACAAGTTACAAGTATCAATTTTGCAAAATGCTCAATATGTAGGGAATTTCATATAAAATCACAATAATCCATATTTAAGCAACTATAACTTGGGATGGCAAAATCACCCCAATCTCTCATGGGGTAACAATCAATGACCTTCCTCCAATTCTAAGGAAGCACCAAATTAACCTTCCGGATTTCATCCTCAAGCTCAAAGGCCAGTTCAAGAAAAAAAGCTATCATTAGAGGATATGTTCATGCAATTCATGGTGAAAACAGATTCTTATATGTCTAAGACCAATGATCACCTTGATGCTATCTTGCAAAGTCAAAATGCTTGTTTGAGAAATCTAAAGACCCAAGTCATTCAATTGGCCAATGCTTTAAACAACCAGCCCTAATGCACTTTACCTAGAAACACTCAAAACAATCTGAAAGGTGTACATCAAGAACATTGCCAAGTTATCTCCCTTAGAAGTGGCAAGGTTCATGACCAAAGTGCTCTAACGAAAGATGAGGAGACCTCAATGAAAGATGATAAGGGAGATAAAGGTGAGAATAAAGTTCATAAAATAAAAATTGTGATAAAGAGGTCGACCAAAGCAAAGAAGAAAAGTGGTTTGTACCTCCTATTCCATTCCCTAATAGATTTGCAAACCAAAAACTTGATCACCAATTCCAAAAGTTCCTAGAAGTTTTCAAAAAGCTACATATTAACATACCATTTGCAGAAGCTTTGGAGCAAATGTCAAGTTATATGAAATTTATGAAAGATATCTTATCAAAGAAAAGGAAGCTTAGTGAGTTTGAAACAATTGCTCTTACGGAGGAATGTAGTGCTATCTTACAAAACAAGCATCCTCCCAAGCTCAAAAATCCTGGAAGCTTCATCATCCCTTGCACCATTGGTGGGAAATTCTTTGGTCGGGCATTATATGATTTGGGGGCTAGTATAAATCTCAAGCCCCTTTCAATATACCAAGGACTTGGGTTGGAGGAAGCTAAGCACACATCAATTATCTTGCAACTTGCGGACCATACCTTGACTTATCTGCACGGAATTATTGAAGATGTGCTTGTAAAAGTTGATAAATTCATATTTCTGGCAGATTTCATTATCCTTGACATGGAGGAAGATAGAGATGTCTTTCTCATCCTTGGAAGACCATTCCTTGCAACTGGAACAACTCTCATTGATGCTAAAAAAGGGGAGCTTACCATGAGAGTGCAAGATTAAAAGGTGACTTTTAATATTTTCAAAGCAATGAAATTTCCTCAAGACCTTGAAGAATGCTCTTCTATGAATGTCCTTAATAGGGATGGTATCTAATGTATTTTGTGCAAGTGTCTCATGCGACCCTCTTGAAGCTTTTTTGATTTCTACATGTGAAAGGGAAAATGATGAATTGAGAGAGCTCACAAACTTATTGGATACTTAATATGAAAATCGATAAGTGCATTGAATCGCAAAAGTAATAAAAAGTGAATAAGAGTATCATCCCACGAGGATTAAACTATTAATTACTAAATTTGTTGAAAGTGATGCTATTTAAGATAACAAAGAAATAGAATTGTTGCAAAATCAATTTAAAAGAAATATAAATGAGCAAAACAATAAATCAAAAGGATGAGAAACAATAGTATTAAAGCATTAGAGTTCAGACTTCACTTGAACTCTTTATATGTAAAATCAAGTATTGGTTTAATCAAGTTTTATTCTAATGATTCATGGTCAATTCCCAAAATTAATCAATATTCAATTCCTTAGTATGTTAATCCTCTTACACTGTTTGGAATTAATTTAATTCCTTAGTCTAACCTCAAATAGAAAGATATTATCAAGAACGAAAGAATTAAAAGAAAGACCACATAACCCACAATGTATATTTCTAGCAATTGCAGAAATTATGATGTTTATCACAAGTTCTAGGTTCATGCAAATTTTTCCAAATCACACATCAACCCAAAAATCATTCCCAAATTGGCCAGATTTAGAAAAGAGATAAACACATAAATCATGAAATAAAAACGTTGATTAAACCCATAAAAGAATTTACATCATCCAAGTATCAAGATTCATCATCACCCTAACAAGACAAAATTAGTTACACATGGAAAAAGAAGAACACAAAGGGAAGAATATGATAAACTCCATTGTAGCAAGGTGGAAAGGTTAAAGAAAATTTCTAATCTTCAAGCCTACTTACGCCCACACCACTTTAGGGTTTGTGCCTCTTGACGGCTGCTACGTTCTGTCCAAGTGTGTGTTCAATTTGACGAAACTTTCTTATTTATAAAACAACATTGCTGCCACTTACGTGTACAGTGCTCACGCGTTGGGTTTCCAGCACTTAAGTGTTGGCCCACTAATTGGAATTTTCTTGCGTACAATGTGCGCTCAAGTGATTTAGCGCTAGGCTTCTAAATGGATTTTCACCCTCTTTTTTGCTCTTCAAATGCCCACTCTTTTCCATATGTAATTACCTACAAAAAATACATAAAACACATAATAAGAACATAACTAAAAAATAATAAAAACATAATAAAACTTGAGAACAAAACTAAATAAAAAAGATTAAAAGATGATGAAAACTCAAGATTTTGAACCGTAAAAATATGAATTTTTGCAAGTTCATCACTCTCCCAAACTTAAGTTTTTGCTTGTCCTCAAGCAAAGAAAAACAAAAACATAACAAAAGGACTAAACAAATAAAAACTCAAAACACACAGACTCAAACAAGGCAATACCGGTTAATAAAAATCATTCATATCCTCAGAAATTACTTCACAATATAAATTCAAAGTGTCATACATGAACAATATAACATCTTGAAAATTAATAATTTCATGACAAATAATCGTTTTATAATATTTGGGATTTTTGGGGATTTTTCTGAGAACGCGGAATATTTTAATATTTTTTCGTTTTGCGTGCACATTGGGCAGAATCAGGAAAACGACTATAACGCTCCGAAAGTTAGAAAATTTTATGACAAATAGTCATTTTACAATATTTGTGATTTTTGAGAATTTTTTGAATTTTTCTGGAAACGTTGAATATTTTAGTATATTCTTCGTCTTGCGTGTGCACTGAGCAGAGCCGGGAACATGAAATATTTTTTCAATAACCTTGATCTGTGGAAACGTAGATAGGGGATCTTACTAAACCTGAGGCTGGACACGGTTTACGAGATTTTACATTTTTTAAGAAATTTAACAGATGAAATAATAAAACGCTGTGTAAATTTCATCTGTCAGATAAATAAATATCGACTTCTGTCGACTGTAGCTATTATTCATTGGACAATAGCATGCATTAGAGATCCTATCACCTTATCCCAATGCAATCCACTTTATGTCAAATCAATCTCACTTTCATTCAAATTTTGAATCTCAATTATGAAGCTTCTTCAAGAAGCTTTGGCCAAATGACCAATCTACCCACTCTAATTGCATGGAAAAGACAAAACACTCCCTCCCACTCTCTCTTGATGGCTACAGTTGGCAGCCCCTTTGGGGGTGTTGGAGACCAAATTATGCTACTCACTTTAACACATCAAATCCTAATTCATTTTACCACTTCAGTTCTCTCTCTTCACTTCATCTTCTTCACTTTTGCTCTTCCTTCTTTCTACCTCCACCACCACCACGAAATTTCAGCCTCTTCCTCCACCATTTCTCTTCATCTTTTCTCCTCTCCAAACTCATTTCTACACTTACCTTCACTTTCTCTACCTTCTTTGTTTAGAAAGTTTCTTCATTTTCCATTTCTACCTCTATTTTCTCTCCACCTCGTCTCTTCTTCCCCTCATGGCTATGAAAATTCCAGCCACCATTGGAGAGCTTTCTCTTCACTTTTCTCTTTATAAACACCATTTCTAGACTTCTCCTAACCCCCTCTACACTTTCTCTTTAGAAAATTTCTTCAAAAATCCAACCTTTCTTCCCTCTCCTTCTCCAATCCAAAAATCCATCGTCCATGGGTGACCAACCTCTTTGATTTTCTCTTCACTAAACACCTTTCTACACTTACCTTCATCTTCTCTACAAGTTTCATTAAGGAAGTTTGCCCAAAATCCAACCTTTTCTCCATTGTCTTTCAAGGTAAAAATTCTTGGTTTTTCTCCTATTTCTTCTCATTTTTGTTTTCCTTGGTTACTATGTGACCAAAGGCTTCTTTTTTTGAGCATTGGTATGTGATTTTTGTGATTTTGAACACTCTAGGGTTTTTGTGTGAGTGGAATCCGAAAATCACCAAGAATAAATCTCAAGGAGTTCAAGTTTGAGGCTTTAGGTAAAGTTCTTCGCTTTCTTCTTCACATTCACTTTTCATTTTCGTTTTTCTTGGTCACCTATGTGACCAAGGATCATTCTTTTCAAGCCTTAGTTTGTGATTATGGAAAATTGACCACTTTATGGTTCTCTTGAAGGTGGAATCCGAATTTGCAACCAAGGAATTGTTTTCTTGAATTGTCTCCTTTAGGTAAGAGGGAGATTACTCACTTCAACCATTTATTGGTGGTGAGAAGACTTTTGTGTGTTGTTGATGGAGAAATCCATCTTTGTATGCTTACTTGATTTGATGATTTGTATGATTTAGTGTTCTTGAATTTGATTAATGCTTGATTTGTACTCTTGGATATATTGGATATGTTAAATGTGCTTAATCATGTTAGGGTTGCTAAATGGAAAATTTGGAGTTTCCTACCTTAACATGATGGCCACGATTTTGAGAAGATTTTGGGTTGGAAAATTGGTTTCTTGTTCATAATAAATTGAAGCTATGAAATTAAAGATTGAATGTTAATGTTGGAGTCTTGAGATGGAGAATTTTAAGGGTTTGTTACCCACCATGAAAGCCACAGTTTTGACCTTGAAAATGTGGGAAATGGATTGATCTTGATGAATTAAAATTTGAGTGGATTGATGTTAAGAAACTAACATATAAAATGGAAAGAAAAATTGGACCTTTGAAAACCATTGAAGGTTACGGTAAATAAATGGGAGTTTGGATTAAATTGGTAAGCAATAAAAATTGTGTAATGGGATATTACAGAATTGAGGATTTAATAGAATTGATTATGGAAGAACTTAGGCTTTTCCTAATACTTATGGATGTCACGGATTGATGAGAACTTAGGAATGTAAAAATTAGTTTGCAATACGAATCAAGTGAGACTTAAATGGTTAAGTATCGAACAATGATGTTAAATGGGATATATGGAAAGTTTAAGGGTTTAATGTAACATCCCGGGACTACCTGCAGGATTAACGAGTGTCTCCACAAACCAACACAGGTCTTTTCAGCGTGCTTTGTCCTCACTCACACGCATCCTAGGAAACTTCCCAGGAGGTCACCCATCCCACAATTGCTCCAGGTCAAGCACGCTTAACAATAGAGTTCTTATGTTCTAGGCTCCTGAAAAGAAGCTGCAACTTATTGATATGGTTATGCCTAATCAATTCCTTTAAGTCATCCTCAACTATGCAGTCTCATACCTACACGGTCTCTGAATCCCTCTCATTCCGGTGCGTATTCAGTTCATTCATGAGACCCTTCACCTATAAGCATGCCAAGAGCCGCTCCTTGTACGTGCTTCTCATGCACCGGCGTCCACTCCCCGCCCTCATCAACCCCGGGACACCACATTTAATACCCCAAAGGGAGGCCACGGTTTTAGCTTGGAACCTTGAGGAATTGAATTGATTTTGGTAAACTAAAATTTAAATGATTTGATATCAAGGAACTAATGCATAAAATGAAGAGGAATTGTGATTTTGAGAACCTTAAGGGACCACGATTTCAGAGAGAAAGATTGGGTTCAAGTGATGCCTTGTTGCATCCTTGGAGAATGAGGAATTAGATATATGCATAATCTTTAATAAAGTGAAAGAATTAAATTGAGTAATGGTATTTGAGAAGACCATGGTTTTTAAAGGGTTATTTGCCCCAAATATTTTCATAATTGACCAAAGACTTGAGACTTTGAAAATGAGAATCCATAATAGGGATATTGTGACAATTGATAAACCATGAATACCTAATGATGTTGAGGAATTGAATTAATCCCATGTGGAATAAAAACTAAGTAATTGGTATCAAGAGACTAGTGCATAATATGAGAAGGAACTTAGAACCTTGAAGGCTTGTGAGACTACGGTTTTAAGGGTTAGTTAACCTAAGGATTTGCCTAATTGACCAAGACTCAAGTTCTTGGAAATGTTAAACACTTAATGGGGAAATGGTGATAATGATAAACCATAATACATATTGATATTGAGATTTGACTCTACGTTGTTGTGAGTCCCTATGAAGGGCTATGTGCTTGTTGATTTAGTTCTTGATGAGAAATGACATGTTGATATTGAAAATGATTATATACCGTTGTGGTATTGTATATGATGAATGCATAATTAATAAACATACATGATTAGACATTGCGTCGTCATGCATATGTGTTGTCCGTTGGACATATTTAAATTTTTAAACATACATGATTGGACATTGTGTCGTCATGCATATGTATGCCTAGGAGTTGAATAACACCTATGCGCGGGTGCGAATAGACTAAGCGTAGGTGCCATATGTTGTTGGCCCTGGGCGAGTCGGGGTGCGGGTGCCTCATCATGGACAGTTAAGAGCTCCTCTGTGCCGTGGGGTAAATCGATGCAAACACACCGACAATCCGAACCAGGATGTTATCCTATGTCGCGATCAACTGTTGAGGTGCCACGTATAAGCCATGATGCGCAACTATTTTTTTGAGACGAAGCACACTATTTTTAAGGCTAACGATATACTGGCATTACTTCTTGATCATTCACTCTGAAAAGATTAATGTTTAGCTCCATGAAGTAGGATTTGGTACCATAATGCATTGTGCATCGTTCATTGTCGGTCTCATAAGTTATTGAGCATGAACACCTGTGAAAGTAACTGTCTTACTTCTATAAATGATTATTTGATCATTGTGTTGATTTCTGAAAATATTGTTGTGATTTGTCTGATATCTTCAAATCTTGGTATTCCCTGCTGTTGTTATGCTTTCACTATAAATATCACTGTTATTATTGATTCTTATTATTGCTTATGACTGAACTGCTTTTATTATAAATTTCGTTGTTGCTGTTAATAAATGTATGAACTGTATTGCTTTGTGGGTGCTTTGCGCCGTGCTATTTTTCTCACTGCCGTAGTGGTAATGAAAGATGGGTGTCTCACCTCTTTCCTGTATTTTTGTATTTCTGTTTTATATTTATATTTGATAAAAGATCATGAGGAAGATGAAGAGGGACCACACCTTGGTTGATTAGATTGGGCGTCTGGACAAGATTTCTTCAACTACGTACGAGTGTAGCTGCGTGGAGGCATTAATGCCTGACTTGTTGACTGGGATTCCGAGCGTCGTATATGTATATGGGGTTGCGAATTTGTCTGCTAGTAGTACCTACCCCAGGGTTACTACTTTTCCCCTTTAGTGATTTAGTTTCCGATTCATTTTATTTGACTATGTAATTATTATATTCTATGTTATCAGTGATTTGTGTTAAGGATGATTATAAAATATATATAATGAATATCTATTTTATTTCAGTGGTTGTGTATAAAATGATTGGGTAATGAATATGTTTTATTTCGAGGCTCATATTTTCTACTTATGCATAAATGTGAAAAATAAACTTGTGAAATTTTGAAACTACTGTTATCGTGACTGTGACACGCCTGGATCTAGTAATTGTGGTGTAATGATGATTGCGCTGCGGTTGTTATATTTAGGTGCGTTGCATTAGGTGGTATCAGAGCAGTTCATCCTGTTGAGCTAGGATATGGACTTGCTATGTTTAGGCATATTAGAATTTTGTCTGTTGTGCATTTCCTTGTCTCTTGATTGAGATGATGGGAAAGGAATGCATGACTTGCCTTAGGTTGAATGTTTGTAGCTACTGTTATACAGTTGTATGATGTTGAGGACTGGCCTACTCAATATGTAATGTTCTGTGTGTACAGGAAACTATGACTTCACCTAGGCTTACTATACTAGGGAAATAGGAATTCTTTTGGTAAAGAGATCAAAAGGTTTTGGAAAATCGATCTTCTGGAGAAAGAAATAATAAGTGTATGTTTGGTTCGAGAAGCTGTTTAGGAGTTGATGACCTGAGAGAGGTTACACCAAGGAAGGCAGAATGAAGAAGCTCTAGTTGGAGACTGTTAGGAACCGTGAATTGAACCTGTCATGTCTGAATTGTTTGACTCTTTGTGTTTGGTTTCCGAGAGGAGACAATGTTGTTTAAAATAATTACGTTTGTTTTGTTGTGTTATGTCTTTATCCGTCTTCGAAGAAAGTCAATGGCTCGTAGCAAACGTACGCATGTGAGCGCAGAACGAGGCAGTGGAATTATGGCTGCGATTGCAGAAGAACGGCAAAGGATAGCTGAAGTGACAACTCACCAAGGTCAAGGGGCCCCGCAGCAACGAGAATTGGAAGTTGAGGTTCAGAATCTATTGGAGGAAAGTCAGATTTGGGGCAACCCTTCCTTTTATAATTTATGACTGTATGGATCATTTGGATTCATCTGCGTCTTCATTATCCTTGGCCTAGTTGTTTCCATTTCTGTTACTAAGACTTGTCATTGATGCTAAAGCTTGTTTAATCTATCCTGTCTCTATTTAGAGTTGAATCCTCTGTTAAATTGACTTGTATACCTAGGTTCATGCTTACTAGAATTTATGATTCTAGAACTAGATCAATTGTTTTCCTGACCATGTTCTGCTAGACCATTCCGATAAAAACCTTAGTGGTTTTCGAAACCGAGACTTTTAAATTCATAATGGCCAATAAGGTTAGAACTTTGTGAGGGAAATGAGCCTAAGGATACATGTTAATGTTTTCCGTAGAGGACTAAGAGCAAGGGGAATATAAATGTTCCTCCTGTAGCCAAAGAATTTCACGTGATGAGCCACAATGCTAGTAGTTAAGGAAAAGAATGGAACTTCTCGATGAGACGAAGACTGTCGCCAATGGGACAAGATTACGATCAAGGATGCGTATCTTTGGAAGGAGATAAGTGATATGGTGGACCAACGAGAAGGGAGTCGTTGTTCTCTCCAAGATAGATGTACGTTATGGTTATCGTTAAATTCATGGGAAATTGAGAACGTTCCCAAAACGATCTTTCGAATGTGCTTTGGACATTAAGGGTATCTCGTGATGCCGTTCGCAGTAACAAATATTCTTGTCATGTTCATGAATAACATGAATCAAATTTTTTATCCTTACCTAGACAGATTTGTTGTTGTCTTTATCAACAACATTCTGATCTATTCTCGAACGTGTGGAAAAGCATGTTGGACATTTTGATCCAGTTTTCCAGACTTTAAAGGAGAAGAAGTTAATGGAGTAATTTAAGGACATGTGGTTATCATTAGAGATGACACCGGATGAGGTATGCCTAGATATGGTTACTATTTCAAATGGTCTGTTAGGAGAAATTCAAGAGAAGTAGAAGAGTGACCAAGATATATCAAGATTTAAAGCAGAAGTATCAGCAGTAAGGAATGGAGAGAGACCGTACTAATTATATGCCGCCTTGCCTGGGTTACCAACAAACTCACTCCAAAATTTTTCGGACTACATCAAATTCCAATCCGAATTTGGTCTGGTAGTCTAACAACCAATTTTGTCATCCTTTCTTTCTAAGTCTCCATGATGTCCTCCATATATCATAATTGCGAAAATATATCCCCGATCCAGCCATGTCATCAAGCTAAACACGGTACAGTTCAGAGAGAGTCTGATCTATGAGAAGCTTCTTGTGAAGATCGAGGATAGAAGAACAAAGCAATACGGAGATATAGAGATCGCGTTGGTAAGGGTGATCTGAATTGACGTAACTAGAGACGTAACGTGAGGGTCAGAAAATAAGATGAAGAAACACATTAATGTTTATTTTAAGGGATGAAAATTTCGAGGATGAAATTTCTATTTGAAGGGGAGAGTTGTAACATCCTGAAAATTAATAATTTCATGACAAATAATCGTTTTATAAGATTTGGGATTTTTTGGGATTTTTCTGAGAACGCGGAATATTTTAACATTTTTCCTCGTTTGCATGCACATTGGACAGAGTTAGGAAAACGACTGTAACGCACTGAAAGTTAGAAAATTTTATGACAAATAGTCATTTTAAAATATTTGTGATTTTTGAGAATTTTCTAGAATTTTTCTGGAAACGTCGAATATTTTAGTATATTTTTCGTTTTATGTGTGCACGGAGCGGAGCCGGGAAAATGAATTATTTTTTCGATAACCTTGATTTGTGGAAACGTCGACGGGAGATCTTACTCAATCCGAGGCTGTAAATGGTTTACGATGTTTTACGTTTTTCGAGAAATTTAACAGATGAAATAATAAAACGCTGTGTAAATTTCATCTGTCAGATAAATAAATATCGACTTCTGTCGACTGTAGCTATTATTCATTGGACAATAGCATGCATTAGAGATCCTATCACCTTATCCCAATGCAATCCACTTTAAGTCAAATCAATCTCACTTTCATTCAAATTTTGAATCTCAATTATGAAGCTTCTTCAAGAAGCTTTGGCCAAATGACCAATCTACCCACTCTAATTGCATGGAAAAGACAAAATACTCCCTCCCACTCTCTCTTGATGGCTACGGTTGGCAGCCCCTTTGGGGGTGTTGGAGACCAAATTATGCTACTCACTTTAACACATCAAACCCTAATTCATTTTACCACTTCACTTCTCTCTCTTCACTTCATCTTCTTCACTTTTGCTCTTCCTTCTTTCTACCTCCACCACCACCACGAAATTTCAGCCTCTTCCTCCACCATTTCTCTTCATCTTTTCTCCTCTCCAAACTCATTTCTACACTTACCTTCACTTCTTCTACCTTCTTTGTTTAGAAAGTTTCTTCATTTTCCATTTCTACCACCATTTTCTCTCCACCTCTTCTCTTCTTCCCTCTCATGGCTATGAAAATTCCAGCCACCATTGGAGAGCTTTCTCTTCACTTTTCTCTTCATAAACACCATTTCTAGACTTCTTTCAACCCCTTCTACACTTTCTCTTTAGAAAATTTCTTCAAAAATCCAACCTTTCTTCCCTCTCCTTCTCCAATCCAAAAATCCATCCTCCATGGATGACCAACCTCCTTGATTTTTCTCTTCACTAAACACTTTTCTACACTCACCTTCATCTTTTCTACAAGTTTCATTTAGGAAGTTTGCCCAAAATCCAACCTTTTCTCCATTGTCTTCCAAGGTAAAGATTCTTGGTTTTTCTCTTTTTTCTTCTCATTTTTGTTTTCCATGGTTACTATGAGACCAAAGGCTTCTTTTTTTGAGCATTGGTATGTGATTTGTGTGATTTTGAACACTCTAGGGTTTTTGTGTGAGTGGAATTCGAAAATCACTAAGAATAAATCTCAAAGAGTTCAAGCTTGAGGCTTTAGGTAAAGTTCTTCACTTTCTTCTTCACATTCACTTTTCATTTTCATTTTTCTTGGTCTGGTATGTGACCAAGGATCATTCTTTTCAAGCCTTAGTTTGTGACTATGGAAATTTGACCACTTTATGGTTCTCTTGAAGGTGGAATCCGAATTTGCAACCAAGGAACCAAGGAGTTATTTTCTTGAATTGTCTCCTTTAGGTAAGAGGGAGATTACTCACTTCAATTATTTATTGGTGGTGAGAAGACTTTTGTGTGTTGTTGATGGAGAAATCCATCTTTGTATGCTTACGTGATTTGATGATTTTGTATGATTTAGTGTTCTTGAATTTGATTAATGTTTGATTTGTACTCTTGGATATATTGGATATGTTAAATGTGCTTAATCATGTTAGGGTTGGTAAATGAAAAATTTGGAGTTTCTTACCTTAACATGATGGCCACAGTTTTGAGAAGATTTTGGGTTGGAAAATTGGTTTCTTGTACATAATAAATTGAAGCTATGAAATTAAAGATTGAATGTTAATGTTGGAGTCTTGAGATGGAGAATTTTAAGGGTTTGTTACCCACCATGAAAGCCACGGTTTTGACCTTGAAAATGTGGGAAATGGATTGATCTTGATGAATTAAAATTTGAGTGGATTGATGTTAAGAAACTAACACATAAAATGGAAAGAAAAATTGGACCTTTGAAAACCATTGAAGGCTACGGTTTTGACCCAAATAAATGGGAGTTTAGATTAAATTGGTAAGCAATAAAAATTGTGTAATGGGATATTCAAGAATTGAGGATTTAATGGAATTGATGTTGGAAGAACTTAGACTTTTCCTAATACTTATGGATGTCAAGGATTGATGTGAACTTAGGAATGTAAAAATTGGTTTGCAATAAGAATCAAATGAGACTTAAATGGTTAAGTATTGAACAATGATGTTAAATGGGATAAATGGAAAGTTTAAGGGTTTAATACCCTAAAGGGAGGCCACAGTTTCAACTTGGAACCTTGAGGAATTGAATTGATTTTGGTAAACTAAAATTTAAGTGATTTGATATCAAGGAACTAATGCATAAAATGGAAAGGAATTGTGATTTTGAGAACCTTGAGGGACCACGGTTTTAGAGAGAAAGATTGGGTTCAAGTGATGCCTTGGTGCATCCTTGGAGATTGAGGAATTAGAGATATGCATAATCTTTAATGAAGTGAAAGAATTAAATTGAGTAATGGTATTTGAGAAGACCACGGTTTTTAAAGGGTTATTTGCCCCTAATATTTTCATAATTGACCAAAGACTTGAGACTTTGTAATGGGGACATTGTGACAATTGATAAACCATGAATACCTAATGATGTTGAGGAATTGAATTAATCCCATGTGGAATAAAAACTAAGTAATTGGTATCAAGAGACTAGTGCATAATATGATAAGGAACTTAGAACCTTGAAGGCTTGTAAGGCTACGGTTTTAAGGGTTAGTTAACTTAAGGATTTGCCTAATTGACCAAGACTCAAGTTCTTGGAAATGTTAAACCCAAATTCATTTTACCACTTCACTTCTCTCTCTTCACTTCATCTTCTTCACTTTTCCTCTTCCTTCTTTCTGCCTCCACCACCACCACGAAATTTCAGCCTCTTCCTCCACTATTTCTTTTCATCTTTTCTCTTCTCCAAACTCATTTCTACACTTACCTTCACTTCCTCTACCTTCTTTGTTTAGAAAGTTTCTTCATTTTCCATTTCTACCTCCATTTTCTCTCCACCGCTTCTCTTCTTTCCCCTCATGGCTATGAAAATTCTAGCCACCATTAGAGAGCTTTCTCTTTACTTTTCTCTTCATAAACACCATTTCTAGACTTCTCTCAACCCCCTTTACACTTTCTATTTAGAAATTTTCTTCAAAAATCCAACCTTTCTTCCCTCTCCTTCTCCAATCCGAAAATCTATCCTCCATGGGTGACCAACCTCTTTGATTTTTCTCTTCACTAAACACTTTTCTACACTCACATTCATCTTCTCTAAAAGTTTCATTTAGGAAGTTTACCCAAAATCCAACCTTTTCTCCATTGTCTTCCAAGGTAAAGATTCTTGGTTTTTCTCCTATTTCTTCTCATTTTTGTTTTCCTTGGTTACTATGTGACAAAAGGCTTCTTTTTTTGAGCATTGGTATGTGATTTGTGTGATTTTGAACACTCTAGGGTTTTTGTGTGAGTGGAATCCGAAAATCACCAAGAATAAATCTCAAGGAGTTCAAGCTTGAGGCTTTAGGTAAAATTCTTCACTTTCTTCTTCACATTCGCTTTTCATTTTCATTTTTATTGGTCGTCTATGTGACCAAGGATCATTCTTTTCAAGCCTTAGTTTGTGACTATGGAAATTTGACCACTTTATGGTTCTCTTGAAGGTAGAATCCGAATTTACAAACAAGGAACCAAGGAGTTATTTTCTTGAATTGTCTCCTTTAGGTAAGAGGGAGATTACTCACTTCAACCATTTATTGGTGGTGAGAAGACTTTTGTGTGTTGTTGATGGAGAAATTCATCTTTGTATGCTGATAATCACATATTTTATTCATTAAGAAACCCTTATGTTTAGTTATTTACACTCTTCATGTACTTAATTGACTGAATTTGATTATGTTTTGTAAGTTTGAACTCGAATCGGACTTAATTGATTTTTTCAGCATTATTCGGGTCTTACACTGTTTCTGTATTTTAGCCATCTCTTGAGTTCTAAATGTCTGATAATTATGAATTTTACCTTGTAGGAAAGATAAGAGAGAGCTCTACAACTTTGATGAGGAGCTCAAAGTCAATTTCAGACATCTAGTGGAGCTAATTGGGCATGGAAATCAGAATACGGGATTTGTGACTGGAACCCGAACAGTGTGTAGTAACCAGAACATAATTCGAGTTTGGGTTTATAGAATGGGCTGAAAATTTGTAATCTGAAAGTTAAGACCCATATGTACAACTTTCATGACAAACACAAAACTTGATTCGGGCTCCTTGATGGAGATATTGGGTCTGAAAGTCAAAACAGAGGTGCTGAAACTGGTCCTGAACAGTCTGTAGTAATTGGGTCATATCTTGGGCTGTAGGACGAATTTTTGGGTGCTTCCAGAGCCATTGGAAAGCTAAGACAATTTCCTAGAACTTTCATGAAGACCACTTGGCTCAGAAATGACGAAATCAATGAGTTCAGCAATGAATACTTTCGGAGACAAGGAAGCTCACCTACCAAGCTCACCTACCAAGCTCACCTACCAAGTTCACCTACCAATCTCACCTACCAAGCTCACCTACCAATCTCACCTACCAAGCTCACCTACTAACTCCACCTACTAATCTCATCTACCCATCTACTACTACTCTGAATCCTCTATAAAAGGAAGCATGTGGAGAGCTCTAAACACAACACACACTTGGTGTTAGAGATAGCTTTTCATAGTTCTTGTATATTTTTCCTTCATTGTAATGGAGAGCTAAGTCACTTCTAGTCAATTCGGGACTCTTGAAGAGATTGTGGCTTAGATTCTTGAGACCTTGGTTATGTAATGTATTTGATTTATATTTGAATTCCTCTTCTTCTTTTCTTCTCGTTCTCTTGATCTTGAATGCATGAATGGTGATTCTGCTTATGTTTGATCTGATTTGATCTTGGTTTAAGATTAAGTATTGTGATGAAATTTAGAACTGATTGATCTGAATTAATCACGTAATTGAAGAGGTTAGGTTACTGATTTGTGCCTAGGTTAATTGAATTCGGTGCTTAAATTGACATATATTTACATGAATGGTGCGATTGTAGATTTGTGTTTATCATTTGTCAATTGAATTCTGGACGATTGTCTAGTATGAATTCTCGATCTGATCGAGAGATCTCGGTTAGATCCAAGTTAACCATTCAAATGTATTTCAGGTGTTTGTTGAAAGGTCTATGATTGAATCCACCCAATCTCGGATAGATTTCTTGACTTTTCTTTTAATTGTTATTTCTTTAAATCCTGCACATCGCTTTATCCTTGAACCATCAAAATCCCCCTTTTTCTAACTTTCACTTGATTTGATCAAATTGCATCTACGATCCTTGAGGAGACGATCCGGTGTTGTTCACTATACTACAAGTTTAGGTAATAACTTCGGTTATAATTTTGATCTAGTTTTCGAATTTTGGCATTCTTAGAACTCGTAGGTGTAATCTTTTCATTTTGAGTAACCTTACTAATTTTTGTTCTTTCTTACCTATTCTAACAGTTATTTTTCATTTACTAACATTGTTCATACCATACTAACGTTTTTATCTTAGCTTTTGAATTTTTCTGATTTAGGAAAGACGGAAAACAGGTGATTACGGGTAACTATGGCAGTTTTCGAACTGAAACATGCCTAGAATGAGCTGAAACATAGTCGGTTGAAGGAAAACAGCCTGATAAACAAGACTCACAGTGATCTGTGAGGTCACCCCTGGTTTTTCGAAATTCTATCATTTAGACCACTTTTTTATTTTTTTATTATTTTTTTATTGCATTTTCTAGTTTCATTTTTATGTAGATTTTGTCCTGTGTTGCTCCCATAAATTTTAAAAATGTTTAGATACATTAACTAGATTTATTTTTGCATATTTTGAGTGTTGATCCCATACTAACTCTTTCTTTTTTTTAATTTTTTTTTTTTTTCTTTCATTATCATTTTGTTGCATTAAGTTGCATTTTAAGGATACAATGGACCATGCATAATGGAGTCAAAACTTGAGGAGTTGACTTCTTTGGTAAGACATATAGTAGTGAGACAACAATCACCATGCAGTGAAGCTACACTTGTGTGTAACATTTGTTTTTGTTCATCTCACCCCACATATGCATGCCCTACACTTCGATATGGTAGTTCTGTTTTTCCAGATCAATTTGTTGCAAACCTGGTTATTTTCCCGATGAACCACAGTTCAGAAGAAGAAGAAGAACAGAGTTATGACCCCTTCTTCAACACATACAACCCTAGCGGGATACTATCCGACTGGGATATGGCAATACGGCATCACTACAAAGAACAATCATTTCAATATGAGCGGCCATTCCAAATAGATAACAAGTCCATCAACCACAAAACTTGAGCCTTCATGGGAGGACTTGATGAAAACCCAAATTGAGTTCCAGCAGAATTTCACTGCCACTATTCAGGATTTAACAACCCAAATTGACCAGTTGACAACCACTGTTAATGAACTAAGATGTCAAGAGTCAGGCCAACTTTTTCCCCAAACAATTCCCAACTCCCTGCATTCTAATTGTCATATTGATTTACATGCAGACTTAGTTGAGGAAACTCATGATGAGTTGTGTCTTGAATTCCCGATTAATTGGTTTTGATGATTCTATCAATTGCAACTCATGTGCTGATCATGATGGTGATATAAAATGTGTTGTGTGTGCTGAAATTTCTGCATATTTGAAAACTAATGATTTTGTTTACGCAGGATCTAATGATATAGAAGGGTCTATCAACAATGTAGTTGCAGAATCTGGAACATATAGGGAGGTGGAGTTGAAGGCCATTGAGGAATTTTCAAAGAAAGAGGAAAGTCAGCAGATGCTAGTAACTACTGAAGTGGATTTTGTTTTTAGGCCATGGTCCAGCATTATCAATCAAAGCAAGATTGCAAAATTACATGTATTGCATGCCATTGGTGAAGTCAAGGAAGACCAATGGGACCCCAATGTGAACCCTCATGCTTCAAGCTTCACTTGGTCGTTACACTTCAACCAATGGGACTGTAGTGGAAGCTATCATGTTGTGTCAATCATAACCTGGTCATCACGTTTCAAACAATGGGATCCTGGTGGAGTCATTTTACCAACCTCACTTAATAAGACCAATGGACACCGCCTCAAACAGTATCATGAACTTCCAGAGAATGCAGAAGTGGAGGTGATGAACCTTCTCCATCCGCATTATGAATAAAAAAAAAAAAAAAAAAAAAAAAAAAAAAAAAAAAAAAAAAGAAGAAGAAAAAAAAAAATACAATTGTGTGCCCGACAATGAGGTAGGTAGTGTCACTCGAAGCATGTGGAGGTCATTTTTTTCTTCAAAGAATCGCGAAAATCTTGCGGTATGGATTTTATTGGCCTACTTTATTAAAGGTCCTGTTACACCTTTTGCAAAAGTTATGGAAATTAGTCAAAAAGTTCTGCTTTGAGATTATCGTCTGCACCTACTGGGGCCGTAGATATTGAGGATCCTAGGAATGGTACTGCGCTTAAGTTAATGGACAAAGACTCAACCATTCCTGGAAAACCAAGTTCTTGAGTTCTTTGTGTTGCCGGTTAAGTGGCGGATACGGTACTTCGTGACTCTTGAGTCGGTTTATTCTTCGCTTCCCAAAATAACCGAACCCTTCTTCTCCTTCAAAATGGATGTCATTCTTTCAAACCTAAGAAAACATTTTCCTTCTCTTCCTCAAAACGCTCTGAGAAAAATCTACAAAGTTCGATGTGAGAGATTGAGAATGTTAATGCACAAGGGTATGCCGAGAAGATGTACGCTTTGGATAATTGAAGCAAAGGTCCGATTAGCGGTGAGTCCTCAATTTCATTTGACTCATATATGCCCTTTGGAAGAAGTTCATATTCTAAAAGGAGAAGAGCAAAAAGGTTACAAGTCTCACAAATGTGGACGATGGAACTCGTAATGGATGTCGTACTAAGGGGATGGTTTCCGCAAATAGAGAAGATACAATTTTCTTCATTAAGAATGGACTCGAGTAAGAGTCATTAGATGATATCTTATTGACTCTTGAGACGCATTCTTGTGGATTGGTGCATCATGAAATTCTTAAATTGTGGAATCTCTTCAAGGATGAAGAACAACGCTACAGTCTTGGGAATCGACTCTAAAAGACTTTGTTTGCCAATTTATAAGAAAATTGGATGGGAAGCTTATCCTCGACTCATAGAAGACGTTTAAGCCGTTTCTGGACGTTAAACCAGAGGCAGATGTGAGCCATATCCACAAACAATCTGTACATATCATCCTCTTCTTCTTCATGTCATTTTTCAAAAAAAAAAAATAAACAAACAAACAAACAAAAAAAAAAAACAAAAACAAAAAAAATGAAAAAAAATGTCTACTTCTTAGGGTTGATTTGGTAACACAAACCGTGAATGGGGAAATGCATGCATCCCGATCCAAATTCTTAATTGAAAAACAAAGAAGGTAGATTGTATCCCACATGTGAGGCAACCGTATTATGGCCACTTGTCCCTTTTGGGAGCCCTATGTTCTGTTGGTCTTGAATGGGTCGAATCTTGGTCAACAATGCTTTGGCACAAAACCGAAAGAGCGACTACCTCCATCCCAATCTTAAGTAAGTATACACTCATCTTTCATCAAGTTTTTCTAACAATTTCAAAAAAAAAAAAAAAAAAGGACGTGATGTCTCTTCGCACTCATGACGCGTAAAGATAAAGATACGCCATGGAGACTAATACACAGTATGTCATCATTTTCTATTTCTTTTATCTTTGTATCATTTTGTTGTATTTTGATTTTTGTACGACGATCCTTTGAGCGGGGGTCCTTCGGGGTTTCTAGACTTCTTTACCTTGATGGTTTTCTTGAAGTCAAAAAAAAAAAAGATTCTCAGTGTCTCTTAATTTCAACCTTTTCTCGACAATGAAACCAACCTACCCTTATAGGTGCAATTATTTCCTTTCCATTCTTTTTCTTATTTAAACACTCCATTTTCTCCATTTTCCTTCAAACTCGAAACACTCAAAGGGAGGAAGAGTATAGAATGGGGCCTTCTATTCGTAACCTCAAAAATGTATGTGTTTTTTTGTGGGTAGAGTTATGGGAAGGGATTAGAGTTTATAAACGCAGCTAGCACTCTTGGTCGATCACTTGTCATGCGAGGAATATTCATCTTGTATATGGGGAGGTTGTCGTGGGTTAATGGGGGCTGTATCACTTGCCGCCTTTGTAAGAGACAAATGGTTTTAGGTGTTATTCCTAAACCTTTAGCTGAAAATAACATCACCGGGAAGGACAATTGGAGAAGAAATTCGGTAACATCTATGCATGGACGAATGAAAACAATGGTTGACAATTTCGATGCATTTCTTGTCTTACTGGTGGTTTTGGTACTTTGGAAGATATTTTTCAAATTGTCTCTCGGTCGAACTGAACATCCACCATAGACCCATTGGTTTGTTGAATGTTAATAATTTCTTTGATCTTTTGTTATCTTTTCTTGACAAAGTCATGGAACGTAAATTTATCACTCCTTCAAGAAGACAACTTCTTATCTCTCGCCTCCACTATTGATGAGCTCATTGATAAATTAGAAGCTTTTGAGTATGTACCGATCGTATTAGCTCGATAAATTGGTCAACAGAGAGCAAATAAGCGAAGTAACAAGAAACAAAAGCCAGATCTGCAACTTCATCTTTAATGGGTTTGATTTTATTGTACTTTGTTTCTGTTTAAATTTATGTCAGCTTTCTCTAACAGGTAATATCTTATATCCTTTACTCATCTATATTTTAACATTGAGGACAATGTTGTGATCTAGTTGGGGGGAAGGATAGTTGACCCAAAAAAAATAAAAAAAAAAAAAATAAAAAAAAAAAAAAAATAAAAAAAAAAAAAAAAAAAAAAAAAAAAAAATATAAAAAAAAAAAAAAAAAATAAAATAAATTTGTTGTTTTGTTTGAAAAGTATGATATGATTGTCATGTACTTATTAAATCAATTAGCGATGGCAGAGTAAGGAGTAATTTTACTCTTGAGACGCATCTTAATTGGTGGCAGAGTAAGGAGTTTTTTAGGTAGTAACTAATTAGTACTAAAGTTTTTGATTTCTTTTCAGGGTCTGATGCGGTACTGACAGTGTGTTTCTTTTCTTCTTGGCGTTGATTCACTTCTTATCAGGTTGTGTTGCTCTTTTCTATATCTCTCTTTCACTTTGAAGGCAATGTTATATTAAGCGTGGGGGAGAGATTTTCAAAGATGTTTTTTTTAAAAAAAAATCAAAAAAAAAAGAGGTTCATTGCATGATTGAATAACTTTTCTCCCTTCTTGAACTGATATGCTTGGTGATGGATGATTGAATTGATGAATTGGGTTTGATGGATGCATACCTTGTGAGATTTTGAGCCTAATGGATGGATTCAACATTTATGTCATTCTCTTCTTTCTTGTGTGATTTTCACTCATGTTAATGACCACTCTAGAACTTGCTTTGATTCTTTTTGAGGCTACATTTCACTTGCATGCATGAACATGATTGAGGCCCTCTTTCTTAGCTAGTTTAACCAAATAGTCAACCTTGTTTTCAATATGATATCAAGCACTCTTTTGACCTCTCGAAAATTCTCTGATTCCTGCCAACCTTGTATATTTTCCTTTGCTTAACCCCTTTGAGCTTATTTGACCATTCCTTGTTTCTAGCTCATTATGTGCCTTAAATGAAAAATCGTGTTCTTACTTTACCTTAGGGAATAAAAGAACATTAGCCTAGTTAATGGATGATTTTTTGAACAAGTGTGGGGGTGTGTGTACAAAATGGTTGTTGAAAAAAAAAAAAGAAAAGAAAGAGTGCTTAAAAAAAAAAAAGAAAAATGTATGTATATAGTTATGTTCATATATATAAAAAAAAAAGAGAGAGAGAGAGAAAAGGATTGGGAAATGAATATGTAAAGGGATATACATTAGAGTTGAGATGAACTTTTATGCTCGTTATTTGAACTCAGCTCTCATTTGCTTTTATTCTCTTTGGTATTTATCTTCTCATATCCATTTTATCCTCTTCTGTTACCTTGACCTCACTACAACCTTGAATAAAGTCCTCATGATTTGTGTGTGCATGTGTTTTGAGTAGTGGAGAAGTAGAAGATAAGCAAGCTTATGGTAGTGCAATTTTCATGGGTTGAATTGAGTGAAATACCTACCTTTTAAACACTTGAGAGATTGAGAGGAATCTTGTAAAGATCCATCATTCTTAATTCATTCTTTTCAACGGAAGTTTCCTTGCTTGTTGGTTTGAGATGTGAAGAAATCTTACCTCATTTATGCTTTGATCCCTTGAATTTCTTGTTGCTCTTCTTGCTTCATTGAGTCCTTTAGAGTTTTTAGCTTTTAAGTTTGTGTCGTTTGTCTTTGTCTTCTAACTTTAGTTTTATATGTTTTGCCCAGGAGTGCAAAAAGCTAAGTGTGGGGGAATTTGATAATCACATATTTTATTCATTAAGAAACCCTTATGTTTAGTTATTTACACTCTTCATGTACTTAATTGATCAATTTGATTATGTTTTGTAAGTTTGAACTTGAATCGGACTTAATTGATTTTTTCAACATTATTCGGGTCTTACACTGTTTCTGTATTTTAGCCATATCTTGAGTTCTAAATGTCTGATAATTATGAATTTTACCTTGTAGGAAAGATAAGAGAGAGCTCTACAACTTTGATGAGGAGCTCAAAGTCAATTTCAGACATCTAGTGGAGCTAATTGGGCATGGAAATCAGAATACGGGATTTGTGACTGGAACCCGAATAGTGTGCAGTAACCAGAACATAATTCGAGTTTGGGTTTATAGAATGGGCTGAAAATTTGTAATCTGAAAGTTAAGACCCATATGTACAACTTTCATGACAAACACAAAACTTGATTCGGGCTCCTTGATGGAGATATTGGGTCTGAAAGTCAAAACAGAGGTGCTGAAACTGGTCCTGAACAGTCTGTAGTAATTGGGTCATATCTTGGGCTGTAGGACGACTTTTTGGGTGCTTCCAGAGCCATTGGAAAGCTTAGACAATTTCCTAGAACTTTCATGAAGACCACTTGGCTCAGAAATGACGAAATCAATGAGTTCAGCAATGAATACTTTCGGAGACAAGGAAGCTCACCTACCAAGCTCACCTACCAAGTTCACCTACCAATCTCACCTACCAAGCTCACCTACCAATCTCACCTACCAAGCTCACCTACTAACTCCACCTACTAATCTCATCTACCCATCTACTACTACTCTGAATCCTCTATAAAAGGAAGCATGTGGAGAGCTCTAAACACAACACACACTTGGTGTTAGAGATAGCTTTTCATAGTTCTTGTATATTTTTCCTTCATTGTAATGGAGAGCTAAGTCACTTCTAGTCAATTCGGGACTCTTGAAGAGATTGTGGCTTGGATTCTTGAGACCTTGGTTATGTAATGTATTTGATTTATATTTGAATTCCTCTTCTTCTTCTTCTGTTCTCTTGATCTTGAATGCATGAATGGTGATTCTGTTTTGTTTGATCTGATTTGATCTTGGTTTAAGATTAAGTATTGTGATGAAATTTAGAACTGATTGATCTGAATTAATCACGTAATTGAAGAGGTTAGGTTACTGATTTGTGCCTAGGTTAATTGAATTCGGTACTTAAATTGACATATATTTACATGAATGGTGCGATAGAGATTTGTGTTTATCATTTGTCAATTGAATTAGACGATTGTCTAGTATGAATTCTCGGATCTGATGCGAGATCTCTTAGATCCAAGTTAACCATTCAAATGTATTTCAGGTGTTTGTTGAAAGGTCATGATTGAATCCACTCAATCTCGATAGATTTAATTTTTGTTTCTTTTAATTGTTATTTCTTTAAATCCTTTCGCGATCCTTGAACCATCAAAATCCCCCTTTTTCTAACTTTCACTTGATTTGATCAAATTGCATCTACGATTCTTGAGGAGACGATCTGGTGTTGTTCACTATACTACAAGTTTAGGTAATAACTTGTTAATTTTGATCGAAATTCATCTTTCATATGCTTACTTGATTTGATGATTTTGTATGATTTAGTGTTCATGAATTTGATTAATGCTTAATTTGTACTCTTGGATATATTGGATATGTTAGATGTGCTTAATCATGTTAGGGTTGCTAAATGGAAAATTTGGAGTTTCCTACCTTAACATGATGGCCACAGTTTTGAGAAGATTTTGGGTTGGAAAATTGGTTTCTTGTATATAAAAAATTGAAGCTATGAAAGTAAAGATTGAATATTAATGTTAGAGTCTTGAGATGGAGAATTTTAAGGGTTTGTTACCCAGCATGAAAGCCACGGTTTTGACTTTGAAAATGTGGGAAATGGATTGATCTTGATGAATTAAAATTTGAGTGGATTGATGTTAAGAAACTAACACATAAAATAGAAAAAAAAAATTGGACCTTTGAAAACCATTGAAGGCTACGGTTTTGACCCAAATAAATGGGAGTTTGGATTAAATTGGTAAGCAATAAAAATTGTGTAATGGGATATTAAAGAATTGAGGATTTAATGGAATTGATTATGGAAGAACTTAGGCTTTTCCTAATACTTATGGATGTCACGGATTGATGAGAACTTAGGAATGTAAAAATTAGTTTGCAATAAGAATCAAGTGGGACTTAAATGGTTAAGTATTGAACAATGATGTTAAATGGGATAAATGGAAAGTTTAAGGGTTTAATACCCCAAAGGGAGGCCACGGTTTTAGCTTGGAACCTTGAGGAATTGAATTGATTTTGGTAAACTAAAATTTAAGTGATTTGATATCAAGGAACTAATGCATAAAATGGAGAGGAATTGTGATTTTGAGAACCTTGAGGGACCACGGTTTTAGAGAGAAAGATTGGGTTCAAGTGATGCCTTGGTGCATCCTTGGAGATTGAGGAATTAGAGATATGCATAATCTTTAATAAAGTGAAAGAATTAAATTGAGTAATGGTATTTGGGAAGACCACGGTTTTTAAAGGGTTATTTGCCCCTAATATTTTCATAATTGACCAAAGACTTGAGATTTTGAAAATGAGAATCCATAATGGGGACATTGTGACAATTGATAAACCACGAATACCTAATGATGTTGAGGAATTGAATTAATCCCATGTGGAATAAAAACTAAGTAATTGGTATCAAAAGACTAGTGCATAATATGAGAAGGAACTTAGAACCTTGAAGGCTTATGAGGCTACGGTTTTAAGGGTTAGTTAACCTAAGGATTTGCCTAATTG
Organism: Ormosia emarginata; assembly: GCA_029884605.1. Taxonomy (NCBI): domain Eukaryota; kingdom Viridiplantae; phylum Streptophyta; class Magnoliopsida; order Fabales; family Fabaceae; genus Ormosia; species Ormosia emarginata. The sequence goes on along the minus strand of JAQQTP010000015.1, from coordinate 531,727 downwards.
ACCAAGACTTAAGTTCTTGGAAATGTTAAACCCTTAATGGGAAAATGGTGATAATGATAAACCATAATACATATTGATATTGAGATTTGACTCTACGTTGTTGTGAGTCCCTATGAAGGGCTATGTGCTTGTTGATTTAGTTCTTGATGAGAAATGACATGTTCATATTGAAAATGATTATATACCGTTGTGGTATTGTATATGATGAATGCATAATTGATAAACATACATGATTGGACATTGCGTCGTCATGCATATGTGTTGTCCGTTGGACATATTTAATTTGACAAATATATATGATTGGACATTGTGTCGTCATGCATATGTATACCTAAGAGTTGAATAACACCTATGTGCAGGTGTGAATAGACTAAGCATAGGTGCCATAAGTTGTTGGCCCCGAAGGCGTCGGGGTGTAGGTACCTCATCATGGACAGTTAAGAGCTCCTCTGTGCCGTGGGGTAGACCGATGCAAACACACTGACGATCCGGACTGGGACGCTGTCCTATGTCGCGATCAACTGTTGAGGTGTCACGTATAAGCCATGATGCGCAAATATTTTTATGAGATGAAGCACACTATTTTTAAGGCTAATGATATACTGGCATTACTCCTTGATCATTCACTCTGAAAAGATTAATGTTTAGCTCCATGGAGTAGGATTTGGTACCATAATGCATTGTGCATCGTTCATTGTCGGTCACATAAGTTGTTGAGCATGAACACCTGTGAAAGTAACTGTTTTACTTCTGTAAATGATTATCTGATCATTGTGCTTATTTCTGAAAATATTGTTGTGATTTGTCTGATATCTTCAAATCTTGCTATTGCCTGCTGCTGTTCTACTTTTACTATAAATATCACTGTTATTATTGATTCTTATTATTGCTTATGACTGAACTACTTTTATTATAAATTTCGTTGTTGCTGTTAATAAATATAGGAACTGTATTGCTTTGTGGGCGCTTTGCGCCATGCTGTTTTTCTCACTGCCGTAGTGGTAATGAAAGATGGGTGTCTCACCTCTTTCCTATTTTTTTGTATTTCAGTTTTATATTTATATTTGATAAAAGATCGTGAGGAAGATGAAAAGGGACCATACCTTGGTTGATTGGATTGGGCGTCTGGACAAGATTTCTTCAATTACGTACGAGTACAGCTCCGACCATCGTATATGTATATAGGGTTGCGAATTTGTCTGCTAGTAGTACCTACCCCAGGGTTACTACTTTTCTCCTTTAGTGATTTAGTTTCTGATGCATTTTATTTGAGTCTGTAATTATTATATTCTATGTTATCAGTGATTTGTGTTAAGGATGATTATAAAATATATATAAGGAATATCTATTTTATTTCATTGGTTATGTATAAAATGATTGGGTAATAAATATGTTTTATTTCGAGGCTCCTATTTTCTACTTATGCATAAATGTGAAAAATAAACTTGTGAAATTTTGAAACTACTGTTATCGTGACTGTGACATGCCTGGATCTAGTAACTGTGGTGTAATGACGATTGCGCTGCGGTTGTTATATTTAGGTGCGTTACATTAGGTGGTATCAGAGCAGTTCATCCTGTTGAGCCGGGGTATGGACTTGCTATGTTTAGGTATATTAGAATTTTGTCTGTTATGCATTTCCTTGTCTCTTCATTGAGATGATGGGAAAGGAATGCATGGCTTGCCTTAGGTTGAATGTTTGTAGCTACTGTTATACAGTTGCATGATATTAAGGACTGGCCTACTCAATATGTAATGTTCTGTGTGTACAGGAAACTATGACTTCACCTAGGCGTACTATACTAGGGAAATAGGAATTCTTTTGGTAAGGAGATCAAAAGGTTTTGGAAAACCGATCTTCTGGAGAAAGAAATAATTGGTGTAAGTTTGGTTCGAGAAGCTATTTGGGAGTTGACGACCTGCGAGAGGTTACACCAAGGAAGGCAGAATGAAGAAGCTCTAGTTGGATACTGTTTGGACCCGTGAATTAAACTTGTCTTATCTGAATTGTTTGACTCTTTGTGTTTGGTTTTCGAGAGGAGACAATGTTGTTTAAAATAATTACGTTTGTTTTGTTGTGTTATGTCTTTATCCGTCTTCAAAAAAAGTCAATGGCTCGTGGCAAACGTACGCATGTGAGCGCAGAACGAGGCAGTGGAATTATGGTTGCAACTGTAGAAGAACGGCAAAGGATAGCTGACGTGACAACTCACCAAGGTCAAGGGGCCACACAACAACGAGAATTGGAAGTTGAGGTTCAGAATCTATTGGAGGAAAATCAGATTTGGGGCAACCTTTCCTTTTACAATTTATGACTGTATGGATCATTTGGATTCATCTGCGTCTTCCTTATCCTTGGCCTAGTTGTTTCCATTTCTGTTACTAAGACTTGTCGTTGACACTAAAGCCTGTTTAATCTATTCTGTCTCTATTTAGAGTTGAATCCTCTGTTAAATTGACTCGTATACCTAGGTTCACGCTTACTAGAATTTATGATTCTAGAACTAGATCGATTGTTTTCCTGACTATGTTCTGCTAGACCATTTCGATAAAAATCTTAGTGGTTTTCGAAACTGAGACTTTTAAATTTGTAATGGCTAACAAGGTTAGAACTTTGTGAGGGAAAGGAGCCTAAGGATACATGTTAATGTCTTCCGTAGAGGACTAAGAGCAAGGGGAACATCAATGTTCCTCCTGTAGCCAAAGAATTTCGTGTGAAGAGCAACAATGCTAGTAGTTAAGGAAAAGAATGGAACTTCTCGGTGAGACAAGGACTGTCGCCAATGGGACAAGATTACGATCAAGGATGCGTATCTTTGGAAGGAGATAAGTGATATGGTGGACCAATGAGAAGGGAGTCGTTGTTCTCTCCAAGATGGATATACGTTATGGTTATCGTTAAATTCATGGGAAATTGAGAACGTTCCCAAAACAATCTTTCGAATATGCTTTAGACATTAAGGGTATCTCGTGATGTTGTTCGCAGTAACAAATATTCTTGTCATGTCCATGAATAGCATAAATCAAATTTTTCATCCGTACCTAGACAGATTTGTTGTTGTCTTTATCAACGACATTCTAATCTATTCTTGAACGTGTGGAAAAGCATGTTAGACATTTTGATCCAGTTTTCCAGACTTTAATGGAGAAGAAGTTAATGGAGTAATTTAAGGACATGTGGTTATCATTAGAGATGACACCAGATGACGTATGCCTAGATATGGTTACTATTTCAAATGGTCTGTTAGGAGAAATTCAAGAGAAGTAGAAGAGTGACCGAGATATATCAAGATTTAAAGCAGAAGTATCAGCAGTAAGGAATGGAGAGAGACTGTACTAATTATATGCTGCCCTGCCTGGGTTACCAACAAAGTCACTCCAAAATTTTTCGGACTATACGAAATTCCTTTCCGAACTTGGTCTGGTAGTCTAACAACCAATTTTGTCATCCTTTCTTTCTAAGTCTCCATGATGTCCTCTATGTATCATAATTGCGAAAATATATCCCCGATCCAGCCATGTCATCAAGCTAAACACGGTACAGTTCAGAGAGAGTTTGATCTATGAGAAGCTTCTTGTGAAGATCGAGGATAGAAGAACATACGGAGATATAGAGATCGCGTTGGTAAGGGTGATCTGAATTGCCATAACTAGAGACGTAACGTGAGCGTTAGAAAATAAGATGAAGAAACACGTTAATGTTTATTCTACGGGATGAAAATTTCAAGGATGAAATTTCTATTTGAAGGGGAGAGTTGTAACATCCTGAAAATTAATAATTTCATGACAAATAATCATTTTATAATATTTGAGATTTTTGGGGATTTTTCTGAGAACGCAAAATATTTTAACATTTTTCCTCGTTTTGTGTGCACTTTGGGCAGACTCAGGAAAACGACTGTAATGCTCCGAAAGTTAGAAAATTTTATGACGAATTGTCATTTTACAATATTTGTGATTTTTTAAAATTTTTTGAAATTTATCTGGAAACGTCGAATATTTTAGTATATTCTTCGTTTTGCGTGCGCGCTGAGCGGAGTCGGGAAAATGAAATATTTTTCCTATAACCTTGATTCGTGGAAATGTCGACAGGGGATCTTATTAAACACGAGGCTGGACACAATTTATGAGGTTTTGCATTTTTTGAGAAATTTAACAGACGAAATAATAAAACGTTGTGTAAATTTCATCTGTCAGATAAATAAATACTGACTTCTGTCGACTGTAACTATTATCCATTGGATAATAGCATACATTAGAGATCCTATCACCTTATCCCAATGCAATACACTTTATGTGAAATTAATCTTACTTTAATTCAAATTTTGAATCTCAATTATGAAGCTTCTTCAAGAAGCTTTGGCCAAATGACCAATCTGCCCACTCTAGGTGCATGGAAAAGACAAAACACTCCCTCCCACTCTCTCTTGATGGCTATGGTTAGCAGCCCTTTTGGGGGTGTTGGAGACCAAATTATGCTACTCACTTTAACACATCAAACCCTAATTCATTTTACCACTTCACTTCTCTCTCTTTACTTCATCTTCTTCACTTTTGCTCTTCCTTATTTCTACCTCCACCACCACCACAAAATTTTAGCCTCTTCCTCCACCATTTCTCTTCATCTTTTCTCCTCTCGCAAACTCATTTCTACACTTACCTTCACTTCCTCTACCTTCTTTTTTTAGAAAGTTTCTTCATTTTCCATTTCTACCTCTATTTTCTCTCCACCTCTTCTCTTCTTCCCCCTCATGGCTACGAAAATTCCAGCCACCATTGGAGAGCTTTCTCTTCACTTTTCTCTTCATAAACACCATTTCTAGACTTCTCTTAACCCCCTCTACACTTTCTCTTTAGAAAATTTCTTCAAAAATCCAACCTTTCTTCCTTCTCCTTCTCCAATCCAAAAATCCATCCTCCATGGGTGACCAACCTCTTTGATTTTTCTCTTCACTAAACACTTTTCTACACTCACCTTCATCTTCTCTACAAGTTTTATTTAGGAAGTTTTCCAAAAATCCAACATTTTCTCCATTGTCTTCCAAGGTAAAGATTCTTGGTTTTTCTCCTATTTCTTCTCATTTTCGTTTTCCTTGGTTACTATGTGACAAAAGGCTTCTTTTTTTGAGCATTGGTATGTGATTTGTGTGATTTTGAACATTCTAGGGTTTTTGTGTGAGTGGAATCCGAAAATCACCAAGAATAAATCTCAAGGAGTTCAAGCTTGAGACTTTAGGTAAAGTTCTTCACTTCTTCTTCACATTCACTTTTCATTTTCATTTTTCTTGGTCACCTATGGGACCAAGGATCATTCTTTTCAAGCCTTAGTTTGTGACGATGGAAATTTGACCACTTTATGGTTCTCTTGAAGGTGGAATCCAAATTTGCAACCAAGGAACCAAGGAGTTGTTTTCTTGAATTGTCTCCTTTAGGTAAGAGGGAGATTACTCACTTCAACCATTTATTGGTGGTGAGAAGACTTTTGTGTGTTGTTGATGGAGAAATCCATCTTTGTATGCTTACTTGATTTGATGATTTTGTATGATTTATTGTTCTTGAATTTGATTAATGCTTGATTTGTACTCTTGGATATATTGGATATGTTAAATGTGCTTAATCATGTTAGGGTTGCTAAATGGAAAATTTGGAGTTTCCTACCTTAACATGATGGCCACGGTTTTGAGAAGATTTTGGGTTGGAAAATTGGTTTCTTGTACATAATAAATTGAAGCTATGAAATTAAAGATTAAATGTTAATGCTAGAGTCTTGAGATGGAGAATTTTAAGGGTTTGTTACCCACCATGAAAGCCACGGTTTTGACCTTGAAAATGTGGGAAATGGATTGATCTTGATGAATTAAAATTTGAGTGGATTGATGTTAAGAAACTAACACATAAAATGGAAAGAAAAATTGGACCTTTGAAAACCATTAAAGGCTACGGTTTTGACCCAAATAAATGGGAGTTTGGATTAAATTGGTAAGCAATAAAAATTGTGTAACGGGATATTCAAGAATTGAGGATTTAATGGAATTGATTATGGAAGAACTTAGGCTTTTCCTAATACTTATGGATGTCACAGATTGATGAGAACTTGGGAATGTAAAAATTGGTTTGCAATAAGAATCAAGTGAGACTTAAATGGTTAAGTATTGAACAATGATGTTAAATGGGATAAATGGAAAGTTTCAGGTTTTAATGCCCCAAAGGGAGGCCATGGTTTTAGCTTGGAACCTTGAGGAATTGAATTGATTTTGGTAAACTAAAATTTAAGTGATTTGATATCAAGGAACTAATGCATAAAATGGAGAGGAATTGTGATTTTGAGAACCTTGAGGGACCACGGTTTTAGAGAGAAAGATTGGGTTCAAGTGATGCCTTGGTGTATACCTGGAGATTGAGGAATTAGAGATATGCATAATCTTTAATAAAGTGAAAGAATTAAATTGAGTAATGGTATTTGGGAAGACCACGGTTTTTAAAGGGTTATTTGGCCCTAATATTTTCATAATTGACCAAAGACTTGAGATTTTGAAAATGAGAATCCATAATGGGGACATTGTGACAATTGATAAACCATGAATACCTAATGATGTTGAGAAATTGAATTAATCCCATGTGAAATAAAAACTAAGTAATTCGTATCAAGAGACTAGTGCATAATATGAGAAGGAACTTAGAACCTTGAAGGCTTGTGAGGCTACAGTTTTAAGGGTTAGTTAACCTAAGGATTTGCCTAATTGACTAAGACTCAAGTTCTTGGAAATGTTAAACCCTTAATGGGGAAAGGGTGATAATGATAAACCATAATACATATTGATAATGAGATTTGACTCTACGTTGTTGTGAGTCCCTATGAAGGGCTATGTGCTTGTTGATTTAGTTCTTGATGAGAAATGACATGTTGATATTGAAAATGATTATATACCATTGTGGTATTATATATGATGAATGCATAATTGATAAATATACATGATTGGACATTTCGTCGTCATGCATATATGTTGTCCGTTGGACATATTTAAATTGATAAACATACATAATTGAACATTGTGTCGTCATGCATATGTATGCCTAAGAGTTGAATAACACCTATGTGCAGGTGCAAATAGACTAAGTGTAGGTGCCATATGTTGTTGGCCCTGGGGGCGTCAGGGTGCAGGTGCCTCATCATGGACAGTTAAGAGCTCCTCTGTGCCGTGGGGTAAATTGATGCAAACACACCGACGATCCGTACCGGGACGCTGTCCTATGTCGTGATCAACTGTTGAGGTGCCACGTATAAGTCATGATCCGCAAATATTTTTATGAGATGAAGCACACTATTTTTAAGGCTAACAATATACTGACATTACTCCTTGATCGTTCACTCTGAAAAGATTAATGTTTAGCTCCATGGAGTAGGATTTGGTACCATAATGCATTGTGCATCGTTCATTGTCAGTCTCATAAGTTGTTGAGCATGAACACCTGTGCAAGTAACTGTTTTACTTCTGTAAATGATTATCTGATCATTGTGTTGATTTCTGAAAATATTGTTGTGATTTGTCTGATATCTTCAAATCTTGCTATTGTCTGCTGCTGTTTTGCTTTTACTATAAATATCACTATTATTATTGATTCTTATTATTGCTTATGACTGAACTGCTTTTATTGTAAATTTCGATGTTGTTGTTAATTAATGTATGAACTGTATTGCTTTGTGGGCACTTTGCGCCATGCTGTTTTTCTCACTGCCGTAGTGGTAATGAAAGATGGGTGTCTCACCTCTTTCCTGTTTTTTTGTATTTCTGTTTTATATTTATATTTGATAAAAGATCATGAGGAAGATGAAGAGGGGCCACACCTTGGTTGATTGGATTGTGCGTCTGGATAAGATTTCTTCGGCTATGTACGAGTGCAGCTGCGTGGAGGCATTGATGCCTGACTTGTTGACTGGGACTCCGAGCGTCATTTATGTATATAGGGTTGCGAATTGGTCTACTAGTAGAACCTACCCTAGGGTTACTACTTTTCCCCTTTAGTGATTTAGTTTCCGATGCATTTTATTTGACTTTGTAATTATTATATTCTATGTTATCAGTGATTTGTGTTAAAGATGATTATAAAATATATATAAGGAATATCTATTTTATTTCAGTGGTTGTGTATAAAATGATTGGGTAATAAATATGGTTTATTTCGAGGCTCCTATTTTCTACTTATGCATAAATGTGAAAAATAAACTTGTGAAATTTTGAAACTAATGTTATCGTGACTGTGACACGCCTGGATCTAGTAACTGTGGTGTATGATGATTGCACTGCAGTTGTTATATTTAGGTGCGTTACAAACAATCCATCTATCACATCGTCTCTTACATACAACTCTTATGCAAAAATTACTTCTCAAAAACATGAATGAAAGATCCAATCTCCTCATAAAGTACAAGTCCAAATAGGTTCATAAAAATGCAAATGCACATCAAACCAACATCCATAGGGTTGTTCTTCGTCTCTCTCTCCACTAATATAAACAGCACAAAACCAAAGATCAAAAGAGTCTTTTAAAGCTTGTAATGTACGACCAAGGGTGAGGTTTAAGAAAGAAGGGATATGATACTGAAAACAAAAGTTGAGATACATAGTCATGCATATTTCAAAATTCAAGCCACAGAATGTAGAACAAGCGCAAAACGGAGCAAAAGAATCAACACTTTATTCATCCTTTTTTTTAATCAACCTCCACCCCCAAACTTATTTATTTGCAAAACTTTGGGTGGACTTTCTTTTTTTTTCTGAATTATTTTTCAACTCTATAAATACTCCAAGCACAAAAATAACAAAATCTTGAATAATAAAATAACACATGTTATGTGTAACACCCTTGTGGGGATGTCACATTTATAAATAAAATAAAAGAAAGATAAATAAAATCTACCCAAGTTGTAAAACATTTATTACATAGTAGTACGGGTTGTAAAATTCTTCTTGTTAAACAGAATAGTATTAAATAAAATAACGCGGAAACACAAAATAAACAAACCAACATCACACATAATATACATGTGGTTCTAGTTATAAGTTATACAAATAATTTACAACTATCCATATTTAAACTAAAATAGTAAACAAAACAGTAAAAAGTCAATATATACAAACGCAGACGCGCCCAAGTACACATCACAAATATCTAACCCTCTGAAGGATCACTCTCAGATGAAACTTCAGGTGATAGATATCCAGGATGCCTCGACCCTCTACGGACACGGGTCCGTGTAGTCGATACGCTGCTGATCTCGCTAGGCGCATCGAACATACCAATGACGCCTAAGAGATAGCGGCAACTCCACATGTAAGTACAACAAAGTAGAAAAGATCGGCACTCCATCAAACTCCGTACGCATGGTCACAGTCAGACGCCCTACGTACGTCACCGAGTCTCTATCCTCTCGCAGACACCAGGCTTCAGAGCCTCCATGAAACTCAAGTTGCACGAATCCAAAGAATCCTGGTAGTGTTATCTTCACACAATCAATCCAATGGATAGGGATGATCGAATGGTTCTTGCTCGTAGAACTGATCTTTGGCTTGTTGCTCTTCCTCCTCCTCTGGATACTCACACTCAAGAGGTTGTTCCTCTTCCTCAAACTCTTTATCACATAATTTAAAATATACAGATAACACATACAAGAAAGAGGTAAGACAATCTAAATCATCACAAACATGGTAAATAAGAAAATGACAATACAACAGATAAAACAGTTCATACAATATAGAACGCTATAACAGAATGCAATAACAACATAAACATAATTTCAGCATAACACAAAACAATATAAACATAAATTCAGTATAACATAGATATGATGTAAGAATTAAATATATATAATGTATAATAATGTGTGACACAGATACATATGCAAAATGTCACAATCCTACTCCATGGAGCTAAACACATACAGACATCAGAGAGAATGACCTGTAAAATCTATTAGTATCACGGCTGCCCAACCAAACTATTCCGCGGTCTCACGTTGCGTCTATAGCCCACAGTCACATGGCGTGGTGTAGCACACTGTCTAACGTCGTGTCACTACAGGCAATGTACTATTAGACTTTACAAGATCTCAATTAAATATAGTGCGTGTCGAGTCCATTAGTGTGTTGCCGTTACCATGGCCCAGAGGAGCGACCAACGTCCACATATGGGATACCGCACACTAACGTCTCCAAGTTCATAAAGAAAATGAACCACACTACGTTTATCGCACCGACAATACGATGTGATTCACCTCGTCAATCAATCCACCAGAAATTGGCATTAACTCAATAAATGATAGAGAAATTACCAGAATACCCTCAATGGTATAAATATGCGTATTTACGCAAATGCCCTCAATGGCAAAAACTTATGCCCTCATGACAGAAATAAATACAGTAAGTCCCACCAGACAAATACTGTTTCACAACCTGTCCGGGTTCACCACTTAGCCCGACAATAAAAATTCACTGTTTTCGTCAATCGCATAGAAATTTTATCGCGTTTTCACAATTCCGTCATTTTTACAAATGTTTTTAAATCGCGTAGGTTTTTTAATACGTTTTCTCAATCGCGTAAGGTTTTTAAATTATTTTTTGGTCCGAATTCCTTAAAAATTACTGTTTAAATAAACAGAAATAATATTTAATACATTTAAACTACGTAGAATATTTTTCATACCATATACTGTCTTTTGGACATCTTTTCTATCTTATTTGTCTGTTTTTACTAAAAAAAATTGACAGTATTTTGTTTAGCAACTTATTATAATGGTTTCCTAATTTTTTTGTAAAAATTCCTTTTACTTAATTTTTAACCGTATAATTTAACTTTTTGAAAATCACTAACATGCTTCAAAATATAATATGAGCTATATGTTAGAATTTTACAAAAAAGCTACTGTATTTTCTTCTAACAGTAAAATCATTAGTTTAACTTCTTGAACTTAATTCTAATCAATTTATTTCTTCAAAACTTATTGTAGAAAAATTCCTTTTAACATATATTGCTTCTTTTTAATTGAAAATGGTTTGGAAATGATTTTAGAAATCTTAAATCCTTGGCTTTGGCATGTTGGCCGAAATACTTTAAATTTCCATTTGATCTCTACATTCATTTTTCTTGCTCTAAACAATTTTGCATCTTGTTAATTTTCCTAGGTTAATTAAATCACACTCTTAGAAAATTGATGAGAACATTTTGGTTCACCTTTTTGGTTGAGGTCGTAAGCCTTGGTAGTGTGTTCTTTGGAACACTCATGCAATCCTTGACATGTTGTTCACATCCTAATATTTACACATGCATCTACTAACACATACAATATTTCAAAGGTTGTAGACATGCAAATTAATACAAATTACAAATAGGAAAGCTAATAACAAACACACAAATGAATCCTTATGGATTCTACAATCACAAACAATTTCCATCTTCTTACCAACACCCAAGGATGATAAGATTTAAGTCTTCCTCTTACCTTAAATGAAGACAAATACTCTTTGACGAGCGCCGAACTCAGTCAAAATTATAACCGAAGTTATTACCTAAACTTGTAGTATAGTGAACAACACCGGATCGTCTCCTCAAGGATCGTAGATGCAATTTGATCAAATCAAGTGAAAGTTAGAAAAAGGGGGTTTTGATGGTTCAAGGATCGCGATGATGGGATTTAAAGAGAAATAACAATTAAAAAAATCGATTAAATCTATCCGAGATTGGGTGGATTCAATCATAGACCTTTCAACAAACATTTGAAGTACATTTGAATGGTTAACTTGGATCTAACCGAGATCTCGAATCGATCCGAATTCATACTAGACAATCGTCCGAGAATTCAATTGACAAGTAATAAACATAAATCTGCAAATCGCACCATTCATGTAGATATATATCAATTTAAGCACCGAATTCAATTAACCTAGGCATCAATCAGTAACCTAACCTCTTCAATTACGTGATTAGTTTAGATCAATCAGTTCTAAGTTTCATCACAAATCTCAATCTTCGATTCATCACAATACTTAATCTTAAACCAAGATCAAATCGGATCAAACATAAACAGAATCACCATTCATGCATTCAAGATCAAGAGAACGAAGAAGAAGAGAGAGAAGAGAAATTCAAATATAAATCAAATACATTACATAACCAAGGTCTCAAGAATCCAAGCCACAATCTCTTCAAGAGTCCCGAATTGACTAGAAGTGACTTAGCTCTCCATTACAATGAAGGAAAAATATACAAGAACTATGAAAAGCTATTTCTAACACCAAGTGTATGTTGTGTTTAGAGCTCTCCTCATGCTTCCTTTTATAGAGGATTCAGAGTAGTAGTAGATGGGTAGATGAGATTAGTAGGTGGAATTAGTAGGTGAGCTTGGTAGGTGAACTTGGTAGGTGAGCTTGGTAGGTGAACTTGGTAGGTGAGCTTCCTTGTCTCCGAAAGTATTCATTGCTGAACTCATTGATTTCGTCATTTTTGAGCCAAATGGTCTTCATGAAAGTTCTAGGAAATTGTCTAAGCTTTCCAATGGCTCTGGAAGCACCCAAAAATTCGTCCTACAGCCCAAGATATGACCCAATTACTACAGACTGCTCAGGACCAGTTTCAGCACCTCTGTTTTGACTTTCAGACCCAATATCTCCATCAAGGAGCCCGAATCAAGTTTTGTGTTTGTCATGAAAGTTGTACATATGGGTCTTAACTTTCAGATCACCAATTTTCAGCCCATTCTATAAACCCAAACTCGAATTATGTTCTGGTTACTACACACTGTTCGGGTTCCAGTTCACAAATCCCGTATTCTGATTTCCATGCCCAATTAGCTCCACTAGATGTCTGAATTTGACTTCGAGCTCTTCATCAAAGTTGTAGAGCTCTCTTTTATCTTTCCTACAAGGTAAAATTCATAATTATCAGACATTTAGAACTCAAGATATGGCCAAAATACAGAAACAGTGTAAGACTCGAATAATGCTGAAAAATCAATTAAGTCCGATTCGAGTTCAAACTTACAAAACATAATCAAATTCAGTCAATTAAGTACATGAAGAGTGTAAATGACTAATAATGAGGGTTTCTTAATGAATAAAATATGTGATTATCAAATTCCCCCACACTTAGCTTTTTGCACTCCTGGGCAAAACATATAAAACTAAAGTTAGAAGACAAAGACAAACGACACAAACTTAAAAGTTAAAAACTCTAAAGGACTCAATGAAGCAAGAAGAGCAACAAGAAATTCATGGGATCAAAGCATAAATGAGGTAACATTTCTTCACATCTCAAACCAACAAGCAAGGAAACTTCCGTTGAAAAGAATGAATTAAGAACGATGGATCTTCATAAGATTCCCTCTCAATCTCTCAAGTGTTTAAAAGGTAGGTATTTCACTCAATTCAACCCATGAAAATTGCACTACCATAAGCTTGCTTATCTTCTACTTCTCCACTACTCAAAACACATGCACACACAAATCATGAGGACTTTATTCAAGGTTGTAGTGAGGTCAAGGTAACGAAGAGGATAAAATGGATATGAGAAGGTAAATACCAAAGAGAATAAAAGCAAATGAGAGGCGAGTTCAAATAACGAGCATAAAAGTTCATCTCAACTCTAATGTATATCCCTTTACATATTCATTTCCCAATCCTTTTCTCTCTCTTTTTTTTTTTATATATATATGAACATAACTATATACATACATTTCTCTTTTTTTTTTTTTTTTTTTAAGGCACTCTTTCTTTCTTTTTTTTTTTTTTTCAACAACTATTTTGTACACACACCCCACACTTGTTCAAAAACTCATCCATTAACCAGGCTAATGTTCTTTTATTTCCTAAGGTACAGTAAAAACACGATTTTTCATTTAAGGCACATAATGAGCTAGAAACAAGGAATGGTCAAATAAGCTCAAAGGGGTTAAGCAAAGGAAAATATACAAGGTTGGCGGGAATTAGAGAATTTTCGAGAGATCAAAAGAGTGCTTGATATCATATTGAAAACAAGGTTGGCTATTTGGTTAAACTAGCTAAGAAAGAGGGCCTCAATCATGTTCATGCATGCAAGTGAAATGTAGCCTCAAAAGAATCAAAACAAGTTCTAGAGTGGTCATTAACATGAGTGAAAATCACACAAAAAGAAGAGAATGGCATAAATGTTGAATCCATCCATTAGGCTCAAAATCTCACAAGGTATGCATTCATCAAACTCAATTCATCAGTTCAATCATCCATCACCAAGCATATCAGTTCAAGAAGGGAGAAAAATTATTCAATCATGCAATGAACCCCTTTTTTTTTTTTTTTTTTTTTTTTTTTTTGAATTTTTTTTTTGATTTTTTTTTAAAATTTTTTTTTTTTAACAAACGAAAAGAAACAGAAACATGCTAAAATCTCTCCCCCACACTTAATGTAACATTGTCCTCAATGTGAAAGAAAGAGATAGAAAAGAGCAACACAACCTGATAAGAAGTGAGTCAACGCCTAGCAGAAAAGAAACACACTGTCAGTGCCGCATCAGACCCTGAAAAGAAATCAAACAAGAAAACGTTAGTACTTCCACAAGTCAATACTAATTAATTACTACCTAAAAAACTCCTTACTCTGCCACCAATTAAGATGCGTCTCAAGAGTAAAATTACTCCTTACTCTGCCATCACTAATTAGTTTAATAAGTCCATAACAACCATATCATACTAAACAAAACAACAACAATTTTTTTTTTTTAAATCAAACCCATTAAAGAGAAAGTTTTAGATCGGGCTCTTGTTTCTTGTTACTTCCTTGCTTTGCTTCTGTTGACCAATCTATCGAGCTAATACCGATCGTACATACTCAAAAGCTTCTAATTTATCAATGAGCTCATCAACAGTGGAGGCGAGAGATAAGAAGTTGTCTTCTTACCGAAGGAGTGATAAATTTACGTTCCCACTTTGTCAAGAAAAAATAACGAAAGATCAAAGAAATTATTAACATTCAACAAACCAATGGGTTTATGGTGGATGTTCGGTTCGACCCAAGAGACAATTTGAAAAATTTCTTCCAAAGTACCAAAACCACAGGTAAGGCAATGAATGCATCGAGTGTTCAAGCATTATCTTCATGCGTTCATGCATTGATGATACCTTAAGTTCCTCCCCAATTGTCTTTCCAAAGTGATGTTACGTTGAGCTAAAGTTTCGGGAATGATACCTAGAACCTCGACTGCATCTCTTACAAAGGCGACAAGTGATCTGACCCCCATTAACCCACGACAACCTCCCCCATATACAAGATGAATATTCCTCGCAGCAAGTGATCGACCAAGAGTGCTAGCTGCGTTTACAAACTCTAATCCCTTCCCATAACTCGACCCACAAAAAACACAGACATTTTTGAGGTTACGAATAGAAGGCCCCATTCTATACTCTTCCTCCCTTTGAGTGTTTCTGAGTTTGAAGGAAAATGGAGAAAATGGAGAAAATGGAGTGTTTAAATAGGAAAAAGAATGGAAAGGGGAATAATTGCACCTATGAGGGTAGGTTGGCGGTTGTCAGAAAAGGTTGAAATTAAGAGACACAGAATCTTTTTTTTTTTTTTTTTTTTTTTGACTTCAAGAAAACCATCAAGGTAAAGAAGTCTAGAAACCCCTGAAGGACCTTACTCAAAGGATCGTCTGTACAAAAATCAAAATACAACAAAATGATACAAAGATAAAAGAAATAGAAAATGATGACATACATATGTACAGTCTCCATGGCGTATCTTTATCTTTACTTGCCGCGTCATGAGTGCAGTAGACATCACGTCCTTTTTTTTTTTTTTTTTTTTTTTGAAATTGTTAAAAAAAACTTGATGAAAGATGAGTGTATACTTACTTAAGATTGGGATGGAGGTAGTCTGCTCTTTCGGCTTTGTGCCAAAGCATTGTTGACCAGTATTCGACCCATTCAAGACCAGCGCAACATAGGGCTCCCAAAAGGGACAAGTGGCCATAATACGACTGGCTGCCTCACATGTGGGATACAATCTACCTTCTTTGTTTTTCAATTAAGAAGGCTGGATCAGGATGCATGCATTTCCCCATTCACGGTTTGTGTTACCAAAGCCAACCCTAAGAAGTATACATTTTTTTTTTTTTTTTTGTAAAATGCCATGAAGAAGAAGAAGAAGAAGATGATATGTACAGATTGTTTGTGGATATGGCTCACATCTGCCTCTGGTTTAACGTCCAGTAACGACTTAAACGTCTTCTATGAGTCGAGGATAAGCTTCCCATCCAATTTTCTTATAAATTGGCAAACAGGTCTTTTAGAGTCGATTCCCAAGATTGTAGCGTTGTTGTTCATCCTTGAAGAGATTCCACAATTTAAGAATTTCACGATGCACCAATCCACAAGAATGCGTCTCAAGAGTCAATAAGATATCATCTAATGACTCCTTACTCGATCCATTCTTAATGAAGAAAATTTTATCTTCTCTATTTGCGGAAACCATCCCCTTAGTACGACATCGCTTGTTACGGTTCCATCGTCCACATTTGTGACAGACTTGTAACCTTTTTGCTCTTCTCCTTTTAGAATATGAACTTCTTCCAAGACCGGGCATATATGAGTCAAATTGAAATTGAGGACTCACCGCTAATCGGACCTTTGCTTCAATTATCCAGCGTACATCTTCTGGCATACCCTTGTGCATTAACATTCTCAATCTCTCACATCGAACTTTGTAGATTTTTCTCAGAGCATTTTGAGGAAGAGAAGGAAAATGTTTTTGAAAGAATGACATCCATTTTGAAGGAGAAGAAGGATTCAGTTATTTTGGGAAACTGAAGAATAAACCGACTCAAGAGTCACGGAGTACCGTATCCGCCACTTAACCTAGCAACACAAAGAACTCAAGAACTTGGTTTTCCAGGAATGATTGAGTCTTTGTCCATTAACAACTTAAGCGCATTACCATTCCTAGGATCCTCGGTATCGATCTTTGAGAGGATACGCGTGTCGACAACAAAAGAACCACGCCACCTAGATCTCAATTTTCCAAGGAGTAGGTGCGGATGATAATCTCAAAGCGAACTTTTTGACCAATTTCTGCGACTTTTGCAAAAGGTGTAACAGACCTTTAATAAAGTAGGCCAATAAAATCCATCTTGCAAGATTTTCGCATTGTTGTCGTGAAGAAAAAATGACCTCCACATGCTTCTGAGCGACTCTACCTACCTCATTGTCGGGCACACAACTTGTTTTTTTTTTCTTCTTCTTCTTTTTTTCCTTTTTTCTTCTTTTTTTTTCTTTTTTTTTTATTCATAATGCGGATGGAGAAGGTTCATCACCTCCACTTCTGCATTCTCTGGAAGTTCATGATACTGTTTGAGGCGGTGTCCATTTACGATGAAAGCTTTGGCAGTGACCTCACTTTTAATCTGAACAGCACCAGAAGGAAAAACATTAGTAACAATAAATGGTCCATCCCATCTAGACCTTAATTTACCAGGCATGAGTCGGAGGCGGGAGTTATAGAGGAGAACTTTTGACCAATCTCAAATGTTTTCTCAGAATTAACTTATCATGGAAGGCTTTGGTCTTCTCCTTATAAAGTTTGGAACTTTCATAAGCTTCCAAGCGGATCTCCTCCAATTCTTTGCAATTTCTGCAGCTTCCTCTCCAAACACAGCTTGATCTAGGTCCAAGTTGCACCTTTTCACCGCCCGAGAATGCTCGATGCTCAATTTCCACCGGTAGGTGGCAGGCTTTTCAAAAATAATCCGATACGGAGACATCCCGATTGGTGTCTTATAAGCGGTCCGGTAAGCCCATAAAAAAGCATCCTCAAGCCTCTTGCTCCAGTCCTTTCTGTTAGGTTGAACGTATCTTGGAGTATCTGCTTAATTTCTCTGTTGGAGACCTCGGCTTGCCCATTGGTTTGGGGGTGGTAAGGTGTAGAAACCTTGTGTTGGACTCCATACTTCTTCATCAAAGCCTCCATGCTTCGATTGCAAAAATGTGAACCTTGATCACTAATGATGGATCTCGGGACTCCAAACCTACGAGAAAATCGTGATCTAATAAAATCCACAACAACTTTAGAATCATCGGTCAGAGTGGCCTTAGCCTCCACCCATTTAGATACATAATCCACAAAAGCGAGAATGTAAACAAAACCAAATGATACGGGAAAAGGACCCATAAAGTCAATACCCCAAACATCAAAAATCTCACGAGAATAATAAGGGTTTACGGGGCATTTCATTCCTACGAGAAGTATTCCCTGTTCTCGGCATTGATCAGATTTTGCAAAACATATATGCATCATGAAATAGAGTGGGCCAATATAATCCAGAGTCTAAAACTTTCCTAGCGGTCCGTTGAGGGCCAGAAGTGGCCGCCACATGCAAGTTTATGACAAAAGCTAAGAATGGAATGGAATTCATCATCGAGGCACACACCTCCTAATTACTTGGTCACCGCAAAATCTCCATAAGTAAGGATCATCCCACACATAATACTTTGACTCACTTTTCAATTTATCAATCTTAGCCTTAGTGAAATGTGCGGGTATTGCGTTAGCAACCAAGAAATTAATCAAATCGAAAACCAAGGGATGTTGCCTTGCGGCTTGAAAAGGCTGCTCATCGAGAAAAACATCATGGATGGGAAAAACATCTGCTTCCCTTTCAATTCAACTCAAGTGATCGCCACCAAATTCTCAGCTCCACTCTTGTCACGGATCTCAATATCAAACTCTGGAGGAGCAACATCCACCTAATCAACCGGGGCTTGGCATTGGGCTTTTTCGGGAGAAACTTCAATCTTTGCATGATCTGAAAACACAACCACTCTGGAACCAAGCAAATATGATCGAAATTTATCTAAAGCAAAAACAATTGCTAAAAGTTCCTTTTCGGTTGTGGTGTAGTTGATTTGTGCGAGGATCTAAAGTTCTCGAAGCATAGGAAATGACATGAGATACTTTACCGACCCTTTGTGCAAGAACGACTCCCAATGCATAATTAGAGGCATCACACATCGGCTCAAATAGAAGTGTCCAATCCGGCGGTTGGATGATAGGTGCACTTGGTCAATGCACGCTGCTTCAATTGATTGAAGGCATCCACAGCACTTCTTGTCAAAGTGAAACTCCACATCTTTTTGCGGTAAGTTGGATAGCGGAAGTGCAATTTTCTTTGAAATCCTTTATGAACCGCCGATAGAAACCTGCATGACCAAGGAAAGAACGAATCTCCCGCACGCATGTGGGGTAAGATAGGCATGAAATAACATCTATTTTTGCGGGATCTACCTCAATACCCTCACGAGATATCACATGCCCTAAGACTATACCTTGTTCTACCATGAAATGACATTTCTCAAAATTTAGAACGAGGTTAGTCTTAATGCATCTATGCAAGACACTGAGCAGGACTATCTAAACATGCATCAAAGGAAGATCCATAGGCAGTAAAATCATCCATAAATACGTCCATGCAATTTTCTAAAAAATCGAGAAAAGATACTTACCATACACCTATGAAAGGTGCCCGGAGCATTGCATAGACCAAAGGACATCCTCCTGTATGCAAATGTGCCAAATGGACAAGTGAAAGTAGTCTTCTCTTGGTCTTACAGGGCTATATGAATCGAAAATAGCCCGAATATCCATCAAGGAAACAATAATGTGACTTGCCGACTAACTTAGCTCCAACATCGATCAATGAATGGCGGCGGGAAATGATCCTTTACGGTAGCCTGGTTGAGCGCCTATAATCAATGCAAACTCGCCAAGCTGTTTTGAACTCGTGTGGGCACAAGCTCATTGTTCGATTCGCAACCACTTGTGACCCCAGTTTCTTGGGAACCACTTGCACGGGGCTCACCCATTGGTATCGGATATGGGATAAATAATGCCGACTTGAAGTAGCTTTGTAACTTCCTTCTTCACCACATCTAGAATCGGGGGATTTAGTCTCCTTTGGGGCATTTGTCTAACTGGTTTGATCCCTTCTTCCAATAAAATCTTATGCATGCATGTGGAGGGACTAATACCGGGAATATCTGCAAGAGTCCATCAGATGGCTTGCCTATTACGCCTCAAAAATGCGGTAATTTTTCTTCTTGATCGGGTTGTAGGTTTTTAGCAATGATCACTAGGAAGTGTCTCACCATCTCCCAAATATGCATATTTAAGATGGTGCAGTAAAGTCTTCAACTCCAAGGATGGAGGTTGTACAATGGAAGGTAACAAGTGATCTGAAACTTGACTAACTCGGCAACATTAATTTCGACATGGTAGTGCGACTCTCATTCTCAATTGTTGCATCATCGGCATTTGTATCATTACTCATAACGAGAATAAATCTCGGCACATGTACGACACATGGTTCAACATCACAAGTGGCACATGTATCACAAGAAAGCAGAACCAAGATAGTCAACAATATCGGGGAATTCGACATATAAATCGGTATAGACATCATCAACCAGACATCTCAATCATATCAACATGGAAAACAGAATGCTCCTCTAGGGGGTGTCTCGTGGCATCAAAAATGTTAAATTGTACCAAATCGTCGCCAAACTCCATAGAAAGGGTGCCGGCATGCACGTCATCTTGGTCTTGGCGGTCTTGAGAATGGTGCGCCTAGAATCAATGGAGCATGGTTTGTTGGAGACTCATCTTCCATGTCCGAATGTAGAAATCTCTTTGGAAAAATCAACTCATTCACCCGAACTAACACATCTTCCGGCACACTGCGGGATGAGCGGTGGCTCTATTCGCCAAGCGAATCACGATACCAGTGGGTTGCAAAGTACCGATGTTTAAACACTTATACAACGACATGGGCATGACATTGATCGAAGCACCCAAATCTAGCATTGCATGCTCAATCTAGAGTTGCCAATTGTGCAAGAAATTGTGAAAGTTCCAGGGATCTTTGCATTTATGTGGCATGCTTGGCGAGAATCATTGCGAAAACATTTCTTCCCATGCTGATCTTCTCATCCCCTTTCAACCTTCTCTTATGAGTGCACAACTCCTTGAGAAATTTAGCATATTTTGGAATTTGCTTGATTGCATCTAGGAGGGAATATTGATTTCCACTTTCTGAATGTCTCCATGACTTCTTTTTCCATTTACTGCTTGTATTGTTCTCTTGGATTGTGTGATCCTATTTGGAAAAGGTAATGGAATGGCAACATCTGAATTCTCTGCAATTTTCTTGATGTACAGTTTACGGACTGAATTATCCATTTCTGCCGTTTTTGGTCAATTTCGATTCTTTGTAAGGTTGGAACATCAACTTCTTTGCCACTTCTCAAGGTAATTGCACTTACGTTGCCTCTTGGATTGTTATTTGTTTGTGAAGGCAATTGGCTAGAACCTTGACTCTTTAGCTCGCTCACGGTGGTTGCCGGTACCCAATTTGAGTTTGTAAATTGAATGTTGGCACCGACGTTCTGCTGGGCCGAATGTTATTTGTGGCCATTTGTTTCATCGGTCTTCCAATGATGGCTCACCGGGAGTGGATTGACATGAGGCTATCTTGAAACAGTTCTTTGTTGTCGAATGCGGGGGTATTTGTTGGTATTTGTTGCTTGGACTGCAGACTTGGTATCTAAATTGTTGTTCTTCTTGGTGGGGAAATTTGTTTCTTCTTGGTGGGGCATTTGTTGTTCTTGGCTAGGATTCCCGTATCTCAAATTGGGATGGTCTCGCCAACCAGGATTATAAGTACTAGAAAATGGATCATATCTAGATTGTTCTTTGTTGTTCTTGATATTGGGGTCTACCGGAAAAACACCATACTGACAACACATTGATCTGAAAGACGGGACCATCTTCCTGAAGTGTAGGGCATGAATCGGTAGGATGAGATGAATTAGAGCAAATTCCACACACCGATGCGGTCATCGCATGGGTGGTTGTTGACCCAACTTGCTATCTGTCTTACCAAAGAAGTCAATTCATCTAGTCTGTGTTCCATTCTTTATTGGTCCAAATGAGATGCTTGAATTTCATTAACTCCTCAGTTGCGGTGATGATCCATGCGAGCCAAACATTGGGTATTGGCTGCCATGTTTGCTATCGGATCTCTTGCGGCGGTAGGAGTTTTGTCTACTAAGGCTCCTCCGGAGGCGGCATCGATCATGCTTCTATCATTTGGCGGCAAGCCCTCATAAAAGTATTGAATCAAGAGTTGGTCACTAATTTGGTGATGAGGCGGCTCGAACACAACTTCTTGAATCTCTCCCGGTATTCATGCAAAGTCTCACCGGACATCGTACGATGCCACATATATCCTTCCTAATTGCGCAGCGGCTCTCGGCGGGAAGAATCTCTCCGGGAACAACCTCTTCATGTCATTCCAACTTCGGTGAACCTGGTGAAAGATAAAACAACCAATCTTTGGTGCATCGACAAGTGAGAAGGGAAATGCCCTTAACTTGATGTGTTCCTCGGAGATGCCTTGTGGCTTCATGGTTGAACACACAACATGGAACTCTTTCGGGTGCTTATGAGGATCTTCACCCGCAAGACCATGAAACTTTGGTAACAAGTGTATCAAACCAGATTTCAACTCAAAATCTGCATCAAGATCGAGGATATTGAATGCACAAAGATTGGTAAGATACATCGGGAAGAAAGTTCCTTAAGGGTTCTATTATGCATGTTATCGGCCATGATTTCGGGATTACTTAAGTTATCGGGTTCACTCCCAAAATTAGGTTCGAAATTAACTCTGGAATTTATCACACAAGCTCTAATTAATCTATGCAAGGTCCTATCAATCTCGGGATCAAGATCAAGCAAGATATCGAGATTGGACCTAGTCATGCATTAACTAAAGCACAAAAACACAAAAGCGCAACTAAGCAAAATACACTAAACAACACTCAAAATATGCAAAAATAAATCTAGTTAATATGTCTAAACATTTTTAAAAATTATGGAATCAACACAGAACAAAATCTACATAAAAATGAAACTAGAAAATGCAATAAAAAATATTAAAAAATTGAAAAAGTGGTCTAAATGATAGAATTTCGAAAAACCAGGGGTGACCTCACAGTTTACTGTGAGTCTTGTTTATCAGGCTGTTTTCCTTCAACCGACCAAGTTTCAGCTCATTCTGGGCATGTTGCAGTTCGAAAATTGCAATAGTTACCGTAATCACTTTTTTTCCTTTCTTTCCTAAATCGAGAAAAATTCAAAAGCTAGGATAAAAATATTAGTATGGTATGAACAATGTTAGTAAATGAAAAATAACTGTTAGAATAGGTAAGAAAGAACAAAAATTAGTAAGGTTACTCAAAATGAAAAGATTACACCTACGAGTTCCCGAAAGCGGCGCCAAAATTTGACGCGTAGAACTCGATCAAAATTATAACCGAAGTTATTACCTAAACTTGTAGTATAGTAAACAACACCGGATCGTCTCCTCAAGGATCGTAGATGCAATTTGATCAAATCAAGTGAAAGTTAGAAAAAAGGGGGGTTTTGATGGTTCAAGGATCGCAGTGACAGGATTTAAAGAGAAATAACAATTAAAAGAACAATCAATTCAGAAATCTATCCGAGATTGGGTGGATTCAATCATAGACCTTTCAACAAACATTTGAAGTACATTTGAATGGTTAACTTGGATCTAACCGAGATCTCAAAGATCAGATCCAAAATTCATACTAGACAATCGTCCAGAATTCAATTGACAAGTAATAAACATAAATCTGCAATCGCACCATTCATGTAGATATATATCAATTTAAGCACCGAATTCAATTAACCTAGGCATCAATCAGTAACCTAACCTCTTCAATTACGTGATTAGTTTAGATCAATCAGTTCTAAGTTTCATCACAAATCTCAATCTTCAGTTCATCACAATACTTAATCTTAAACCAAGATCAAATCAGATCAAACATAAACAGAATCACCATTCATGCATTCAAGATCAAGAGAACGAGAAGAAGAAGAGAAGAGAATTCAAATATAAATCAAATACATTACATAACCAAGGTCTCAAGAATCCAAGCCACAATCTCTTCAGAGTCCCGAATTGACTAGAAGTGACTTAGCTCTCCATTACAATGAAGGAAAAATATACAAGAACTATGAAAAGCTATTTCTAACACCAAGTGTATGTTGTGTTTAGAGCTCTCCTCATGCTTCCTTTTATAGAGGATTCAGAGTAGTAGTAGATGGGTAGATGAGATTAGTAGGTGGAATTAGTAGGTGAGCTTGGTAGGTGAACTTGGTAGGTGAGCTTGGTAGGTGAACTTGGTAGGTGAACTTGGTAGGTGAGCTTCCTTGTCTCCGAAAGTATTCATTGCTGAACTCATTGATTTCGTCATTTTTGAGCCAAATGGTCTTCATGAAAGTTCTAGGAAATTGTCTAAGCTTTCCAATGGCTCTGGAAGCACCTAAAAATTCGTCCTACAGCCCAAGATATGACCCAATTACTACAGACTGCTCAGGACCAGTTTCAGCACCTCTGTTTTGACTTTCAGACCCAATATCTCCATCAAGGAGCCCGAATCAAGTTTTGTGTTTGTCATGAAAGTTGTACATATGGGTCTTAACTTTCAGATCACCAATTTTCAGCTCATTCTATAAACCCAAACTCGAATTATGTTCTGGTTACTACACACTGTTCGGGTTCAGTTCACAAATCCCGTATTCTGATTTCCATGCCCAATTAGCTCCACTAGATGTCTGAATTTGACTTCGAGCTCTTCATCAAAGTTGTAGAGCTCTCTTTTATCTTTCCTACAAGGTAAAATTCATAATTATCAGACATTTAGAACTCAAGATATGGCCAAAATACAGAAACAGTGTAAGACTCGAATAATGCTGAAAAATCAATTAAGTCCGATTCGAGTTCAAACTTACAAAACATAATCAAATTCAGTCAATTAAGTACATGAAGAGTGTAAATGACTAATAATGAGGGTTTCTTAATGAATAAAATATGTGATTATCACTCTTTCACTCCTTTCTAGGGTTTCGGTTTTCACTCCTCCAAATCACCTAACAAGCTTCTAGGTAAAATCTCCCAAGTAGGTTTTCAAGCCCAAGATGAAGGATTTTGCAAGAACTCTCAACTAGAGATGTTCTTAGAATTGTGTTTAGGTTTAGAAAAGTTGGTTAGAAGAAATTTTGGGTGGATGGATGGTGAAGAATGGTGCTTGGCCGAATGGACCTTCAAAGAAGCATCAATGGAGTTTGGTATTTTTGAAAGAGAGAGAAGAGAGAAAGTGTTAGAAAATTAAGTGAAGAATGGCCTTCCAAGAGTGAATGGCCGTAGACTTCAATGCACAAGGAGGTGTCCATTTGGTTGGCTCCATCCAAGCATTAGAAATGATCAATGGTGAGGATTAAAACTTGATCACCAAGCTTAGCTCTCATTGGTTAATCTAAGCCTAGTCACTAAGCCTAGTCACTAAGCCTTGTCATTAAGCCTCGTCACTAATTAAGCCTTGTCACATGCTTAGTCACATGCTCTTGCATGTTCCACCACTAATGATGCTTAATTAAGCTACTAATCCTATTAAGTTTTTACTAAACATGGGTCCCACAACACATTTCCGGGTCCATTACCGCTTATTTGTACTGACTAATAAAATAATATTATAATAATATAAAATTATTTTATTTTACAGTTAAATCCTAAAAATTAAAAAATTACTAACTGTATCATTCATAATTGGGTTTAGTAAGATCCCCCAGCTCCGAATAATTAAAATAAGATTTCCCAGGCCTGGAAAATATTATTTTCCTGTCCCGGAGCAAATCAAACAAAAAGTCCAAATAAAATAACAGACAGTAATATAAAATAGTAATTCATACATAAAAACAACAAACAGTACAAAATGGACACAATGGTCATTTTTTCTAAAGTTGAAAAACATCAAACAGTACATTCGGGATACAACGGTAATTCACCCAAAAGTTTAGGGTGTTACATTATGCACTCAATAAAGGTTATGTAAGAGAAAAAAAATTATGTGGGTATGGGAAAGGTAAATGTGGGTAAAGAAAAGAAATAGAGGCCAAACAATATCAATGCTTCAAAAAGTGACCAAAGGATATACTGTGTTCATAGGTTGGCTTGAAAGACTCAAATGGTCCAAAGAAGGCCCTTATCATTTCCTTAATCATGCACTGCCTAGGATTTCGCCACAAGAAAGAATCTAACAACTTCTACATGCAAATCATCCACACACAATCATTCTCATAAACTTTCTCTAAGCTTGACATGCAATTAAATTACAAGGTCTATAAAAAATAAAGACGGGAAAAACATCTATACACAATTGAAACAATAGAGATAAATATAACTCTTGGATTTTCACATGATATCCCAAGAAATTAGATCAATCCATAATTCAAACAATCATTAGATATTCAATTCAACACACCAGCATGCACAGTTTCAACACAATGACTCAAAACACAAAATGGGTGATGATGACAAAATAAAATAAAAAAGAACAAATAAAATATAAAGAAAGGAAAAGAAAAACTCTTTTTGGTGATCGACAACTATATACATCCTCCTACAAAGGCTCAACTCATGAAGGCACTTAAGTCGACTTAACAATACCTTCAAACAAAAATAGAAAAATGTCAGTCAATAAAATAAAGAAAAACAAAATAATAGAAAATAAATAACTAACCAAAACCAAAAGGATAAAAGAGTAAAGAAAAAGAAAGAATACTTGGGTTGCCTCCCAAAAAGCGCTTGTTTAATATCATTAGCTTGGCATTGCCTTTTATTATTATGGTGGCTTAAAGAAATAGGATGACATCTTTCTTTTGTCAGATCTTTGCCTCCATACTCGTTCACTAGCCTTGAAATCCTCAAAGGTGTTTGGAAATTGACTTGAACCTGGTTATTCTAAATATATCTTAGCATGCGAAGTCTCAGCAGGCCATAGAGGTCTCAATTTTTCATTAGGTAAAGGGTAAAGTGAACTATGGATGATGGAAGGACCTTTCTTTGTCTCATCAATCTTAAAAATGGAAGAGTCAACATTAATCAATGATGAAGAACTCTTATCAGTCAATTTCTATTGAGGCTTATCTTGAACGCAATTGACAGGGGCATAGAAATTTGATGTCAGTGCAGATCTATCAAAAATATTAATAGTCACCTGATCTCCATCAACCCTTAAGATGAGCTCATCTCTAGGTACATCGATTAATGCTCCTGAAGTAGCCAAGAACGGTCTTCCAAGAATCAGAGGGATATCAACATCTTCATCCATATCTAAAACCACAAAGTCAACTAGAAAAATAAATTTGTCCACCTTAACTAACACATCGTCGATTATACCATAAGGGTGCTTAATAGATCGATTTGCTAGTTGAAGGTAAATCATTATTGACTTTACCTTTTCAATTCCTAGTTTGTGTATGACAGATAGCGATATGAGATTGATACTTGCCCCAAGATCACAAAGAGCTTTCTCAATATTCAGCTTCCCAATAGTGCACAGAATGGTGAAACTACCTGGATCTTTCAATTTTGGTAGCAGTTTCCTCTAAATTATAGCACTGAAATCTTCAGTAAGTGCCACAGTCTCATATTCCTTGAGTTTCCTTTTTCTTTGAAAGCAAGTCCTTTATGAATGGGGCATAAGACAACATTTGTTCAAGTGCCTTAGCAAAGGGGATGTTCATCTGCAGCTTTTTGAAAATGTCTAGGAACTTTGAGAATTGTCTCTCTTATTTTTCTTGCGTCTCTTTCTTCAACCTTTGCGGGAATGCAAGCCTAGTGTACAGGGAAGGGTCATTAGGTTTACCTAAAACTGAATCCTTCTTCTTTCTTCTATCACTCAGTTGTTTCTCTTTAATTTCAGTAGAGATCTCTTCCTCTAGTGCAATTTTGTCTTGATCATGACTTGGAGGAAGAGGTACTTCTTGAGCTTTATCTTCTTCCAAAGGTTTGCCACTTCTCAGTGTAATTATATTACAGTGCTCCTTAGGATTGATCAAAGTATCACTGGGTAAGCTACCTGGAGGTCTCTCTTGAAGTTGTTTTGCTATTTGTCCCACTTGATTTTCAAGACTTCTAATAGCAGCCTCGTGATTCTTGTAATTGGTCCTTGTTTCCTCTATAAAAGCAGAAGTTTGTTGCACAAAAACAGAAGTCTACAGAGAAAGTTTCTCCATTACAATCTCAAGAAAAGACTTCTGCTCGGGCTGAGGAGTCAATGGTACAACCTGATTTTTCCAAGAGAAATTGGGATGATTCCTCCAACCTAGATTGCAAGTATTAGAGTAAGGGTTACCTTGTGGCCTTGAAGGATTTCCTATATAGTTAACCTGCTCTGGAGTATTAACAAATGAATTCTCTACCTTACATTGACCATTGATATGGTGCCTCCACAAAAATCACAAGTCAGGCCTTGGTGATTAACTAAATTTACCTACAAAGTACCAACTTGCTTAGTGAGGTTGACAGTGCGTTGCATCATAGTCTTATTTTGTTCAACTAGAGCATCAACAGCGTCAAGCTCCAATACTCCTTGTTTAACTGTAGATCTTCCACTAGGAACCTGGTACTCATTAGTGGCCATGGTCTCTAACAATTCTTGGGCTCCTCTGGAGTTTTTGTGTTTATAGACCCACCTGCAGATGCATCAACCATAGCTCTAGTAGAATAACTCAACCCATTATAAAAGATTTGCACATGCTACTAAACTTCAAAAACATGATGGAGACATTTTCTCAAAAGCTCCTTAAATCTTTCCCACGCTTCGTAGAGTGATTCCTCTTGATTTTGAGTAAAGTAAGCAATCTCACTCCTTATCTTCACAAACATTGACAGAGGGAAATATCGAGAGAGGAACTTACTGTTGGTGTATGCCCTAGAGGCCGATACATTTTGTATGTATTTACATACATTGTATTATGCTATTTTTTAATATATGAGACATTTCATTTATTATGTTCCTTTTGATAAACATAATAAAGTCCTTAGAATAGTAAGTTTGATGTCGTAGGACATCAAGTGGATGACTTGATTGTGAGATCCTATTGGATAAAATACTATTCTTAAATGTCCCTGGTCAAGTATTATTGTTAATTAGGACAACAATAATGCATTCAGACTAATATGTTCGTAGACTGATGACCACATCTCACTGGTCATGGATATGAGATATCAAGTCTTCACATGGGTACATATTAGAGTAATAATGTACTGGGCAGACCCGCCATGAGAACACTACATGGATCGTTACGTGAATACCATAAGCGATTCTCATAGTGACAATGGTGTATGCAGTTCTTTGACCTAAAGTCACTATGATTCCTACATGAGGAGTTGTGTGTTTTAATGTCGTTAAACGCCATCTATAACAAGGTGATTATCAAGTTAGTTATTGGACATACCGCGAATCATGCAGAGAGATGTGAGTGACCTAGATGGGATTTGTCCCTTCTATATAATAGGAATGATATCTTCGAGCCCCCTGATTGAGTGAGACTGCAAAATGCAGGGCCAAACTCAAATAAGTCGATATGAGATATTGATAGCATTTGTTGTTATTAAGTCTACTCGAGTATCCAGAAACGAAGGATTGAACTATACAAGGGTGACACATTCCATGCCTTATATTCAATCTAGATATATGCATAAAGGGACTAAACTACACGAAAACATTGGTCACAAAAAGGTTATGTCATATCACTAGCATCCCCATTACTTGGGTGGCAGCGATGTGTTGCTAGATACCACTCATTGGTTGTAATATTAAAATGGGATTTTAATATTACTGCCAACGTTATGAGAACCTGTAGGGTCGCACACATAGAGCAGACTAAATTGGAGTAATTAGGATCCAAGTTGGACTTAGATTCAATTGTGGGTCAAACTTATAATAGATGAGTCTAGAGTTGCACAGCTTACCTTGCTATTGCTTTCACTCACTTAAGGTAGTCATTTATTATAAATAGCACTACTAAGGAGCTGTTAAGGGATGAATTAAAAAAAACACTAGCCGCACTTGACAGAAACAGTGAGTGAGAGAGTGACATATTTTTTCTCTTCTCTTCGTAGCTAGCACTGAGTGAGAGAGGCGTGCCTCCTATTTGCGGACGTTGGATGTTCGTGAGTCTGTTTGTGTGGATACCGCAGAGACATCATCGCTGTTACAGTGTTGGTGATTCACGTCACTTGTTTTGATCACGCTTCAAGAGGTAAATATTTTTAAAAACTCGGATTATGGCTTTTGCACATGGATCCTTGGTGGGAATTCTATTTTTCACTGCGTGATGTATCTGTGATTCCCAATACTTACTAACCAAATAATCTCAAGTTGAGATGCTTCCTTAAGGTTGGGCTTGCAGCTGGCTCTTGGCTTTATCTCTCAAAGAAAATGAAAAAAGTCGTAACCATATGGCATCATCACTAGCTCCATTATATTTGATGGAATCACATAGTTGCAAGAAATTAGCAATGTGCAAGTTTGGATATTCTGCCTTACCTCTACCAAACTAATTTTGTTGCACCAACTATAGAAAAGCTAATTTAATATCAAAATTATTAGCCTGGATAGTGGGTCACACAATTCTGGTTAAGATATTCGCAGAAGATGGAATAGCATAATCAGGTAAGTGCATCTTCTCTGTGCAATAGTGTTCTCAGCCATCTTTTCTTATTTAATTCTCTTTCCTTCTTTGATTGCTTTTTTTATTGCTCTTTCTGTGCTTATTATCTTTGGATCAAAGAGTAATTCTTCTGACTCCACAAAACCTTGCATAAACAAACAAATAAGCAAATCAGAGTGAAGTAAAGAAAAATAAAAATAAAAATAAATGGCTAATAAAAAAATAAACCAAGAAAACAAAAATGAATAAAAGAAATAAATTTAAAAAATAAAGAAAAATAAAAATTAAATAAGAAAAATAATTAGTTATAAATAAAAGAAAATTTAAAGAAAACTAAATTTAAAATTAAAATTAAATAAAGAAAAAAATGCTTAAATTAGTATTTTTTTCAACTACTATTTAATATTAATAACAATAATCCTCAGCAACGGCACCAAAAACTTGATGTGAAAAACGACAAGTGCACCAAATCGTAAAAGTAATAAAAAGTGAGTAAGAGTATCGTCCCACGAGGATTAAGTTATCAATTACTAAATTCACTGAAAGTGATTCTATTTAAGCTAACAAAGAAAGGAAGTTGTTGTAAAATCAATTTAAAAGAAATATAAATAAGCTAAACAATAATTCAAAGGGATGAAAAACAATGGTATTAAAACGTTAGGGTTCAAACTTCACTTGAACTCTTTATATGCCAAATTAAGTATTGATTTGATCAAGTTTTATTCCAATGATTCATGGTCAATTCCCAAAATTAATTGATAATCACATATTTTATACATTAATAAACTCTCATTTTTAGTCATTTACACTTTCCATGTACTTAATTGATTAAGCCTGGTTATGTTTTGTAAGTTTGGACTCAAATTAGACTTAATTGATTTTTTCAGCACTATTCTGGTCTTACACTATTTTTTGTATTTCGGTCATATCTTGAGTTTTAGATATCTTATAATTATGTATCTTACATTATAGGAAAGAAAAGAGAGAGCTCTACAACTTTCATGAGAGCTTCAGGAAAAAATTGGACATCTGGTGGAGCTAATTGAGGTTGGAAGTTAGAACACGAGTTTTGTAACTGTAACCCAAATAGTGTGCAGTAATCATTGCATAATTTAATTTTAAGGAACTGAAATAGGTTGAAAATTTGGCATTTGAAAGTTAAGACCCATATCTAAAACTTTCATGAAGAACACAAGAGCTCAATCAGTCAGCTTAGAGGTCATATTAGGTCTGGAAGTCAAAACAAAGGTGCTAAAACTACACCTGAACAGTATGTAGTAATTGGATCATATCTTGGGATGTAGGATAGATTTTTGGATGATTTTGGTGGCACTGGAAAGCTGAGACAATTTCCTAAAACTTTCATGAAGACTACTTTACTTCATTCTGACGTTATCTATGAGTTCATCACTAAATGATTTCAGAGACAAGAAATTTCAATAATTTTCCACTCGCAAAAGTTCTTTAGCATTTTCCACTCATCCACTCACTTAATAATTAATCCCATAAATAATTTTGCGTTCTGTCCAAGTGTGTGTTCAATTTGGAGAAACTTTCTTGCGTGCAATGCGCGCTCAAGCAGTTGAGCACTGTGGCTTCGCTGAAATTTCTCCAGTTTCTTGGGGATTTCTGTTTATTTTACTCTAACCTACTACTGGTCGATCACTTTGGAATTTCATGTTACCGTATTTACAGGTCAGTAGTCTCTTGAGGGTTGTATCCTTCTGCATGATTTCGACATTTTAGGTGTCACAAACCTTTGGCTAAACATCAGATTTTCTTTTTTCTTTGCTGGATTTTTATCCTTTTTTTCTGCTTTTCAAATGCCCACTCTTTTCCACATGCAATTACCTACAAAAAATACATAAAACACGTAGTAAGAACACAATTAAAAATAATAAAAACATAATAAAAGTTGAGAAAAACACTAAATTAAAAGATTAAAAGATGATGAAAACCCAAGATTTTGAACTGTAAAAATATGAATTTTTGCAGGCTCATCTATACTTCACCTAGGTGGAATAGAAATCCTAAGTTTTAGTTGTTGGATCTTTCTAATAAAGTGGTAATTTCATTTAAATCATCTATTAAGGAACCTCCAATCTTGGAGCTCAAACCTTTACCTTCTCATTTGCGCTATGCCTAACTTGGTGATAAAGTTACTCTCCTGGTTGTCATTTCATCATCTCTCTCTCAAGAGCAAGTAGATAAGCTACTTAGAATGCTTCATGAGTATAAGTTAGCTTTGGGATGGTCCATTTCCAATCTCTTCAGAGAAAGTCCAGCCTAGGACTATAAACGAGGCGCTTCTTGGGAGGCAACCTAAGTCTTATACCTTCTCTTTATTTTGCTTTATTGATGCTTTTACTTTCATAGTGTAGTTATCTATCTTCTTTGATTCTGTTGGGCATTTGATTTCTCGTTTATCTTAGTTTAAGTTTATGGTTTTTGTTTTGAGTATGTGTTGTGGTTGTGGTTGTTGCGTTTTGTTTTCCAATTTATTTTTCATTGTTGAGGTTGTCATGTTGCACCAATGCATGTTTGGTGTGCCTAATTGAGGTAATTGATATGTCATTGATGCATGTATTTCCAATGAAGAAGCTATGTTAATATGGAGCTATAAATTAATTGCTAAATGTTAATGTGGTTGACTTGATCTATGATATGTCTGCTTATGGATTAAATGTTGATTCTGGGATATGATGTATGCCATTTGAAATTTAGTTAAGCCTTAGTGTTTCTTTGATGTGTAAATACATTTCCTTTTTCATGATTGTGAATCATGGAATAACAATAGTTGTGCCCATCTAAAGAAGGTTGTGACTTGCCCTTTTGTGATGGAGACTTAGTTTTTGAAAGAGTGTATGATTCTCTCTTGAGGTGAAATCCTAGGCTATGCATGTTTAATGAAATGATTAGGGCATTCTTTGGATTGGTTGAGCCTCTCAAGCCTATGTATGCATGAATATCTCTAGTACACATTTTGAGCCTTGTGAATGTGTTGGCCTTTATGTTTTGTTCTTTACCCACATCATCCCTACCTTGTAGCCCTCAATTACAATTTACCCACCATTGTCCATGTTAGGAACATATCTTGTAAATGCTTAATTAAGTCAGAAGAAACAAGAGTGCACTACCATAGGCATGTTTTAGAACCCAACAAATTTGTGGTTTAAAACAAAGAAAAGGATGAAAAAAAGGAAAGTAAGAAATTGCAAGCAAAAGTTTGAAATGATGGGAAGTTGCAAAGTATCTAAAAAAAAGTAAAGAAATAAGCTTTTGAGGTTCTTATGCTACAAAATGCACCTTGTGTAATGGTTGTTTGGCTCATTTAGGTCTTTTGCAAGATTATGTGTCCCAATGTTTATTTTATCCTTCCTTTAATTTCTTTACCCATTACCTTGTCCTTACACTCCAAGCGTGAAAGACCCTCTTAATCATTAATCATGCTTGGTTCTACATTAGTGAAGAGAGAGATGAAGGACATTTTTAAGGAAATCTAAGATGGAGTTGCTTGGGTATCATCATGAGTTTTCTTAGATGTGCATGTTAGAGTTAGGAAAGGGTCCCATAATCATCTTTTGAGAAATCTTTTACATTAAAATTGAAGCAAGACAACGTAAGCTAAAGATTAGATGGCATGTATGCTTGACACTAAATCAATTTTGAACCACTGAATATGAGATTTAGCATGATGCCACATTGTCATAAGCATTTTGGAATCAAAATTTTTGGGATATGATTGTGAATATATGGATGCTTGATGTTGAAACTAAGAAGTTAAGGCAATCTTGTTTTGTTTTGCTCGGGACTAGCAAAATCGTAGGTTTGGGGGTGTGATAACTCTATGAAATAGAGTTATTACTCAAGCAATTCCTTGTACATTCATAGGCTAGATTCTTGAGTTATACCTTGTTTTCATTTGATTCTTGGTAAAAAATTGTATAAGGAATACTTATTCATACATCTTTATAAATTTAAATACACACTAGCTTTTTCTGTGAATGCTTAACTAATTTGGTATGTGCTTACTTCCAGGAACTAGCAAAGAACTAGGAACTAGAAGGGAAGCAAGGGCTACTTAAGGGAACAAGATGGATGAAGCCTTGCATTTTAACATCCAATGTGTAAAAAATTGCTCCTTCATTTTTGTGTCGCGGCCTCCCCTGTGCGAGGAAAAGCCTTGCATTTTAACATCCAATGGGACGAAATTTTGGGGATTCATTAGATTTTGGAAGCAATTTTTTGAGGGTTTGAGAGAGAGAGAGGTTATGAGTTCTAAAGGGTTTTCTTGGCGAGAGAAGCAAGGATTGATGAAGATTTAGAAATGCTTGACGAACCTCTGTTCAACCATCAAGACACCTAGTTCTTCCATTCATCTTCTCTTTATTTTCATGATGACTTTGTTGTTCTCCATTGAGTTTGTTTCCTTTGTAACCATGATGTTCCAATTCTCTTTTCTAGGTTTCTAATGGATTTTATTATGTAGTTTGAATTGATTATAATCATTTCTTACTCTTGTGATGATTTTGGTTATGGTTTTCTTATTCTATGCTTAATACTCATATTCGATTGGCTATTATTTGTGAACCAATTGAACTAGACATAGGGATTTTGGTGTTGGACCTTGGAATTAGATGATGCATGTTCAGTTACATTCAATTGTATGGATGAGTTAATTAGCCAATAAGATAGAAATATACCTATTAGTCTTGCATGCATAGTAAGTGTTTGATGTTTGTTCTCAATGCGTGGAACTTTATTAATTCACATAGAAATATAGTGTTTTGATTAGGGTCCATAGGTTTACAAGGCCATCGAAAGAGGTTTGCAAAAGTTTAAACACGTTGGCTAATATAACTAATTTATAATCAAGAGTAATGAAAGGTTTGCATGAAGTCAA
This sequence comes from Ormosia emarginata, assembly GCA_029884605.1. NCBI lineage: Eukaryota > Viridiplantae > Streptophyta > Magnoliopsida > Fabales > Fabaceae > Ormosia > Ormosia emarginata. Next base: position 496,207 of record JAQQTP010000015.1, on the reverse strand, counting down.
ATTAAATAATAAGTGAAGTTAGACCCTAGATGCCCAAAACCATTGTTTCTTCTCTATTTACTTCTATCTTGTTTTGGAAACTTTCCTTTGTTTTTGATACCTTATTTGTTTTGTCATTAAATCACTCATAATAATTTGATTGCTTAGAATAAATTTTAAGTAGTGATTGGTTGATACTTAGCATAAACTTTAATACAATCCTCGTGCTAACGATACTTGATACTCATCTTTATTACTTATCGACACGTTCGCTTGCATAGTCTAGCAAAACAGATAACTCAAAGTTTCATGCCCATTGCATAGAGGCTCTATGTTGGGAGCCTAGTTTCTCACAGTAGAGGTTTCAGCGACAGGTGGGTGAGGAGGACGTTGCGCTACTGGTCCTCACCTTTGGCCTACAAAGGTGTGCATAGCGTCTCATCTCCTCGAGCTCTGTCTCCTATTTACCATATTTGAGTGGGAATAGAAGTTTACAGTTTCACACGAACAGCGCCAATGTTCTAAAGTGAATTCAGAGGTGTACTTGACATAGGCACGTCACGGTAGTTGAAGGTGGACTCCTCCATAGCATGGGAGTGGCAACAGTGTGCAAGGGTTGGGTACTTGCTAAAAGGCACTCTGATACTCAAGTTAGACTATTCATAATGAAGGCAGTTTGTATATCATATGAGATCCATGCCATTGAGGACTAATATAACATTTATAGGAGCATTTTAGGATGAGTGCAATTTGTATTAAATACAATTATTTAGGAGTAGAATATGTTAGGTATTGTGATCCCTTTTAACTAATTTTCTTATTTATGTGGGATGTAATTAGCTTTTCATATCCATCAAGGATACTTGAGAGATTTATGCCTAATAAATAGGTAGATATGCTCATCAAGATAGCGCGTAGTAATATCTGGGTATCATTCTAATAGGTCAGTTTGCTTCTGTACTACTATCCCAAAATCTGATCCAGAACAAATAATATGTCGAATATATACATATATATATATATATATATATATATATATATATATATATATATATATATATATATATATTCATATCTATTAATGACACTATATTTGTAACTTTTTAAAAGAGTGAAACTCATTCATTAGAGTTATTATCAAGGAAAAATAGGGAACATGAGTTTTGTGTACACTGTGTGAATGGAAACTAAGATTTATTAAGAACGTGACATTGTGTTATCCATAATAAATAGATGGTTATAAGCCTTGCATGCCACTATGCATCTATGGCTCTAAATCCAATTACCACCAAAGTTATATCACTATTACTACTATTAACAATACCTTTTGCATTGAGGCTTGAGAGGGCTTTTTCCCAAGGTAACAGTAGAAATTATCAATGATTTAGCTTCATCTCCGATGGAAATCATCAATGATTTAGCTATAACTTTATCTTAAATGAACCTCACCCTTCGTACTTAGTTAAATCTCACTATTCACTGCAACTCCAACGATGACGATTTGGGATATCATACACTCACACTTGGAGAAAGCTACCACTTTACATTCAGGCCAAGTGTTACCCTGTTTGCGACAACGTTATACTTTTATGCCTTTACATGGCCAGAATAATCATCCATTCACTATTTTGACATTTATAATGAAAATCGAGATGCATGCAAATTATGTTCAGGGAAAATACGGGTAATTAGTGCCTGTAGGGGCAATGATTGCTATCCTTGGAACAAACGATCTTTCAAATATATGGAACTAGGAGCTTGGAATACTTTGAAAGGATAATTTTCTCTTTAATTTGTTGCAACTGAAATACAAATCCATGATATAAAAGTCCTATGATTATTCTTGATTGGTGTTTTTCTTTACTTTTGTTTTGGAGAAAATATAATAATATATATGGGTCATAAATAATCAAAATTCATCTCTTTCTTGATGCGGATTAAAGGTTGCAAACCCAAGTGTAGGTTGTCTTAAGTAATAAATTTCTCGAGAGTCTAAGGTCGATCCACAGGGAATTGATGAAGAAAAATTCTGAGGTAAGGAAATCCTTTGTCACAACAATAAAGATAATAAAACTTGTTCACAATTAAATTAAAGAACTTGCTTGGGTTAGGAGATCCACTTTTGGTAATAAATTAAGGACAAAATTAATTCTTTTTTTTATAATTCAATTGAAATTCACGCACAACGGAGGTTTCAATCGAAAAATACAACATTCAAAGTTCATTTAGAATTATATACGTAGTTATATTTTAGTTCGTTTAATTATTTACAAACACCAATACTTGCAAATGTGTTCAAGCATTCATTGTGCCAAGCCACTTGTCTACAATGAATCAAGAACTCCACTTTACAAGGAGAAATCATTTACTAACACCAACACTTGTAAATGGGTTCAAGCATTCATTGTGCCAAATTACTTGTCTATAATGAATCAAGAACTCTACTTTACAAGGAGAGTTTCTAAATTGATTGGAAACAAAATACAACACATATAATGATCACATGATAATATATCATTTAAGCACAAGAAGAAAATTAATCTAACCTTATTTTTATTACCAAAAGCTTCACTTCTTCACCTAAGCAAGATGAAGATTTAGTTACCCATAAACAAGAAGAAAGAAAGAGAGTAGAAGAAAAAGATGAACATAATTTCAACTTAGAACAAAAGAAAATTACAACAAAAAACACAATATCATAATCTAAGCTAAGCCAAGATTACCTAAATGATCTACCTATGGTCCCTTTTATAGAGGATTAGGGATACAAAATGACAAGGGAATTGATTAACGAGTAAGTGGATGAGAGGATGGAAGAGTGAAAAATGCCAAAGAACTTTTGTGAGTGGAAAATTATTGAAATTTTTTATCTCTGAAATTATTCAGTGATGAACTCATGGATAACATTAGAATAAAGTAAAGTGGTCTTCATGAAAGTTCTAGGAAATTGTCTCAGCTTTCCAATGCCACCAAAATCATCCAAAAATTCGTCCTACTGCCGAAGATATAACCAAATTACGGTAGACTATTCAGGCCCAATTTCAGCACCTGTGTTTTGACTTATAGACCCAATATGACCTCTAGGTTGTCTAATTGAGCTCTTGTTTTCTTCATGAAAGTTATAGATATGCGTCTTAACTTTCAGATGCCATTTTAGATCCTTAAACTCGAGTTATGCAATGATTACTACACATTATTCGGGTTACAGTCACAAAACTCGTGTTGTGACTTCCAAGCCTAATTAGTTCCACTAGATGTCTGATTTTTCCCTGGAGCTCTCATGAAAGTTGTAGAGCTCTCTCTTATCTTTCCTACAAGGTAAGATACATAATTATAAGACATCTAGAACTCAAGATGTGGTCGAAATACAGAAATAGTGTAAGACTAAAATAGTGCTGAAAAAATCAATTAAGTCCAATTTGAGTCAAAACTTACAAAACATAACCAGGCTTAATCAATTAAGTACATGGAGAGTGCAAATGACTAAAATTAAGGGTTTATTAATATATAAAATATGTGATGATCATTTCTCTCCATCAATATTCAACTCATTATACAACTATGCTTACCATTCTTGATTGAATTTAGTGAGTTTCAAAAATGAGCTACAAAAAAAAATAATATTAGAGTTAAGAGCTTTTTAATTCCATTTATTCAACTAAGAAGCCTACATGAAAACATATATGACAATGGAAGAGGTGTGAGTTCTAACCATGGTCAAACTAGAGTTTGTTAAAGGTTTAAATTTAATAAATACATAGTAATATGTTGAATATATATATTTATATATATAGTAGTAAAATTCCCGTGAGGAGTAATTATTGATATCAACTATTAATTATGTTTTGTCTTTGATAAGTTATCCTCACAAGGATTACTGTGAGACAAACCTTCTGATCAAGGGTGGTAGTTAGGTGAAGTGTTCCCAAAGGGATGTTCTACATTAATTTTATTTTGGAGGAGATATGATATATGTGGGACATAAATATTCAAATTCCATCATTTTCTCTTCTTTAACAGTCTCAGTCTAGCACATTATATAATTTAGCTTATCATACTTGCACGAGTTTAAAGAATTTCAGATGCGGGAAGGAGGAAAAATAATGAAAAAGTTGAGTGCTTTCTAATTTCATTTATTGAACCAAGAAAGCCACTTGAAAATATATATGAAAATAAGAGAGCTTTGAGTTCTCACCAAGGTCAAACTAGAATTTGTTATAGTTTTAAATTTAAAAATATTTAATAGTATGTTGAATATATATATATATATATATATATATATATATATATATATATATATATATATATATGGAAGGGATCCACTTACACCTAGTGTAAGTGAAAAAGACTTACACTCAATCTTATACCCTTCATTTTATTGTGATCTTGTGGCTACGATAGGAGATAAATGGTAGCTACAAGATCATAATAAAATGAAGGGTATAAGATTATGTGTAAGTCTATTTTACTCACCCCTCATACTCAGTTAAATCTCACTCTTCATTGCAAATCCAAGGATGAAAATTTCGGATATCATACACTTATACTTGGAGAAAGCTACCACTTTACATTCTGGCCAAGTGTTACTTTCTTTGCGACAACACTATATTTTTGTGGCTTTACATGGGCCGGACAATCATCTATTCGCTATTTTGACATTTATAATGAAAATTGAGATGTGTGCCACTTATGTTCATGGAAAATATGAGTAATCGGTGCCTGTAGGGGCAATGATTGTTATCCTTGGAACAATATGTCTTTGAAAGATATGGAACTAGGAGCTTGGAATACTTTTAAGGGATAATTTTCTCTTTAATTTGTTGCAACTGAAATACAAATCCAAGTTATAGAAGCCTTATGATTATTCTTGATTGGTGTTTTTCTTTACTTTTGTTTTGGAGGAATTATAATAATATCACGTGGGTCATAAATAATCAAAATTCACCTCTTTCTCTCCATCAGTGCTCAGCTCATTATACAACTAAGCTTATCACTCTTATTTGAATTTAGTGAGTTTCAAAAATGAGCTTGAGAAAAAAATAATATTAGAGTTAAGAGTTTTCTAATTCCATTTATTCAACCAAGAAAGCCTACTTGAAAACATATATGACAATGTAAGAGGTGTGAGTTCTAACCATGGTCAAACTAGAGTTTGTTAAATGCTTAAATTTAATAAATACATAATAATATTTTGAATATATATATTTATATATATAGTAGTAAAATTCCCTTAAGAGTAATTATTGATATTAATTATTAATTAGTTTTGTCTTTGATAAGATTTCTTAACAAGCATTATTATGAGACACCTTCATATCAGAGGTGGCAGTTAGGTGAAGTGTTCCTAAATGGATGTTCTGCTTTAATTTTATTTTGGAGGACATATGATATATGTGGGTCATAAATATTAAAATTTCATCTATTTCTCTTCTTTAGCAGTCTCAGTCTAGCACGTTATATAATTTAGCCTATCATACTTCCACGAGTTTAAAGAATTTGAAATGTGGGATGGAGTTAAAAATGAAGATAAAGTTAAGCTTTATCTAATTTTATTTATTCAACTATGAAAGCCACTTGAAAATAAATATGAAAATAGGAGATGTTTGAGTTCTAACAAAGGTCGAATTGGAATTTGTTATGGTTTTATATTTTATAAATATTTAATAATATGTTGAATATATATATATATATATATATATATATATATATATATATATATGTATAAAAGTTAAATTCCCTTGAGGAGTAATTAATGATATAAACTATTAATTAATTTTAGTCTTTGATTACGGTATCCTCATCAAGCATTGAGACTTACCTTATGATCGAAGGTGCTGGTAAGGTAATGCATTTCCCAAAGTGGCATTTTAATTTCATTAAATTTTGGAGGAGATATAATATATGTGTGTAATAAATAATTAAAATTTATCTCTTTCTCTACATCAACAATATCAGTCCAACTTATTATTGAATTATTCTTATCATCTGTACTCGTGTATAAATAATTTAAAATGCGGGATGTCGAAAAGAATATGATAAAGTTGAGTGCGTTCTAATTTCATTTATTCAACCATTAAAGCTACAAGAAATTGTATATGACAATTGGAGAAGTTTGAGTTTTAACCATGGTCAAATTAGAATTTGTTATATGATTAAATTTAATAAATGTTTAATAATATGTAGACTATATATATATATATATATATATATAATATTATTTCTCTTGAGAAGTAATTAATGATATCCATTATTAATTACTATTTGTCTTCGATCAAGGTTTCCTCACAAAGCATTGATGTGATACTCACCATTGGATCAAGGGTGGTGGTTAGGTAAAACATTCTCTAATGTGATGTTTTACTTTTCAATTATATTTTATGAGATATAATATATGTGTTTCATAAATAATCAAATTTTATGTCTTTCTCTTTATCAACAGTCTCGGTCAAGCTCATTATACGATTAAGTCTATCATCCTTGCTCAAATTTAAAGCATTTCAAATGCAAGAAGGATGAAAAGATATGATAAAGTTAAGCACATTCTAATTTTGTTTATTCAACAAAGAAAGCCTACTTGAAAACTTATATGTCAATGGGAGAGGTGTGAGTTCTACTCATGGTCAAACTGGAATTTGTTATACATTTAAATTTAATGATTAGAAAATAATATGTAGAATATATATATAAATATATTTATTTATTTATTTATTTATGTAAGTAAAAATCCCTTGAGGAGTAATTTTTTATATCAACTTTTAATTACTTTTGTTCTTTGGTCAAGGAATCCTCACAACTATTTATGTGAGACTAACATTTAGATCAGGGGTGGTGGTTAGGTAAAACATTCCCCAAAGTGATGTTTTACTTCCCGTGTATTTTGGATGACATATAATTTAGGTGTGTCATAAATTATCAAATTTCATTTGTTTATCTTCATCAGCTGTCTTGTTCCATCTAGTTATACATTAATGTCTATCATCCTTACTCGAGTTTAAAGAATTTGAAATGTAGGATTGAGGAAAAAATAATGATAAAGTTGGTCCCTCTCGTTATACATTAATGCCTATCATCCTTGCTTGATATTAAAGAATTTCAAATGCAGGATTGAGGAAAAAAATAATGATAAAGTTGAGTGTTTTTTATTTTCGTTTATTTAACCAAGAAAGCCACTTGAAAATATATATGACAATGGGAAAGATTTGAGTTATAACCATAGTAAATCTAGAATTCGTAATACGTTTAAATTATGTGTGTGTGTGTGTATTAATAAAATTTCCATGAGGAGTAATTAATGATATTAGCTATTAATTACTTTTTGTCTTTTATCAAAGTATCCTTAGAAGCATTACTATGAGACTGATCTTCAGATCAGTAGTGGTGGTTAGATAAAGCATCTCCAAAGTGATGTTTTACTTTAAATGAATTTTGGAAGAGATATAATTTTTGTGTGATGTAAATAATCAAATTTCATCTCTTTCCATTTAATAGTAGTCTCGGTCCCGTTCATTATACAATTAAGTTTATTTTCCTTACTCAAGTTTAAAGAATTTCAATTGCGGAATGAAAGAAAAAATAATGATAATGTTGTGCACTCTCTAATTTCATTTATTTCAACAAGAATGCCACGTAAAATATATATGAAAATGGGAGAGGTTTGAGTTGCAACCATGGTCAAACTAGAATTTGTTATATGTTCAAATTTAACAAATATTTAAAAATATATTGAGTATATATATATATATATATATATATATATATATATATATAGATTTCATATGTATTAAAGACACTATATTGTTAACTTTTTTAGAGTTGAAACTCATTCATTAGAGTTATTATTAAGGAAAAAGAGGGAATATGAGCTTTGTGCACACTGTGTGAATAGAAACTAAGATTTATTAAGAACGTGACACTATGTTATGCAAAATAAATAGATGGTTATATGCCTTGCAGGCCACTATGCATCTACGGCTCTAAATCCAATTACCTCCAAAGTCATATCACTATCACTACTATTAACAAATCTTTTTGCATTGAGGCTTGATGTTAGTGAGACCAAAGTGGTTTTTCGCAAGGTGACACTAGAAATTATCAATGATTTAGCTTAATCTCCTATAGAAATTATTAATAATTTAGCTGCAGCTCCTTCTCAAATGAATCTCACCCCTTAAACTCAATTAAATCTCACTCTTCACTGTAAATCCAAGGATAACGATTTGGGATATCATACACTCAAACGTGGAGAAAGCTACCACTTTGCATTCAGGCCAAGTGTTACTTAGTTTGAGACAACACTATACTTTGTGGCTTTACATGGCCAGGACAATCATCCATTCACCATTTTGACATTTATAATAAAAATCTAGATGCGTGCAAATTGTGTTCAGGGAAAATACGGGTAACTGGTGCCTGTAGAGGCAATGATTGCTATCCCTGGAACAAAGGATCTTTCAAAGATATGGAACTAGGAGCTTGGAATACTTTGAAGGGATAATTTTCTCTTTAATTTGTTGCAACTGAAATACAAATCCAAGATATAGAAGCCTTATGATTATTCTTGATTGGTGTTCTTCTTTAATTTTGTTTTGGAGGAAATATAATAATATATGTGGGTAATAAATAATCAAAATTCATCTCTTTCTCTCCATTAGTATTCAACTCATTATACAACTAAACTTATCACTCTTGATCGAATTTAGTGAGTTTCAAAAATGAGCTAGAGAAAAAAATAATATTAGCGTTAAGAGTTTTCTAATTCCATTTATTCAACCAAGAAAGCCTACATGAAAACATATATGACAAAGGAAGTGGTGTGAGTTCTAACAATGGTCAAAATAGAGTTTGTTAAATGTTTAAATTTAATAAATACATAATAATATGTTGAATATATATATTTATATATATAGTAGTAAAATTCCCTTGAGGAGTAATTATTGATAACAACTATTAATTATTTTTTGTCTTTGATAAGGTATCCTCACAAGGATTACTATGAGAAAAACCTTCTGATCAAGGGTGGTAGTTAGGTGAAGTGTTCCCAAAGGGATATTCTACTTTAATTTTATTTTGGAGGAGATATGATATATGTGGGACATAAATATTCAAATTCCATTATTTTCTCTTCTTTAGCAGTCCCAGTCTAGCACATTATACAATTTAGCTTATCATACTTGCACGAGTTTAAAGAATTTCAAATGTGGGATGAAGGAAAAAAATGATGATAAAGCTAAGCACAATCTAATTTCATTTATTCAACCAAGAATGCCACTTGAAAATATATATGAAAATAGGAGAGCTTTGAGTTCTAACTAAGGTCAAACTGAAATTTGTTATAGTTTAAAATTTAATAAATATTTAATAATATGTTGAATATATATATATATATATATATATATATATATATATATATATATATATAAACACCCTTGAGTGGAAATTCATGATATCAACTATTAATTAATTTTTGTCTTTAATTAAGGTATCCTTATAAAGCAATAAGACTCTCCTTAGGATCGAGGGTGGTGGTAAGGTATTGCATTCGACAAAGTGATGTCTTTCTTTACTTGAATTTTTGAGGAGATATAAGATATGTGTGTAATAAATAGTCTAATTTCACCACTTTCCCTAAATCAGCAGTATCAGTCCAGCTCAGTATTTAATTAAGCCTCTCATTCGTACTCGTGCATGAAGAATTTAAAATGCAGGATGCTATAAAAAATATAATAAAGTTGAGCACTTTCTAATTTCATTTATTCAACCATTAAAGCCATAAGAAATTGTATATGACATTTAGAGAAGTTTGAGTTGTAACCATAGTCAAATTAGAATTTGTTATATGTTTAAATTTAATAAATGTGTAATAATATATATATATATATATATAATTAAAATTTCCTTGAGGAGTAATTAATGATATCAGCTATTAATTACTATTTGTCTTCAATCAAGGTATCCTCAGAAAGCATTACTGTAAGACTCACCATTGTATCAAAGATGGTGGTTAGGTAAAACATTTCCCAAAGTGATGTTTTACTTTACTATTATTTTGAAAGAGATATAATATATATGTGTCATAAATAATCAAATTTTATCGATTTCTCTTTATCAGCAGTCTCAATCAAGCTCATTATATAATTAAGCCTATCATCCTTGCTCAAATATAAAGAATTTCAAATGCACAAAGGATGAAAAGATATGATAAAGTTAAGCACTTTCTAATTTCGCTTGTTCAACAAAGAAATCCTACTTGAAAACTTATTTGTTAATGGGAGAGGTGTGAGTTCTACCCATGGTCAAACTGGAATTTGTTATACAATTAAATTTAATAAATACAAAATAATATGTAGAATATATATATATATATATATATATATATATATATATATATATATATATATATATATATATATATATATAAAAGCAAGATTGCCTTAAGTGTTACCCAGTGGCTTCAATCTCAAGAGGGGGGGTGAATTGAGTAATTAAAGATTTTTCAAAAGCCTTAAACAAATAAATTATACTTAATTTAATTATTAAAAGTCGTGAATGAGATGAACATAAGAAGAACAGATAATAATTAAATTGCAAGAATAAATAAAGTGCATAAAGATAAAGAGAATAAGGGTAGAAAAACAGCACAATATTTATCCTGATTCGACCACCAACCACTTGTGGCCTATGTCCAATCCCAGAAACACATTCGAGATTTTTCACTATTCAATACAAGCTTAACAACAGGTGCTTGCAACCTTTACACAACAGGGATACCTCACCCTATTTACTAGAGGATACCTCACCCCTTTGAAGGATACCTCACCTTCTTTACACCAAGGGATACCTCACCCTTTTACTAGAGGGATACCTCACCCTCACAAATTCACTAAGGGATACCTCACCCTTTTACAGAAGCAGAGAATGGATGAAAAAATAAACTCTCACTTAGAGTAGATATTACAAATTGAAGTGCTAATAAGCTCTATAGAGGATATCTCAAGGTTTTGGCAAAAAGAGCATAGAAAAAAAAAATAATCACGTTTTAATCACAAGCAAATAGTTCAAAATGGTTGGACGTTTTCAGAAGAGACCCAAGGTCTGTATTTATAGAGCAAAGAAAGCAACTAGCCGTTGGGTGCCAATTAAGAAACCATTAAAAGCAAATATGGCCGTTGCTGCCATTTTTGAACGTTTCGTGAAAATCAATTTTGCAAAACGGTATTCGAATACCTTATGAGGTATTCGAATGCCTCTTGCCAAAACTCTCTTAAAAAACTGATTAAAAAATTTGGGTTATTCGAATACCGCTTAAGGGTATTCGAATACCTCTTTAAAAAGGTTCATTTGAAAACTAGGGTATTCGAATACCATATGGGGTATTCGAATGCCTCTGTTTTGGCACACAAGAAAATATCGGTTTGAAACAGGTTATTCGAATACCATAGATGGGTATTCGAATACCACTTTGAAAAATGTAAAACGTTCAAACTTGAAAAACACTCTATTCGAATACCTAACAGGGTATTCGAATACCTCCGTTATAAAACCAGTTTTAAATGCTTTCAAATGACCAGAAAATGGTTGTTTAATTTTAGAAAACAATTTTGAAAACATTTCTTTGCAATGCCAATTAATGAGATATCCAATGAGGCTTTTACAAGGATCCTAAGTCCTAAAGCTTATTCTTGAAGATCTTGGACTTGGTCTTCTCATCATCTTCATGTTTGTCTTCACGTTTGTTATCATCAAAACTATTACTCATGATAGCTAGCCAATTACATTCTCCCCTTTTTGATGATGACAAACTAACATTTGAGAAAAGCATTAGTTCATATAAATTGGAATTCACAAAGTTAGTTTAGAGATACTTACTCCCCTCTTTTTCATAAGAGGTGATTTTCATCGAGAGATATGCACGCAAGTGACTCCCCTTACTTTTGGAATTCAATTTTTATTTTTGTTTTGACTTTTTCTTTTCTTGACTTTTCTCAAACAAAGACATTTAAACTTGTTCTCCCCCTTTTGTACATTTGATACCATTCTCCCCCTTTTGTCATGATCAAAAAGATGGGGCAAGTATTTTTCTCTCCCATTTTATCATATTAAAACAATGTATGCATGTCCTCAAGTTGAATGAGTTTTGTCCATTTAAATTTGTGCTTGAGGTAGTGTTTCCCCTACAACAAAATTCAGAGTACTTTCATTGGTATCCATTAATGTTGGATCCATAGGGGTTAGTCAAACTCATAAGCCAATAAGCATTTAAAACAATGAGGCAAAAGCAGCAAATGATTCTAAAAAAATATATATATTTATCGATTAATTTGGCCAAGAAATCACTTGTTTGATATCATTTGTTATCATTTGTGATTACTTGTTATTATGTTCATACCACTTTGATATCACTTGTTGTCAAAATGTAAAGCATTTACCACTTGTTTGATATCACTTGTCAAGATGTTCTAAGCATTTACCACTTGTTAACAAATTCTTATAAATTTGACATATGTCAAGAAAAACACAGATATTAAATATTTCATATACCACTTATTGCACTTGTATATTTATTAAAATAGTAGCCAATTATATTAAGCATTTTCCTTAAGAAAATGTAACATTTTCTTGAGAAAAAGAAGGTACAAGAACAAGCAAAAATATGCATTTAAGAACATCATGTAATTTTCATATAAGGCAAAAAAAATGAAGGCTTGATGAAATAAGATTAAAAGCATGTTATTTGTATTGCCTATGCAAGAAGAAGAAAAAAAGAGAAACGAAACAGAGAACACAATGAACAACTTGCTTTCAGTCATGTGGTATTCGAATACCTCTTGCCGTATTCGAATACCCATCACATTTTATAAGCTCCTGAAAGAGCAAGTATTCGAATGCCTTGGAAGGTATTCGAATACTCATCTCCAAAGTGAGAATAGCATGTGACAAGTAATCTTGATAAAGACGTTTCAGAGTTATTCGAATACACATTTGGGTATTCGAATGCCCCAAATCTCTAATAAAACCACAAGAACTCAGTCTTGATGTATGGTATTCGAATACCATGGGAGGGTATTCGAATAGACCTATCGGAAAAAACATGGATTTTCACGTACGGATGCAATGGTATTCGAATACCACAGGAGGTATTCGAATAACTCAAACATAAAAGCATACATTTTGCATCCAGAAGGCATATTTGAGATAAGAAAGCTTACCTTTTCATGGAAATACTCATATGAATGCAAGTCCAAGCCTGATAGAGACAAGAAGGAGAGCTTGGAATTTATTATAGTCTTGTGCTTGCAAACCATTTTCAAAAATGCCGAAGTTAGCTCTTGGCTATCAAGCACACCTAACACAATTCAATTTTTGGTTTTTGGTACCCAAATTTTCTTGGGTCCTTGATTGTCGATTTTGGGTATAAGGTTCTGCCCTTAGGAATCCATACCATTTTGGTTCCAATTTTTGTATTGATATTTTTCCTTACATTGCATGTTGAAGCACTATGACCCTTCTTCCCACAATAGAAACATTTAACAAATGGGCTACATGAGATGCTAGAATTAACAAAATAATTTTTATAGGATTTGTGTTGATTATTCGGGTTATATCCTATTCCAGCCTTTTGAAAAACAACCCTTTGTTTTCCTAATAAAATATTTAAATTATCTCTTCCACATGTGAATTTGGCAAGGGTGTTCTTTAAATCTTCAATTTCATTTTCAAGCACATGACATGAAGAACAAGAATACGAAGTAAAGCATGTGAAGAATGATATGAGCATGCATCAATTAATCCTAATGTCTCATTTTCAATTTTTAATTCCTCAATTTCTTTATTCAAAATTAGAATTTGATTTTCTAAAGAAGAGATAGTTTTCTTAGATGAAGAAATTAATTTTGTAAGCCTAATTGTTTCGTCATGCAATTCTTCAAAGGCATCTTGTAACTCATCATAAGAAGGAGATACGTCAGAATTTACCTCGTTGTCGCTTTCTTCTTCTTCTTCTTCTCCTTTCGCCATAAAACATAGATGGGCTTCTTCACTATCTGAGCTATCAGTGGAGTCCATATCGTTGTCATCCCAAGCTATGTAGACTCTTCTTTCTTTAGAGGGTTTCTTTTCAACTTTCTTTGGAAATGGCGATCTTCTTTAAGTTCTCTTTTTCTTTAGGAACTTACCAAATTTTCTTACCAGAAGATTGAGATTTTGTTCATTTAGCTCAATGTTGTCCATGTCATCTCCATCGTCTTCTTCTTCATTATTGATAGTGGAGGTGGTGGCTTTAAGCGCTATCCCCTTTTTCTTTTTATCGTTTTCTTCACTTTGGTCAAGCTGTTGAGTTCTAATTCATGCTCGTGAAGCTTTCCAAAGAGGGTAGCCGAGAGACATTGTTGACAAGTCCCTCGATTCTGAAATTGCTTTGTTACTTTGGGTTGCCAAATCCTGCTAAAGACATCTCAACACTTTGTTAATCAAATCTTCGTTAGTAAAATTCTTTCCTAATGATGCAAGATGATTAACAATGTGGGTGAACCTCTTTTGCATTTCTTGAATGCTTTCTCCTTGGTTCATTGTAAATAGTTCATATTCGCGAGTTAGAGAATTGATTCTCGACCTCTTTACCTCACTAGTACCCTCATGGGTAACTTGTAAAGTGTCCCACATTTCTTTAGCAGTTTTGCAATTTGAAATTCTAAAAAATTCATCATGTCCCAAAGCTGAGGTAATGATGTTTTTGGCTACTAAGTTATTTTGAACTTTTCTTTTATCATCTTTAGACCAATCACTTCTAGGTGTCTCGGTTTTTACACCATTGACAATGCGTGTAGGTATAAATGCGCCATTTTCGACAGCATCCCACACATCTAGATCAATAGCCTCGATAAAGATTTTCATTCTTTCCTTCCAATATGCATAACCATCCCCATTGAAAAAGGGTGGTATTTATGGAAGTTGCTTCGATAAAACATTTGATGAAGCCATGTACTCTTGAAGCGGCTAAGCTCTTTATACAAGAGTCTAGCTACGATACCACTTGTTACCCAAGTGGCTTCGAAACTAAGAGGGGGTGAATTGAGTAATTAAAGATTTTTCGCAAAAGCCTTAAACAAATAAATTATACTGAATTTAATTATTAAAAGTCGTGAATGAGATGAACATAAGAAGAACAGATAATAATTAAATTGCAAGAATAAATAAAGTGCATAAAGATAAAGAGAATAAGGGTAGAAAAGCAGGCACAATATTTATCCTGGTTCGACCACCAACCACTTGTGGCCTACGTCCAGTCCCCGAAACACAGTTCGAGATTTTTCACTATTCAATACAAGCTTAACAACAGGTGCTTGCAACCTTTACACAACAGGGATACCTCACCCTATTTACTAGAGGGATACCTCACCCCCTTTGAAGGATACCTCACCTTCTTTACACCAAGGGATACCTCACCCTTTTACTAGAGGATACCTCACCTCACAAATTCACTAAGGGATACCTCACCCTTTTACGAAGCGAGAAATGAATGAAAAAATAAACTCTCACTTAGAGTAGATATTACAAATTGAAGTGCTAATAAGCTCATATAGAGGATATCTCAAGGTTTTGGCAAAAAGAGCATAGAAAAAAAAAATAATCACGTTTTAATCACAAGCAAATAGTTCAAAATGGTTGGACGTTTTCAGAAGAGACCCAAGTCTGTATTTATAGAGCAAAGAAAGCAACTAGCCGTTGGGTGCCAATTAAGAAACCATTAAAAGCAAATATGGCCGTTCTTTGCCATTTTTGAACGTTTATGAAAATCAATTTTGCAAAACGGTATTCGAATACCTTATGAGGTATTCGAATGCCTCTTGCCAAAACTCTCTTAAAAAAAGCGATTAAGTGGGTTATTCGAATACCGCTTAAGGGTATTCGAATACCTCTTTAAAAGTTCATTCTGAAACTAGGGTATTCGAATACCATATGGGTATTCGAATGCCTCCGTTTTGGCACATGCGAAATATCATTTTCGAAACAGTTATTCGAATACCATAGATGGGTATTCGAATACCACTTTGAAAAACAAAAACGTTCAAACTTGAAAAACACTCTATTCGAATACCTAACAGGGTATTCGAATACCTCTCAAAGGATAAAACCAGTTTTAAATGCTTTCAAATGACCAGAAAATGGTTGTTTAATTTTAGAAAAACAATTTTGAAAACATTTCTTTGCAATGCCAATTAATGAGATATCCAATGAGGCTTTTACAAGGATCCTAAGTCCTAAAGCTTATTCTTGAAGATCTTGGACTTGGTCTTCTCATCATCTTCATGTTTGTCTTCACGTTTGTTATCATCAAAACTATTACTCATGATAGCTAGCCAATTACATTAAGGAGTAATTATTGATATAAACTATTAATTACTTTTTGTCTTTGGTCAAGGTATTATCCCAAGTATTTATGAGAGACTAGCATTTAGATCAGGGGTGGTGGTTAGGTAAAGCATATGTTTTACTTGTCTTTTGAAGGAGATATAATATATGAGTGTCATAAATTATCAAATTCCATCCATTTCTCTTCATCAGTTCCAGCTCGTTATACAATAATGTCTCTCATCCTTGCTCGAGTTTAAACAATTTCAAATGCAGGATTGAGGAAAATATAATGATAAAGTTGAGCGCGTTTTAATTTCATTTATTCAACCAAGAAAGCCACTTGAAAATATATATGACAACGGGAAAGATTTGATTTGTAACCGTAGTCAAATTGGAATTTGAAATCAATTTAAATTTTATATATATATATATATATATATATTTTACTTAAGATGTATTAATGATACAATTTTTCAAATTGTTATTGTTAAATTTCATATAAGGAAGCGTTAATCACACTATTTTACTAAACATATAAATAGAATTATTAGATTTTTTGCTATTAATGACACTATATTATTAAATATATATTTATATATATTAATAAAATTCTCATGAGGAATAATTAATGATGCCAACTATTAATTACTTTTTATCTATAATCAAAGTATCCTCACATGCATTATTGTGAGACTAATCTTCGATTCATAAGTGGTAGTTAGATAAAGTATCCCCAAAGTAATGTTTTAATTTTAATAAATTTTGGAAGAGAGATAATTTGTGTGTGTGGTAAATAATCAAATTCTATCTCTTTCTTGCTCATTATACAATTAAGTTTATCTTCCTTACTTGAGTTTAAAGAATTTCAATTACAAGATGGAGGAAAAAATAATGATAATATTGAGTGCTTTCTAATTTCATTTATTCCAACAAGAAGCCACATGAAAATATATATGAAAACGAGAGATGTTGGAGTTACAACCATGGTCAATCTAGAATTTGATATATATAATATGCTGAATATAAACATATATATATATATATATAGAGAGAGAGAGAGAGAGAGAGATCAAATTGACTTCATATGTATTAATGACACTATATTTTTAACTTTTTAATAGAGTCAAACTCATTCATTAGAGTTATTATCAAGGAAAAAGAGGGAATATGAGCTTTGTGCACACTGTGTGAACGGAAACTAAGATTTATCATGAACGTGACACTTGAATATATATATATATATAGAGAGAGAGAGAGAGGAAGGATCAACTTACACCAGTGTAAGTTCTTTTTATTTACACTTATTTTCAGCTATTAGATTCACTTTCATCTAATGGTTACTTTTAATGAAATAATTTTAGCTATTAGATGAAAGTAGATCTAACGGTTGAAAATGAGTATAAGTCAAAAAAGACTTATACTGGTGTAAGTCGATCCCCCTCATATATATATATATATATATATATATATATATATATATATATAGAGAGAGAGAGAGAGAGAGAGAGAGAGAGAGAGAGAGAGATCAAATTGACTTCATATGTATTAATGACACTATATTTTTAACTTTTTAATATAGTCAAACTCATTCATTGGAGTTATTATTAAGGAAAAAGAGGGAATATGACCTTTGTGCACACTGTGTGAATGAAAACTAAGATTTATCATGAATGTGACACTGTGTTATGCATAATAAATAGATGGTTATATGCCATGCAAGACACTATGCATCTATGGCTCTAAATCCAATTACCTCCAAAGTCATGTCACTATCACTACTCTTAACAGTATTTTTTGCATTAAGGCTTGATGTTAGTGAGACCAGAGGGTTTTTTCCCAAGGTAACAGTAGAAATTATCAATGATTTAGCTTCATCTCCTATTGAAATTATCAATGATTTAGCTATAGCTCCTTCTCAAATGAATCTCACCCCTCATACTCAGTTAAATCTCACTCTTCACTGCAAATCCAAGGATGACGATTTGGGATATCATACACTTACACTTGGAGAAAGCTACCACTTTACATTCAGGCCAAGTGTTACTTTCTTTGTGACAACACTATTCTTTTGTGGCTTTACATGGCCCGGACAATCATCTATTCGCTATTTTGACATTTATAATGAAAATCGAGATATGTGCCACTTATGTTCATGGAAAATACGAGTAATTGGTGCATGTAGGGACAATGATTGTTATCCTTGGAACAATATGTCTTTGAAAGATATGGAACTAGGAGCTTGGAATACTTTAAAGGGATAATTTTCTCTTTAATTTGTTGCAATTGAAATAAAAATCCAAGATATAGAAGCCTTGTGATTATTCTTCATTGGTGTTTTTCTTTACTTTTGTTTTGGAGGAAATATAATAATATCAAGTGGGTCATAAATAATCAAAATTTATCTCTTTCTCTCCATCCGTGTTTAGCTCATTATGCAACTAAGCTTATCATTCTTGTTCGAATTTAGTGAGTTTCAAAAATGAGCTAGAGAAAAAAATAATATTAGAGTTAAGAGTTTTCTTATTTCATTTATTCAATCAAGAAAGCCTACTTGAAAACATATATGACAATGGAAGAAGTGTGAGTTCTAACCATGGTCAAACTATAGTTTGTTAAATGCTTAAATTTAATAAATACATAATAATATGTTGAATATATATATATATATATATAGTAAAATTCCCTTGAGGAGTAATTGTAATTCCCTTTGAGTCATTGTAATGTGTAACCATCCAGGATTTGCACACGCAAGATTGACGAGTGTCTCCACAAACCAACACAGGTCTTTTCAGCGTATTTTGTCCTCACTCACACGCATCCTAGGAAACTTCTCAGGAGGTCACCCATCCCATAATTGCTCCAGGTCAAGCACGCTTAACAATGGAGTTCTTATGTTCTAGGCTCCCGAAAAGAAGTTACAACTTGTTGATATGGTTACGCCTAATCAATTCCTTTAAGCCATCCTCAACTATGCAGTCCTATACCTGCACAGTCTCTGAATCCCGCTCATTCCGATGCGTATTCAGTTCTTTCATGGGACCCTTCGCCTAGAAGCATGCCAGGAGTCGCCCATTGTACATGCTTCAATTCGCACCGGCGTCCACTCCCCGCCCTCATCTGCCCCGGGACACCACAGTAATTATTGATATCAACTATTAATTAGTATTGTCTTTCATAAGATATCCTCACAAGTATGATTGTGAGACAAACCTTCATATTAGAGGTGGTAGTTAGGTGAAGTGTTCCCAAATGGATGTTCTACTTTAATTTTATTTTGGAGGACATATGATATATGTAGGTCATAAATATTCAAATTTCTTCTTTTTCTCTTCTTTAGCAGTTATAGTCTAGCACATTATACAATTTAGCCTATCATACTTCCACAAGTTTAAAGAATTTCAAATGCGGGGTGGAGCTAAAAATGATGATAAAGTTAAGCGCTTTCTAATTTCATTTATTCAACTATGAAAGCCACTTGAAAATAAATATGAAAATAGGAGAGGTTTGAGTTCTAACAAAGGTCAAATTAGAATTTGTTATAGCTTTATATTTTATAAATATTTAATAATATGTTGAATATATATATATATATAATTTAAATTCCTTTGAGGAGTAATTAATGATATCAACTACTAATTAATTTTTGTCTTTGATTAAGGTATCCTCATAAAGCATTGAGATTCACCTTATGATTGAGGGTGGTGGTAAGGTAATGCATTCCCCAATGTGATGTTTTAATTTACTTGAATTTTGTAGGAGTATATGAGTGTAATAAATAATCAAATTTCATCTATTTCTCTAAATTAGCAGTATTGGTCCAACTTATTATTCAATTATTCCTATCAGCTCATGTATAAAGAATTTAAAATGCAAGTTGCAAGAAAGAATTTGATAAAGTTGACCGATTTCTAATTTCGTTTATTTAACCATTAAAGCAACAAGAAATTGTATATGACAATGGGAGAAGTTTGAGTTGTAACCATGGTCAAATTAGAATTTGTTATATATTTAAATTTAATAAATGCTTAATAATATATAAACCATATATATGTATATATATGACAATGGGAGAAGTTTGAGTTGTAACCATGGTCAAATTAAAATTTGTTATATGTTTAAATTTAATAAATGCTTAATAATATGTAAACCATATATATATATATATATATATATATATACAATGGGAGAAGTTTGAGTTGTAACCATGGTCAAATTAAAATTTGTTATATGTTTAAATTTAATAAATGCTTAATAATATGTAAACCATATATATATATATATATATATATATATATATAAATAAAAACTCCCTTAAGAAGTAATTAATGATATCAACTATTAATTACTATTTGTCTTCATTCAAGGTATCCTCACAAAGCATTAATATGAGACTCACCATTGTATCAAGGGTGGTGGTTAGGTAAAACATTCTCAAAAGTGATGTTTTACTTTACTATTATTTTGGAGGAGATATAATATATGTGTGTCATAAATAATCAAATTTTATCGATTTTTCTTTATCAGCATTAATGAAAAGATATGATAAAGTTAAGCACTTTCTAATTTCGCTTGTTCAACAAAGAAATCCTACTTGAAAACTTATATGTCAATGGGAGAGGTGTGAGTTCTACCCTTGGTCAAACTGAAATTTGTAATACGTTTAAATTATATATATATATATATATATATATATATATATATATATATATATATATAGAGAGAGAGAGAGAGAGAGAGAGAGAGAGAGATCAATTAAGATGTACTTACATCATTTTTAACTATGCAGTTAGATGCACTTTCATCTAATGATTATTTTTAATGAAATCATCTCAATATTAGATGAAAGTGGATCTAATGGTTGATGTAAGTTAAAAAAACTACAATAAGTCGATCCCCCCTCATATATATATATATATATATAATTTTCGAAGATGTATTAATGATACAAGCATTAATAACACTATTTTACTAAACATATAAATATTATTATTAGATTTTTTACTAATAATGTCACTATTATTATTATTATTATTTATTATTATTATTATTATTATATATATATATATATATATATATATAAAATTCCCATGAAGAGTAATTAATAATATCAACTATTAATTACTTTTTTTTCTTCTATCAAAGTATCCTCACAAGCATTACTATGAGACTAATCTTTGGATCTAAAGTGGTGGTTAGATAAAGCATCCACAAAGTGATGTTGTACTTTAAATGAAATGTGGAAAAGATTTAATTTATGTGTGTCGTAAATAATTAAATTCTACCTCTTTCTATTCAATAGCCGTCTCGGTCTAGCTCATTATACAATTAAGTTTGTCTTCCTTGCTCAAGTTTGAAGAATTTCAATTGTGGGATGGAGGAATAAATAATGATAATGTCGAGAGCTTTCTAATTTCATTTATTCCAACAAGAAAGCCACCTGAAAATATATATATGAAAATGGGAGAGGTTTGAGTTGTAACCTTGTTATATATATATATATACATAAAATTGACTTCAAATGTATTAATGACACTATATTTTTAACTTTTTAAGAGAGTCAAACTCATTCATTAGAGTTATTATTAAGAAAAAAGAGGGAATATGAGCTTTGTGCACATTGTGTGAATGGAAACTAAGATTT
The DNA here is from genome assembly GCA_029884605.1 of Ormosia emarginata. Taxonomy (NCBI): domain Eukaryota; kingdom Viridiplantae; phylum Streptophyta; class Magnoliopsida; order Fabales; family Fabaceae; genus Ormosia; species Ormosia emarginata. The sequence goes on along the minus strand of JAQQTP010000015.1, from coordinate 474,237 downwards.
ATGAAGAACGTGACACTGTGTTGTGCATAATCAATAGATGGTTATATGCCTTGTAGGCCACTATGCATCTATGGCTCTAAATCCAATTACCACCAAAGTTATATCACTCTCACCACTCTTAACAATACTTTTTGTATTGAGGCTTGATGTTAGTGAGATCAAAGGGCCTTTTCCCATGGTAACAGTAGAAATTATCAATGATTTAGCTTCATCTCCTATAGAAATTATCAACGATTTAGTTGCAACTCTTTCTCAAATGAATCTCACCCTCCGTACTCAGTTAAATCTCACTCCTCATTGCAAATCCTGGGATGATGATTTGGGATTTCATTCACTTACACTTGGAGAAAGCTACCACTTTACATTCAGGCCAAGTGTTACTTCATTTGCGATGATGCTATACTTTTTTGGCTTTACCTATTTGACATTTATATTGAAAATCGAGATACGTGCAAATTATGTTCATGGAAAATACAGGCAATTGATGCCTATAGGGGCATTGATTGTTTTCCTTGGAACAAGGTATCTTTGAAAGATATAGAACTAGGAGCTTGGAACACTTTGAATGAATAATTTTCTCTTTAATTTGTTGCAACTTAAATACAAATCCAAGATATGGAAGCCTTATGATTCTTCTTGATTGTTGTTTTTTTGCTTGTTATACAACTAAGCTTATTATTCTAGACCATGATATGAGATCTTATCCCAAGGGTCAGCTTGGCACACATCGAGCTGGAGTCTATCATTAACACCCCCAATGGGAATTCATGGTACACTGCTGAGATCCCACCACAACAGATATCAGACCACGACATTGGGTAGCAACAACATTACCGCGAGATTTATGCAGTGGATAAATCCTACAAGTAGCTATAATTACCAATTATGATCTTGTGTAATAATTGCATCCATAACCACCTTTGACTATTCATAATTGTAGTTTCAACATTATGATCTTATAGGGATGCTCTAAAACTATTAAGGGAATGTATCTCCCTATCCAACCTCTATAAATACTATGCCTAATTACTTCCAATATGTAACTATTGGTCTTTAGCATAAACCCTAATTATGCACAACTTGACTTGAGTGTTAGAGTGCCTTTGCAAGTACTAACCCCCATTCCGTTCCAACATGTTTTACTGCTACTGCACAAGGAGGAAACCTTTAGAACGTGGCTATCCAAGTACGCGTCTATAACCACTACTGAACATTGACACCGTCTGTAGGAATCCACAAACTCCTATTCCCACTTAATCATGGTGAACACAAAACAAGACTCTAAGAAAAGAGATATTGCACTTACCACCACAGGCCAAAGGCAAGAGCCAGTGGCGCATCATCCTGCGCACCCTATCCCATCACCAACTGTTGAAACCTTTGCTGCAAGGAACCAGGAGCCCAACACTAGGCTCCTATGCGATGGGCATAAAATCTCGCTTTCTAATGAAAACCCTCACTCATTGCGTTGTATCTTTGTAAGGGATCAGTTGTTGGGAATTGCGAATACATCACGCAGCAGAATAACAAAAAATTCCCACTAAGGATCCATGCAAAAAAGGCCTTAATCTGAGTTTTAAAAGAGTTTACCTCTTGAAGAGTGATAAAATCAAGCGACGTGAGTCACCAATTCCGTAACAGTGACAATGTCTCTGCAGTATCCACACGAATAGACTCACGAATGTCCAACATCCACAAAAGGAGTCCCACGTCTCTCTCACAGTGCTAACTGCAAAGAGAAGAGAAAAGAAACCTATCACTCTCTCACTCACTATGTCTGTCAAGTGTGACTAGGGTTTGTAACACATGTATTGACACCCCTTATCAGTGCTATTTATAATAGCTGTTGCCTTATGTGAGTGAGAGCAGCAGTAGGTAAGCTATGCAACCCTAGACTAATTTGTTATGAATCCGGCCCACGATTGAATCTCAGTCCAACTTGGATTCTAATTGCTCTAATTTAGTCTGCAATATGTGTACGATCCTACAGGTTCTCATGATGTTGGTAATAATATTAAAATCCTATTTTAATATTACAAGTAGTGAGCAGTATCTAGCAACACATCACTGCTACCCAAGTAATGAGAATGTCAGTGATTTGACATAACCTTTCCGTGATCAATGTTACCATGTAGTTTAGTCCCTTTGTCCATATATCTAGATTGAACATAAGGCATGAAACATGTCACCCTTGTATAGTTCAATCTTTCGTTTCCTGATACTTGAGTAGACGTAATAATAACAAATGAGATCAATATCTCTTATTGACTCATTTGAAAATGGTTATGCATTTCATAGTCTCACTCAATCAGGAGGCCTAAAGATATCACTCATATTATGTAAGAAGGATAAATCTCATCTAGGTCACTCACATCCCTCCACATGATTCGCGATATGTCCAATAACTAACTTTATAATCACCTTGTTACAGATGACGTTTGATGGCATTAAAACATACAACTCCTCATGTAGGAATCATAGTTATTTCAGGTTAAAGGACCACATACACCATTGTCACTATGAGAATCGCTTATGACACTCACATAACGATACACATAGCGTTCTCATGGCAGGTTAGTCCAATACATCATTACTTTAATATGTATCTATGTGAAGACTTGATATCTCATATCCATGACCCGTGAAATATGACCATCAGTCTATGCATATACTAGTCTCAATGCATTATTGTCATATTAAATAACAATAACACTTGATTAGGGACATTTAAGAATAGTATTTTGTTTCTATCTAATAGGATCTCACGATCAAGTCATCCACTTGATGTCTTATAGCATAAAACCTACTATTCTAAGGACTTTATTATGTTTATCATAAATTACACACAATAAATGAAATGCCTCATATATTTAACAAATAGCATAATACAATATATGTAAAATAGTCAAAATATATTGGCCTCTAGGGCATGCACCAACAATCTCCCACTTACACTAGAGCCAATCAGGCATATGTGTAATGCCTAAAGATCTAGTGTGACCCTTATGCTTTTGTTGTGCAAGAGGTTTTGTTAGTGGATCTGTGATGTTATCATCTGTTACTATTCTGCATATCTTCACATCTCCTCTATTGATGATCTCTCAGATAAGATGGAAGCGCCTAAGTATATGTTTAGATCGCTTGTGAGATCTGGGCTCCTTAGCTTATGCATTGGCTCCATTATTATCACAATAGAGGTCCACTAAGTCCACAATACTAGGAACTACACCAAGCTCAATAATGAACTTCCTAATCCAAATGACCTTCTTTGTTGCATTAGAGGCAACAATATATTTAAACTCTATCGTAGAATCAGCGACTGTCTCATGCTTTGAACTCTTCCAGCTCACAGCCCCACCATTCAGGAAATAAATAAAATTTGATTGTAATATGGAGTCGTCCTTATTGGTCTGGAAGCTAGCATCAGTGTAACCCTTTACAACTAGGTCTTCCTCAACTCCATATATCAATAATGAATCCTTAGTTCTTCTCAAGTACTTAAGGATATTCTTGACAGCAGTCCAGTGACTCTCACCGGGATCTGACTGGTACCTACTTGTCATGCTCAAAGCATACGAGATGTCTGGTCGAGTACATAACATGACATACATGATAAATCCAATTGCAGATGCATGTAGAATCTTGTTCATGTGATCCCTCTCATCCTGGGTGGAAAGGGATTGAGCCTTAGATAGGCTTACACCATTTGACATAGGCAAAAGTCCTTTCTTGGATTCTTACATGTTAAATTGTCTTAACACTTTGTCTATGTATGTACTCTGACTTAGGCCAAGCAATCTTTGTGATCTATCTTTATAGATCCTGATACCTAATACATAGGTGGCTTCACCCAAGTCCTTCATAGAAAAGCACGTCCCTAACTAAGTCTTTATAGACTGTAGGGTAGGGATGTCATTTTCAATGAGTAGTATGTCATCTACATACAACACCAGAAAGACAATTGTGTTCTCACTAACTTTCTTGTAGTCACAAGATTCTTCTTCATTCTTGATGAACCCAAATTGTTTGATTGTGTCATCAAAACAAAGATTCTAGCTTCTGGAAGCTTGTTTCAGTCTATAAATAGATCGTTGCAACTTGCACACCTTTTCAGCATCTTGTGGAGTGACAAAACCCTCAGGTTGTGTCATGTACACATCCTCGAGAAGATTTCCATTAAGGAAAACAGTTTTGACATCTATTTGCCAGATTTTATAATCATGGTATGCTACAATAACAAGCAAGATTCGAACGGATTTAAGCATCACAACTAGGGAAAAAGTCTCATCATAGTCTACACCATGAATTAGCTTGAAACCTTTAGCCACCACCAATCGCTCCTTAAAGGTATGCAAATTACCGTCCATGTTAGTTTTTTTTTTGAAAACTCACTTGCACCCAATGGGTTTTACCCCTTCAAGTGGGTCAACCAAGGTCCTTACCTGGTTGACATACATGGATTCCATTTCAGATCTCATGGCCTCAAGACATTTCTCAGATTCTGGGCCAATAATGGCTTCTTGGTAAGTCACAGACTCATCTTGATCCATGAGCAATACATCACCTTGTTGAGTCATGAGAAATCCATATCTCTTTGGTTGATGACGCATCCTGTTAGACCTACGCGAGTTTTGTGCTACTAGAGTAAATTATGGTTTCACAACAACTTGTGGAGGTTGCTCTATTTCCACTATCAGTTCACTGCTACTCTATGAACTTTGAATTTCTTCAAGTTCTATTTTTCTCCCACTAGTTCATTTGGAGATAAACTCATTTTCTAGAAACACAAAGTGCACAGTACGACAAAACACGATGCCCTCGTGTGAAACAACATCATATTTTGTTCATGTGTTTGCATGCATTTTTATACATTCTAGGCATTTTAGTTTCCCTTTTTGTTTGTTTTCCCTTTAGTTCGGATAACTTGTGGTATTTTTGGTGTTGTTGTGCGGGATTGGTGCTGGTGGCCTTTAAATGGATGGAAAGCTTGCACAATTGAAGTTGGAGCTTAAAGGGTAGCAAATTGGGACAAAAAGCTCATTCCCAGAGTTCCACGGCCCGCCCGTGGTCTCGAACCACGGCCATGGATCGAGCACCATGCGTGAAAAAGCAAAAAAGGAGTTTCCCGGAACCAACCACGCCCATTCGTGGTGGCCTACGGTGGTTGAGAGAGATATTAAAAATCATGAACCCGGAGAACCAACCACGGCCAGGGCCGTGGTAGGCCACCACCCGTGGTTCGGGGTGCGTGTCAGATGTTTAAGTCCGTTTTTCTCTTTTCTTATGGGCTTGAACCAGTTTTAACCTATGGGGTATATATAGATGTTTTGAAGACAACATTAGGGTTCAAATTTGGTTAGAAGGAGGCACATTGGAGGCTCTTGATCTTCATCTTCCTCTATTCTCTCATGGATTACGGGTTTGGTTGTTCTTGGAACATGAATTCTAGTTTCTTCTTCTCCATGTCTGAGTAGTTCCCTTTTGTTTCTAGGATTGGGCAATGCCCTTTGATACATTGATAATGATTAATTGATATTGTTTACCCCTTTTATTAATCTTGAATGTTGTTGATTCAATCCTTATTGCGATTATTCATGTGAATTTGCTGGCCACTTATTTGCATCTCATAGATATCTAGGGACATACTGAAATGTGAACCTAGGTGTTGGAACTATAAGAATTGAACTTAAGGTTTAAATCATGAGAGTAGGTTTAGCCTTTCGAGGATTAATGAATTACCAAAAAACGTAATGGGTTCAATTTAAATTCAATTACCACGAGAGTAGGAATTGGTTTAATTGAAACAGGTTCTTGTATCTTGAAAGGGAACATTAACTAATTTAGGGTAATTCACCTTCAATTGAATTTCAATTGTTAATAAGAGGATTGTCAATTAGGAGTCTTGTATCATTATGGTTAACCCCAATCCTGGAAGCTTTCTTAATTCTGAAATCTTTTCTCAACAATTTGCTATTTTTATTCTCAATTTTGCGTCTTAACTTTTATTTATTTAATTGTATGGTTTCTACGTTCTTGTTCAACAATTATATTCTCTTTTGTTTAATTTAATTGAATTAATTAATTAATTGGTATTCATAAACATAGTCCCTGTGGATTCGATATTTTATTACTTGACGACGAAACCGCCATACACTTGCGATTTCACCCTAATCAAGTTTTTGGCGCCGTTGACTTAGGGACTGTGTTCTTCTTGAATATCGCTTAAATTTTTAATTTAATTATTTTAAACCTTTTTACTACTTTCTTGTTTTCTCTTTGAGTGTCTACGAGGTAATTCTCTTGTTTATGCGAAGAACTAGATGTTTTGGGACTCTTGAAGAAGGCCTTTGATCTTGAAATTGAAAGAACCCTTCGCAACCCTGTAGAAGAAGAAGACAACACAACAAAGCCAAAGAGTAAGAGATAGACTTGAGCCAACGCTTGTCATGGCTTGCATGCACCTGCGATAATAGACCTCTTAAAGAGTATGCAGCCCCTAATGCTCGGGGTTTGCGTTATGCCGGAATTGCTCGGCCGGACATTGAAGCTAGACAGTTCACCATACCACTGCTTTACTCACCATGATAAGGCGAGAACCGGTTTGGAGGATTGCCATCAGAGGACCCAAACGATCATGTGGATATGTTCTTGGAATTGTGAGACCCTCAAGATTGAAGGTGCCTCTGTTGATGCTATTCGTCTTCGCCTATTTCCATTATCATTGAGAGATAGAGCTAGGGCTTGGTTGAGGTCAATTCCCGTGAGACCATCACTTCTTGGGACCAATTGGAGCAAACTTTCTTGAACAAATTCTTTCCACCATCCAAGACCTGCTCATCGAGGACCCAAATCACAAGCTTTGTTCGAAAAGATGGTGAATCATTGTCGGAAGCTTGGGATAGATACAAGGCTTTCTTTGGAAGCCCCACACCATGGGTTAGAAAAATGGTTGATCGTCCACACCTTCTATAATGGGCTGGAATATTCTTCGAAGGTGTCTCTAGACTCCGCAATTTAGTGGAGCTTTGATGAATAGAAGACTAACGAAGCCTATGAGATCATTGAGAGTGTTGCCACAAATCATCACCAATGGGCAAATGAAAGAGGTAATAACTTGAGAAAACTCTCGGGAGGTAAGTTGAGGTAGACGGAGTTGATTTAATTATGTCAAAATTTAATTCTTTGAATAAACGTTTTGACATGCTTGAAAAAGGCTCATGTAAATGCCATAGGTGCCTCTAACAATTTTTGTGAGATTTGTGGAGCACGGGGACACATAGGTGTTGAATGCCAAGTTGGAATTGGCTCCTCACAAGTGCACCGGTGGAGCAAGTGGAATCATGCCACAATTTCCATGACTTCAACCAAAAGGGGAGGAATGATCCATATTCTCAAACTTACAACCCCATTGGAAGTCACATCCCAAACTTCTCCTACCGGAATAGTCAACACCAAGCGGGGCAAGGTAGTGGTAAACCTCTTCTACGGACTCCAACAGTACAAAACTCTAAACTTGAGTCTCTTCTTGAGAATTTTGTTGAGAGTCAAGCTAAGCAAAATGAGGAGTTTAGGAAACATGGGCAAGTTGTGGATGAGGCCATTAGAGAGTTGTCATCTAAAGTTGAAAATTTGGCCATTCATAATAAATTGTTAGAAACTCAGATTGCCCAACTTGCGGCACTTCACATAGGCAACAAGGTAAATTTCTGGTCACTGAAATGAATCCAGGTAATGAACACTTTGCATGGCGATTAGTTTGAGAAGTGGTAAGACATTAGAGGATCCGAAGGGTAAGGAGGTGAGTGACAAAGATGAGGGGAATGAGGAAAAAGACACTAAGACACAACCCTTAGAGGAAGAGAAAATTAATGAAAAGGTGTCTAAGTATGTACCCCCCTGAACCATACCAACCCCCAAGGTGCCATTCCCTCAAAGATTGGCTAAGGCCAAGCTAGATATGCAATTTGGGAAGTTCCTAGAGGTCCTTAAGAAATTGTACATTAATGTACCCTTCAAAACCATGAGGCGTTGAAACAAATGCCTACCTATGCTAAGTTTCTTAAGGACATTTTGTCTAATAAGAGAAAGCTTGATGAATATGAGACCGTAGCTTTAACCGAGGAGTGTAGTGCTTTAATTCAAAATAAATTACCTCCTAAGCTAAAAGATCCAGGTAGCTTCTCTATTCCTTGCTTGATTGGTAACACAAATTTTGATAAAGCTCTGTGTGACTTAGGGGCTAGTGTCAGTCTTATGCCCTTTCTCGTGTGCAAGAAGTTAGAGGTGGGTGAGTGAAACCCACAACTATTTCACTTCAGTTGGCGGATCGGTCCATCAAGTACCCCGTAGGCATCTTGGAGGATGTTCCTATCAGAGTGGGTAAGTTTTTTTTACCCGTTGATTTTGTTGTGCTTGACATGGAAGCGGATGCTAAAATGCCGCTCATACTTGGGCGACCATTCCTCACCACTGGAAGGGCAATTATTGATGTCCACGAAGGGAAATTGACTTTGCGATTGAATAATGAGGAAGTAGTTTTTAATGTTTTCAATTCTGAAAAAAATCTTACTTCCTCTAATTCATGTAATTGCATAGATGCTACTGATGATGTGGACAAAGTTGTACTTTCGGTATATGCGAGAATCATGTGACTCATGCTTTGTATTAGAGGAGACCTTGCCCAAGGTTGCTTCCAAGTTCGAGAAGGTCAAGCCACGCAAGAAAGGACCAAAGAAGCGGGATGACAAGTGTGTCAAGAAGCGTGAATTTTGGCTTGGAGATAAAGTTTTTGTTGATAACTCGCTTCTACGTTTAAACGTCCCGGGGTAAGTTATGGTCGAAATGGTCCGGGCCATATGAGATTGTTCGAGTCTTATCCTATAGTGTGCTTGAGGTGAAGATAGAAGGCCGAAGACATTTCGATAAAAACGGCCAGAGAGTGTGCAACACTATGAAGATGGAGTGGGGACCGAGTACCACTCTATTGACATCACCTAAGCATAGAACAAACTCACGGTCAAGCTAATGACTATAACTTAGCGCTTCTTGGGAGGCAACCCAACATTCTATCTCTTTTCCTTTATTTTCTTATTTTTATTGATTAACATTTTTTTATTTATTTTGTTTCTTAGTTAGCTATTGTTGAGTCGGCTTTGGTGCCTCCCCGAGTTCGGAGCCTTTGTGGGGGGGATGTATATAGTTGTCGACCACAAAAAAAAAATGGAGTTTTAGGCCGGGTGTTCGAGTTCATGGCTACATGTCTCCTTTTTCCACCACCGCATGTAAGGAGTTCTTTTCATTTATTCCTTCCATAGTTTTAGATTTTTACATTGGGGACAATGTAAGATCTAAGCTTGGGGTATTTATTTTCATTTTTATTTTTATCTTCATTATCATGCATTCCCATATCTCATTTTGCATTGCATTTTCACACCATCTTATATTTCTGCTTTTTGGTTGAACCTTGTCCCCCTCTTTTTTGGGGATTTTGAGATGATAATTGATTTGGAACCCAATTTATTGATTCTTGTGGTAGGCAATAGGCATTGTCTTTAATTGATAGTGGAGGTGATTTCTTGATAGTTGATAATTAGCATATGTTCTCTGAATTTGTGCTTCTCATTGATTTTTGAACCTCTAAAAGTGAGTTTTGAGCCTGTATGGGATTTATTCACTATATGATTTTTCATCCCATTCTTTGTGTTGAGTGATCATTCCTCATTGATTTTGTGTTCTAGAACTTGATTTGAAACCATTTTGAGGCGAAATCTTGGTTTGCATGCTTGAATGTGATTAAGGCATCTTAGGTATTTTTCGGTCGACCTTCTCAATTTGTTACACTTTCATCCTCTAGTTGCCCATTTTGAGCCTATTGTATAATTGTTTTCTTGATGCCTATGATGATACATTGTCGGTGATCATTTAGAATATTGAATGGAGCAATCTTGAGTTTGAATGTTGTATTGGGAATCATGTGTATTGAAAATGAGGTCTCTCCCCTCTTAAAAAAAAAATGAGGAAAAAAGGAAAACAAAATAAAAGAAAAAAGCTTGAGATGAAAGCTTGAAAAGAAAGGGAGAAAATGTGGAATTATGCCTTGATTGAAAATTGTCTTTGCTCTGTGTATGTTCTATTGGGTTTCTTGTGCTTGTTGAAAATGTTGTTAGCCCTTTGTGCATACCCTCATTTCTTTATCCTTCCTGACATCATTCCCACGGCCCCATTATATCCCTTGAAAGACCTTTTGATTCTTGCATTCATGCTTTGATTATTAGTGGAAATTTGGTTTCTTATCAAGCTTATGGAAGTGCATTTTCTTTGAGGAATATTGAGCGCATTGTCTTCATCCTTGAACACTTTGAGTGTGGTTAGTGGAGTGATCCTAATTTAGTGAGGAGCATGATTTCTGAGAACTTTAGCCTCTAATTGGACTTGATTTTGATTACCTCTCTATTTCTTAGTTTGTTTTTTTGCCTATTGCTTGGTTGGATGTTTTCTCGGGTTCCTCATTTATTATTGTCTTTTGATCCCACTCCTTGGTTTGGTCTTAGTTATTGCTTGGGGACAAGCAAAATCTTAAGCTTAGGGGGTATTTTGATGTGTGTGAAACAACATCATATTTTGTTCATGTGTTTGCATGCATTTTTATACATTCTAGGCATTTTAGTTTCCACTTTTTGTTTGTTTTTCCCTTTAGTTCGGATAAGCTGCGGTATTTTTGGTGTTGTTGTGCGGGATTGGTGCTTAATTGGCCTTTAAATGGATGGAAAGCTTGCACAATTGAAGTTGGAGCTTAAAGGGTAGCAAATTGGGACAAAAAGCTCATTCTAGAGAGTTCCACGGCTTTTGTGGTCCAACCACTGCCATGGATCGAGCACTGCGTGAAAAAGCAAAAAAAGGAGTTTCCCGAGGACCAACCACGGCCTGGCCGTGGTGCCACCACGGCCGTGGTTGAGAACGACATAAAAATCATGAACCCCGAACCAACCACGGCCGGGCCGGTGGTGTACCCTACAGCCGTGGTTCGGGTGCGTGTCAGATGTTTAAGTCCGTTTTTCTCTTTTCTTATGGGCTTGAACCAGTTTTAACCTATGGGGTATATATAGATGTTCTGAAGACAACATTAGGGTTCAAATTTGGTTAGAAGGAGGCACATTGGAGGCTCTTGATCTTCATCTTCCTCTCTTCTCTCATGGATTACGGGTTTGGTTGTTCTTAGAACATGAATTCTAGTTTCTTCTTCTCCATGTCTGAGTAGTTCCCTTTTGTTTCTAGGATTGGGCAATGCCCTTTGATACATTGATAATGATTAATTGATATTGTTTACCCCTTTTATTAATCTTGAATGTTGTTGATTCAATCCTTATTGCGATTATTCATGTGAATTTGCTGGCCACTTATTTGCATCTCATAGATATCTAGGGACGTACTGAAATGTGAACCTAGGTGTTGGAACTATAAGAATTGAACTTAAGGTTTAAATCACGAGAGTAGGTTTAGCCTTTCGAGGATTAATGAATTACCAAAAAACGTAATGGGTTCAATTTAAATTCAATTACCACGAGAGTAGGAATTGGTTTAATTGGGCACGGTTCTTGTATCTTGAAAGGGAACATTAACTAATTTAGGGTAATTCACCTTCAATTGAATTTCAATTGTTAATAAGAGGATTGTCAATTAGGAGTCTTGTATCATTGTGGTTAACTCCAATCCTAGAAGCTTTCTTAATTCTGAAATCTTTTCTCAACAATTTGCTATTTTTATTCTCAATTTTGCGTCTTAACTTTTATTTATTTAATTGTTTGGTTTCTACGTTCTTGTTCAACAATTATATTCTCTTTTGTTTAATTTAATTGAATTAATTAATTAATTGGTATTCATAAACATAGTCCCTGTGGATTCGATATTTTATTACTTGACGACGAAACCGTACACTTGCGGATTTCACCCTAATCACAAACACTTTGCCCTCGGTAGGATTATAGAAATAGTATCCCTTAGTTTTCTTAGGATACCCCATAAAGAAGCATGTATCGGATTTTGGTCCAAGCTTATTAGAAATTTGTCGCTTCACATAAGCTTCACAACCCCAAATCTTCATGAAAGACATACTGTGTCATCTCCCAGTCCATATCTCATATGGTGTCTTTTAAACCGTCTTGGATGGAACACTGTTAAGTGTAAAAGTTTTTGTTCATAAAGCATGTCCCCAAAAGAAGCCTGGAAGGTCTACATGACTCATCATGGATCAGACCATGTCCAACAAGGTCCAGTTTCTCCTTTCAGAAACATCATTTCATTGTGGTGTTCTAGGAGGAGTGAGTTGAGATATTATCCCACACTCTTTCATATGATCATCAAACTGTTCACTTAAGTATTCACCACCTCGATATGATCAAAGGACTTTAATACTCTTGCCAAGTTGGTTTTGTACTTCATTATTGAGTTCCTTGAACTTTTCAAGGGATTTTGATTTGTGTTTCATGAGATACACAAACCCATATCTACTAAAATCATCAGTAAATATAATGAAGTATTGAAAACCAACTCTAGCCAGTGTGTTTAGGGGTCCACATACATCACTATTTATGAGGCCCAAAAGAACACTAGCCTTTTCACCTTGTCTAGTGAATAGGGCCTTTGTCATCTTCCCCAATAAACAAGACTCGCATATCTCATATGATTCAAAATCAAATGAGTCCAAGAATCCATCTTTCTGGAGTTTAGAGATGCGTTTCTCATTTATGTAGCCTAAACCACAATGCGAGAGATAAGTTGGATTCATATCATTTGATTTGAACCTCTTTGTATTTATGTTATAAACGGGCATTTCGAGATCAAGGACATAAAGTCCATTACTCAGTTTTGCACTACCATAGAAAATATCATTCAAATGAATAGAACAACTTTTGTTCTTTATTATAAAAGTAAAACCTTTCTTGTCCAAACAAGAAATAGAAATGATATTCCTGCTAATAGCAGGCATAAAATAACAATTATCCAATTCAATTACAAGCCTAGTGTGCAAAGATAATAAATAAGTCCTTACGGCTAAAGCAGCAACTTTTGCTCCATTTCCAACTCGTAGGTTGACTTTGCCCTTAGTCAATGTTCTACTTTTCTTTAGATCCTGCACATTTACACAAATGTGAGACCCACATCCAGTATCTAATACCCAAGATGTAGAAATAGACAAATTGACTTCTATAACAAAAATACCTGAAGTGGAAGTCTCACTTCCCTTCTTCTTCTTAAGTTCCTCCAGGAATTTGGTGCAGTTCCTCTTCCAATGTCCGGTCTGACCATAGTGGAAACAGGTACCTTCCTTAGCCAGTCCGCCCGTAGGTTTCAAGCCAGAAGTGCTGGGCTTAGATTTCTCTTTACCCTTGCCCTTCCATTTATCCTTGGGCTTCTTCAGGTGGTTTTTGCCCTTAGCCTTTTGGACCATCATAATGGCCTTTTGCTTTCCCTTATTAATGTTCTGCTAAGTAATTCTCAACATGCTTAGCAGCTTTGGTAGAGATTTGTCAATTTCATTCATGTTGTAGTTCATGACAAATTAATTGAAACTTTCTGACAATGATTGCAGGACATGATCTGTGGCCAATTCTTGGCCCAAAGGGAAACCAACCCTCTCTAGGTTTTCAATGTACCTAATCATCTTGAGCATATAAGCACCAACAAGGCTACCCTCTACCAGTTTGCACTAAAAAGTGCCTTAGAGACTTCGAATCTCTTATGCCAAGCTTTTTCTTGATAGAGCTTCTTTAAATGTATGATCATATCATATGCATCCATGTTCTCATGTTGCTTTTGTAGCTCAGAGTTCATGGTGGCCAGCATGAGACAACCAACGTCTAACACATCATCTTGGTGTTTTTTATAAGTATACCTTTCAGCTCTAGGGGCATTAGCAGATGGTGGCTTAGGAATAGGTTGCTCTAGAACATACAACTTTTTTTCATGCTTAAGGACAATCCTCATATTCCTGTATCAGCCTAAGAAATTTGTCCTAGACAATTTGTCCTGCTCAAGGATGGATTGCAATGATAAGTTACTAGTAGTATTTTTTTGCCATGGTAATCTATCAACAGGAAATATACAAAGTATAAGTATCATGTCATAAACATATCTAACAAGGTCTTTAATTAAATATGTCTCCCACTATTTTACTCAAATCAATGACCCTCAACATTGACTCGGAAAATCTAATTGAAAAATTTCCTAGTGGGTCAAGATCCATATTTCACCTAGTTTTGAGTCAGCTTTGGCTGATCACTCAAAAATTAGTTATTTAGGTAAAAAACACTTTCCAATTACATCACATATAACCCTTGGATAGTTGAGTGAATAACATTTATTCTAATCCATCTAATGGACTAAAGCCCAACTCCATGCCTCTAAGCCTTCAATCCTATTGAAATGGCCTAGTTAAGTCAAACCCAATGGTTGGTAGTTGGATATTACCCTTATCCCATCGAATCTTACTAATATAGATAAAGGCATCCTACTTTGGTAGACCTACACTTAATTGATACTAGCTTTGACAAGTGCCACGCATTAGAAGGCATCACATAATGACTTAATATTTGCTTTGAGGGAATTTTATAATTATTAGAAGATCTCACCATTTATTAAACTGTTTAATATACCATAAACATCCATGCATCTCATACATATAAAGCATATAATAAATGTGACATAGTTATAGCCCTAAACGCATTGATACTCCCAACTTCACCAAGTGTCTCCCACCAACGTCCTCATTTGATGTCATCTTCTTGCCTCCACATCAAGATTACATTATATAGAAAACTCATTTTACAAACGAGGGAGTTAGGTGAAAAGAGAATGTACAACTAGAATGTAGAGAGAAAGACACGACACACAGGTCATTTTAAAATAACCAAAAGAGCATAAAAAGAAGACTAAGGCCATAACCATGCACCATGCATCACATAAACACAAAACAATAATACAATATTAATTTTGTGAGTTATAAAAACGGATTTGAATATTGCACCTTAGAAAAGATGCGCTATGCAGAGATATCATGGAGTTCAGGGCAGCGCCCCAACCATGGGGATCCCGCTGCCCGGTATGCGGCCGAGGGTCAAAAGGAGGCCGCCTTTTGCAGAGCTCGGGGCAGCGCCACGAAACTTAAATTTTTTTGTTAATATTGCCACTAGTTTCTAACAAAAAATAAATAGGTAGACCTTTTTCACCTCCTTGATGGCTAGGGCAACAATATAGCCACTGTCACATGAACATTTCATGCAGCCGTCCAGAAACAAGGTCTGCTTGACATCAACAATTGATGCTGCCGCAAACCAAGAACAAGGTTTCCAAAACCATTGCACCGTGCCATTGTGCAGAAACAAAGATTCCATAACCCTTGCTGCCGCTAATCAAAAACAAGGATTCCATAACCCTTGCTCCACATCGTTGTGCATAACGTTGTACATGTCACATACATACCAGAAAGCTTCACAAAAACATACATCTCTATACAAAATGGTTTTCACAGAACATATGAATATCTTCATGGTTTTGAAAACAACATCATAGTTTCGCATACAAAAGATGAAACAGAACATGTTTTCACAAAGGATTTCACTCGTTTTTTGAAATAACATGTTTTACCAAGAACAGAACAAGAAATTAAGCTATTTCATACAAAACGAAAACAGAAAAACTAAATCATGGATTTGCAAGTGTCTCTGATACCACTATTGGGAATTGCAGATACATCATGCAGTAGAATAACAAAAAATTCCCACCAATGATCCATACGAAAAGGGCTATAATCCGAGTTTTAAAAGAGTTTACCTCTTGAAGTGTGACAAAATCAAGCGATGTGAATCACCAACTCCGTAACAACGATGATGTCTCTACAGTATCCACACGATCAGACTCATGAACATCCAACGTTTGCAAAAGGAGTCCCACATTTCTCACACAACACTAGCTGCGAAGAGAAAAGAAGAGAAACCTGTCACTTTCTCACTCACTGTTTTTGTCAAGTGCGGCTAGGGTTTGTAATGCGTGTATTTACAGCCTTTTAGCAGTGCTATTTATAATAGCTGTTATTTTATACGAGCGAGAGCAATAGTAAGTTATGCAACCCTAAACTCATCTGTTATGAGTCTTGTCCACAATTAGATCCTAGTCCAACTTGGATTCTAATTGCTCCAATTTAGTCTGCTCTATGTGTACAACCTTACAGGTTCTCAAGACATTGGTAGTAATATTAAAATCCTATTTTAATATTATAAGCAGTCAGCGGTATCTAGCAACACATCACTACAACCCAAGTAATGAGAATGTCAGTGATTTGATATAAACATTCCATGATCAATGTTACTGTGTAGTTTAGTCCCTTTGTCCATATATCTAGATTGAACACAAGGCATGGAACGTGTCACCCTTATATAGTTCAATCTTCCATTTCATGATACTCAAGTAGACGTAATAATAACAAATGAGATCAATATCTCTTATTGACTCATTTGAGCATGGTCATGCATTTTGTAGTCTCATTCAATCAAGGGGCTCGAAGATATCACCCTTGTTATGTAGGAGGGACAAATCTCATTTAGGACACTTGTAACATCCCAAAATTTCCAATCTCTTAAGCAGTAATTTTGACAGTTAACAAAATTTTACTGTTTAATAATTTCTGGATACTGTAAAATTATTTTGATTATTCCGTTAGCGTATTTGATCGTTTTGAATAATTTACTCCGTGTCAGGAAAATAATAATTTTCGGGCCGGGGAAAACTTTACGTAATTTAATTTTTACCATTAGGTAATTATTTTACGTAATCTGATTTGATATTTGTGTGTTTTCTAATATTTGTGATTTTTGTGAACGATTATGAAATTTTTTTACTGTTTGTGGGCCCAGGGGGTGTATGTGGGCCCAGGTGGCCATATGTGGGTCTTGGTGGGTCCCGCAAAGTAAAAATTTTTTTCTACACATAGAAAAATTTGTACTGTTTAGACGGAGACAGGGGATCTTACTAAACCTGAATCCGGAAACAGTTTTAGAAAATTTTATTGTACTGTGTTTTGTACTGTATTTAATTTATCAGACGATAAAAATACAGTAAATATAATCTTTCGCGGGATTTTAGCAAATAAAAATAGAAATTATACTACTAAGTCAATATTAGTGATTGTGACAAATTTTGATGGACCAATAGGAAACAAGTCTAAGATTGGAGACTTTGATATCAACCGTTGATTTAATCGACGGTAAAGACTTGATCTTGATTTAATCAACGGTGTAGGATAAGTTTAATAAAATGGCTATGACCATTTATAACCATTGGATTTAGAATTGATTAAGGGTGAAGATTTGGTCTCAAAAAGTGACAAAGACCATTTATGACCATTGGATGAAGAATTAATCAAGGGTGGAGTTTTGGTCTTGTAAAGTAACAAGGACCATTTATGACCATTGGATTTAGATTTAATCAATGGTGAAGATTTAGTCTTAAAAAGTGACAAAGACTAATTATGACCCTTGGATTAAAAGTAAGAAGGAGTAATCTTGACCCTTAATTTTGGAAGCACATCTAATGGCTAGAATTTAAAGGAGAAAGATCCAATGGCCTAGATTAAGTCTTCTAAAATCAAAAGTCTACCTAAATCCTAACCATTGAATTAATCAATGGCTAGAATGCTTAAGATGGTGACTTGTGAAATTAGTCACATTTTGAAGAAGCATGGAGGGGGGGACGGTTTTGGAGAATGCATAGGAAGGAGGAGACAATTTTGAGTAGCCTTTTTAGGCCAAAGAAAAAGTTTAAAGACCATTAATTACCTATCTTGATCAATCTTCATCATTCATTGATTTTCCAAAAGCAAGACTTATCAAAATATATTCTCTTCTTTCTCTCTATATGAGCTACGACCATGCACTCCAAAGAAGACCAAAAATTTTTGGTTTCTATTATTTGTATCATAATTGTCTTTCTATTCATCATTCTTGAACTTTCCTTCAAGCAAAACTCTTAGAAAAATTTCTCTCATTCTCCTTCTAGCATGGTTCGGCCAAGACACCCAAAACCACCATCCAATCTCTTTTAATTTCATCCAACCATAGATCTTGAATCTACATGATGTTCTAAGCAACTTTCATGTTGGAGACTTTCTCTAAATCATTCATTTTCAAGGAGTTTCTTCAAGATCAAAGTTATTGGGTTTTTGAAGTGAAGTGTAAGGAAACTTCATTTCTTCTCTTCTTTTTCATGATCTAAACCATGTTTGATCCATGGTTCCTCTTAATCAAGCTTAGTATACTAATTTTTATGTATTTTGTTTTGTATTTGAGAAGCCCTTGGTGATGAAGGACTTGGAAAAAGAAGCAAAACAAGGAGTTTTTGAGGATCTTAAAGAGGTAAGAGGGAGATTCATCTCACCAACCAAGTATAGTGGTGGGAGATGGTCTTATATTTGATGGATGGTGAATCCATATGAGGATTCATATCCATGGTCATGTAATAATTTGTGTGTATTTATGTGTTTTAATTATATGCCTATGCTTAAGATGCTTTGCATGAGTTTATGATTTTGATGGTATGCTTATACTATACATGATGATAATATGACATGTTTTATATATATATATATATATATATATATATATATATATATATATATATATATATATATATATGTATGTATGTATGTGTATGTATGTGATGATGATTGATGATGGAAAGAAAATTAATTTTGGTCCCAATGGCCAAGGAAGAGCTACGGTTATGATGCCCTTGATTTGGGTTCATGTTGAAATTTTTCAAGAACAAGGGAATTAATTTTTGATCCCTAGAACATGGTGAATTTCAGTTAAGACACCTCAAGATAGGTGTTCACAAAATTAATATTTTCTTGAATGATGAAAATGGATGTTTAGAAAAAGCAAGGAAGATAAATAAAGAGTTTATTTTTCAAAGAGTACATGAACACGATTTTAGAAGGATTTTTATTGATTTATTTTCTGTAAAAAGTTTCTAAGTGTTTTACTAAACATAAGATTTAAATGAAAATAGCAATGATGATTTTAAGGATTTGCAAAGAAAGTGAAAAAGGATTTGTAAAGAAAGTGAAAATGGATTTGCAAAGAAAGTGAAAAATGGAAATGAACAAATGATTTGATTTTCAAAGACTATGAGTCTTACGTTTTTGTAAAGGATTTTAATGGTTTTGTTTGTGTAAAACCATATCAATTTAAAAGGAAAAATATTTGATGGTTTCAATAGTCATGTCCATGTTTTTTTTTAAGGCTTGTAATGTCTTGATTTTTATGAACAAAGTGATTTTCAAAGTGAAAACGTAACTTGATTTAATATAAGGAATTTGGAAAGGGAATCAGAGTGTTTTTATCACTTGAGATAATTTTGTAAACGAAAGACAAAGAGAGGTTGAACATGTTTGAACTCTAATTTATTTTGAGGAATGATTTTGGAAGTCATTTGAGAAAAATAGAGAATATAATGGTGATTTGAAAAGTTACTAACGTATAACTTATTTTTTGAGTTTTGAAAGTACGTTAGAAAATGTTAAGTTTTGAAACGTTGAATTATATCAATGGAAAAGTGATTTTATGAATTATATTTTGGAAAAGGATTTCTTGAGTAAAGAAATGTGAAAAAAGATTTTCTTGAGTAAGAAAATATATTACATGAAGTATAAAGTTATATTATTTTAAGAAAAGTTGAAAAAGGAATATTTGAAGGTTGAGAAGTATTTTCTGTAATGAAATTGTGGTGAAAAAAATTATTTACGTATCTTAAAAACGTAATTTTAAAGTACGTGGTTTGAAATACAGTAAAATATTTCTAAGTGTTTGGAAATACAGTAAAATATTTCTACGCGATTTGAATTATGTTTAAATATTTTACGTAATCTGAATTACTATTGAAAAATCACTACGTGATGGCAAAGTGATGAATTATTTTTACGTGATTGTGAAAATAGCAAAAAATCATTATGTGATTTGAAAAGTGTTTTAAATATTTTGAAAATGAAAGAAAATGATTTACGCAGCTTAAAAGGATGATTTTTAAGTTACGCAATTTTGAAACAGTGAAAAAATATTATGGGATTTGAGAAACGTATATTTTTACGCGATTGAGAAAAATGTTAAAAAATTAGTATGTGATTTAAAAGTGCAACAAAAGTGTTGCGGCATTTGTAAATGTAACAGTAGTGTTACGGTATTGTGAAAACGTAATAAAAATGTTTTGGAATTTTAAAAACGTAACAAAAGTGTTACGGTATTGTGAAAATGTAAAAGAAGTGTTATGGTATTGTGAAAATATAACAGAAACGTTTTTGGATTGTGAAAACGTAACAGAAATGTTACGCGATTGTGAAAATACGGTAAAAGTGTTTTATAACTATGAAAACATGATAACATGATTTTATAGTATGATTACTGTAAAACCAATGTATGGACACTGTTTGTGAAAACAACGAGTTTTGCCTGTTATTGGCACGTGGTGCATTTTAGATGCATTGAAAAAAAAAATATGCGTTGAGGCATATGATTTAATTGAACAAACGAATTTGAACAGAATGGCCCTTGTGGTTGGACTTGCACTGATATATTCGTGCATTGTATAAACTATATATGAGAAATTATGAGATATACCTGTGATTGGTATTTGGTGCATTATACATGCATAGGAATGGTCCGATGAGGACTGGATATGGCTGATTGCCTAGGAGAAACACACCTCTTGAGTGGGTGCGATATGCGTAGTGTAAGTCACTTGTTGACCTTGGGGGCATCGGGGTGCGGGTTGCTTACACGGGTGGTTGGTCGCGCTTCTTCCCGTAGGTTAGACCGATGCAACACACCAATGATCCTGACCAAGACACTATTCTTATTCAAGATCTGATAAAGACTGTCGTGTATATGCTAGATGTGCAAAATCAAAATGAGGATTACAAAGACGTGGTCGAGGCATGTGGTACCGACAGATCTTTTCGATCATTTCTCCGACCTGAGTTTAGCTCCATGGAGTAGGAACATTGAGTCTAAATGCACATGCATTATATGATTACATTTATATCTGTATGATATATACTAATTGAGGAATATTGGCTATGACAACTGTTTTGAATACTTGGATTGATATATGATTGAATGATGATAGTTGATTAATATTAAATATAGTATTGGAAGTCTGGTATGATATCCCTGTATGATATTGCTGTTTGTGTTATCTCTGTGCTGCCATGTTGGTATTGGTGTAGGTGATATCACCTCTTTGTTATGTTATTTTGCTGTGTCTGTACTGTTAAAATCAAATAATAGAAGGATCGAGTTGTCTTAGACATATCGGGCGATGGATACTCTGAGATTGGTGATAACAATAAGGAGTGGACATTCAAGACTCGAAGGTGTGCAGTGTTGACAAAGGAACAAATGTCTGATACATCAAGATGGACAGAAAAAGGAATAAGTATGTTAAAGTTTTTCGTTAGTGTTGTACCGTGCTATTAAGTAGGACCCGTTATAGGGTTTGCTACTGTTAGTTTGTTAAAAAAAAAAGAGTCTGTTAATTTTATATTTCTCTTTAAATTGTTAAATATTAAGTGATGTTTCTTATATGATTTTTAAATCAGTTAAATTTATTTTTCAATATTATCTAATATTTTCAGTAAATTTATGTTTCAGCAAGAAAGAAATTTTAAAACTCATATTTTATAACTCAAACTTTGTGCGAACTTCTTTTCAGATTATGAGTCGGGAGTCAGACATGTGATATCCTAGGGAGGGTGTCACAACACTCACATCCCTCCACATGATTCGCGGCATGTCTAATAACTAACTTTATAATCACCTTGTTACAAATGACATTTGATGGCATTAAAACATATAACTCCTCATGTAGGAATCGTAGTGATTTCAGGTCAAAGGACCACATACACCATTATCACTATGAGAATTGCTTATGACACTCACGTAACGATCCACGTAGCTTTCTCATGGCGAGTCAGTCCAATACATCATTACTTTAATATGTATCCATGTGAAGACTCGATATCTCATATCCATGACCCGTGAGATGTGACTATCAGTCTACGTACATACTAGTCTCCATGCATTATTGTTATCCTGATTAACAATAATACTTGACTAGAGACATTTAAGAATAGTGTTTTGTTTCTTTCCAATAGGATCTCACGATCAAGTCATCCACTTGATGTCCTATGACATAAAATATACTATTCTAAGGACTTTATTATGTTTATCATAAATAATACACAATAAATGAAATACCTCATATATTAAACAAATAGCATAATACAATGTATCTAAGATGGTAAAAATAAATTGGCCCCTAGGGCATACACCAACATCGGCTTGGTTCCCGCGTGCATAGAACCAATCCTGATGGTCATGGGCCTAGAATCCCAGTGCATTAGCACCTTGGGCCCAAGAAAGAAGAAGTTAAAGATCGTGTTTCCCATCCATATGGAACGATTCAATCCAATGCATCCATAAATTGCCTTCTAGACTTGGTGCAATAACAAATTACAATGCTAGAAGAGCAGCATTGCAAATTAAAAAATCTAGAAAGATCTATGCAGGAAGGTCAAGCCAGGCCACACCGTGATGACGGATGGTAGAACGAGGCTAACGACCAAAGAAGAATGTTGCCATCTAATGTTGAAATGTTCAATGTTGTTAATAACAACCCAGACCTCGATGATCAGAAGCAACCCTTCTCTGCCTAACTCCTAGAGTTTAGAGTTCTAAGAAACTTCAAGTTTCTCGCCAATATAGAACTTTATCACGGGACTACGGATCCTCTAGGGGATCCTTTCAACTGCTATTGCGCAATTTTCCCCTTTCCTTGAAGAAGGCTGACCTCAGATGGTTCGTGACCTTACCACAAGCATCCGTCATTAATTAGCCGGACCTCAGACAACACCAACAAGGAACAACCTAGCTCTATTGAGTCTCTTTCTAAGATTCGTCAAGGGCATGACAAACCCCTTCGCGAGAACCTTAGGAGGTTGAATACGGCTAGCATCAACATGGAAAACCTCGATGAAAGGATTGCTCTCCACTATGCTAGAAGCGGCCTTTGGAATGATTCCTAGTTTTTCCAATCTCTAGCAAAGAAAAAGTCAAAGAGTATGGAAGAATTTAAGCAATGGTCCCTGAAGTACAAAAACCTTGAAGAGGTTATTAAGGCCAAGAGGATCCTGGAGAAAGGTAAGCCCTCTCACTAGAAAGGCAACCAGAACTCCTCTCAGTCCCTGAACTGCTCTAAGGACAATGCACGCCGGGCCAACTACTCTAGCTACACTCCACTGAACACTCCATATACAACAATTCTGAGGGAGGTGTTCAGTCTGAGTTCCGAGATATTAAGAGGCCACCCCCTTTAAAGATACATGCGCAGAAGAATCGTAACAAGCATTGTTCATGGCACAAGGGCTATGATAATCACATATTTTATACATTAATAAACTCACATTTTTAATCATTTACACTCTTTATATACTTAATTGATTGAGCTTGGTCATGTTTTGTAAGTTTGGGTTTAAATTAGGTTTAATTGATCTTTTCCAGCATTATTAAGATTTTATACTGTTTCTGTATTTTAGTCATATCTTGAGTTATAGATATCTAGAAATTATGAATTTTACCTTGTAGGAAAGTTGACAGAAAGCTCTACAACTTTGATGAGAGCTTGAAGTTTCAATTAGACATCTAGTAGAGCTTATTGGGCCTAGAAGTCAGAAAACAAGTTCTATCACTAGAACCCAAGCAGTGTGCACTAATCAGGGCATAACTTGTTCTGTAGGAGTTTCATTGAGCTAACACTAGTGACATTAGAAAGCTAAGGCAAAACACTTCAACTCTTATGAAGACCATTTTTCTAGAAAATGGCGGTTTAATAGAGTTATACTCGTGTGAAGATAGTTGAATTAGTTTGTACAAGTGAAGAGACAAGCATGATAATCATCCACCCACTCATTAATCATCTACTCACTAAATAATCATCCACCCACTCATTAATCATCTACCCACTAAATAATTATTCACTTACTCATTAATCATCTACTCACTAAATAATCATCCACCCACTCATTAATCATCTACCCACTAAATAATTATTCACTTACTCATTAATCATTCACCTACTCATTAATCATCCACTCACTCATTAAATAACTTTATTGTCATTTTTCACTCATCCACCCATCATCTACCCACTCATAAAATAACTCCATTGTCATTTTTCACTCATCCACTCATCATCTACTCACTTATTAAATAACTTCATTGTCATTTTGTACCACTCAAGCTCAATAAAATGGAGCATTAGCTGATCATCTTGGGCATCTTGACTTAGAGATCAAGATCATGCTATTGTATTATTTGTTTCTCTTGTAGTTTTTTTGTTCTAAATTGAAGTTATGTTCATCTTTTTCTTATTCTCACTTTCTTTCTTCTTGCTCATGAATAACTAATTTTCATCTTGCTTGGGTGAAGGGTTGAAGATTTTGGTAATAAAATAAGGTTAGATTAATTTCTTTCTTGTGCATAAATGATATATTATAAAGTGATCATTATATGTGTTATATTTTATTTCCAATCAATTTAGAAACCCTCCTTTTAAAGTAAAGTTCTTGATTCATTGTAGATAAGTGGTTGGCACAATGAATGCTTGAACCCATTTACAAGTGTTGGTCTTAGTAAATAATTAAAGGAACCATAATATAACTACGTATATAATTCTAAATTGACTTTGAATGTTTTATTTTCAGATTGGAACCTCCATTGTGCGTGAATTTCAATTGAGTTATAAAAAAATAATAATCTTGTCCTTAATTTATTATCAAAAGTGAATCTCCTAGCCAAGCAAGTTCTTTTTTTAATTGTGAATAAGTTTTATTATCTTTATTGTTGTGACAAATCATTTCCTTACCTCAAAGAATTTTTCTTCATCAATTCCCTATGGATCGACCTCGGACTTCTGAGAAACTTATTACTTGAGACAACCTGTACTTGGGTTTGCATCTTTTAATTTGCATCAAGTTTTTGGCTTTGTTGTCGGGGACTTGAGTTGAAGTTTTAATTTATTGAGGTTCTCTTTCTTTAAGTAAACTTCATTATCTGGTTTATTCTTTCTCTACTCTTTTAATTTTCTAATTTTCTAACTTATTTGTCATTTATTTATGTTTAATATTTAATGGCTGGTTTATGCTGCTGACTTGTACATTTTTTTATTTTAAGTCATTTATTTATGCTTAATTAGTATCGTGATACAAATTCTAGTTGTTTGGTTAAAATTAATCCTGGTACTTTATATATTGATTTGTTTGAATCACAATCACATACAATTGACACAATGGTTGAAAATGAAAATGTACATGACAAACATGAAAATTAACCATTGCGAACCATGCGTGAATATTTGCAACCGCCTCGAAATTCTAGTCCATCATGTTTTATCTTTTCACTCAATGCCAACAATTTTAGATTTAAGTCAAGTATGATTTCTTTACTTCCTAATTTTGATGGTTTAGAATCTGAAAGCCCATATTTACATCTAAAAGAATTTAAGGAAGTATGTATTACTTTCAATGACCAAAATTACACTGAAGAGATTGTTAAGCTTAAATTATTTCATTTTTCTTTAAAAGATAAAGCAAAAACTTGACTTAACGCTTTGAAACCAAGATCAATTGGCACGTGGCAAGAAATGCAAGGTGAATTTTTAAAGAAATTTTTTCCAACACATAAAACCAATGCTTTGAAAAGACAAATCCAAAATTTTTCCTAAAATTCAAATGAAGCATATTTTCAATGTTGGGAACGTTTTAAAGATTTGTTAAATTCTTGTCCACATCATGATTTTGAAAAATGGGGCACTATAAGCTTCTTTTATGAAGGTTTAATACTTAAAACTAAATAATTTGTGGAAACAATGTGCAATAGTGAGTTTCTTGATAAAGAACTTGAAGAAGCTTTAGACTATTTAAACCAGATGGCTGAAAATTCTCAATCTTGGCATGGTACTAACCCCTATGAAAATTCAATTATATTGCAAGTACTAATAAAAGAAAATATTACCTTAGTCAAGAAGAAGATCTAAATGCAAGGTTTACCAGTTTGGCTAGAAAGATTAAAGCCATGAAATCAGGGAAAGTGAAAGAAATCAAATCTATGTAAAATAAAAAAATTTGTGGCATTTGCAATGAATTAAGACACTCAACAAATGAATGTCCAAAAATTCCTATTTTCAAAGAAGTTGTACATGAGTAAGTAAATGCAATGAATAATTTTAAAAAGTCATTTACTTCTTCTTTTTCAAATTCATACAATTTGAGATGGAGAAATCACCTGAACTTCAACTGGAGGAATAATAATCAGTCACAATTCGTGCAACCACCACCTCCTCAGGCACAACAAAGCTCTCAAAATTCTCAAGGATATGTACCTTATGTCCCACCATATAAGAAAAACCTTGAAGAAACATTGCATGCATTCATAGAAAAGCAAGAGGCCATTAACAACCAAAACACTCAAACCATGATTGACATAAAAGACACTCTTGCTAAACTTTCTTTTGCACTCACCATTCACGAGAAAGGAAATTTTTTTTCTCAACCTCAACCAAATCCTAAGGGTCAGTACAGTTTAAATGAGGGTAGTTCAGAAAGCCAATAATAGATCAAGTCAAGTCAATGATAACTCTTAGGAGTGGAAAGGTTGTTGAAAAATAAATTCTCGAACCTTGTGAGAGAGATGATGAACCAATTCCCCAAGAAAATGAAGAAGTTGACCAAAAGGAGACCAAACTCTCACTTTCACCCCCATTTCCTCAAGCATTAAACAATTCAAAGAAATTGAACCATAACACTGAAATTTTAAAACAAGTGAAGGTCAATATTCCTTTGTTAGATGTTATCAAACAAATTCCTTCTTATGCCAAATATTTAAAGGACTTGTGCACTGTTAAAAGGAAACTAAATGTGAAAAAGAAAACCTTTTTAGCTAAATAGGTAAGTTCCATTCCTCAGAATAATAATGCCTTGAAATAGAAAGATCCTGATTGTCCTACAGTTTCATGCATTATTAGAGAACATAAAATTGAAAAAGCTTTACTTGATCTTGGTGCTAGTGTTAATTTGCTTCCATATTCAGTTTATCAGCAACTCAACTAGGGTGAGTTAAAACCAACTTCTGTAACTATTCTACTTGGTGATAGATTAATTAAAATTCCAAGATGAATGGTAGAAGATGTGTTTGTGCAAGTTGATAAATTCATATATCCTGTGAATTTTAATGTCTTGGATACTGAACCTATAGTTGATAGTTGCAAGTCAATTCCTATTATTTTAAGCCATCCATTTTAGCAACATCTAATGCTTTGATAAATTGCAGAAATGGAGTGGTGAAGCTAACATTTGGAAATATGACACTAGAGCTCAATGTTTTTAACGTGTGCAAGCAACCACAGGAAGTCCTTGATGAAAAGGAGAAAGTTGAAGGGATTGAAACCATTGTAGATGATCATCTTCAAACAAGGAGTTCTTCTGACCCATTAGAAATTTGTTTAATCAATTCATTTGATTCAGACATGCAATTAGATGATGATATTTCTGAAATATGCTATTTTCTTGATTATACATAGGCAATGGAGTACAATGGATGGAAGCCAAGATTTGAAGATCTAAAACTCATGAATGATAATACCCATGAAGAAGTACCTACACAGGAACTAAAGTCATTACCTGCTGGGTTAAAGTACACATTTTTGGGAGAAGAACTAAGTCTTCTAGTGGTAATTTCCTCGTCCTTTACTAGAGAACAAGAAGGTATGTTAACAGAAGTACTTAAAAGGCATAAAAGTGCAATTGGATGGACATTAAAGGATTTAAAAGACATTAATCCATTAATTTATACACATAGAATACATTTAGAGGTTAATGCTAAACTATCTCAACAACCTCAGAGAAGATTCAATCCACACATGAATGAGGTAGTTAGAGTTAAAGTTCTTAAATTACTTGATATTGGAATTATCTATCCTATCTCTGATAGCCAATGGGTAAACCCTACACAAGTTGTGCCTAAGAAATCAGGAATAACAGTGGTTGAAAATGAAAAAGGTGAATTAATACTTACACGAGTCTCATCCAGTTGGCATATGTGTATTGATTTTAGAAAATTAAATGCTACTACTAGGAAAGATCATTTCCCCTTGCCATTTCTTGATCAAATTTTGGAAAAGGTAGTAGGATATCCATAGTACTGTTTTCTTGATGGTTATTTGAGTTATAATCAAATACCAATTGCATTAGATGATCAAGAAAAGATCACTTTTACACGCCCCTTTGGTACTTTTGCATATAGAAGAATGTCTTTTGACCTTTGTAATGCATCAACAACATTCCAAAGATGTATGCTAAGTATTTTTAGTGACATAATTTAGCATTATTTAGAGGTTTTCATGGATGACCTGACAGTTTTTAGAAATTCATTTAAAAATTATCTTGATAATTTGAGAAAAGTTCTTAAAAGATGCGAAGAAAAAATGATTTGTGTTATATTGGGAAAAATGTCATTACATGGTTACCTCAGGAATTGTGTTAGGTCATGTGATATCTTCTAAATGAATTGAAGTTGATAAGGCCAAGGTTGAATTAATTGCTCATTTGCCTTCCCCAAAAATAGTCAAAGAAGTTCGTTCTTTTTTAGGACATGCAGGATTCTATAGAAAATTCATTAAGGAATTTAGTACCATATCTAGACCATTATGTAATCTTCTAATGAAAGATGCACCAATTGATTGGACTTAAGAATGTCAAAAATCTTTTGAAAAATTAATCGATCTTCTGATATCTGCTCCTATCATGCAATCTCCTAACTGGTCTTTACCTTTTGAGTTGATGTGTGATGCTAGTGATTTTGCTGTAAGTGTTATTTTAGGCCAAAGAAAGTAAGGTAAGCCTTATGTGATTTGTTACGCGAGTAAAACTTTAAATAGTGCACAAATGAATTACACCACTGCTGAAAAAGAATTACTTGTTGTAATATTTGCATTGGACAAATTTTGATCTTATTTAATTGGTTCTTC
This sequence comes from Ormosia emarginata, assembly GCA_029884605.1. Lineage (NCBI taxonomy): Eukaryota > Viridiplantae > Streptophyta > Magnoliopsida > Fabales > Fabaceae > Ormosia > Ormosia emarginata. Next base: position 445,113 of record JAQQTP010000015.1, on the reverse strand, counting down.
TATTATGGTTTTCACCAATCATGTTGCTGTTAAATATTTGATGTCTAAGCAGGATGCCAAACCAAGATTGATATGGTGGATCTTTTTGCTTCAAGAATTCAACATCATAATAAAAGATAAGAAAGGAGTCGAAAATGTTGTCGCATATCTTTTGTCCAAACTTACAGCAAGAAAGATGTAGCCTCAATGAACGCACCAAGACAGAAAGAAGTTTTTGACAGAGGTGGAAAATTTTTATTGGGATGACCCATACTTGTTCAAATATTATCTTGACCAAATCTTTTGGAAATGTGTGCCCGACAGTGAGGTAGGTAGTGTCATTAAATTTTGTCACTCAGAAGTATGTGGAGGTCATTTTTCTTCAAAGTAAATAGCTGCAAAAATCTTATAGTGTGGATTTTATTGGCTCACTTTATTTAACGATAGCTACACTTTTTGCAAAAGTTACGAAAATTGTCAAAAAATGGGCTCAATTTTTGAAAGAAACATGATGCCTCTGAACCCTATTCTTGTCATTGAAATTTTTTATTGTTGGGGAATTGATTTCATGGGTTCATTTCCATCCTCATTTGGATTTGTGTATATTTTGGTTGCAACTAATTATGTCTCAAATGGATTGAGGCGATTCCATGCCGACACAATGATCATAAAATTATTCTCAAATTTTTAAAAGAAAATGTCTTATATTGATTTGGAATCCCTCGAGCTATCATCAGTGATGGGGGAACACATTTTTTCAATAAATCATTTGAATCTTTAAAGAAGAAATATATTATTACACACAAAATTATCACCCCTTATCACCCTCAAACAAGTGAATAAGTTGAACTGGCAAACAGGGAGATTAAACAAAGTTCGGAAAAAATAGTTAACCCAAATCGTAAAGATTGGTCTTTAAGACTAAACGATGCACTTTGGGCATGTCACCCTATTGGTTAGTCTATGGAAAACCTTATCATTTGCCTATAGAATTAGAACATAAAGCATTTTGGGACATTCAAGCTTTCAACCTAAACCTTGATGATGCTTGCAAGATATGCAAATTGTAATTAAATGAACTTGAAGAATTGAGAAATGATGTATATGAAAACTCAAAAATTTATAAAGCTAGAACAAAAGCTTTTCATGACAAGTCAATTTTGAGAAAATATTTTGAAATTGGTCAAAAAGTTCTGTTTTATAATTCTCATCTATACCTATTCCCTGGCAAATTGAGATCTAGGTGGAGTGGTTATTTTGTTTTCAAACATGTGTATCCTCATAGTGCCATAGACATTGAGAATCCTATGAATGGTAATTTGTTTAAAGTCAATGGACAAAGACTCAAACCATTTTTGGAAAACCAAGTTGATGAGGTAGAATTCATCTCTCTTTCCAATCCTTGTTATGAATAGAATTTATTCTAATTTTGTTGCCTTCTTTTTGCAGTTCTTTGTGTTCCCGGTTAAGTGGCTGATAACGGTACTCTGCGGCTCTCGAGTTGGTTTATTTTTCAGTTTCCCATAATAACTTAATCATTCTCCTTTAAAATGGATGTCATTCTCTTAAATTTAAGAAAACATTTTCTTCCCTTCCCTCAAAATGCTCTGAAAAAAATCGACAAAGCTAGATGTGAAAGACTAAAACTGTTATTGCACAAGGGTATGTCGAAAGATGTACACTAGATAATCCAAGCAAAGGCCCATCTAGTAGGTGAGTCTTCAATTTCATTTGACTCATATATGCTATGTCTTGGTAGAAGTTCATATTCAAAAAAGGTGAAGAGCGAAAAGAATGCAAGTATGTCACAAATGTGTAATATGGAATTGCAACAAGTGATGTCGTTCTTTGGGAATGGTTTATGCAAACAAAAAAGATAAAATTTACTTTATTAAGAATGGACTGAGTAAGGAGTCATTAGATGATATCTTATTGACTCTTGAGATGCATTCTTGTAGAGTTATGCATCATGAACTTCTAAATTTATGCAATCTCTGCAAAGATAAACAAAACCGTTATAGTCTTGGAAATCTAACTAAAAAAGACTCTGTTTGCTAATTTATAAGAAAATTGGATAGGAAGCTTATCCTTGACTCATAGAAGGTGTTTAAGTCGTTACTTGACGTAAAACCAGAGGAAGATGTGAGCCACAATCACAATAACATGTATATATTATCTTACTATTCTTCTTCAAAAACACAAAAAAGGGTGATCAAAAGAGTACCATGCTTTTAAATGAGTGCGGAGCCCCTGCCAGTGGCAGACCCGTCATTGACTCGGGTGGACCTTCGCACGTCGGTCCGTTAATAAGGTTCGTGTTCCATGCTCTGTAGAGAGCCACGCGCTACATTTTGTAGCGCTGATGGACAGATAGAAGTGACATGTCTTTGTAGTGCACGTGAAACTGTGACTGAGTCATATACTTACTTTAATGAGTAGGTCTCTATGGCGAGTTTTGACTGGTTGTGGTCAGGTACCATCTTCTTAGAATACAGGCCTTTAGTTAAGTTTGCAAGAAGATAGAGGGTTGTTATTCCGTAAGCACGAAGGAAAGGGCTCAAAGGTTTTTGTAGCCTGTTTCGGCAAGGTGTTCCCAATCCTTGTGGAGTTCTTATGTTGCACTGGTGACACGCAACTCAAAGATATACCACTACTACATTCATGGCGTGCAGTATAAAGATACGCCATGAAAACTATACATAAAGGTGATTTTGGTACTTTGGAAAAAGTTTTTCAAATTGTCTCTTGACCCCAACTAAACATCCACCAAAAACCTATAGGTTTGTTGAATGTTAATAATTTTTTTTTGCTTTGTTATCTTTTCTTGACCATGTTGTGGAATAGAAATTTACCACACCTTTGACAAGACTACTTCTTACCTCTGCTTCCACTGTTGATTAGTTGATTGATAAATTAGAGCTTTTGTTTATAAACCTGATCTAGTAATAGCTCAGATAGATTGGTTAGAAGGAAGCAGTGAGGGAAGTGACAAGCGTTGAACCCACCAAAATTATAACCGAGTTATGCCTATGGCTTGTAGCATAGGAAGCAACACCAAATCGTTTCTCAAGGATTATAAAACGCAATTTGATCAAGTCAAGTTAAAATAAGGGGTTAGGCGAGATTAAGAAACAAAATTAACAAATAGAATTAAGAATCAGAATTCAAATTAAAGGGTAAATCAAAATTAAGAAAGCAACCAATCTAAGAAAATTGTCCAAACTTGATTTTAATCCATCCTTGATTACTAAAAGTCCATTCAATTATTAATCTAGTGCTTGGTCTTAGATCACTTCAAGATGCCTCTCAATGATCATGGATTTTCTATTAGAAATGCTTCTAGATTTCAATTAATTAAGATTGGACAAGTTAAGCACTCATCAAAATCGAAATCAACTTAAAAGCCAAGATCCAACCAAGTTAAAAATTTCATCAAACACCTTCAATGTCTTATTAAATCTCTGAGTTCATCTCTTTACACATGGTAATTAAGCAATTAACATATGAAAATTCCAATTAAGCAACCAGAATTAACAAAGAGAAGAAGAAGAAGAGAAACTTGATTAATAGATGAACTTAAACATTAAAAATGAAATCTCAAGATTAACAACCAAGTATGTTCAATCTCTTGGATTGATCTAAAGGCTCTACCCCTCCATGAGAAGGGAAGAACTCACAAAATTAAAAGAAGGAAGAAGAAAATTAAAATTAGAGAGAATGAGGAGAAAATGAGATCTAGAGAGAAGAAAGAAAAGTGTCAAAATGAGAGGTGCCTCGATTTATGACTTGCAACCCCCTAAGCTACCCCCTATTTTGGCTTTACATAATTAAAAACTCATTAATTGAAATTTGGGTCAGTTATGAACATTTGGGCCTAAACCCCTTGTAATTTGGAGGTCAATAGCTCACGTTATGACCAAAACAATATGAAAGGGTCTCTAAACTCGTATTCTGACTTCCATGCAAAATTAGGCCCACTAGATATCTGATTGAGACTTCGAGTTTTGCAACAAAGTTGTAGAGCTTCCTCTTAGCTTTCCTACAAGGTAAAATTCATGATTATCAGATATCTAGAACTCAGGCTATGGCTAAAATACAGAAATAGTATCAAAGCCCAATAATGCTGAAAAAATTCAATTAGGCCCAATTTGAGCCCAAACTCACAAAACATGACCAAACTCAATCAATTAAGAATATGAAGAGTGCAAATGACTAAACATGAGGGTTTATTAATAAATAAAATATATGATTATCAAATTCTCCCACACTTAGCTTTTTACGCTCCTACGCAAAACACAAAAGACCAAAACAATGGCATAAGGGATCAACAAAAAGAACTCAAATTCTAATGACATTCAAGAATGAAAAAGTTTACAAGCAAGAAGAACAACCAAAAGTTCAAGGGATCAAAACATTCATGAGTTAACATTTCTTCATAACTCAAACCAATAAGCAAGGTAGCTTCAAATTGAAGAGCATGAATCAAGAATGATAGATCCTCACAAGATGCAATCTCAATCCCTCAAGTGTTTACAAGGTAAGTATTTCACTCAATTCAACTCATAAAATTTGTACTACCATAAGCTTGCTTATCTTCTACTTCTCCACTACCAAACATATGTATACTAGAATCAAGAGGACTTTATTCAAAGTTGTAATGAGGCCAAGGTAAAGGAATGAAACAATATGGATATGCCAAGCTAAGCACCCAAGAGAATAAAAGAGTAATGGGGACGAACTCAAATGACAAGTAACAAGCATGAAATTTTTATCCCTAATTCCTTATTATGCACATTCTCTTACATATTCCTTTCCTTTTTCTTTGACAACCTTTCTTGCATTTATTCTTTCTCTCTTCATTTTTCATTTCATTCAATTTTTTTTTCATTTTTTTTAATTTTTTCAATCACATTACATATTACACATCAATTTGCATAACCCCGACACTTGAACTATTAATTGCCCACAAGCAAAAGAGCTCCTCAAATAAAAATGAACCAATGCTCTCCCATTCCCTAAGGTAAGGTAAAATCATGATTTTTCACAAAGGCATAAAATGAGCTAGGACAAAGAATAGGCAAATAGGTTAAGGGGGTTAATCAAAAGGAAATGAAGCAAGGTTGGCTATTTGGCCAAAGTAGTTAATCAAGAAAGAAGGCCTCAATCATTTTCATGCATGCAAGTGAAATATAGCCTAAAAAAGAATCAAAGCAAGTTCTAGAATGAATATTAACATGAGTGAAAATCACACAAGAGAGAAAGGAATGGTGCAATGTTAAATCCATCCATCAATAGGCTCAAAATCTCACAAGGTATGCATCTATCGAACTCAATCCACTAATTCAAACATCCATTACCAAGCAAATCAGTTTCAAGAAGGAAAAAAATTTATTCAATCATGCAATGACCTTGAATTTCAATTGCGTCAAACTCATAAACATCACAAATCTCAGAACATCAATTTTTTTATTTACAGAAAACAAAAATTAAAAACAGCAAAAATGTAACAAAACAGAAACAAAGAAAATTGAAAAATAGCAGACATCATGCTAAATCTCTCCCCCATACTTAAATTTTGCATTGCCCTCAATGTAAAGCTTACAAATCATTAGCAAACCAACAATAGCATCAACAAATATGAGACAAGCAAAATAAGAGAAAGGGGAAAGAAACAGCCCGATCAAGTGGGGTAGACGGCTTCTTACAAGGTGACCGCCTCCACATCGTTTGCTTTAGCTTGAGCTCCATCATAAAATGGCTTAAGGCTGTGGTCGTTGACTATGAAAGCCTTCGCAGTGGCCTCACTTGTAATCTACACAGCACCAGAAGGAAAAATGTTAGTGACAACAAATGGACCTAACTATCTAGATCGGAGCTTCCCGAGCATGAGCTTGAGGCGGGAGTTATAGAGGAGAACTTTTTGGCCAATCTCAAATGTTTTCCTCAGAATCATCTTATCATGGAAGGCTTTAGTCTTCTCTTTATAGAGTTTAGAACTTTTATAAGCCTCCAAACAGATCTCCTCTAATTGCTGCAGTTGTAGCTTCCTCCCAATGCCTGCTTGATCTAGGTCCAAGTTGTACCTCTTCACCGCCCAGAATGCGCTATGCTCAATTTCCACCAATAGGTGGCATACTTTGCCAAAAATAATCTGATATGGAGACATTCTGATCGATGTCTTATAAGCAGTCCGATAAGCCTATAAAGCATCCTCAAGCCTCTTGCTCCAGTCCTTTCTGTTAGGTTGAACTATCTTCTAGAGTATCTGCTTGATCTTCTAGTTGGAAACCTCGGCTTGTCCATTGGTTTGGGGGTAGTAAGGCGTAGAAACCCTGTGTAAGATCCCATACTTTTTCATCAAAGCCTCTATGCTCCTATTGCAGAAATGGGAACCCTGATCACTAATGATGGCCCTCGGGATTCCAAACCTGTAGAAAATTTGTGATCTAACAAAATCCACAACAATTTTAGAATCATCAGTCTGAGTGGCTTTCACCTCCACCCACTTGGATACATAATCAACAACCAGCAAAATGTAAACAAAACCAAAAGAAACAGGAAAATGGTCACATAAAATCAATACCTCAGACATAAAAAATCTCACAAAACAGTAAAGGCTGTTGGGGCATTTCATTCCTATGAAAAATATTACCTGTTCTTTGGCACTATTCATAAGACTTACCAAACACATATGCATCATGGAATAAGGTAGGCCAATATAAACCAGAGTCCAAAACTTTCCTAGCTGTACGAGTAGGTCCAAAATGTCCACCGTATGCAAATACATGACAAAAGCTAAGAATAGAATCAAACTCATAATCAAGGATACATATCCTAATTAACTGGTCATTACAAAATCTCCAAAGATAAGGATTATCTCGCACATAATACTTAGACTCACTCTTCAATTTTTCAATATGAGCCCTAGTAAAACATGTAGGGAAGACACCAGTAACTAGGAAATTGACTATGTCTACAAATCAAGGAGAAATGACCTTACCTTGCAGCTGTAAAAGCTACTCATCAGGAAACGAATCATCAATGGGAAAGGGATCTGAAGCTCTCTTAATTCTGCTCAAGTGATCAGCCACCAGGTTCTCTGCTCCACTCTTATCTCGAATCTCGACATCAAATTCCTGGAGGAATAGCATCCACCTAATCAATCGTGGCTTAGCCTTAGGCTTCTTTAAAAGAAATTTCAGAGCTGCATGATTAGAAAAAACCACAACCTTAGAACCAAGCAAATAAGATCCAAACTTGTCTAATGCAAACACAAATGCTAAAAGTTATTTTTCTATGGTTATGTAATTTGCTTGAGCAGCATCCAAAGTGCGTGAAGCATAGTAGATCACATGGGAAGCTCTATAACACCCTAAAAATTGCTAGTTTCATGATAAATGATCATTTTATAATATTTTTGAATTTTATGAATTTTTGTGAAATTTTCTAGAAACGTTAAATATTTTAATATATTCTTAGTTTTACATGCGCACTGAGCGGAGCCGAAAAAATAAAATATTTTTCCTGAGGCTGGTAAACCTTGAACTATGAAAACGTCGATGGGGGATCTTACTAAACCTGAGGCTTGGCACAGTTTACGAAGTTTACGTTTTTTGAGATTTTTATCTGATAAATAAAAATTATTGTATAATTTATTATTTGTTGGACAATAAATACTAATTTTTGTTAACTGTAACATTTGTCCATTGGGTAATAGCTTGTATTAAAATGCTTGTCACATTTTCAAAAGTGTTAACATTATGTCACATCATGTTGACTTTTGCAAAAATTTAACAAAGCTTCTCAAAGAAGCTTTCCCTAAGCTTCTAGAACAATTTTTCCTTTCTCTCTCTCCCTTTGTTCCACGACAATGGCCCATTTTGGAGCCAAAAGTGAGCTTTTCACTTTACCACTTTCACTTCTAATTTTGAATCACCAAAAAGCTATCACATTTTTCACTTTTCATCTTTTTCTCTCAAACTTTTCTCTCTTCCTTTTCTCTTCTCCTCTCCACGGCACCTACACAACTTGGAAACCATCTCTACTAGTTTGCTAAACTAATTCCATTTCTTGCTTCCTCTCATCATCCTAAGATTTTTCCCCTCTGTGATCATCCTCTAGTTTTTCCTTTTCTATCTTCCACCATTGAAGCCCTAACTTGAAGTTCTAAGGTAAAGTTCTTGACTTTCTTCTCTTTTCTTCTCTTTTTCATTTTTCTTAGGTGACCAAGGGCTCCTCTTTTCATGGTTTGAGTAAAGATTGAAAAAGTTTGCTCACCTTAGGGTTTTCTTGAAGGTGTAGGACAAAAATTTCAACAAGGGATCAAGAAGTTTGCTTTCTTTTATTGTCTTTTTTAGGTAAGAAGGAGATAATCCTCTTCAACCTATCTTGGTGGTGAGGAAACATTTTTGATGTTGTTAATGAGGAATCCATGTGGGATTGCTCTCTTTGTTGTGTTGTTTTCCATGATTTTGTATTTATTTTGACTTGTATGAGTTATTGATTGTCATTATATGTCTTGATGGCTATGGATTGTATATTGGATTTGCTTGGATTGATGTATAGAAATTTAGGGCTTTTTGCCCCTATGGATTCATGACCAAGAGGCCAAAACTTGGATGTTCAAAATGTAATTGTGTAGAACTTGGAACATATGTAATCAAGTGTTAAGTTATTAACAATATGAAGGAAAAATTGGTTGGACTCTTGTTCTTGGGAGGTCACGGCCTCAAAGGCCATATTGGCTAAAAACTTATGCATCAAGCTAAGGCTTAGGTGATTGGATAATTTAAGAATTTATTATGGATTTATAAGATGGAAAGAAATCTATTTGATGACCTAGGATGATTCTTTGGACTTAAGAAAAGAACAAGAGAGTGTGAGACTTGGAGAACCTTAGAATAATTTTCTAAGTGAGTATGATTAAATTTAAAGTAGAGAACTTAGATAATCAAGAGAATTCCTCTAGAGAAAGATTTTATAAGAAATGTTAATTAAAGTGAAATTTCATAATAAACCTTAAAAATGTATTATCACATTTGAAGACTTGATTATGTGTTGTTATGGGTCCATGAGTGGGACCAAGAATCTGTTGATGTTTATCTTAGCCAAATTGTGGCATGTTATGGATAAGTATATCATGGTTGAATATACATGAACATGCATTGAGTCATTATGCATTTTTGAAGTAAGGCTTTGTGCCTAAGAGATTGAATCACACCTTAATACGGGTACGAATAGACTAGTGTAGGTCATATTATTGACTTTAGGGGCATCAGGGTGCGGGTGTCTTACAATGGACAGTTGGTAGCTCTACTGGGGCCGTGGGATAGACCAATGCAAACGCACCGATGATCCGGACCGAGACACTGTCCTATATCGCGATCTTGTGAGAATGCCATGTATAAAGCCTTGTTGCGCAAATGATTGATTTTCTGGAAAGCACTTGATTTTAGGCTGACAAGATACTTGCATGTCTCCCTGATCATTCTCTTTGATGTTTGTGTCTAGCTCCATGGAGTAGGATTTTGGTACCATGTGCACGTGCATAGCAAGTCAACATATTATTTGGCATTGATTTATATGATGATGGAACTGATGTTTTACTGATGTTATAACAGCCTGAATTTTTTAAGTTGTTTACTATGTGAATCTTGATGCTGATTATTATTCCTACTGTGTTATGTGGGCATCTTACGTCATTCTATTTCTTTACTGCCATAATTGATATTGAATGTAAAATTTCTCACCTCTTTTCTGTATCTCTGTTATTCTGTTTATTTATGTGTTTCTCTGAAGATGTAGGTGAAGAAGGGGAAGTACACGGATTCCCTACCTTCTGGCCTAATTTCGATTAGTTTCTATTTGGATATGACGCCCTATCCACGTGGCTTTCTGGGTTATGTGAGATTGACTTTTCATGAAGGTCCAAACTGCTGGCACATCAACGTGAGCACGGATCGCTGTATCTACCATGCAGACGTGACTGTGTCTCTAGTATGGAGTCTTCATAATCCACCTATTTTTACTATTAATGCACACTTGTACTTAGAGTTTTACTTGCCCATTCGCGATATGTGGGGTGATCATTACTACACCCCAAAAGAGGATTCGTTCTTATCCTTTGCATGAGCCCCCAATCGTAATTCGGTTACTCCAATGAGGATTTCCTCTGACAAGAAAGACCCTGAGGAGGACTCAGCTATGGTTCCTTCTTATTAGTTTTAGGGGCTGGTACTATTGATAGTCATTGATGGCTATCTGTAAATCTTTTTAGGAGCCTGATGTTTGGTCTTTTTGGTGAGCTGTATATGTGTAATCATTTTAGGGCATGTAAAGCTTCTGCTTATTTTGTATATATGATGATGTATCTAAACAAGTATGATATAAGTATATATTCGTATGATGTATGAATGTATGGTTTACTTCTCATATAATTTCTACTATAAATCTATTTTAACTTTTATTACAAAAAAAGAATTCGCCAAATTATTATACATTTACAGATGAACAAGCTATTGTCTATATTATAATAAACCGGATCTTAGTTTATGTTTCGTTTTCCATTTCATGGTTTGGTGTGACATTCCCTCTCCAAAAAAGGACGTTACAAGCTCTGCCCACTCTCTATGCTAAGACAGCTCCCACAACATAGTTGGAGGCATCACACATAAGCTCGAACGGGAGTGTCCAATCAGGTGGCAGAATGACAGGGGTACTGGTTAAAGCTCGCTTCAAGTGATCAAAGACCTGCATACATTTCTGGTCAAACAAGAACTCCACATCTCTCTGTTACAGGTTGGATAACGGAGGGGCTATTTGACTGAAATCTCTGATAAAGCACTTGTAGAAACCCGCATGTCCAAGAAAAGAACGAACTTCTCACACGCATGTGGGGTAAGATAAACAGGTAATAACATCTACTTTTGCATGATCGATAGCAATACCTTCGCTAGACACTACAAGACCCAAAACTATACCTTGTTCTTCCATGAAATGACATTTCTCAAAATTCAGGACAAAGTTAGTTTCAATGCATCGATGAAGTACTCTAGAAAAACTATCCAAACAAGAATCAAAAGAAGAACCATAGACAGTGAAATCATCCATAAACACCTCTATGCACTCCTCTAGAAAGTCAGAGAAAATACTTACCAAGCACCGCTGGAAGGTGCTAGGGGCAATACAGAGGCCGAAAGGCATCCGCCTGTAAGCAAAGGTGCCGAAGGGGCAGGTGAATGTGGTCTTCTCCTAATCCTCAAGTGCAATGTGAATCTAAAAGTAACCAGTGTATCCATCCAGGAAGCAATAATGGGATTTCCCATCCAATAGATCCAGCATCTGATCAATGAAAGGCAATGGGTAGTGATCTTTCCGAGTGGCTTGGTTAAGCCGCCTATAATCAATGCAGACTTACCAACTGTTCTGCACTATGGTAGGGATCAACTCGTTCTTCTGGTTGGCCACAACCATCACTCCAGACTTCTTGGGGGAAACCTGCATAGGACTCACCTAAGTGCTACAGAGATGGGGTAAATCATACCGGCTTGCAGTAGCTTGGTGACCTTTTTCTTTACTACATCCAGAATCAGAGGATTCAGTCTCCTCTAGGGTTAGTGCACTGATTTAACTCCATCTTCATGTAAAATTCTATGCATGCAGGTGGAAGGGCTAATGCTAGGAATATCTGCCAATGTCCATCTGATGACCCTCTTATTTTCTCTCAAAACATGCAGCAATCCTGCCTCCTGTTCAATAAGGAGGTTCTTGGCTACAATCACCAGAAGCTGCTCATCATCCCCCAAATATGCATACTTCAGATGCTCATGCAAAGGCTTAAGGTCAAGGGTGGGTGGTTTTTGGATTGAAGGTATCAAACTAGTTGCAAAAACTTCCCAAACAGCTGGATCATGTCTCATAGGGGAAAGTAATGTAGAACATGTAGAGTTATTATTTTCAGAATAACCAGAATTACCAAATTCAGAACAACCAGAGAAAACAAAATCAGGGACAACAATAGCAACAACAGATGATTTATCACAAATAGAAGCAAAATTAGAAACAGTAGAATTAGTTTTATCAGCAGAAACAACATAATCAGAAACAATAAGGATCTCAATTTTATCAGAACAAGCAAATGTAGAAACAACAAGATCAATATATGGATCAGAATTGATAGCAGAAGCACATGCAGAAACAAAATTAACAAGATCAGAAGTAGAAACAACAACAGAATCATTAGGAATAACAGAATTGGCATCATGTGTAGCAGAAATAGTACAAGCATATTTATCAAAATCATAAGCAGGAGCAACACATGCAGAGTAGGATCAGGAAATTTAGCAAAATCAGAAACAATACATGTTGAACCAGATTTATCATAAACAACAAATTTATCAATATCAGAAACAAATTTATCAACATAGGTATATGCAGAATCAGAAAAAGCAAGATCAGCAGAAGCAGTGGAGTCAGAAAAGGAGTTAACAACAGAATCATACTTAGAATCAAAAGCATTAAATTCAGATTTATCAAAATCAGTAAAATCAAGAACAACAGAATCATCAATTTCTGAAACAACACATGCATATTTAGCAGAAACAACAACACCATCTGGAAATCCCACAATCCCAGGAAATTCAGCTAGCATGTCAAAATGCACATCATCAACTAACATATCAAGGACATCTAAATGAAAAACAAAATGCTCTTCTAATGGATGTTTTAGGGCATCAAAGATATTGAATTGAACAATATTATTACCAAATTCTGTGGAAAGGGTACCATCATGCACATCAATCTTAGTTTTAGCAGTTTTCAAGAAAGGTCTACCTAAAATTAATGGTGGCTAGCTAGATGCAAATTCATCTTCTGTGTTCAGAATGTAAAAATATGCTAGAAATATTAACTCATTTACCCTTACCAAAACATTCTCAAGCACTCATACCGGATGAGTTGTGCCCCGATTTGCTAGCTGAATGATGATTCCGGTGGGCTTCAACTCTCAAATGTGAAGGGATTCAAAAACTAATTTGGGCATGACATTAATGGAGGCTCCCAAATCCAACATTACATGAGTGAAGTGCTGGCTGCCTATGATGCAAGGAATGGTGAATGTTCTAGGATCCTTGCATTTCTGTGGCATACTTGGCTCAATCATTGCAGACACATTTCTGCCCATACTAATATTCTCTATACCCTTAAGTCTTCGCTTGTGAATGTACAACTCCTTGAGAAATTTGGCATACTTTGAAATTTGTTTGATTGCATCTAGGAGGTTCTGACGAGCACCGAAATCACCAAAATTATAACCGACTTATGCCTATGGCTTGTAGCATAAGAAGTAACACTAGATCATCTCTCAAGGATTATAAAACGTAATTTGATCAAGTCAAGTTAAAATGGGGGGTTTAGGCAAGATTAAGAAACAAAATTCATAAACAGAATTAAGAATCAGAATTCGAATTAAAGGGTAAATTAGAATTAAGAAAGTGACCAATCTAAGAAAATTGTCCAAACTTGATTTTAATTCATCCTTAATTACTAAAGGTCCATTCAATTGTTAATCTAGTCCTTCGTCTTAGATCACTTCAAGATGCCTCTCAATGATCATGGATTTTCTACTTGAAATGCTACTAAATTTCAATTAATTAAGATTAGACAAGTTAAGCACTCATTAAAACTGAAATCAACTTAAAAGCCAAGATCCAACTAAGTTAAATATTTTATCAAATACCTTCAATGTCTTATTAAATCTTTGAGTTCATCTTTTTGCACATGATAATTAAGCAATTAATATATGAAAATTCCAATTAAGCAACCAGAATTAACAAAAAGAAGAAGAAGAGGAACTTGATTAATAGATGAACTTAAACATTAAAAACAAAATCTCAAGATTAACAACCAAGCATGTTCAATCTCTTGGATTGATCTAAAGGATTTACCCCTCCATGAGAAGGAGAGAACTCAAAAAATTAAAATAAGGAAGAAGAAAACAAAAATTAGAGAGAAGGAGGAGAAAGAGAGTTCTAAAGAGAAGAAAGAAAAGTGTCAAAATGAGATGTGCCTCAATTTTTGACTTGAAACCCCCTAAACTACCCCCTATTTTGGCTTTACATAATTTAAAACTCATTAATTACAAAGTTGGGTTAGTTATGAACATTTGGGCCCAAACTCCATGCAATTTGGAGGTCAATAACTCAAGTTCTGACTAAAACAACATCAAAGGGTCCCTGAACTCGTATTCTGACTTCCATGCAAAATTAGGCGCACTAGACATCTGATTGAGACTTCAAGCTCTTCATCAAAGTTGTAGAGCTTTCTCTTAGCTTTCCTGCAAGGTAATATCTTGAACTCAAGTTATGGCTAAAATACAGAAATAGTGTCAAAGCCCAATAATGCTGAAAAAATTCAATTAGGCCCAATTTGAGCCCAAACTCACAAAACATGGCCAAACTCAATCAATTAAGAATATGGAGAGTGCAAATGACTAAACATGAGGGTTTATTAATGAATAAAATATGTGATTATCAGGAAGCAACATGAAACGCAAGCCAGATCTGATACTTTATCTATAATTTTTCTTTACCTTTGGTTTTATTTATCATACTTTGTTTCTATTTAAATTTGTGTCAAATTTCTCTTTTAAGTAATTATCGCAACATGTAATATTGATGCAGATTAAAGGATGCAAACCCAAGTGTAGGTTATCTCAAGTAATAAATTCTCGGGAGTCCGAGGACGATCCACAGGGAATTGATGAAGAAAAATTAATTGAGGTAAGAAAAAAATTTGTCACAACACCAAAAGTAATAATAATTATTCACAAATGAAAAAAGATTTGCTTGGGTTAGGAGATCCACTCTTGGTAAAAAATAGAGGCAAGATTATTTCTCTTTATAACTCAATTGAAATCCACGCACAACGGAGATTCCAATCGAAAAATATAACATTCAAAGTTCAATTATATATGTAATTATATTATGATTCCATCAATTATCTACCAATAATTATAAGTGAGCTCAAGCATTCACTGTGTCAATCCTCTTGTCTACAATAAATCAAGATCTCCACTATACAAGGAAGGTTTCTAAATTTATTGGAAACAAAATACAACATATATAATGTCCACTTTATAATATATCATTTAAACACAAGAAATAGAATAATCTTACCTTATTTCATTACCAAGAGCTTCACTCTTTCACCCAAGCAAAATGAAATTTAGTTACTCATAGACAAAAAGAAAGAAAGAGAGAAGAAGAGAAAGATGAACATAGCTTCAATTTAGAGCAAGAGAAAATTACAACAAAGGAAAATAATAAACAAGCATGAACATAATTTCTCCTAACCAAGCCTAAAACCAAAGTCCCCTAAATGATCAGCCAATGGAGCATTTTATAGAGGATCAGAGATACAAAATGACAAGGGGGCTGATTAAGAGTAGGTGAGGAGTGGGTGGATGAGTGGAAAATGCCAAATGGTGAGTTGATGAGTAGAAAATTATTAAGATTCTTTGTCTCCAAAATCATTCAATATTGATCTCATAGATGCCATTAGAATGAAGCAACGTAGTCTTCATAAAAGTTGTAACATTTTGTCTCAACTTTCCAATGGTACCAAAATCATCTAAAAATTCGTCCTATAGCCCAAGATATGACCAAATTACTGCAGACTGTTCAGGCCCAGTTTCAGCATCTCTGTTTTGACTTCCAAACTCAATATCACTTTCAAGGAGTCCGATCTGGGTTTTGTGTTCTTCATTAAAGTTGTAGATATGGGTCTTAACTTTCAAGTATCCAAAGTTCACCCTAAGAAAGTTCCTACAGCTTGAGTTATGATCTGATTACTGCATACTGTTTAGGTTCCAATCACAAAATTCTTGTTCTGAATTCCAAGCCCAATTAACTCCTTTAGATGTTCATATTTTACCTGGACCTCTCATGAAAGTTGTAGAGCTCTCTCTTATCTGTCCTACAAGGTAAGATACATAATTCTAAGACTTCTAGAACTCAAGATATTGCAGAAATATAGAAACAGTGTAAGACCCAACTAATGTTGGAAAAATTAATTAAGTCCAATTTGAGTCCAAACTTACAAAATATAACTAAACTCAATCAATTAAGTACATAAAGAGTGTAAATAACTAAAAATGAGGGTTTATTAATGTATAAAATATGTGATTATTAAATTTCCCTACACTTATCTTTTTACACTCCTGGACAAAACACATAAGACCAAAGCTAGGAAATAAAGAAAAATGACATAGACTCAAAAGCTAAAAACTCTAAAAGACTCGATGAAGCAAGAAGAGCAACAAGAAATTCAAGGGTTCAAAACATTAATGAGGCAACATTTCTTCACAACTCAAACCAACAAGCAAGGAAACTTCAGTTGAAAAGAATGAATCAAGAATGATAGATTTTTACAGCATTCACTCTCAATCCCTCAAGTGTTTAAAAGGTAAGTATTTCACTCTATTCAACCCATGAACAATTGCACTACCATAAGCTTGCTTATCTTCTACTTCTCTGCTACTCAAAACACATGCATACAAAAATCAAGAGGACTTTATTCAAGGTTGTAATGGGGTCATGGTAAAGGAGAGGGGCTAATATGGATATGAGAAGATAAATACTAAAGAGAATAAAAAAGCATTATGGTACAATTAGAGTGGAGAAGATGTTTGAGAACATTTATCATAAAGGATAATGACCAATATTTGACTAATGTTTTGTTGAAGATCAATCCCAAATTGATGAATTGAATTCATTGTTAGGCATAAATTTTCTCCTTTTCTTCTTGTTGTTTCCAAGCATCCAGTTTTATTCTAGACTCTGATAATCCTTTGATTGCAATGTGGTAAGTTCTTCCTTTCTCTCTTTTTTTTATCACTTTGTGCACACACCCACACTTGTTCAAGAACAAGGCCAATGCTCTCTTATTCCCTAAGGTTGGGTAAAAATATGTTTTTTTTAAGGCACGTAATGAGCTAATAACAAGGAATGGTCAAATAAGCTCAAAGTGGTTACACAAGGAAAAATATACAAGGATGGCTATTTGGTCAAAATAGTTATTTCAAAATGTCTCAATCATATTTATGTATGCATGTAAAAATGTAGCCTAAAAAAGAATCAAAGAAAGTTCTAGAGTAACAATTCCATTAGTGAAAATCATACAAGAAAGAAGAAAATGGTACAAATATTCAATCCATTCATCAATAGGCTCAAAATCTCATAAGGCATATTTCTATCATTCTCAATCCATCATATCAACATTCATATCCAAGCTTGTGATTTTTAAGAAAGAAGACAATTTATGCTAAGATCCAAGAATCCATTTGCTACTTCTGCACAAAATAATTATCTCCACAACTAAGATGCGTCTCAAGAGTAAACTTACCTCCAAGGCAAAATTTACTCCTTACTCTGTCATCCTTAATTAGTTTTACTACGAATAGGTTTCTGACAATCATATCACTAAACATACTTCCCAATTTAGATGTGTCTTAGGAGTAAAATTACTCCTTACTCTGCCATCATTCATTAGTTTAGTAAGTTCATAACAATCATATCATACTTCCCAAAAAAGAAATTTCTTTTGTCAACTATCCTTCCCCCCCAACCAGATTACAACATTGTCCTCAATGATAAAATATAGATGAGTAAAGGATAGAAGATATTACCTATTGGAGAAATCTGACACAAATTTAAACAGAAACAAAGTACGATAAATAAAATCAAAAGTAAAGGAAAGCTATAAATGAAGTGTCAAATCTAGCTTTCTTTTCATCCTGCTTCCCTCACTACTTCCCGTTGACCAATCGATTTGAGCTATTACTGGGTCAGGTTTATGAACAAAAGCTTCTGATTTATCAATCAACTCATCAATAGTGGAAGCAGAGATAAGAAGTTGTCTTACCGAAGGTGTGATAAATTTCTGTTCCACATCATGGTCAAGAAAAAGTAACAAAATATCAAAGAAATTATTTACATTCAACAAACCTATGAGTTTATGGTGGATGTTCAGTTGGGACCAAGAGACAATTTGAAAAACTTCTTCCAAGGTACCAAAATCACCTGGTAAGGCAATGAATGCATCAGAGTTTTCAAGCATTATTTTCATTCGTTCATGCATTGATGATACGTTAAGTTCCTCCCCAATTATCTTTCCAGTGATGTTCTATTGAGCTAAAGGTCCAGGAATGACACCTAAAACCTGACTGCCTCCTATATATGCAGCAAGTGATATAGCCCCCATTAACCCATGACAACTTCCCCCATATACAAGATGAATATTCCTCACAATAAGTGATCGACTAAGAGTGGTAGCTGCGTTTGCAAACTCTAAACCCTTCCCATACTTAGATCCACAAAATACACAAACATTTTTAAGTCGATGAAAAGAAACACCTTCCATTTCTATACTCATTTTTCTCTATGAATGATTATGAGTTGGAGGAAAGAAGAGAAAATGAGGTGTTTAAATAGGAAAACGAATGGAAAGGATAATAATAGCACTTATAATGGTAAGTTGGTTGTTGTCAGAAATGTATGAAATTAAGAAACAAAGAATCTTTCTTTTTTTTTTAATTTTTTTTTTATTTTTTTTTGTTTTTTTTTATTTTTTGTTTTTTTTACTTCAAGAAAACCATCAGGGTAAAGAAGTCTAGAAACCCCTGAAGGACCCTGCTCAAAGGATCGTCTGTCCAAAACTAAAATACAGCAAAATTATACAAAGATAAAAGAAATATAATAGCAAATGATAACATACCTTTATGTACAATTTTTATAGCGTATCTTTATATTGCGTGTCATGAGTGCAGTAGTGGTATATTTTTATACTGTGTCTCACCAGTGCAGTAGACACTCACGTCTATTTATTCGAAGAAAAGAGAAAGAAGAAACCATCATGGGTTTCTATCCTGAGTCTGGAACATGGAGAGCTCACACTTGGACTCGTAATATCAACAAAGATGCTAAAATCTGAAACTCGTAATGTCCAAGATCCAGAACGTCCCATCTCAGGGCAATGAGAGCCCTTTCTAATAAAAGAGATGATCAAGTTCAGATGCCTCATACACTTTAGCAATCGGGAGTTACTTCTCACTAATAACCAGAGTGGGATGCTTCTGCTTGTCCATCAACTCCACGGTGCCTAGATGGTAAGCACTGGGTTATGGAGTGCGATTCTCTACAGAGTATGGTACACGAACTTTTTTAAGGACCAACGTACAAAGGTCCACCCAAGTCAATGACGGGTCAGCCAAAGGTTAGGGCTCCACAACTAATTAAAGTCGTGGTACTCCTTCCAGATCACCCTTGTTCAAACATTTTTTCTTCTTCTTTTTTTCTTCTTTTTTTTAAGAAAACATGAAGAAGAAGAAGATAATATCTACAAATTGTTGTGGATATGGCTCACATCTGTCTCTGGTTTCATGTCCAGTAACAGCTTAAACGCCTTCTATGAGTCGAGGATAAGCTTCCCATCCAATTTTCTTATAAATTGGCAAACAGGGTCTTTTAGAGTCAGATTCCCAAGACTGTAGCATTTTTCTTCATCCTTGAATAGATTCCACAAATTAAGAAGTTCACGATGCACAAATCCACAAGAATGCGTCTCAAGAGTCAATAAGATATCATTTAATGACTCCTTACTCAGTCTATTCTTAATGAAGAAAATTTTATCTTCTCTGTTTACGAAAACTATCCCCAAAGAATGACATCACTTGTTACAATTCCATCGTGCATATTTGTGACAGACTTGTAACCTTTTTGCTCTTCTTCTTTTAGAATATGAACTTCTTCCATGACCTGGCATGTATGAGAAATGAAATTGAAGACTTGTCTGCTAATCGGACCTTGCTTCAATTATCCAGCATACATCTTCTGGCATACCTTTGTGCATTAGCAGCCTCAATCTTTCACATCTAACTTTGTAGATTTTTGTCAGAGCATTTTGAGGGAGGGGAGGAAAATGTTTTCTATGGTTTGAAAGAATGACATCCATTTTAAAGGAGAAGAAGGATTCAGTTATTTTGGAAAACTGAAAAATAAACTGACTTAAGAGTCACGAAGTGCCGTTATCCACCACTTAATCGGTAACACAAAGAACTGCAAAAAGAATGCAACAAAATTAGAATAAATTCTATTCATAACAAGGATCAAAATGAGCGATGAATTCTACCTCATCAACTTGGTTTTCCAGAAATAGTTTGAGTCTTTATCCATTGACTTTAAACATATTACTATTCATAGGATTCTCAATATTTACGGCCCTGTGAGGATACACATGTTTGACAACAAAATGACCACTCCACCTAAATCTTAATTTTCTAGGGAATAGGTGCAGACGAGAATTATAAAGCAGAACGTTTTAACCAATTTCAAAAGATTTTCTCAAAATTGTCTTATCATGGAAAGCTTTTGTTCTGGCTTTATAAATCTTTGAGTTTTCATATGCATCATTTCTCAATTCCTCCAATTCATTTAATTGCAATTTACATATTTTTCAAGCATCATCAAGATTTAGATTGAAAGCTTTAATGGCCCAAAATGCTTTATGTTCCAATTCTATAGGCAAGTGACAAGGTTTTCCATAGACTAACCGATAGGGTGACATGCCCAAAGATGTTTTGAAAGCAGTACGGTAAGCTCAAAGTGCATCGTTTAGTCTTAAAGACTAATCTTTACGATTTGGGTTAACCATTTTTTCCAAAATTTGTTTAATCTCCCTATTTGCCAATTCAACTTGTCCACTTGTCTGAGGGTGATAAGGGATGGTAATTTTGTGTGTAATACCATATTTCTTCATTAAAGATTCAAATGGTTTATTGCAAAAATGTGTTTCCCCATCACTGATGATAGCTCGAGGGATTCCAAATCGACACAAGATATTTTCTTTTAAAAATTTGAGAACAGTTTTATGATCATTGTGTCGGCATGGAATCGCCTCAATCTATTTTGAGATATAATCAACTGCAACTAATATATGCACAAATCCAAATGAGGATGGAAATGGACCTATGAAATTTGTAACACCCCAACTTTTGGGTAAAAGACCGTTATGTCCCTGTTTTGCTGTTTCTTATTTTTCTGTATGAAATACAGAAAAATAATACTGTTTGTTATTTTATTTGGTCGTTTTACATAATTTGTTCCGATACAAAAATAAAAATTTTATCAAATTATTGTTTTAAATTTTTCGTATGAAAAAAACAGGATGTATAATATCCATTTTATATAATCGTTTACGTATTTTTCTTCAAGGCAGTGAAATAAAATTTTTCTTGAATCATTTGTTTTAAATTTTAGTGTAATATACAAATATATAATACTCTTCTTGGATATTTTATTTGAATGTTTTGGATGATTAGCTACATTGTGGGAAAAAATGGAAAAATGACCATTACGTCCCGAATGTCTTTGTTTTTGATGTTTTTGTCTTGTTTTTAATTGTTTTCTACTTGATACAATTGCTTCAATATTACTTCTGTGATTTTATTTGGACTTTTTGTGTGATTTGGTCCGGGTAGGAAAATAATATTTTTCGGACCGGAAAATCTATTTTTAATTATTCGGAGGCGGGGATCTTACTAAACCCAATTACTGAATGAGCCTAAAATTAATCTTTTAATTTTTAGGATTTAACTGTCAAATAAAATAATTTTATATTATTATAATATTATTTTATTAGTCAGTATAAATAAGTGACAGCGGACCCGAAAATGTTTGCAGGACCCACTTTTAGTCATTAAGTGCTTTACACGTGGACCAATGAGGAGCTGGTCAAAATTGGTGGCTGTGACTCATCGCAACGGGCCAATGGGACGGTGACACGTGGTGTGACACCTCAGCATCATGACTCAGCAGCTTCTAGAAGGTTCCAGAAGTGCTGACTCGGCTGTGACTCACCGCGATGACTCACGGTTCCGAAGCTTCTCTCGATGACTCATGGCTTGTGACTCACCATTGATGACGCACCAATGATGCGATTGTGATGCGATCAAAGTGACTCGAAGATGCTTTGACTCACTTTTTGGAAAATATCTATGCTGACTCATCTGCTCTAGAAAAATATCTATGCTGACTCGCCATGCTGACTCACCCGTTCTAGAAAATTCCACGATGACTCATCATACTGACTCATCGTAGTGAGTCACATATTCTAAAATTTCTCTTTGATGACTCGCTTTATGACTCATCAAGGGCAATCGGTAGAAAAATGATCAATAATAATTTTTACTCTGCTAGTATAAAATAAAAATCTATGTATATTTTATTACCTATTAGACAATAAACACTGACTTTATAAACAGTAATTATTGTATAATTATTGTTTATTGGTTAAAGTATGTTAGAAAATATACAATGTGCACCAATAGGAATTGGTCAACAAAAATAGCAACCAATAAGAATCAAGTTAGTAAATTTAACCAATGTAATTTAGTCAATAAAAATGGCTTGACTCTTTTTAAGGACCAATAGGAAGCAAGCTATCAAATGAGTTTGGACTTCTTGAATTTGAATGGTTCTACGTAAAGGAGGAAAGAGCAATTTGCTCTAATAGCCAAATTCACTAAAGTGAATTCACGTAGAAAGCTTTAGGAAATTCATTTAGAAAGCCAAATTAAACAAATGAAGAATAGTCAATATTGAAGGCTTTTCTTGGTTGAAGTCTACGGTGAAGCAAAGCTTTTGTAAAGCAAATATTACAAATTCAATTCTTCCTATCTTTCAATTAAATTCATCAAGTGAGACCAAGTCAATTTTGGTGGCCTCTCTTCACTTGTATCTACGGCAATTGCATGCTTTGGGAAAGCAATTATTGCATTTCAATTCATTCTTCTCTTCATGCTTCTACGGCAATGCATGATTTAGGGAGACAAATATTATATTTTATTTCATTCTTATTCCTATGCATTTACAACCATGCATTTGGAGGAAGCAAAACCAAATATCATTCTCACCTACTCTTAAAGTGATCCACGGCAAGTCATGCTTAGTGGAAGGAAAATGTCCTATAATTAACTATCTCACTTTGTCTTCATTTTTTTTCCTATATTCTAAATCATCTCACGGCCAAAGCTATCTCACTTGTCTTCATTTGTCAAAGTCTTCATCTTTCTCCAAATACATCAAATAAAGCAAAAGCTCTCAACTTTTCTTTCTCTTTTTCTTCTTCAAACCTTACGACCTCCACACTAAGTATATCAATCATTCTTCTATAATTCTAAACCACCTTATTTCTTGCTTCTTTACTTCATTTCAAGACTCTTTGTAGTTGAAACCTAAGCCTAAATCTTCCATTTTCTATCATGTTCTTCAAAGCTTAAGTTTGAAGTCTTGAAGGCAGGGTTATTTAATTTTCATGTTTCTATCCATTTCAAAATTTTAATCATGATTTTAATCCATGATTATTGTAGTTTAGAGCCTTAGGTATTAATATTGTATGTTTTCTTTGATTTTCAAGAAGCTCTTGATGAAGAAGATTGGCTTGAAGGAGACATACAAGGAGCTTGGAGGTTCTTCAAGAGGTAAGAGGGAGATTACCCTCATCAACCATGTGTTGGTGGTGAGGAATGTTTGTGGTTGTGGTGAAGAATCCATAAGGATTCACTCACTTGATTGTTTATAGTTTTTCCTAATTGTGATTGATTATGTGTGTAAATTATTTATGTGTTTATTATTTGTGTGTTTGTTAATTTTGTGTTTGTTAGTAGGTTGTTGTGTATTTGTTAGTAGCCTTCTTATTTGATGTTTGTAATAAATTGCATGTCTACAAGCTTTAATTTGCATGTCTACAAGCTTTGATAATATTGCATGTGTTAGAAATGCATGATAAAATATAGGATGTGAATAATATGTCAAGGATTGTATGAGTGTTCCAAAGAACACACTAACAAGGCTCACGGCCATGATCCAAATGGGGAACCAAAATGTTCTCTTAATTTTCTTAAAATATGATTTAATTAACCTAGGAGAATTGGTAAGATATCCATTTGTTTAGATCAAGAAAAATGAATTTGGAAATCAAATGGCATAACCTTATATTTTCGGCCAACATGTCTAACTTCAACACTTTGATTTCTAAAATTATTTTCTAGGGTAATGATTTAATCAATGTAGACAATACAAGAGATTTAACATGTATTTAGAGGGTGAAAAATAATTTAGAAATCAAATGCAAAGTTTTTAGCAAATTCGGCCAACATGCCAAATTAGATATTCATGATTTCTAAAATTAATTCCAAGCTATTTTCAATCAAGAAGAAGCAATACAAGTTAAAGTAAATTTTCTACAATGAGTTTTAAAGAAATAAAGTGGTTAGAATTAAGTTTAAGAGGTTAATGCTAATGATTTTTACTGTAAGAAGAAATACAAGTAGCTTTATAAAATTTCTAACGTATAGCTCCCCATGTGTTTTGAAGCACTTAGTAATTTTCAAAAGTGTAATTAATTGGTTGTAATAAAAATAAAAGGAGTTTTGACAAGAAACCTAGAAAACCATTATTATAATTTTTTTCTAAATCAAATCTTGTCAATTTTTATTAAAAACAGACAAATAAGACAGAAAAAAGATGAGCAAAAGACAATTATAATACTATGAAAAATATTCTACGTAATTTAAAAGTATTAAATATTATTTCTGTTTGTTTTAAACAAATATTTTTAAGGAATTCGGACAAGAAAATGATTTAAAAATCTTACGCGATTGAAAAAATGTATTAAAAACTCTACGCGATTCTAAAAACAGAAAAATATATTTACGCGATTTCAAAACGTTTATAAAAATGACGAGATTGTGAAAATTTACGCGATTGACCAAACAATCTTTTTCCTGGAATTTTCTGTATTTTTACTTGTCGGGCTATGAGGTGAACCGTACAGGCTTTGAGACGATTTGTCCTATGAGACTTACTGTATATTTTTGCCATTGAGGGCAAGCCATGAGGGCATATTTTTATACCATGAGGGTATTTTGGTAATTTGCCAATTTTTGGTAATTTTTGGTTGACAAGGTGAATCACATCGTGTTGTCGATGCGATAAACGTAGTGTGGTTCATTGTTCTAATGAACTTGGAGACTTTAGTGTACGGGATTCCATATATGGACAGTCGGTCGCTCCGCTGGGCCGTGGTAACCGATAGCACACTAATGGACTCGACACGCACTATATTTAATCGAGATTTGTGAAGTCTAGTAGTACATTTGCTTCGTAGTGTCACGACGTGAGACATGAACTACCCCACGCCCTGGATGGTAAATTCCCGTGTGATGTGGAGCTATAGACGCAACGTATGACCGCGGAATAGTTGAATTTTGGACAGCCTGTAGTGGTACTAATAGATTTTTGCGAGTCATTCCTCTGATATCTGTGATATCTGTATGTGTTTAGCTCCATGGAGTAGGATTGTGTCATATTGCATATGTTTATATACTGTACATTATTATCTTTTATCTGTGATCTTATGATTATATATTGTTATTATCTTTTTATCTCGGATCTTATATGTGATTATTTTTTTATTATGTGGTTATTTCTTATATGTGATTATTTTTTTATTATTATGTGGTTATTTCTTATATGTGGTTATTTCTTATATTTTTATTCATGATATTATATGTCGTTATTTAGTATACATTTATACTGTGATGTTATATGTTGTTATTGTTATTCATTTTATTATGATATATACATATTTGATTTTATTTATAAATTGATAACATGATAATATTTGTGATATCGTGTGTATGGAATGACTTTGTCATTCGTATTATTCTTTGCTAAAATCTTGAAAAGGGATCTCACCTCTTTCTGTATTGTTTTTGTTGTGTTTGTATTGTTAAATTCGTATAGTAGGTGAAACGAGTTTCTTAGACCTACTGGAGGCTATGTTCTGAAGATGGTGACGGCGTCAAGATGAGATCTTCCGAGTTTTAACCGGATGCAGCTTGGTGGAGAAATGGAACGTGTAGGTTGGGTTTTTCTCGTTAGTGTTATTACCGTGCTATTAGTAGTAACCTTTATTGGGTTTTCTATTGTTTCTCTGAGTCTGTAAATGTTATGTTTTAAATTGTTGTTGAATATTTTCGTAGCATATATATAATATGTGTATTAATCAATTTAATTTAATTTCGATTTTTTTTTCTTATAATTTTTGGTAAGTTTATATTTTCGCGCAATGAAATTTTAAAATTCATCTTTTAAAAATCAAAACTTTTACAAAATGATTTCAATTGGTTTTATATTTATTTAAAATGTGACGCCCTACGGAGGGTGTTACAAAATTAATTCCCTAACAATAAAAAATTTCAATGACAAGGATGGGGTTTAGAGGCATCATGTTTCTTTTTTAAATTGAGCCCAATTTTTGACAATTTTCACAACTTTTGCAAAAAGTATAGCAGTCCTTAAATAAAGTGAGCCAATAAAATCTGCACTGTAAAATTTTTGTAGCTATTTTCTTTGAAGAAAAGTGACGTCCACATGCTTCTGAGTGACAAAATTTAATGACACTACCTACCTCACTATCGGGCACACATCTCCGAAAGATTTGGTCAGGACAATATTTAAGCAAGTATGTGTCCATTGAGGCGGCATCTTTCCTGTTACAAGAAAGTTGACTATGTTAGCAAACCAAGGCATAGAATTGACAGAAAATAAAAAATCATCAGGAAAAGAATCATTGATGGGTGTGCTATCAAAATGTGAGCCTATTGTAAATTTGGACAAATAATTAGCGACAATATTTTAGCTCAATTCTTATCTTTTATTGTGATGTTGAATTCTTGAAGCAACAAGATCCATCGTATCAATCTTGGTTTGGCATCCTGCTTAGACATCAAATATCTAATAGTAGCATGATCGGTGAAAATCACAATAGAAGAACTAATTAAGTAAGATCAAAATTTGTCCAGTGCAAAAATTACAGCAAGTAGTTCTTTTTCAGTAGTGGTGTAATTCATTTGTGCACTATTTAAAGTTCTACTTGTGTAACAAATCACATGAGGCTTACCTTCCTTTCTTTGGCCTAAAACAGCGCCCACAACAAAATCACTAGCATCACACATCAACTCAAAAGGCAAAGACCAGTCAGGAGATTGCATGATAGGAGCAGATGTCAGCAGACCAATTAATTTTTCAAAAGATTTTTGACATTCTTGAGTCCAATCAAATGGTGCATCTTTCAATAAAAGATTACATAATGGTCTAGTTATGGCATTAAAGTCCTTTATGAATCTTCTATAAAATCTTGCATGTCCTAAAAAGAACGAACTTCTCTGATTGTTTTTGGGGAAGGCAAATTAGCAATTAATTCAACTTTGACCTTATAAACTTCAATTCCTTTAGAAGATATCACATGACTTAACATTATTCTTGAGGTAACCATGTAATGACATTTTTCCCAATTTAACACAAATCTTTTTTATTCACATATTTTAAGAACTTTTTCCAAATTATCAAGACAATTTTCAAAAGAATCTCCAAAAACTGTCAGGTCATCCATGAAAATCTCTAAATAATGCTCAATCAAGTCACTAACAATGCTTAACATGTATCTTTGGAATGTTGCCGGAGCATTACAAAGGGCAAAAGGCATTCTTCTATATGCAAAAGTACCAAATAGACATGTAAAAATGGTCTTTTCTTGATCTTCCAATGCAATTGGTATTTGATTATAACCCGAAAAACCATCAAGAAAACAGTAGTATGGATGTCCTACTACCATTTCCAGAATTTGATCAAGAAATGGCAAATAAAAATGATCTTTCCTAGTAGCAGCATTTAATTTTCTAAAATCAATACACATACGCCAACTAGATGAGACTCGCGTAGGTATTAATTCACCTTTATCATTTTCAACCACCGTTATTCCAGATTTCTTAGGCACAACTTGTGTAGGGCTTACCCATTGGCTATCAGAGATAGGATAGATAATTCTAACATCAAGCAATTTAAAGACTTCAGCTCTAACTACTTCTTTTATGTGTGGGTTTAATCTTCTTTGAGGTTGTTGAGAAGTTTTACCATTATCCTCTAAATGTATTCTATGCGTACAAATTAATAGATTAATACCTTTTATGTCCTTTAATGTCCATCCAATTGCACTTTTATGCCTTTTAAATACTTCTGTTAACATACTTTCTTGTTCTTCAGTAAGAGACGAGGAAATTACCATTGGAAAGTTTTGCTTTTCTCGCAAAAATGTGTACTTCAACCCAGTAGGTATTGACTTTAATTCCGGTGTGGGTACTTCTTCATGAGCATTATCATTCATGGGTTTTAGCTCTTCAAAGCTTGGCTTCCATCCCTTGTACTCTATTACCTGTGTACAATCAAACAAAGAGTATATTTTAGAGATATCATCTTCTAATTGCATGCCTGACTCAGAAGAACTCTTTGTTTGAAGATGATCATTTATAATGGCTTCAATTCCTTCAACTTCCTCTTTTTCATCAAGGACTTCCTATGGTGGCTTGCATATGTTAAAAACATTGAGCTCCAGTGTCATGTTTCGAAATGTTAGCTTCACCACTCCATTTCTGCAATTTATTAAAGCATTAGATGTTGCTAAAAATGGACGACCTAAAATAGCAGGAATTGACTTGCAACTATCAATCATAGGTTCAGTATCCAAGATAATGAAATTCACATGATATATGAATTTATCAACTTGTACCAACACATCTTCCACTACTCCTTTTGGAATTTTAATTAATCTATCGACAAGTAGAAGAGTTACAGAAGTTAGTTTTAACTCACCCAAGTTGAGTTATTGATAAACTGAATATGGAAGTATATTGACACTAGCACCAAGATCAAGTAAAACTTTTTCAATTTTATGTTCTCCAATAATGCATGAAACTGTAGGACAACCAGGGTCTTTATATTTTAATGCATCATTATTCTGAAGAATGGAGCTTACCTGTTCAGCCAAAAATGCTTTCTTTTTCACATTTAGTTTCCTTTTAACAGTGCACAAGTCCTTCAAATACTTGGCATAACAAGGAATTTGTTTGATTGCATCTAACAGAGGAATATTGATCTTCACTTGTTTCAAAATTTTAAAAATTTCAGTGTGGCGGTCCAATTTCTTTGGATTATTCAATGCTTGAGGAAATGGAGGTGAAGGCGAGAGTTTGGTCTCCTTTTGGTCAACTTCTTCATTTTCTTGGGGAATTGGTTCATCTTCTTTCTCACAAGGTTCAGGAATTTGTTTTTCAATAACTTTTCCACTCCTAAGAGTTATCACTGACTTGACTTAATCTATTTGTTGGTTTTCTGAACTCCCTTCATGTGGACTGTACTAACCCTTGGGATTTGGTTGAGGTTGAGAAGGAAATTTTCCTTTCTCGTGAATGGTGAGTGCAAAAGAAAGTTTAGCAAGAGTTTCTTTTATGTCAGTCATGGTTTGATTATTTTGTTTATTAATGGCCTCTTGCTTTTCTATGAATGCATGCAGTGTTTCTTTAAGATTTTTTCCATATGGTGTGACATAAGGTGCATATCCTTGAGAATTTTGAGAGTCTTATTGTGCCTGAGGAGGTGGTAGTTGCACGAATTATGACTGATTATTATTCC
This sequence comes from Ormosia emarginata, assembly GCA_029884605.1. Lineage (NCBI taxonomy): Eukaryota > Viridiplantae > Streptophyta > Magnoliopsida > Fabales > Fabaceae > Ormosia > Ormosia emarginata. The sequence continues at coordinate 415,549 of JAQQTP010000015.1, read as the reverse complement.
TCCAGCTGAAGTTCGGGTGATTTCTCCATTCCGGATTGTATGTATCTGAAGAAGAAGAAGTAAATAGCTTTTTAAAATTATTCATTACGTTTACTTGCTCATATATAACTTCTTTAAAAATAATAATCTTAGGACATTCATGTGTTGAGTGTCTTAAGTCATCACAAATGCCACAAATTTCTTCATTTTGCACATATTTGATTTCTTTTGCTTTCTTAATTCCATGGCTTCAACCTTTCTAGTCAAACTAGCAAACCTTGCATTTAGATCTTCCTCTTGACTAAGGTGATATTTTCCTTTATTAGCACTTGCAAGGTTAGATCTAATTGAATTTTCAGAAGGGTTAGTACTATGCCAAGATTGAGAATTTTCAGTTAGCTGGTTTAAATAGTCTAAAGCTTCATCAGGTTCTTTATCAAGAAGCTCACCATTGCACATTGTTTCCACAAATTGTTTAGTTTCAGGTGTTAAACCTTCATAAAAGAAGCTTATAGTGCGCCATTTTTCAAAACCATGATATGGACAAGAATTTAACAAATCTTTAAACCATTCCCAACATTGAAAATATGCTTCATTTGAATTTTGGAAAAAAATTTAGATTTTTCTTTTCATAGCATTGGTTTTATGTGTTGAAAAAAATTTCTTTAAGAACTCACCTTCCATTTCTTGCCATATGCTAATTGATCTTGGTTTCAAAGTGTTAAGCCAAGATTTTGCTTTATCTTTTAAAGAAAAAGGAAACAATTTAAGCTTAATAATTTCTTCAGTGCAATTTTGATCATTGAAAGCAATACATACTTCCTCAAATTCTTTCAGATGTAAATATGGGCTTTCAGATTCTAAACCATGAAATTTAGGAAGTAAAGAAATCATACGTGACTTGAATCTAAAATTATTGGCATTGAGTGGAAAGATAAAGCATGATGGACTAGAATTTCGAGGTAGTTGCAAATATTCATGCATGGTTTGCAATGGTTGATTTTCATGTTCATCATGTACACTTTCATTTTCAGCCATTGTGTCAATTATGTGTTATTGTGATTCAAACAAATCAATATATAAAGTACCAAGATTAATTTTAACTAAACGACCAAAATTTAAATCATGATACCAATTAAGCATAAATAAATGACTTAAAATAGAAAAAATAATGTGCAAGTAAGCGGTTTACACTAGCCATTAAATATTAACAAGGATGTGGTATAAACCAACCACCCAATAAATATTAACAAGTAAAAAGTTAGATAACTGATAAATTAAAAAGTTAGATAATTAGAGAGTTAATAATTAGTAAGTTAGGAAGTGCAGAAAGTAAAATACAAAAAATAAAATGCAGAAAGTAAAGTGCAGAAAATAAATTTAAAATATAAAAAATCGAAAAGAGCCAGAGCCCCACCAGAGCCGGCAAAAGAGAAGAGAAGATGAAAGATTATTTCATTACATTAGAAAGCAATAATAAATAACAGAAATTTAAAAGTTAGAGAGCAAAAAATAAATGACATAAATTAAAAGTTAGAGAGTAGAAAATAAAAGTTAGTAAACAAAAATAAATGACATAAATATAAAAGTTAGAAAGTTAGTATGTTAGAAAGTTAGTAGGTTAGCAAGTTAGTAAGTTAGCAAGTTAGATAGTTAGAAAGTTAGAGAGTTAGTAAAGAAACCGAAGGATCTACAAGCTAATCTTTTGCTCCGGTGAGGGAGAAGAGAGAATAGATTTTATTAAAGAAAAAGAACCTCAATAGATTAAACTTCAAATCAAGTCCCCGGCAACGATGCCAAAAACTTGATGCGGATTAAAGGATGCAAACCCAAGTGCAGGTTGTCTCAAGTAATAAATTCTTGGGAGTCCGAGGTTGATCCACAGGAAATTGATAAAGAAAAATTAATTGAAGTAAGAAAATGATTTGTCACAACACCAAAAGTAATAAAAGTTGTTCACAAATGAAAAAAGATTTGCTTAGGTTAGGAGATTCACTCTTGGTAATAAATTAGAGGCAAAATTATTTCTCTTTATAACTCAATTGAAATCCACACATAACGGAGGTTCTAATCGGAAAATATAATATTCAAAGTTCAATTATATATGCAATCATATTATGATTCCTTCAATTATCTACCAACAATTGTAAGTGAGCTCAAGCATTCACTATGCCAATCCTTTTGTCTACAATAAATCAAGATCTCCACTATACAAGGAAGGTTTCTAAATTGATTGGAAACAAAATACAACACATATAATGTCCACTTTATAATATATCATTTAAGCACAAGAAATAGAATAATCTTACCTTATTTTATTACCAAGAGCTTCACTCTTTCACCTAAGCAAAATGAAATTTAGTTACTCATAGACAAGAAGAAAAAAAGAGAGAAGAAGAGAATGATGAACATAGCTTCGATTTAGAGCAAGAGAAAATTACAACAAAGGAAAATAATAAACAAGCATAAACATAATTTCTCCTAGTCAAGCCTAAAACCAAAGTCCCCTAAATGATCAGCCAATGGAGCATTTTATAGAGGATTAGAGATACAAAATGATAAGGGGGCTGATTAAGAGTAGGTGAGGAGTGGAAAATGCCAAATGGTGAGTTGGTGAGTGGAAAATTATTGAGATTCTTTGTCTCTAAAATCATTCAATGTTGATCTCATAGATGCTATCAGAATGAAGCAACATGGTCTTCATGAAAGTTGTAGCATTATATCTCAGCTTTCCAATGGTACAAAATCATCCAAAAATTCATCCTACAACCCAAGATACGACCCAATTACTGCCGACTGTTTAGGCACAGTTTCAGCATCTCTGTTTTGACTTCCAAACCCAATATCACCTTCAAGGATTCTAATCTGGGTTTTATGTTCTTCATGAAAGTTGTAGATATGGGTCTTAACTTTCAAATATCCAAATTTCACCCTAAGAAAGTTCCTACAGCCCAAGTTATGCTCTGATTACTGTACATTGTTCAGGTTCCAATCACAAAACTCGTGTTCTAATTTCCAAGCCCAATTAGCTCCTCTAGATGTCCATATTTTACCTGGAGCTCTCATAAAAGTTGTAGAGCTCTCTCTTATCTTTCCTACAAGGTAACATACATAGTTATAAGACATATAGAACTCAAGATATGGAGAAAATACAGAAATAGTGTAAGACCCAAATAATGCTGGAAAAATTAATTAAGTCCAATTTGAGTCCAAACTTACAAAACATAACTAAACTCATTCTATTCAGTACATAGAGAGTGTAAATGACTAAAAATGAGAGTTTATTAATGTATAAAATATGTGATTATCAAATATCTTTTATCCCTTAGTCATCTATATTTTAACATTCTGGATAATCTTGTGATCTAGTTGGAAGGAAGGATAGTTGACATTTAAAAAAAATTAGGAAGTATAATATGGTTGTCAGCAACTTACTAAACCAATTAAGGATGGCAGAGTAAGGAGTAAATTTTACTCTTGAGATGCATCTAAATTGGAAAAGTATATTTATTGATAAGATTGTTAGAAACCTACAAAACCAATTAGGGATGACAGAGTAAGGAGTAATTTTACTCTTGAAGTAAATTATTCCTGAGACGCATCTAGAGTGGGGAAGTAATTATTCTATGTTGATTTGTGGAAGTAACAAAGTTTAATCGTTTAATTTCCTTTGAATGATTCAAGTGAATGAACTCTCACATCCTTTAAAGCAATTAAAATTCAGGGATCATAACATGATTGAATAAATTGTCTTCTTTCTTAAGTTTCATATGCTTGGTTATGAATGTTGAATTAATAGATTGAGAATGATAGATATATGCCTTATGAGATTTTAAGCCTATTGATGAATGGATTAAATATTTATACTATTCTTTTCTTTCTTGTGTGATTTTTCACTCATGGAATTGTTACTCTAGAACTTGCTTTGATTCTTTTTAAGGCCACATTTTTACATGCATACATAAACATGATTGAGACATTTTGAAATAGCTACTTTAACTAAATAGCCAACCTTGCATATTTTTCCTTGTGTAACCCCTTTGATCTTATTTGACCATTCCTTATTTTTAGCTCTTTACGTGCCTTAAAAAATATGTTTTTACCCAACCTTAGGGAATAAGAGAGCATTGGCTTTGTTATTGGATGAGTTCTTGAACAAGTGTGGGGATGTGTGTGCAAAATGTTGAAAAAAATAGAGAGCTGACCACCGCTGCAATCAAAGGATTATCATAATCTCCTGATACACCATGTGACATATCCATACCTAGAATAAGAGTGGATGCTTGGAAACAACATAAAAAGAATGAGAAGGTTCAGGCCTAACAATGAATTCAACCCACCAATTTGGGATGATCTTCAACAAACATTAGTCAAATGTTGGTCATTGTTCTTTATGAGATTTAAACTGAATGTTCTCAAACATCTTCTCCACTCTAGCTATACCTTAATGCTCTTCTATTCTCTTTTGGATTTTAACTTGTCATATTCATATTACCCTCTCTCATTTACCATGGCCCCATTTCAACCTTGAATAAAGTCTTCTTAATTTTTATGTGTATATGTTTTTGAGTAACGGAGAAGTAGAAGATAAGCAAGCTTATGGTAGTGCAATTGTTCATGGGTTGAATAAAGTGAAATACTTACTTTTTAAACATTTGAGGGATTAAGAGTGAATTTTGTGAGGATCTATCATTAATGATTCATGTTTTTCAACTAAAGTTTCCTGGCTTGTTGATTTGAGATGTGAAGAAATGTTACCTCATGAATGTTTTGATCCCTTGAATTTTTTGTTACTCTTCTTATTTATAAACTTTTGCATTCTTGAATATCATTTGAAATAGAGTCTTTTAGTATTTTTAGCTTTTGAGTCTGTGTCATTTTTCTTTGTTTCCTAGCTTTGGTCTTATGTGTTTTGCCCAAGAGTGCAAAAAGCTAAGTGTGAGAGAATTTGATAATCACATATTTTATACATTAATAAACCCTCATTTTTAATCATTTACACTCTCCATGTACTTAATTGATTGAGCTTGGTCATGTTTTGTAAGTTTGGATTCAAATTAGGCTTAATTGATCTTTTCCAGCATTATTGAGATTTTACATTGTTTCTGTATTTTAGCCATATCTTGAGTTCTAGATATCTAGAACTTATGAATTTTATCTTGTAGGAAAGCTAAGAGAAAGCTTTACAACGTGAAGAGCTCTAAGTCTCAATCAAACATATAGTGGACTAATTGGGCCTGGAAGTCAGAAAATGGATTCTGTCACTAAAACCCAAGCAGTGTGCACTAATCAGGACATAACTTGGGCTGTAGCAGTTGTATTAAGCTGAAACTAGTGGATTTGGAAAGCTAAGACAAAACCCTTCAACTCTCATGAATACCACTTTTCTATAAAATGATGTTTTAACAGTGTTATAATTATGTGAAGATAGTTGAATTAGTTTGTACAAGTGGATAGACAAGCATGATAATCATACACCTACTCATTAATCATCTACCCACTAAATAATCATCCACCTGCTAATTAATCATCTACCTACTAAATAATTATCCACCCACTTATTAACCATCCACCCACTCATTAAATAACTCTATTGTCATTTTCCACTCATCCACCCATCATCTACCAACTCATTAAATAACTTCATTGTCATTTTTTACTCCTCAAGCTCAATAAAAGGGAGCATTGGCTGATCATCTTGGGCATCTTGGCTTAGAGATCAAGATCATGCTATTGTGTTATTTGTTTCTCTTGTTGTAGTTTTCTTTTGTTCTAAATTGAAGTTATGTTCATCTTTTTCTTCTTCTCTCTTTCTTTCTTCTTACTCATGAATAACTAATTTTCATCTTGCTTGGGTGAAGGGTTGAAGCTTTTTTTAATAAAATAAGGTTAGATTAATTTCTTTTTTGTGCTTAAATGATATATTTTCAAGTGGTCATTATATATGTTGTATTTTGTTTCTAAACAATTTAGAAATCCTCCTTGTAAAGTAGAGTTCTTGATTCAATATAGACAAGTGGTTGACATAATGAATGCTTGAACCCATTTACAAGTGTTGGTATTCGTAAATAATTAAAGGAACGATAATATAACTACATATATAATTCTAAATAGACTTTGAATGTTTTATTTTCCGATTAGAACCTCCGTTGTGCATAGATTTCAATTGAGTTATAAAAAAAGTAATCTTGTCTTTGGTTTATTACCAAGAGTGGATCTCCTAACCCAAGCAAATCATTTTTCATTTATGAACAACTTTTATCACTTTTAATATTCTGACAAATCTTTTTCTTACCTCAGAATTTTTTCTTCATTAATTTCCTGTGGATCGACCTCGGACTCCCGAGAATTTATTACTTGAAACAACCTGTACTTTGGTTTGTAACTTTTAATTTGCATCAGGATATGACCATGATACTAAATATTATTTCCAACTCTGTGACGTTATTGAGTCTTTAATTAAGGCAGGATGATTGGATTAGTAGATCAGCCATGTATAAAACAATGGGTGCCATGGAGGACGGAGGGTAAGAAGACCTAACCCTCGATGATGTCTTCGCGCTAAAGAAGAAGAACCCAGAGTCCTTGGAGAAGATCCCCGACTCCACCTCATCGTGATATTGACAACTGGTAGAATCAAAACCAGAACACTCTGTCAAACAACAATGATGACTGCCATGCCCAGGTTAATCAGACCATCAATACTATTACAGGTGGTTTTGCAGGCGATGGGTCATCCAATGGTGCCCAAAAGAAAGTGCTAAGGATGGTGGTGTTGAGCGTCTCCCACTCAGCACCTAAACCATAAGCCGAAGAATAGAAGGCACCCCCATCTCCTTTTTAGACGAAGACTACAACAAGATTATCCCAAATCATAATGATTCGTTGGTGGTTTTTGGGATAATCTCTAATATCGTCGTCAGGCGCATTTTCGTGGACTAGGGGAGCTCGGCTGACATGATGTTCATAGAGCTATACTAAAGGTTAGAAGTTCCATGTTCAGAGCTTATTCCCTATGAAGGGGAGCTTACTGGTTTCACTGGTGAAAAGATTACTCTGATAGGTTATTTTGAGACTTACTTGACCCTAGGAAGCACTAAGCTCTTCAAGACAGTTAAGGTTAAGTTTTTGGTCTTGGACTACCCCTCAACGTATAACATCTTCATGGGTCGTCCATCTCTGAATACACTTGGCACCGTTGTATCTACTACCCACTTGGCCATGAAATTCCTCAGCAAGAATAATGAGGTTGTCATGGTCAAGGGAGATCAGATCATGGCGCATAAATACTACAATGAGAGCCTCAAGATCTATCGGGCGCCCAAGAAAGCGCCAGCTAGCATATTTGGGCTAGTTCTGGACCAAGTCAATATCCTCATGACCGAGCTAGATATTCATAAAGAAATCTGGGGTACCAGACCCCATCTAGAGGGTGAATTACAACTGCTCCAACTTAGTAGCAATCCAGATCAAATCACTAAGATTGGAACACGTTTGGAGGAAGAAGAGAGGCACCAACTGATTGGGGTCTTGAAGAAAAACAAAGACCTCTTCACCTGGACGTCCTTCGACATGCTGGGCTTGACTCCACCTTCATCTGCCATTGTTTATCCATAAGGAAGGATACGAGGCCGATCTCCCAGAAAAAAAAAAGGTTAGGCCAAAAAGACAATTTGTCATTAAAGAATAGGTCAAAGAACTGCAAAGTGCTAGCTGCATCAGGGAGACTGCCTATACCATATGGTTGTCCAACATATTTCTAGTGAATAAATCTAATGGGAAGTGGAGGATGTGCATGGACTACACAGACTTAAACAAAGCTTGCCCTAAAGATCTATACCCACTCGCGAATATGGATAAACTAGTTAACAGCTCCTCCAGATTCTATTTGCTATCTTTTATGGATGCATGCTCCGGATAGAATCAGATCCCGATGTACTTTGGAGATGAAGACAATATCATTTTCATCACTGACAGGGCGAGCTATTATTACAGGGTTATGCCTTTTGGATTAAAAAATGTCAAAGCCACCTATCAAAGAATGATGAATAATGTCTTTGAGTGCCAAGTGGGGAAAATGATGGAAGTGTACATTGATGACATGATAGTGAAGACCCCTGAGGTCGGATCACATATTGTGGACCTCAAAGAAGTATTTGTGCAACTCTAGAAGCATAACATGAGGCTTAATCTAGAGAAGTGTGCCTTGAAGGTCTAAACAGGTAAATTCCTAAGCTTTATGCTGACTCGCTGTGGAATTGAGGTGAATTCAAACAAATGCCAAGTGGTGCTTAACATGCGCAGCCCACAGAGTGTCAAGGAAATGCAGCAATTGATAGGTCAGATTGCGTCCCTCATAAATCTGTTCCCTTCTTTAGACTGCTCAAAAGGGGGAAAGATTTCGAGTGGACTCAGGAGTGTGAGGATGTCCTTATGTCATTGAAGAATCTTTTGTCCTCCCCCTCACACTGACAAGACCAGATCTCAGTGAGACACTATACTTGTACCTTTCAATTCACGAAGAGGTTGTAAGTTTAGTATATATTCGGGAGACGGCAGAGGAGCAGAAGCTGGTCTACTTCATAAGCAAGGTGTTGTAGGACCCAAAGCTTCGTTATCAGAAAATTGAAAAGGTTTCCTTCGCACTTATCACCATGGCCAAAAAACTCAGACAGTGCTTTCAGTGTCATCCGGTCATGGTGAGAATGGACCAACCTATCTATCAAATACTGCGTAAGCCAGACCTAGCAAGAAGAATGATCACTTGATCCATCGAGCTATATGAGTTTGAAATCACTTATGAGCCCTGACTAGCAATTAAGGATCAGGCACTTTCAGATTTCCTAGCAGAACTCACATCGAACCTCGGTGACCCTGAAGGAATATCTTGGACCATATTCATTGACAATTCCATGAACCCCAAGAGGAGTGGTGCCGGGGTGATCTTAGAAAATTCTAAAGGAGTGATAGTAGAGAACTCACCGAAAGTTTGAGTTCCCTACTTCAAATAATCAGGCAGAGTACAAAGCATGCATCACCAGACTAGTAATGGCTAAGGACATGGGAGCGGCTAAGATTATACTTTGTAGCGACTCCCAACTTATGACCTCCCAGATCTGAGGTAATTATCAAGCCAAGGAGCCTATCCTTCAGAGATATTTGGCCAAAGTCCAAGAACTCCTTAAGAACTTCTAGGCTGCCAAGATAGAGTATATTCCCAGGGAGAAAACTCCAAGGTGGGCCTGCTGTCCAAATTGGCCAGTACCAAGAGCCCGAGCAACAATCACTCTGTGATCCAAGAGACCCTCGCTCAACTTTTTATCTCAGACACAACCATTTTTCAGGTGGAAGGAATGGAGCGTACTTGGTTCAACCCAATAATGGAGAACATGTAATCTGGGACTCGGTCCGACAATCCAAAGGAGGCCTCTAAGCTGGCTAGAATCGCGTTATGGTACATTATCCACAATGGGCAACAGTACAGTCGAGGTTTCTCTTTACCACTCCTCAAGTGCCTCACACCGAAGGAAGTAGAATATGTCTTGGCTGAGGTCCATGGAGGGAGTTATGGAAACCAATTGGGGGGCAAAGGCTTAGCTTTGAAGGCACTTCGCGCCAGATACTATTGGCCAACAATGAAAGCTGAGTTTCCCGCACATGTCTGAGTCAGTGATAAATGCTAGTGACACTTAGACCATTATCAAGCTCCTCTAGAGGAACTATCCATGATGTTCATACCTTGGCTATTCTACAGATGAGGTATGGATATCCTGGCTCCATTCCCTGAAGCACCTATACAGCTAAAGTAATTGGTGGTGGTTGTGGACTATTTTACTAAATGGATCAAAGTAGAGCGCCAAGTCATAATTACCTCTGCCAAGATCCAAAAGTTCACTTGGCATCACATCATCACCATGTTCGAGGTTTCGGAGTCTATTGTGATGGACAACGGAACCCAGTTCAAAGATAAAGGTTTTGAAGAGTTGTTTGTTGAGCTAAAAATCAAACAACATTGCAATTTTGTTGAGAATCCTAAAACAAATGGACAAGCTAAAGCTGCCAACTAGGTTATCGTTCGAGGAATTAAAAAGAAGGTTGGACGAAGCCAAGGGAAACTGGGCCAAGCAACTTGACCATGTCCTCTGGGCCTACCGAACTACGCCTCACTCCACAATAGGAAGAAACCCCCTTTAAACTTTTTTATGGGTGCAAGGCTATAATCCTAGTGGAGATAGAGAAACCTAGCTGTCATCACCAACAATTTGCACCTGAAGACAACCCCGAACTGATTAGAGAAAACTTGGATCTTCTAGAGGAGAAAAGGCGCACTACTCACATACACGACATCGCCCTCAAACAAAGAACGACGACTCAATATAATTTGAAAGTTGTCCCAAGGAAGTTTGAACCAAGTGATCTAGTACTTCAGAGAGCAGACATCGGTTGGAAGAATGCCTACTAAGGAAAGTTAACTCCAAATTGGGAAGGCCTCTACTAGATCGAGAATAGTACTAGAAAGGGAGCTTACACCCTAGGGACACTAACAAGCAAGATAATAAGAACTATTAAAACACAGACAAACTCAAAGTACTATAGCTAAGTGCCTTTTCAAGCTTAGTCTCCTAGTTTACTTTATATTTGATTTGCATAAGTTTTTGTGGGTGTACATTGTACAAACTTCAGTCTTTCAATGATCAATAAAATGAGGAAGTTATTTTTATACATCTACTTGCATTCTCTAGTCTCAAAAGACCCTCAAGCCGAATTTCGCCTTATGAATGTCTTTAGAGCTTACTCCTTATAGGATATAGGACTTCTTTTTAAGGTTTAAAGACCCTCAAGCCGGACCACGCCTTGATAATTGATGAACCTATAAAAACTCATGTTTTCACATTGTAAAATCTTGGTTTCACCATTTTCTAACCGATTTTGATTGAGCTTTATTCTTGAATTTTATCATGCTTTTGATGTTTTTTTAACTTTGTTTTAATTAAGTATTTAATTTATTTTCTTAGGTGGTTACACAAGGAAGAAGATTGGATGTTTGAACAAGGAGTAAAAAGTTAAAAAGGGAGGTTCTGGTGCTGGGTGATTAAGCGCCCAACTTCTGACCGCTTAATCGCCCAAGCACAAAATGATAAGGGCTACGTGACTAAGTGTAATGCCCCAATACTGATATTATATAAATTTGGACTATACATAAGTAAACAAAATTAGGCACGTCGCTTCTAACATAAAATAAAAAAAACATTATTTTAGATTCATAATAACCATACATGTTATTATAATGAGCCATAAAGGAAAGAAAAATATATTTGCATAAACTTTATACAACTTAATGTACAAATTGAGTCTCAAAAGGCATAAGTACAATACAAAAGAACTTAAACATTCCAATGCAAATACTGTTGGTGTATACCCTAGAGGCCAACTTATTTTGATCATACTTTCTCATATTGTGTTATGCTATTTATTACATGAGGTATTTCATTTATTGTATTATTTATAATAAACATGATAAAGTCCTTAGAATAATAAGTTTAATGTCATAGGACATCAAGTGGATGACTTGATCGTGAGATACTATTGGATTGAAACAAAACGCTATTCTTAAATGTCCCTAGTCAAGTATTATTGTTAATCAGGATGACAATAATGCATTGAGACTAGTATATGCATAGACTGATGACCACATCTCACGGGTCATGGATATGAGATATCGAGTCTTCACATGGATACATATTAGAGTAATGATGTATTGGACTGACCTGCCATGAGAACGCTATGTGGATCATTACGTGAGTGTCATAAGCAATTCTCATAGTGACAATAGTGTATGTGGTCCTTTGACCTGAAATCACTATGATTCCTACATGAGGAGATGTATGTTTTAATGCCATTACACATCATCTATAACAAGGTGATAATAAAGTTAGTTATTGGATATATCACGAATGTTGTGGAGGGATGTGAGTGACCTAGATGGGATTTGTCCCTCCTACATAACAGGAGTTATATCTTTGGGCCCCCTGATTGAGTGAGACTATGAAATGTATGGTCATGCTCAAATGAGTTAATATGAGATATTGATCTCATTTGTTATTATTACGTCTACTCATGTATCAGGAAACAGAAGATTGAATTATACAAAGGTAACACGTTCCATGTCTTGTGTTTAATCTAGATATCTAGACAAAGGGACTAAACTGCACGGTAACATTGATCATGAAAAGGTTATGTCAAATCACTGACATTCTCATTACTTAGGTAGCAGTGATGTATTGCTAGATACTGCTCACTGCTTGTAATATTAAAATAATATTTTAATATTACTGCTAACGTTATGAGAACCTGCAAGGTCACACACTTATAATAAACTAAATTGGAGTAAATAGAATCCAAGTTGGACTAGGAATTCTATCGTGGGCCAAAACTCATAACAGATCAGCCCAAGGCTTCACACCTAACCTTATTACTGCTCTTTCACCCAAGGCTTCTTGGAGAAGCTAATGCAAGGTTTCTTGAAGAAGCTAATGAGAGGCTTCTTGGAGAAGCTAATGAAAGTCTTCTTGAAGAAGCTAATGGAAGGCTTCTTGAAGAAGTTACTGAAAGGCTTCTTGAAAAAGCTAATGGAAGACTTCTTGGAGAAGCTAATAAAAGGCTTCTTGGAGAAGCTACTGGAAGGCTTCTTGAAGAAGCTAATAAAAGGCTTCTTGAAGAAGCTATTAGAGGCTTCCTGAAGAAGCTAATGAGAGGCTTCTAAAAGAAGCTATTGGAGGCTTCTTGTATAAAAAAGACATAGATTGTAACCCTTGCTACACTAAGAGTGAAATAGAGTGATAGGTTTCCTTCTCTTCCCAGCTAGCACTGTGTTGGGGAGGCAGGACTCCAAGCAGACATTGGACGTTCGTGGGTCTATTCGTTTGACTATGTAAAGACATCGTCACTATTACAATGTTAGTGGTTTCCGTTGATCATCTTTCTTCAAACTTCAAGAGGTAAACTCGAAAATCATGTTTCATGGTCCCTTTTTTGCATGGATCCTTGGTGGGAAATCCTTTTTCTGCTGCATTTTTAATAATATGAATTCCCAACAAAAACTACAAAATATAAGCATTGGACAAAAAATAAATAAAACTATTCTATTTTAGTTGCCTCTTCTTCTTCCCCTTGGAAAAATCTTGACCTGGATTTATCATAGAAACAAACCAAAGGGTGAGAATTCACAATTCTTGTAACACCCCAAACTTTAGGATAAATGACCTTTGTATCCTAAATTGTACTGTTTGTTATTTTTCTGTATGATACAGTGTTTTATTTTACTGTCTGTGATTTTATTTGGACTTTTTATGCAATTTGCTTCGAGTCAGGAAAATAATAATTTCTGAGCTAGGGAAATCTTATTTTAATTATTCAGAGCTGGGGGATCTTACTAAACCCAATTCTGAATAATACTGTTATTAATCTTTTAATTTTTATGATTTTATTGTGAAATAAAATAATTTTATATTATTATAATATTATTTTATTAGGCAGTATAAATTGATGACAGCAGACCCAAAAATATTTTATGGGACCCACGTTTAAGGAAACAGTCAACGATTTTGGCTAGAGGAATTTCTAAGCCAATGAGAGTAAGTCAACGAAGTAGGCTTGAAATTTCTAACCAATAGGAAGAGGTCAACAAAAGTGGTTAGACTAATTAGTTTATAACTAGAAAACCTAAGCTAGTTAGTTTGAAACCTAATTAAATTAGTTTAGAAGACTTGTCAAGTAACTAAGTGATAGTAAATTATTTAACTATCTAGTTGGTTTCTAAGTTAGTAAAAATCTATTAGTACCAAGTTAACTAAGTTAACCTAAGTAACTAACTAGTTAGACAAGTAACTAGATTGTTTCACCTAAGTGTAACTAGATGACTAAGAAGAAGCAAACTTAGTTGCTTTCTCCTTGGTGAATTTCGGCCAAGCCATGACAAGGCAAGCCAAGAGCTTTCAAGAACAAGCTTAGTCATGCAATGACTAGGTTAGTATCAACCAATGAGAGCTAAGCTTGGAGGCCAAGGGTTTATGTTAGCCTTTGATCATTTCTAAGGCTTGGATGAAGCCAACCAAGTGGACACCTCCCTAGGGTGAGCTCTACGGCCATAAGCCTTAGGAAGCCAATTTTTATTTCATTTTCTATCTTTTAACTTAAGCTTTTCTCTCATCAAAAACAAGAAACACCATTGATGTTCCTTTGAAGGTCCATTTGGCCAAGACTCCTACACCAACATCCATTCACCCAAAATTTTATCTACCTCACTTTTCTAAACCTAAACACAATTCTAAGATCATCTCTAGTTGAGAGTTCTTTCAAAATCCATCACTTTGAGCTTGAAAAACTACTTTGGAGATTCTACCTAGAAGGTGAAAATCCTTGTTTTTCATTTCTAATCTTATTTCTAAGGTCATAAGCCATGATTGATCCATGGTATATGGTTTTCTCTTATAGTAGTAACTTTTTTAAAATTTTGTTTAAGATCCTTAGGTTCTTAGAGGGTGAAACCAAAATCTATAGGAAGGACAGGAGAAGAGTTTGTCTTCATTTAAGGTAAGAGGAAGACTTGAATCTTATCATCCTTGGGTGGTGATAAGAAAATGGAATTATTTGTGATTGTAGAATCCATAAGGATTCATTTGTGTGCTTGTTGTAATAGCTTTCTTAATTGTGATTTGTATTGATATGCATGTCTACAAGCTTTGAATATATTGTATGTATTAGTAATGCATGAATAAGTAGTAGGATGTGAATAATATGCAAGGTTTGCATGTGTGTTCCAAAGAGCACAAATCCAAGGCTCACGGCCTTAACACAAAATGGGAACCAAAATGTTTTCAACCATTTTCTAAAAGAGTGATTTAATTAACTTAGGTAAATTGACAAGATACAAATTGATTTAGAGCAAGGAAAACAAATCTATAGATCAAATGACAAGTTTATGGATTTCGGCCAACATGCCAAAGTTAAGTGTTTTTAGTTTCTAAAATTGTTTTCAATCAAGGTTAAGTAATAATGTCAAAAAGATTTTTAGTACAATGAGTTTTAAGGAATAAAAGTGATTGGATTAAGTTTAAAAAGCTAAAACTAATGATTTTACTGTTTAGGAGAAAATACAGTAGCTTTTGTAAAATTTCTAACGTAGAGCTCACTTTATGTTTTGAAGCCCGTTAGTAGTTTTCAAAAGTGTAATTAGATGGTTGTAATATAATCAAAAGAAATTTTAACAGAAAAATTTAGAAAACCATTGTTATAGATTTTCAAAGCAAAATACTGTCAATTTTTGTTAAAAATAGACAAATAAGATAGAAAAGATATCCAATATATTGTATACGGTATGAAAAATATTCTACGTAACTCAAACATATTAAATATTATTTTCTGTTTATTTAAATAGTAATTTTTAAGGGATTCGAACAAGAAAATGATTTAAAAACCTTACGCGATTGAGAAAACAATTTAAAAATAATACGTGATTTCAAAAATAGTAAAATATATTTACGCGATTTAAAAACATTTGTAAAAATGATGAAATTATGAAAACGCGATAAAATTTCTACGTAATTGACAAAAACAGTAAGTTTTACTGTCGGGCTAAAGTGGTGGACCCAGACAGATTGAGAAACAATACTGTCAAGTGGGACATACTGCGTTTGATGTTTGGGGGTGTTTTAGTAATTATTGAGATTGAAGGGTATTTTGGTAATTATCGTTCTGTTCATATTTTTAGAGTTAAGTCGATTCGTTGTGGAATTGACGATTGATTGACGAGGTGAATTACATCGTGTTATAGGTGTGATAAGCGTAGTGTGGTTCATTTCTTTATGGACTTGGAGGCATTAGTGTGCGGATTATTCTACATATGGACAGTTGGTCGCTCCTCTAGACCGTGGTAACTGGTAACACACTAGTGGTCTTGACACACACTATACTTAATTAAGATCTTGTAAGAACTAAGTTAGTACAATGTCTGTAGTTACACGATGTTTGGACTGTGTACTACACCACGATGTTTTGGACAGTGGGCTATAGACACAATATGAGACAGTGCAATAGTTGGTTGGGCAGCCTAAGGTACTAATAAAACTGACAGGTCATTCTCTCTGATGTTTGTGGTTGTAGCTTCATGGAGTAGGGTCGAGTCGTATTACATATGATTTATGTGTTGTGCATTATAACATTATTATCTATACCATTTTATCTGTGACATTGTGTGATGCTGTTACACTTAATTTCAGTGTTATTTTATATTATTATTTATGCTGTTATAGTATGCTGTATGGTATGAACTGTTATATCTGTGTGTATTGTCGTTTTCTTATTTACCATATTTGTGGTGATATAGATTGTCTTACTTCTTTATTGTATGTGTTCCTGTAATTTAAATTGTATGATAAAAGAGTTTGAGGAAAAAGAACAGTCTCTTGATTTTGTATACTCCGAGGAAGAAGAGCAACAGCAGCAAGCCGAGGATCAGTTCGACGACCAAGAATCATCCGATCATCCATACCCATTGGATTGATAGTGTGAGTATGACGCTACCAGGATTCTTTGGTTTCGTGAGGTTGGATTTTCACGGAGGCTCGGAAGCCTGGAGACTGCGAGAGGACAGAGATTCGGTTACGTATGTAGGGCATCTGACTGTGACCATACGTACAGAGTTTGATGGAGTGCCTATCTTTTCTACTGTGTTATATTTACATGTAGAGCTACCGCTATCTCTTAGGCGTCATTGGGGTGGTATGTTCGATGCACCTAGTGAGATTAGCAGCGTGTCGACAGCACGGACTAGGGTCCGTAGAGGGTTGAGGCATCCTGGATACTTATCACCTGAAGTTTCATTCGAGAGTGATCCTTCAGAGGGTTAGAATTCTGTGATGTGTACTTGGGCGTGTCTGCGATTTGTATATATAGACTTCTTACTGCTTTGTTTACTATTTTGGTTTAAATATTTGTAGTTGTAAATTATTTGTACTACTTAAAACAAAAACATATGTATATTATGTGTGATGACAGTTTGCTTATTTTATGTTTTATGTTATTTAATTTCGTAATATTCTGTTTAACCGGAAAAATTTTACAACCCGTATTACTATGTAACAAATGTTTTACAACTTGGGTAGAATTTTATTTATCTTTATTTTATTCATAAATGTGACATCCCCACAAGGGTCTTACAATTCTCAGTAGAATAAACACATAACATGGCATCATGATAACTCTAGCTGCTTCGAGAAAAAATAAGTTATTTGATCACATATAGAAAGGTAGCAAAAGCCAAAAGTTGTTCCCTTTCTCTTCTCGAGGCAAAATATTTAATTATTTATAATTATGGTTCAATTATCACATAATTAACCATTTACAGTAAATTCAACTTAAAATAATAGATTATGATTGCAACAAGTATTTGAGTCACTACTTAATACCACTAGAACATTCACATACTCTCTTTATGCAAATTTTCACCAAGTAACTCCACAATCTATACACATAGTTAACAACCTTCCAAAGATAAAACAATTGCCCATACAATTGTTATTCAAATGCAATTACTTATGTAAGGTCATATGCTTATGCCTAGGAGATGGCCTAAGGTAATGGTTATGAAATGTATTATGAAAGTGTTTGTGTAATGTCATGAAACTTGCGTATTTCTAGGAACTCAGTTCTCTTATATTTTTCTGGGTAGAAAGGGAAAATGACCCCTCACACTACCTGGTAGTAAGTGGACTGGTATCACCTCATAATAATGAGTGTACTGATACCATCTCATAATACCAGCAACCCTAGCCAAAAGAGCCTCTGCTCTAAGAATTTAGGACTGGTCCCCTATTACTAAGTGGCTTCAATACTCAAGAGAGAGGTGAATTAAGTAAATAATAATCTCTTTGAAAACATTTCACAAATACTTGATAAGCAATTTTCATTCAAGCTATTTATCGATTGAGGTGAATGGATAGAGAAGATAGAAAATTTCACTCACAAATAAACAAGCCAAGGAATAAAGTATTCATGCAAGTGTATGAAATTAAAGCGCAAATATAAAGGAGTTTGAGTTTAGAGAAGCAAACACAGTGTTTATCCTAGTTCGATCACCAACCACTTGTGACTTACGTCCAGTCCTCAAGTAACCACTCAATATTTTTTACTATCAATGCAAGCTTGAACAAGTGTTTGCTACCTTTACAAACCAGAGCACTCTTCACACCTTGGGATTCCTCACCCTTTGTGCTTGAGTCTCGCTAACCAAGGATACCTCACCCTTATAATTCTTTAAGGGATGTCTCACCCTCTTTACAATGAATCAAGCTATAAAGAAAGAGAAACTCTCACAAGAGTATGTAATACAAATTGAAGTCCTATGAAGCTCCTCAAAAACTATATCAACTTTCACAAAAATAGAGCTAGGGAAGATGAACGGGATATTCGTGAATTAAAACATAAGGAATATGTTTTAGGTTGTTGGTTGTTTTTAAAAGATGACCTAAAAATATGTATTTATAGTGTTCTAAACGAAAGAGCCATTAGGGGTAATTTATTTCAACATTAAATGTATAGAAAATAGTCATTGCTGACTTTTAGGCTCATGGTAATTGATTACAAAGAGGTGGTAATCGATCACCAAGTTCTTAGAACACGTTTTGGGCTTTGTGGGCAAGTGGTAATCAATTACCAAACCATGGTAATCGATTACCACCAAGTTTCTAACTTTTAAAACATAGATTCTCGCATGGTTATAATCAATTAACAGGCCTTGAAAATCAATTACCAGCTTCCAAGAAAGTTGTTAATTGATTACTAAGCCATTAGATGAGTTTACAATCGTTCTTCAACCTATTTTTTAGCCCAAATTAGCTTAGCAAACATTTTCAACTTAGAAAAATTGGATTTTCAAAGATATAAACTTGATTTTTGTTATCCAAGATTAAAACATCATTTCTTTAAAAAGTTATCTGCCAACTAAAAGTTGATTTTAAAAAGAAACCATTTCAAAAACATTTTGAGATATCTTGAGAGCTTCTAACATAAAGACTCTAAGTCCTATAAACTATTCCAATTATACTTCCTTTGGACTTGGTCTTCAACTTGACTTTGTTATCATCAAAATCTTCATGATCTTCATGATATAAGCATTCACATCCCCATTCTTAGAATTTAGGACCGACTACATACAATTCTTTGGACAAATAATTGTGCACATCATATAAGGTTATAATATATAGAAATAGGAAGTGTGTGATATGTAGTGTTATATTTAAAAAACATATTCACACCATAATAACTCATCATAAGCTCCACGTTAACCAAGTGAAGGAGCAAAATCTAGAAAACATGCAACTCTAGCTCAACTTTATTACTTAAAGGAGAAATTCATGTTTCTAGGGTACATCATGGCTCAACCTTTGTAAATAAGGGAGGTAAGCTTGGTAATCATTCCAAACAATCTCAACTTTCATAACAAAAGAACAAAACATGTTCACTTCTCGAGTGAAACATTTGTACAAGCCTAAGCATTACTTTCTAAATGCATAAAATGTTACCCCACTAGTAAACCAATGCACAAAGTGTTCATTCCTAGGTTAAATCACTTATCCTAGTGAAAACCTTTTAAAACTCATCATTTGGTACCCTATGGAATCTCTAATTCCTTAAAATAGGACTATTCTATTCAAATGACTCTTCCTTTTATTCAAATAAAACACTAATTTTTTGCATTTTGGAAGTGTTTATTCGAATAACCCCTGGTGTTATTCAAATAACACTTTAAAAAGTCACATTCTGATGCATTCTGACTTGTATTATTCGAATAACACCATGAAATTTCACCTCCTGGTGCATCCTGTGATGCTTTATTTAAATATCCTTGGCTTATTTGAATAAGGCATTGCAGAAATGCATTTTTTGGTACATCATCAGCCATGTTCCCTATTTCATTCATTTTACTCATTTCTTTTACTACTAACACATGTTTAAACCATAAACCAAGTAGTAAAGCCATGGAAAAGTCATGAACAATCAACACAAACAATTGTATTCATACATAATTAAGTTCATACCCATCTATGCTAAGATCCCATAAATCTCAACTCTATGTCCATACAACTATGCTTTCATGGGGCTTTATGAAAAACTTAATGCAAAAATCACTTTAAGCAAGTTTTCAAGAAACAAACAGTGTTAAAGCATATAGAAGTAATCAAACAACCCCTACCTCAACTCCCTAAGTGATGGTAGGCTATGGAGCTTTCTTGTTTTTCCTTTCCTTTCTCCTTCTTCCTCTTCCTTTTTTCCTTTTCTTTTTCTTTCTTTTTCTCTTCTTTCTTTGCTTACTCTACTACTTGTCAGCATAAAAGAGAGATAAGAATAAGGAAAAGTCAATGAATGAAGATAGGGATGGTGAAAAGGAAAAATAGGATAAGAACATTGGACTTTCATGCAACATTGGAAGTGTTGTATCTCTTAAAGATACTTTAGTCATCCATTACCAAGCTTTCTAACGTCAATAAGTGTCATAGAAAATTCTAGGACTTCATTTAGTCCTTAAACTCATTTTTCAATTACTTTTTATACACTATTAACTATCACTTAAGCTCTATTGCTCTTCCTTAAGTTAAGTTAAACCTTTAGAATAAAGCTAATAGGTTTTCAGGTATCTACCTTAACCTGTACTCATTACTAGAAAATTCTCCATCCTTTACTTGATATCTTCACAAAATCTCATAATTTTTTAAGATATCTGCCTATTTAATCGGGCTCTTAAACACTTACTCAATGTTATTAAAAATATCAAACTAACTCAATTAATTCTCCAAAATTAACCATATCTCATCCTATTTATTTGTGACTTAGAAATAAATTCTTATTTATTTATCTCATCTAAGCAATTTATACTAGATTCTAAGCGATCATAAGCTATTTTTCACATTCAGTGTCATAGTAATATAACCCAACTAACTCAAAAGGTCACCAAAGTTAACAGGTAACTCTTAAGACTAATAGGTTAGGGAGCATGTTACACTAAGCACCTAAACAATTGAGCGCTCAAGAACTCAGAACATATTCTGATACATTTTTCTATCTATAAATAAGAAAAATGATGTTTTTAGGTAGACATTCTGGAAGAGAAGTAGAGGCACAAACCCTATTTTGACATGGGAGCATCCAAGCTTGAAGATTAGGAGTTTCCTAAAATCTTTCCAACTATCATCCATGGAGTTTGTTGGATTTTCATCTTTGTTTTCTTCTTTCTCCATGTGTAACTAAACTTCTTTAGTTAGGGTGATGATGAATCTTGTTCTTGGATGATGTAAATTTATTTTTGTGTTTAATCTAAGTTTCTATTTCATGATTTACATGTTTATCTCTTCTCTTAATACTTTTCTTGATTTGGCCATTCTCGGAATGATTTTAGGGTTTATGTATGATTTAGAAAAATTGTGCACAAACCTAGAACTTGTGATAAACACCTTAATTTCTGTAATTTCTAGGAATAAACGTTGTAGGTTGTATGGTCTTGCTATTTATTCCCTAGATTTTGATAAAGCTTTCTCTATTGAGGGTTATACGAAAGAATTGGTTAACTCAAAGTAAAATGAAGAGGATTAGTATACAAAGTAATTGGATATTGATTAATTTTGAGAATTCGACCATGAATCATAGAATAGAACTTGGTTAAACTAATCTTTGAATTTGCGTCAAAAGAGTTCAAGTGAAATCTGAACTCTAACACTTTGATATTATTATCTTTCATCCTTTGTCTAATTGATTAAATTCATTGTTGTTAATTTTGAATATTTACTTGCTAGTGTTTTTAAATTTAGATTTTTTTTATGTTAATGTTATTTATAGTCTTATTAAATCTCAATTTTTGATAGCCTAAATAGTATTAATTTGACAAATTTAGTACTTGACAACATAATCTCTATGGGATGATACTATTTTTTGTCATTATATTACTTTTGTGATTTAGTTTACTTGTCAATTAAGTAACAAGTTTTTGGTACTGTTGCTGGAGATTATTTATTTGTCAATATTAAATAGTAGTTAAAAAGATACTAATTTTGGCATTAATTTTTCCTTGTTTATTTTTCTTTTCAGATTGTTTCTCTTTAATTCACTCTTGTTTGCATTGTTTATATAAGGTACAATAAATATGGAAGCATTATTCTTTGATCAGGAAATTGAGAAAACAACAAGGGCAAATAGAAAAGCAACAAGAGAGAGAAGAAGAATTGAAAGAGAAATAATGGTAGAACTAAATGAAGAAAGAAGACGCATTTTGGGAGATCATACAACTCCTACTGCTGAAAGGTATGCAACTAGTATAATGTGACTGCCATCCAAGCCAACAACTTTGAAATCAAACCAGTTTTTCTACAACTGGTTCAGCAAGATCAGTTTGGGAGAAATCAGTCAGAGGATCCAGATTTGCACATCAACAACTTCCTACAACTCTGTGATACCATCAAGTTCAATGGAGTGAATGATGATACTACACGGTTAATGTTTTTCCCATTCTCTCTAAGGGATGAAGCTAAGGACTGGTTACAAGCTTAATCTTAGGGAAGCATTACTACTTGGGAAGATATGGTTATCAAATTTCTTATTTGGTATTTTCCTCCATCAATGTTTGTAATGATGAGAAGAGAGATCGCATGTTTCATTCAGAAGGAGGGGGAATCTTTATATGAAGCTTGGCAAAGATACAAGGAATAGATGCCTTCATCATGCATTTGAAATTTGGAAGTCTAAATCTTCTATAATGGTTTGAATCATTCCACCAGAGCTATGGTGGATGCATCTACATATGGGTCTCTCAACACAAAAAACCCCTGAAGAAGCTCAAGAATTGTTTGAAACTATGTCTATAAATAAATATCAAATGCCTAGTGAAAGGTCAATGATTAAGCAGGGAGTCATAGAGTTTGGTACCCTTGATGCTATACTTGCACAAAACAAGACTTTTTCTTAACAAATAGCTAATATTACTAAGCAAATTAGCAATATGCAAGTAAGCTCAGTCAATCATTAAGCTTTAACTTGCAATTTATGTGGGTGCAATCATGTCAATGGTGAATGTGAGACAAGCAATTCAGGTTTTACTTTTTAAGAGCAAGTTAACTACATAGGCAATCCTCCAAGACCTTAAGGCAACCCATATTCAAACACTTATAATATGAGGTGAAGGAATCAACCGAACTTTTCTTGGAATAATCAATGGATGAAACAAAATCTTCAACAAGAGAAGAAATCTTCTCAAAAAAGTGCTCTTGAAAAATTCTCTCAACGAACATCTACCTTTATCGAACAAACTTCCAATTTCATACAGGAAACGAGAGCCAACTTCAAGAATCTTGAGGCATCCATTCGAAGTCTACAAACCTAAATGGGTCAGATATCAAGACAACTTGTAGAGAGACCTCCAAGTAGCTTACCTAGTAACACTGTGGTTAATCTGGAGGAGCATTGCATGGTAATCACTTTGAGAAGTGGTAAGACTGTAGAAGAGAAAGCTCAAGGAAGATAAGACAGTAATGTTGACAAAGGAGTGCAGTGCTATAATTCAGAGAAATTGCCACCTAAACTGAAAGATCTAGGTAGTTTCAACATCCCTTTCATTATTAGGAAGTTGACTATTGGGAGGGCTTTATATGATCTTAGGGCGAGTATAAAGCTTATGCCAATATCTATGATGCACAACCTGGGAATTGCAAAAGTAAAGTTGATAATGATCTCTCTTCAACTAGCAAATCGATCTATCAAACACCCATACAATATAGTTGAAGATGTGTTAGTGAAGGTAGATAAATTTATTTTTCTAGTTGACTTTGTGGTTTTGGATATGGAAGAAGACATTGACATTCTTCTTATTCTTGGAAGACCATTTTTGGCAACTTCGGGAGTTGTAATTGATGTACCTAGGGGTGAACTCATCTTAAGAGTGGATGGAGACTATGTGACAATCAATGTCTTCGGGGATGTTAAATCTTCCCGAATGTCAAATCTCTATGCCCTTGTCAATTTCATTCAAGCTAAGAAGCATGAAGCTTTGGCTATCAAGGACTCCCCACCATTATACAATGTTGATGTTGACCCTCCTAAGACTCAAGTTATTGCAAAAGAGAAGGGCCTTCTTAAGGGGCATAGTCCACAAGCCACATTTGGGGCATAACATGGTCCTAGAAGCACACCTAAGGACATTTGTCATGATATAGCTCCATACTTTGACAAAAAAAATGAGCTATTGCTCTCCCTTCAATTTAGAGCATCCTGATCATATCACTAGACAACGTCAAGCTAATGATGATAAACAAGCGTTTTTTGGGAGGCAACCTAAGTTTCTTTCCCTTTTTATTTTACATTAATGATTTGCTTTTGAATTATGTTAGTTAGTTGGTTTGGTTAGTTGTTTTGTTTTGTTTTTATTATTATTAGTGGTTGAGAAGTCTCTCCTTTCAAAATTAAGTTAGTTGTTTAGCAAAAAATTAGTGTTAACAATAGAGTTAGGAGTGTTTCAATTTTTTTCCTAAAAGTGGGCACTAAATTGATGGATATTAGTAAAAAAAAGTTGTGTTCCTGTCATTGACCACTTAAACATCCAAAAACTGGGTACTCAATCCCTTTTCTCTCTGCCATTCACTGATTAGGCACCTAAAAACTAAGCGCTTACGCACTCAGTACCTTTGCTTTCTGCCAACTAGCGATTAAGCAGTGAGAAAGTCATCACTTAAGCGTACAACACCAAAAAGCGCGCACCCCATTCTACCATCCAGTGATTAAGTAATGAAAAAAGTCACCGCTTAAGCATGCAGCCTCAACGTAGCAGATTTAAGTGGGTTTTCAAACGTACTTTCTCATCTTTTCCCCAAATCTCTCTCTCAAAACCCTAACTTTCTCTCCCATCTTCAACCCAAATCCTTCTCAATCACTCTCAATCCACCTAAACATCAACCCAACCTCATTCCCACATCAAAACTACACCTAACCCCCATCTTCATCCTCTCCAATTCATGGGAAAGCCCCGTTGAAAGGCCTATTGGAAAGGTATGGCGCGAAAATTAAGGGAAAACATGGAAACTCCTATTTGGTGCTCACACAACCCTCATTCTTCCTTGATTTAGGTAAATACTTCCTTTCCTACTTGTCTAAGGTTAGGATTTCACTATAGAAATTGTCAAATGCCCATTTGGACATTTTGACAATTTCAGGTATTCGGGGTTTTCTGAAGTTTGTTAAGTTCTAGAGGTTTAGTGACATTTTTTAAGATAAACTTGGAAAAATGCTCACTATGAGCTTGATAGATTGTTGTGAATGTAATTTTTGTCCTTAATTTGTTAGGTTTCCTTGCAATTTTGAAATGCATGTGGGATATTTAAGGAATATTTTGAATTGTTGATGGGTTGATTTTGATGAGTAGATTTTGTTGTGAATACTTCAACTTCTCAGGATCTCTAAGTTGTTAATTCTGAAAATATTTTGATGGGGTGAGTTGTTGTTATGAATGCCTAGATTTTGTCTTGGCAATTTGTTTGCATATTTGATGGGTGGATATTACCCTTGTGTTTTGAATTGAAGAGTTAGCTTTGAATTTGATCACATTATGAATTGTTGTCTTTCTTTTTATGCTCCAGTTCTTACTCATAGTGTGGTATTTTGGATATGTTGAATTGAGTAATGATTCACTGGTTTTTTTTTCTTTTGTGCAAAAGTATCTCTTACCAATGGCCCTCAACGAAAAGCGAAAAGAAATGGGAGAATCCAGTTCTAGAAGCACTGCTTTTGATGAACACCAATTCCGCTCTCCTAAACACAAAGAGAGGTACTGGACTATTTTAGGAAAGAATAGCATGATTAGAGAAAGGGGGATTCACCTGAGGGGCGAAAGGTATCGTCCCACTATTAATGAAATAAGGAGAAGGAGATGGGAAAGATTTTGTGCCCCGCCTCAACCAAGCTGTCCTACATTGGTCAAGGAATTCTATACAAATAACTTTGTGGAAAAGAAGAAAAAAGGAATTCCTTTGACATTTGCTGAATGATTCATGACTTATGTTAAGGGACGTAAGCTTGTTAACAAGTAGCCTCAATACTCAAGAGGGAGGTAAATTGAGTTTATAAAATAAGTTTACGAATCTTTCACAAAACATTTGATTATTGATTTTTGTTGAAGCTATTAATTGATATAGATGAATGGATAGAGAACAATTAATACTTTCACTCACAAAAGAACCAACCAAGCAAGATAGTATTCAATCAAGTAAATATCAATAATGCACAAAGGCAAAAGAGTAGGGTTTAGAAGATCAAACACAAGGTTTATCCTGGTTCAGCCACTCCTTGTGACCTACGTCCAGTCCTCAAGTAATCACTTGAGATTTTCTACTAATACTTCAAAATTGAACAAGTGCTTGCTACCTTTGCATAATAGAGCATTCACCACAACTTGGGATACCTCATGATTTGTGCTTGAGCCTTAAATTCAAGGGATGCCTCACCCTTACAAGTTGATTAAGGGATACCTCACCCTCTTTACAAAGAATCAAAGTGTTTAACAGATGAAACTCTCACAAGAGTATGTAAAACAAATTGAATCCCTAGAATACTTTTCAGGAATATCTCAAATTGATTCGAAAACAGAGCACAAATATTTCAAGGATTGATTCACGGATTAGAATGATGGAAATATGTTTCTCAGTTGTTGGTTTGCCATAAATGATGCCCTAAGATGTATGTTTATAAGTTTCCAGATTAAAGGAGCAGCTAGGTGGCATTTATGGCAGCATTAAATGCCAAAAAAATAGTTGTTGGCTTTTGTCAGACTTGACGTAATCAGTTACATAGTCCATGTAATCGATTACATGGCTCTTAGTGTAACAACTCAGGTGTTACCACACTAATTGGGCTTGCTCGGCAACTATCCCCCATGGTTGACCCCTGAGTCTAGACACTACTCGATATTCTCATACCCCACTGCTGACCCAGTGTTTTGGCCATGGAAATTCATTCCCTTAAGCAGTCTGCAGCCGATATAAGGATCGAACCCATGCACCAAAGGTCCTTTACATTCCAGATGAGTACATCTCTCATCTTTATGTTTAGTAGACCTTGAAATATGAATGCATGTTAAGCTTAGAGAAAGTTTAAGAAAATGCATATGTATGGATTACTTGCATCTTATAAGTTGTTTAGATTCTCTCTTGAGGTGAAATCCTAGACAATGTATGATTAAAGAAATGATAAAGGTATTCTTTGGACAATTTGGGCCTTTCAAGCCAACCTTTAAAAACATTATATCCTTAAGTTCCCTTTTGCAGCCTTGTTTATGTTTGACCTTTATTTCTTTTCTCTACCTACATTTTCCTTTAACCTACCCTTAAAAAACAAAAAAAAAAACCCTCTCACACACCCTTTGTTGACTGCATATCAAGTTTTATTTTATTATTCAAGCCAACAAATTAGTTATTTTTGTGCATGAAGTATTAAAAGAGCTAAGAAAAAAATGATAAAGAATGGAAGGAAATGAAAAGAAAATCGTGAAACTAAATGAAAAAAATAAAATAAAAAATAAGATAAAGTGATTAATTCTTGTGCTCCATTTTGCACTTCTGTGATATTTTATGGCATAAATTTTGAAATTTGCATGATTATGTATATCAACTTTTGATTTATTTATCTTATCTCTTCTTTTTTAACACCCACCCTTGGTCTTACATTACAAGCTTAAAAAGACTCTTTTGATCCTTGGTTATACTTTGTTTACATTAGTGGAGAGAGACATGAAAGACAACCCTTTGGATGCGGGTTTGATGTACATTTGCAATTTTATAAACTTATCTGGGCTTGTACTTCATGAATAGGAATTGGTATTACATACATGTCTATGGGAAGTCATTTATACATGAAAGTTGCATGTGAGAGTCGACATGAAAATTGAATTGTACATATGTGATACCTTGAAGTGAGGTTGTGAAATAGTTTTTGAGGATATGAATGATTTTTAATGACTGGTATTGCCATGTTTGAGTCTACATGTTTTGAGTTTTTAGTTATTTACTTTTTAATTTCCTTGTCTTGTTTTGAATTCTTTGTCTTGTTTTGCTTGAGGACAAGTAAAATCTTAAGTTTGGGGGAGTGATAAACTTGTAAAAACTCATGTTTTTACGTTGTAAAATCTTGGTTTTCACATTTTTTTAACCCATTTTGATTGAGCTTTATTCTCGAATTTTATCATGCTTTTGATGTTTTTTTTAACTTTGTTTTAATTAAGTGTTTAATTTGTTTTCTTAGGTGGTTACACAAGGATGAAGACTAGATGTTTGAACAAGAAGCAAAACGCTAAAAGGGAGATTCTGGTGTTGGAAGATTAAGCACCTAACTTCTGACTACTTAATCACCCAAGCACAGAATGACAAGGGTTGCGCGACTAAGCACCCAAAAAACTGAGTGCTCAAGTGCTTAGAATGTATTCTAACACATTTTTCTTTCTATAAATAGGAAAAGTGATGTTTTGGGGAAAACATTTTGGAAAAGAAACAAAGCCACAAACATTATTTTGACATGGGAGCATCCAAGGTTAAAGATTAGGAGTTTTCTTCAATCTTTCCACCTATCTTCCATGGAGTTTGTTGGATTTTCATCTTTGTTTTCTTCTTTCTCCATGTGTAACTAAACTTCTCTATAGGGTGACAATGAATCTTGTTCTTGAATTAAGTAAATTCGTTTTTGTGTTTAATCTAAGTTTCTATTTCATGATTTACGTGTTTATCTCTTCTCTTAATACTTTTCTTGATTTGGCCATTCTTGGAATGATTTTAGGGTTTATGTATAATTTGAAAAAATGGTGTACAAACCTAGAACTTGTGATAAACACCTCAAGTTCTGCAATTTCTAGGAATAGACATTGTAGGTTGTGTGGTCTTGCTTTTTATTCCCTAGTTTTTTATAAAGTCTTGTTTATTTAGGATTATACTAAGAGATTCGTTAACTCAAAGTAATGTGAAGAGAATTAATATACCAAGGGATTGGATGTTAACTAATTTTGGGAATTCAACCATGAATCATGGAATGGGAGAACCCAGGCTAGGGCTACTGCTACCCCGGGATTAAGGAACTAGACTTAGGCGACTGCATTCTGGAATTACATGCCGCTTATGTTCATGCAGATCGTCTCCAATTCCGTATAATCCCTTTCCAGTTAGAATCTCAGCCTAGAGGTCGGTGATGATCTTCTTGTAACATCCTCTTCAACATGCTAGACTTGTAAATAGTTACAAAGGTGGTTAAATACTTGTTTAACATGCCTGTTTAATTTTGTGATAATCTAAGTTAGTTTATATACTTTTTTGCAAGCCAAAAAGTGAAAATAGCTTAAAATGACCCATATATTAGCTTAAATGGCCTAGCTAATGGAAATAGAGGTGGATAATTTATTTCTAAGTCACAAATATATATTATGTGATGTGGTTAAAATTTGAGAATAATCAGAGTCAGTTTGGTATTTTTAGGCATACTGGTTATGTATTTTATTGTCGGATTGACTAGTCATAGATATGAAAAATGATGGTTTTGGTGCAACAAGATATTTTATGAGTCCTATGATTATTTTAAACTTTTTGGAAGTAAGAAAATTGGATTTGGGGAAATCTAAGTGTTCTTAACAAATCGGGAGTTACCACTTGGCCACTTAAGTGACCACGTCTTTCACAAAGTTTGTAGCCCTTATATTGTTTTTCCCTTTGTTATTTCCTCATTTTCACTTACTTCTCATTCTCTTTTATGACTGAAAATAGAAGCTACATAGAAGGAAGAGAAAGGAGCAAAGGAGAAAAAAAAGAAGAGGAAATCAAGAAAAAAAGGAAAGCTTGTGAGCTTGTGATCATTTCCATCATGATCTCCATCATCATAGCAGCTTAAGGAGCTTAAGGTACGAGTTTTTGAGCTTGCACTTCATCGTTTCTCTTTTTTTTCATGTTTATACTATTTGATCTCTAAGATACCAAAATGAGTTCTTATGGTGTTTTAATTGATTTTCTTGCTTGGTTAAGTTGTATATGTGGTTTATGACTTGTTCATACTAAGAGTTTAGATTAGAAACTAAAAATTCTCCATTTAGACCTAAAATTCTCTAAGTGTTGATTTTAGGGGTTTTGATGAGTGATTTTTTATGAAATCAATTAGTGTTTTATGTTTCCTTCATGTTTTTGAACTTGTTTAGGACTTAAAATCATCAAGAAACGAATTTGAAGTGATCAAATCTCATTTCTATTCCAATGGAACTAGGCGTGGACTGTTAAAATTTTGGTATAGACCAGACATAGAGCATCACTCCTAGGCGTGGTAAAACCAAGCCTAGGCGCGAAAATGTCAATTCTAGGCGTGAGTTCTAGAACTTAGCAAATGTATTCTTGGTGTGTTGGGATTTCTTAAGTGATGGGATCACCCTTATATGCTTTCCTAAGTGTGTTGAGGAAGAAATGTGGGTAATTCTTGGAGAGAATAACCACTTGGTATATATCTAAAAAGTTGTGAAACCTTAGGTAAATCTTTGAGTTGGAATGCCTTAAGGTTATGTCTATGACCTTACACAACATGAGGTTATTTTGAAATCATTTGTGAAGTGATAATGTGAGGTTCTAGATATGAGAATGCTAGTTACATGGCTCCTGCTACTTTGTTGGATAAGTGAGGTTAGGACTTACATGTATTAGTATTGGTTTTGTCACTACGTTATGAGAATCTTGTGATTGTCTGAATTGTGAATTGAGATAGTTCTAGCACCTTTGGTTTTCAAACTTAGTATTTTTTATTTTCCTATGTATTATAACCTTATAAAGTGTGCACAACTATGTGACTGGAGAATGAGGTGTTGGATCTGAATTCTCAGAGTGGAGGCTCAAGAAGTCAGGGTTACCAGTGTTATGGGATTGATATTAGTACTCTTACTTTCATGAGGGGAACGAGTCCACACATCACCAGGTAATGTTAGGGTTGAATTTCCTATCCTACCCAATATATACAAGGGAACGAAGATTCCTGGGAAATAAGTAAGTAACTTGTGTTTTCAAAACTTAAAACTTGCATTAGCATTTACATTATCATGTTACAACGCATAATCATACCTCATAATATAAAGCATTGCATGGTTGACAATTGTATGGGTAGTTGTCATTGCTTGACTAATTGAATGATTGGTTGCTTGTTCGATAGTATCTTAGGATTATATGGGTGATTCTTTGATGTTATTGATTATCGGTTATTCTATTACATAGAGTGTATTTATGTGATCAGTTAATTTATTTGTTGTAAATGATTTACTGCTGGTCTTGGTATACGAGTACTGAGAAATTGTGATTTCTCACCTCAGTGTATTCCATGTAAATCCAGGTGAAGACCATCCAAAAGGAAAAGGTAAGAAAAAGCAAAAGCAGAAGGCTTATTTTAGCAACTTTATTTCTTTTTGAATCAGATTGTATAATTGTACCCTTCTAGTTGTTTATAAATGTTTATGTATACAGTATAGTTTGTTAGTCAGTTATATATGTATATATATTATTTTTTTATCATTCATGGCTCTCTATAATGACTATACATGTTATTATGGGTTCTTATTTTATGCATTTTTGGAAATGACATTCTTAATGCGATTTATCTTGAAATATTCTGTTTATTTTATGATAATTGTATTAGGGTGTTATATTATGATATCAGAGTTGTTCATCCTATTGAGCCGGGGTATGGACTGGCTATGCTTAGGCATGTTTAGGAGTTCCTTGTTATGTTGTGCATTTCTTTGTCTCTTGTGTGAGATGTTTGATTGAATTGTATGACCTGCCTTTAGTATGACAATTTTAGCTATTGTTGCACGGTTACAAGATATTGGGATTAGCTATTTCAATATGTATTGTTCTGTGTTTTACAAGAAACTATGGAAGCACGAGGGCGACCCCGTGGAAGTAGGAACTCTGGTAATGAAGGCCCCAAAATGGCTGGAGCCTTTATGGTAATAGCTGAGGCATTGAGGGACCAAACAACCACTACTACCAATGATATGCGAGAGCAAACTGTTGCGACCTAGTTGGGAGGAATTAAACTTTCCAAGACCTCTCGGAGTTCAGGAAATCTAATTCGTTGTCCTTCAAAGGGGTGTATGACCTAGTCAAAGCTGAGGGTTGGCTTAAAGAGATTGAGAAGATTTTTACTGTCATGGCTTGCTTTGACGAGCAAAAGGTGTTTTTTGCTACATACATGCAGGAAGGTAAGGCCGAGGATTGGTAGGTGGACACCAAGAGAGCTCTTGAGGTGGCAAGGACTCTTATTACGTGGAAGATTTTAAGAAATCATTTCTGAAAAAAGTTCTTTCTACAAAATCTTCAGAATGCCAAAGAGATGAAATTTCTTAAGTTAGATAAGGGGGATATGTCTATTGGCCACATGGTCAAATTCAACGAATTGTCTAAGTTCTCGTCTTGCATCAAGCTTAACCCAGATGACTCATGGAAGTATGTTAAGTTTAAGGAAGGTTTGAGGGAAGACATTCAAAATTCCATCCAATCGTTTGAGATTCGAGATTTTGAAACCTTGGTTAATAAATGTCAAATAATCGAAGGGTATTCCAAAAAGCTTTCAGTGGAGCCTAAGTCACAAGACTTTCAAAAGAGGAAGCGGGGTGACGACAAGTTCAAGAAAGGAGCTTCTAAATCTAGCTTTCCTCAAAACAAGGGTAAGCAGATTCAAAAGGAGTTTGCGAGACCTAAGTACTCCAAGTGTGGAAAACAGCACGGACACCGGCCTTACCCGGTGTATTTTGTTTGTGGGCAACCTGGGCATTTTGCTAAGGAGTGTCCATCAAGGAAGGAAACTGTAACATCCTAATATAGATATCCAGATATATCCTAGATAGACAGAGATATATAAAGATAACCAGTACTAGAGACGTCACTTCTATACTATATACTAACAAAAATCTATAATCACAACTGAGTAATTATAGAAAGCCTTGAGAGATTGCAGAAAAAGACTTAAATTCATACATATATATACATAGCCACCTGAGGGCTTATTGTAATACATATAAAATAAAACTTACAGAACAAACATAAACTGATTACATAAGTTCTGTCTACTTAAAGCAATAAAAACTACTCTAGTCTTCATGCTTTATCTTCTCATCCTTAGCAGGATTTGTACCTAATAACTTTGTACTGTGCCTTTGCACCTCGCATACTTGAGCTGCATCGGTACACACTACGAGTGCATCATCGAGCCTATCCTTGCTCGATTTGCACGGTACCGCATCTCGAGCACATCGGATTTACATGGAATAGCAACTGGGATAAGAATTAACATTCTCAGTAAAAGCAATTCCAATACCAGTTCTCTATAACATTGTATATAACAAAGATATAACAAATGCTATAATTCTAACTTAGGAGCTTTCTCCCCTTTTCTCATAACTATTTCTATCTTAGGAACTTTCTCCTCTTTTCTTATAACTTAGGAGTTTCCTCCTCTTTTCTCATAACTGCACACTTTCTTATAGTGTGATAACAACCGATAGCCTACACATTGTTAATATATACAACGCCTATACAAATACCATACAATTTGTACATACCAACAATGACGACAATCCTCCATTCAATCCAAATCCCACAATGCCCATACAACTATCCGTGAATGCAATGATAATGATATGTAATATGAATATGCCTAAAGAATCCTAAAAGCATGTGAATGAAATGCAAATGCAAAAGTCTATTCTGAGAACAAAGAAGTTTGCTAGGAACTAGTCAGTATATCATCCAGTGGTAATTAGAGGGAAAACTCATCCTCACATTACACATATCCTGGCACACTGAGAAATTCAGGCTTCATCCTTGCTCAAAGAGCGTCTTTGGATTTCCCACTTATCTCATTTGGCCTTGGCACTATCGAGACATTAGGGTTATGTCCTTCTCAAAAGTCCTTCGGATACCCATCTATCTTTTTTTTTGCCTCTATGAATGAACATCAAAGGATATCCACCAGATCGATACTACTTAACTAATTCATAGACTTTTATTCATACTTATATACTTAGTTCCTCTTTGATCTAAGCATATTCTACTAATAACTTTGGCTTCTTATGTTTACCCTTTGCAATAAGGAGAATCTGTAACCTCATACTATATGTAACCTTAGCACTTGTTTAGGAATACTTGTTCCCTACGGAACTTCTCTGATTCCTTACCTTCTGGGTAAATGACCTCACGTCATATAACGTTACATTCTCAGGTAAACATCACCAGTTCATTTCTCATACTTGTACCTAAACTCCACCTCATCACTCCTATCTCTTAAGTGATCTCTAACGCAACACTATGTTGTTGAGGTGTAAGGTACTTACCTATGGCAACCACTAGTCTTAGTTGCACTAAGGTTCTTTCTCTTCACATACATACTAGCTTAACTGACTAGTGTGTGAAAAGCTTAGTGTTATGTTTAACTCTTACATAAACACCATCTTACTTTCCTATAGACTCAACTCATCCTAATGAAAGAGTCTATCTTAACTAATGCCTCATCTATCCTTGCTTAAGGACATAATGAGCATCTCTCTAAAACTTTGCATAATTAACTCAACTTTAACTAAAGTGAGTAATTCATGCATCTAACTTTCCTTTCTATCACACTTCTGGTAGTAGCTTATACTACACTTGTGTGCTAACACACATATTCTAGCTGTATCTAGCTTTCCCTGCTATCACACGTCTGGTAGTAGCTTATACTACACTTGTGTGCTTAAGGTTCCAGATACCTCTTTAACTATTCCAAACTCATGGAATGCTTAAGAACTTAACTTCCACACTTTGGTTAGTATCTAAGGAAGTAAATTCTCTTTATCTTGCACTTCTAACCCATCTTTGCTAATACATGAGTTATTGCACATTTCTATTCTATTTTATGATTATGACATCTTCTTAGTCACATTTCATCTTATTGTGTATTTAGCAATGCACCAAGTCTCACTTAACTAGAGACTTAGTACCTAAACGTTCCCTCTTTGGAACCAATACACAATCTTGTCTCCACTCAAGTAACTCTAATGCAAGAGTGGTTTTTACTTGCAACTCTTTGTTGCCTAAGGTTCTAGGTACCTTTCTAAGGTAATCCACTATTCTTGGATCTCCTAAGGTTCATACCTTTCTCATTCTCTACTAGAATGATACTGTTATTCATCCTAGTATGCTTATCTCCACTGCACTATCTCATCACATCTTAAATGATTTATAATTGCAACATTAAGTTGCCTAAAGTGCAATGTCATTACTTAAAGCAATCCTTTCCTTTAGGATACTTAAAAGCCTATGCTTTCTCATTCTTGATGGGTAAGTATTTTCCACTTGAAAATATCCCCTTTTATGCCTTATTACACTTAGGAAACATAAACATATGGATCCATCAAAGGCAATATAACTAATAGTGAGAAAAAACCATTTTTCATGGTTCTAGGCAGCACGCCGCGGCATCCCTCTCTCAACGTCGCGGTGCCCGTAGCTGAAAATGTGATTTCTGACTCCTCACGCTGCGGCGCCACTAAGCCACGCCGCGGCGCCCATAGCAGAACCCAGATTCTGCGAGTCGCACTACGGGTTTCTTTGTTCTTTTAATCATTTTCTTAGATCTTGGCCATTTCTTACCAACTTCTAAGTAATTCTAGGTTCCTAACTAGTTCCTTAACCATTAGGAATCACCAATCACTAATTTAAACCTCTTAATTTGGATTATGGCTCAAAATCCTTCATTCTTTGGCCTATGGCTTACTTTGTGAATCAAAGGTCTAAATGAGTTGTTCTAAGTTTCTAACTTAATCTTATGCTATGAACAAGTCATAAATGACCAAAGAAACACGTCTATGCAAGCCAAACACATCTAACATCTCTAGAACTCAATTTGGCATATTATGTTGTTTATATGCATACATAGAGAAAGAGATGAATAAAGGCTCTAAACCCCTACCTCTTGAAGACTCAAAGCCTTGAAGCTTGATCCTTGCTCTTCTTCCTCTCCTTCTCCCTTTCTTCCTTCTTCCCCTTTCTCCCTTCTCCCCTTTCTCTCTTTCTGTTTTCGATTTCTCCTTCTCTGTCGAGAGAAGATAGAAATAGGGGGGCTGGGACGTAAAGGAAATTACAGGAAAAGATTAACTTAAGTTTCTACACTGAAACTTATATCTGCTATGGACACCTGAATTATGCTAATTTGAGTTTCCCTGCTTCTAACAACTTTAGAATAAATCATAAGATTCATCTAAATTGTTGTTTCACAATTCTCATCATTTTCTATATTTGCTAGGGATCAATCCGGCATTAAAAGCACAACTTGTATGCCTAAAAATACCAAACTGACTCTGATTCTCTTGAAACTTTTACCACATCTTACTTGGCTTATTTGTGACCTAGAAATAAACTCTCTATGTTTATTTCTCTTAACTTAGCAACTTATGCTATTATCTGAGTCATTTTAAGCCACTTTACAACTTCTATGTTGCAACTAAGTGCCTAAATGAATTCATATTGTCACAAAACTTTACTGACATGCTAAACAAGTCAAATGCTACCTTCGGTAATCATTTACCAGTCTAACATGTACTTAAGGGTATTACAGAAACTACGCTTACCTAGAAACGACAAGTCAAAGAAAGAGTCTATACTCTAGGTGGTGAAGTAGTGACTCCGTCTTCCGATCTTATCGAAGGTAAATGCATTATTCACAATCATCTTTTAATTGTGTTGTATGATTCAGGAGCATCTCACTCCTTTGTTTCTAATGATTGTGTGAAGGTATTAGATTTACCTATGTTTGAACTTTTATATGACTTATCTGTATCTAAGGCTACTGGTAAACTAATTACAACATCTAGAGTGTGTCTTGATTGTTGTGTAAAGGTAAAAGATAGGATTTTTTTGTGTAAACCTTATTTGTTTGCCTTTTGCATATATTGATGTCATCCTTGGCAAGGATTGGTTGTCCGCCAACCATGTAGTGTTGAATTGTTCAGATAAATCCCTAGCTTTCTTGTCAAATATACCTATAAGAGTTGTTCCATATGAGTTTATGTATTTCAATGTGAATCAGGATAATCTCTGTTTGGAGGAGGGAGCTCTAGGATATGTTCTCTTGTTTTCACTTAGTACTGAGGTTAAGCAAAGCCTAGGTGAAATACCTGTGGTGAGTGAATATCCTAAAGTTATCCTAAGTAACATAGTGGAATTGCCACCCAAGTGAGAAATAGAGTTTTCTATGACTTAGTGTCTGGGACAAGATCTATCTCTATAGCACCTTATAGAATGGCATCATTAGAGTTAGCGAAACTCAAGAAGCAAATCGAGGATTTGTTGGACAAACAATTCATTAAACCGAGTATTTTTCCGTGAGGAGCACTTGTGTTACTAGTGAAGAAAAAGGATGGCACCATAAGGCTCTATGTGGATTACAGACAGTTGAACAAGGTGACCATTAAGAATAAGTATTTGTTGCCTAGGATAGACAAACTAATGGATCAACTGAGAGGAGTTACGATTTTCTCAAAGATTGATCTTAGGTCTGGTTATCATCATATAAGGGTTAGGAAAGAGGATATCCCTAAGACAACTATTAGAACTATGTATGGACATTATGAGTACCTCGTGATGTCTTTTGGGTTGACGAATGCACCGACAATGTTCATGGATTACATGAGCAGGATCTTTAGACCCTACCTGGATTAGTTTGTTATGGTGTTTATTGATGATATCTTAATCTATTCTAAGTTAGTGGAGGAGCATGAACAACATCTGAGGATAATGTTGGAAACCCTTAAGGAGAATAAGTTGTTTACCAAGCCATCTAAGTGTGAGTTCTAGCTTTCACAAGTGTAGTTTTTGGAACATGTGATATCTCAGGGAGGGATTTCTATGTATCTAAGTAAAGTTGATGCAGTGTTGCAGTGGGAGAGACCCACCACTATGACCGAGATCAAAAGCTTCATAGGCCTAGCGTGGTACTATAGAAGATTCATAAAGAGTTTTTCTCAATTAGCACTACCCTTGACTAGATTGACTAGGAAAGGTGGTTTTTTCTATTGGACTCAAGTTTATGAGGACAGTTTCTAAGAGCTAAAAGTGAGGTTGACTACTACACCAATATTTGTAATTTCATATCATTTGGAGAACTTTGAGGTGTATTGTGATGCTTCAAAGATGGGTTTGGGTTGCGTTTTGATGCAACATATAAGAGTTGTTGCATATGCATCAAGGTAGTTGAGGCCTCATGAGGAGAACTACCATACTCATGATCTAGAGTTAGCAGTAGTAGTGTTCATCCTAAAGGTTTGAAGACATTACTTGTATGGAGTTCAATTTGAGGTGTTCAGTGATCATAAGAGTTTGAAGTACTTATTTGATCAGAAGGAGCTGAACATGAAACAATGAAGATGGATGGAGTTTTTCAAAGACTATGACTTTGAGTTAAAGTACTATCTGGGTAAAGCCAATGTGTTGGCTGAGGCACTAACTAGGAAATCCCTATATGTGTCCCAGATAATGATCCAAGAAAGTGAACTTCTGGAGACTTTTAGATACATGAGTCTTTTAGTAACTGTGTTACCATGAAGTCTTAGGGTGAGTTGAGTGGACATAGTGAGTGACTTTAGGACTCAGATCTTAGAAGCTCAAAAAGAAGATGAGACTCTTAGTTATCTAAGTGAGCTGATCTTTTTAGGTAATCCTGGAGAG
This sequence comes from Ormosia emarginata, assembly GCA_029884605.1. Taxonomy (NCBI): domain Eukaryota; kingdom Viridiplantae; phylum Streptophyta; class Magnoliopsida; order Fabales; family Fabaceae; genus Ormosia; species Ormosia emarginata. The sequence continues at coordinate 376,781 of JAQQTP010000015.1, read as the reverse complement.
TTTAATATATCGAATGATGGGATGATCAAGTTTAGAGGTAGACTTTGCATTCTTCGTGAATCCAAAATCAAGTAAAGGATCCTTAAAGAGGCTCACTATAGTTAGTATTCTATACATCTTGGGGCCACTAAGATGTATCAATACTTGAAGAAGTTGTTTTGGTGGTCTAGAATGAAGAGAGACATAGCCGAGTTTGTGTTTAGGTGTCTAACTTGTCAGAAGGTCAAGATAGAACACCAGTATCCCTCTGGATCTCTTTAATATTTGGTAATCCCTGAATGGAAATGGGATAGCATCACTATGGATTTTAAGATGAGCTTGGCCAAAACTCAATTAGGATTTGATGCAATATGGGTTGTAGTGGATAGACTAACCAAGTCTGCCCATTTTATACCTATTAGAGCTAATTACTCCTTGGATAAACTTGCCCAATTATACCTTCAAGAAATAGTTAGGATGCACTGTATACCCCTTAGTATAGTTTCTGATAGAGACCCTAGATTTACATCTACATTTTGGGGAGCCTTATAGAAAGCTTTTGGGGCAAAGCTTAGTTTGAGTACAACATATCATCCATAGACTAGTGGTCAATAAGGACTATTCAAACCCTAGAGGATATGCTAAGAGCATGTGTGCTAGAATAGAAAGGGAATTAGGATAAGTTCTTACCCTTAGTAGAGTTTGCCTACAACAATAGTTTTCATACTAGCATAGGTATGGCACCATATGAAGCACTTTATGATAGAAAATGTAGGTCCCCTTTGTGTTGGTATGAGGTTGGAGACAGAACCATCCTAGGACCTGAGTTAGTTCAGTAAACCACAAATCAGATTAAAATGATCCGGGATAGGTTGGTTAGAGCTCATAGTAGGCAGAAGAGCTATGTTGATAAGAGGAGAAGACCTCTAGAATTCAGTGAGGGAGATCATGTATTCATGAGAGTCACTTCTACAACAGGGATCAATAAAGCATTGAGAACACAAAAGTTAAACCCTTGTTTCATTTGTCTCTACCAAATCCTAAAGAGAATTAGACCCGTAGCCTACTAAATTACCTTTCCACCCAATTTGTTAAACTTTCATGATGTCTTTGATGTGTCACAGCTTAGGAAGTACAATCCAAATCCTTCACATGTCATGAGAAATGAATCTGTGCAGTTAAGAAAGGATTTGTCTTATGCTATGCTTCCGATGAAGATTGTGGACAAAGGAGTCAAAGAGCTTAGAGGTAAACAGATTCCTTTGGTGAAGGTGCTTTGGGATGGTGCTGGTTTTGAGGAGGCGACTTGAGAGTTAGAATCCCACATGCTTAGACTTGTAAATAGTTACAGAGGTGACTTAATACTTGCTTAACATGCCTGCTTAATTTTGTAACAATATGAGTTAGTTTAGACACTTTGTTGCAAGTCGAAAGGTGAAAAGTAGCTTAAAATGACCCATATATTAGCTTAAATGGCCTAGCTAATGGAAATAGAGGTGGATAATTTATTTCTAAGTTACAAATATGTATTATATGATGTGGTTAAAGTTTGAGAATAATCGGAGTTAATTTGGTAATTTTAGACATACTAATTGTGTGTTTTAGTGTCGGATTGACTAGTTACAGATATAAAAAATGATGGTTATGGTGCAACAAGATTTTTTATCAATCTTGTGATTTATTTTAAACTTGTTGGAAGTAAGAAAACTAGATTTGGGGAAATCTAAGTGTTCTTAGCAGATCAAGAGTTACTACTTGGCCACTTAACTGACTAAGTCTCTCACGAACTCTGCAGCCCTCATATTATTTTTCCCTTTGTTATTTCCTCATTTTCACTTGCTTCTCATTCCCTCTTATGGTTGAAAATAGAAGTAATAGAGAAGGAAGAGAAATGACCAAAAGAGGAAAGAAAGAAGAGGAAATCAAGAAAGAAAGGAAAGCTTGTGAGCTTGGGAACATTTCCATCATCATCTCCATCATCATAGTAGCTTGAGGAGCTTAAGGTACGGGTTTTTGAGCTTGAATTTCATCTTTTTTCATTTTTCCATGTTTAGACTATTTGAGCTCTAATATACCAAAATGAGTTCTTATGGTGTTTTAATTGATTTTCTTGCTTGGTTAAGTTGTATATGTGGTTTATGACTTCATACTAAGAGTTTAGATTAGAAACTAAAAATTCTCCATTTGGACCTAAAATGCTCTAAGTGTTGATTTTAGGGATTTGGATGAGTGATTTTTTATGAAATCAATTAGTGTTTTATGTTTCCTTCATGTTTTTGAACTTGTTTAGGACTTAAAATCATCAAGAAATGAATTTGAAGTGATCAAATCTTGTTTCTATTCCAATGGAACAGTGACTCGATTTTTGCAAAATTTTCTACAGAATGGTCACGCTTAGGCGTAAGGTTTTCACGCCTAGGCGTGGACTGATAAAATTTTAGTCTAGACCAGACAGGAAGCATCATGCCTAGGCATGGTAAAACCAAGCCTTGGCATAAGACAGGACATAACCACGCTTAGGCGTGGAAATGTCAAGCCTAGGCGTGAGTTCTATAACTTAGCAAGAAATATGTTCTTGATGTTTTGAGATTTCTTAAGTGATGGGATCACCCTTATATGCTTTCCTAAGTGTGTTAAGGTAGAAATGGGGGTAATTCTTGGAGAGAATAACCACTTGGTATATATCTAAAAAGTTATGAAACCTTAGGCAAATCTTTGAGTTGGAATGCCTTAGGGTTGTGTCTATAACCTTACACAACATGAGGTTGTTTGAAATCATTTGTGAGGTGATAATGTGAGGTTCTAGATATAAGAATGCTAGTTACATCGTTCTTGCTACTTTGTTGGATAAGTGAGGCAAGGACTTACATGTATTAGTATTGGTTTTGTTACTTGGTTATGAGAATCTTGTGATTGTCTTAATTGTGAATTAAGATTGTTTTGGCACCTTTGGTATTCAAACTTGGTATTTTCTATTTTCCTATGTATTGTAACCTTATATGGTATGCACAACCATGTGACTTGATATGTGTGAAATACACTAAGAGCAAGTGCACTCTATCATCATGTAATATAGGACTTGAGTCCCAATTATCGATCCCATGAGGAATAAGTAGTAATTAATAGATTCGTAGAACTCTTGCTCATCCAGACAATCAAAAGTATATGAAATTCAAAATAAAATTGGAAAACAAATAAAGAAGAAAAATAATGAACAATAAAGTAAAAAAAAAAGAGAAATCAATGAGAAAGAAACTAGGGCGCAAGGTTCACTTGAATCTAATTATTCAGATTTTCTTTCAATTATGATGTAAGGTATTTCTTTTGCCAATATTCTCTTATTTTCTATTAAATCCTAATGGTCATAGATGAAATAATATTCTATTCCTAATTTAATTCACCTATTTGGTTATTTAGTTGAATTAATCAAGAATGCATTAAGCATCAATTCAAGAGATGAACTAACATACCATCAATTCCATTGGTAGAATAAATTGATGTTTGGTCATTCACCAATCTAATCCTAGGCTTACCATATAGATCCACTCATTGAATGCGGATGGTCACTGGTCAAACAATGAATTAACACATCCCAAAAGTAATCAAGTTATGACAATAATGTAATCAATATGATAGACCCTAAAAGAAATTACCTTAATCAAATTAGAAATCAAACCCAAATAATTAAGAAAACAAGATCCCCCATAGCTCTAGCTGTGGGTTTAGCTGCTCATGTTCAATACAAATATACCCATATCAAGATATAAATCCATGGGAAGAAACCCAAAGAAAGGAGAAAACTATAGGGAAAAAGAAATCAAAACCCCTTTTACGGTGATTATGATCTTCAAGCTTTCAAGAATTGAATCCTCCCTTCAAAGTCGTCCTCCAAGGATTCGTAGCAATTCACTCTTCTACATTGCCTCTCAAAGTCTACCGTTGAAAATGTATGTGTCAGGTTTGAGGGCTTGCCCCTATTTATAATGTTTTGGGGTAAAAACAGTCTCTTTTCACGTCAGGGAGACTCACACGACCCTGTCTCTCTTCGACACGACCATGTCTCTTGAAAACAACGTAACTGTACCTTAAGTGAGACATGGCCGTATGACCAAGAGACACGGTCGTGTCTCAAAGTCAGAAGCTTCAATCAAGTTAGACAAGGTCGTGTCCTTTGAGCTGCGTAACTTCAACATTGGGGAAGACACGACCGTGTGACAAAGAGACACAGTCGTGTCTCAAAGTCAGAAGCTTTCTTCAAGTTAGACAGGGCCACGTATAACTCCTAAATCGCTTCTGAGCTGACACAGTGCCCTGTCTAAGCCATAATGGTCCTCTTTTGCTTTGAAAACGAGATATCTTCGCCTGGTTTCACTTTACGTGTGTCAAATCTCTCTTAATCTACAAAAATGAAGATAATTCATAAGGATCCATCCAAAATTCATCAATAATCATAAGCAAATTATCACAATTCATCTGATATAAGACTATAAAATATAGGCTTATCAAACCCCCCACACTTGAGCTTTGCTTGTCCTCAAGCAAAGAATAGGAATCAACAACAAGATCAAACCCAACAACCAAAAACATGAATAAGAGAAAATTCCATAATTCAAAATTCTTAAATTCATCAATCAAATCCAATCTAGCAAGATCATTTAGCACTTAAAACAATTATATATTTGAGTCTAGCTTACAACTTTTCTCTTTAACAACCAATTGAGATCACTCATCTTTCCATCGCTCAAGTGTTTAAGGACAAAGAGATCACTCAAATTTCTCTTGAAAAATGCAATACCATAGGCTTGGTTATCAATCTCATCTCCACTTTCAAATTCATATTTAGCACAAGAATCAAAAGGACTTCCATTGGTTGCAACGGGGCCAAGGGTATAAAGAAAGGCAGGAAAAAGGTAAATAAAGGTAAAGAATGCTCATGAATAAATCAATACAAAGTAGAATTAGCTTGAGACGATGATCAATAGAACATGATGCATAAGAATATAATCAATTCTCACTTTCAACCCAATATTATCATTATTCTTCACCAATAATCTTTTTCTTTCTTCTTTTTTTTCATATTATTTTTAGCCCTTGAAGACAGAAGCAACCTTTCAAGACCTTTCAATTAATACATTAGATGCTCCAAAGAATTCAACCTGATTATTCAATTGGTTTTCAAAGAAATCAATTTCAGGCTTAAATGGGGCAACTAGGGGATTATTTTCTCAATACAACTCTAGAAGTCAAGAAAGAATAAAGCCTGATTACCTTAATCATATTCAAGTATGCATGTGAATCATTAAAGCCTCAACAAGATATATAAGCAAGTTCTAGCACACATCAATTAAGAGAATACTCACTCCAGAAGAAAAATAAGATTTTATTTATGGAAAATCCAATCAGTAAAGCTCAAGACTTACTTTTTGGCAAAGTTGATAAAGAAAACAAAAGCAAGTAGACATTTCTAATTTCCAAGTAAAATGCTAAATTTCACTTCACTAAATTGAACAAGATTGTTTCATACAAAATCAGCTTATGATCAATGGATTCCCCTTTCAAACATATTTCTACTCACTCAGAATAAATCAAGAAATCAACACATAATTCTTGCTTAATAAGCCACATTACTCAGTGTTCATTAGTTGTGCAAAAAAAATTAAGAGTACCCCCCCCCCCACACACATAAGATAAACATTGTCCTCAATGTGAAAGAAAAAGGAATAAAAGGAGTAAAATAAAGAGCAACACAACCTGATGAAAAGTGAAATAGTGTCAGACAAAGGAAAAGCACAAGAGTCATGGCCGCAACAAATCTGAAAAATTCCAAAACACAAGAGTAGCATCTAAAAGAAAAACAAAAATAACAAAAACAATTAAAATACGATCAATAAAGAAAAAACACAAGTTGCCTCTTGTGAAGTGCTTGTTTAATGTCATTAGCTCGACGTTGCCTTTTTTCTGGAAAATCAAGGTGGCTTAAAGCAAGAGAAATAAGACGACGCCTTCTTCATTTCAAAGCAGCCCTTCCATCCTTTATCAATGGCCCTGGGAATGCTTCCAACAACATTTTGAGCTTGATAAGGACTTGGTTGTCCCAATTGCACCTTTGCATGAAAGAATTCACTTGGCCATGGTGGTTTCAGTTGATCAACATATGAAGGACTAATTTACAATTGAGCATTGATCATAAGAGGACCTTTCTCTAATTCAACAACTTAGGTTTTAGGAAGGTTAACATCAACATTGTATAATGGTGGGGGGTCTTTGATAGCTAAGGCTTCTTGCTTCTTAGCTTGAACAAAATTGATAGGGGTATGGAGATTTTGTTGGTGTATGCCCTAGTGGCCAATACATTTTATTTGTATTTACATACATTATATTATGTTATTTTATATGAGTCATTTCATTTATTGTGTTCTTTTTGGTAGACATAATAAAGTCCTTAGAATAGTAAGTTTGATACCATAGGACATCACGTGGATGACTTGATCGTGAGATCCTATTGGATAAAATACTATTCTTAAATGTCCCTAGTCAAGTATTATTGTTAATTAGGACAACAATAATGCATTGAGGCTAGTATGTGCGTAGACTGATGACCACATCTCACGGGTCATGGATATGAGATATCAAATCTACACATGGATACATATTAGAGTAATGATGTATTGGATAGACCCGCCATGAGAACGCTACGTGGATCGTTACGTGAGTGTCATAAGCGATTCTCATAGTGATAATGGTGTATGTGGTCCTTTGACCAAATCACTACGATTCCTACATGAGGAGTTGTGTGTTTTAATGCCATCAAACGTCATTTGTAACAAGATGATTATAAAGTTGGTTATTAGACATACCGCGATACATGTGGAGGGATGTGAGTGACCTAGATGGGATTTGTCCCTCCTACATAACATGAGTGAGATCTTCGGGCCCCCTGATTGAGTGAGACTACGAAATGCATGACCATGCTTAAATGAGTCAATATGAGATATTGATCTCATTTGTTATTACTATGTCTACTCGAGAATTAGGAAACTGAAGATTGAACTAAACAAAGGTGACACATTCCATGCCTTGTGTTCAATCTGGATATCTAGACAAAGGGACTAAACTACACGGAAACATTGGTCACGGATAGGTTATGTCAAATCACTAACATTCTCATTACTTGAGTAGCAGTGATGTGTTGCTAGATACCGCTCACTGTTTGTAATATTAAAATGAGATTTTAATATTACTACCAACGTCATGAGAACCTGTAGGGTCGCACACTTAGAACAGATTAAATTGGAGTAATCAGAATCTAAGTTGGACTCGGATTCAAATGTGGGCCTAACTCATGACAGATGGGTTTAGGGTTGCACCACTTACCTTGCTACTGCTCACACTCACTTAAGGCAGCCTTTGTTATAAATAATACTGCTAAGGGGGCTGCTACTAGGTTACATCATAACCCTAGCCGCACCTACAGAAAGTGAGTGAGAGATAGTGAGGTTTTCTTCTCCTCTCTTCGCAGCTAGCACTACGAAACAGAGGCGTGACTCCTTTTGCAAGTCTGTTCGTGTGGATACCACAGAGACATCGTCACTATTACGGTGTTGGTGATTCACCTCGCTTGTGATTATCACGCTTCAAGAGGTAAATTTTTAAAAACTCGGATTATGGACTTTTTCGCATGGATCCTGTGAGGGAATTCTATTATTCCGCTGCGAGACTTTTGATCCGCAATTCCCAACAGATTTGACATTGGGGAAGATTTAGCCTCCCTAAAGACATTGATGGTCACAAAATCTCCATCCACTCTCAAAATGAACTCACCCCGAGGTAGATCAATTATGGCCCCTGAAGTTTCCAAAAACAATCTTCCAAGAATAAGAGGAATATCAGCATCCTCTTCTATATCCAGCACCACAAAATCAATTGGGAATATGAATTTATCCACCTTCACCAAAACATCCTCCACCACATTGTGAAGTTAAGTGATAAATCTATCAGCCAACTGTAATGAAATGTTGGTGGGCTTTGTTCCTGCATTCCCAATTTCTTAAACACAGAGAAAGACATCAAATTAATACTAGCACCCAAATCACATAATGCCTTTTCAAAATAAGAAGTACCAATATTGCAAGGAATAGTAAAACTCCCTAGATCTTCTACTTTCGGAGGTAACTTCTTTGCAAGAATAGGGGAGCACTCCTCATTTAGACATACTGTCTCAAATTCTTCAAGCTTGCATTTCTTTGTAAGAATTTCCTTTAAACACTTTGCATACTTGGGCATTTGAGAGATGACTTCAACAAATGAAATATTAATTTGAAACTTCTTGAAAATCTCCAAGAATTTAGCAAATTCCTTATCTGGCTTAGTGTTCTTGAGCCTTTCAGGGAATGGGATCTTGACATATAGTAATGGTTCATATACTGCGCTCTGCTCATGATCCTTTTTCGTTCTCTGCCACTTTGGTTCTTTCGTCCCAACCTCTTTCTCTTTATTGCCATCTGGAATTGAGACATCTTCAGTAAGTACATCATCTTTCTTTATCTCAATTTCTGACGAGCTAGGTGCTTCATACATCTATCCTTCCAGAGTCTTGCCACTTCTCTGGGTAATTGCACTACAATTTTCCTTTGGATTAGTCTCAATAGTATTAGGCAATGTCCCTGGTGCCCTTGATATCATCAAAGTAGCCAATTGGTTAATCTGGGTCTCCGCCCTTTTCAATCTGGCTTCGAAATTCTGCATGTACTTCATCACAAGATTTTCAAAATTTTGCTTCTCCACAGGTGCTTAGAAACCTAGAGGTGGTTGCGGAGCTCTCTGTTGGCTCTGCTGATAGCCCTGTTGATTTTCCCATTTGAAATTTAGATGATTCCGTGAACTGGGATTGTACGTATTAGCATAAGGATTGTACTGTTGCCAGTTGGAATTACCAACAAAATTTGCTGCTTTAGGCTTAGAGGCAAAAGGACTACCAACTTGACAATCTGAACTTGTATGACCTTGTCCTCCATATGTGTCACGAATGATTGGTAGGGCTGCACTGTTTGCTACCATCAAAGTCTCAACCTTCTTTGTCAAAGCTTCCAATTGACTCAGAATGGCAATAGAAGAGTCAACAACATGTACACCTACTTGTTTCTTAGGAATCTAGCGCTCATTTTGCCATTGTTAACTGTTCAGTGCCATTTCTTTAATCAATACTTGGCTCTCAGTAGGTGTTTTCCTCCAAATTGTACTTTTCACAGCAACATTAATGAATGAACGGTTTGCATGAGACAAACCATTGTAGAAAATTTGTACCTACTGCCATACGGGAAATCCATGATATGGACATCTCCTCAATAATTCTTGAAAGTGCTCCCAAGATTCATAGAGAGTGTCCATGTCAAACTGTACAAAAGAAGATATGTCATTTCTTAATTTAGTAGGTTTAGAAGGAGGAAAATACTTTGCTAGAAACTGTTATGTCAACTGATCCCATGTGGTGATAGAACTCCTTGGTAGTGATGTTAGTCATTGACTCACCCTGTTCCTAAGAGAGAAAGGAAAGAGTCGCAATCTGATTACATCATCTGTCACCTTGTTATACTTTATAGTATCACACAGCTTCAAGAACCTAGCCAAATGTTGATTTGGATCATCTGAAGGCAATCCACCAAACTGAACTGAATTCTGAATCATGAAAATTAATGTTGGCATGATCTCAAAGTTGTTAGTCACCACAGCTGGTTATTCTCAACTACTGGTTGTCTCTCCATCCTATTTATATCTTTTGTCACAGCTGCAATATAAGATTGCTTCCTTAACCTGTGAGTTGTTTTCTCAATTTCAGGATCAAATGTCAAATCAGGAAATTAAGATAGAGTAAGCATAAACAAGAATTGTAAGCAAGGAGATAAAATGACAAATAAATTAAAAATAAAAAAAATAAGAAATAAAAAGTACGTCTATATTAACTAGGGATTTTTGCTTCTAATATTACCAAACTTATTCCCTGACAACGGTGCCAAAAACTTGATATGCGTGAAACACACTGAGAGCAAGTGCACTCTATCGTCAAGTAATATAGGACTTGAGTCCCAGTTATCAATCCCACGATGAATAAGTAGTAATTACTAGATTCGTAGAACTCTTGGTTATCCAGACAATCAAAAGTATATGAAATTCAAAAAAAAATTAGAAAACAAATAAAGAAGAAAAACAATGAACAATTAAGCAAAATAGAGAGAAATCAATGAGAGAGAAACTAGGGTGCATGGTTCACTTGAATCCAATTATTTAGATTTTCTTTCAATTGTGATGTAAGATAATTCTTTTGTCAATATTCTCTTATTTGTTATTGAATCCTAATAGTCATGGATGAAACAAAATTATATTCCTAATTGAATTCACCTATTTGGTCATTTAGTTTAATTAATCAAGAATACATTAAGCACCAATTCAAGAGATGAACTAACATTGTAACACCACTTGATGTAGCAATCGAAGCATAATCGTCATTACACCACGGTTACTAAATCCAAGTGTGTCACAGTCATGATAACTGTAACTTAAATTCAAGAGTCTATATATATATTTTTTTTTGACAATTTGCATAGGTAGAAAATATGAGCCTCGAATGGAATATAAATATATTCAAGCCATAATACAAACACTGAAATAAAAGTCATTTTCCATGTATATGTATATTTCATAGGCATCTTTAATACAAATCACTGGTAATATATAATATAACAATTACAGAGTCAGATAGAATTACAGTGGGAATAAAACACAAGAAAGGGGGAAAAGTAGTGACCCAGGGATAGGTACTACTAGCAGACAAAGCTGCAACCCCATATACACATACGACGCTCGGAGTCCCAGTCAACAAGTCGGCATCAATGCCTCCACGCAATCATGTGTACTCGTGACGCGTAGAAGAAACCTTGTCCAAATGCTCCAATCAACCAAAGTGTGGTCCCTCTTTATCTTCCTCACGATCTTTTATCAATATAAGTATAAAACAGACATACAAAGATATAGGAAACACGAAAAGAGGTAAGACATCCTACATCATTACCAATTATAGCATGCTAGAGACATTACGGCGCCACGCGCCCAAGTAGCAAATCGAAACAAGATATTCAAATACTAACAAGAAGTCCAACAAGAAGCAATTAAACGGTCAAGCGGTAATCATTACAAGTAATGAACGATAAGTCATAATATGGAAAACAGATAATAACAACAATGTATATATAGATCATGTCTCATATGTATGTTCTCTCAAACCCCTACTCCATGGAGCTAAACTCAATCAATCGGAGAAAAAGATCAGGAGACATGTACTGTTTTCATTCTTAGAGGCGGTTGCTATAAATCAAATCGTGCACAATCATGGCATTGCACAGACATTCATCACTAGATCACGATATAGGATAGTGTCAAGTCCGGATCGTCGGTGTGTTTGCATTGGTTTTTCCCACGGTACAGAGGAGCTCTAAACTGCCCATGTGGGGGACCCGCACCCCGACGCCCCCGAGGTCATAACACGACCCACACTTGTCTATTCGCACCCGCACTAAGGTGTGTTCAATCTCCTAGGCAACTTGGCCTTACAACAGTCCACAAGACATTCACAATGCATAAGACACTATGCATGCACATGTATGATTCACAACTTCATACAATTCCATAATATGCCACATTAGGCCAACATAAGCATCAATATATATAAATGGTCACTCACATGGACCCATAATCACATAATATCAACATCAAATCAATTAATACGTCATTACGTTCATTATGAATCCTAATTTAGAATTTATTCCTCATTTCAAGGTTCATATTCAAAATCAATTTAGCACACTATGGCAATTCAATTTTTCAATAATTCACATTTTATGTGAGCCCTTAAGTCTCACACTCTCATGTTCTTAACTCAATTAGGATTCTCTTAAGTCTTATGAGTGATTCACCTTCAATCCTTTGAATTTTATAAAGTCTTAATTATAATAAATTCTTCTAATTTCTTAATTATTCATTTCATTACCTAGGCTTCCAATTACTTAATTACTATTGCCTCCACTCACTAAAATCACACTTTTGCCTAGAAATTCCCTAGAGGCCGTGGCCTTCTATTTGATTCAATTTCAAGTCTCTTCAAGTCAACAATCTTATACATCATTCCCTTAATCATTTAAATTATTCACTTGATCAAGTAACTCACCAAAAACTCTAAATTCCTAGCTTCAAACCGTAGCCACCATAGAAGTTTCAACTCCCAATTGTTCTTCCATTAAATCCCATCTTGTTACTTAATTAATCCTAGTCTTATACTTATTGCACATTAACCATAAATTACCCCATTTTTCCACCCCAAAACCGTGACTTCACTTGGGTTTCAATTTCAAATTCTTCTTCCATTACATTCCATTTTTATACATTGATTACTTTAAATCCAATGCTTGTTACAATTTATCCCAATTTCCCTAAATTGCTATCCTCAAAACCGTGGCCACCAAGGAGGGCATTCAACCATTTTCCATCCATATCAAGTCATTAAATCCAATCTAACATTCCATTATATTCAACAATTCAATCCAATAGCATAAATAAATAAAAATCAACACATAGCATAATTAATCATTAAATTCAAGAACAACCCTCATTAGGGTTCTTCCACAAATCAAACAATCAAGGTTCCTAGATGCTAAAAATGGTTGAAGAGGAGTGTCTTCCTTTACTTGAGTGTAGAAATCAAGAGAGCTCCAAGAATGCTCCTTGGAATTTTCTGATTCAACCTCCAAAATCCCTAAAAATGGTAACTTGTTAGAATGAACACTAAGGCTTGGAAAAATGAAATATGAGTGGTCATAGAAGAGACCATGAGCACGAAAATGAGAGGGAAGAAGAGTGGTCTTGATCTTACCCAAAAATGTTCAAGGTTGGAGCTTGGAGAAAATGGTGAAAATGGTGGAATCTCAAGAAGCTCCAAGAGGGAAAGATGTTTAGAATGGTGAGGAGAGTAAGAAAATGTAATTAGATGAAGATTTTGAGAAGTTGGAGTGGAGGAGGGGCTGCTGGACGTTGGGTCTTCAAGAGAGGAGAAAAGAAATATTGAGAAGGAAGAAGAAGAAGAAAACGTAAAATGAAGAGAAAATGGTGTGTTTTGGGTGATAATGTGTTAAATGTAATATTTGGTTAATTGAATCAATTCTTTTCCCCTTTTTGGGCTGCTGCAGCCGTAGTAAAGAGAGAGAGAAGAGTGGGTGAGAATTGGCTTCTCAAGGAAGCCAAAACATGTGGTCAAAGTTTGGGGTCAAAGCTTCTTAAGGAATTTGAATTAAAGTGGATAGATTAGATATAAAGTAGATTGCATTAGGATAATGTGATAGTATTTTTATTACACACTATTATCCAATAGATAATAGTTACAGATTAATGAAGTCGTATTTAATTAATCGAATGAATTTTTCGCTGTATTGATTTAATTGTATCTGTAAAAATTTCTCGAAAATTGTGAAACCTCGTAAACTGTGTCAAGTCCCGGGTTTAGTAAGATCCCCCGTCGACTTATCCATAGTCCAAAGTTCGCAGAGAAAACATCGCGTTTTCCTGGTTCCGGTCAGCGCGCCCGCAAAACGAGGAATATACTGCAATATTCGACGTTTCCAGAAAATTCTCAAAAATTGTGAATATTATAAAACGACTATCCGTTATATAAATTTCCAATTTTTAAAGCATTACTGTTTTCACGACTACTTTCTCAATATTCTCGAGGAATATATTAAAATATTCATCGTTCCCGAATAATTCGAAAAAATTCACATAAATCACAAATATTGAAAAATAACTATTCATGGTGAAATAATCAATTTTCAACACTAGTCTCGACAATTATACACGCCTAGGAATATATTAAAATATTCATCGTTTAGAAAAATTTCTTCACATAAATCACAAATATTAGAAAATGACTATTGGTGGCGAAATAATTAGTTTCCTGATTAATCAAGAATTCTCGGCTCGGTCAAGCACGTAAAACGAGGAATATATTAAAATATTCTGCGTTCTCAGAAAAATCCAGAAAATTATAGAAAATCCCAAATATTGTAAAATGATCATTTATTCTGAAATTATTAATTTTCGGGATGTTACAAACATACCGTCAATTCCATTAGTAGGATAAATTGATATTTGGTCATTCACCAATCTAATTCTAGGCTTACCATCCACTCATTAAATGTGGATGGTCACCAGTTAAACAATGAATTAACACATGCCAAAAGTGATCAAGTTATGACAAGAATGCAAGCAATATGATAGACCCTAAAAGAAATTATCTTAATCAAATTAGAAAGCAAACCCAAATAATTAGGAAAACAAGATCCCCCATAGCCCTAGTTATGGGTTTAACTACTCATGTTCAATACAAACATATCCATATCAAGATACAAATCCTTGGAAAGAAACCCAAAGAAAGAAGAAAACTATAGGGGAAGAGAAATCAAAACCCCTTTTACAGTGATTATGTTCTTCAAGCCTTCAAGAATTGAATCCTCCCTTCGAAGTCGTCCTCCAAGGATTCGTAGCAATTCTCTCTTCTAAACTGCCTCTCAAAGTCTGTCGTCAAAAAAGTATGTGTCAAGTTTGAGGGTTTGCCCCTATATTTAATGTTTTGGGGTAGAAACAACCTCTTTTCACATCAGGGAAACTTACACGGCCGTGTCTCCCTTCTACACGGCCGTGTCTCTTGAAAACAACGTAATTGTACTTTAAGTGGGACACGACCATGTCTCAAAGTCAGAAGCTTCAATCAAGTTAGACAGGGTTGTGTCTTTTGAGCTGTGTAACTTCAACGTTGGGGGAAACACAATCGTGTTACTAAGGGACATGGTCGTGTCTCAAAGTCAGAAGCTTTCTTCAAGTTAGACAGGGTCGTGTCTAACTCCTAAATCACTTCTGAGTTGACACAGGGCCCTGTCTAAGCCAAAATGGTCCTCTTTTGCTTTGAAAACGAGATATATTCGCCTGTTTTCACTCTGAATGTGTCAAATATCTCTTAATTTGCAAAAACAAAGATAATTGATAAGGATCCATCCAAAATTCATCAATAATCACAAGCAAATTACCATAATTCATCTGGTATAAGACTATAAAATATAGGGTTGGTATTAGTACTCTTACTTTTGTGATGAGAACGAGTCCACACATCAACAGGTAGTGTCATGGCTTAATTGCCTATCATACCCAGTATATACAAGGGAACATAGGTTTCTAGGAAATAAGTAAGTAGCTTGTGTTTTCAAAACTTAAAACCTGCATTAACATTTACATTATCATGTTACTATGGCATTGTTTGAGCATAATCATACCTCATAACATAAAGCATTGCATGGTTGACAATTGTATGGGTAGTTGTCATTGCTTGACTGATTGATTGATTGGTTGCTAGTTCGATAGTATCTTAGGATTGTATGGGTAATTCTTTGATATTATTGATTATCGATTTTTCTTTTACATAGAGTGTGTTTATGTGATCGGTTGATTTATTTATTGTAAATGATTAATTGTTGGTCTTAGTATGTGAATACTAAGAAATTGTGATTTCTCACCCCAGTGTGTTCCTTGTAAATCCAAGTGAATACCCTCTAAAGGGAAAGGGCAAGAAAAAGAAGAAATAGAAGACTTAGTTTAGCAGCTTTATTTCTTTTTTAATCAGATTGTATATTTGTACTCTTCTGGTTGTTTGTAAACATTTATGTATACAGTATGACTTGTTAGCCAGTGATGTATGTATATATATGATCTTTTTATCATTTGTGGCTCTCTATAATGACTAAATAGGTTATTATGGGTTTTTATTTTATGCATTTTTAGAAGTGACATTCGTAATGTGATTTATGTTGAAATATTTAATTTATTTTACGATGATTGCATTAGGGTGTTACACTTTTCAGAGCTGGCTATCTCCTTCCTAAGTTTGGATTTAGAGTCTGCCAGTTTCTTCTTCTGCTCGTTAACATTTGATGCAGTGTCCTTTTGGGCCTTTTTGACTTCTCCCTTGGCCTTGAGAGCCAAGTTAAGTTGCCAGGCTCCTTTCACTTTGACTGCCCTTAGCTTTTCGGCCAAACCCTTCTCAAACTCTCCCAAGCGCCTGTGAAAATAAGTTTGACTCAATGGTTTAATATGTTAAGTTTTGATAATGACAAATACATGACAAAAAGAATGATACTTATGCTACATAGATATACTTTGCACATTTTCATTTAAATAGAGTCAAATCCATTATTAATTTATTATAACTCATATAAAGCATTATTGGATATATTATATAAAGAATGTAACACATATCTCATTGCATGATTGTTAAGTGAAATATAACTAGATAAAATACACAATCATACATGATATAATATATCTCATTAAACATATTTATGCAACATGATCATTATCCTTTTGTAATGCATTTGTCATCATCAAAACTTAACACATTAAATCATTAGGGCAAAGACAATTCTACAATCTCCTCTTTTTTTTATGATGACAAATCACCAAAGAAAAATATGTTAACAATATAAGCATATCAAACAATATCAAACAATAAGTACAAGAACATATTTTTCTTTCTAATTTTCACTCCCCCTATTTGACATCAACAAAAAGGCTTAGGAAGGAAAGATAATATTGTCTCTCCCCTATAGATAAAACTCATGTTGTCAAAAAAAGAGTAGGATTATCAAAACCAAAAACTTCTTTAAGTTATTCAAAACATAACTATCTCCCCCTATTTGAGTCTACATATGATTCTAGAGTAGAGAGATGAAACAAGCATGCTTTCAAGATATAAAAGATTATTCATGCAATGCTTGTCATATTTTGGTACATCAACATTTAGCAAATGATATCACTTTATGTAATCAAACAAGGATGTAAGCCAAGAGATATAAACAACAATTTAAGAGCTAGGTTCTCGCTCAAAATATGCATAAGATGTATAAAGTAAAATATATATGCTAAGACCATGTAAGCTGTAACACCCTCTGTAGGGTATTACATTTCCGACTACAAACTTAAAATCTAAAAGTCATTTAACAAAAGGGTTTGAGTTCTAAAATGTGGATTTTAAAATTTCTTTTAGCTGACAATATAAACTTACCAAAAATATAAGTAATACAGAAAATAGATTGAACTGATTAATACATATATTATTTAAACCACACAATATTCAACAACATTTAAAACATAAAACTTACAGATTCAAGGGTACAGTAGCAAACCCCATGATGGGTCCTACTTAATAGCACAGTGACAACACTAACGAGAAAACTCAATATACTTTTTTTGTTCCTCCACCAAACTGTACACTGTCGAAACTGGGAAGATCGCTCCTCGACGCTGTCACCAACCTCAGAACATTGTGCCTCCAGTTAAGTCTAAGAAACTCACTTCGCCTACTATACAAATTTTAACAATACAAACACAATAAAACAATACAGCAAAGAGGTGAGATCCCCTTTCATCAATACTAGTATGGTAGCAAAGAATGATACGAATGACAAAGTCATTCCATACCCACAGATATCATAAGTATAATCATGTTATCAATTCGTAGTTATATTCAAAAAACACATTTCACAAAAATATAAGCACTAACGATAATTTAATGATAGATATTAACAACACATATATATATGATTATGCTACCAGGATATGCACCTTAACAATGTCACAACAATATGCATACCAACTATGCATATGCACAATGTAACACCCTAAACTTTTGGGTGAATTACCGTTGTATCCTGAATGTACTGTTTGATGTTTTTCAACTTTAGGATAAATGACCGTTATGTCTTTTTTGTACTGTTTGTTGTTTTTCTATATGAAATACTGTTTTATTTTACTGCCTGTGATTTTATTTGAACTTTTTGTGTGATTTGCTCCGGGACAGGAAAATAATATTTTCCGAGCCGGGGAAATCTTATTTTAATTATTCGGAGTTGAGGGATCTTACTAAACCCAATTCTAAATGATACGGTTAGTAATCATTTAATTTTTAGGATTTAACTGTGCAATAAAATAATTTTATATTATTATAATATTATTTTATTAGTCAAGACAAATAAGCGATAATGACCCGTAAATGTTTTGCGAGACTCACGTTTAGCGAAACAGTTAACGTTTTGGAGTAGTAGCTTAATGACTAGGCTTAATTAGTGACAAGGCTTAATGACTAGGCTTAATGACAAGGCTTGGATTAGCCAATGAGAGCTAAGCTTGGTGATCAAGTTTTAATCCTCACCATTGATCATTTCTAAGGCTTGGATGGAGCCAACCAAGGGGACACCTCCCTTGCATGATGTCTACGACCAAGCTTCACTTTGGAGAGCCAAGAATCACTTCATTCTCTAACACTTCTCTCTTCTCTCTCTTCCAAAAATACTAAACACCATTGATGCTTCTTTGAAGGTCCATTCGGCCAAGCACCATTCTTCACCATCCATCCACCCAAAATTCCTTCTAACCTACTTTTCTAAACCTAAACACAATTCTAAGAATATCTCTAGTTGAGAGTTCTTGCAAAATCCATCATCTTGAGCTTGAAAAACTACTTGGGAGATTCTACCTAGAAGGTGAAAATCCTTGTTTTTCATTTCTAAATTCTTTTCCAAAGTTCTAAGCCATGATTGATCCATAGTTTAAGCTTTCTTTCATGTTAATAACTTGTAGAAATTTGTTTAAGCTTGATAGGTGTCTTGGAGGGGTGAAAACCGAAACCCTAGAAAGGAGTGAAAGAGTGTTTGTCTTCACTTAAGGTAAAAGGAATACTTAAATCTTATCATCCTTGGGTGGTGATAAGAAAATGAAATTGTTGTGGTTGTTGAATCCAAAAGGATTCTTTTGTGTTATTTGTTATTAGTTTTCCTATTTGTGATTTGTATTAAATTGCATGTCTACAAGCTTTAAATATATTGTATGTGTTAGAGATGCATGTATAATTAGTAGGATGTGAATAACATGTCAAGAATTGCATGAGTGTTCCAAAGAACACCAATGAAGGCTCACGGCCTCAACATCAAAGGAGAACCAAAATGTTCTCATCAATTTTTCAAAAGTGTGATTTAATTAACTTAGAGAAATTGATAAGATATAAATTGTTTTAGAACAAGAAAAAAACAAATTTAAAGATTAAATGTCAATTTTATATATTTCGGCCAACATGCCAAATGTGAATGTTTTTATTTCTAAAATTGTTTTTCAACAAAGGTTAGGTAATAATGCTAAAAGAATTTTATTACAATGAATTTTGAGGAATAAAAATGATTAGATTAAGCTTAAGGAACTAAATCTAAGAGTTTTACCATTTAAAAGAAAATACAGTAGCTTTTGTAAAATTTCTAACGTAGAGCTCATTTTATATTTTGAAGTACGTTAGTAGTTTTCAAAAGTATAATTAATTGGTTATAATATAAATAAAAGGAATTTTTACAGAAAACTTAGAAAACCATTGTTATACATTTTCTAAGCAAAATACTGTCAATTTTTGCTAAAAACAGACAAATAAGATAGAAAAGATATCCAATATAATTTATACGGTATGAAAAATATTCTACGTAGTTCAAACATATTAAATATTATTTTTTATTTATTTAAATAGTGATTTTTAAGGAATTCGGACAAGAAAATGATTTAAAAATCTTACGCGATTGAGAAAACGTTTGAAAAATAGTACGCAATTTCAAAAACAGTAAAATATAATTACGCGATATAAAAATGTTTGTAAAAACGATGAAATTTTGAAAACGCGATAAAATTTCTACGCGATTGACGAAAACAGCATATTTTACTGTCGGGCCAAAGTGGTGGACCCGGACAGATTGTGGAACAGTATTGTCAGGTGGGACATACTGTATATATTTGGAATTTTTGCCATTGAGGGCATTTGCGTTAATACTCATATTTATACCATTGAGGGTATTCTAGTAATTTTTATTATGCATTGAGTTGTGCCAGTTTGGTTGTTGGTGGATTGATTGACGAGGTGAATTACATCGTGTTGTCGGTGTGATAAGCGTAGTGTGATTCAACCTGAATGAACTTGGAGACATTAGTGTGCGGATTATTCCATTTGTGAACAGTTGGTTGCTCCTCTGGGCCGTGGTAACTGACAACACACTAATGGACTCGACACGCACTATACTTAATCAAGATCTTGTGAAATCTATTTAGTACAAGCCTATAGTGACACGACGTTTTGACAGTGTGCTATACCACGACGTTATGACAGTGGACTATAGACGCAACGTGAGACAGCGGAATAGTTTGGCAGTCGATGGTACTAATAGATTTTGCGGGTCATTCTTTCTGATGTATGTGTTTTTAGCTCCATGGAGTAGGGTTGAGTCACATTTCATATACTTTTATTTCATACATTTTAATGCTATTTATCTATAACATTTTATCTATCTGTACCACTATATGTTGTTGTTACATTGAGTTCTGTGTTATATTACATCTGTGTTATCTTGTATTTTTATTTATGCTATTATAGTATGCTATATGGTATGAACTGTTATACTTGTTGTATTGTCGTTTTCTTATTTTACCATGTTTGTGGTGACATAGATTGTCTTACCTCTTTCTTGTATGTGTTATCGGTATATTTTAAATTATGTGATAAAGAGTTTGAGGAAGAGGAACAGCCTCTTAAGTGTGATTATCTAGAGGAGGGGGAAGAGCAGCAAGCCGAAGATCAGTTCTACGAGCAAGAACCATCCGATCATCCATATCCATTGGATTGATTGTGTGAGTATGACACTATCAGGATTCTTTGGATTCGTGCAACTTGAGTTTCACGGAGGCTCTGAAGCCTGGCGTCTGCGAGAGGATAGAGACTCGGTGACGTACGTAAGGCATCTGACTGTGACCATACGTACAGAGTTTGATGGAATGCCTATCTTTTCTACTTTGTTTTATTTACATGTGGAGTTGCCGCTATCTTTTAGGTGTCATTGGGGTGGTATGTTTGATGCGCCTAGCGAGATCAACAGCGTATCGACTGCACGGACTCATGTCCGTAGAGGGTCGAGGCATCCTGGATATCTATCACCTGAAGTTTCATCTGAGAGTGATCCTTCAGAGGGTTAGATATTTGTGATGTGTACTTGGGCGCGTTTGCGTTTATATATATTGACCTTTTATTGCTTTGTTTACTGTTTTGATTTTTAAATATTTGTAGTTGTACATTATTTGTATAACCTATGAAGGAACCATATGTATATTTTCTGATGCATTCTTGGAAAAGTATTTTCCTGCGAGTGCTAGACATGCCAAGGAGATGGAATTTCTTGGTTTACGTCAAGGTAATATGACAGTGAATGACTATGCTACTAAATTTGAGAGCTTGTCTCAGTTCTCAGATTATGCTCAAACTCGACCAGATGATGCGTGGAGATGTCGGAAGTTTGAGTCGGGGTTGAGAGTGGAACTGAAGCGAGGAGTGCTATCCTTGAGAATAAATCAGTTTCATGCTTTAGTTGATGCGTGTGCACGACTCGAGGAATTGGAGCCGTCACGAGATCAGAGGAATCGTAGCTTTGGACCAACAAGGTTTCAAAGGGGTGGTAGCAGTAATAATAGCCGGTTTCAGCACAAGCCGTATTCAAGACCACTAGGGAATCAATCTCAACGACCATCAGTCGGGGGAAGTGCTAGTGGTAATAGAGCTGGACAGGGGGTGACGTTCACGCCAACATGTTTTAAGTGTGGAAAGAAAGGTCATCTTTCTACTGAATGCTCTATCAGAGGAACAGTTTGTTTTAATTGCAAACAGCCTGGGCATATATCTAGCGATTGTACTCATCTAGAGAAGAAGCCAGCTATAAGAAGTGTTTGTGCTATTCAACCAAGGTCAGGAACTACTCAACCGAGGTCAAGAGGGCGAGTATATACTATGACTGGAACGGAAATTTCTCAGTCTGATGACCTTATTCAGGGAAAAGGTGCCATTGGAGGTAATCTTCTGACTGTATTATATGATTCTGGTGCGACACATTCATTTGTTGCATATGATTGTGTAGAAAGATTGAAGTTGCCTGTGTCTTCTCTGAATGTTAAATTGAGTGTTTCTACACCGACTGCTAAACCTGTAGTTACATCTAAGATATGTTTGGATTGTCCTGTTGTTATCAAGGATCGTATGTTTTTGGTCAACTTGATTTGTTTGCCTCTTGTTGAGATAGATGTAATATTAGGGATGGACTGGTTATCTTCTAACCATATCCTTATAGATTGTGCAAGCAAAACCATAGTTTTTCCTAAGGAAGAAAAGTCTGGATTCTTGACTGCTGTCAAAGTCAAGTCATTGTTGAGAAAGGGAGCACAGGGATATACTTTATTGTCTTCTCTAGAAGTCAAGAACGAGAAAGATGTGAATACTATTCCTATTGTCAATGAGTTTCCAGAAATTTTTCCTGATGACGTACCTAGTTTGCCACCTGAGAGGGAGATCGAGTTTTCAATTGATTTAGTACCAGGAGCAGGTCCTATCTCAATTGCGCCATACCGAATGTCGCCAGTAGAGTTGGTGGAGCTGAAACAACAATTGGTGGAACTATTAGAGAAACAGTTTGTGCGACCTAGTGTTTCACCATGGGGAGCGCCAGCTCTTTTGGTCAAGAAGAAGGACAGAACTTCTCGACTTTGTGTAGATTATCGTCAGTTAAACAAAGTGGCTATCAAGAATAAATATCCACTTCCAAGAATTGATGATTTGATGGATCAGTTGAAGGGAGCAGTGGTATTTTCTAAAATAGATCTGAGATCGGGTTATCACCAGATTCGTGTTAAGGGGGAGGATATACCCAAAACAGCTTTTCGAACTCGTTATGGACATTATGAGTATCAGGTAATGCCATTCAGGGTGACAAATGCTCCTGCCATATTCATGGACTATATGAATAGGATTTTTCGTCCGTATCTAGACAGATTTGTCATTGTTTTTATCGATGACATTCTGATCTATTCTCAATCTAAGGAAGAGCATGCTGAACATCTCGGTATTGTTCTTCAGATTTTGAGGGAAAAGCAGCTGTATGCGAAATTAGCAAAGTGTGAGTTTTGGTTAGAGGAAGTTCAATTTCTCGGTCACGTGATTTCCAAAGAAGGTATGGCGGTAGACCCATTGAAAGTGGAAACTGTTTTATAGTGGGAAAGACCTAAGATGGTGACGAAAGTTCGAAGTTTCGTTGAACTTGCTGGATATTACTGGAGGTTTATCGAAGGTTTTTCTAAGATTGCTGGACCGCTTATGCAGCTCACGAGCAAAGGTCAAGCTTTTGAGTGGACGGAAGAACGTGAAGCCAGTTTCCAAGAATTGAAGAAGAGGTTAACAACTGCACCTGTGTTAGTTTTACCGGATTCTAAGGGAACTTTTGATGTGTATTGTGATGCTTCTTACCAAGGGTTAGGATGCGTATTGATGCAAAATTGGAATGTTGTGGCGTATGCTTCTCGACAGTTGAAGGTTCATGAGAGGAACTATCCAACACATGATTTGGAATTGGCCGCAGTGGTTTTTGCTCTGAAGGTGTGGAGGCATTTTCTGTATAGAGCAATGTTCACTGTCTTTAGTGATCACAAGAGTCTAAAGTACTTGTTTGATCAAAAAGAATTGAATATGAGGCAAAGGCGATGGTTGGAATTCTTAAAGGATTATGATTTTCAACTCCAGTACCATCCAGGAAAAGCTAATGTGGTAGCTGATGCCTTAAGTAGAAAGGTGCTTAGTGTTTCGGCAATGATGATAAAGGAGGAAGAATTGATTAACAAATTCTGAGATCTATGGTTGTCAATGGAGTTCCTGCCTGGAAGAGTTCGCCTATGTAAGGTCGTGATCATAAATGAATTTCTTGATGTAGTCCGAGATAAACAAAAGGAAGACGCGTTTTTACAAAATGAAAGGGAATTGTTAAAGCAAGGTCATACGGCGACGGTAGAGGAAGGAGCAGATGGAATTTTAAGGTTCAAAGAAAGAATCTGTATGCCTGATGATTCTGAACTGAAGAAGGGGATCCTAGATGAAGCTCATACTAGTGATTTGAGTTTGCATCCAGGAATGACCAAGATGTATCAAGACTTAAAGAAGTTATTTTGGTGGCCAAGGATGAAAAGAGACGTAGTGGAACGTGTGGAGTCTTGTCTGGTTTGTCAGAAGGCAAAAGTAGAACATCAGAGACCAGCTGGTATGTTGCAACTGTTAGCTATTCCAGAGTGGAAGTGGGATAGTATTTCAATGGATTTCGTTACTGGATTGCCGAAGACGAGGAAAGGTCATGATTCGATATGGGTTATAGTCGATAGGCTTACGAAGTCGGCTCATTTCTTGCCAATTAATATTAAGTAATCATTGGAAAGATTAATCCAGTTATACATCAATAAGATTGTTAGACTGCATGGTGTGCCTATATGTATAGTTTCTGACAGAGATCCGAGGTTTACATCGAGGTTCTGGCGAAGTTTGCATGAAATAATGGGAACTAAGTTGCGGTTGAGTTCAGCTTATCATCCGCAAACTGATGGACAAACAGAGAGAACTATACAGTCTTTGGAAGATCTATTGCGAGCTTGTGTTTTGGAGCAACGAGGAAGTTGGGATGAATTTTTATCTTTGATAAAATTCACCTACAATAATAGTTTTCACTCAAGTATAGGGATGGCACCCTATGAGGCGTTGTATGGAAGGCGTTATCGAACACCGTTGTGTTGGTATCAAGATGGAGCAAGTATGACTATTGGACCAGATCTTGTACAACAGACTACGGAGAAGGTAAAGATGATACAAGAGAAGATGAAGACGACTCAAAGCAGACAAAAGAGTTATGCTGATAAACGAAGGCGACCTCTTGAATTTGAGGAGGGTGAGCATATATTTCTAAGAGTGACTCCTACGACCAGTGTCGGAAGAGTTATCAAATCCAAGAAGCTTACTCCTAAGTTCATTGGACCGTATCAGATTATCCGTCGAATAGGTCCTGTAGCATATCAGATTGCTTTACCGCCTTTTCTATCCAATCTGCATGATGTGTTTCATGTATCCCAGTTAAGGAAGTATGTTCCGGATCCGATGCATGTTATACAACCAGATGAAGTACAGCTGAAGGAGAATTTGACTTACGAGACTTTACCTGTTAGAATAGAGGGCAGAAAAGTAAAGCAGCTTCGAGGGAAGATGATCGAGCTGGTGAAGGTCATATGGAACGATGTGACAGGTAATGCTACTTGGGAGCTGGAAGACAAGATGAGGGAGCAATATCCTCATTTGTTCTGAGGAATAACGAATTTCGAGGACAAAATTTTTATTTGTTGGGGAGAGTTGTAACACCCTAAACTTTTGGATGAATTACCGTTGTGTCCCAAATGTACTGTTTGATGTTTTTCAACTTTAGGATAAATGACCGTTATATCCTTTTTGTACTGTTTGTTGTTTTTCTGTATGAAATACTGTTTTATTTTACTGTCTGTGATTTTATTTGAACTTTTTGTGTGATTTGCTCAGGGACAGGAAAATATTATTTTCCGAGCCGGGGAAATCTTATTTTAATTATTCGGAGCTGGTGGATCTTATTAAACCCAATTCTGAATGATACGGTTATTAATCTTTTAATTTTTAGGATTTAACTGTGCAATAAAATAATTTTATATTATTATAATATTATTTTATTAGTGAGTACAAATAAGCGGTAATGGACCCGAAAATATTTTACGGGACCCATATTTAGCGAAACAGTTAACGTTTTGGAGTAGTAGCTTAATGACTAGGCTTAACGACTAGGCTTAATTAGTGACAAGGCTTAATGACTAGGCTTAATGACAAGGCTTGGATTAGCCAATGAGAGCTAAGCTTGGTGATCAAGTTTTAATCCTCACCATTGATCATTTCTAAGGCTTGGATGGAGCCAACCAAGGGGACACCTCCCTTGCATGATGTCTAAGGCCAAGCTTCACTTTGGAGAGCCAAGAATGACTTCATTCTCTAACACTTTCTCTCTTCTCTCTCTTCCAAAAATACTAAACACCATTGATGCTTCTTTGAAGGTCCATTCGGCCAAGCACCATTCTTCACCATCCATCCACCCAAAATTCCTTCTAACCTACTTTTCTAAACCTAAACACAATTCTAAGAATATCTCTAGTTGAGAGTTCTTGCAAAATCCATCATCTTGAGCTTGAAAAACTACTTGGGAGATTCTACCTAGAAGGTGAAAATCCTTGTTTTTCATTTCTAAATTCTTTTCCAAAGTTCTAAGCCATGATTGATCCATGGTTTAAGCTTTCTTTCATGTTAACAACTTGTAGAAATTTGTTTAAGCTTGATAGGTGTCTTGGAGGGGTGAAAACCGAAACCCTAGAAAGGAGTGAAAGAGTGTTTGTCTTCACTTAAGGTAAGAGGAAGACTAAAATCTTATCATCCTTGGGTGGTGATAAGAAGATGGAATTGTTGTGGTTGTTGAATCCATAAGGATTCTTTTATGTTATTTGTTATTAGTTTTCCTATTTGTGATTTGTATTAAATTGCATGTCTACAAGCTTTAAATATATTCTATATGTTAGAGATGCATGTATAATTAGTAGGATGTGAATAACATGTCAAGGATTGCATGAGTGTTCCAAAGAACACCAATGAAGGCTCACGGCCTCAACATCAAAGGAGAACCAAAATGTTCTCATCAATTTTTCAAAAGTGTGATTTAATTAACTTAGGGGAATTGATAAGATATAAATTGTTTTAGAACAAGAAAAAAACAAATTTAAAGATTAAATGTCAATTTTATATATTTCGGCCAACATGCCAAATGTGAATGTTTTTATTTCTAAAATTGTTTTTCAACAAAGGTTAGGTAATAATGCTAAAAGAAATTTTATTACAATGAATTTTGAGGAATAAAAATGATTAGATTAAGCTTAAGGAACTAAATCTAAGAGTTTTACCATTTAAAAGAAAATACAGTAGCTTTTGTAAAATTTCTAACGTAGAGCTCATTTTATATTTTGAAGCACGTTAGTAGTTTTCAAAAGTATAATTAATTGATTATAATATAAATAAAAGGAATTTTTACAGAAAACTTAGAAAATCATTGTTATACATTTTCTAAGCAAAATACTATCAAATTTTGCTAAAAACAGACAAATAAGATAGAAAAGATATCCAATATAATTTATACGGTATGAAAAATATTCTACGTAATTCAAACATATTAAATATTATTTTTTATTTATTTAAATAGTGATTTTTAAGGAATTCGGACAAGAAAATGATTTAAAAATCTTACGCGATTGAGAAAACGTTTGAAAAATAGTACGCAATTTCAAAAACAGTAAAATATAATTATGCGATTTAAAAATATTTTTAAAAACGATGAAATTTTGAAAACGCGATAAAATTTCTACGCGATTGATTTAAAACAAGATATATTTACTTGTCGGGCCAAAGTGGTGGACCCGGACAGATTGTGGAACAGTATTGTCAGGTGGGACATACTGTATATATTTGGAATTTTTGCCATTGAGGGCATTTGCGTAAATACGCATATTGATACCATTGAGGGTATTCTGGTAATTTTTATCATGCATTGAGTTGTGCCAGTTTGGTTGATAATTGGTGGATTGATTGACGAGGTGAATTACATCATGTTGTCGGTGTGATAAGCGTAGTGTAGTTTAACCTGAATGAACTTGGAGACATTAGTGTGTGGATTATTCCATTTGTGGACAGTTGGTCGCTCCTCTGAGCCGTGGTAACTGACAACACACTAATGGACTCGACACGCACTATACTTAATCAAGATCTTATGAAATCTTTTTAGTACAAGCCTATAGTGACACGACGTTTTGACAGTGTGCTATACCACGACATTATGATAGTGGACTATAGACGCAACGTGAGACAGCGGAATAGTATGGCAGTCGATGGTACTAATAGATTTTGCGGGTCATTCTCTCTGATGTCTGTGTTTTTAGCTCTATGGAGTAGGGTTGAGTCACATTTCATATACTTTTATGTCATACATTTTAATGCTATTTATCTATAACATTTTATCTATCTGTACCACCATATGTTGTTGTTACATTGAGTTCTATGTTATATTACATCTGTGTTATCTTGTATTTTTATTTATGCTATTATAGTATGCTATATGGTATGAACTGTTATACTTGTTGTATTGTCGTTTTCTTATTTTACCATGTTTGTGGTGACATAGATTGTCTTACATCTTTCTTGTATGTGTTATCGGTATATTTTAAATTATGTGATAAAGAGTTTGAGGAAGAGGAACAGCCTCTTGAGTGTGAGTATCCAGAGGAGGAGGAAGAGCAGCAAGCCGAAGATCAGTTCTACGAGCAAGAACCATCCGATCATCCATATCCATTGGATTGATTGTGTGAGTATGACACTACCAGGATTCTTTGGATTCGTGCAACTTGAGTTTCACGGAGGCTTTGAAGCCTGGCATCTGCGAGAGGATAGAGACTCGATGACGTACGTAGGGCGTCTGACTGTGACCATACGTACAGAGTTTGATGGAGTGCCGATCTTTTCTACTTTGTTGTATTTACATGTGGAGTTGCAGCTATCTCTTAGGCGTCGTTGGGGGGGTATGTTTGATGCGCCTAGCGAGATCAGCAGCGTATCGACTGCATGGACTCGTGTCCGTAGAGGGTCGAGGCATCCTGGATATCTATCACCTGAAATTTCATCTGAGAGTGATCCTTCAAAGGGTTAGATATTTGTGATGTGTACTTGGGCGCGTCTGCGTTTGTATATATTGACCTTTTACTGCTTTGTTTACTGTTTTGGTTTTTAAATATTTGTAGTTGTACATTATTTGTATAACCTATGATGGAACCATATGTATATTATGTGTGATAATAGTGTGCTTATTTTATGTTCCATGTTATTTTACCTCGTAATATTCTGTTTAACCGGAAAAATTTTACAACCTGCATTAGTATATAATAAACGTTTTACAACTTGGGTAAATTTTATTTATCTTTATTTTATTTTCTTTATAAATGCGATATCCCCATAAGGGTGTTACACACAATGTACCATATTCCTACTCCATGGAGCTAAACAACTTCGGATATGAATGGCCCAGAAGATCTGCAACCCATAATGACAGTTTAAGCTAGACGCGAGACATAAATAGTATTTGTCAGGACATATGCCAGTGCGTTGAAACAGTTTATCATGGCCAGGCATATAATGTGACAAATAGGTCACTATGAATCACCGCGCCCTGACGTCCCCAGTAGATCCCCCACTGGATCACACTATCCAGCTCTCATTCACTCCTAGGCAACAAATGTCATAACAACCATTGACTATACAATACTCAGTGCATGATAACTCAATGCATGTATATGAATCATAATTACATAAATACCCTCAGTATTAGTATTTCCAAATATAGTATGTCTCCACTTGACAGTACAATTTCTCAACTTGTCCAGATCCACCACTTTAGCCCGATAGTAAAACTTACTATTCCTTTTAGTCGCGTAAAGATTTTATTATGTTTTCACAATTGCGTCACCTTTTTCCAATATTTTTAAATCACGTAAATATTTTTCGATGTATTTAAATGTCGCATAACGTTCTTAAATCATTTTCTTAGTCGTGTAACATTTTTTAATCGTTTTCTCAATCGCGTAATTTAAAAATTATTATTTTAAATACACGTAAGCTATTTCTAGTAATTTTCAACTACGTAGAATATTTCTTTGCTTTCTAAATTATATTTTGAAACTTTCTCCATTCTTGGTTCATTTTTAATTATATTTTTTACAGCATTTCGTCTAAAAAATCTATTTAAATGATATTTTCTACGTTTTCCTTTAAAAATTACCTCTTTTAGTTAGAACCATTATTTACACCTTGAAACTTGCTAACGCGCTTCAAAACCCAAAGGGTGAGCTCTACGTTAGTATTTTTCACGTGTCCAATTCATTTCTTATTCATACTTAATTCCTCTAATTAGGTTTCCAAAACTAAGTTCATTTATTTTGTTTCTCCAAAATTCATTACAATTGAATTCTCTTTAAATTAACTATTTAGTCCACATTTAGAAAATAATTTTGGAATCAAATATATATTGAATGGCATGTTGGCTGAAATCCAATATATTCTTTACAAATCATCTTTAAATTATTTTCCATCCTCTAAGTCATTGCAAACTTCATTAATCTAATTAAATCAATTAAATCATCCTTTTAGAAAATAATTGAGAACATTTTGGTTCTCTTTTTCTTAGTGAAGTCGTAGGCTTCCTTGTATTCTTTGGAACACTCATGCAAATTCTCACATGTTATTCACATCCTATAATAATTATCATACATCTATGTACACATGCCATATATTTTAAAGCTATAGACATGCTTGCACACATAATCAATCACAAATAGGAAAAGCTTTAAACAATCAAGTGAATAGATTGACGAGCACCGAACTCAGTCAAAATTATAACCGAAGTTATTACCTAAACTTGTAGTATAGTGAACAACACCGGATCGTCTCCTCAAGGATCGTAGATGCAATTTGATCAAATCAAGTGAAAGTTAGAAAAGGGGGTTTTTGATGGTTCAAGGATCGCATGACAAGATTTAAAGAGAAATAACAATTAGAAGAACAATTGATTGGGTGGATTCAATCATAGACCTTTCAACAAACATTTGAAGCACATTTGAATGGTTAACTTGGATCTAACTAAGATCTCAGCATCAGATCCAGAATTCAATTGACAAGTAATAAACATAAATCTGCAATCGCACCATTCATGTAGATATATATCAATTTAAGCACCGAATTCAATTAACCTAGGCATCAATCAGTAACCTAACCTCTTCAATTACGTGATTAGTTCAGATCAATCAGTTCTAAATTTCATCACAATACTTAATCTTAAACCAAGATCAAATTAGATCAAACATAAACAGAATCACCATTCATGCTCATTCAAGATCAAGAGAACAGAAGAAGAAGAGAAGAGGAATTCAAATATAAATCAAATACATTACATAACCAAGGTCTCAAGAATCCAAACCACAATCTCTTCAAGAGTCCCGAATTGACTAGAAGTGACTTAGCTCTCCATTACAATGAAGGAAAAATATACAAGAACTATGAAAAGCTATCTCTAACATCAAGTGTGTGTTGTGTTTAGAGCTCTCCACATACTTCCTTTTATAGAGGATTCAGAGTAGTAGTAGATGGGTAGATGAGATTAGTAGGTGGAATTAGTAGGTGAGCTTGGTAGGTGAGATTGGTAGGTGAGATTGGTAGGTGAGATTGGTAGGTGAGCTTGGTAGGTGAGCTTCCTTGTCTCCGAAAGTATTCATTGCTGAACTCATTGATTTCATCATTTCTGAGCCAAGTGGTCTTCATGAAAGTTCTAGGAAATTGTCTAAGCTTTCCAATGGTTCTGGAAGCACCCAAAAATTCGTCCTACAGCCCAAGATATGACCCAATTACTACAGACTGTTCAGGACCAGTTTCAGCACCTCTGTTTTGACTTTCAGACCCAATATCTCCATCAAGGAGCCCGAATCAAGTTTTGTCATGAAAGTTGTACATATGGGTCTTAACTTTCAGATTACAAATTTTCAGCCCATTCTATAAAACCAAACTCGAATTATGTTCTGGTTACTACACACTGTTTGGGTTCCAGTCACAAATCCCGTATTCTGATTTCCATGCCCAATTAGCTCCACTAGATGTCTGAAATTGACTTTGAGCTCTTCATCAAAGTTGTAGAGCTCTCTCTTATCTTTCCTACAAGGTAAAATTCATAATTATCAGACATTTAGAACTCAAGATATGGCTAAAATACAGAAACAGTGTAAGACTCGAATAATGCTGAAAAAAATCAATTAAGTCCGATTCGAGTTCAAACTTACAAAACATAATCAAATTCAGTCAATTAAGTACATGAAGAGTGTAAATAACTAAACATAAGGGTTTCTTAATGAATAAAATATGTGATTATCATAGATCCTTATGGATTTTTCACCACATACAAATCCACTCCTCACCACCAACACATGATTGATGAGGGTAATCTCCCTCTTACCTCTTGGAGAAACCTCCAAAGCTCCTTGCTTTGCTTCTTGTACAAGTCCTTCACCACTAAGAGCTTCTTAAAAAAAATCAAAGTAAGCACACATAATCAATATATATAAGACTTGAATAAGAAAACCATGGATTAGAATCATGGTTAGAACCTTGAAAATCAAAAGAAAAGGAAGATTAATGAACTTCACTAATAAAGCTTTAATCTTTAGCTTGAAGAACAAGGTTGAAGATGGAAGAATTAGGGAAAGTCTCTAGCATGAAAGTTCCTTAGAATTTCATGGAGATTCAAGATCTAAGGTTGTATAGAATTATTGAAGCTTGGAAGGTATTTCTATGGTGGTTGGCCGTGAGCTTCTCTAGAGAGGAAAGGTAAGAGTTTTTGTGTTTGGCTTTGAAAGAACTTCTTGAAGATGGATGATTTTGATCAACACTCCAACTACGAAGATGCTTGGATTGATGTAAGGATTCAAGAAATAAGGTTGGTTAAAATTATTGGAGAGTGATAGTAGGAATTTAGGCCTCTTGGCCGTGAGCTCCCTTTGAAGAACAAGGTGAGAACTTTTTGGTTTTCAAGTAAGAAATGAAGATGATCACAACATCAAAGTATCTTAGAATGGTATAAGGATTCAAGAAATAATATTGGTAAGAATTATAGAAGTTTGTAGAGTAGATCTAGGTGCTTGGCCCAATCTATGGAGGGAGAGAAAATGAGAGAGTTTTTTTTTTGTGTTTAGTTCTCTTGGTTCTTGGTGAAATTGAGAAAAAGATGAACTAAGTATAGAACTTGGTCTCCCAAGGAGTCCTAGCCATGGGTTTAGTGAAGAGAAATGATGAGAAAGCTTTCATAAAAGTGAGAGAGTTTGGTGTATAGTTTTTGGCTTCATGGTTGGAGATGAATAAAAGATGAACAAGTGTAGAAATTTGGCCTCCAAGGGTGTTTGGCCGTGGAACACAAGGATAGAAAAGGGGGAGAGCTTCATGCAAAAAATGAAAATGAACCAAAGCCCTCCTATTTATAGACTTCATGAAAAAGATGAATGCTTAGGATATTTTGATCAAGATATTTTTCAGTATACTTTAAGCGATGAACAACAATTATTGCTTATAAAGTCAGTGTCTATTGTCCAATGGATAATAAAATATACCTAGATTTTTCTCTTGTTTTAGCTGGAAAGCAACTATTGTTGATCATTTTTTTACTGATTACCCTTAATGAGTCACAGAGTGAGTCATCAAAGAGAAGTTTCTAGAACATGCGACTCACTACGATGAGTCAGCATGATGAGTCATCGTAGAGATTTCTAGAACAGTTGAGTCAGCATGGTAAGTCATAGCGCTGAGTCAGCATGGTGAGTCATAGCACTGAGTCAGCATGGTGAGTCGTCAGGGAACCTTCTGGAACGTGTGACTCACCAACAGGGTGAGTCAGCATTTCTACAAGCTTCCAGGATGTGGCAAGTCATCGTTTCTAGAACATGGCAAGTCATCAGGTGCTGAGGTGTCACGCCATGTGTCAAGCTTCTATTGGTCGTCTGCGATGAGTCACAGCAGCCAACTTTGACCAGCTCCTCATTGGTCCACATGTAAAGCAAGTACTCAAGTACTTGATGATTAGTCGCGTGATTAGGCTTGCGTCTAGAATCATCCACTAAATATTTCCAAGAAAGGTATTATCTAATAGATAATAAAACATACCCCGATTTTATTTGTCAGATAAAATCGTAGAAAAACAAAACTTCAAAAACTGTTTCCGGTTTCGGGTTTAGTAAGATCCCCATCCGAATCAACAAAGACAAAATTTCTAGCTAAAGAAAATTTTTATTTTTTCTGCCCCCCCCTGCCCATACACAAATTTCAAATATCTAAAATATATTTAATATTCAAAATATTCTAAAATATAATAAAATATTCAAAATATCTTTAAAATATCTTAAAATATCTCAAATATATTAAAATATTCAAAATATTTCGAAATATCTAAAATATATTAAAATATTCAAAATATCTAAAATATCACAAAAATTCACAAAAATCATAACAATTGTGAAAATCATGAAAATCAAATCAGATTAGTAAAAATAATTAAGGATTGACCAAAAAAATAAAATACGAAGGTTTATATACAGGCCAAAAATAATATTAAAATAACCAAAAACGTAAAAACTCCTAAAAAAATCCTAAAAATTACAAAAATTATAAAATTCACGGAAGTCGAGTCAGATTACTCAAAATAATTAAGGATCAACTAAAATAAATAAAATATGAATTTTTGAGGTGTTACATAAGCACATTACCATAAAGTAAAGCAAGGCAAAAGATACATATTTTTATTCCATCAATCAAAAACAATTTTAAAACTTCTCCCCCTTTCAAATAGAATTTTACAAGAGCACACTACATTGTCAAAAGCATTTTAGAAGGGTAGATAGGTTTTATATTAAAACCACATATTCATTGAGACAGATCTATCTAAGTTAAAAGAACATAAGTACATCTCCTTGATGAAATATGCTATAGGGATCAAAGCATGTATAGAACTAACACCAGCGAAGAACAGATTTAAAATGCTTTTGCCAAGTGTTATTCGAATAAAGGTTTCTCTTATTCGAATAAAACAATCAAAAAAATAGATACCAAGGCTACTGTGTTCTGTTATTCGAATAAAAAATTCTTTATTCGAATAAAATACATTTTCAAGTAGATTTTAGTGGCTAGTGGCTACTAAAGGAAGTTATTCGAATAAAATGTTCCTCTATTCGAATAAACACATTAGAAACACAGCAGTAAGCATATGTAGCAGGTCCAAAAGATTAACAAAAGCTTATCCAATGATCAAAGAGATTCATTTCAGCATACATGCCAAGTAAGAACATAAAGATATGATCACAAAATTCTAATTCTTACAAAGCTATTTTAAATCAACTAAAAGATCATGTTAGATATGGATAAGAATAAGATAAAATACATTCATTTTAAGACATGATTGATCAAGGATTTTAAGAACAAAGATATCATTATCAAACATGTCATTTCAAACATTTCATTTTAAACAAGGAGTATACTTTATCTAGCATATTAACATATAGAAGCATTTTTAAGACATAAAGCTAGAAAAGCATAACATAAGTCTCCACTTAACCAAAGATTGCAAGTCCAAGTTTCTTAGGGACAAGGAAGAGAACTTGGAGTATTTTTGGTCTTTGTGCTTGGAGTAGCCACTTTCAATATGTCAAAGTCAGCTCTTGGCCTTTAAGCATACCTACAACACACTTCAATTTTTGATTTTTGGTATCCAAATTTTCTTGGATCCTTTTGTGTTAGTTTTTGGCAATTAATCCATTATGCTCATATAAAGATCAATTTTTCCATAGTAGGTAAATTGAGCACAAGTTAAATAACCAATTGTCACTAAGCACATAGCCGATAGCATGCTCACTTTTATGATATATAGATAATTTAAAGCATAGCAAGCATACATAGTCATAGAATACCATATTATCAAGAAATATGCAAAGTAGTGAGTAAAGGGTGTAACAAGAATGAACATAATCATGTGTTATATATAATTTTTAACTTTTACCAAGTGCATATGATTCTATCCTTTACCTAAGGCCTACAAGGAATATACCTCATATTTATTGTCTTTTTAAGTGAATGCTCATAAGAGGTAAAGACTTTTGATATGAACATAATCATGTGTTATATATAATATTTAACTTTTACCAAGTGTACATGATTCTATCCTTTACCTAAGGCCTACAAGGAATATACCTCATATTTATTGTCTTTTTAAGTGAATGCTCATAAGAGGTAAAGACTTTTGATACCTTGGCCTTGGTAATCAAGGAAATTCTTTTCCTTACCCATGGCTTCCCTTTTGGTGTTTTGAATTTTGTAAGTTTCATATTTTGTACTTGAGAAGTTTTGGTTGAAGTCATCTTTCTTCTTTGACCAAAACTTCCACCATTGAGTTTTGGAAGCATTCTCCTAGACGATTCCTCTTTCCTTTGACCAATTAGTCTATCTTTTTGAGAAATTTTCTGTATAATTGAAATACTATGAGGACATTTTGGTACCCACTTCATCTTGGGTCCTTGAATGTTAGTACTAAGGCCTTCAAGATCTTTAGAAACCCATACCATACTATTTCTTATATAAGGATTTCTTCTATAATTGCATAAATGAGAAATATGTCCTAGATGACCACAAAAATTACAAACAATTGAATTTAATGATGGTTTAGTCCTACGAAGATCATCTTTAGAAAACTTAATCCTTTTGTTGTTTTTGCATTTTAAGCTATTTTTTCCATAAGCCTTGCTTGAATTTTCATGTAGAATAATATTAATTTTATTCTCATTAACAAGCATAGAATGTAGGCAATTAGAATCATTAGCTTTGGCAAATTTAGAATATAAGTCTTCAACTTGATTTTCTAAATCAATACACTTTTCACAAGAAGTTAAGGTTTCACATTTCAAAGGCATTTCCTCGTCAAGAAAAGCATATTCATTTTTCAAAGTCTCAATTTTATTTTCAATTGAGGAAATGTTTTCCAAACACGATAAGTTTTTCTTTTCTAAATTCAACAAACTATCATACAATTCATTATATGCACATTGTAGCTCATAATAGGAAGGACTATAATCCAGTTTAGCATCATTTACCTCAACATTCGTTTTAGCCATATAGGAAGTAGTCTCAATTTCTAGAATATTTGACTCTTTAAGGGAATCACCTTCTTCCTCATCAATTTTGTTTTGCTTTGCTTCTTCTTGAAATTGAGCACCATCACCACCAAGAGGCATTTGGCTTCCTTCAATGGTTTGAACATCTATTTGAGGATGTTTTTCATTACAAGCTTCCTTCAAAGACTTTTGTTCTTCTTATTTTCTACATATAACTTTATATACAAAATCATTGTTAGCAATATAAAGAGCATCAAGGGTGTCCAAAATTGCTTTGGCACTAGAACAATTTTTAATTTTAGCATAAGCATCATCATTCAAACAACTTCTCAAGATTTGCATAGCTCTAATGTTCAAAGAAAAACATTTCTTATCATAAGCATTCCAATCTTGTTTTCGTTTAGGATAAAATCCATCAAGCACAACATCCCACAAATCCAAATCAACAAATTGCATATAAAATTCTATTTTAATTTTCCAATAACCAAAATTCAGACCATCAAAGAATGGT
Organism: Ormosia emarginata; assembly: GCA_029884605.1. Classification (NCBI taxonomy): domain Eukaryota; kingdom Viridiplantae; phylum Streptophyta; class Magnoliopsida; order Fabales; family Fabaceae; genus Ormosia; species Ormosia emarginata. The sequence continues at coordinate 339,481 of JAQQTP010000015.1, read as the reverse complement.
GGTTTATCAATTTCAAGACCTTCCATATTTTTTAAAAAAACAAAAAACTTGCAATAGTTGCCAACAAATAAGGATCTTTAACTCTGAGTAGTTAAGCTTTTAACAGAGCACGAAGCTCCAATACCACTTGTTAGTAATGGCAACCATCACCCAAGAGGGGAGTGAATTGGGTGATTACAAATTTTTAAAACAACTTTCAGAAATTATGCATTTTGATATTTTCAATCAACACTTACAGCGAAAAAGGTACAACTATTAGAGATTTCTCAAATATCACTTGGGCTATAAGATAATCAAACAAATAAGCTAGATATCAAATTCAACTCAAGCATATATAATTAAAACACAAATGTAAAGGAGATAGAGTTGAGAGAAGCAAACACAGTATTTATTCTGGTTTAGCCACCAACCGCTTGTGGCCTACGTCCAGTCCTCAACTAAATCGCCCGAGATTTTGCACTTTCACGTCAAGCTTGAACAGGTGCTTGAAACCTTTACAAAATAGAGCACTCAACACACCTTGGGATACCTCACCCTTTGTGCTTGAGCCTCAACTTCAAGGAATACCTCACCCTTACAAACTTTTGAGGGATACCTCACCCTCTTTACAGAAAATCAAATGGAGATAGAATGATAAACTCTCACAAGAGTAGATTACACAAGTTAAAGCTCTATAATGCTCTTGAAGAATATCTCAAATATTTACAACAATAGAGCACAAATGAATTGAAAGATTGATCTTGGGATTAGTGCAATAGAAATATGTTTCAAGATGTTGGTTGGCCATTAAAGAAGACCCAAGACATGTATTTATAAAGTATTTGATCAAAGGATCTATTGAGTGTAATAATTGATAGCATTAAATGTCAAGAAACTAGTCAATGTGAGTTTTTTGGGTCGTGTTATTCGAATAAATCTTCAAAAACATGTTCTGCAACATTTTTTGGATCGTGTTATTCGAATAAATCTTTAAAAACACGTTCTAGAACGTTTTCGGGGGGGTGTTATTCGAATAACACATCCCTTATTCGAATAAACCACTCTGGTTTCGAAAACTAATTTTAAATGGTCATAACTTCTTCATTTCTTATCCGTTTAAAGCAAAAATTAGAAAGATCTTTGAGTCTATTTTCAAATGAAATAAGTTTCAGAACAAAACTCGAAGTATTTTGAAAGTAATAATTAAAAGAGTAACTAAAGGTCAATTTTTCAAAACACAAACTTGGCTATTTTTCATATATTTGAACTACCACCATAAATAGATTTTCAAAACTTGTTTGTTGGGTATTTTAGCATGTGAAAACCATTTGTAAAGATTTGAAAATATATTTGAGATATCCAGAAGGTTTCTTATATAAAGACCCTAAGTGCTATAAGGTATACCATTTAATCTTCCTTTGGACTTGGTCTTTGACATGGCTTTATCAAAACCTTCATGAAATAGACATTCACATTCTCCTTGAGTTGAGCATAATTGAGATCTTTTGCTTTCTTGTTGCAATGCTCACTCTTGGTATTTGGACTATCCTACAAAGTATTGCTCACTTAAACAAACATAGTTAGTCCAAATTCATAATTCAATATCTTCATATGCATGATTCATAAGTGTATAACTCTAGTTAGTTTAATATGCATATAAGACTTTCATAGACACATCCAAATAAGACATTTATTAATTACTAATAGATATGCTCTATATAGGATGCAACAAAGAATACTTTGCACATTTTCATTTAAATAGAGCCAAATCCATTATTAATTCATTATAACTCATACAAAGCATTATTGGATATATTATATAAAGAATGCAACACATATCTCATTGCATGATTGTTAAGTGAAATATAACTAGATAAAGTACATAATCATACATGATCTAATATATCTCATTAAGCATATTTATGTAACATGATCATTATCCCTTTGTAATGCATTTGTCATCATCAAAACTTAACACATTAAATCATTGGGGCAAAGACAATTCTACATACATAATCATAGTTGACATAACATTACATTACATTAGGAATCAATTTCCCAATCAATAAAATCAAAGTTAATGTTTCATCCCCATTATATCATCAATCAAGCATTATTGTGTTCCATTACATCATTTTATATGAAAATATCATGCATTTCCTATCAAAAACACTTAAGAAAAACAAGTTTGGGCCATTTTTTCTAGGTTGTGCCACAGCTCCCCTTCTTTTGTGCCACGGCTCCCTGCTTCTGGGTAGCATTCCTGAGTTGGAGAGACTTGGGGGCCACGACTCTACATGGGGAAGTGCTTTGGCTCCCTATGAATTTTTTGGGTTTTCTAGAAAATTCATGAACATTCTCCATCCTTGACCTATTTTCAATCATTCCAAAGGTTTTCAACTAATTTCCAACACTTCAATCATTTAATAATCTCTAAACATACTTCTAATCCATCAAACTTAGATCAAACAACAATCAAAAATCAAGAGAAAAACCCATTTTTGAATCTTCAATATCTATGGAAAACAAAAATATATTCATATTCTAGGCAACAACCATAACCAAACCAATCTATCATTGGGCTCAAACATATAAGAATCAATCTGGAAAATGTAAATCCCCATTAAAACTCATTTTCGCTTTATACCACAAGAGGAAGAAGAAAGAAATTCAAAGGTGAGAAAAGAGTTTTTTCCCTACCTCAAGCATGAAGAAGATAAGCTCAAACCTTGCCTTGTTCTTCCTTTTTTTTCCTTCTATTTTCTCCTTTTCTTTCTCTTCGTTTCTGCTTCTCTCTATTTCGTTCTCCCACTCTGTTTTCAGCCACCAAGACGTGTGAGAGAATGAGGAGAAAAGTGAGAAAATCTCACTTTAAAAGGAAACATTAAGGGTAATTTGGTCCTTTCACTAAAACTTCGTATCTGTTAGAAACACTTTGATTTTACCGAATCAAGTTTCCTAACCTCCAAAAGTATTAAAATAAATCTTAAGATTAATCCAAATCCTTGATTCACTATTTTCATAGTTTTTCATATCTGCTACTCCTCAATCTAGTATTAAAACACTCCTATAGTGTCCTTAAAAATACCAAACTAACTCTATTTGTCATCAAAATTTAACTACATCATATTTCACACATTTGTGACCTAGAAATAAATTTTTCATATTTATTTCCTTTAATTTAGCATTTATGCTATTTTCCTAAGTTAAATCAATCATTTTGCATGTTCTGTGTTACGGTAAAATGCCTAAATTAACTCAAAACATCAAAAAATTTAATAAACATGTTAAACAAGTACTAAGCTACCTCTGTAACTTTATACAAGTCTAACATGTTGAAAAAGAGGATGTTACATTCTAAGAGCTTGGTAGTCGATTACAAAAGTTTAGTAATCGATTACAATTTGCTCATAAAGCCCAAAACATGTTCTAAGAGCTTAGTAATCGATTACTAGAAGCCTGAAAACTAGCAACAACTATTTTTGAGCATTTAATGCACAAATTTAATACCCCAGCAACCCTTTTTCTTGGAATTCTATAAATTCAAGGCTTTGGCACATCTTTTACACACAACCAACAATCTGAAACACATTTCTCATGCTCTAATCTATGAATTATTCTTTTCAATTTCTTGTACTCTATTTTTGCCAAAATTTAAGATATTCTTAAAGAGCTTAATAGGACTTCAATTTGTATTATCTAAAACTTGAATTCTTGGCCCTTTCAAGAATTATAATTGAGGTAAGTAAGTCGACAACCTTCAATGCTTCTCGAAATATTTTGAAGGGCACTATTTGCTAGGTAAGGTTCAAAGATGGCATTCAGCTAAAGTTGAAGATGCCAGAATAGCCCACCTAAGTTGGTTAATTCATCTTTCCCATCTTGAAGAATATTAATCACTTTGGCCATCGAATAATAAAATTATCCAAAGATCAACTTGCTCAAACAAAGTTGGCGTCCTTCGTGAAGGAGTGTTGCCAAAGAAACCAAGGTTTTTGGAATTTGGAGGGACTTAATACAGAAAACATAGGAACTAAGCCAATATAGGACAAAGGTTACATGTTCGTCATTAGATACTTCTTTAGTATTTTATGATGATTCTTAATGAAGCTTATGTATATATGTTTACCCTAAGGAATTGGCGGGTTCTAAGTCAGGAGCAATGATTTGCCTGATTGGTTTGAGACCAGCTATTGTAGCAAGGTCAAAAAGTGTAGGGCAATCATACCATAAGGAACATGGAAAGTTTTGGTTGTTTTGTTCCATAAGAAAAATGAACTGACAAGCATCAAAAGGTTGAGATTGATGTGGTATCTGCTAAGTTAGATAAACTCAAAAATGCTAATTCGTTTCCATAGATCAACTTTTTTTTATTTTTGCTAGTTTTTGGAAAGAGAGGAGAGCTTTGAAAGATTTTAAAAAGATTGTTGAAGAAATCAATCAAAACATTTTCTTTTGATGCGAGAATAGATGTCAAGGAAAAAATTAGAAATGGACTCAAGTTCCTCTAAAGGAATGATTGAACCTAAAAAAGCAAACCTAGAGTCTGCAATGGAGAAAAGAATGAGTACCTAGGATTTCCAAAGCTTTGAATTATCAACCAAAGGGTTAAGAGCGTAAAGGAGCCCACTACGATTGGTTGGTGCATAGACTGTCATTGCGTTAGGAAAGTTCTCCATTTCTTCATTTCTAAAAGACAAGGATTGTTGACTTGAAGATTCCATTTGAGTTTGAAGCAGTAGGATGAGACAAGAAGACCAAAGATCTTCAAGAAATGAAGAAGTTGTTTATTTTCTTTTAGTTTCTTGGAAGAAAGAAAGGATTTGGTTGAAGGAACACCGAGAGTTTGCAACTGCAAAAAGCTTAGAAGAAGAGAGCAATGGGGTTTTGGAGAACAAGGCTGAAGGTAACCAACTTGAGTCTTTAAAGAGTTTTTATAGTGAAAAATGATTGAAAACTATCAGTGAGTTTTAATGATAAAGCAACTACATAATAAAGAGGGTTATCAAGCATTGTGCTTCCCAATAAAGTGGAACCTCAAATAAAATGTGGGGGGTTTCCCACGTGTCAATTCAAACTATTTTTTTCCTATAAAAGTTTTTTCATTTGAAAGCTTCTCTAGTAAGTAAAAGTTGAAAAGATTGGTGTTTTTCACTTGTCAATCACATTGAAAATCGAATTGAAAAGATGTTATTAGAATAATATAATATTTACCTCTTTCCAAAATGTCAAGAAAATAAATATTAGAGGCATCTGTCGGTATCAAAATAAAATCTTTTCTATTACAGATCGAAATCAAAGGCTTGGTATTATGCTTCATATTTAAGCTATTTATTGGGGTTATGTGATTCCTCAAGTTTTCGATTGAAAAATTGGATCAAGTTGAAGAAGAAGATTGAAGATAAAAGATTTTGTAACACTTACATGAGTTCAAGAATGCTTCAGAGGATGATTTGATCTTGAAAAAGATTCCAGCAGTTAGATGTTTTGAATTCAAAATTGTTTGAATTTGAAATATGACAGGTTTTAGAAGTTAAGTATTCATTTTAAGACCAAGACAAGTGTCATTGTCATAATTAGGAAGTTATTAAGATCAAAACACTTGTCAGCATCTTTTAAGAAAGGTAGTTATCTTTCCTATTTATAAATACCCAAGGGGATAAAGGTATTAAGATGGTTGGAAATACTTGTACACAATCTCTTACAAGTCTTATTAGTCACTCTGATACTTACAGATGAAATGAGATTAGTCAAGTATACCTTTCTCTCTGCTTGTTTCTTCTATCTCTACACATTTAGTGCAAGTTTTACTACCTTTTTAGTTTGTTTTGCATTACTTTCCTTTATCTTTACTTGCAATTTTGATTATTGCTTTGTCTTTACATTCCTAATTTGCTTTTGAATTGTTTACAAATACCTTTTTTCAATTTTATGGTTGCAATATATTGCTTTCAATTTCAGTCATTTCTTGTAGTCGAATTTGCTCACTGCATTTCTTTAGTTTCCAAAGTAATCATTGTTTCTAATTATTCTTGCTTTAATATTATCTTTGCAAACCACCAAGAACTTGAGAGTCCTTTAAAGAAAAAGATTCCTTTCCCACATTAATAACTAGAATTGAATTTGTCCTTAACAAAAATCTAAATAAACAACTTTGTAAATCACATTACACATAAAATAACTTAAATAAAACTAATTGAACTAAGAAACTTACAGGAAGCTTAAGTGTAAAAAAGAAGTGAGACATAAAGACGTGGTTTACTACCTCGAACTCATTGCTTTTTTTTAATGTAAATTTATTACATATAGTTGTTATCCATCTTACTCCATCTCATTCCTTCCTCTTTTCATTTAATCTTTAGGAAATCGAATTCAAGTTAATTTATTTTAGTTTTACAAAATATCAAATCATATAAGAAATTATACTGTATTGGTAGTAATTAAGAATTCCTTTATAATCTAACTTTTTTTTTTTATTTAAAGGAGGTTTAAAACCTGGCGTAGTGAAAGTAAAGATAGGCTTTTTTTTCCTAAGTAAAGATATGCTAAAGTTAAAGTAAAGCAACATTCTTATAATTTGAAATCAAGTAGTTTTCAAAGGAGCTTGTGTCTTGGGCTCTTGGGTTGTTGCATGTTATTTTTACCTAGACAAATATTATTTACAAATACAAAATTTCCACACACATTTTATATATTTTTTAGTAATTATTTAATAACAACTTAATTCTAGTTGCAACTTTCTTTAAATAATTTGAATAATTATACTCAAACAACCTGCGATACTATATAAATGGCCATTTCTACAGTGAATGTGCATTATAAAGTTCCTCTCTTACACCATTTAAAGAGAGAGGAAGCTATCCGATTTCATGACATTTGCACACACACAAGCCCACGTGCATACATCATGAAATGGCCATTTATTTACAGGGATAATGAAATTCAAAATATCTAAAAAAAAAATTTGTTATCTAGATCAGCGGCCAGCCGTAGTTTTCTCTCTATGGTGTTCTCTTATCCCTTGTGGTCTCTTTCATCCTTTGTGTTGCTCTTTCATCCTTTGTGGTGCTTTGTTCCCTTTTGGTTTCTTCGTTAATGGGGGTTGCCGCTTGGATCATTCGATGGCAACCTCTCCATTTTCTTCCTTTTTTTTCTTCCTTTTATAATTGTTTTTAGCAATTTATTTATAGATTGTTTAGATCTGTTATTTTTAGGTGATAAATTTGAAGAGGTTGGTTTTAAGTTTCTCTAATATGACTTTTGTTGCTTTTAAGGTGGGCTTGAAGAAGTGCGATAGGAAAAGTAAGTGATTAGAGTTATTGGCCACGACATAGGAAAAAAAAACTTGTTTAGAGCAAGATCAAGACATCTTGGCCTTAATAAAGAAGTCTGATGTATCTTAACTCCTTCATGTCATTTATCCCTCTTAGTTTTCATTGTTAAAATTTTATGGGTTTTTGGTGTTTTTGGTGTTTTTGGTCTTTTTTCTTCATGTTGTGGTGTGCCAGAGGTGCATTAGAGGCATCCTTCCAGGCTTTGTGGAAGAGGTTTGGGTAATAGCTCATACTCTTGTATCTTAGGAGTTGCTTTCCAATTCATTTTCATTAATGTATTTCATTATCTTTAGGGGGAAAAAAAGAAAAGAAAAAAAATTCAAAATATCTATCTTTTAATCTCATCACATAATTCTTAACAAATGTAAGGTACTTTTACCTAGTAATAATATCTTAAATGAGTAATCTAAGGGTAAAAGACTGAAATTATGTGCAACTTTCAAATTTGTTGAGGTTATAGCATGCGTCTTGAAACAGGATAGCTTCCCCACTCTTTAAACTTTCTCATTATCAAAACAATTTTTCTTTTGTTTTATAAGATTATCAAAGACATCGAAAAATATATATACAATATGTTTAACTTATGAAGAATAATTTTAAAGAAAGTCATGAGCTTCTTTTTTAGTTAGGTATTTATTTATTCTTGCTTATTCCTTTCTCTCATAAGTGACTTATAAGATTATCCATCATTGATTAATTGATAAACAACAAAAAAGAAAAGGTTAGACACAGTGGACTTACTTTAAGGGAAGTCAAATATTTGAACAGAAGAAAAGAACATGGAGGAAGTACCAAGTTCTCAAACTGTGGCTTCAATTGATGAGGAGGAAGGATATAAATAGAAGTTCACATGGAATACAATGCTACAAATGTCATACAAAATTGTTTGCTTGGGCATCAATGGGTATAAGGATGACTGGTTCTCAGAAGAGGATTTTATAGGGAAGGACTCCAAGTCTGAGGAGTCTAATGGATCAGAAGATGATGAAAAGGGTATGGAACTAGAGGATAAGGATGAGGAAAAGATTATTTCTAAAGCACAACTGAGTGAGCTTTTATGCTCGAGAGTTAAGTTATCAAAGGAGGATCAGGATCATTGGACCGAACAATGGAAGTGCTCACTGATTCTTCAGATGTTAAGGGAAATGGCTTGCTTCAAATTCTTGAAGGTTAAGCTTCAAAAACAATGGCAACTGGAAGGAAGCTTTAATCAAATAGAATTGGTGAAAACCTTAATGGTTACCCACATGTTTCTAATTTCTAAAAATTCATTCTTTATACTAATAAAATGTCATAATTGAAACTTTAATTAACATCCATTTGGTTAGTTGCCTCAAAGTCTTTACTTGGCCTGTTACATAGGTATGCAAACAAGTCCTTTCTATTTTTAACACATATACTTCATTAATTTAGTGGATCAAAGTTCATGCATGATTGGTGTTATTGGAAATTAGACTTATTCACTTTTCCAACAAGCAATAACTCCTATTCAGATTCCAAAAATATTGAGAATTATAGAGCTTCTACTTTTACTCATTTTCATATTCCAAGCACATGGAGAATTATGGAGCTTTAAAGTGATGCATTGGAAATTACACTTTGGAAGATGGAGCATCTAGTTTTTAGCATTTTAAATTTAATTTCCTATTTATGTTTCTTATGAATTGTAATGTTTCTAGCCTATAAATACCTTGTATGAAGAGGGGAAATGACAAACTTGAATATTTTGAACACTTAATAGAATTTAAGAATAGAAGCTATCTATTTCTCTCTTGATTCCAACTTGTGGAATCGAATTTAGCATTTGTTTAAGTTATTCTCAAATCCTCTAAATCCTCCCTCATCATTTGGTATCAAAGCACCTTATTTTGATTTGGCTTTTGTCTCCTTTTTCTGTATAGCGACAAGAAGAGGAAGAGGTGGACATAGAAGAGGTAACCTAATGATGGCGAACTTGGGTGATGAACGAGATGCTGAAATTCAAGCTCTTCAGAGACAAGTTGAAGAGTTGACGTTACGTCTTGAGCGTTTGGAAGCCATGAATAGATGAGGCTCCAGCCATGTTTATTCCAGTGATAACTCAGAGCTTATGATTCCTTTTTCCAATGGGCAAACTCAAAGCTCCTTAAGGAGAATCATACAATCAACGGAGACTATCAAGGTTGATTTGTCAGAGTTTCATGGTCGTCTACAGCCACAAGAGTTTTTTTATTAGCTTTGTGCTATGGAAAAATACAAAGACATTCCTGAGAACTAAAAAGTGAAGCTGGTCGCTACAAAGCTTTGCGGTTATGCATCTTCTTGGTGGGATAAGGTGTAAGAAATGAGATTACGAAAAGGAAAGCCAAAGATAGCTTCATGGGAGAAAATGAACGCACAGTTACAAGAAAATTTCCTTCCTTTAAATTTTTCTCGAAGTATTTTTATGTAATTTAATACTTTGCAACAAGGCAACAAAAGTGTGATTGACTATACAAAATATTTTTACAAGTTGATGGCTAGATGCAACAATCAAGAGTCAAAAAATCAGCTTGTTGCAAGATATGTCAATGGGTTGAAATTGCCCATTAGAGATGAACTAAAGACACAAAAGGTATGGAGATTGAATGATGCATATCAATTAGCCTTGAAGGTCGAGTCAAAATTGGCAAGGTGAGGAGCAAGGAAGTTTGTAGATATACAAAGTTTCTATCCATCAAAAGCTTAATCCTCTAGCAGAAATGTTCCTAGAGGTGGCAAAGGTGAGAACAATTCAGCTTTCAATAAAACTAAGTCTCCTACATGTTTTAAGTGTGGCCAACTGGATCATTACATGAATGAGTGCTCGAAGCGGATGAGTGATGCTCGCATGGGACTTGTGAACAAAGAATATGAAGAACAAACATTTGAAGATGCGGAGCCAAAGTACGATGATGATGGTTGTTATGAATGTGAGGAGATTGAATCAGAAGATGGAGAATGCTTGTTGATCCAAAGAGTTCTTGCAGCCCTTAAGCAAGACAACAATGAACATTGGCTATGACATAATATCTTTAGAAGAAGATGTATGTCTCATGGAAAAGTGTGTTCTCTAGTCATTGATAGAAACAGCTTTGAAAATTTTATTTCTTAAGAGATGGTGGATAAGCTCAAGCTCAAATTCGTACCTCACCCTTAACCTTAGGCTGTCTCATGGATAAAGAAGGATAATGAGGTAAAAATTGATAATAAAATGTCTTATTTCTTTTTCTATGGGTGAAAATTATCATGATGAGGTTCGATGTGTTGGATATTGGGCATATACTATTGGGTAGACCATGGCAATATGATAAGAATGTTATTCATGATGGAAGAAAAAAATACTTATAAATTTGTTGTGGGAAAAAATGAGATTATTCTTTTACCATGTAAAGATATTTGTAATCCCAAATCTTCTACAAAAGAGGAGGGACATGCATTGCTTACTTTGTCACAACTTGAGAAAGAGGTTGAGAAGGATTAAGTAGTCTATGTTTTGGTTGTTAAAGGAGATATGCAGCCTATAGAGGTTCCTAGAGATGTCAAAACTCTCTTGAAAGAATTCAATGATGTTGCTCTTGAAGAGTTTCTAGTGGTCTCCCTCCCATGAGGGAGAGTCAACACCAAATTGATTTGATTCTAGGTGTTGTCCTACCCAACAAAGCTCACTACTGAATGAGTCCAAAGGAGCGTGAAGAGCTTAATCGTCAAGTATTGGAATTATTAAACAAAGGATATATCAAGGAAAGCTTAAGTCCTTGTGTTGTCCCTGCACTCTTAACACTAAAGAATGATGGTTCTTAGCGTATAGGCACTGATAGCTGAGCACTTAATTGAATCACTATCAAGAACCAATTCCCAATACCAAGAATTAATGATATATTCAACATGTTGGTTGGTGAACAATCATTCCCAAATATTGATCTTAGAAGCGGCTACCATCAAATCAAAATCAAGTCAGGAAATGAATGAAAGACAACATTCAAGACAAGAGAAGGCTTGTATGAATGCCTTGTGACGCCATTTGGCCTTAGTAATGCTCCAAGTACGTTCATGAGGGTAATGAATCAAGCTCTCCACTCTTATATTGGAAATTTTGTTGTTGTATATTTCGATGATATTCTTGTTTATAGTCTAAATCCATTTGAACATATTAAATACTTGAGGGTTGTTCTAATAATTTTGAGAAATGAAAAGCTCTATATAAACCTCAAAAAGTGTTCTTTTATGACCATTCACCTAGTTTTCCTAGGCTTTATGTTGACTCCTTCAGGAGTTATAGTAGATGAGGATAAGATCAAAGCTATTCGAGAATGACCTATTCCTAAGAATTTACATGAGGCTCAGAGTTTCCATTGGCTAGCTTCAATTTACTATCAGTTCATTCGAAACTTCAACACCATTGCAACACCATTGACAAATTGCTTAAAGAATAGAGAATTTATATGGATATTGGAGGTAACCAAAAGCTTCAATCTTATCAAAGAAAAGTTGTCCGCTACACTTGTCCTTGCACTTCCAAATTTTGAGAAAATCTTTGAGGTTGATTATGATGCTTCTTATATAGGGATTGGAGGGGGGCTTAGTCAAGATCAAACTCTTCGTCATTCGAGGCCATGTCTCATTCAAAGAGAGTTTATCCTTAATTCGAATCACGAAGCTCTCAAGCATATTAACTCTCAAACAAATTTGAATAGAAGACATGCAGGTTGGGTTTCTTTCTTACAAGAATACACTTTTATGTTCAGATATAAGAGTAGAAGACTTAAAAAAGTGGTTGATGCACTTAGTAGAAGAATTGCAATGTTGAAACCATGACCATGCAGCTAGAAGGTTTTGATGTCATCCGAACAATGCATTCCAAAGATCTTGACTTCAAAGATATCTATCAAAGGTGCAAAGAAGGCAAGTATGAAGATTATCTTTTGTATAATGGTTTTCTTTTTAAGGGCATACATTTCTGCATCCCTAAAAGTTCAGTTATGGAGTACATCATCAAAGAACGTCACTGCGGGGGGCTCAGTGGACATTTTGGGTGAGATAAGACTTTATTACTGGCTAAAGAAAAGTTTTTTTAGCCTATTTTTTTATGGAGATGTTGCAAAGTTTATGAGAAGATATCGTATATGTCAAACTTGCAAAGGCCAAAGTCAAAATTATGGTGATAATACTCAATTGTCTATTCCTAATGCTCCTTGGGAGGACGTTAGCATGGATTTTGTTGTTAGATTGCCAAGGATACAAAGAGGTGTCGATTCTATTTTTGTGGTTGTTGATCGATTTTCCAAGATAGCTCAATTTATTCCATGCAAGAAGCCTATGGATGCCTCATATATCACCAACCATTATTTTAATGAAGTAGTTAAAAATCATGGATTTCCAAAGTCTATTACTTCTAATCGTGACACTAAATTTCTTAGTCATTTTTGGCGAAATCTTTGAACATGAATAGGCACTAATTTGCTATATAGTAGTGTTTATCATCATCAAATAGATGGTCAAACCGAAGTTGTCGACCATACTTTGGGAATTTTGCTTCGAAGTTTCGCTTCAAAGAGGCCAAAGCAGTGGGACACTATTCTTTCTAGAGCTAAATTTGATTATAATTTTGTTGTGAATCGTTCTACAATGAAAAGTCTATTTGAAATTATTTATGGGCATACTCCTAATCATTATCTTGATCTTGCTAAAATCCCTACATCTAGCAAGAAGGCTGAAGATTTTACTACCACCGTGATAAGGATTCAAGAAGAAGTGAAAAAGAAGCTTGAGAAAGTACTAAGTCTTACAAAAAAGTTGCAGATACTCATAGAAGAATTCAAATTTTCTGTGAATTATGGTGACCTTGTTTAGGTTTATTTAAAGAAGGAAAGGTTTCCAGCTAGTGCATATTGTAAGTTCAAAGAGAAAAAGATTGGCCCTTGTCAGATTCTGCACAAGATCAACAACAATGCCTAGCGGATTAATCCCTCAGCTCATATACATACTCATTCTACATTTTAATGTTCGTGATTTGGTTCCTTACCATGGAGAGAATGATTTGAACTTAAGGTCAAGTTCTTTCCCACCTAGGGAGGATGATCTTGGGGAAAATACTACATCCCCATTTCAATCTTTTAGGGAATACCACATCCACATCAATCTTTTTGGGGAATACCACATCCCCTTCTACACAAACATGCAATAAATATTAGTGATTGGGAAAAATATCACACAAATTATACACAAAGTTTAACGTGGTTCAACTAATATGCATACATCCACAGGTGAGAAAAGTCAAATCTACTATCAAAACAAATCTAGCTTGCAGGTCTTACAAAACAATCTCTCTCAGACTCTCATTCTCATTCTCATTCTCATAACCCTACCAATTCTCAAATACAAGTATTTATAACACACCCTTCTTAAATCTCTCACAAATCTTATTCATATCTCACAAATCTCTAACATATTTTTCAAATCTTTTAACAATTCTTTAACATATTTTGACATATCTTTGCATATGTTTCATATCTTCACAAAATAGGAAACTAGCGATAACAATCTTTAATGGAATTTAGGTCAAACCCAACACTCTCCACCTTGATCCAAATTTCATCATCATCTCTAACAAAACAATCTTCAAACCTATCGTTATCAATGGAACACGCCGCTTGACCTCCATGCCAAGAAGACTTTCGACAACACCTGTCGCAATTCATAATGCTCAATCTTCCAAATCTTCAAATCAAACCTTCGTGCTTACACCGTCGTTATATGGAACTCGCTGCTTGACCTCAATGTCAAGAAGACTTTCGACACATCTACCACATCTACCGCCATCATAACGAGACACACCACTTGACCTCCATTGTCAAGAAGACTTTCTACACAAGGGCCATCAGCTCTGATGCCACTTGTTGGGGGGAATTCTGCATCCCCCTTTCAACCTTTTGGGGAATACCACAGATGATTTAGTGGGTCAAAGTTCATGCATGGTTAGTGGTATTGGAAACTAAACTTATTCACATTTTCAACAAGTAATAACTCATGTTCAAATTCCAAACATATTGAGAATTGTAGAGCTTCTAGTTTTACTTATTTTCATATTCCAAGCACATGGAGAATTGTGGAGCTTTAAAGTGATGCATTAGAAATTATGCTTTGGAAGATGGTGCATCCAGTTTTAGCATTTTAAATTTAATTTCCTATTTATGTTCCTTGTGAATTGTAATGTTTCTAACCTACAACTACCTTGTATGAATAGAAGAAATGGTAGGGTTTTGCCGTAATAAAAACATATTTGACAATTCTAACATCTCTTTGAATTTTGTTATTAATATGGTGATTGCTTCCATTTCAATTTCTGGCAATCTCTCTACAGGCTGCATGTCTTCCTCCATTGCAGAGTTCTCCATTTTTAAGCTTCTCAAAATTACAGGGCATCCCTCAAAGGCTCCTTCCATTAAACAGGTGACTTGGTTTCCTCCATCTTGTGGATAGATCAAATGCAATACTGATGGCTCGGCAAAAAGGATCTCCTGGTCCGCTACTACTGGTGGCATTTATCGAGACAACAATGCTACTTTTCTCGGTTGTTTTTCTTCCTTTATTGGTTCCAAGTTCTTCCTTCATGCTGAGATAATTGCTGCCATGATTGCCATTGAAATTGCATCTCAGAAAGGTTGGCATAACATTTGGTTAGAATGTGATTCTGTGGTCATGGCATTTAATTCCATTGAGTTGGTGCCTTGGAAGCTTAGGACTAGATGGAGAAATTGTATGAACCTTACTAGGCGTATGCATTTTATTGTATCTCATATTTATAAGGAAGGTAATAATTGTGCAGATAAGTTAGCTTCTTTTGGGGTGAATTCCCAATGTTTTACTTGGTGGGACTTGTTTCCTTCTTTCTTAGTGAAGACTTCTTTCGTAATAGGCATGGTCTTCCTAATTATAGGTTTGGATAATATGTCTTTCCTGTCATGAGTTTTGGCTATAGTCCCCTCATGTGTTTGTATTTGTTCTTTTCTTGTTTTTTGTTTTTTATAATATTATGGTGTGTTGCAGATGATTGGTAGAGTTTGTAGTGCCAACCTAGTTGGGATCTCCCTCTCTATTATGATGCTTTTGCATGCCATTTTGCTTTTAAAAAAAAAAGAATAGAGGGAATGGCAGAGTTGAATATTTTGAACACTTAATAGAATTTAAGAATAGAAATTGTCTATTTCTCTCTTGATCCCAACTTGTAGAGTCTAATTTAACATTTGTTTAAGTTATTTCCAAATCCCCTAAATCCTCCCTCATCATTCATGCATGGCCTTAGGATAAGAGAATTTGTTAATATGCCATCTTTAATCATAATTTAAGCTTTACCATTGAGAAACTACCCTTGGTTGAAATGAAGGTGTGCTAAAAAAATCCAATCTTGATGAAAATATCCACATGCAAAGACAAGGGCTCACTTGAAATTTGTTCTTAAGCTCATAAGATGTTAAAGTTTAAGGGTTCATTTAGGGAAACACATAGACATACTTCCTCATGTAAGTTCCAAATTGAAAAAAAAAAATAGTTTTTCATCAAAATCCTTCTTCGCCAAGACCAACAAGGTGAGATCTTGGGCTCAATTTATCAAAACCAACTTAAAATGCAAGTTCTTCATAGAAATGACACCTTATCACAACCTTAAGCACATGTATGGAAGAAAAGAGTGATTTTTCAACCCAAGAACAACAAAGCCCAAGACTTCATCATCCATCATTGATTATGAAACTAAAAGTTAAGAAAATATGAAGTGATGTAAAGGATTGAACAAGGAAAACATGCATAACCTCCCTTCAAGATAACTGAACCCATCACCCATAAAACTTGCATGCATGGGGTTATTCATACTTTATACTTGCATAGATTATATAGCCATAGAGGAGGAGGAGAAAGAAAAGAGTTAAAAAAAAACCAACACATTTTTCCCCTACCTACAAAGAAACTGAATACAAAAGGGGTTGGGGGAAGATGATCTAAAGCTTTGGCTTCTTCTCCAATGATTTTTCAATAACTTCAACTTTAAGCTCTTCTCCTTCTCTCTTTCTCCCTCTCGACCATGCTCTCTTTCTCTCCCTAAACTCTTTCTTTTCTCTCTTAAATTACCATTCAATTGTTGGTGTGCATAACTAAGACAAGAGGAAAAAGTGTGGTTTAAATATAAGTGAGTGGGTGCATGTGAGGGGGTGAGGCAACGTGTAAATGTGGAGAAGGGAAAATGAAGAGTTGAAAAGTTTTCTTTGAGTGTGATATGTGTATCTATGGTGCACTAGCATGGGTTTAGAGTAGATATTTGGTTCTTCAAGTCCTTAAGCCCCATTGTTTAGTATTAAATTTATTATTTATTTAGATTTTTTTTGCATGCCTAGCATTTATGTGAGAGTAAGAAACTATTTCTCCTTTATGGGGTATTAGCCAATGGAAGACAACGAACTTAGTGGTTGTGTTAACCCTAAGCTTTATAGGTAATCATTGGATTTGATTTTCTGTTTCCTCTTACACTCCCACATCCCACCAATAGGACTTCATGGTGCTCTTCCTCATTTTTCTTCTATCCATTTTTCTTTTAACTCTTCTAAGTTCTTAATTATTATTTAACCTTCCTATACATATTTTTAATTAACTATTTTATTTATTTTTATTTTCTTTTCCCTATTTTCCTAAATTTAAGGAAGTTCTTAATTATTATTTAACCTTCCTATACATATTTTTAATTAACTATTTTATTTATTTTTCTTTTCTTTTTCCTCTTTTCCTAAATTTAAGGAAGTTCTTCATTATTATTTAACCTTCTTATACATATTTTTAATTAACTATTTTATTTATTTTTCTTTTCTTTTCCCTCTTTTTCTATATATATATATTATTTACTATTCTATTTATTTTTCTTTTCTTTTCCCTCTTTTCCTATATATATAGTCATCCTTGCGACTGTAGTTATTGTAACGAAGACCTTGTACACTGCTTCACCGTAGCGCGTGTTTAGCGAGAAGAAGTGTTTGCTACTGTTCACTGTAGCGCTAATTTCATTTTACTGTTTGTAATAGTAAATTTTTGTCTATTTAAGTTTCTGTCTTCAGACTTGTAAGGCATTCAAAAATTTTAGCCTTTCTTTAAGTTTTCTCTTAGCCTTACAGTGCGATCTGAGAGAGTGAGTCCTCCTCCCTCTTTCCCTCATCTCCCAAACTTGTAATCTTCAGTTTATAGTAATAAAATTTCAATCTTTTCTTCATATGTAATTTATTCTTCTCTTCTCATCCCTTTGCCGGATCTCGACGTCTTTGACGCACTTCCGATTTTCACTTTAATGTTTTAATTTACTTTATTTATTTCTGCATTTCATTTACATGTAAGCAGTCCGTTTACATCCTACTTCTCTCTATCCTGCTCTTTTTCTCCCCCTCCATTTTCCCGTGATCTTCTTCCAATAACTCTGGTATCAGAGCCTGATGGGGAAGTAGGAAAGTAAATGAACGGAGTTTAAGTTGCTTTTATCTATTGAACTGGATATTAACGTTGTTATATTATAATGCTTTGATATTTATCTGATTAACTTATTTCTTTGTTAAATCATGTTATAACCTGTTAAAACTGGAAATTAATTCTGGATCTGGAAAGCACGTAGTTTAATGTTACCCTATCTTGGACTGGACGGTACACAATACCCGTGTTGGATCTGTTCTGTGGGGCTGTAGCAGTAAGTCCCAGTGGTGAAAGGCAGTAGGTCTAATTCGACGATTCTTCCACAGGAAGTGAAAGTTTGGGTACGGTGGTGACCTTGGACCAAGATCTGGTAAATGCTTGCGGTGGCTGTAGATCTGGACTTAACTAAGGACTTAAAAGGTTAAATTATGATTTAATAATTCATAATCATCTCAGATTTAAATCAAAGTATAAAATAATCTGGTAATCTTAAAATCTAGTTCAGAAGATAAACTTAACTTAAATTTCCTCATTTTTGCTTCTATGGAACTGCATGATGGCAATGATATCGGGGGATTATACATCTGTTTTACTTCTGATCTTTTATTTTCTGTGTTCATATTTCTGTCTTTATATTTCTATTTTCTATATTCTGATTTTCTATAACTATATTACGCTCCTTGTCTTCTGCTTTGTCCAAACTGACGATTAGAAGAAGATCACGGGAAAACGGAGGGGGAGAAAGAGAGCAGGATAGAGAGAAGTAGGATGCAGACGGACTGCTTACATGTAAATGAAATGCAGAAATAAATAAAGTAAATTAAAACATTAAAGTGAAAACCAGAAGTGCGTCAAAGACGTTGAGATCCAGCGAAGGGATGAGAAGAGAAGAATAAATTACATATGAAGAAAAGATTGAAATTTTATTACTATAAACTGAAGATTACAAGTTTGGGAGATGAGGGAAAGAGGGAGGAGGACTCACTCTCTCAGATCGCACTGTAAGGCTAAGAGAAAACTTAAAGAAGGGCTAAAATTTTCGAATGCCTTACAAGTCTGAAGACAGAAACTTAAATAGACAAAAATTTACTATTACAAACAGTAAAATGAAATTAGAGCTACAGTGAACAGTAGCAAACAGTCTAAAATGTTTTTGTCTTGGAGACTAACCGTTTTATCCGGGTAGCAATTGAAGTAGATTGGTCCATGAGCAAGGCTTGTTTCAACAGTTCCAAGCAATGAATTGTGGAACTCGTTATGACGAACATCTCTCAAGCAAAAAAGGATAGACGCGTTTAACCTATCGCAGATTAAAGGCTTGACAGCAACCTGCACACAAGCAACATACAGAAAGTTGTATTTTGATTTATGTTTTTTAATTGAGTCTTCAGATAACAAGTAAAATTCCTCGTCATCGGATTCGATCATGATTGTTTTTTCTACAGTCCTAATGATGTAATCAGAACTCCTAAAGAAACTTCCTTCCAGTTTGTCGAGGTTGTTTGTGGAGATTCTAGGAATTTTCCAGTTGTCAAAGTCTTGATTAATGTCTTCGAAATGAATTTCTTCATTAAAGATGTCGATTTTAGTTTGTTTCGTTTGATCTTCAGAAAGAGAAGAAGAAGATGGTTGGGACAACCTAATCGTCAGTTTGGAGAAAGCAGAAGACAAGGAACGTAACATAGTTACAGAAAATCAGAATATAGAAAACAAAAATATAAAGACAGAAATATGAACACAGAAAATAAAAGATCGGAAGTAAAACAGATGTATAATCCCCCGATATCATTGCCATCATGCAGTTCCATAGAAGCAGAAATGAGGAAATTTAAGTTAAGTTTATCTTTTGAACTAGATTTTAAGATTACCAGATTATTTTATACTTTGATTTAAATATGAGATGATTATCAATTATTAAATCATATTTTAACCTTTTAAGTCCTTAGTTAAGTCCAGATCTACAGCCACCGCAAGCATTTACCAGATCTTGGTCCAAGGTCACCACCGTACCCAAACTTTCACTTCCTGTGGAAGCATCGTCGAATTAGACTTACTGCCCTTCACCACTGGGACTTATCACATGGCCCTACGTAACAATGTATCCAACACGGGTATTATGTACCGTCCAGTCCAAGATAGGGTAATATTAAACTGCGTACTTTCCAGATCCAGAATTAATTTCCAGTTTTAACAGGTTATAACATGATTTAACAAAGACATAAGCAGATCAGATAAATATCAAAGCATTATAACATAACAACATTAATATCCAGTTCAATAAGATAAAAGCAACTTAAACTCCATTCATTTACTTTCCTACTTCCCCATCAGGCTCTAATACCAGAGTTATTGGAAGAAGATCACGGGAAAACGAGGGGGAGAAAGAGAGCAGGATAGAGAGAAGTAGGATGCAGACGGACTGCTTACATGTAAATGAAATGCAAAAATAAATAAAGTAAATTAAAACATTAAAGTGAAAACCGAAAGTGCATCAAAGACGTCGAGATCCGGCAAAGGGATGAGAAGAGAAGAATAAATTACATATGAAGAAAAGATTGAAATTTTATTACTATAAATTGAAGATTACAAGTTTGGGAGATGAGGGAAAGAGGGAGGAGGACTCACTCTCTCAGATCGCACTGTAAGGCTAAGAGAAAACTTAAAGAAAGGCTAAAATTTTCGAATGCCTTACAAGTCTAAAGACAGAAACTTAAATAGACAAAAATTTACTATTACAAACAGTAAAATGAAATTAGCGCTACAAAGGAATGAACGAGCAAATAGTCTTCTCCGCTTCAACACACGCTACGCTGAAGAGTGTACAGGACCCTGTTATAGTAACCAGTCGCAAGGATGACTATTCGTCATCACTGAGGTTTGCGCAATGACTGTCTATGTCTTTCCGAAACAGTCATCTTCATTTTGGTAGAACGGGTCTGAGCTCGTTCCAGATTCTTCTTGGGATTCTTCCTTAAGACGATGAAGAATAATTTTCAGATTTTTCTCAAACTCTTCTTTGGAGGATGAGGAAGCAAGGGAAGTTCTTAATTATTATTTAACCTTCTTATACATATTTTTAATTAACTATTTTATTTATTTTTCTTTTCTTTTCCCTCTTTTTCTATATATATATATTTACTATTTTATTTATTTTTCTTTTCTTTTCCCTCTTTTCCTATATATATAGTCATCCTTGCGGCTGGTTATTGTAACAGACCACACAATCGTTCCACTTTTTAGAAAGCGGCAAAACTTTTACTTCTTGTTCACTTTGTAGCGCTAATTTCATTTTACTATTTGTAATAGTAAATTTTTGTCTATTTAAGTTTCTGTCTTCAGACTTGTAAGGCATTCGAAAATTTTAGCCTTTCTTTAATTTTCTCTTAGCCTTACAGTGCGATCTGAGAGAGTGAGCCCTCCTCCCTCTTTCCCTCATCTCCCAAACTTGTAATCTTCAGTTTATAGTAATAAAATTTCAATCTTTTCTTCATATGTAATTTATTCTTCTCTTCTCATCCCTTTGCCGGATCTCGACGTCTTTGACGCACTTCTGGTTTTCACTTTAATGTTTTAATTTACTTTATTTATCTCTGCATTTCATTTACATGTAAGCAGTCCGTCTGCATCCTACTTCTCTCTATCCTGCTCTCTTTCTCCCCCTCTGTTTTCCCGTGATCTTCTTCCAATAACTCTGGTATCAGGGCCTGATGGGGAAGTGGAAAAGTAAATGAACGGAGTTTAAGTTGCTTTTATCTTATTGAACTGGATATTAACGTTGTTATGTTATAATGCTTTGATATTTATCTGATCTGCTTATTTCTTTGTTAAATCATGTTATAACGTGTTAAAATTGGAAATTAATTCTGGATCTAGAAAGTACGCAGTTTAATGTTACCCTATCTTGGACTGGACGGTACATAATACCCGTGTTGGATCTGTTCTGTGGGGCTGTAGCAGTAAGCCCCAGTGGTGAAGGGCAGTAAGTCTAATTCAACGATGCTTCCACAGGAAGTGAAAGTTTGGGTACGGTGGTGACCTTGGACCAAGATATAGTAAATGCTTGCGGTGGCTGTAGATCTGGACTTAACTAAGGACTTAAAAGGTTAAAATATGATTTAATAATTGATAATCATCTCAGATTTAAATCAAAGAATAAAATAATCTGGTAATCTTAAAATCTAGTTCAGAAGATAAACTTAACTTAAATTTCCTCATTTCTGCTTCTATGGAACTGCATGATGGCAATGATATCAGGGGATTATACATCTATTTTACTTCTGATCTTTTATTTTCTGTGTTCATATTTCTGTCTTTATATTTCTGTTTTCTATATTCTGATTTTCTGTAACTATGTTACGTTCCTTGTCTTCTGCTTTCTCCAAACTGACGATTAGGTCGTCCCAACCATCTTCTTCTTCTCTTTCTGAAGATCAAACGAAACAAACTAAAATCGACATCTTTAATGAAGAAATTCATTTCGAAGACATTAATCAAGACTTTGACAATTGGAAAATTCCTAGAATCTCCACAAACAACCTCTGCAAACCTGAAGGAAGTTTCTTTAGGAGTTCTGATTACATCATTAGGACTGTAGAAAAAACAATCATGATCGAATCTGATGACGAGGAATTTTACTTGTTATCTGAAGACTCAATTAAAAAACATAAATCAAAATACAACTTTCTGCATGTTGCTTGTGTACAGGTTGCTGTCAACCCTTTAATCCGCGATGGGTTAAACGCGTCTATCCTTCTCTGCTTGAGTGATGTTCGTCATAACGAGTTCCACGATTCGTTGCTTGGAACTGTTGAAACAAGCCTTGCTCATGGCCCAATCTACTTCAATTACTACCCAGATAAAACGGTTAGTCTCCAAGACAAAAACATTTTAGATTGTCTCTTTCTCAATCTAAAAATCTGTGGCTTGAACATGAAGCCCGGATCTGTCCCTATTCTTTAATCTATAGGATTCAGTATAAAGTCATGAATTCCTCCATCTCAAAAGCCTTAAAATCTAAAGAAAAAGGCGTCACAACCTTATTTTTGATAGATACATCCAAGGCCAACGTAGTTGTCCCAAAAATGATCTGATGGGAGGATGTGGTTCTCCCTAAAAAATGGACTATGGATGAAGCTGCACTAGCTTTGCCCAGAGAATCTCCTGAGATTCAAGAAATCATCCAACACCAATCTGGAAAAGTCGAACTAACGTTTGATCGAAGAAACTCTTTTAGCTCATCTAGATCTAGGTCTTTTAGGTCTAATTCAACCAGATCTGATAATTTTAGGTCTGCTTTGCCTAGAAAATCCTTTTCAACCTTAGGATCTTCTTCAACCATTCATCTGCAGGGTTTAGACACATCGTCAGCCCTTCACAAACCCATTTATCATCAAGAAGATGAACATGACCAGAGATCTTCGATTCTCTCCCCAACTCACTCAGATATGAATGATGTCCATGATTAATACACCATTCGTAATTGACAAACTAACCCTTAAAAAATACTTCTTTTCCGAGGCATGGATGCCTCAATGGAATTGGTTTTTTGAAAATTATAAGGGTGAAAAGACAACTGAAATCCAGAATAAATGGTATACATTTATGGAAAACGTGAAAACCAATGTTCCTTTCTTTGACTAGTTTCATGCATATCTAACTAGGAATGGAATTCCCTATCCATGGAGCATTGGTCTTATGGAAGATCTGTCTATTAACGTCTTAATAGTCTAGCATCGGAAGGACGAAACTCTTGTCAAATCTGTTCTTCCTCCTCAAAGTTCTTATTTTCTAGATAAGAAAGATTAAAACAATAAACCTGTCGTTGCCTCTCCATTCAAATCTAGAGCTGACGATGAACCCATAGGATCTCATGACATTAAAAGTCTTATGGAACAAAACAATTATACAAACAAGTATCTTCAAGTCTTAGGAGAGAAAATATTAAGCAAAGAACGTAAGCTTAAAGATAAACAACCAGAAGAAAACCCTTCAGTTTCTGGAGTTAAAACTGAAAAAACGGCGATAGAAAAACCTATCTTCAAACCGTTTAGAGTTTCTAAACAAGTAAAAGAATCTATTAAACTCTTGAAAAATAGAAATTTAAGTAATCCTAATTCTAACCCAAATACTGAGTTAGTCAGTGAAATTGTCTCTAAATTAAACCGTAGTTCGCCTGCTGATGCAGTTATTCCGGATACACCTCAATCTGAAACTTCTAGGATTTCTAAAGTCATCAATACACTCAAACAATCTGATTCCCAGTCTGAACCAGATTGTCAATCTGAGCAAAACTCAGAAATCAAAGTCAACCCAGTTATTAGCAAAGTTCTTAATTGGAAAAATCCCTCTAAACTTTATTATCAGCGAGCAACACCTCCTGATCTGTTGCTGGAAGAGTGCGACCGACATTTAAATCTTTTAGCGCCAACAACGTCTATGTCTGGGATATAGATGGTAAAACTGAGTATCAAATTCTTAATACTCTTCAAGAAATGACTATGGTCTCTACTGCTTATCAAACTTTGTATGACTATAGTGATCAAATAATCTGTGAAGTTCTTATTTCTGGCTTCACTGGTCAACTCAAAGGTTGGTGGGATCACTATCTCACTGATACTCAACGAAACGACATTCAAAATGCCGTTAAAACTGATTCTGAAGGTTATCCTATCCTTAGTGATGGTAAACCAATCCTTGATTCTGTAAACGCTTTAATCTTTGCCATTGTTCAACATTTCATTGGCGATACAACTATCTGGCGTGATAGATCTACTGAACTTCTATCCAATCTGAAGTATAAAACTTTAGCTGACTTTAGATGGTATCGTGATACCTTCCTTACTCGTGTCTACACTCGTGAAGACTGTTAACAACCTTTCTGGAAGGAGAAATTCCTTGCAGGTCTCCCTAAATCTCTAGGTGATAAAGTTAAAGATAAAATCCATGGTCAATCTCTTAATGGAGAAATCCCTTACGAGCAGTTGAGTTATGGACAACTCCTTGCTTTCGTTCAGAAAGTTGCCCTGAAAATCTGTCAAGACGATAAAATTCAATCTCAACTTGCCAGAGAAAAGGCTCAAACTAAGCGGAAGCTTGGAAACTTCTGCGAACAATTTGGTCTTCCTTGTGCTAGGAAGAAGAAGACTAAACCTAAACAGATTCATCCTCAGAATAAAAAATCTAAATATTTCAAATATAAAGCCTCTGCCAAACCTCGAAGACTTAAGCAAGAATTTAAGTCAAAACCTCCTATTGACAATGTCAATGTCCCGAAGAAACATGTAATCTGCTATAACTGTGGCAAACCTGGTCACATTAGCAAATACTATCGGCTTAAGAAAAAGATAAAAGCCTTAAATTTAGATCAAGTTGTGGAAGAACGGCTTAATAATCTTCTTATCGAATCATCTGAAGAAGATTCTGAAAAAGAATTTTCTGAGGATTTAAACCAAATCCAGGATGATGATATCTCATTATCTGATGGAGACTCTGACTCTCCAGTGATTAAGTTTTTAACCAAAGAACAAGATCTTCTGTTTGAAGTTCTTAATTCTGTCGAAAACTCTGAAGAACGAAACGTCTTCTTACAAAAATTTAAGACAATAATCGAAGAATCCTCTTCAAAAACCCTTAAGAATCCAATTCTTAGGAATATATATGATCTTAAAGAAATAATTAAGAAGCTTGAAAAATCTTCTTCTAAAAAACCAATCACTCTTCAAGATCTTCAGTCTGAAATAAATCAACTTAAGACTGAAGTTAAAAAACTTAAAGAGGAACAACAAATTCATTCCCTTATCATCTCCCAGTTAGGTGATATGCAATCTGATTCAGATTCTAAAAAATCTGAGAAAATTCCTGAACCTTCAATTGCGGTCAAATCTAATTTACCACCCGATAATGATGCATTCTGTGACATTATCAATAAGCTAAGAATCCAAAAATTCTTTATTAACATTAGTATCAAAATTGATGATTTTGTCCTTAACACAGTTGCACTGTTTAATACCAGTGCTGATTCTAACTGTATTTTGGAAGGTATGGTCCCGACAAAATATTTTGAGAAAACTACTGAGCGGCTCAGTACCGCTAATGGATCAAAACTTAAAATACAGTACAAACTTTCTTCGGCGATCATTGAAAACCAGGGTTTCCAAATTGAAACCCCTTTCCTCCTTGTCAAGAATCTCAAAGGCGAAGTTATTCTTGGAACACCTTTCATTAGGGCTCTTTTCCCTTTGCAAATCACCGAAGAAGGAATTCTTACCCAACATCTTGGCAAAACTATCTGTTTTCCTTTCCTTAGGAAGCCGATCCTTAAGACTCTTAATCCAATTGTTAATTTAATTAACAATAAAGAAAAACAAATTAAATATCTTAAGGAAGAAATTTCTTATAAAACCATTGATAATCAGCTTTCTCAGCCTCAGGTTAAGAAGCGCATTGAAGCTCTTCATCTTCAAATCCAAGACTCTATCTGTTCTGATCTTCCAAACGCGTTTTGGGAAAGAAAGAAGCATATGGTTGACCTTCCATATGAAAAAGACTTTAATGATCGTATGATCCCAACCAAAGCTCGTCCCATTCAGATGAGTCATGAACTTCTCAATTTCTACAAAACAGAGATCAATGATCTTTTATCTAAAGGTCTCATCCGCAAGAGTAAGTCTCCTTGGTCTTGCTCTGTATTTTATGTCAACAAAGCTACTGAGATCGAAAGAGGAGCTCCGCGCCTTGTCATAAACTACAAACCGCTTAATCAAGCTCTCCAATGGATTAAGTATCCTATTCCAAATAAGAAGGATCTTCTTAAGCGTCTCCATTAAGCTAAAATCTTTTCTAAATTCGACATGAAGTCAGGATTTTGGCAAATCCAACTTAAGGAATGTGATTGTTACAAGACGACTTTCATAGTTCCTTTCGGGTAGTACGAATGGAATGTAATGCCCTTCAGATTAAAGAATGCTCCTTCGGAGTTTCAAAGAATCATGAATGAAATTTTCAACTCATATTCTAACTTCACAATCGTATACATCGACGATGTTCTTGTATACTCTCAATCGATTGATCAACATTTCAAACATATTAATATCTTTATTAATATAATCAAGAAAAATGGTTTAGCTGTATCTAAATCTAAAATCAATTTGTTTCAAACACAAATTCGGTTTCTTGGTCATAATATTCATCAAGGAACTATTAATCCAATAAATCGGGTTATTGAATTTGCTGACAAATTCCCTAATCAAATAATTGACAAAACCCAACTTCAAAGATTTCTTGGTTGTTTAAATTATGTCGCTGACTTCTTTCCTCAGCTAAGTAATCTTATCAAACCCCTGCATGATCGTCTGAAAACTAATCCACCTCCGTGGTCAGATATCCATACAGGTATTGTCAAACAGATTAAATCCCAGGTGAAGTCTCTTCCATGTCTTTACCTTCCCAATCCTGAAGCTTTCAAAATTGTCGAAACTGATGCCTCAGACATTGGTTATGGTGGCATTCTTAAACAGCGTGTCGCAGACAAAGAGCATGTCATTGCATATGCATCAAAACATTGGAATTCTGCTCAACAGAATTACTCAACTGTGAAAAAAGAAATTTTGGCCATTGTTTTATGCATTACAAAATTTCAATCCGACTTATTAAATCAAAAGTTTTTGGTTCGTGTTGACTGTAAATCTGCTAAAGACATTTTGCTTAAAGATGTTAAAAATTTAGCTTCAAAACAAATTTTTGCTAGATGGCAAGCCATCCTTTCTGTCTTTGATTTTGACATTGAGTATATCAAGGGAACCTCAAACACTTTACCTGATTATCTTACTCGTGAATATCTTCAGGGAAAGTAGCAGAATGCCTCGAGGAGGCTCATCATCCTCATCATTCCCTTCTAGAGGAAGGGGTAAAGTTAAGTTAGTTCTTTTTGGACTAACCAAAAAATCTTCATCTATCTCAGGGTCTTCGACTCCATCTGAGTCTTCAACTCAGGTTCAAACTACTCAGACTGGGTCATCAACCTAGAAGCCAACCCAAAAACAACCAAACAAACAAACTAGCTCGGACTATGCTGTCGTTGTCCCAACTTATCCAATCCAAGTACTACAGGCCTTTCAACAGCAAGGTCTCACTGTAACATCCCGAAAAATACTTGTTTATGAATAAATAGTCATTTTATATTATTCTTGATTTTTAGGAATTTTTTTAGAATTTTACGGAAACGTCGAATATTTTAATATATTTCTCGTTTTACGTGTGCGCTAAACGGAACTAGGAAAACGCGATGTTTTCCCTGCGATCCTTGAACTATGGATAAGTCGACGGGGGATCTTACTAAACTCGGGACTTGACACAGTTTACGAGGTTTCGCAAATTTTTGAGAAATCTTAACTGATAAAATAAATCGATACAGCGAAAAGAAAAATTCATCTGTCAAATTAATTAAACACTGACTTATATCATGTAACTATTATCTATTGGATAATAGTGTGTAATAAAAATACTATCACATTATCCTAATGCAACCTACTTTATGTCTAATCTATCCACTTAGATTCAAAATTTAATGGTTAAAATGGCCAAAACTTCTTTGAGAAGCTTTGACCAAGTCAATGACCTATGTGCCCTTGGCTTCCTTTGGAAGCCAACTCTCCCTCACTTCTCTCTCTCTTCACTTCGGCAGCAGCCCTTGGAAGGGGGGGAAAACATTAGCTTTTCATTAATTCATTAACACATTTCAAGCCTTTCTTTTTACTCTTCTTCTTCTTTCTCCATTTTCTTCTTCTTCTCCCTCTTTTTCTGGTGTGCTACGGCAGCTCTCCTTCTCCCCACTCAACATTCACAAAACTTTCATCCAAATACATTTCCTTAATCCCTACCCTCTCCTAAACATCTTTCTTGCTTGGAGCACTGCCAAATTTCACCATTTTCATCATCTTCTTCAAGCTTCAAGCTTTGAGCTTTTGTGTAAGTTTCAAGGCCTCTCTTCTCTCTTCTTCATTTTCAGTTACAAGGGTCTTCTAATAACCATTCACATTTCGTTTTTCATGTCCATGTGCCATTCTAATCAAGTCACCATTTTTAGGGTTTGGTGGAACTCAAATCCAAAAGTTCACAAGAAGATTTCTTGGTGTTTCTCTTGATTTCTTCTCTTAGGTAAGAGGAAGAAACTCCTCCTCAACCTCTCTTAGCATCTAGGAACCTTGTATGTGTATTGTTATTGATTTTTGAATCTATGTATAAAGTTCTCTCATTTTATGTTGTTCTTGATGATAATGTATTTTGTTGGGTTTGTATGATTTATGGATGTCTCTTGCATGATTTGAAACTGTATTGGAGTAATCTTGTTGATAAAATATGATAATGATTGGTTTGGTTTGAGTTAAAGGACCTGAGAACCATGTTTTCTGCAAGTTTACGCGTGGTAATGGATTACACGGGGCTTGTAATCGATTACCAAGTTCATAAAGATACAAAAATCGTGATTCTGGAAATCTGGTAATCGATTACATCTTGTGTGTAATCGATTACAGAGATTCTGTCTAGCTTGTAATCGATTACAAGAATGATGTAATAGATTACCAAGCCTCTGATGTCACGAAATGATGCTTCTGGGAATCACGTAATCGATTACAACTTATGGGTAATCGATTACGGAGGTTCTGTTTGATTGGTAATCGATTACCACTGGCATGTAATCGAATACCGTGTCCTTGAAGTTACTTAAAGTTCGGAAATCGTGTAATCGATTACAATGGGATGGTAATCGATTACAGGGATTCTGTTTCACTGGTAATCGATTACCAGAGTGATGTAATCGATTACCAGGACCCAAAAATGAGATTTTTGAACTGGAAATGATTGAGATTATGGTTCTTTGTCCTTTGTAACTCAAACATAACCTAAAAACCCTGAATTCAAGGATTTTACCTTACCTAAATATGATAGGAATATGTATTCATACCGATAGAGAAGAAATAATTTTGAAAATGAAATTCTTGGGTCCATGACATGGAAATTGTGGTATGTGTGTGATAAGGAATATATGTTGATGCTTATATTGGCCTATTGTGGCATGATATTGAATGGTATGAAATTGTGAATCATACATGTTCAAGCATAGTATCATATGCATTGTGAATGTCCTTGTGGACTGTTGTAAGGCCAAGTTGCCTAGGAGATTGAACATACCTTAGTGCGGGTGCGAATAGACAAGTGTAGGTCATTGGTTGACCTTGGGGGCGTCTGTGCGGGTTCCTCGCAATGGGAGGTTGGTAGCTCTCCACCGCCCATGGGGTAGACCGATGCATCTTAACGATCCATCATCGGAGACGAGACATTTTATATATCGTGATCTAGTGTAGAATGTCTGTACAATGCCATGATTGCGCACGAGAAAATTTATTCATAGCACTGGCCTCGGCAGTCGAGTTACAGACATGTCTCCTGATCTTTCTCTCCGATTGTTTGAGTCTAGCTCCATGGAGTAGGAATTCGGAAAAAGCATGCATGCGAGTCATGATATACACTGTCATTGTTAATATTCATTTTCCATAACTATGACTGATTTGATTACTATCGTGATGATTATCTGCTTGGAACTGTTTATTTGCTTACTGTTGTAATTAATTGGATGTGATATTCTGAATTGCTATTTGGGCGTGTGGCGCCGTTTTGTTTCTAGCATGCTACAACTGGTAATGATGGTAGGATGTCTTACCTCTTTTTGTATTTCTACTATCTGTTGTCTGTACATATATACTTTGTATCGACCGAAGACGATGGCAACGAGTTAAAAACTCCTGACTTCCCCGGCTTCTGGCCCGAACAAGATTAGCATCTGCTGCGGAAGATGGGGACACGTATGCGTGGATTCTTGGGCGATGTGCATCTGACCTTCCTCGGAGGGCCAGAGTGCTGGCACATCAACCTGAACTCTGAGTGCTGTACTTACTTGGGAGACGTGTCCATCACCCTTGCCTGGAGACAACATGAGGCGCCTGTCCTCACCTGCCACGTCAGCCTACAACTAGAGTTTTATTTGCCCATCCGTGAGATGTGGGGCGATCGCTACTACACTCCTTAGGAGGACTCCTTTGATTCCACCGCTCGGGCCCCGTCCCGTGCTTCTGTGGTTCCAATGGAGATTTCCTCAGAAGAGGAGGATCCCGCTGAGGATCCTGACACGGTTCCTCCTCATCTAAGGGATTGATTTTACTGGTGGCTACTGATGGTCGCCAGTGCTCTTATTTTGGGGGCCTGATGTATTTATTTTGGTGGGCTGTATATTTTGTATATGCATGATGGTTATATATGCATGATTTCCTTGGGGCGGGTATAGTTTTTGCTTTTTGGATATTACAGGCTTGTATTTAAAACGTTGTTAACATTCATATATATATAATATATGTGCAAGTTATTCAGCTATAAGTTTTACCTTTTTGCCTTATTTTTACGGCTAATTACATTTGGTCAATTGATTCAAAACAAAAAAACATATATATAATATACCGTCATTTTACTCATGTACCGATAAGTTTAAATAAACTAATCTTGAATAAAACGAACCGGGTCTTAATTGTATTAATTATTTAATTTTTGCATTTTATTTTATTTGATAATGTGACGTTCCCTTCCGAAAAAGGGGCGTTACACTCACCAAACTACCCAAAGAATCTTGGGCTGATATCGCTGCTCAAGAGGATCTTGAAACCCAAATCCAAACTCAGAAAAACAAGGAAATTGTAATCAATTCCCCTAGTAGACATATCGCCATGTCCAAACCAATTCAAAACCCAACCTCTTCTCAAAATGAATATTTTGAAAAAGACACCACATGGCCGGTCCTCCAAATAGAACCCAGCATCTTCCATGTCAACCCAAACATTGTCGCTCAAAGGATATTCCCTAAAGGAATGTTATTCAAACCCGAAGCACCTTATAAAACCCGAGAGTTTTATGAATATATCCTCATTGACACTGGTTCTGTTTCCTTGGGACATTACAAAGATGAAAAGATCAAGGACCAAGACATTATTGACTATTCTACCTGTCAAATTCTGAAATTCATCTCTCCAGGTGATTGGGGAAATAATCTATACAAGCTGAGAGCTTTTTCTCAACCTTATCCTGTTGACTTCCATTATTAGGATTACATTGATGCATGGGTTTATACCTTCTAGTTTAAAAAAATCAACGGTAAACATTCATGGATGTTCTACTTCAAACATGATGTCCAGTATGACTTTCCTCACTGGTTCCAGGAATGGTGGGGATATTTCGGACCTGTTAAAGAAATTCTTCCAGGACCAGTTTTGGAAGGCCTCAACTACTTTGAAACCAGGATTGATCTGACCAATGACCCTTGGCCGATTGATCTCCATTTCTTCTCCAAACTATCCTTGGCATGGATCTTTTCTTGGCAGTTCAAATACAAGAAGAGTCTTTATCATCCACAGCATCTTCTAGCACTTGAAAGATATGCCTATGTCAAATGGTGGAAGAAATTTGATGCCTCACATGCCACTCCAGAATCAATCAAAATTTGGTTCTCTAAACATCCAAAACTCCTGAAGGTTGCGGATCATGAGACTAGTGTCTTTCGCAACAAAAGGGCCCAAGCAACTACAGCCCTTGCTTCCTCATCCTCCAAAAAACAGTTTGAGAAAAATCTAAAAATTATTCTTCATCGTCTTAAGGAAGAATCCCAAGAAGAATCTGGAACGAGCTCAGACCCGTTCTACCATAATGAAGATAACTGTTTCGGCAAAGACATAGACAGTCATTGTGCAAACCTCAGCGATGACGAATAGTCATCCTTGCGGCCGG
The DNA here is from genome assembly GCA_029884605.1 of Ormosia emarginata. Lineage (NCBI taxonomy): Eukaryota > Viridiplantae > Streptophyta > Magnoliopsida > Fabales > Fabaceae > Ormosia > Ormosia emarginata. The sequence goes on along the minus strand of JAQQTP010000015.1, from coordinate 306,902 downwards.
TTCTTGTAACGGGGTCTGTACAATTTCCCTTTATGTGACGGCTTCACAGAGCAGTATTGTTAAGACCTTGTACTGTTCACCGTAGCACTAATTTCATTTTACTGTTTGTAATAGTAAATTTTTGTCTATTTAAGTTTCAGTCTTCAGACTTGTAAGGCATTCGAAAATTTTAGCCTTTCTTTAAGTTTTCTCTTAGCCTTACAGTGCGATTTGAGAGAGTGAGTCCTCCTCCCTCTTTCCCTCATCTCCCAAACTTGTAATCTTCAGTTTATAGTAATAAAATTTCAATCTTTTCTTCATATGTAATTTATTCTTCTCTTCTCATCCCTTCGCCAGATCTCAACGTCTTTGACGCATTTCTGGTTTTCACTTTAATGTTTTAATTTACTTTATTTATTTCTGCATTTCATTTACATGTAAGCAGTCCATATGCATCCTACTTCTCTCTATCATGCTCTCTTTCTCCCCCTCCGTTTTCCCGTGATCTTCTTCCAATAACTCTGGTATCAGAGACTGGTTGGGAAGTAGGAAAGTAAATGAACGGAGTTTAAGTTGCTTTTTTCTTATTGAACTAGATATTAACGTTGTTATGTTATAATGCTTTGATATTTATCTGATCTACTTATTTCTTTGTTAAATCATGCTATAACCTGTTAAAACTGGAAATTAATTCTGGATCTGGAAAGTACGCAGTTTAATGTTACCCTATCTTGGACTGGACGGTACATAATACCCGTGTTGGATCTGTTCTGTGGGGCTGTAGCAGTAAGTCCCAGTGGTGAAGGGCAGTAAGTCTAATTCGACGATGCTTCCACAGGAAGTGAAAGTTTGGGTACGGTGGTGACCTTGGACCAAGATATATATATATATATATATATATATATATATATATATATATATATATATATATATATATATATATTATATATATATATTATTTTTATTGTATTTGTGCTTATATCTATTAATCTTAAATACCACACTTATGATTTTATGATCACGTTTTTCTTACCCTATGGGTTTCGGCTTATACACCCAACAATAGTTTTTTTTTTTAATTAATTATGTTCGTCACCTTTCACCTATTTCTTTTTAATTAATACTAGCATCATGATCAAAGAAAAAAATCACACACATGCGCACATAATTACATAGGAAATCATATCTCTAATATTTATTTATTAAGCTATCTAAAATAAGAGGAAGATGTTACAACTTGATCCCTTAACACAAACCTCATTGTTGATTGTATTTCTTCCTTCTACCCATGTAGAAGTGTGAAATATATACTCATTAACAAAGTATTATCAATAATATTTTACTTGTCTATTTGGATACCAAGCAAGATCACATAGGTGACAATTGGTTTCCTGAACTTATACATCATTATTTTATATATTTTAAAAAATCACATGTGGACAAACGAACTATCATAATTAAGCTACGGTCAAATACTTACATAGTATTGAAACTATCCAACAAAATCGACATGTATTCTCTTATACGAATGTTTTGGTGGAATGTTGAAACATTGCAAAAAGACATTAGTCATGGTCCATAATTGAATAAATATTAGACATTATGTACTTAAAATATTACACATAAGCAGAATTTTTCAAAAAAATCTAGAAATTACTATCTTTATAAACAGTTGGACCTCTTTATAGTTAATTAATATCTGAAGCAGACTTAAACTCAACATCATTCAACCATTTAGTAGTATATGCTCCAACTTACCAGTCAGGTTGATTAAATACTAATAAAGATGGTTGTGATACAAGATTTTCAGAACCAGCATCATTGCACCCCACTCTTGTTCTTGTACAATTGACATTAGGCTCAAAGTAAAACAAGTAAAAGTGAGTAATCTCATCTATGATGTGCCATTTACATATTGTACCTTTCACACGTGATTTTTTCTTTACTGCCTTTTTCAACTTATTCATATATCTTTCAAACGGATACATCCATCTATATTAAATTGGCTCACCTACCCTTGCTTCATAAGGCAAATGAATCGGCAAATGCTCCATAGAATCAAAGAAAACAGGTGCGAATATCCTCTCCAATTTGCATAAAATGACAGGAATATTTTTTTCCCATTTGAATTAAGCCTTGTCTTCTCAAAGTATTTGAACACAAGTCTTTTAAAAATAGACTTATCTCTGTTAGAGGCTTTCAAACATGTTTAAGAAGAAAATGAAAGGCAATAGGCAATAAAGGCTCCATAAACACATAACAATCACGACTTTTTAACTAAACATAATGCAACTAATTCATATCCACACATCTAGCCAAATCAGAAGCATAATCATCAAACATTTTCAAATCCCTAACCCATTCAAAAATCAATTTCTTTTGCTCATTGTTAAGCACATGGTTTGCCTTTGGCTTCAAGAATTTACCATTCCCCTTATCAATAATTTCTAGATCAAGACATTTGCAATACTCTTTCACATCCATTCTTACCTTCTCATTATCGTTTGTTTTGCCCTTGACATCCATTACAGTATTGAAAACATTGTCAAAGAAGTTTTTCTCAATATGCATAACATCCAAGTTGTGCCATACCATGTTATCCTTTTATACGGTAACTCTAAAAAAATGACTTTGCTTTGTCTAGTTATGTTTAACATCGTATCTAAGAAATCTAATTCCACCTATTTGTATTATTTTCCTCAAAGTACTTACAATAATTCTTGTCCAAATAATTTGGGTGGAGGCGAATACAATTAACAGTTCTCCTCTTAAAGGTATCTTTATTCCTTCTAAACATATAGTCAGCATCCAAAAATTGCCAATGATAATCAAACCCCGAAGTCTAACTACCATGTTTTAAGGTAAATGCCTTTGATTGATCCATGCAATAAGACATGTTAGTTTAGTAGCAGTCATCAAACTAGACAACATACCATATGGAGGAAAATCATGTATTGCCCACATCAAAGCTGCTGTCATAATAAAATTTTGTTTCATTAACATGTCATAAGTTTTAACACGACACCACAAAATCTTCAACTTATTTAATAAAGGTTGTAGGTAAACATCAATCTTGTGTTTCATATTACAAAGACCAAGAATAGTGCATGTCAAAAACATATATGGTCTAGTCATACACATTTCTAGGGGAAGGTTATATGTGTAACACCCTAGTACAATAATCTCGATATAACTTATATATATAGATATAAAGCAATAAAGTGTTACTTCTAATCTTCTTATTATACTAATCTCATATAATTGAAACAATTATAATGGAGAGCCAAAACTAAAAAGTTATACATGTACACATCAATTGCCACTGTGGAAAGGAATTATACATGCAACATTTAAACATTCTCAAAGCTAATATAAATAAATACATCAACTTTGTCTATGAAGGAAACAAATAAAACTAAACTACACTAATTATTCTATTTCTTTATCATCTTACCCTTTGAAAGGCCTTGACCTGCTTTTACTATAGAAACATAGAAAGGGGTAAGAACATAAAAAGTCTCAGTAATATTCATATATTTCATAGCATTCACTAATATAAAATCTCATATCAACATTATACATTTGCTCATACAACTATATAATGCAACAAAGTTGTCTCACGTGTACTTAACCTTATAATACTTGAGCTTTATCACAATACATTATGGTTGCTACTAGATATTTAAACATTCACTAGAACATTCACATGCTACTTTTATGTAAAAGTTCACTACACACAACTCATAATCTATAATCCTAAGCTCCTTACTCACATGATAAGAATAATTATCTACACAATTGTAACATATCACTACTAGTTCATTCATAAACTGGTTATAAGTACTGCACATATAACCTTCTTCTACGAACAGACTTACTAACTTAAGATTTAGGATTTGTAACTAGCAAATGAGTCTTTACTCGATACCACTAGAATATTTACATTTCCTTTCTGTATGTAAACATTCACTAAGCCAATCCATAATCTTAAACTCACATATAGAACTATCAATGATATCAAACAATCGTCTATACAATTACAAAATATCATCAACACTAGGAAACTGCCCATACAATTGCCAAGGATCAGGAAATGAATATGGATGTCATATGCTCACGTGTATGTAATGTTCGGGAATGATGAGTATGAAATGCTATATGATTGTGTAAGTGTAGAATTATGTATGTGCCACTTGCATATTCCACGTTCTTTTTAAACTTGTAGTTAAGATGACTGAATCTTCAAACTACCTGGTAATAAGTGTGATTGCGGGATTTAAAGATGCAAACCCAAGTGCAGGTTGTCTCAAGTAATAAATTTCTCCAGAGTCCGAGATCGATCCACAAGAAATTGATGAAGAAAAATTAATTGAGCTAAGAAAAGGATTTGTTATAACACCAAGAGTAATAAAAGATGTTCACAAATGAATTTAGGAACTTGCTTGGGTTAGGAGATCCACTCTTGGTAATAAATTAAAGGCAACATTATTTGTCTTTATAACTCAATTGAAATCCACACACAACGGAGGTTCTAATCGGAAAATATAACATTCAAAGTTCAATTATATATGTAATCATATTATGATTCCTTTAATTATCTACCAACATTTGTAAATGAGTTCAAACATTCACTGTGTCAATCCTATTGTCTACAATAAATCAAGATCTCCATTATACAAAGAAGGTTTCTAAATTGATTGGAAGCAAAATACAAAACATATAATGTCCATTTGATAATATATCATTTAAGCACAAGAAATAAAATAATCTAACCCTATTTCATTACCAAGAGCTTCACTCTTTCACCCAAGCAAGATGAAGATTTAGTTACTCATAGATAAGAAGAAAGAAAGAGAGAAAAAGAGAAAGATAAACATAGCTTCAATTTAGAGCAAGAGAAAATTACAACAAAGGAAAACAATAAACAAGCATAACCATAACTTCTAAAAATTAAGCTTAATCCCAAGAACACCAAATGATCAGCCAATGAAGCCTTTTATAAAGGATTAGGGATACAAAATGACAAGGGGGCTAATTAAGAGTAGGTGGATGAGTGGGTGAATGAATGAAAAATGCCAAATGGTGAGTTGGTGAGTGAAAAATTAAGATTCTTTGTCTCCGAAATCATTCATTGCTTAACTCATGGATTCCGACATCAAATAGAAAAGTCATTTCATGAAAGTTGTAGATCTGGGTCTTAACTTTTATATTTTCAGCTCATTTGACCACGTACAGCCCGAGATATGGCTCAATTACTGTAGATTGTTCAGGCCCAGTTTCAACACCTCAGTTTTGACTTCTAGACCCAATATCACCTCCAAAATGTCCGAATGAGCTCTTGTGTTCTTCATGAAAGTTGTAGATATGGGTCTTAACTTTCAAGTATAAAAATTTCAGCCCAAGAAAGTTCCTACAACCCGAGTTATATTCTGATTACTCTACACTGTTTAGGTTCCAAACACAAAACTCGTGTTTTGACTTTCAAGCTCGATTAGCTCCACTAGATGTCTGAATGAGACTTTGAGCTCTTCATCAAAGTTGTAGAGCTCTCTCTTATTTTTCCTACAAGGTAAGATACAAAATTTTACACATCTAGAACTCAAGATATAGCGAAAATATAGAAACAGTGTAAGACCCAAATAATGCTGAAAAAATTAATTAAGTTCAAATTGAGTCCAAACTTACAAAACATAACCAGGCTTAATCAATTAAGTACATGGAGAGTGTAAATAACTAAAAATGAGAGTTTATTAATATACAAAATATGTGATTATCAAATTCTCCTGCACTTAGCTTTTTGTACTCCTGGGCAAAACACATAACATCAAAGTTAGGAAACAAAGAAAAACGACCTAGACTCAAAAGCTAAAAACTCTAAAAGACCCGATGAAGCAAGAAGAGCAATCAGAAATTCAAAGGATCAAAGCATTAATGAGGTAACATTTCTTCACATCTCAAACCAATAAGCAAGGAAATTTCAGTTGAAAAGAATGAATCATGAATGATAGATCCTCACAGAATTCACTCTCAATCTCTCAAGTGTTTAAAAGGTAAGTATTTCACTCTATTCAACCCATAAACAATTGCACTACCATAAGCTTGCTTATCTTCTACTTCTCCGCTACTCAAAACACATGCATACAAAAATCAAGAGGACTTTATTCAAGGTTGTAATAGGGTGATGGTAAAGGAGAGGGGATAATATGGATGTGAGAAGATAAATACCAAAAAGAATAAAAGAGCATTATGGTACAGTTAGAATGGAGAAAATGTTTGAGAACATTCATCATAAAGGACAATCACCAATATTTGACTAATGTTTTGTTGAAGATCAATCCCAAATTGGTGAATTGCATTCATTGTTGGACCTGAACATTCTCCTTTTCTTCCTGTTGTTTCCAAGCATCCACCTTTATTCTAGACTCTGATAATCCTTTGATTGCAACGGTGGTTAATTTTTTTTTTATCATTTTGCATACACACCCCCACACTTGTTCAAGAACAAGGTCAATGCTCTCTTATTCCCTAAGGTTGGGTAAAAACATGTTTTTTTTTCTCTTTTTTTTTTGAAGGCACGAAATGAGTTAAAAACAAGGAATAGTCAAATAAACTCGAAGGTGTTACACAAGGAAAAATATACAAGGATGGCTATTTGGTCAAAGTAGCTATTTCAAAATGCCTCAATCATATTTATGTATGCATGTGAAAATGTAGCCTAAAAAAGAATCAAAGCAAGTTCTAGAGTAACAATTCCATGAGTGAAAATCACACAAAAAAGAAGAGAATGGTACATATATTCAATCCATTAATCAATATGCTCAAAATCTCACAAGGTATATTTCTATCATTCTCAATCCACCATATCAACATTCATATCCAAGCTTGTGATTTTTAAGAAAGAAGATAATTTATGCTAAGATCCAAGAATCCATTTGTTACTTCTGCACAAAATAATTATCTCCTCAACTAAGATGCGTCTCAAGAGTAAAATTACCTCCAAGGCAAAATTTACTCCTTACTCTGTCATCCTTAATTGGTTTTACTACGAATAGTTTTTTGATAGCCATATCACTAAGCATACTTCTCAATTTAGATGCGTCTCAGAAGTAAAATTACTCCTTACTCTGCCATCATTCATTGGTTTAGTAAGTCCATGACAATCATATCATACTTTCAAAAAAAAAAATTTTTTTGGTCAACTATCCTTTCCCCCCAACTAGATCACAACATTGTCCTTAATGTTAAAATATAGATGTGTAAAGGATAGAAGATATTACCTGTTGGAGAAATCTGACACAAATTTAAATAAAAACAAAGTGTGATAAATAAAATCAAAGGTAAATAAAAGTTATAAATGAAGTGTCAGATCTGGCTTTCTTTTCATCTTGCTTCCCTCACTGCTTCCTGTTGACCAATCTATCTGAGCTATTGCTGGGTCAGGATTATGAACAAAAGCTTCTAATTTATCAATCAACCTATCAATAGTGGAAGCAAAGATAAGAAGTTATCTTGCCGAAAGTGTGATAAATCTTTGTTCCATAGCATGCTCAAGAAAAAGAAACAAAATATCAAAAAAATTATTTACATTCAACAAACCTATAAGTTTATGCTGGATGTTCAGTTGGGCCCAAGAGACAATTTGAAAAACTTCTTCCAAGGTACCAAAATCACTTAGTAAGGCAATGAATGCATCAGAGTTTTCAAGCATTATTTTCATTCATTCATGCATTGATGATACCTTAAGTTCATCCCAAATTGTCTTTCTAGTGATGATCTGTTGAGCTAAAGGTTCAGGAATGACACTTAAAACTTGATTCCCTCCTATATATGCAGTAAGTGATACAACCCCTATTAACCCACAACAACTTGCCCCATATACAAGATGAATATTCATCGCAGCAAGTGATCGACCAAGAGTGGTAGCTACGTTTACAAACTCTAAACCTTTCTCATACTTAGACCTACAAAATATACAGATATTTTTAAGTTGACGAATAGAAACACCTTCCATTTCTATACTCACCTTCCCCTTGAATGATTCTGAGTTGGAAGAAAATAGAGAAAATGGAGTGTTTAAATAGGAAAAAGAATGGAAAGGATAATAATATCACCTATAAGGGTAGGTTAGTTGTTGTCAGAAAAGTTTGAAATTAAGAAACATACAATCTTTTTTTTGTTTTTTGTTTTACTTCAAGAAAACCATCAGGGTAAAGAAGTCTAGAAACTCCTGAAGGACCCTGCTCAAAGGATCGTCTGTCTAAAACCAAAATACAGCAAAATCATACAAAGATAAAATAAATATAATAGCAAATGATGACATACCTTTATGTATAGTTTTCATGGCGTATCTTTATACTGCACGTCATGACTGCAGTAGTGGCATATCTTTACACTGCATGTCACCAGTGCAGTAGACATTCATGTCCATTTATTCGAAAAAAAGAGAAAGAAGATCGTGGGTTTTCATCCTGGGTTTGGAACCTGGAGAGCTCACACTTGAGCTTGTAACATCAACAAAGATGCTAAAATCTGAAACCCGTAATGTCCAAGATCCAGAACGTCCCATCCCAGGGCGCTGAGAGCCCCTTCTAATAAAAGAGAGGATCAAGCTCAGATGCCTCATACGCTTTGGCAGCCGCGGGTTACTTCTCACTAATAACCAGAGTGGGACGCTTCTGCCTGTCCATCAACTCCACAGTGCCTAGATGGTAAACATTGGGTTATGGAGTGCGGCTCTCTACAGAGCATGGTACACGAACTTTTTTAAGGACCAGCGTGCAAAGGTCCACCTGAGTCAATGACGGGTCAGCCAAAGGCTGGGCTCCACAACTAATTAAAGTCATGGTACTCCTTTCAGATCGCCCTTATTCTGACATTTTTTTTCTATTCTATTTTTTTTCTTTAAGAAAACATGAAGAAGAAGAAGAAGAAGATAATATGTGCAGATTGTTATGGATATGGCTCACATCTGCCTTTGGTTTAACGTCTAGTAACGACTTAAATGCCTTTTATGAGTCGAGGATAAGCTTCCTATCCAATTTTCTTATAAATTGGCAAACAGGGTCTTTTAGAGTCAGATTCCCAAGACTGTAGCGTTTTTCTTCATCTTTGAAGAGATTCCACAAATTAAGGAGTTCACGATGCACCAATCCACAAGAATGTGTCTCAAGAGTTAATAAGATATTATCTAATGACTCCTTATTTAGTCCATTCTTAATGAAGAAAATTTTATCTTCTCTGTTTGTGGAAACCATCCTCAAAGAACAACATCGCTTGGTACAATTCCATTGTCCAAATTTGTGACAGACTTGTAACCTTTTTGCTCTTCTCCTTTTAGAATACGAACTTCTTCCAAGACTTGGCATGTATGGGTCAAATGAAATTGAAGACTCACCTGCTAGTCGGACCTTTGCTTCAATTATCTAGCATACATCTTCTGGTATACCCTTGTACATTAACAGTCTCAATCTTTCACATCTAACTTTGTAGATTTTTTTCAGAGCATTTTGAGGGAGAGAAGGAAAATATTTTCTCAGGTTTGAAAGAATGACATCCATTTTAACTGAGAACAAGGATTCAGTTATTTTGGAAAACTGAAAAATAAACCGACTTAAGAGTCACGAAGTACCGTATCCACCACTTAACCAGCAACACAAAGAACTGCAAAAACAAGGCAACCAAATCAGAGTGAATTCTATTTATAACAAGGATAAAAAAGAGAGATGAATTCTACCTCATCAACTTGGTTTTCCAGAAATGGTTTGAGCCTTTGTCCATTGACTTTAAACACATTACCCTTCCTAGGATTCTCAATATCTACGGCCCCATGAGAATACACATGTTTGACAACAAAGGACCATACCACCTAGATCTCAATTTTCCAAGGAATAGGTGTAACACCTCCTTAGGGCATCACATTTCTAACTACCAACTTATAATCTGAAAATGATTTCATAAAAGGTTAGAGTTATAAAAGGTGGGTTTCAAAATTTCTTTTCGCGGAAACATAAACTTATTGATATTTATAAGTAATACAGAAAAATAGATTTAAACTGATTAAAACTCATATAACAAAACCACTTAATATTTAACAATTATTCAAGAAATATAAAACTTATAGACTCAATTTAAAACAGTAGCAAACCCCATGACGGGTCCTACTTAATAGCACGGTAAAACACTATCGATAAAACTCAAACATACTTGTTCCATCTTGTATCTATCTTGATGTGTCATATATCTATTCCTCATCAAAACTGCACACCATTGAATCTAGGATGGCCACTCTTTGACGTTGTCACCGAACTCAAAAACTCGTTCCATCTACTATATAATTTTTAACAATACAAGCTCAACAAAATAATACAGCAAAGAGGTAAGATCACCTACGCCAATACCAACATGATAGCATAGAGATAACACAAACAGCACACCATACAGGTATATCATACCATAATTACAATTATACCCTCAACATTATTGTCATCACACAGATACAATAATTACAATTATGCCCTCAATCATTATTTATCACAACAAATATAATAAATAATAATTACCATCATGTCATTAGCATTATTCAAATCACACGATAATTACAATAATGTCATCAACATTATTTATCATCATTATCATCCAACATTCCTCAATTATTATATCATACAGATATAAATATTCAATATTTATGATAATGTCCTCAACATTATCCAAGTATTCAACAGTTCAATTATCATAACCAATACTCAATAATTATACATGTGCACATAGACTCAATTTCCTACTTCATGAAGGTTTTCACAATTTTGAGAAGAATGCTCTGGTTAATTGTCAGCCTTAGCCTAAAGACAATCTCCAGTCTTCGAAAAGAATCATGTTCTTGTCGGGTATCGTCAATTCGTTGCAACGGACTGCATCGCCAAGTGGCACATGGTCTTTTGCCAATCAACGTCCACTAGTCGACCGCCGCGCCTTGACACTCCCAGGATCCATCATAAACCTCACTTTTCAATTCTCATTCTCACTTTAACCACAAGGGTCACAATAGCTATCAGCTATTAATTTTTGTTCAATGCACGAATATCTCAATGCAATTTTGTTCAATTTCATCATATGTCTCACTGCATATTTTTCAATTTCATCATATGCCTCAATGCATATTTTCCAATGCATGTACAATGCACCAAATGCCAATCATAGGCAAAATTCATCATATTCTCATACAGTGTCTATACATTGGTTCATGCTTGTAAAATGCACCATTGCCAATCACAGGTAAAACTCATCATTTTCTCATACAGTGTCCAAACACTGATTCAACAGTAATCAAACTGTATATTCAATAGTGAAATCATATTATCACGTTTTCATAGTCGCAAAACACTTTTGTCGCATTTTTACAATCGCGCAACATTTCTGTTATATTTTCACAATTTCACAACATTTTCGTTGTGTTTTCAAATCGCGTAGTGATTTTCCATCATTTTCTCAATCGCGTAAAAATATTCCATCATTTTTCAATCACGTAGTGATTTTACAACGTTATCTCAAACGCGTAAAAATATTTAAACGCTTTCCAAATTGTGTAGAAATATTTCAACGTTTTTCAAATCAAGTAGAAATATTTAAACGTTTTTCAAATCATGTAACTTAAAAATCACGTTTTTAAGTTACGTAAAACATTTTTCACCATTTTACAATCACGTAAAATATTCCTCAATATTTCAAACATTATTTTGGAGTTTCAAACAAATCAATGTCATTTCCAACATCATTTTTCACATTTTCTCCTTTAAGAAATCCTTTCCTCAAAATAATATGACTTCTCACATTATTTTTCACATTTTCTTACTCAAGAAAATCCTTTTCACAATAAATTCCACAAATTCACCATTTCATTGAATTAAATCAATGTTTCTAACTTAAAATTTCCTAACGCGCTCCAAAACTGAAAGGATGAGTTTTACGTTAGTAAATTTTCAAGTCATCAATATATTCTCCATTTTTCTCAAATCAATTCCAAAATCAATCCTCTTCAAAATAAATTGAGGTTCAAATACTTTCAACCTCTCTTTTTCTTTCATAAGCGAAATTTCTATTTTTTTTTCAAGTGACAAAACACTTTGTTTCCATTCATTCAATCCTTGTACTAAATCAATTATATTTCCACTTTGAAATCACTTTATTTCATAAAACCAAGGCATTACAAGCCTTCAAAACCATGGTACTTGGCCATTGAAACCATCAAAAATTTTTCCTTCTAAATCAATTAAGTACCATTCTTATTTTTACACAAACAAAACCATTAAAATTCTTCAAAAACTGTGAGACTCATGGTCTTTAAAACCAAATCATTTGTTCATTTTCATGTTCACTTTCTTTGCAAATCCTTAAAATCATCAACGTATTACTCATAATTGGTAAAATATTTAGAATCTCTTACTCCCAAAATTAATTTGAGGCCGTGATGCCTCTATGGTTCTTTGGAACCAAAATTGTTTTCCTTTCCATCATCAAATCACGGCATACATATACATATTCATCATATATATCACAAGCATGCCATAAACAAAAGCATTAAATCATGCAAATCATATCAAGCATAAGCAAATAATCAAAACACATAAACACCCACAAATAATTACATGACCATGGATATGAATCCTCACATAGATTCACCATCCATCAAATACAAAACCATCTCTCACCACCATACTTGGTTGGTGAGATGGATCTCCCTCTTACCTCTTAAAGAACCTCAAAAGCTTCTTGCTTTGCTTCTTTTTCCAAGTCCTTCACCGCCAAAGGTTTCTTAAACACAAAACAAAACATATATTTATTAGCATATTAAGCTTGAACAAGGTGAACCATGGATCAAACATGGCTTAGAACATGAAAAAGAGATAAGAAGTGAAGTTTCCTTACACTTCACTATAAAAAAACCCTATAACATTGCTCTTGAAGAAAGTCCTTGAAGATGATAGATTTAGAACTTGCTCCAAACTACAAAGTGTCTTAGAATGAGGTATAGATTTAAGAAATAAGGTTATATGAAATTAAAGAGTGATGGAAGGTGGTCCTTGGTGTTTGGCCATGAGCTTGGCTTGAAGAGAAAGGAGAGAAAATTTTTGATGAATTAGCTTCTTGGAAATGATCAAGAATGATCAATAATGACTAAGACAACTAATAATGGTCTTCAAACTTTGCTTTAGCTCCTAAATCAACACCAAAACTGTCCCCCCCCCCCCTTTTTTACTTCTTCAAAATGTGACCAATCTCACTAGCCACCATTTTAGGCATTCCTAGCCATTGATTAGATCAATGGTTTGGATTAATGTAGGTTCTAGGTTTAGCCTTAGATTAGAAGACTTAATCTAGGCCATTGGATCTTTCCTCCTTGAAATCCTAGCCATTAAATGTATCTCCAAAATGAAGGGTCAAGATTACTCCTTCAAACTTTACATCCAATGGTCATAAATGGTCCTAACCACTTTATAAGACCAAATCTCCACCCTTGATTTTTATAAGACCAAATCTCCACTCTTGATTAAATCAATGGTGGATATCTAAATCACCAATGTTGACTAAGCAGTATAATATTTATTTTTATCTGCTATAACCCTACAAATAATATTTTTACTGTATTTTTATCTCCCGATAATTAAATACAGTACAAAACACAATAAAAGAAAATTTTAAAAACTATTTCTGGATTCAGGTTTAGTAAGATCCCCTGTCTCCATCTTAACAGTACGCATTTTCTTGGCTGCAAAAAATTTTTTACTTTTCTGGACCCACCTAGGCCCACATACAGCCCCCTTGGGCCTGCAAACAGCCTATGGATAATATTAAAATAATCATAGAAATATAAAAATTTCATAATCATCCATAAAATCATAAAAATTATAAAACTTACAAAAATCAAATCAGATTACGTAAAATATTTAAGACTTAACAGTAATAATTAAATTACATAAGATTTTCCCTGGCCCGAAAATTATTATTTTCTTGACACGGAGTAAATCACACAAAACGATCAAATGTACTCACAAAATACTCAAAATAATTTTACAGTGCACATAAATCACTAAATAGTAGAATTCTGTTAACTGTCAAAATTGCTATCAAATAGTTAGGAAATTTGGGGTGTTACAATAGGTGCAGGCGAGAATTATAAAGCAGAACTTTTTGACCAATTTCAAAAGATTTTCTCAAAATTGTCTTGTCATGAAAAGCTTTTGTTCTAGCTCTATAAATCTTTGAGTTCTCATATACATCATTTCTCAATTCCTCAAGTTCATTTAATTGTAATTTGTGTATCTTGCAAGCATCATCAAGATTTAGATTGAAAGCTTTAATGGCCCAAAATGCTTTATGTTCCAATTCTACAGGCAAGTGACAAGGTTTTCCATAGACTAACCGATAGGATGACATGCCCAAAGATGTTTTGAAAGTAATATGGTAAGCCCAAAGTGCATCGTTTAGTCTTAAAGACTAATCTTTATGATTTGGGTTAACCGATTTTTTCAAAATTTGTTTAATCTCCCTATTTGCTAATTCAACTTGTCCACTTGTCTGAGGGTGATAAGCGGTGGCAATTTTGTGTTTAATACCATATTTCTTCTTTAAAGATTCAAATGGTTTATTACAAAAATGTTTTCCCCCATCACTAATGATAGCTCGAGGGATTCCAAATCGACACAAGATATTTTCTTTTAAAAATTTAAGAGCAGTTTTATGATCATTATATCTGCATGGAATCGCCTCAATCCATTTTGAGACATAATCAACTGCAACCAAAATATACACAAATCCAAATGAAGATGGAAATGGATCCATGAAATCAATTCCCTAATAATAAAAAATTTCAATGACAAGGATGGGGTTCAGAGGAATCATGATTCTTTTTGAAATTGAGCCCATTTTTTGACAATTTTCACAACTTTTGTAAAAAGTGTAGTGATAATCACATATTTTATTCATTAAGAAACCCTTATGTTTAGTCATTTACACTCTCCATATTCTTAATTGATTGAGTTTGGTATGATTTTGTGAGTTTGAGCTCAAATTGGTCCTAATTGAATATTTTCAGCATTATTGAGATTTGACACTATTTCTGTATTTTAGCCATAACTTGAGTTCCTAATATCTGCTAAACATGAATTTTACCTTGTAGGAAAGCTAAGAGGAAGCTCTACAACTTTGATGAAGAGCTCGAAGTCCCAAACAGATTTCTAAAGGACCTAAGTTTACATGGAAGTCAGAATACGGGTTCTGTCACTAGAATCCGAATGGTGTGCACTCATAAAATCATATCCCAAGCTGTAATAATGGAGATGGGCTGAAATTTGGACAGTTGATAGTTAAAACCCAAATAAACAACTTTCATGAAGAACACTTTTTGAAAAAATGAAGTCTAATGGGTCAGTTTGAGTCTGCAAGTCGGAACAGAGGTGCTGAAGTTGGGTTTGAGTGACCTGAGGTATTTGGGCCATATCTTGGGCTGTAGGAAGCCAAATTGGACAAACCAGATATGCATTTTATAGCCAAGACAAAGATCTACAACTTTCATGAAGAGTAATTTTTATGGATCTGAAGTATAGTGGGTCGTTTTTGGCTTCCAAGTCAGACACGAAATTTTCGCCCTCAACCACCCACTCATCCATCCACTAATCCACTCATCCACTCATCCACTAATCCACCCACTCATCCACTCATCCACTAATCCAACCACTCCACCCACTCATCCACTAATCTACCCACTCATCCATCCACTCACCCATTCATCTCCATAATTTCCCACTCACCAAAAGTCCTTTGGCATTTTCCACTCAACCAACCCACTTAACCATTCCACTCACTCATCCACTAAACCAATCCACTAAACCAACCCACTAATCCATCCACTCAAACACTCCACTCACTCATCCATTCATCCACCCACTTCCCTTTGTCATTTTGTTACCTTAGACTTCTATAAAAGGCACCATTTATCATGAACAACATGTATTCTCCTTCATTTCTCTCTAAGTTTCTTCTTGCTTCTTCATAGTTTCTCATAGTTTTGTATATTTTGATGCTCCCCTTCATGGTAATGGAGGGCTAAGCTACTTTGGGTCAATTTAGAACTCTTGAAGAGATTGTGGTTTGGATTCTTGAGACCTTGGTTATGCATTGTATTTGATTTGTAATTGAATTCCTCTTTTCTTCTTCTTTCTTCTTCTTCTTGATCTTGAATGCATGAATGGTGATTCTATTTATGTTGATCTGATTGATCTTGGTTTAAAATTGAGATTTGTGATGAAACTTAGAACTGATTGATCTAAACTAATCACATAAATGAAGATTAAGATTTGTGATGAAACTTAGAACTGATTTATCTAAATTAATCACAGAATTGAAAAGGTTAGGTTACTGATTTGTGCCTAAGTTAATTGAATTCGGTACTTGAAATTAACATAGATCTTCATGAATGGTGCAATTGCGGATTTGTGTTTATGACTTGTTAATTGAATTCTAGACGATCGTCTAGTATGAATTCTGGATTTGATGCAGAGATCTCGGTTAGATCCAAATTAACAATTCAATCACGCTTCAAGTGTTCTATGAAGGGTCTATGATTGAATCCACCCAATCTTGGATAGGTTTCTAAATTGACTGCTCTTTAATTGTTATTTCTTCCTTTAATTTTGTTAAGTGCGATCTTAAACTGTCAAACCCCCCTTTTTGCTAACTTTCACTTGATTTGATTAAATTGCATTTACGATCCTTGAGGAGACGATCCGGTGTTGTTCACTATACTACAAGTTTAGGTAATAACTTCGGTTATAATTTTGACTGAGTTCGGCGCTCGTCATATAGCAGTCCTTAAATAAAGTGGGCCAATAAAATCTGCACTGTAAGATTTTCACAGCTGTTTTCTTTGAAGAAAAGTGACCTCCACATGCTTCTGAGTGACAATTTAATGACACTACCTACCTCACTGTCGGTCACATATCTCCGAAAGATTTGGCCAGGACAATATTTGAACAAGTATGGGTCATCCCAATAAAAATTTTTCACCTCTGTCAAAAATTTTTTTTTATCTTGGTGCGTCCATTAAGGCGGCATCTTTCCTGTTACAAGAAAGTTGACTATGTTAGTAAACCAAGGCATGGAATTGACAAAAAATAAAAATTCATCAGGAAAAGAATCATTGATGGGTGTGCTATCAAAAGGTGAGTTTATTGTAAGTCTGGACAAATGATTAGCGACAACATTTTCGGCTCCTTTCTTATCTTTTATTATAATGTTGAATTTTTGAAGCAACAAAATCCATCGTATCAATCTTGGTTTGGCATCCTGCTCAGACATCAAATATCTAACAGCAGCATGATCAGTGAAAATCACAATAGAAGAACTAATTAAGTAAGATCGAAATTTGTCCAGTGCAAAAATTACAGCAAATAATTCTTTTTCAGTAGTGGTGTAATTCATTTGTGCACTATTTAAAGTTCTACTTGCGTAACAAATCACGTGAGACTTACCTTCCTTTCTTTGGCCTAAAACAATGCCCACAGCATAATCACTAGCATCACACATTAACTCAAAAGGTAAAGACCAGTCAGGAGATTGCATGATAGGAGCAAATGTCAAAAGACCAATTAATTTTTCAAAATATTTTTGACATTCTTGAGTCCAATCAAATGGTGCATCTTTCAACAGAAGACTACATAATGGTCTAGATATAACGCTAAAGTCCTTTATGAATCTTCTGTAAAATCTTGCATGTCCTAAAAAGGAACAAACTTCTCTGACTATTTTTTGGGAAGACAAATGAACAATTAATTCAACTTTGGCCTTATCAACTTCAATTCCTTTAGAAGATATCACATCACCTAATACTATTCCTGAGATAACCATGTAATGACATTTTTCCCAATTTAACACAAATCTTTTTTCTTTGCATCTTTTAAGAACTTTTTCCAAATTATCAAGACAATTTTCAAAACAATTTCTAAAAATTGTTAGATCATCCATGAAAACCTCTAAATAATGCTCAATCATGTCACTAAAAATACTTAACATGCATCTTTGAAATGTTGCCAGAGCATTACAAAGGCCAAAAGGCATTCTTCTACATGCAAAAGTACCAAAGGGACATGTAAAAGTGGTCTTTTCTTGATCTTCCAATACATTTGGTATTTGATTATAACCAGAAAAACCATCAAGAAAACAGTAGTATGGATATCCTGCTAACCCTTCTAGAATTTGATCAAGAAATGGCAAGGGGAAATGATCTTTCCTAGTAGCAGCATTTAATTTTCTAAAATCAATACACATACGTTAACTATATGAGACTCGCGTAGGTATTAATTCATCTTTATCATTTTCAATCATTGTTATTCCAAATTTCTTAGGCACAACTTATGTAGGGCTTACCCATTGACTATCAGAGATAGGATAGATAACTCCAACATCAAGTAATTTAAGGACTTCAGCTCTAACTACCTCTTTCATGTGTGGATTTAATCTTCTTTAAGGTTATTAAGAAGTTTTAGCATTATCCTCTAAATGAATTCTATGTGTACAAATTAATGGATTAATACCTTTTATGTCCTTTAATGTCCATCCAATTGTACTTTTACGCCTTTTAACTACTTTTAACTACTTCTGTTAACATACCTTCTTGCTCTTCAGTAAGAGACGAGAAAATTACCACTGGAAAGTTTTGTTCTTCTCCCAAAAATGTGTACTTCAACCCAGCAGGTAATAGCTTTAGTTCTGGTGTGGGTACTTCTTCATGGGCATTATCATTCATGGGTTTTAGCTCTTCAAATCTTGGCTTCCATCCCTTGTACTCCATTACCTGTGTACAATCAAGCAAAGAGCATATTTCAGAGATATCATCTTCTAGTTGCATGCCTAACTCAAATGAATTGACTAAACAAATTTCTAATGGGTCAGAAGAACTCCTTGTTTGAAGATGATCATCTATAATGGCTTCAATTCCTTCAACTTCCTCCTTTTCATTAAGGACTTCCTATGGTTGCTTGCACATGTTAAAAACATTGAGCTCCAGTGTCATGTTTCCAAATGTTAGCTTCACCACTCCATTTCTGCAATTTATCAAAGCATTTGATGTTGCTAAAAATGGACAGCCTAAAATAACAAGAATTGACTTGCAACTATCAACCATAGGTTCAGTATCCAAGACAATAAAATCCACAGGATATATGAATTTATCAACTTGAACCAACACATCTTCCATTATTCCTCTTGGAATTTTAATTGATCTATCAGCAAGTAGAAGAGTTACAAAAGTTAGTTTTAACTCACCCAAGTTGAGTTGCTAATAAACTGAATATGGAAGCAAATTGACACTAGCACCAAGATCAAGTAAAGCTTTTTCAATTTTATGTTCTCCAATAATGCATGAAATTGTAGGAGAACCAGGGTCTTTATATTTCAACGCATTATTATTTGAAGAATGCAGCTTACCTGTTAAGCCAAAAATGCTTTCTTTTTTACATTTAGTTTCCTTTTAACAGTGTACAAGTCCTTCAAATATTTGGCATAAGAAAGAATCTGTTTGATAGCATCTAACAGAGGAATATTGATCTTTACTTGTTTCAAAATTTTAAAAATTACAATGTGGTGGTCCAATTTCTTTGGATTATTCAATGCTTGAGGAAATGGGGGTGAAGGCGAGAGTTTAGTCTCCTTTTGGTTAGCTTCTTCATTTTCTTGGGCAATTAGTTCATCTTCTTTCTCACAAGGTTTAGGAATTTGTTTTTCAACAACCTTTTCATTCCTAAGAGTTATCACTGACTTGACTTAATCCATTTGTTAGTTTTCTAAACTCCCCTCATATAGACTGTACTGACCCTTGGGATTTGATTGAGGTTGGTAAGGAAATTTTCCTTTCTCGTGAATGATGAATGCAGAAGAAAGTTTAGCAAAAGTGTCTTT
The DNA here is from genome assembly GCA_029884605.1 of Ormosia emarginata. Lineage (NCBI taxonomy): Eukaryota > Viridiplantae > Streptophyta > Magnoliopsida > Fabales > Fabaceae > Ormosia > Ormosia emarginata. The sequence goes on along the minus strand of JAQQTP010000015.1, from coordinate 286,976 downwards.
TATGTCATTCATGGTTTGATTATTTTGTTTATTAATGGCCTCTTGCTTTTCTATAAATGCATGCAGTGTTTCTTCAAGGTTTTTCCTATATGGTGGGACATAAGGTGCATATCCTTAAGAATTTTGAGAGTCCTGTTGTGCTTGAGGAGGTGGTGGTTGCATAAATTATGACTGATTATTATTCCTCTAGCTGAAGTTCGGGTGATTTCTTCATCCCAGATTATCTGTATCTGAAAAAGAAGAAGTAAATAGCTTTTTAAAATTATTCATTGCATTTACTTGATCATGTACAACTTCTTTAAAAATAAGAATATTGGGACATTCAAGTGTTGAGTGTCCTAAGTCATCACAAATGCCACAAATTTCTTCATTTTGCACAGATTTGATTTTTTTTGTTTTTCTTAATTCCATGGCTTCAACCTTTCTAGTCAAACTAGCAAACCTAGCATTTAGATGTTCTTCTTGACTAAGGTGATATTTTCCTTTATTAGCACTTACAAGGTTAGATCTAATTGAATTTTCAGAAGGGTTAGTACTATGTCAAGATTGAGAATTTTTAGTCAATTGGTTTAAATAGTCTAAAGCTTCATCGGGTTCTTTATCAAGAAACTCACCATTGCACATTATTTTCACAAATTGTTTAGTTTCAGGTGTTAAACCTTCATAAAAGAAGCTTATAGTACGCTATTTTTCAAAACCATGATATGGGCAAGAATTTAACAAATCTTTAAACCATTCCCAACATTGAAAATATGCTTCATTTGAATTTTGAAAAAAAAATTGGATTTGTCTTTTCATAGCATTAGTTTTATGTGTTGGAAAAAGTTTCTTTAAGAACTCACCTTGCATTTCTTGCCATGTGCCAATTGATCTTGGTTTCAAAGTGTTAAGCTAAGATTTTGCTTTATCTTTTAAAGAAAAAGGAAACAATTTAAGCTTAACAATCTCTTCAGTGCAATTTTGGTCATTGAAAGCAATACATACTTCCTCAAATTCTTTCAGATCTAAATATGGACTTTCAGATTCTAAACCATGAAAATTAGGAAGTAAAGAAATCATACCTGGCTCAAATATAAAATTGTTGGCATTGAGTGCAAAGATAAAACATGATGGACTAGAATTTCGAGGTGGCTGCAAATATTCACGCATGGTTCGCAACGGTTGATTTTCATGTTCATCATGTACACTTTTATTTTCAACCATTGTGTCAATTTTGTGTGATTGTGATTCAAACAAATCAATATATAAAGTACCAAGATTAATTTTAACTAAACGACCAGAATTTAAATCACGATACCAATTAAGCATAAATAAATGACTTAAAATAGAAAAAATAATGTACAAGTCAGTAGTTTACACCAGCCATTAAATATTAACAAGGATGTGGCATAAACCAACCACACAATAAATATTAACAAGTAAAAAGTTAGAAATAAAATATAGAAAATAAAATACGAAAAAGTAAAATACAAAAAAATAAAGTGCAAAAAGTAAATTGCAAAAAGTAAATTGTAAAAAATAAAGTGTAGAAAGTAAAATACAAAAAATAAATTTAAAATATGAAAACCGGAGAGAGGTAGAGCCCCACCAGAGTCGAAGTGAAAGATTATTTCGTTATGTTAGAAAGCAATAATAAATAATAGAAATTAAAAAGTTAGAGTGCAAAAAATAAAAAATGTAAATTAAAAAGTTAGAGTGCAGAAAATAAAAGTTAGTAAGCAGAAAATAAATGACATAAATTAAAAGTTAGAAAGTTAGTATGTTAGCAAGTTAGTAGGTTAGTAAGTAGATAGTTAGAAAGTTAGAGAGTTAATAAAGAAACCAAAAGATCGGCAAGCCGATCGTTTGCTCCAGTGAGGGAGAAGAGAGAATAAATTTTATTAAAGTATGAGAATCTCAATAAATTAAAACTTCAAGTCAAGTCCCCGGCAACGGCGTCAAAAAACTTGATTGCGGGATTTAAAGATGCAAACCCAATTGCAGGTTATCTCAAGTAATAAATTTCTCGAGAGTCCGAGGTCGATCCACAGGGAATTGATGAAGAAAAATTAATTGAGGTAAGAAAATGATTTGTCACAACACCAAAAGTAATAAAAGATGTTCACAAATGAATTTAAGAACTTGCTTGGGTTAGGAGATCCACTCTTGGTAATAAATTAAAGGCAAGATTATTTCTCTTTATAACTCAATTGAAATCCACACACAACGGAGGTTCCAATCGAAAAATATAACATTCAAAGTTCAATTATATATGTAATCATATTATGATTCCTTTAATTATCTACTAACATTTGTAAATGAGTTCAACCATTCACTGTGCCAATCCTATTGTCTACAATAAATCAAGATCTCCATTATACAAAGAAGGTTTCTAAATTGATTGGAAACAAAATACAACACATATAATGTTCATTTGATAATATATCATTTCAGCACAAGAAATAGAATAATCTAACTTTATTTCATTACCAAGAGCTTCACTCTTTCACCCAAGCAAGATGAAGATTTAGTTACTCATAGATAAGAAGAAAGAAGGAGAGAAGAAGAGAAAGATGAACATAGCTTCAATTTAGAGCAAGAGCAAATTACAACAAAGGAAAATAATAAACAAGCATAACCATAACTTCTAAAAACTAAGCCTAACCCCAAGAGAACCAAATGATCAGCCAATAGTGCCTTTTATAGAAGATTAGGGATACAAAATGACAAGGGGGCTGATTGAGAGTAGGCGGATGAGTGGGTGAATGAATGAAAAATGTCAAATGATGACTTGGTGAGTGGAAAATTATTGAGATTCTTTGTCTCCGAAATCATTCATTGCTTAACTCATGGATTCCGTCATCAAATGGAAAAGTCATCTTCATGAAAGTTGTAGATCTGGGTCTTATCTTTCAGATGTCCAAATTTCAGCTCATTTCACTACCTACAGCCCGAGATATGACCTAATTACTGCAGACTGTTCAGATCCAGTTTCAGCACCTTTGTTTTGATTTCCAGACCCAATATCACCCCCAAAATGTCTGAATGAGCTCTTGTGTTCTCATAAAAGTTGTAGATATGGCTCTTAACTTTCAAGTATCCAAATTTCAGCCCAAGAAAATTCTTACAGCCCGAGTTATGCTCTGATTACTGTATACTATTTAGGTTCCAGATACAAAACTCGTGTTCTGACTTCCAAGCTCAATTAGCTCCCTAGATGTCTGAATGCGACTTTGAGCTCTTCATCATGGTAAGATACATAATTTTTACATATCTAGAACTCAAGGTATAGCGGAAATATAGAAACAGTGTAAGACCCAAATAATGCTAGAAAAATCAATTAAGTCCAATTTGAGTCCAAACTTACAAGGCATAACTAGGCTTAATCAATTAAGTACATGGAGAGTATAAATGACTAAAAATGAGAGTTTATTAATCTATAAAATATGTGATTATCAAAGTAGAGTAGTTCTTACTCACACTATGACAGAGTATTGACTCCACTGCATAGGAACTAGTAACCTTGACCCTCTGAGAAACTAGGGCTAAATCCTCACTCAAAGAGACTTTTGGACTTTCTCATTTACCTCCTTTGACCAAATGATTGTATATCATTAAAGATTACTCTGCTTGGGAAAATAACAAGTATAGGAAACCATACAGTGTTATGTATAACTCATACAAAACCACTACATTAACTCATCACATGATTCTCTTTAATCAAGTGAAGAACTACACTTTAGTAAACATGTACTCTCAGCTCACTTCTAACTCATAAAGGAGCATATTCCATGTTTCTAGTTAAGTAATCATACTTATGATATTTGCATCTAGCTTACCTCATTATCACACCACAAGTGGTAAACTATGCCACCCTAGTGTACTCAAGGTCCTAGATACCTACTTTAGGCAATTCTTAACTTATGGAATACTTAAAGCCTCAAACTTTCCCATATATGCAAGATAATCATTTTCTCAATGAAATACCCCTACTAGTGTCTCAACACACTTTACTAGACATGTATAAGGGATTCTAGCAAGTAGAAAAATTCTCTTTCCCAAAATAAACTTCCTAGGCAACAACTTTAGGCATCTAGAAAAGCTAATTTTGAACAATGTACCAAGTATACATCCTCACTTCTAAAATTATAAAATTTTATAGGCAAATAGCTTTATCTCATATCTTTCAAATGTCATAAACCTCACCTCATTTGACTTAGTGTAGCCAAAGTTTTGCAACAAAATGTAGAGGCTGAAATACGACAATTACCAGTTTTCCTAGATTCTGACCTAATTTTAAACTAGAACTGGGAATGCATGAGGAGGGAAAACTTCTTGAAATTTTTACCACTCATAGCCTTACATGTTAGCTTCAAAATGTCACTGGTCTCATGCAAATACGATGTCTGTAACTCAAGTTATGCAACTAAAACTACAGGCTGTTCAAAATGCCCTGCTCTGGTTTTCAGAGAGTGCTGCGACACGACCTGTGTCCCCAGACATGGGGTGGGTCGTGTCGCTCTCTGCCTGCTCAAAACCATGAAATTATGCTAATAGATCAAGACAAGAGGGGTCGTGTCATCAGACACGGCCCGTGTCTACAACCTAGAATTGGATTCTGCAGAATTCTGCATAATCCAAGAATTGTTCCTTCACTTCCAATCATTCAAGATTAGTTTCTATGTGATTTCTAATACCAATCTAGGCCTCTAAACTTGTTGTAACTCTTTTACAACATATTGATTCACTTAGGCATAGATTTAGGTCCAAAATCACATTAATTCCAACTCATGTTCCAAGCTCCTTCAACAAGCTCAAATAAATTTATCTTAAGCCATAAATGGCTAAGTTAATTTTACTAAGCTAAAACTATCCTAACTCAATTATTGGAATCAAGAATCAAGCTAAGAATTGGATTTGACTCTCCAAATCCATCTCTTCATTCATAAACCCTAACCCTTTTTAAGAGAATCAAAAAGGGAAAAGATGAATAGAACTCCTCTACCTTTGGCAACTGAGATGATCCATCTACAAGTTTTATACTTTGATCTTGATTTTCCCTTGATTTCCTTCTCTTTCTTCTCTTCTTTCTCTCCTATGGCTGCTCCTTTTCTTTCTCTTTTCTGTTTTTTGTTTCTGTCGTGGGAGGGGATGAGAAATAAGTAGCAAAATCTAACTTTGCTACTTATTAGATAGGAACTAACCTACACTAAAAATCCCTATCTACTAAAAACACTTAGATTCTATGAAACCAAGTTTCCTAACTTCAAACAACTTTAGAATAAATCATAAGATTCATTTAAATTATTGTTTCACCATTTTCATGATTTTTCATATCTGCTGCTAGTCAATCCAGTATTAAATGCACAACCAGTATGCCTAAAAATATCAAATTAACTCTGATTATCTTGAAACTTTAACTACACTTTGTTTCACTTATTTGTGACTTAAAAAAAACCTTCTAGGTTTATTTCCCTCAACTTAGCAATTTATGCTACTATCTAAGTCATTTTAAGCTATTTTTTAACTTCTAAGTTGCAACTAAGTACTTAAACAAATTCAGTTTGTCACAAAACTTTACTGACATATAAAGCCAACATAATGGTACCTCTGAGACCATATACAATACTAATATGCTTTTCGAGATGTTACAATATGGTGTGGCAATAACAGGCCAAACAGAATAAGGTGTAGATAACTGACTAAATGGATTAAACCTATCAGAACATAGGTCAAGCCTCACATTTCTAGGGTCAAGTGCAAATTCAGGATGTTTCTCATCAAAGTGTTTCCATGCCTATCCATCCAATGGGTGACACAAAACTCCATCTAGTCGCCTATTTAGAAAATGCCACCTTATGTGTTCAGCAGAACTCATAAGTAACCAATCTCTTAAGCCTAGGAATAAGAGGCAAACAATGCATACTTCACCTAAAAGCATCTTTCATATTTTGATTTTCACTTCTGTGATGCTTATAACGTTCAACACCACAAAATTTACATTGTGTAGCTTCTTTATCATCATTAGTATAAAATACCATGCATCCATTCACACAATAATGATATTAAGTTGATTTAACCAATAGTTTAGCAACCGATTTCTTTGTCAGATAGAAGTTTTCAAGAACAAGTAACCCCATAGGATTTGTCTACTTCATTAATCTCATCACATCATTATAAGCATTCTCAGACAAATTATGATCAAATTTAATGCTTAACATCTAAAAGCAATAGATAATTATGAGTGAGTTTCACACCCAGGCCGCAAAGGTTGTGTTACAACATTAAACAAATTATAAAATTGTTGAGTCTCATCATTTAGGGGTTCCTCTACTCTATACTTAGAAGGATCCCTAAAACCAGGAATTTTGCTCTAGCAACATCGTATATCATCTACTAGTAGTTATTAACTACATCTTCTTTACTTACTTCAAGCCTAGCAAAAGTATCAACACCAGCATCATACAAAAATGCAACTACAGCTCACCATGATTCGACCAATACTAGTAATTTTGCTTGAGTAATTTTCTTATACAAATGTAACCTAACTATGTTAGGGTCTACTAAGTTTCCACTACAACATTTCAAATATGGACACCTAATTGTTCCCTCAGTTTGATACTGCGAAGATTGACATGCAAACTTAAAAATTCTTTAACCCCATCCAAAAACTCTTGTGCATAAATCCTCCTACCAAGAATAAGCTTGTTATACGTCCATCTATGTAGGGATATCCATATTCTGCAATTAACAACAAACATGATTCTAATTCAACCCAACTACCCTACAAAAAAGGATTCAAATCCAACTATGTGCATGATTCAAATCCACACAAGTCTAATTATAGTTCCCTAAACCCTAACATACAACATTCAATTTAAATATCTCAACAAACAATTCAAGTGGAATACCAAATGTCCTAACAATAGCTATACATCTAATAAATCATATAAATTCCAATTTCCCTAAATCTTCAAATTTATTATCTCACACTAAGGTTTAAGATTATTCACTAATTATAGGTCATGATGAATATTAATCAAGGATTAATTCTAATGACACAGCCAAACTCACACCAAATAACAACTCATACTAGCAAAATTATTCATGCAATTAAGTGCAGATCTAAGCCAAAATCTAACTCAGAATAACACCAAACCAAAATACTTAATCAAATATATCTGGTACTATATGCACCTGAGAACAAAGCAATAGAGAGAGTGCAACAGAGATGAGCAATCTTACCAGCGAGGTGCAAGTAGAAATATAGTGCGACAACTGGACGACGGGGGGGAGAGGGAATTGTAGATGGCGTTGATGGGTAGGGAGAGTGAGGAGAATAAAGCAAGGACTTAGGCAACAACTGAGGTCAACGACGTTGATGGGTAGGGCACAAGCAGGAGCCGAGGTCCAAGGGAGGAAGAGAATGGAGGAGAAGAATCGAAGGAGAATGGAGGAGATCAGTGGAAATGCTTATGTCTTGAAGATATCAAATGGATTTGTTATGATAACAAAGTCAAGATGAAGACCAAGATCAAAAGGAAAAACCAATATCAAAAGAAAAAGATCAAGATCAAAAGAGATATATTAGACATAGGTCTTAAGATATCAATGTGAAATGCTCTCAAGGTATCTCAATTATCTTCAAATGATTTTTCAAGATCTTTTTAAATCAACTTGAAATTCAAAGTTCATATTTTAAAGAAATGTTTATTTCAATCTTGGATTTTGTAAATCATATGAAAATCTTGTCAAATCCAAGTTTCTGTAAGTAAGAATTGGCCAAAATACTTAATTGGGCTTGCACAATGTGTTCAAAGGGCAAGGTAATCGATTACAAATTAAATAGAAGCCTTGTAATCGATTACACTAAGGTTGTAATCAATTACAACTCTGGCAGAGGCCATGTAATTGATTACACAAGGTTGGTAATCGATTACATCCTGCCCAGGAAGCCAAGAACACATTCAAATAGTCATGTAATCGATTACAGGCATTGTGTAATCGATTACAACTGGTCTGACATTGCCTAACGCCTATATTAGGTGCATTAAATGATGGGCATTAAAGCCCCCAACGGCTCCATTGATCAAATTTGTTATAAATACTTTAGTTGGGGCTTCATTAATGACCAACCTTCAACTTGGAACATATTTCTAACACTTTAATACGTGAATCAATCCTTGAAATCCTTCTTGCTCTATTTTTCTAAAAATCACTTGAGATATCTTTAAAGAGCATTCTAGAGCTTCAATTTATATCAATTACTCTTACGAGAGTTTCATTCTATCAATCTTGATTGTTCTGTAAAAGATGGTGAGGTATCCCTTGTTTAAAGAAGCTCAAATACAAAGGGTGAAGTATCCCAAGGTGTTGAGTGCTCCAATTTATAAAGGTTGTCAAGCACCTATTGAAGATTGAAGATATAATGAAAAATCTCAAGTGGTTGCTTGAGGACTAGACGTAAGTCACAAGTGGATTGGTGGTTGAACCTGGATAAACTATTGTGTTTGATTCTCTAAACCCTTCTCTTTACATTTGTGTGTTAGTTTATTTGCTTACTTGAATATTTCTCTCTTGATTGATTCATTGGTGAACAATATCTTTCTATCTTATCCATTCATTCATTTCTAAATAGCTTCAACGAAAATTGGCAATCAAGAGTTTTTTGAAAGATTTGTGAAAAATTTTTATAAACTTAATTCACCCTTCTCTTAAGTTTTGAGGCCACTTGGTTACAAGTGGTATCAGAGCTAGATTCTTGTATAAAGAGCTTAATAGCTTCAAGAGAAAAGATGGCTTCAAATGGTTTTTTGAACGAAGGTTCTTCTATAAATATACCTCCTTTTTTCAATGGGGATAGTTATGCTTATTGGAAAGAGAGGATGAAGATTTTTATTGAAGCTATTAATATTGATGTGTGGGATGCTATTGAAAATGATCCTTTTGTCCCCACACTTATGGTTGATGGTGTAAGAACTAACACAACAAAAAATGAATGGACTGATGAAGACAAGAAAAAGGTCCAATACAATTTGAGAGCCAAGAACATCATCACCACTTCTTTTGGGTATGATGAATTCTTTAGGGTGTCAAATTGTAAGATCGCCTAAGAAATGTGGGATACATTGCAAGTAACCCATAAGGGCACAAGTGAGGTGAAAAGATCTAGAATAAACACACTCACTCATGAATATGAATTGTTTAGAATGAACCAAGGAGAAAGCTATGAATGGAAATGGTATTGGTTTCGATGATCAACAAACAAGAAAACAATGAAGTGCAAAGATCAAGTCCCAAGGCTTTTCAAGATTAGCTTTTAGGACTTAGACCATATGTAAAGGTAAAACAGACTCACACAAAAGCTCATTTCTTGGTTCAAATCTCATCTTATCTTAGCTTTGCATAATCATGTTTTCATCGTGTTTAAAATTAAGTAAAAAGCTTTTAGAAAACTTGGTAAGTCTTTTAACATCCTTGATTGAGAAACTCTTTGAAAAACCATGTCTTTTGTCTTTCCATAATAGATTATGAAAATCCCATAATAGATTATGAAGGTTCATAATAGATTATGAGATTTCATAACCTGTTATGTGATAAGTCAAAACATGACTTATGCTTTCCAAATGGCCATAATCGATTATGGCCTCCTCATAATTGATTATTTGATATTTCAAAACGTAACCACCTATTTCTAAATGGCCATATTCGAATATGGCATAATTCATAACTGATTATGAATGTCTCATAACAGATTATGAAATCCTTCATAATTGATTATGAAACATTTCATAACAGATTATGAAATCTCATAACAGGTTATTTTGTTAGACAGAAATGTTGGGAGCCTTTCTCATAAGCCATAACAGGTTATGGTCTGTCACAGAACTCATTCTCAACAGCTCTTTTAATGGCATTTAATGCCCCTAACCACTTCTAACATCTCAAAAATTGTTTGGGCTATAAATGAAAGTTATTGGGCATTGATTAAGGGTTGGAAAACATTCTGAAAAACATCCTTGAGCATTAAATACGAGTTTTCTCATCATTTTCATCACATACTCTATTTTGATCTTAAAAGTGTGAATCCTTCATACCCATAGTTCTTCAAGTTGTATCATCTACTCTAGAGAGAGTTTATTTCATCTAAATTTTGTTTAATTTGTAAAGAGAGGGTGAGGTATCCCTCAAAACAGTTAGGGTGAGGTATCCCTTGAATACAGAGGCTTAAGCACAAGGGTGAGGTATCCCAAGGTGTGTTGAGTGCTTCAAAATTGTAAAAGTTATCAAGCACCTAAGCTTGAAGATATGGTGGAAATCTCGAGTGGTTGCTTGAGGACTGGACGTAAGCCACAAGTGGATTGGTGGATGAACTAGGATAGAGCTTGGTGTATATTTTCCTAACTCAACCTCTTTATTTTGTGCACTAGTTCATTGATTTACTTGAATACTATCTTCCTTGTCTTGTTCATTTGTGTGCAATATTTTTCTATCTCATTCATTCATTCATTTCTATCGATTAATAGCTTCAACGAAAATTGATAAACAAAGGTTTTACGAAAGATTTACGAAAATATTTTATAAACTCAATTCACCCCCCCTCTTGAGTTTAAGGCCACTTGGTAACAAGTGGTATCAGAGCTAGACTCTTGTATAAAGAGCTTAGCTACTTCAAGAGAAAAGATGGCTTCAAATGGTTTTTCTAATGAAGGGTCTTCTATAAATAGACCTCCCTTTTTCAATGGAGATGGTTATACATATTGGAAAGAAAGAATGGAGATTCTTATTGAAGCTATTGATATTGATGTGTCAGATGCTGTTGAAAATGACCTTTTTGTCCCCATATGTCTAGTTGATGGTGTTAGAACAAATATACCAAGAAATGAATAGACCGATGATGACAAGAAAAAGGTCTAATACAACTTGAGAGCCAAAAATATCATTACTGCTTCTTTAGGGTATGATGAATTTTTTAGGGTGTCAAATTGTAAGACCGCTCAAGAAATGTGGGATACATTGCAAGTAACTCATGAAGGTACAAGTGAGGTAAAAAGATCTAGAATTAACACACTCACTCATGAATATGAATTATTTAGAATGAATCAAGGGGAAAGCATTCAAGATATGCAAAAATGATTTACTCATATAGTTAATCATCTTGCTTCATTGGAAAAAACTTTTGTCAATAAAGATCTTATTAATAAAGTTTTGAGATGCTTGAGCAGGAGTTGGCAATGTAACACCCCTTTTGAGGATGTCACACATAAAAGAAAATAAAATAAATAGAAATAAAATCTACCCAAGTTGCGGAATATTTGTTAAAATTATTACGGGTTGTAAAAAAATAATTCCTGATAGACAGAAATATGTAATAAAAAGATAATACGAAAAATACGAAATAAAAAAAAACATCATCACTAATAATATACATATGGTTAAGTTATAAACTGTACATATAATTTACAACTAAGACTACAACTATTTAAACAAAAACAAAAAGAAAGCAATAAAAGAGTTAATATATACGTACATACGCCGACGCGCCCAAAAAAAACATCATGATTATCTAATCCTCGATGGATCACTCTCGGTGTGAAAATGATCATCGGGAGATAAATATCCTCGATGTCTCGACACACGGCGATAACGGGATCGCGCGCCGACACGATGCTTATCTCACTAGGCTCGGGGTTTTCAAGACCCCAATAACGCCTAATGGATAAGGGCAACTCTAAATGCGTAAAAAGCGTCGTAGTCACAATGGGCTCTCCATCAAACCGGTGACGTAAAATAACGGTCATACGTCCAGCATACGTAACAGAAGCACGATCTCCTCGTAAATGCCAGGCCAGATCACCTCCATGAAATACCAGCTCTATGAATCCCAAAAATCCTGGCGTCGCCATCCCCACAATCAATCCAGAGGATATGGATGATCGGATGGTTCTTGATCGTAAAACTGATCGTCGGTCTGCTGATCTCCTCTTCCTCATGGGTACACGATCTCAAGAGGTTGTTCCTCTTCTTCCTCTTCAAACTCTTTACCGCATAAAATAAATAGACAATAGACACATACAATAAAGAGGTAAGACAACATAAAATCATCACAACATGGCAAATAAGAAGACGACAAATAACTACTACACAGTTTATACAATACGAAGAAGCTATAACAGTAATACATATTAAATATCCTAGTGTTTCAAAATATCACGGATATAACACAAATAAAGAAATTCACACGATAAATCAATCTCACGATAAAATAGGATAAGAAATAGACAACTAACATAAAAAAAATTATCGATAAATACAAATAGAGAAAATGTAAAAACATCCAAGATGTTACCGGATAAAGATAAATAGAGAAAAATGGAATATTATCCAAGATATACTCAAATACACCAAAACACAACCCTACTCCATGGAGCTAAACCCAAACAGATATCGAGAGAATGACTTGCAAAATCTATTAGTACCACGGCTGCCCAACCAACTATTACGCGGTCACACGTTGCGTCAATAGCCTACGACACCTGGAATCCACCATCCAGGCGTAGTATAGTTCACGGTCTCCGTTGTGGCACTATAGGCAATGTACTACTAGACTTTACAACCTCGATTAAATATAGTGTATGTCGAGTACATTAGTGTGCTATCGGTTTACCACGGCCCAAATGGAGCTACCAACTCGTCCACATGTGGGATCCCGTACACTAAAGTCTCCAAGTTTATTAGAACAATAAACTACACTACACTTATCGCATCGACAACACGATGTGATTCGTCTCGTCCAACCCAAAACACCAAAAATCGGTATAAAGACAAAACATAATTCCAAATATATGAAATTACGAAAATGCCCTCAAGATAAAAATATATGCCCTCAATGGCATAAAGCTGTACGGGTTCACTTTTTCCCGACAAATAATAACCTCAAAAGCCTCAGACGGGTTCACATTTTCCGACAAATAAAAATAAATACGGTAGAACGGTCAATCGCGTAGAAATTTTATCGCGTTTTTGAAATCTCGTCGTTTTTACAAACGTTTAAAAATCGGGTAAAGATTATTTTTCTCGTTTTTAAAATCGCGTAGCATTTTTAATACGTTTTCTCAATCGCGTAGGATTTTTAAATCATTTTCTTATTCGAATGCCTTTAAAATTACCATTTAAACAGATAGAAATAATATTTAGTACATTTAAACTACGTAAAATAATTTTTCATACCGTATATCGTCATTAGGATATTTTTACTATCTTATAGGTTCATTTTTACTAAAAATTGACAAGATTTTGTTTAGAAACTTATAATAATGATTTTCTAAATTTTCCATAAAATTTCTATTTACCTAATTTTTAACCATTTCATTAAATTCTTTTTGAAATCTCTAACATGCTTCAAAACCAAAAGTGAGCTATATGTTAGAAAATTTCTTAACATTACTCGTATTTCCTTCCTAATGATAAAATTATGAATTTTAACCCTTTAGACTTACTTCTAATCAATTGGTTCCTTCATAAATCATTATAGAAAATTTCTTCTTAACTTGTATTGTTTCTTTTTAATTGAAAAGGTTTAGAAACAAGTTTTTAAAAATCATGATTTCCTATAGTGGCATATTGGCCGAATTTTATAAAACTTTTTCATTTGATTTCCAAAATGTCTTTCACCTTTTAAATCATATCAAATGTATTCTATAGTCTAAGTTCATTAAATCATTTTAGAAAATAGTTATCTATAGTCAATTTAATTCTTTAGGCATGTTGGCCCAAAATACTAAGTTTGTACCATTTGATTTCTAAATGCATTTTTCTTTGATCAAATCAATTAGAAACTTTCTTGATTCTCCTAGGTTAATTAAGCTACACTTTTAGGAAAAATCAAGAGAACATTTTGGTCCTCCAAATTTGTCATTGCCGTGAGCTATTGGATTGTGTTCTTTGGAACACTCATGCAAACTTACACATGTTATTCACATCCTATATTTTATCATACAATCCTAACACATGCATTATATTTCTAACACATACAAAATATCTCTAACACATGCAAAATATTTCTAACACATAAACCTAATTTAAAGCTTCTAGACATACAATCAAAAGCTATTAGACATGCAAGATTATTACAATTACCAAATAAGAAAGCTACTAACACATAACACTTAAGCTACTAGTAATCACAAAAATTAACAAATACACATCAATAAACACACCACCAACCGAATCCTTATGGATTCTACAAACAACTCATCTTCTTACCACCATCAAGGGATGATAAGAATTGTCTTCCTCTTACCTTAAATGAAGACAAAAACTTGCTTTCTCACCTCCTTAGGTCACGGTTTTCACTCCACCAAACACCTAAAAATCTCAAACAAAACCTACATGTTACTAACCATGAAAAGAAGCTAAACCATGGAAAAATCATGGCTTAGAACTTTGAAAAAGAAGAGAGAAAAGAAAAGTATGAAATTTCACCTTCTAGGTAAAACTTCCAAGGTTGGTTTCCAAGCTTTAGATGGAAGAATTTGAAGAAACTCCCAACTACAAAGGTTCTTAGAATGGTGTTTAGGTTAAGGAAACTTGGTTAGAAAAATTTTTGGATGGTTGGATGGTGTAGTTTGTGTCTTGGCCGAATATGGTGAAGAAAATGGACAAGAATGGTGGCTAGGGTTCTTGATGAGAGAGAAGAGAGAAAAGTGATGAAGACAAAGTGATTTTTAGGTCACCAAAGGCCTCTTGGCCGTGGACTTCAAGTGGGGTGCAAGGTGGGCACCTTGCTTGGCTTCATCCAAGCCATTGGATGAATCAAAGGCTAAGATTAAGCCTTGGTGAGCAAGCCTACTTCTCATTGGTTGGTTCCTAGGTGACTCACATGGCTTAGTCACACTTAATGCGTAATAAATGCTCACTGAGTCACTAGTGAGTCACTGCTTCGAAAGTTCTACACTTTACGGTGATTAACTAAGCTACCGATTTAACTGCTTCGGCTAATTGTGGGTCCCGCAAAATATTTCCGGGTCCACTATCACTAAAACATACTGACTTATAAAATAATATTATAATAATATAAAATTATTTTATTTGACAGTTAAATCCTAAAAATTAAAAGATTATTTTTAGTCTCATTTAGAATCGGGTTAAGTAAGATCCCCCAATTCTAAATAATAAAATAAGATTTTCCCCGGCCCGGAAAATATTATTTTCCTGCCTCGGAGCAAATCACACAAAAAGTTCATATAAAATCACAGACAGTATTTTCTGGCATTAAATCAAGAAGAAAACAATTAAAAACAGACAAAAACAGAGAAAACAAGACGCGTCGGACGTAACGGTCATTTTCCATTTTTTCCCACAACGTAGGTAATCGTCCAAAACGTTCAAATAAAATATCCAGCAAGTATTATTTAGTCAGTATATCTTTCGAAAAAATTAATACAAGAGTTCGAAAAAATTTTTATTTTACTGTCTCGAAACAAACTACGTAAAACGATCAAATAAAATTTGAACCTCATTATCGTAGTTGTTTTCATACAAAATTCAAGAACAGTAAAAATAGGGACACCGCGGTCATTCATACAAAAGCATGAAAAACAAAACAGTACATTCAGAATATTTTCTAAAAATTGGGGCGTTACAACACTCCCCAACAAATAAAAATTTCGTCCTCGAAATTTGATGTTCATCCGTACAAATGAGGATACTGATCCTTCATTTTATCTTCCAGTTCCCAAGTAGCCTCACCCGTCACATCATTCCATATGACTTTCACCAACTCGATCATCTTCCCTCGAAGCTGCTTTACCTTTCTGTCCTCTATCCTGACAGGTAAAGTTTCGTAAGTCAAATTCTCCTTTAATTGCACGTCATCCGGTTGTATAACATGTGTCGGATCTGACATATACTTCCGTAACTGAGACACATGAAACACGTCATGCAAATTGGATAGAAACGGCGGCAAAGCAATCTGATATGCTACAGGACCTATACGTCGGATAATCTGATATGGTCCAATGAATTTAGGAGTAAGCTTCTTAGACTTAATCACTCTTCCGACACCAGTCGTAGGAGTAACTCTCAGAAATACATGCTCACCCTCCTCAAACTCAAGAGGTCGTCTTCGCTATCCGCGTAACTCTTTGTCTGCTTTGCGTCGTCCTCATCTTTTCTTGTATCATCTTAACTTTATCCGTAGTTTGTTGTACAAGCTCCGGTCCAACAGTCATACTTTCTCCATCTTGATACCAGCATAACGGCGTTCGACATCGTCTTCCATACAATGCTTCATAAGGTGCCATTCCGATGCTTGCGTGAAAACTATTGTTGTAGGTGAATTCTATCAAAGATAAAAATTCATCCCAACTTCCCCGTTGTTCCAAAACACAAGCACGCAATAAATCCTCCAAAGACTGTATAGTTCTTTCGGGGCTCGACCGTCACCATGCGGATGATACGCCGAACTCGCCGTAACTTAGTTCCCATAGCTTCTTGCAGACTTCGCCAAAATCTTGACGTAAACCTCGGATCACGATCGAAATTATACTTGTCTGTACACCATGTAGTCCGATAATTTCACCGATGTACAACTCAAGTTAATCTTTCCAATGAATATTTGATATTGATCGGTAAGAAATGAGCCGATTTCGTAAGTCTATCGACTATAACCCATATTGCGTCATGACCTCTCCTTGTCTTTGGCAAACCAAGAACGAAATCCATAGAAATGCTGTCCCATTTCCATTCTCGGAATCGATAATGGTTGCAACATTCCAAATGGTCTTTGGTGTTCAACTTTCGATTTTTGACAAACTAGACAAGTTGACACGCATCTAACTACATCACCCTTCATTCCATGCCACCGAATAACTTCTTCAAGTCTTGG
This sequence comes from Ormosia emarginata, assembly GCA_029884605.1. Lineage (NCBI taxonomy): Eukaryota > Viridiplantae > Streptophyta > Magnoliopsida > Fabales > Fabaceae > Ormosia > Ormosia emarginata. The sequence continues at coordinate 270,109 of JAQQTP010000015.1, read as the reverse complement.
TACATTTTTGTTATACCCGGATGCATACTCAATAGACTAGTATGGGCATGTTTCACAATATATCTTCTCGGTTCTCGATTACGAGGAACACAGATTCTACCCCGAAACCTCGAATTCCATCAGCCCTTCTTTGAACTCTATTGCCTCGTCTTGCTTCATTTGCTCCCTTATTCCTTGCAAAAATTTATCGGCATTTTGCTTTTCCCTTATGTCTTCCATCAACTCGCTCGAGATAGTAACCATGCTAACACACATCTTCCCGTTTCAACTCAACAAATGACCACTCATCTCTAAACTGTTCGATGAGCTCTTTTTCTTTAATCATTAGCGCAGAAACACTAATGATCTTCCTGCTTAAGGCATCGGCCACGACATTCGCCTTACCAGGGTGGTACAAAAGTTGAAAATCGTAATCGTTCAGAAATTCCAACCACCTTCGCTGCCTCATATTCAGCTCCTTCTGGTCGTACAAGTACTTCAAACTCTTGTGATCACTGAATATGTTGAACGTTGCTCCATAGAGAAAGTGTCTCCATATCTTCAAAGCAAAAACTACCACAGCCAATTCCAAATCATGCGTAGGATAATTCTTTTCATGAATCTTCAATTGTCGAGAAGCATATGCTACCACGTTCCGATCTTGCATCAACACGCATCCTAGTCCTTGATAAGAAGCGTCACAATACACATCGAAAGATTTTGTCAAATCTGGTAGGATTAACACCGGCGCAGTTGTTAACCTCTTCTTCAACTCTTGAAAGCTAGCTTCACGTTCTTCTGTCCATTCGAAAGCTTGACTTTTCCTCGTAAGTTGTGTAAGCGGTCCAGCAATCTTGGAAAAACCTTCGATAAACCTCCGATAATAACCAAGCAAGTCCAACAAAACTTCGAACTTCATTCTTGTCTTAGGTCTCTCCCACTCGTAAAACAGCTCCACTTTCGATGGGTCCACCGCTATACCTTCTTTAGAAATCACGTGACCAAGAAATTGAACTTCTTCCAACCAGAACTCACACTTAGACAACTTCGCATACAACTGCTTTCTCCCTCAAAATCAAGAATAACACTTAGATGTTCAAAGATGCTCTTCCTTCGATTGAGAATAGATCGAATGTCATCGATAAAGACAACGACAAATCTGTCTAGATATGGACGAAATATTCTGTTCATATAATCCATAAATATAGCAGAGCATTCGTCACCCCGAATGGCATTACCTGATACCCATAATGTCCATAACGAGTTCGAAAAGCACGACACGTCTTCCCCTTTTACACGAATCTGGTGATAACCTGATCGTAGATCTATCTTGGAAAATATCACAGCTCCTCTCAATTGATCCATCAAATCGTCGATTCTTGGAAGCGGATATTTATTCTTGATAGTCACCTTATTCAATTGTCGATAGTCTACACAAAGTCGTGATGTTCCATCTTTCTTCTTGACCAAAAGCACTGGTGCACCCCATGGGGAAACGCTAGGTCGTACAAACTCTTTCTCCAACAGTTCCACTAATTGCTTCTTCAGCTCCTCCAACTCTACTGGCGACATACGATATGGTGCAATTGAGATAGGACCTGTTCCCGGTACTAAATCAATTGAGAACTCGATCTCCCGCTCAGGCGGCAAACCAGGTACATCTTCAGGAAAAACATCCGGAAAATCGTTGACAACAGGAATAGTATTCACATCCTTCTCATTCTTAACTTCTAGAGAAGACAATACCGTATATCCTTGCGCTCCATCTCTCAAGAAAGACTTGACCTTAACAAAGCAGCTTAAGAATCCGACTCTTCTTCCTTAGGAAAAACTATAGTTTTCTTCGCACAATCTATGAGGATATGGTTAGAACATAACCAAATTCATCCCTAAAATTACATCTATCTCAATGAGAGGCAAACAAATCAAATCAACCAAAAACAAACGGCCCTTCACAACAATAGGACAATCCAAACAGATCTTAGAAGTAACTACAGTTTTAGCAGGTTGGCGTAGATACATTCAACATAACATTCGAGAAGACATAGGCAACTTCAATCTTTCCACACAATCATATGCAATAAAAGAGTGTGTAGCACCCGAGTCATACAAGACAAATCGAAGATTACCTCCAATGTCTCCTTCTCCCCGAATAAGATCATCGACTTAGAAATCTCGATCCCATCATTGTATACACTCGTCCTCCGATCTCGGTTGAGTACTTCCAGTACTTTTGCGATTAGCTTTAACATACCGAACAGCAGGTTTTCTCTCCGGCGGTGGACAATCCTTTGATATGTGCCCAGGTTGCTTACAATTGAAACAAACTGCACCTTTAACTGTACACTCGGGAGAAATATGACCTTTCTTCCCGCACTTAAAATATGTTGGCGTAAACGCCACCCTCTGTCCAGCTCCACTACCACTTGCACTTCCACTAACAGATGGTCGTTGAGATTGACTTCCTGTTGGCCTGGTATACGCTTTACGCCGAAACCGATTGACATTACTACCTCCACCTCTCTCGGAACCTTGTCGGTCCAAAATTCCGATTCCTCCGATCTCTAGATGGCTCCAACTCTTCAAGTCGAGCACACGCATCCACCAACGCATGAAACCGAGTCATCCTCAAAGATACCACTCCTCGTTTCAGGTTCCACCCTTAAACCCGATTCAAACTTCCCGCATCTCCACACATCATCTTGTCGTGTTTGAGCATAATCCGAGAATTGAGATAAATTCTCAAATTTTGTGGCATACTCATTCACCGTCATATTCCCCCTGTCGCAAACCAAGAAATTCCATTTCCTTGGCATGCCTAGCACTCGCAGAAAATATTTATCCGTAAAAGTATTAGAAAATACTTCCCAAGTGATCTCACCCCTTCACTTGCAACACTCGGCGGATTCCTCTCCACCAATGTTCTCAGATCTCCTCTCAAAGATGAAAACAACATAAGTCACTTTCTTTTCATCCGTACATCTCATCCCCTCAAATATTCTCTCTAAATCTTGCATCCACCGACTCGCTTTCTCCGATCCACCTCGCCTCTAAATTGTGGCGGATTATGACGCCTAAATTCGATAAATTTAGGGCATCTGTCCGTAGCATCTTGTTGTTGGGTCGCTCTCAAATTTTGTCGAGTAATCACTTCACCATCCGTCGCATAGCCTCAAGAAGAACCAACATCGGTCCTCATCTCGATTTACGTTAGCACGTCCTCTTCCTCTACCAGCCATCTTCTTTCTTCAAACGTAACAAAACAAAGTCGATACATCCTTTAAGATATTTCCAAAAGGATATAAATCACAAAGATCACAGAGAATCACACAAAGACAAACAAAAACAGACCCAACCACAACCCCAAAAGACTCTAACTTGGGCTCGATACCAACTAATGTAACACCCCTTTGAGGATGTCACACATAAAAGAAAATAAAATAAATAGAAATAAAATCTACCCAAGTTGCGGAATATTTGTTAAAATTATTACGGGTTGTAAAAAATAATTCCCGATAGATAGAAATATGTAATAAAAAGATAATACGAAAAATACGAAATAAAAAAAAAAAAACATCATCACTAATAATATACATATGGTTAAGTTATAAACCGTACATATAATTTACAACTAAGACTACAACTATTTAAACAAAAACAAGAAAGAAAGCAATAAAAGAGTTAATATATACGTACATACGCCGACGCGCCCAAAAAAAACATCATGATTATCTAATCCTCGATGGATCACTCTCGGTGTGAAAATGATCATCGGAGATAAATATCCTCGATGTCTCGACACACGGCGATAACGGGATCGCGCGGTAGCGACACGATGCTTATCTCACTAGGCTCGGGGTTTTCAAGACCCCAATAACGCCTAATGGATAAGGGCAACTCTAAATGCGTAAAAAGCGTCGTAGTCACAATGGGCTCTCCATCAAACCGGTGACGTAAAATAACGGCCATACGTCCAAAGATACGTAATGTAAGCACGATCTCCTCGTAAATGCCAGCCGATCACCTCCATGAAATACCAGCTCTATGAATCCCAAAATCCTGGCGTCGCCATCCCCACAATCAATCCGAGGATATGGATGATCGGATGGTTCTTGATCGTAAACCGATCGTCGGTCCTGGCGATCTCCTCTTCCTCGTGGTACACGATCTCAAGAGGTTGTTCCTCTTCTTCCTCTTCAAACTCTTTACCGCATAAAATAAATAGACAATAGACACATACAATAAAGAGGTAAGACAACATAAAATCATCACAACATGGCAAATAAGAAGACGACAAATAACTACTACACGCTTTATACAATACGAAGAAGCTATAACAAGAATACATATTAAATATCCTAGTGTTTCGTAATATCACGTATATAACACAAATAAAGAAATTCACACGATAAATCAATCTCACAGATAAAATAGGATAAGAAATAGACAACTAACATAAAAAAATTATCAGATAAATACAAATAGAGAAAATGTAAAAACATCCAAGATGTTACCAGATAAAGATAAATAGAGAAAAATGGAATATTATCCAAGATATACTCAAATACACCAAAACACAACCCTACTCCATGGAGCTAAACCCAAACAGATATCAGAGAGAATGACTTGCAAAATCTATTAGTACCACGGCTGCCCAACCAACTATTACGCGGTCACACGTTGCGTCAATAGCCTACGGCACTGGGAATCCACCATCCAGGCGTAGTATAGTTCACGGTCTCCCGTTGTGGCACTATAGGCAATGTACTACTAGACTTTACAACCCTCGATTAAATATAGTGTATGTCGAGTACATTAGTGTGCTATCGGTTTACCACGGCCCAACGGAGCTACCAACTGTCCACATGTGGGATCCCGTACACTAAAGTCTCCAAGTTTATTAGAACAATAAACTACACTACACTTATCGCATCGACAACACGATGTGATTCGTCTCGTCAACCCAAAACACCAAAAATCGGTATAAAGACAAAACATAATTCCAAATATATGAAATTACGAAAATGCCCTCAAGATAAAAATATATGCCCTCAATGGCATAAAGCCTCGACGGGTTCACTTTTTCCCGACAAATAATAACCTCAAAAGCTCAGTACGGGTTCACATTTTCCGACAAATAAAAATAAATACTGTAACGGTCAATCGCGTAGAAATTTTATCGCGTTTTTGAAATCTCGTCGTTTTTACAAACGTTTAAAAATCGGGTAAAGATTATTTTTCTGTTTTTAAAATCGCGTAGCATTTTTAATACGTTTTCTCAATCGCGTAGGATTTTTAAATCATTTTCTTATTCGAATGCCTTTAAAATTACCATTTAAACAGATAGAAATAATATTTAGTACATTTAAACTACGTAGAATAATTTTTCATACCGTATATCTTGTCATTAGGATATTTTTACTATCTTATAGGTTCATTTTTACTAAAAATTGACAAGATTTTGTTTAGAAACTTATAATAATGATTTTCTAAATTTTCCATAAAATTTCTATTTACCTAATTTTTAACCATTTCATTAAATTCTTTTTGAAATCTCTAACATGCTTCAAAACCAAAAGTGAGCTATATGTTAGAAAATTTCTTAACATTACTGTATTTCCTTCCTAATGATAAAATTATGAATTTTAACCCTTTAGACTTACTTCTAATCAATTGGTTCCTTCATAAATCATTATAGAAAATTTCTTCTTAACTTGTATTGTTTCTTTTTAATTGAAAAAGGTTTAGAAACAAGTTTTTAAAAATCATGATTTCCTATAGTGGCATATTGGCCGAATTTTATAAAACTTTTGCATTTGATTTCCAAAATGTCTTTCACCTTTTAAATCATATCAAATGTATTCTATAGTCTAAGTTCATTAAATCATTTTAGAAAATAGTTATCTATAGTCAATTTAATTCTTTAGGCATGTTGGCCCAAAATACTAAGTTTGTACCATTTGATTTCTAAATGCATTTTTCTTTGATCAAATCAATTAGAAACTTTCTTGATTCTCCTAGGTTAATTAAGCTACACTTTTAGGAAAAATCAAGAGAACATTTTGGTCCTCCAAATTTGTCATTGCCGTGAGCTATTGGATTGTGTTCTTTGGAACACTCATGCAAACTTACACATGTTATTCACATCCTATATTTTATCATACAATCCTAACACATGCATTATATTTCTAACACATACAAAATATCTCTAACACATGCAAAATATTTCTAACACATAAACCTAATTTAAAGCTTCTAGACATACAATCAAAAGCTATTAGACATGCAAGATTATTACAATTACCAAATAAGAAAGCTACTAACACATAACACTTAAGCTACTAGTAATCACAAAAATTAACAAATACACATCAATAAACACACCACCACCGAATCCTTATGGATTCTACAAACAACTCATCTTCTTACCACCATCAAGGGATGATAAGAATTGTCTTCCTCTTACCTTAAATGAAGACAAAAACTTGCTTTCTCACCTCCTTAGGTCACGGTTTTCACTCCACCAAACACCTAAAAATCTCAAACAAAACCTACATGTTACTAACCATGAAAAAGAAGCTAAACCATGGAAAAATCATGGCTTAGAACTTTGAAAAAGAAGAGAGAAAAGAAAAGTATGAAATTTCACCTTCTAGGTAAAACTTCCAAGGTTGGTTTCCAAGCTTTAGATGGAAGAATTTGAAGAAACTCCCAACTACAAAGGTTCTTAGAATGGTGTTTAGGTTAAGGAAACTTGGTTAGAAAAATTTTTGGATGGTTGGATGGTGTAGTTTGTGTCTTGGCCGAATATGGTGAAGAAAATGGACAAGAATGGTGGCTAGGGTTCTTGATGAGAGAGAAGAGAGAAAAGTGATGAAGACAAAGTGATTTTTAGGTCACCAAAGGCCTCTTGGCCGTGGACTTCAAGTGGGGTGCAAGGTGGGCACCTTGCTTGGCTTCATCCAAGCCATTGGATGAATCAAAGGCTAAGATTAAGCCTTGGTGAGCAAGCCTACTTCTCATTGGTTGGTTCCCGGTGACTCACATGGCTTAGTCACACTGCGTAATAAATGCTCACGAGTCACCAGTGAGTCACTGTTCGGAAAGTTCTACAACTTTTACGGTGATTAACTAAGCTACCGATTTAACTGTTTCGGCTAATTGTGGGTCCCGCAAAATATTTCCTGTCCATCATCACTAAAACATACTTGACTTATAAAATAATATTATAATAATATAAAATTATTTTATTTGACAGCTTAAATCCTAAAAATTAAAAGATTATTTTTAGTCTCATTTAGAATCGGGTTAAGTAAGATCCCCCAATTCTAAATAATAAAATAAGATTTTCCCGGCCCGAAAAATATTATTTTCCCGCCTTCGAGCAAATCACACAAAAAGTTCATATAAAATCACGCAGACAGATTTTCTCGCATTAAATCAAGAAGAAAACAATTAAAAACAGACAAAAACAGAGAAAACAAGACGCGTCGGGACGTAACGGTCATTTTCCGTTTTTCCCACAACGTAGGTAATCGTCCAAAACGTTCAAATAAAATATCCAAAGAAGATATTATTTAGTCAGTATATCTTTCAGAAAAATTAATACAAGAGTTCGAAAAAATTTTATTTTACTGTCTCAAACAAACTACGTAAAACGATCAAATAAAATTTGAACCTGTATTATCGTAGTTGTTTTCATACAAAATTCAAGAACAGAAAAATAGGGACACCGCGGTCATTCATACAAAAGCATGAAAAACAGAAAACAGTACATTCAGAATATTTTCTAAAAATTGGGGCGTTACAGGCAACCCAAAGTGACAGCCATATGGGAGTCAAGAAATCTAGCCACAATGACCTTGGCCACCCTCTTTGGAAAGCTTCAAGAGCATGAGTTGGAGTTAAATAGATTAAATCAAAATGAGGACCAAGATAAGAAGAAAAAGGGGATTGCTCTCAAAGCCACTTCTTCTTCAATTGAATATGAAGATGAAGGTGATGGAAATGATCTTGACAATATTGAAATGAATGAAAAAAATTTCAGCCTCCCTGTGAAGAAGTTTGGAAGATTTCTCAAGAAGAAAAGAAATCAAAGAAGACCTCATTTTCCTCCTAAGAAGTCATTTTACAAGGGAGAAGGAACTTCATCTACTTCAACTTACAATGAATTTCGAAAACCAAGACACGTGAAGATGGAATGTCTAGTCTATCAAAAGAAGATGGAAAAATTTGAAAAGAAGCCCTTTAAGGAAAGAAAAGGAAGGAGAGTATACATTGCATGGGAAGACAATGATATGGATTCCTCTGATGATTTGGAGGATGAGGAAGTCCATCTTTTTCTTATGGCAAATGGAGAAGAAGAAGAAGAAGAAAGTGAAACCGAGGTAACCTCATCAAATCTTGAACCTTCTCCTTCATATAGTGAATTGTAAGATGCATTTCAAGATTGCATGATAAATCCATGAGGCTCACTAAAATGATTTTAACTTCTAACAAAACAATCTCCTTAATGACTAACAAAATTTTTATTTTAACCAAGGAAATTGAAGAAGTCAAGGATGAAAATGAGACTCTTGGACTTGTTGATGCTAACTCATCATGCATGATTTGTTCTTCACATCATAATGCACCCATACCCTCATCTTGTTCATCATGTAAATCATTTCAAAATGAAATGGAGGATTTGAAAAACACACTTGCAAAATTCACCTTTGGAAGAGACAACTTGAATGTATTGCTAGGGAAACAAAGATGTGTTTTTCAAAAGGCCGGTTTAGGGTATAATCCCAATAATCAACAAAAGTTTCTCAAAAATCTCTTTGTCTCTTCAAGTACCTCAAGTAGTCCCTTTATTAAATATTGTCATTGTGGAAAGAAAGGGCATAGTGCATCAACATGTAATGTAAGGATGAAAATCAATACAAAGGCTGGAACTAAAATGGTTTGGGTTCCTAAGGGCACTATGCCTAACACTAACGCACAAGGACCCAATAAGATTTAGGTACCAAAGGTTAAAATTTAAATGTGTGTTGTAGGTGTGATTGAAGACCAAAAGCTCAAATTGGTATCTTGATAGTGGATGCTCCAAGCACATGACCGGTGATGGCTTCAAGTTTTCCTTCATTGTACCCAAGAAGAATGGTCACGTGACATATGGTGACAACAACAAAGGAAAGATTCTTGGAGTTGGTAAGGTTGGTAAAATCCCTTCCTCATCCATTGATAATTTTTACTTGTTGAATGACTCAAACATAACTTGCTCAGCATTATTCAACTATGTGATAAAGGAAATAGAGTAATATTTGATTCAAATTGTTGCATAATTGAGGGTAAGGATGATAAACATGTTAAGTTTGTTGGTCATAGGGTTAATAACATATATATGATTAGCCTTGATGACATTTCCTCAAATGATGTTAAATGCTTTATGACTAAAGAAAATGATTCATGATTATGGCATAGAAGAATTGCTCACATTCACATGGATCACTTCAACAAATTAGTTTCTAAAGAACTAGCAATTAGTCTTCCAAAGCTCAAATTTGAAAAAGATAAACTTTGTGATGCATGTCAAAAGCGAAAACAAGTAAAGGTTTCTTTTAAAGCTAAAAATGTGGTTTCAACTTTTAGACCTCTACAACTTTTGCACATGGATCTTTTTGGTCCATCTAGAACTATGAGCTTTGGTGGGAATTACTATACCTTAGTGATTGTGGATGATTTTTCTAGGTTTACATGGACATTATTTTTGTCTCACAAAAATGATGCTTTTCAATCATTCAAAAAGCTTGCTAAAGTTATCCAAAATGAAAAAGGTTTTTGTATTGCATCCATAAGAAGTGATCATGGGGGTGAATTTGAAAACCATGAATTTGAAATCTTTTGTGATGAACATGGTATTGAGCATAATTTTTCAGTCCCTAGAACACCACAACAAAAATGGTGTTGTAGAAAGAAAAAATCGATCATTAGAAGAAATGGCAAGAACTATTCTCAATAAGGCCAACCTTCCAAAGTATTTTTGGGTAGATGCGGTTAAAACCGCTTGTTATGTTATGAATAGGGCTCTAATAAGGCCAATTTTAAAGAAAACCCCCTATGAACTATACAAAGGAAGGAAGCCAAATGTTTCACATTTTCTTGTTTTTGGATGTAAATGCTTTGTGTTAAATAATGGAAATGATAACTTGGGGAAGTTTGATGCAAAATCTGATGAGGGAATATTTCTTAGTTATTCTATACATAGTAAAGCCTTTAGAGTTTACAATAAACGAATTATGATCATAGAAGAGTCCATACATATTGCATTTGATGAAACTAATCCAAATGAGTCGAGAAAGAAGTTTGTTGATGATGTTGCAGAAAGTTTGGGAAGGACTCACCAAGAAATCAAAGAAAAAGAAGTCAAAAAGTAATAAGAAAGCTCGTATGATTCCCCAAGACAAGAGGACTCTCAAATCATGGATCTTCCCAAGGAATGGAGAACATCAAGATATCATCCTCTTGACAAAGTGATAGATGAGATATCAAAAGGGGTAATCACTCGTAACTCTCTTAGATATGCATGTAATCACATGGCCTTTGTCTCTCAAGTTGAACCTAAAGACATAAATGAGGCCATTAATGATGAACATTGGATCTTGGCCATGCAAGATGAACTAAACCAATTTGAGAGGAATCAAGTTTGGGAATTAGTTCCAAGGCCCAATGATTGTAACACCCCTTGATGTAGCAACCGGAGCGTAATCGTTATTACACCACAGTTACTAAATCCAAGTGTGTCACAAATATGATAACAGTAATTTAAATCCTCAAGAGAGTATATTTTTTTTTGACAATTTGCATAAGTAGAAAATACGAGCCTTGAATGAAATATAAATATATTCAACCCATAATACAACCACTGAAATAAAACCATATTCCTTTTATATATATTTTATAATCAATTTACACAAATCACTAATGACATAGAATATAATAATTACAGAGTCCAATAAAATACAGCGGGAATAAGAACACTAGAGGGGGAAAAGTAGTAACCCAGGGATGGGTACTACTAGCAGACAAAGCTGCAACCCCATATGTACATGACGCACGGCGTCCCAGTTCACATGATAGGCATCAATGCCTCCACGCGGCTGCACTCTTACGTAGTCGAAGAAATCTTATCCAGACGCTCAAGCCAATCAACCAAGGTGTGGTCCCTCTTTATCTTCCTCACGATCTTTTATCAAATATAAATATAAAACAGAAATGCACAAATATAGGAAAGAGGTAAGGCATCCTACCATCATTACCAATTGTAGCAGCCAGAAACAAAACAGCGCAACGAGCCCAAATAACAATTCAAAACAGCATTTCAAGTTAATAAACAGTAGATCCAACAATAAGCGAATAAACAATTCCAGGTAGATGTTCATTACAGTGATGATCAGACAATTCACAATTACGGAAAGTAATGATTTACAATGACAGATTATTTCATAATGTATGTGCATGCTTTCCCAAATTCCTACTCCATGGAGCTAGACACAAACAGTCAGAGAGAAAGATCAGGGGACATGCCTGTAACTCGGCTGCTGTGGCCAAAGTGCTAAAATCAATAATTCTCACGTGCACATCCAGGCATTGTACAGACATTCCACGCTCGATCACGATATAGGACAGTGTCTCAGTCCAGATCATCGGTGTGTTTACATCGGTCTACCCCACGGCACAGAGGAGCTCATAACTGTCCATGTGAGGAACCCGCACCCCGACGCCCCCAAGGTCAAACATGACCTACACTAGTCTACTCACACCCGCACTAAGGTGTGTTCAATCTCCTAGGCAACTTGGCCTTACAACAGTCCACAGGACATTCACAATGCATAAGACTCTATGCATGGACATGTATAATCATCAATTTCGTACAAATCCATCATATGCCACAATTGGCCAAGATAAGCATCAACACATAAATGGTCACTCACATGGACCCATAACATTATAATATAAAGGTCAAACCAATTGGTACATTCTTAGGTCCATTATGAATCCTAACTTAGAATTTGTTTCCCCTTTCAAGGTTCATGTCTAATCCAATTCTTACAATTAGTTTAATCTTCCAAGGTAATTTAATTTCATACAATTTGTAAATTATTCAAGTTCTTAGGCCTCACACTCTCTTGTTCTTCACTCACTTGTAATTACCTTAAGTCTTATGACAATCTCACTCTTAGTCCTTTAAAATTTATGTAATCTTTGATTATATTAAATTCTTCCAATTTATTAATTGTCTACCTCATTACATAGGTTTTTAATTGCATAATTACTTATGCTTCCAAGTTACCAAAGTTACATATTTACACCTAAAAAGGCCTTAGAGGCCGTGGCCTCTCTAGGGATTCAATTCCCAAATCTTTTTAATTTATCACATTATAGGCTACACTCTTAATTCACTTAATCCTTTACTTGTTGCATTGGTTCACCAATAACCCCAATTTTGGGCTCAAAACCGTGGCCACCCTATAGGTTTCAATCTCAAGTTTTCCTTCCATTAAATTCCATTTTATCACTTGATTAATTTAAGCCTCATGCTTGTTACAACTTGTCTACAAATTACCTAATTTTTAACCCTTAAAACTGTGGCCTCCCTAAGGCACTCCATATCCATTTTCTTCCATTTCAAGCCATCCAATCCAATCCAATAAATCAATGTACACAATCAATCAATTCAAGGTCATGAATATCTTAAAATCAACATGTAAGCATAATAGTCATCCAATTAAAGAATAACCCATATTAGGGTTTTTCTTACAAACAACAAAATTAAAGTTCCTAGATGCTAATAGAGATTGAGGAGGAGTATCTTCCTCTTACTCAAATGGAGAAATCAAGAGAAACTCCAAGAAAGCTCCTTGTAAATTTCAGATTTGCACCTCCAAAAACCTAGAAATTTGGACATGATTAGAATAGCATATGGACTTGAAAAATGTGATGTAAATGGCCATTAGAAGGCTCTTGAAACCGAAAATGAAAAGAAGAGAAGAGAGGTCTTGAAACTTACCCAAAAGCTCAAAACTTGAAGCTTGAAGAAAGTGATGAAGTTGATGGATTTTCAAGAAGCTCCAAGCAAGAAAGATGTTTAGGAGAATGAGAGGATTAATAAAATATGGTTAGTTTAAATTTTTGTGATGGATGAGTGGGGAAGAAGAGGGGCTGCCATAGCTATGGTAGAGAGAAGGAGGAGAAGAAGAAAATGGAGAAAGAAGAAGAAAGGTAGAGAGAGAAAGTGTTTTGGTAATTATGAATTTGTGTGGTAAATTGAATTAATGAAAGCAACGCATTTTCCTTCCCCAAAGGGGCTGCTGCCGTGCTTGAGAGAGAGAAGAGGGAGAGTGTGCCTTGGCTTCCCTTGGAAGCTAAGGGCATTTGAGTTATTGTTTGGTCAAAGCTTCTCAAAGAAGCTTTGATTATTTAACATTAAATTTGAATTTAAAGTGAATTAATTAGACATAAAGTAGATTGTATTAGGATAATTTGATAAGATTTTTATTACATACTATTATCCAATGGATAATAGTTACAGTTGACAGAAGTCAGTATTTAATTAATCTGACAGATAAATTTTTCGCAGTATTATTTTGTTTTATCTGCTATAATTTTTTGAAAAATGTAAAATCTCGTAAATTGTGTCCAATCTCGAGTTAAGTAAGATCCCCCATCGACATGTCCATAGTTCAAGGTTCTCGAAGGAAACATCGTGTTTCTCCTATTTTGTTCAGTGCGCACGCAAAACGAAAAATATATTAAAAAATTGACTTTTCTGGAAAAATACCAGAAAATTCTCAAAAATTACAAATATTATAAAACGACTATTCGTCATATAATTTTTCAATTTTTGAAGCATTACAGTCGTTTTCCCGACTCTGCTAAATGTTCGCGTAAAACGAAGAATATATTAAAATATTCGCCATTTCCGAAAAATTCCGAAAGAATTCACGTAAATCAAAAATATTAGAAAATGACTATTTGTGGTGAAATAAATAATTTCCGGAGCATTACACTGACTTCAGCATTTCTCATTTCTCAATCGCAAACGTAAAACGAGGAATATATTAAAATATTCGTCGTTTCCGAAAAATTCCAGAAAAATTCCTAAAAATCTTGAATATTATAAAATGATGATTTATAATTAAACAGATATTTTTCGGGATGTTACAATGATCATCCCATAATTAGCACCAAATGGGTCTTTAGGAACAAGCTTGATGAAACAGGCTTAATAATAAGAAACAAAGTTAGGCTAGTAGCTAAGGGTTATAATCAAGAAGAAGCCATAGATTATGAAGAAACTTATGCTCTCGTAGCTATATTAGAAGCCATTAGAATGCTACTTGCATATGCATGCACCATGGATTTTAAGTTTTTTCAAATGGATGTTAAAAGTGCTTTTTTAAATGATTTTATACAAGAAGAGGTGTATGTGGAACAACCTCCTAGTTTTGAAAACTTTGAACTGTCCAACCATGTTTTTAAATTGAAAAAGGCCTTTTATGGTTTGAAACAAGCTTCCAGTGCTTGGTATAAAAGGTTGAGCAAGTTTCTTTTAGAAAATGGCTTTTCTAGAGGAAAGGTTGACACTACTCTCTTCATCAAGCATAAAAAAAATAATATTCTTCTTGTTCAAATATATGTTGATGATATTATATTTGGTACTACTAATGACTCTCTTTGTAAGGAATTTATAAATACTATGCAAAGTGAGTTTGAGATGTCCATGATGTGTGAGCTCAACTAATTTCTTGGTCTTTAAATCAAGCAAACAAAGGATAGGACTTTCATAAGTCAATCCAAATATTGCAAGGAGTTACTCAAGAAATTTGGAATGGAAGGTGCCAAGCAAATGGCTACATCAATGAGCACTTCTTGTTACTTGGACAAGGATGAAGGAGGTAAATCGGTAGAAATTACTAAATATCGAGGTATGATTGGCTCACTCCTTACCTTACAGCTAGTAGGCCTAATATTATGTTTAGTGTATGCATATGTGCTAGATATCAAGCAAATCCTAAAGAATCTCACCTATGTGTTATAAAATGAATTATGAAATATCTAATAGGCACTTCACAAATGGGATTGTGGTACCCTAAGGTTGCTTCATGTAGCCTAATTGGTTACTCCGACTCTGACTTTGCTGGTTGCAAAATGGATAGGAAGAGTACTAGTGGGACATGCTACTTGCTTAGAAGCTCATTAGTTTCTTGGCATAGCAAGAAGCAAAATAGTATGGCATTGTCAACAGTTGAAGCTGAATATGTAGCAGCTGGGAGTTGTTGTGCTCAAATCCTTTGGATGAAGCAACAACTTCAAGACTATGGTCTTGAGCTTGATCACATTCCCATAAGGTGTGACAACTAGTGCAATCAATTTATCTAAGAATCCCATTCTGCACTTAAGAACAAAACACATTGAAATTAGACATCACTTTATTAGAGATCATGTTCAAAAAGGTGATTGCATGCTTGAGTTTGTGGAAACAACTAAACAACTAGCCGATATCTTCAATAAACCCTTAAACAAAGAAGCATTCTTTTATATAAGAAATGAACTTGGTATATTAGATCATTCTTGCATTCATATTTGAAGAATAACTTTGCTACATAATTTGGATGTTTGCTGCATAATTTGATATATTACACTATACTCTTGCTTTAAATTATTTTTGAATCCAATACTGACTTGAGCGTTGGAGTTTTTCCTAAGTTTGTTTGCAGGTACTTGATCCATGCTCAAGTCCCTCAACCATCCAATCTCAAGTTCCTATTGAAGAAACTGAAATCAAGCTCCTTCAAAGAAGTATAATCAGTTTGCGAGCTATATTTAAGGTGTTTAGAAGTGATGGAAACATGGCCAAGTCAAGTAAATGCTTAAGAATGTAATAAGCTGGTGATATATATAAGGACTCAATTCTGAAGATTTTTTTTGGTATGTTGGTAAAAGGGAAGTTTTGATAGTCTTGAAGGATGAATTCTCGATGGAGTCTCTGGTTTGTTTGAAGAAAAATCAATTTGTAAGTAGACCATAACCTGTTATGAACAGTTTCTAATTTGTTATAAGAGTTGTGGAATGTCCAGAACCTTGGAAAGACTCTCTGTCAAACTAAAATAATTGATTATGACCTCACATATTCGGTGATGGGCTTGTATTATGTCTCTAGGAATTAAGTCAGCTCATGGAAATGGCCTCGGGAAGCAAGGAATAATCGATTATTGCATTCATATAATCAGTTATACTATTTTCTTCTCAACTTCGTAGCCTCTGGAAGCAAGGAATAACCGATGATTACATCCATATATTTGGTTATATGGTATTTCTTAACAATTTTGTGGGCTTCAGGAAATCAAGCAGAATTATGCCATATTCAAATATGGCCTTTCTATAATATGTTATTTCATCAGCCCGAGACAATGTTCTTTTCTTTAGCCTCCACCATAATCGGTTATGGCATGGCTTGCCTTATTCTCATAACTGATTATTTCAACTTCCAGGAAGCATCAAGATTCACTTCATAACCGATTATGCAATATATATAATCGATTATGATCCTCCATCAAGCACAAAATCGAGAAGCCCCCCATTGTCACGAGCACCTCCTTTCCTCCATAGCTTTCTTCTTCCTCTCATACCCACTCATACCGACTCCCTCAAACACCTCTCCTACTCCAAATCCAACAAAAATCCACCACTAAAACTCAATATCCACCACTTTCCTTCAACTTCCACTGATCAAAACATTCATTTTCTTCCATTTTCTTACCTCCCCTCCTACTTTCTCTCTCCTCAAACCGAGCCCTAACACCATTTTTTACCATGGCAAGTAGTTCCTCCAATGTCCCCAAACGTTCACGTACAAAAAATCCCAATGTGTCTAAGGAACCACCTGCTCATGTTGACTGTAACACCCTCCATAGGGCATCACATTTCCAACTACAAACTTAAAATCTGAAAGTCATTTAATAAAAGCTTTGAGTTCTAAAATATAGATTTTTAAAATTTCTTTTTTGTGGACAATATAAACTTACCGAAAATATAAGTAATACAGAAAATAGACTGAACTAATTGATACACATGTTAATTATACCACATAATATTAAACAACATTTAAAACATAATTTACAGACTCAAGAAATAGTAGCAAATCCAATGACGAGTCCTACTTAATAGCACGGTAACAACACTAATGAGAAAGTTCAACATACTTGTTTCGTTCTTCCACCAAACTGCTCACTGTAGAAACTGAGAAGATCACTCCTCGACACCGTCACCGAACTCAGAACATCGCCTCCAGTTAAGTCTAAAGAGCTTACTTCACCTACTATACAAATTTTGACAATACAAAAACAACAAACAATATAGCAAAAAGGTGAGATTCCTTTTCATGAATACCAGTACGGTAGCAAAGAATGATATGAATGACAAAGTCATTCTATTAGTCATGGCAACCATTACCCAAGAGGGGGGTGAATTGGGTGATGACTAGTTTTAATGCAACTTTGACAAATTATGCATTTTAAAACACTCAATAAATAAATGCAGCGGAATATGCACAATAAATGTACAACTATTATAGATTACTCAACTGCAACTTGAGATATAGGATAAATCAAGCAAATAAGCTAAATATCAAGTTCAACTCAAGCATATATAATTAAGGTGCAAATGTAAAGAGATAGAGTTTAGAAGATCAAACACAATAGTTTATCCTGGTTCGATCACCAATCCACTTGTGATCTACGTCCAGTCCTCAAGCAATTGTTAGAGATTTTCCACTATCTTCAAGCTTCAACAGGTGCTTGATAACTTTTACAATTAAGAGCACTCAACACACCTTAGGATACCTCACCCTTTACAACTTTTGAGGGATGCCTCACCCTCAAGGGATACCTCACCCTCTCTTTATATATTACACAAAGTGTAGAAGATAGAAACTCTCTTGAAGAGTAGACAATACAACTTGAAGCTTATGGGTATAAAGGATTTACACACTTAGCTCAAAACAAAGATTTAGAGAAAAAGATGATGAAATTCGTTTTCAATACTTAAGGGTAATTTTCAGAATGTTCTCCAACTCTTAACCAATGCCCAAACACTTCCATTTATAGCCCATGCCATTTAAGAGCCGTTGGAAGCTTGTGGAGGGCATTTAGTGCTCAATAGAGCCGTTGGGGAAGAGTCCTGGAAGTGTCCATAATCGATTATGACATTTCCATATTCGATTATGGCATGAAAGAAAGCTTTTCAACGTTTCTGGTTTGTAAAATAACCTATTATGATTTTACTCATATTCGAATATGAAGAGGTTTCATAACCTGTTATGAGACACTCATAATCGAATATGAGTTATGCCATATTCGAATATGGCCATTTTAAAACAGCTTGTTACGTTTTGACAAACCAAAAAATCAATTAGAAAGAAGCCATATTCGGTTATGCATATTCCATATTCGGTTATGGAATTCTGATTTTGAAAGTTAACTTTAAATGATCATAACTTCTTCATTTCTCATCCGTTTTAAACAAATGACCAGTCATTGGAAAGGTATTTGAGTCTATTTTCATATGAAATAAGTTTCAAAACAAAACACAAAATAGGTTGGAAGTTATTATCAAAAGGGTGACCAAAGGTCAGCTTTGCAAAACACAAACTTGACTATTTTTCATGGATTTGAACAACCACCAAGACTAGCTTTTCAAAACTTGTTTGTTGAGCATTTTAGCATGTGAAAACCATTTGTAAAGATTTAAAAACATGTTTGAGCTTAGTGTGATTCCCAAATACCTTTACACAAGATCTAAGTCCTATAAGCTAATCTTGAAGATCCTTGGACTTGATCATTGCACTTCCATTTCTTGTCCTTGTTTGTTATCATCAAAACCATTGCTTTAGCCAATGCCAATTACACATTCCATACACACAAATATCGCAAATATAATCATGTTAACAAATTATCCTTATATTCAGAAAATATATATCACAACAATATAAACATCAACAATATATCAACAACATATATCAATAATACACATATGTAATAATTATGCCACCATAAAATGTACCTCGACAATGCCACAACAATATTTACACAAACTATGCATATGCAAAATGCATCATATTCCTACTCCATGGAGCTAAACAAATTTGGGATATGAATGGTCCAGAAGATCTGCCGCCCATAATGACAGTCTAAGCAAGACACGAGACATAAATAGTGTTTGTCGGGACATACGCCAGTGCGTTGCAATGGTTTATCATGGCCAGGTATATAATGTGACAAACAGGTCACTATGAATCACCGCGCCCTGACGTCCCCAGTAGATCCCCCACTGGATCACAGTATTCAGCTCTCATTCATTCCTAAACAACAAAAGCCATCACAGCCATCGACTATGCATACCAACTCAATGCATATATATAAACCATAATTACATAAATACCCTTGGTCTCAATATTTTACCAAATTTAAAAAAATACCCTCAATCTCAATATTCCAAAATATAGTACGTCTCCACTTGATAGTACCATATCTCAACATGTCCAGGTCCACCACTTTGGCCCGACAGTAAAACCCATTGTTCCATTTAGTCACGTAGAAATTTTATCGTGTTTTCGCAATCCCGTCACTTTTACAAATGTTTTTAAATCGCGTAAATATATTTTGACGAATTTAAATACCGCGCAATGTTTTCAAATCATTTTCTCAATCGCATAAGATTTTTAAATCGTTTTCTTAACCGTAAAGCTTAAAAATCTTTATTTTAAAAACGCGTAAGCTATTTCTAGTACTTTTAAACTATGTAGGATATTTTCCATACATTATAAACATATTATAAAACTTTCTCTTTTATTTGTCCGTTTCTAGTAAATTTTGACAGTATTTTGTCTAGAAAATTCATTAAAAATGTGTTTTCTACTTTTTCCTTAAAAATTAACTTGCTTTAATTATAACCATTAATCACATTTTGAAACTCACTAACGTGCTTCAAAACTCAAAGGTGAGCTCTATGTTAACAATTTTCAAGTGTTCACTTTATTTATAATTAATTCCATTAATTTAGATTTCTAAAAACTAGAACCATTTATTTTGTTCTCCAAAAATTCATTATAATTGAATTCTCTTCAAGTTAACTACTTAATCTTCATTAGAAAATAACTTTGGAAATCAAATAGACATTGTATGGCATTTTGGCCAAAACTCAACATGTTCTTTACAAATAATCATTAACTCATTTTATATCTTCTAAATCATTTTCAAATTCATTGTTTTGCCTAAATTCATGAAATCATTGTTTTAGAAAATGGTTGAGAACATTTTGGTTCTCTTTTTCTTGGAGAAGCCGTGAGCTTCTTTTGTGTTCTTTGGAACACTCATGCAATCCTTGCATATTATTCACATCCTATAATAATATTCATACATCTATAAACACATGCAATATATTTTTAAAGCTATATACATGCTTACAAATGCAATCAAACACAAATAGGAAAGCATTAAACAATCAAGTGAATAAATCCTTATGGATCTTTCACCACACACAATTCTACTCCTCACCACCAACACATGGTTGATGAGGGTAATCTCCCTCTCACTTCTTGGAGAAACCTCCAAAGCTTCTTGTACAAGTCCTTCACCACCAAGAGCTTCTTAAAAATCAAATTAAACACACATAATTAATATATATAAGACTTGAATAAGAAAACCATGGATTAGAATCATGGTTAGAACCTTGAAAATCAAAATAAAAGTGAAGATTAATGAACTTCACTAATAAAGCTTCAATCTTTAGCTTGAAGAACAAGGTTGAAGATGGAAGAATTAGGGAAAGTCTCCATCATGAAAGTTCCTTAGAATTTCATGGAGATTCAAGATCTAAGGTTGTATAGAATTATTGAAGCTTGAAAGGTATTTCTATAGTGGTTGTCCGTGAGCTTCTGTAGAGAAGAAAGGTGAGAGTTTTTGTGTTTGGCTTTGAAAGAACTCCTTGAAGATAGATGATTTTGATCAAGACTCCAACTACAAAGATACTTGGATTGATGTAAGGATTAAAGAAATAAGGTTAGTTAAAATTATTGGAGAGTGATAGTATGATCTTGGCCTCTTGGCCGAAACAAGAGGAAATGAAAAAGGAGAGAGCTTTTGTGAAGTTTGGTTTAGGAAGATGATAAAGATGAAAATGAAATTAATTAAAACATTTCCTATAGCTATTTAGCCTCCAAAACCGTGTCCTCCCACCCCCCCCCCTTGTACACTAAGGTGATGTCTAAATACATTAGCCACCATTTTAGGCTTCAAGAGTCATTGATTAAATCAATGGTGGATCTTTGGTAGAAGCTTCCAAGTAATATGATCAAATCTAAGCCATTAGATCTCTCCTCCTTGAAATCCTAACCATTAGATGCATCTTCAAAAATGGAGGGTCAAGATCTTCTCTACTTACTTTCCATCCAATGGTCACAAATGGTCCTAGCCACTTTGTGAGACCAATCTCCACCATAGATTAAATCAAGGGTGGATATCCTAAACTTCCTTATTAAGCTTGTCTTTACAACCATTGATTAGATCAATGGTGAACATCCAAAGCTTCCTAACTAAGTTTACTCTCACACCATTGATTAAATCAATGGTGATCATCCAATGCTTCTTCATTAAGTTTGCTTCTCAACCGTTGATTAAATCAATGGTTGATGTTCAAAACTTCTCCACTAAGCCTTGTCATCCAAGGGTGCGAATCAAAGTCAAGCCCTCTTTATTGACTAGTATTTCCATTGGTTGGGTGGTTACTAACTTGTTTCCTATTGGTTGTCACTTTTGTTGACCAATTTCTATTGGTAACCCTTGAAAAGTCTTTGCCACAAATGTTGACTTAAATCTTATTGGTTGATCTTCGTTCTATAGCTTTCCTATTGGTTCATCAAATGTGACTAGCTTCTAATTGGTTTAGCAAATAAAGACTATGTTACCAAGTGGCCTCAATACTCAAGAGAGGGTGAATTGAGTATGTAAAATATTTTCGTAAATCTTTTGCAAAACGTTTGATTAACAATTTTCGTTGAAGCTATTGGATGATTGAAGTGAATAGATAAACGAGATTGAATACTTCACTCACAAGTAAATAAGCCAAGATAGAAAGAATTCAAGCAAAGCAAGATATCAAACCCAACTCAAGCAAATATAATTAAAGCATAAAGTAAAGAGATAGAGTTGAAAAGAACAAACACAAGGATTTATCCTGGTTCAGCCACCCCTTATGACTTACATCCAGTCCTTAAGCAAACCATTCGAGATTTTTCACTAAACTTCAAGCTTGAACGGGTGCTTGAAAACCATTACACAAAAGAGCACTCAACTCCTTGGGATGCCTCACCCTTGAGCTTGAGCCTCAAAACAGGGATACCTCACCCTTTTCACTAGAGGGATACCTCACCCCCTTTACAACCTTTGAAGGATACCTCACCTTCAACAAGGGATACCTCACCCTTTACAAACTTTGAGAGATACCTCACTCTCTTTTCTCTAGAGGGATACCTCACCCTCTTTACAAAGAATCAAAGTGTTTGTAAGATGAAACTCTCACAAGAGTAGATTATACAAATTGAAGCCCTATGATGCTCTTCAAGAATATCTCAAATATATATACAAAAACAGAGCAAAAGAGATTTAATGATGATTCTCGGATTTAAATGATTGAATGATGTTTCTCAATTGTTGGTTAGCCACAAATGATGCCCCAAGATAAGTATTTATAAGTTTTTAGAACAATAGAGATGTTAGGGGCTTTTGTGGCAACATTAAATGCCAAGAAAATATAGCCGTTGGGCATGTCAAAATGCTGGTAATCGATTACATGACAGTTAGAATGTGTTCTTGGCTTTCTGGGCTTGTGGTAATCGATTACATGACTTGTGTAATCGATTACACGCCCTCTGACTTTATGGTAATCGATTACAATATTTATGTAATCGATTACATAGCCCTTTGAACGTGTTCTTGGCTTTCTGGGAACATGGTAATCGATTACAAGGCTTCTGTTTAGCTTGTAATCGATTACTAAACATTGGTAATCGATTACACTATACTTTAAACTCATTTTTCACGCCCAATTAAGTCTCTAGGCTATTTTTATCATTGGGGAACTTGGACTAACCAAGATTTGCAAATGTTTAACATAATCCAAGATTGAAATCAACATTTCTTTAAAAAATGAACTTTGAAAAACAAGTTGATTTATGAGATCTTTGAAAAACCATTTGAATATAATTGAGATACCTTGAGAGCATTTCACATTGATGTTCTAAGACCTATATCTAATATACCTCCTTTGATCTTGGTCTTCTTCTTTTGGTCTTGAACTTTTCTTTTGATCTTGGTCTTCATCTTGACTTTGTTATCATCAAAAACTTATTTGATATGCTTCATGACATAAGCATTCACAGACTAGATTCTAATTGGTTCATCAAGGAAGGCTAAATTCCTATTGGTTTAATTTATAACCATCAAATTTGACTAATTCTTATTGGTTCATTTCAAAGATACTAGATTCCTATTGGTTTAGAAATTCAAGCCATCTATTTTGACTAAATCCTATTGGTCCACTAAAAATATTTCCCAAACAATTACTACTGAAATTATTACTTAATGAACAGAACATTACTGCTTACAAAACAGTAAATATTTATCCGCTGTAAAACAAAAATGCAGTATATTTTTATTTCACAGATAATTTCTAAAAATTAAAAGATTGAGTCATATATCTCTCGAAATTGGGTTTAGTAAGATTCCCCGGCTCCGAATAAATATGTAAAGATTTTCCTCGGCCCGAAAATTATTATTTTTCTGACACGAAGCAAATCACACAAAACGATCAAATATAATCACAGAACAGTCAAAATAATTTTACAGTATATAGAAATTACAAAATAGTACAATTCTGTCATTACTGTCAAACAGCTAAATTTTGGGGTGTTACAACTTTCCCCCTCTAAAAAGAAGTTTCGTCCTCGAAACTTGCATACCTTAGAACAGATGAGGGTATTGCTCTTTCATCTTGTCCTCCAATTCCCATGTTGTATCTCCGCCTACGTCATTCCAGATTACTTCGACTAATAAAAACTCTTTGCCTCATGTTCAACCTCTCCGAATTAAATGAATACCTCGAACTTTGGTGATTGCTGAAGATGTTGAATGTTGCTCCATAAAGAAAGTGTCTCCATCTTTTTAATGAAAACACAACCGTTGCCAATTTCAAATCATGCATAGGGTAGTTTCTTTCATACACCTTCAGTTGCCTTGTAGCATACATTATAACCTTTCAGTTTTGCATAAGCACACATCATAAATTCTGATGTGACACATCATGGTTCACTTCAAAAGATTCGTTGAGATCAGGTAAGATTAACACTAGTGAAGTAGTCAAACACCTTTTCAACTCCTGAAAATTCTCTTTGTACGCATCAGTTCATGTAAACGCTTGATTCTTTCCAGCAAGCTGGGTGAGAAGTCCTGCGATCTTGAAAAATCTCTCAATAAATTTTCGATAGTAACCGGCCAATCCTACAAAACTATGGATTTCAAATGCAACGTTCGGTCTTTCTCATTCAAGAATTGTTTCAACTTTTGACGCTGACGAGCGCCGAACTCAGTCAAAATTATAACCGAAGTTATTACCTAAGCTTGTAGCACAGTGACAACACCGGATCGTCTCCTCAAGGATCGTAGATGTAATTTAATCAAATCAAGTGAAAGTTAGCAAAGGGGGTTTGACAGTTTAATATCGTACTTAACAAAATTAACGGAAGAAATGACAATTAAAGAGTAGTCAATTTAGAAACCTATCCAAGATTGGGTGGATTCAATCATAGACCCTTCATAAAACACTTGAAGCGCAATTGAATTGTTAATTTGGATCTAACCGAGATCTCTGCATCAAATCCAAATTCATACTAGACGATCGCCTAGAATTCAATTAACAAGTGATAAACACAAATCCGCAATCGCACCATTCATGAAAATCTATGTTAATTTCAAGTACCGAATTCAATTAACTTAGGCACAAATCAAGTAACCTAACCTCTTCAATTCTCAGTGATTAATTTAGATCAATCAGTTCTAAGTTTCATCACAAATCTCAATCTTCATTTATGTGATTAGTTTAGATCAATCAGTTCTAAGTTTCATCACAAATCTCAATCTTAAACCAAGATCAATCAGATCAACATAAATAGAATCACCATTCATGCATTCAAGATCAAGAAGAAGAAAAAGAAGAAGAAAGAGGAAGAAAAGAGGAATTCAATTACAAATCAAATACAATGCATAACCAAGGTCTCAAGAATCTAAACCACAATCTCTTCAAGAGTTCTAAATTGACCCAAAGTAGCTTAGCCCTCCATTACCATGAAGGGGAGCATCAAAATATACAAAACTATGAGAAACTATGAAGAAGCAAGAAGAAACTTAGAGAGAAATGAAGGAGAATTCATGTTGTTCATGATAAATGGTGCCTTTTATAGAAGTCTAAGGTAACAAAATGACAAAGGGAAGTGGGTGGATGAGTGGGTGAGTGAGTGGAGTGGTTGAGTGGATGGATTAGTGGGTTGGTTTAGTGGATTGGTTTAGTGGATGAGTGGGTGGATTGGTTGAGTGGTTGAATTAGTGAAAAATGCCAAAGGACTTTTGGTGAGTGGAAAATTATGGACATGAATGGGTGAGTGGATGGATGAGTAGATGAGTTAGTGGATGAGTGGATGGAGTGGTTAAATGGTTGGATTAGTGTATTAGTGGATGAATGGGTGAGTTAGTGGATGAGTGGATGAGTAGATTAGTGGATTAGTGGATGGATGAGTGGATTAGTGGATGGGTGAGTGGATGGTTGAGGATGAAAATTTCGTGTCTGACTTGGAAGCCAAAAACGACCCACTATACTTCAGAACCACGAAAAGTGTTCTTCATCAAAGTTGTAGATCCTTGTCTTGGCTATAAAATGGATAGCTGGTTCGTCCAATTTGGCTTCCTTAAGCCCAAGATATGTCCCAAATACCGTAGGTTGCTCAAACCCAACTTCAGCACCTCTGTTCCGACTTGTAAGCTCAAAATGACCTGCTAGACTTCTTTTTCTCAAAATGTGTTCTTCATGAAAGTTGTTTATTTGGATCTTGACTATCCACTGTCCAAATTTCAGCCCATCTCCATTATTACATCTTGAGATATGATTTTTTTGAGTGCACACTATTCGGATTCTACTGGCAGAACCCGTATTCTGACTTCCATGTAAACTTAGGTCCCTTAGACATCTGAATCAGACTTCGAGCTCTTCATCAAAGTTGTAGAGCTTCCTCTTAGCTTTCCTACAAGGTAAAATTCATGTTCATCAGATATTAGGAACTCAAGTTATGGCCAAAATACAGAAACAGTGTCAAATCTCAATAATGCTGAAAATATTCAATTAGGACCAATTTGAGCTCAAACTCACAAAATCATACCAAACTCAATCAATTAAGAATATGGAGAGTGTAAATGACTAAACATAAGGGTTTCTTAATGAATAAAATATGTGATTATCAAATTCCCCACACTTAGCTTTTTGCACTCCTGGGCAAAACTCAAGACCAAAATTTTACAATCAAGAAGAACAACCAAAGGTTCAAGGATCAAAACATTCATGAGTTAACAATTCTCCACATCTCAAACTAACAAGCAAGGTATCTTCAACATGAATCGAGAATGAAAGATCTTCACAAGATTCCCTCTCAATCTCTCAAGTGTTTAAAAGGTAGGTATTTCACTCAATTCAACCCATGAAAATTGCACTACCATAAGCTTGCTTATCTTCTACTTCTCCACTACTCAAAACACATGCACACACAAATCATGAGGACTTTATTCAAGGTTGTAGTGAGGTCAAGGTAACAGAGAGGATAAAATGGATATGAGAAGATAAATACCAAAGAGAATACAAGCAAATGAGAGCTGAGTTCAAATAACAAGCATAAAAGTTCATCCCAACTCTAGTGTATATTCCTTTACATATTCATTTCCCAATCCTTTTCTTTTTTTTTTTTTTTTTTTTTTTTTTTTTTTTTTTTAAACACTTGGTTTTTTTTTTTTTTTTTTTTTTATATATATATATATATGAACATAACTATATACATACATTTTTTTTTTTTTTGGGCACTCTTTTCTTTTTCAACAACCATTTTGTACACACACACCCCACACTTGTTCAAAAACTCATCCATTAACCAAGCTAATGTTCTTTTATTCCCTAAGGTAAAGTAAGAACACGATTTCTCATTTAAGGCACATGATGAGCTAGAAACAAGGAATGGTCAAATAAGCTCAAAGGGGTTAAGCAAAGGAAAATATACAAGGTTGGCGGGAATCGAGAGAATTTTCAAGAAGTCAAAAGAGTGCTTGATATCATATTGGAAACAAGGTTAGCTATTTGGTTAAACTAGCTAATTAAGAAAGAGGGCCTCAATCATGTTCATGCATGCAAGTGAAATGTAGCCTCAAAAAGAATCAAAGCAAGTTCTAGAGTGGTCATTAACATGAGTGAAAATCACACAAGAAAGAAGAGAATGGCATAAATGTTGAATCCATCCATTAGGCTCAAAATCTCACAAGGTATGCATCCATCAAACTCAATTCATCAATTCAATCATCCATCACCAAGCATATCAGTTCAAGAAGGGAGAAAAATTATTCAATCATGCAATGAACCTCTTTTTTTTTTTTTTTTTTTTTTTTTTTTAGAATTTTTTTTTTTTTTTTTTTTTTTACAAACGAAAAGAAACAAAACATGCTAAAATCTCTCCCCACACTTAATAGAACATTGTCCTCAATGTGAAAGAAAGAGATAGAAAAGAGCAACACAACCCGATAAGAAGTGAATCATCGCTAAGCGAAAAGAAACACACCGTCGCATCAGTCTGCATCGACCTTGAAAAGAAACTCTTAAAAAACGTTAGTACTTCCATAATGCAATACTAATTAATTACTACCTAAAAACTCCTTACTCTGCCACCAATTAAGATGCGTCTCAAGAGTAAAATTACTCCTTACTCGCCATCACTAATTGGTTTAATAAGTCCATGACAATCATATCATACTAAATAAAACAACAATAATTTTTTTTTTTTTTTTTTTTATCAAACTCATTAAAGAGAAGTTTCAGATCGGCTTTTGTTTCTTGTTACTTCCTTCGCCGCTTCTCACATTGACCAATCTATCTCGAGCTAATACCTTATCGTGTACATACTCAAAAGCTTCTAATTTATCAATGAGCTCATCAATAGTGGAGGCGAGAGATAAGAAGTTGTCTTGCCGAAGGAGTGATAAATTTACGTTCCACGCCTTTGTCAAGAAAAAATAACAAAAGATCAAAGAAATTATTAACATTCAACAAACCAATGGGTTTATGGTGGATGTTCAGTTCGCCCAAGAGACAATTTGAAAAATTTCTTCTAAAGTACCAAAACCACCAGTAAGACAATAAATGCATCGAATTGTCAACCATTATTTTCATTCGTCCATGCATAGATGTTACCCGAATTTCTTCTCCAATTGTCTTTCCAAAGTGATGTTATTTTCAGCCAAAGGTTTAGGAATAACACCTAAAACCCGATCGCCTCCTATAGAAGCGACAAGTGATACAAACCCATTAACCCACGACAACCTCCCCCATATACAAGATGAATATTCCTCGCGACAAGTGATCGACCAAGAGTGCTAGCTGCGCGTTTACAAACTCTAATCCCTTCCCATAACTTGACCCACAAAAACACAGACATTTTTGAGGTTACGAATAGAAGGCCCCATTCTATACTCTTCCTCCCTTTGAGTGATTCTGAGTGTGAAGGAAGATGGAGAAAATGGAGTGTTTAAATAAGAAAAAGAATGGAAAGGGAAATAATTGCACCTATAAGGGTAGGTTGACTGTTGTCAGAAAAGGTTGAAATTAAGAGTCACAGAATCTTTTCTCCTTTTTTATTTTTTTTTTTTACTTTTTTTTTTTTTTTTTTTTTTATTGACTTCAAGAAAACCATCAAGGTAAAGAAGTCTAGAAACCCCTGAAGGACCCTGCTCAAAGGATCGTCTCCGTACAAAAATCAAAATACAACAAAATGATACAAAGATAATAGAAAATGATGACATACCAGACAGTATGTACGCTTTCCATGGCGTATCTTTATATCTTATGCGCGTCATGAGTGCATGAGACATCACGTCCTTTTTTTTTTTTTTTTTTTTTTTTTTTTTTTTTGAAATTGTTAGAAAAACTTGATGAAAGATGAGTGTATACTTACTTAAGATTGGGATGGAGGTAGTCTGCTCTTTTTCGGCTTTGTGCCAAAGCATTGTTGACCAAGATTCGACCCATTCAAGACCAAATAAGAACATAGGGCTCCCAAAAGGGACAAGTGGCCATAATACGACCGGCCGCCTCACATGTGGATACAATCTACCTTCTTTGTTTTTCAATTAAGAAGGCTGGATCAGGATGCATGCATTTCCCCATTCACGGTTTGTGTTACCAAAGCCAACCCTAAGAAGTATACATTTTTTTTTTTTTTTTTATTTTTTTTTTTTTTTTTGAATTTTTTTTTTCTCATTTTTTTTCATTTGTTTTTTTTTTTTTTTTTGTAAAATGCCATGAAGAAGAAGAAGAAGAAGATGATATGTACAGATTGTTTGTGGATATGGCTCACATCTCGCCTCTCTGGTTTAACGTCCAAGAATGCTAAAACGTCTTCTATGAGTCGAGGATAAGCTTCCCATCCAATTTTCTTATAAATTGGCAAACAGGGTCTTTTAGAGTCGATTCCCAAGATCAGTAGCGTTGTTGTTCATCCTTGAAGAGATTCCACAATTTAAGAATTTCTCGATGCACCAATCCACAAGAATGCGTCTCAAGAGTCAATAAGATATCATCTAATGACTCCTTACTCACCATTCTTAATGAAGAAAATTTTATCTTCTCTATTTGCGGAAACCATCCCCTTAGTACGACATCGCTTGTTACGCTCCATCGTCCACATTTGTGACAGACTTGTAACCTTTTTGCTCTTCTCCTTTTAGAATATGAACTTCTTCCAAGACCTAGGGCATA
Organism: Ormosia emarginata; assembly: GCA_029884605.1. Taxonomy (NCBI): domain Eukaryota; kingdom Viridiplantae; phylum Streptophyta; class Magnoliopsida; order Fabales; family Fabaceae; genus Ormosia; species Ormosia emarginata. The sequence goes on along the minus strand of JAQQTP010000015.1, from coordinate 239,977 downwards.
TATGAGTCAAATGAAATTGAGGACTCACCTTTAATCGGACCTTTGCTTCAATTATCCAACAGTACATCTTCGCGCATACCCTTGTGCATTAACATTCTCAATCTCTCACATCGAACTTTGTAGATTTTTCTCGAGCATTTTGAGGAAGAGAAGGAAAATGTTTTCTCAGGTTTGAAAGAATGACATCCATTTTGAAGGAGAAGAAGGGTTCAGTTATTTTGGGAAACTGAAGAATAAACCGACTCAAGAGTCACGGAGTACCGTATCCGCCACTTAACCGGCAACACAAAGAACTCAAGAACTTGGTTTTCCAGAATGGTTGAGTCTTTGTCCATTAACCTTAAGCGCATTACCATTCCTAGGATCCTCGTATCTGATCTTGAGAGGATACGCGTGTCTGACAACAAAAGAACCACGCCACCTAGATCTCAATTTTCCAAGGAGTAGGTGTAGATGATAATCTCAAAGCAGAACTTTTTGACCAATTTCCGCAGCTTTTGCAAAAGGTGTAACAGACCTTTAATAAAGTAGGCCAATAAAATCCATACTGCAAGATTTTCACAGCTTGTTGTCGCTGAAGAAAAAAAAAATGACCTCCACATGCTTCGAGCGACTCTACCTACTTCATTGTCGGGCACACAAATTGCTTTTTTTTTTTTTTTTTTTTTTTTTTTTTTTTTTTTTTTTTTTTTTTTTTTTTTTTTTTTTTTTTTTTTTTTTTTTTTTTTATTCATAATGCGGATGGAGAAGGTTCATCACCTCCACTTCGCATTCTCTCGGAAGTTCATGATATCTTGTTTGAGGCGGTGTCCATTTACGATGAAAGCTTTGGCGGTGACCTCACTTTTAATCCGAAACACCAAGGAAAAACATTAGTAACAATAAATGGTCCATCCCATCTAGACCTTAATTTGCCGTGCATGAGTCGGAGGCGGGAGTTATAGAGAAGAACTTTTTGACCAATCTCAAATGTTTTCCTCGTAATCAACTTATCATGGAAGGCTTTGGTCTTCTCCTTATAAAGTTTGGAACTTTCATAAGCCTCCAAGCGGATCTCCTCCAATTGTCGGTACTGCAGCTTCCTCTCCATACCGCTTGATTTAGGTCCAAGTTGCACCTTTTCACCGCCCGAATGCTCGATGCTCAATTTCCACCTAGGCAGTGGCATGCTTTTCCAAAAACAATTCGATATGGAGACATCCCGATTGGTGTCTTATAAGCAGTCCGGTAAAGCCCATAAAGCATCCTCAAGCCTCTTGCTCCAGGTCCTTTCTGTTAGGTTGAACTGCTTCCTCGGAGTATCCGCTTAATTTCTCTGTTGGAGACTTCGGCTTGCCCATTGGTTTGGGGGTGGTAGGGTGTAGAAACCTTGTGTTGGACTCCATACTTCTTCATCAAAGCCTCCATGCTTCGATTGCAAAAATGTGAACCTTGATCACTAATGATGGATCTCGGGACTCCAAACCTACGAAAATCATGTGATCTAATAAAATCCACAACAACTTTAGAATCATCACCGAGTGGCCTTAGCCTCCACCCATTTAGATACATAATCCACAAGAAGCGAGAATGTAAACAAAACCAAATGATACAGGAAAAGGACCCATAAAGTCAATACCCCAAACATCAAAAATCTCACGAGAATAATAAGGGTTTCTCGGGGCATTTCATTCCTACGAGAAGTATTCCCTGTTCTCTCGGCATTGATCACAAGATTTGCAAAACATATATGCATCATGAAATAGAGTGGGCCAATATAATCCGAGTCTAAAACTTTTCTAGCAGTCCGTTGAGGACCGAAGTGGCCGCCACATGCAAGTTTATGACAAAAGCTAAGAATGGAATGGAATTCATCATCGCACACATCTCCTAATTACTTGGTCACCGCAAAATCTCCATAAGTAAGGATCATCCCACACATAATACTTTGACTCACTTTTCAATTTATCAATCTTAGCCTTAGTGAAATGTGCGGTATTGCTTTAGCAACCAAGAAATTAATCAAATCAAAGAAACCAAGGGATGTTGCCTTGCAGCTTGAAAAGCCGCTCATCGTGGAAAACATCATGGATGGGAAAAACATCCGCCTCCCTTTCAATTCGACTCAAGTGATCACCACCAAATTCTCCGCTCCACTCTTGTCACGGATCTCAATATCAAACTCCCGGAGGAGCAACATCCACCTAATCAACCTGGGGCTTGGCATTGGGCTTTTTCAGAGAAACTTCAATGCTTTGCATGATCCGAAAACACAACCACTCGGAACCAAGCAAATATGATCGAAATTTATCTAAAGCAAAAACAATTGCTAAAAGTTCCTTTTCGGTTGTGGTGTAGTTGATTTGTGCAGGATCTAAAGTTCTCGAAGCATAGGAAATGACATGAGATACTTTACCGACCCTTTGTGCAAGAACAGCTCCCAATGCATAATTAGAGGCATCACACATCACTCAAATGGAAGTGTCCAATCCGGCGGTTGGATGATAGGTGTACTGGTCAATGCCCGCTTCAATTGATTGAAGGCATCCCGGCACTTCTTGTCAAAGTGAAACTCCACATCTTTTTGCGCAAAGTTGGATAGCGGAAGTGCAATTTTGCTGAAATCCTTTATGAACCGCCGATAGAAACCTCGCATGACCAAGGAAAGAACGAATCTCCCGCACGCATGTGGGGTAAGATAGGCATGAAATAACATCTATTTTTGCGGGATCTACCTCAATACCCTCACGAGATATCACACGCCCTAAGACTATACCTTGTTCTACCATGAAATGACATTTCTCAAAATTTAGAACGAGGTTAGTCTTAATGCATCTATGCAAGACCCGAGCGACTATCTAAACATGCATCAAAGGAAGATCCATAGACAAGAAAATCATCCATGAATACGTCCATGCAATTTTCTAAAAATCGAAAAGATACTTACCATACACCTCGAAAGGTGCTCGGAGCATTGCACGGACCAAAGGGCATCCTCCTATATGCAAATGTGCCAAATGGACAAGTGAAAGTAGTCTTCTCTTGGTCTTCCGGGGCTATATGAATCTGAAAATAGCCCGAATATCCATCCAGAAACAATAATGTGACTTGCCGCCTAACCGCTCCAACATCGATCAATGAAAGGCAAATGGCGGGAAATGATCCTTTCTCGGTAGCCTGGTTGAGCCGCCTATAATCAATGCAAACTCGCCAACCGTTTTGAACTCGTGTGGGCACAAGCTCATTGTTCGATTCGCAACCACCGTGACCCCGCATTTCTTGGGAACCACTTGCACCTGGGCTCACCCATTGACCGTCGGATATGGGATAAATAATGCCGCCTTGAAGCGCTTTGTAACTTCCTTCTTTTACCACATCTAGAATCGGGGGATTTAGTCTCCTTTGGGGGCATGTCTAACTGGTTTAATCCCTTCTTCCAATAAAATCTTATGCATGCATGTGGAGGGGCTAATACCAGGAATATCTCGCAAGAGTCCATCCGATGGCTTGCCTATTCGCCTCAAAATCTGCGGTAATTTTTCTTCTTGATCGGGTTGTAGGTTTTTAGCAATGATCACCTGGAAGTGTCTCACCATCTCCCAAATATGCATATTTAAGATGGTCTCGGTAAAGTCTTCAACTCCAAGGATGGAGGTTGTACGATGGAAGGTAACAAGTGATCTCAAACACTAACTCAAGAACATTAATTTCAAAGATGGTACTGACTCTCATTCTCAATTGTTGCATCATCGGAACAGTATCATTACTCATAACAGAATAAATCTCAAAGACATACGCAAAGACATGGTTCATCATCACAAGTGGCACATGTATCACAAGAAACAGAACCAAGATAGTCAACAATATCGTGGAATTCAAGATATAAATCAAGATAGACATCATCAACCAAAGATCTCAATCATATCAACATGGAAAACAGAATGCTCCTCTAGGGGGTGTCTCATGGCATCAAAAATGTTAAATTGTACCAAATTGTCGCCAAACTCCATAGAAAGGGTGCCGATGCACGTCTATCTTGGTCTTGGCGGTCTTGAGGAATGGTCTCGCCTAGAATCAATGGAGCATGGTTTGTTGGAGACTCATCTTCCATGTCCGAATGTAGAAATCTGGCTGGAAAAATCAACTCATTCACCCGAACTAACACATCTTCCAAAGACACTGCAGGGATGAGCGGTGGCTCTATTTGCCAACCGAATCACGATACCAAAGGGTTGCAAAGTACCGATGTTTAAACACTTATACACCGACATGGGCATGACATTGATCGAAGCACCCAAATCTAGCATTGCATGCTCAAATCTAGAGTTGCCAATTGTGCAAGAAATTGTGAAGGTTCCAGGATCTTTGCATTTCGTGGCATGCTTGGCGTAATCATTGCGTAAACATTTCTTCCCATGCCGATCTTCTCATCCCCTTTCAACCTTCTCTTATGAGTGCACAACTCCTTGAGAAATTTAGCATATTTTGGAATTTGCTTGATTGCATCTAGGAGGGAATATTGATTTCCACTTTCCCGAATGTCTCCATGACTTCTTTTTCCATTTCTCGCTTGCATTGTTCTCTTGGATTGTGTGATCCTATTTGGAAAAGGCAATGGAATGGTAACATCTGAATTCTCTGCAATTTTCTTCTGAGGCACATTTCTGGACCGAATTATCCATTTCCGGTCAATTTCTCGATTCTTTGTAAGGTTGGAACATCAACTTCTTTGCCACTTCTCAAGGTAATTGCACTTACGTTGCCTCTTGGATTGTTGACTGTTTGTGAAGGCAATTGGCTAGAACCTTGACTCTTTAGCTCGCTCACGTGGTTGCCACCGCCCCGATTTGAGTTTGTAAATTCTGAATGTTGGCACCGACGTTCACCTGAACCGAATGTTATTTGTGGCCATTTGTTTCATCAGTCTTCCAATGATGGCTCACCGTGGAGTGGATCGATGGACAGACCCGAACAATGTGTTGTTGTCCGAATGCAGGGGTATTTGTTGGTATTTGTTGCTTGGACCTGTAGCTTGGTATCTAAATTGTTGTTGTTGCCGCCGGTGGGGGCCGTTGTTGCCGGCTAGGATTCCCATATCTCAAATTGGGATGGTCTCGCCAACCAGATTATAAGTACTAGAAAATGGATCATATCTAGATTGTTGCTTTGTTGTTCTTGATATTGGGGTCTACCAGAAAAACACCACCGCAAAGAACACATTGATCCGGAAAAGCGGGACCATCTTCCCGAAGTGTAGGGCATGAATCAAGAGGATGAGATGAATTAGAGCAAATTCCACACACCGATGCAAATATCTCGTGGGTGGTTGTTGACCCATCATATCTATCTGTCTTACCAAAGAAGTCAATTCATCTAGTCTCGTGTTCCATTCTTTGTTGGTCCATATGAGATGCTTGAATTTCATTAACTCCTCTGGTTGCGGTGATGATCCGCGAGCCAAACCGTTGGGTATTGGCTGCCATGTTTGCTATCGATCTCTTGCAGCGGTAGGAGTTTTGTCTACTAAGGCTCCTCCAGAGGCAAAGATCGATCATGCTTCTATCATTTGGCAAAGAAACCCTCATAAAAGTATTGAATCAAGAGCTGGTCACTAATTTGGTGATGAGGGCACTTGAACACAACTTCTTGAATCTCTCCCAAGATTCATGCAAAGTCTCACCGGACATCCGTCGATGCCACATATATCCTTCCTAATTGCGCAGCTCTCGAGGCGGGGAAGAATCTCTCCAGAACAACCTCTTCATGTCATTCCAACTTCGACCGAACCTGGTGAAAGATAAAACAACCAATCTTTGGTCGCATCGACAAGTGAGAAGGGAAATGCCCTTAACTTGATGTGTTCCTCGAGATGCCTTGTGGGCTTCATGGTTGAACACACAACATGGAACTCTTTCAGGTGCTTATGAGGATCTTCACCCGCAAGACCATGAAACTTTGGTAACAAGTGTATCAAACCAGATTTCAACTCAAAATCTGCATCAAGATCAGGATATTGAATGCACAAAGATTGGTAAGATACATCGGAGCAAAGAAGTTCCTTAAGGGTTCTATTATGCATGTTATCGCCCATGATTTCGGGATTACTTAAGTTATCGTTTCACTCCCAAAATTAGGTTCGAATTAACTCGAATTTATCACACGAGCTCTAATTAATCTATGCAAGGTCCTATCAATCTCAGGATCAAGATCAAGCAAGATATCAGGATTGGACCTAGTCATGCATCAACTAAAGCACAAAAACACAAAAACTGCAACTAAGCAAAATACACTAAACAACACTCAAAATATGCAAAAATAAATCTAGTTAATATGTCTAAACATTTTTAAAAATTATGGAATCAACACAGAACAAAATCTACATAAAAATGAAACTAGAAAATGCAATAAAAAAATATTAAAAAATTGAAAAAGTGGTCTAAATGATAGAATTTCGAAAAACCAGGGGTGACCTCACAGTTTACTGTGAGTCTTGTTTATCAAGCTGTTTTCCTTCAACCGACCAAGTTACAGCTCATTCTGGGCATGTTTCAGTTCGAAAATTGCAATAGTTACCCGTAATCACCGTTTCCGTCTTTCCTAATTCAGAAAAATTCAAAAGCTAAGATAAAAATGTTAGTATGGTATGAACAATGTTAGTAAATGAAAAATAACTGTTAGAATAGGTAAGAAAAAAAAAAAAAAAACAAAAATTAGTAAGGTTACTCAAAATGAAAAGATTACACCTACGAGCTCCCAAGACTGGCGGCCAAAATTTTGACGAGCGCTTAGAACTCACTCAAAATTATAACCGAAGTTATTACCTAAGCTTGTAGCACAGTGACAACACCGGATCGTCTCCTCAAGGATCGTAGATGTAATTTAATCAAATCAAGTGAAAGTTAGCAAAGGGGGTTTGACAGTTTAATATCGTACTTAACAAAATTAACGGAAGAAATGACAATTAAAGAGTAGTCAATTTAGAAACCTATCCAAGATTGGGTGGATTCAATCATAGACCCTTCATAAAACACTTGAAGCGCAATTGAATTGTTAATTTGGATCTAACCGAGATCTCTCGCATCAAATCCGAATTCATACTAGACGATCGCGCTAGAATTCAATTAACAAGTGATAAACACAAATCCGCAATCGCACCATTCATGAAAATCTATGTTAATTTTAAGTACCGAATTCAATTAACTTAGGCACAAATCAATAACCTAACCTCTTCAATTCTCGTGATTAATTTAGATCAATCAGCTTCTAAGTTTCATCACAAATCTCAATCTTCATTTATGTGATTAGTTTAGATCAATCAGTTCTAAGTTTCATCACAAATCTCAATCTTAAACCAAGATCAATCAGATCAACATAAATAGAATCACCATTCATGCATTCAAGATCAAGAAGAAGAAAAAGAAGAAGAAAGAGGAAGAAAAGAGGAATTCAATTACAAATCAAATACAATGCATAACCAAGGTCTCAAGAATCTAAACCACAATCTCTTCAAGAGTTCTAAATTGACCCAAAGTAGCTTAGCCCTCCATTACCATGAAGGGGAGCATCAAAATATACAAAACTATGAGAAACTATGAAGAAGCAAGAAGAAACTTAGAGAGAAATGAAGGAGAATTCATGTTGTTCATGATAAATGGTGCCTTTTATAGAAGTCTAAGGTAACAAAATGACAAAGGGAAGTGGGTGGATGAGTGGGTGAGTGAGTGGAGTGGTTGAGTGGATGGATTAGTGGGTTGGTTTAGTGGATTGGTTTAGTGGATGAGTGGGTGGATTGGTTGAGTGGTTGAATTAGTGAAAAATGCCAAAGGACTTTTGGTGAGTGGAAAATTATGGACATGAATGGGTGAGTGGATGGATGAGTAGATGAGTTAGTGGATGAGTGGATGGAGTGGTTAAATGGTTGGATTAGTGTATTAGTGGATGAATGGGTGAGTTAGTGGATGAGTGGATGAGTAGATTAGTGGATTAGTGGATGGATGAGTGGATTAGTGGATGGGTGAGTGGATGGTTGAGGATGAAAATTTCGTGTCTGACTTGGAAGCCAAAAACGACCCACTATACTTCAGAACCACGAAAAGTGTTCTTCATCAAAGTTGTAGATCCTTGTCTTGGCTATAAAATGGATAGCTGGTTCGTCCAATTTGGCTTCCTTAAGCCCAAGATATGTCCCAAATACCGTAGGTTGCTCAAACCCAACTTCAGCACCTCTGTTCCGACTTGTAAGCTCAAAATGACCTGCTAGACTTCTTTTTCTCAAAATGTGTTCTTCATGAAAGTTGTTTATTTGGATCTTGACTATCCACTGTCCAAATTTCAGCCCATCTCCATTATTACATCTTGAGATATGATTTTTTTGAGTGCACACTATTCGGATTCTACTGGCAGAACCCGTATTCTGACTTCCATGTAAACTTAGGTCCCTTAGACATCTGAATCAGACTTCGAGCTCTTCATCAAAGTTGTAGAGCTTCCTCTTAGCTTTCCTACAAGGTAAAATTCATGTTCATCAGATATTAGGAACTCAAGTTATGGCCAAAATACAGAAACAGTGTCAAATCTCAATAATGCTGAAAATATTCAATTAGGACCAATTTGAGCTCAAACTCACAAAATCATACCAAACTCAATCAATTAAGAATATGGAGAGTGTAAATGACTAAACATAAGGGTTTCTTAATGAATAAAATATGTGATTATCAGACGCGTCCTCTTCAATTCCTTCCTCTAAATCACGTGGCCCAAAAATTTCACTTCATCCAACCAGAATTCGCATTTCAATAACTTTAGCATATAACTGCTCCTCCTTTAGACTTGGTGAACCACACTGAAATATTCAGCATGTTCCTCATGATTTCACAAATAGATCAGAATGCCGTTAATAAAGATAATGACAATTCTGTCTAGATAAGGATAAAGGATTCTATCCACAAAATCAATGAATATCGCAGGAGCATTCACTACTCCGAATAGCATCACTTGAAATTTCCTTGCCTTTGTACCGCTTCACTCTCATGCCTTTGCTTTTAACAGGAAGTGTTTCACAAATCAAGTTCCCTTTTTCAACAGTACTATATCTGATACTATGACATGAATTTGAATAGGAATATCCTTTCTTGCAATTGCAATCTAAGAAAGAACATTATAAAGAACAAAAAGAAAAATAGCAAAACTATCCGATGTGTTACCGGGCATATCCAATAAAGAATTTGATGTTGCCTGATTTTAAAAAAAGAATTTTTTGGGACACTAAAATTTTACTAAAACAATCTACAGGATATGGTTGGAAGGTAACCAATCCATTCTTAAGATCACATCTATCTCGTGAAAGAGGTAGACAGTTTAGATTAACAGAAAAGATTGTTTAAGGTACTAAATAGTAACAATGGGTTTGGTAATAAAAGTAGAAATAGATAAGTCAAAAGGTAACGAAGATACTGATAGCCCAAATCAACCCATACAGTCAATTAGCCATAAAATAATGGGTTGGATCAAGAGTATATTTTCTGCAATTGTGACACATGAAAAATATCATGAAGACGAAGAAAGAAAGGAGAAGGTAAAGTAATCTAATATACCACTAGACCTATCCAATGGAGAAATTGATGAGGTCCGATGAATTTAGAAGTAAGCTTTTTAAGTTGAATAATTCAACCGACAGGTCTAACAGAGCATAGATGGTTGAAAAAATACCCAATCCATATTTTTAGATCGCGTCTGTTTTGTGAAGGAGATAAACAATTTGAATCAACAGCAAAGATCCATTCATTTAATAGATTTGGGATGATTTAAGAAACTTAAGTTATCAACCAAAGGTTTTAGTAATAGAAGTAGAAATAACTAAGTCAAAAGATAACGAAGGCACATATAACTCTAATTGATCTACACGATCATATGCCATAGAGGAATGGATTACCTCCAGAATTATACAGTACAGACAAAGGATCACTTCCTGTGACACAATCTTTTTGGCTTAGATTTTCTGTCTGAGATACTTTTGCTCTACTTGAAGAATCGACGCTCCATTCAATTTGAGATGTCGAAGCACGTTCATTACTAATGGATAACTTTGTCTTTGATGGAATACACTCTCTAGCAAGATGTCCGGGCATTCCATACTTGAAACAGATGATTCCTTTGATTGTACAATCCATTGTCAGATGATCTTTCCTATACTTCCAACATTTCGGTGCAGATGTCACGGTCAGACCAAACCTGCTATCACTAGTACTTCCTCCACGAGATTGTTGCTATTGTTGATTTCCTAGAGATTGTGAATTCGTTTTCCGCTGGAATCGCTTGACCTTACGATTTCTCCTTCTTCGTAACCAATATGGTCCAACGTGATCAGGTCTTACATCTTAAGACTGATTCAACTCTAACAAAATCTTAGCTTTGGCTATCAATTCTTGCTGCTGAACTAGCTTCTGCGTTTGCTGTATAATTACATCAGTCATTTTTCGTATTACTTCCATAGTTGCAATCACATCACCATTATCACGTCTCACTTCCACACGCGTACGTCTATCACGAGCCATTGTCCTCTCTTCAAAGACAGACGAATCAAAATACAATGGAAACCAGATGTAACCATTTTAAACAAACATTGTCTCCTTTCGGAGTCCAAGCACAGAAAGTCACACAGCACAAACAAGACAGACCAAACCACAAAACCCCAAAAGACTCTAGCCGTGCTCTGATACCAACTAATATAATAGCATTCGTAGGGCATCACATTTCCAACTACAAACTTAAAATCTGAAAGTCATTTAATAAAAGCTTTGAGTTCTAAAATATGGATTTTTAAAATTTCTTTTTTGCTAACAATATAAACTTACTGAAAATATAAGTAATACAGAAAATAGACTGAACTAATTGATACACATGTTAATTATACCACATAATATTAAACAACATTTAAAACATAATTTACAGACTTAAGAAACAGTAGCAAACCCAATGACGGGTCCTACTTAATAGCACGGTAACAACACTAACGAGAAAGTTCAACATACTTGTTTCGTTCTTCCACCAAACTGCTCACTGTAGAAACTGAGAAGATCACTCCTTGACGCCGTCACCAAACTCAGAACATCGCCTCTAGTTAAGTCTAAAGAGCTTACTTCGCCTACTATACAAATTTTGACAATACAAAAACAACAAACAATATAGCAAAAAGGTGAGATCCCCTTTCATCAATACCAGTACCGTAGCAAAGAATGATACGAATGACAAAGTCATTCCATACACACAAATATTGCAAATATAATCATGTTAACAAATTATCCTTATATTCAGAAAACATATATCACAACAATATAAACATCAACAGTATATCAACAACAGATATCAATAATATACATATGTAATAATTATGCCACCATAAAATGTACCTCGACAATGCCACAACAATATGTACACAAACTATACATATGCACAATGCATCATATTCCTACTCTATGGAGCTAAACAAATTTGGGATATGAATGGTCCAGAAGATCTGCCACCCATAATGACAGTCTAAGCTAGATGCGAGACATAAATAGTGTTTGTCGGGACATACGCCAGTGCGTTGCAACAGTTTATCATGGCCAAGTATATAATGTGACAAACAGGTCACTATGAATCACCGCGCCCTGACGTCCCCAACAGATCCCCCACTGGATCATAGTATTCAGCTCTTATTCATTCCTAAACAACAAAAGCCATCACAGTCATCGACTATGCATACCAACTCAATGCATATATATGAATCATAATTACATAAATGCCCTTGCTCTCAATATTTTACCATATTTACAAAAATACTCTCAGTCTCAATATTCTAAAATATAGTACATCTCCACTTGACAGTACCATATCTCAATATGTCCGGGTCCACCACTTTGGCCCAACAGTAAAACTCACGGTTCCATTTAGTCGCATAGAAATTTTATCACGTTTTCGCAATCCTGTCACTTTTACAAATGTTTTTAAATTGCGTAAATATATTTTGACGTTTTTAAATACCGCGTAATATTTTCAAATCATTTTCTCAATCGCATAAGATTTTTAAATCATTTTCTTAACCGTAAAGCTTAAAAATCTTTATTTTAAAAACGCGTAAGCTATTTCTAGTACTTTTAAACTACGTAGGATATTTTCCTTATGTTATAAACATATTATAAAACTTTCTCTTTTATTTGTCCGTTTCTAGTAAATTTTGACAATATTTTGTCTAGAAAATTCATTAAAAAGGTGTTTTCTACTTTTTCCTTAAAAATTAACTTGCTTTAATTATAACCATTAATTACACTTTGAAACTCACTAACGTGCTTCAAAACTCAAAGGTGAGCTCTACGTTAACAATTTTCAAATGTTCACTTTATTTATAATTAATTCCATTAATTTAGATTTCTAAAATCTAGAACCATTTATTTTGTTCTCCAAAAATTCATTATAATTGAATTCTCTTCAAGTTAACTACTTAATCTTCATTAGAAAATAATTTTGGAAATCAAATAGACATTGTATGGCATTAACCGAAACTCAACATGTTCTTTACAAATAATCATTAACTCATTTTATATCTTCTAAATCATTTTCAAATTCATTGTTTTACCTAAATTCATGAAATCATTGTTTTAGAAAATGGTTGAGAACATTTTGGTTCTCTTTTTCTTGGAGAAGCCGTGAGCTTCTTTTGTGTTCTTTGGAACACTCATGCAATCCTTGCATATTATTCACATCCTATAATAATATTCATACATCTATAAACACATGCAATATATTTTTAAAGCTATAGACATGCTTACAAATACAATCAACCACAAATAGGAAAGCATTAAACAATCAAGTGAATAAATCCTTATAGATCTTTCACCACACACAATTCCATTCCTCACCACCAACACATGGTTGATGAGGGTAATCTCCCTCTTAGCTCTTGGAGAAACCTCCAAAGCTCCTTGCTTTACTTCTTGTACAAGTCCTTCACCACCAAGAGCTTCTTAAAAATCAAAGTAAACACACATAATCAATATATATAAGACTTGAATAAGAAAACCATGGATTAGAATCATGGTTAGAACCTTGAAAATCAAAATAAAAGTGAAGATTAATGAACTTCACCAATAAAGCTTCAATCTTTTGCTTGAAGAACAAGGTTGAAGATGGAAGAATTAGGGAAAGTCTCCAACATGAAAGTTCCTTAGAATTTCATGGAGATTCAAGATCTAAGGTTGTATAGAATTATTGAAGCTTGAAAGGCATTTCTATGGTGGTTGGCCGTGAGCTTCTCTATAAAGGAAAGGTGAGAGTTTTTGTGTTTGGCTTTGAAAGAACTCCTTGAAGATGGATGATTTTGATTAAGACTCCAACTACAAAGATGCTTGGATTGATGTAAGGATTCAAGAAATAAGGTTAGTTAAAATTATTGGAGAGTGATAGTATGATCTTGGCCGCTTGGCCGAAACTAGAGGAAATGAAAAAGGAGAGAGTTTTTTTGAAGTTTGGTTTAAGAAGATGATAAAGATGAAAATGAAATTAATTAAAACATTTCCTATAGCTATTTAGCCTCTAAAACCGTGACCTCCCCCCCTTGTACACTAAGGTGATGTCTAAATACATTAGCCACCATTTTAGGCTTCAAGAGCCATTGATTAAATCAATGGTGGATCTTTGGTAGAAGCTTCCAAGTGATATGATCAAATCTAAGCCATTAGATCTCTCCTCCTTGAAATCCTAACCATTAGATGCATCTTCAAAAATGGAGGGTCAAGATCTTCTCTACTTACTTTCCATCCAATGGTCACAAATGGTCCTAGCCACTTTGTGAGACCAATCTCTACCGTAGATTAAATCAAGGGTGGATATCTTAAACTTCCTTATTAAGCTTATCTTTATAACCATTGATTAGATCAAAAGTGAAAATCCAAAGCTTCCTAACTAAGTTTACTCTCACACCATTGATTAAATCAATGGTGATCATCCAATGCTTCTTCATTAAGTTTGCTTCTCAACTGTTGATTAGATCAATGGTTGATGTTCAAAACTTCTCCACTAAGCCTTGTCATCCAAGGGTGCGAATCAAAGTCAAGCCCTCTTTGTTGACTAGTATTTCCATTGGTTAGGTGGTTACTAACTTGTTTCCTATTGGTTGTCACTTTTGTTGACCAATTTCTATTGGTTACCCTTGAAAAGTCTTTGCCACAAATGTTGACTTAAATCTTATTGGTTGGTCTTGGTTCTATAGCTTTCCTATTGGTTCATCAAATGTGACTAGCTTCTAATTGGTTTAGCAAATAAAGACTAGATTCTGATTGATTCATCAAGGAAGGCTAAATTCCTATTGGTTCAATTTATAATCATCAATCTTGACTAATTCTTATTGTTTCATTTCAAAGATACTATATTCCTATTGGTTTAGAAATTCAAGCCATCTATTTTGACTAAATCCTATTGGTCCACTAAAAATATTTCCCAAACAATTGCTACAAAAATTATTACTCAATGAACAGAACATTATTGCTTACAAAACAGTAAACATTTGTCCGCTGTAAAATAAAAATACAGTATATTTTTATTTCACAGATAATTTCTAAAAATTAAAAGATTGAGTCACGTATCTCTCGGAATTGGGTTTAGTAAGATTCCCCGGCTCCGAATAAATATGTAAAGATTTTTCCCAGGCCGAAAATTATTATTTTCCTGACATGGAGTAAATCACACAAAACGATCAAATATAATCACAGAATAGTCAAAATAATTTTACAGTATATAGAAATTGCAAAATAGTACAATTCTGTCATTACTGTCAAATAGCTAAATTTTGGGGTGTTACATTGACGAACTAGATTATTCACGTGACCTTGACCTTGGGAGGTTCTTTTCTCTTCTAGCTTAAAAGAAGAAGTTTCAACTGGAGTTTCATGGCAAAAACCTCATTCAACCCAAGTATATGGACTGGGACTTCTTTGTCAAAGTAGGATTCACATGCCTCACAGATCTCTTGGAGTTTCCTGGGCTGAAAACATTTGTCTCTGGCCTTAGTAAGTATTTCTTCTCTGAAGCTATTAAAGTTTTCTTCTGTAATATGAGCATTGTTGGAGTACAATTGATGTCTGAAGTTAAAAGCAAAAAGGTAATTGTAACACTTGGTCAATGGTCTACTCTATTTGGTTTAAATTTCTCTAGCGAAAGGTTTGCTGATGAGAATCACACAAATTGGGAAAACTTTGATAAGCGTACCGCCATTGAGGGAATACTTCAACCAAGCACTCCTCTTCCAACTAAAAGAAATTTCAATGTTGGTTTGTTGAAACCATAAGACTGTCTTCTTCATTTTGTACTGGTCCATATTCTTGTCCCAAGGGCTAGCAATTATGCCTTGGTTAAGGAGGAAGATGTGTTCTTAATGTGGGCCATGAAAGAAAGAATACATATTAATTGGCCCTTTTACATAATGCACTACATGAAGAAAGCCAAGGTCAATGATGGATCTTCCATATGCCTTGGCTGTTACCAAAATCCTAGATCATAGCAATTTCTATGAAGCTTGTGTAATTAACATTACTGGCCACCAAAAATTTGGGAAAGCCTCATTCAACCGGATGTAAATCAGAAGAATTGATGGTGAATGGGTTTGTGGAAAAAGACAAGAAGCAGCAGCAGCTAAAGGTTCTCATGCTCCCTTGGAGGATGCCCCTACAACCAATGAAGATTGTCTTCTCGCTATTCTTCAAAACATTCAATCTCAAAATGAAAGAATTGAGACAAGGCTTACAAATCTCCAAGCCTATCAAGAGAACAGCACCACAGCACTTTATGATCGTCTCAGTGCCAAGGAAGATCGTTTGGACAGACTTGAACGATGATTTTCAAAAGATCATGGGACTTGAGTTTGGATCCATTTCTCTTTATCAATAGGTTTGTTGTAAACATAACTCTGTCATTGCTCTATTTTGCCAATATCTTAATGTTACTAAGTGGCTTCAATACTCAAGAGGGGGTGAATTAAGTTTATAAAGACTTTTCACAAATCTCTTGTAAAAAGCTTGATTACCAATTTTCGTTAAAGCTATTGTTTGATAGAAATGAATGAATAGAGAGATTAGAGGGTTTACACATACAAGTAAATCAATCAAGCAAGATAGAATACTAGATAACTAATAAAATAGTACACAAAATAAATGAGATGAGTTTAGGAAGACAAACACAAAGCTTTATCCTGGTTCAACCACTAATCCACTTATGGTCTACGTCCAGTCTTCAAGTAAACACTCGAGATTTCCACTATATCTTCAAGCTTCAAACAGGTGCTTGATAACCTTTACAAGATGGAGCACTTAACACACCTTGGGAAGCATCACCCTTGTGCTTGAGTCTCTATTTCTAAGGGATACCTAACCCTTACAACTTCGAGGGATGCTTCACCCTCTCTTTACCGATTAAACAAGAATATAGATGAATAGAAGCTCTCTCAAGAGTGAATATTATAACTTGAAGTCCTATGGGTATTAATGATTCACTTGATGATGATCAAAACAGAGAATATATGAACAATGATAGTGAAACTCGTATTAATGCTCAACTAGGTTTCTCAGCTTGATTAATCAACCCCCATAAATGTCCAACAACTTGTATTTAAAGCCCATTTAAGATTAGAGCCGTTGGAGGGTGGTTGGGAGCATTAATGGCAGTTTACTATCCATTATTTCCTCTTCTGGTTTGTGTTCTTATTCGAATAACAACTTATAGATTGGTTTCTAGAAAAGCTTGCTATTCGAATAACATTGTGGTTATTTGAATAAGCCATTTTTGAAATGCTTCTGAAAAAGTGTGTTATTCGAATAACACTTATGTTATTCGAATAATACATTAAGCGCCTTGATAATTTTGAACTGTTATTCGAATAACACAGGGCATTATTCGAATAACCCTTACGCAGATGAGATTATTTGGCTTCTCTGACATTGGTTATTCGAATAACAAAAGTTGTTATTCGAATAAGCCTTTAGAAAAATCATTTCCTATAGCTTTTGAATATTGCTAATTAATCTCAAATGGTCTAGTAAGCTTTTGGGCACTTGTGTTTGTTTCTTTGAAAACCAAAAACCAATTTGAAGTCTCAAGAATATGTGAGCTATTTGAGTTCTTTGAAAAGGTTATTTATTGAGCTTTAGATGAATCATTTATACCTTTACATAATGATCTAAGGCCTATAACTAGTCTTGAATAAGGTCTTGACATATCTCCATGTTTGTTATCATCAAAACTAAGTTCTTCATTAGTCAATGGCCAATCACATTCTCCCTTTTTTTTTATGATGACAAACCAAGCATTTGAGAAAAGGGGTTAGTTCAACAAAATGGAATTCACAAAAGTTGAAAGAGAGACTTACACCTTCTCTACTTTGTAAGAGGAGAATTAGGTTTCAGAGTTATACGCAACTCCCTCTTTCTTTTGGAATCCTTGATCCTTTTTAGGACAGATTTTCTAACCTGTCTTTTCTCAACACAATCTCCAAAAAATTGTTAATATAATAACACTATAACTTATTCTCCCCCTTTTGTCATTATTAAAAAGATGGGGCAACTGAAGCACAGACAGATATACAATCAAATAGATATTTGAACTGTTAAATGAATAAGAAGAATATCAGACTAATCATGAATATGCAAACAAGGATCATTTGTCATTTAATAAGAATAAGCCAATTACATTAGGGATTTTGTAGGCATGATTTGCCAATTTCAAAAACATCAATAAGCAAAAAAGAAATCCTAAGAGGTATGGATCCTAGAAGAAAGTATTCGATGGAGGAGGAGGAGGAGTGGTGGGAGCTTGTCCAGATAACAAGGTTCTTAGGGTAGCCTGCTCTTGCTCGATCACCTCAAGCCTGTCAAAGATGATGTTGTTGGTGTTTTCTGTGTAGACTTTGATGTTGAGCATGGTTGACATAAGTTGATTATTCATCATATGACCAACAGCAGGAACATCATCAGTAGCAGCAGCAGCAGCTTCTTCAGGAGCAGCTTCAGGAGCCTCTCTAGGCATACCAGAAGCACCAGCCACAGCTTCTTCCAAT
The DNA here is from genome assembly GCA_029884605.1 of Ormosia emarginata. Taxonomy (NCBI): domain Eukaryota; kingdom Viridiplantae; phylum Streptophyta; class Magnoliopsida; order Fabales; family Fabaceae; genus Ormosia; species Ormosia emarginata. The sequence continues at coordinate 221,916 of JAQQTP010000015.1, read as the reverse complement.
TCATCGGGATATACCTACCTCTAACATCATCTGGGACCATCTTCATTTTCTTCAGAGTGTATTCTCCGAAGATGTTGAAATGAGTGAGCTTGACTGGTCGCTCAGTTTCCCAAAATATGTTGTACTTTTTGAGCAAAGCATAAGGCAAATTTGAATTTTCTTGATGCTTTGCCTTCAACATATGTTTCCCAATGAAGTTTGGCCAGTTGATTCTCTAATTTTTCCTCAAAACCTAGACCATAAAAATATCATCCTCAGTTAAATAGGCATAGTTGCCACCATGGGGTTCAAGGATATGAGTATAGGTGTAATGAAGCAACCTGTCCTGACTGTTCAGCGTCCCACTTTTCAACCCAACCTTAGGCCATTGCATGTCAGGCCTTACAATGAGAGGCATGGCTTCCTCCTTGATGTACTCTTGTATGTATGGCCTGCTGTCTTCTTCAATGGTAGTGCTTATAGCATTCAGGTTGAAGAGCTCAATCCAGTCTGTTAGTGTGATTACCATTTGTTGGTCCTTGACCTCTGAGACGATATTTGGACCATCTAGCCTCAAATTCCAATAGAACATCTTCACCAGGTCAGGGAAGATGGTGTCACAGTAGTTGCAAAACTTAAGAACACCTTGGTGGTTGAGAAAGTCTAGGAACTCGAACCCACCTTCGTCTTCAAAGAATTTTTAGTCCATGTACTTTGGTTGCACAAGATTTCAGTTCCAGAATTGCTCTCTAAACCTTGTCAGGTCAGCTTCGTTGGATGAGAGTCTTCTGAGATCGAGAGGATTGTTGTTAGGAGCTGTATTTGTGCATGGGCATTTGGATGAGGATGCCATTTGAGAGTTTGAAGGATTGATGGGTGATTTTAGTGGAAAGGGAAAGGGATTTTAGAAGGAGGGATGATGGAGGATCGTGGAGAAGGAAACAGAGGAAGAAGGAAAACTTCAGAAATAAAGTTCAGAAATGCGGGGAACTTATTTATCTCCCACGTGTTATTCGAATAGCAATAGTGTTATTCAAATAACAAAGTGGTAGATCAAACGTTATTCGAATAACAAGTTATGTTATTCAAATAACAGAGTTAAAGCACAAGGGACATGGCATTCTGCCATATGATATTTGAATAACAAGATGTGTTATTCGAATAGTGAATCATTTGATGCTTCCTGACAGATTTTATTTGAATAACCAAATGGTTATTCAAATAACATGTTAAAGAGCAGAACACATGGGAAGATGTTATAAGACATTATTCGAATAAGGCAAGCGTTTGAAATAGAAATTAGAGATGCTGGAGCATGTTATTCGAATAAGATTCTTCTTATTCGAATAATTTAACATCCCGAAAATTAATAATTTCAGAATAAATGATCATTTTGCAATATTTGAGATTTTCTAGAATTTTTCTGGATTTTTTTGAGAACGCAGAAGATTTTAATATATTCCTCGTTTTACGTGCGCACTGAGCTGAGAATTGCTGAGGTCAGTGTAACGCTCCGGAAACTAATTATTTCACCGCTAATAGTCATTTTCTAATATTTGTGATTTATGTGAATTTTTCTGGAATTTTTCGGAAACGACGAATATTTTAATATATTCCTCGTTTTGCGTAAAACTCAAGCAGAGTCATGAAAACGATCAGTAGTGTTTCAAAAATTGGAAAATTATATGACGAATAGTCGTTTTATAATATTTGCAATTTTTGGAAATTTTCTGGAAATTTTTCGAATCACAAATATTTTAATATATTCCTCGTTTTGCGTACAAGACTTGAAAGCGTAACCGTAGAAACGCGATGTTTTCTCGAGAACCTTGGACTATGGACATGTCGACGGGGGATCTTACTAAACCCGAGACTTGACACAGCTTTACGAGGTTTCATAATTTTTGAGAAATTCTAACAGATAAAAATAAATCAATACAAAGAAAAAATTCATCCTGTCGATTAATTAAATACCGACTTCATTTAATCGTAACTATTATCCATTGGATAATAGTGTGTAATAAAATACTATCACATTATCCTAATGTAATCTACTTTATGTCAAATCTATCTACTTTAATTCAAATTTATTGATTAAATAATCAAAGCTTCCTTAAGAAGCTTTGACCCAAGCATTGACCCATGTGCTTTAGCTTCTCTTGGAAGCCAATTTCCTCTCTCTTCTCTCTCTCTTTGCACGGCTGATTGCAGCCCTAAAGCAAGGAAAATTTGCTTTTCCTTATTTCATTTTATCACACAAAATTCATTAATTTCCAAAACCATTTCTCTCTCATCATTTCTTCTTCTTCCTTCTTCAACATTTTCTCCTCCTTCTCTCTACCAAGCTCCACGGCCACCCTCTCCTCAACCACTCATCCATCACAAAAATTTAAACTAAATACATTTTCTCAATCCTCTCAACATTCTAAACACTTTTTTCTTCTTGGAGTTTCTTGAAAATCCTCCATTTTCATCATCTTCTTCAAGCTCCAACTTTGAGCATTTTGGGTAAGTTTCAAGACCACTCTCCCTCTCCTTCTATTTTCGTGATTATGGTCTCTTTAATGACCATCCACGGTTCATTTTTCAAGCCTTGATGTTGTTTTAACAAAGTTGAATTTTTAGGGTTTTTGGAGAGGTGCAATCCGAAAATTCAAGAAGCTTCCTTGGTGTTCTTCTTGTTTTCTACACATTGGTAAGAGGAGACTACTCACTTCAACCACTTATGGTGGTGAGGAGACTTGTATGTGTGTTGATGGAGGAATCCATCCTTGTATGCTCTTTGTATGCTTGCTTGAATTATAAATTTTGTATGATTTGGTATTCTTGAATTTGATTGATACTTGATTATGCTATTGAATATGTTTGATATATTAATTGTGCTTGATCATGTTGGGGTTGTTAAATGGAAAATTTGGAGTTTCCTACCTCAACATGGTGCCACGGTTTTGATTAGAAATTAGGGATGGATATTGGTTTTGTGTACAAGTGAAATAAGACTTATCTAATCAAAGATTGAATGATAGTATTAACACTAACGAATGGAAGACTTTGAGGGTTTAATATCCAAGAGGGTGTCACGGTTTTGGTCTTGGTAAAGAGACAAATGGATTGATTTTGATGATCTAAATTTAAGTGAATTAAGAGTGTAACATATAATGTGATAATTGTGACCTTAGATTGATTTGTTGTATATAATGGTATGTTGGATTGGATTATGTGATTGGAAATGGAAGAAAAATATTTGGGGATCTCTCTTGGAGGGCTACGGTTTTTAGGGTGAAAATTGGATAAATTATGGTTAATGTGTAACAAGCATTAGACTAGAATTAATCAAGTGACAAAATAGGATTTAATGGAAGAAAAGTTTGAGATTGAAGCCTAAATGATGGCTACGGTTTTGAGGCATAAAGATTAGGGTTCTTGGTGAGCTAATTTGATAAGTGAACACTTAAATGAATTAAGGGAATGACATGTAGTATGATGACTTGAGAGAATTTGGGATTGTAACCATTGTGAGGCCACGGCCTCTAGGGCAAAGTTTTAGGTAAGTATGTGGTTTGGATAATTTGGAAGCATAAGTGATTAGGTAATTAGAAACCTATGTAATAAATGGACAACTAATAAATTGGAAGAATTTAGTATAGTCAAGACTTCATAAATTTTAGAAGACTAAGAGTGAGACCATCGTAAAACTTAAGGTGATTCTAAGTGAGTGAAGAACAAGAGAGTGTGAGGCTTAATAGCTTAATTAATTTACAAGTTATAGGAAATCGAGTTGCCTTGGAATATTAAGCTAGTTGCAAGAATTGGATTTGGTCATGAACCTTGAAAAGAGGAATAAATTCTAAGTTAGGATTCATAATGAACCTAATGATGCATTGATTTACTTGATATTGATATTATGTTGTTATGGGTCCATGTGAGTGACCATGTATACATTGATGCTTATATTGGCCTAAATGTGTCATATTATGAGATTGTATGAAATTGTGGATCATCCATGTGCATTCATAGTGTCTTATGCATTGTGATTGTCCTTGTGGACTGTTGTAAGGCCTAGTTGCCTAGGAGATTGAACACACCTTAGTGCGGGTGCGAATAGACAAGTGTGGGTCGTGTTATGACCTCGGGGGCGTCGGGGTGCGGGTCCTCCACATGGACAGTTTAGAGCTCCTCTGTACCGTGGGGCAAACCAATGCAAACACACCGACGATCCGGACTTGACACTGTCCTATATCGTGATCTAGTGTAGAATGTCTGTACAATGCCATGATTTGCGCATGAGAAAATTTATTGATAAGACTGGCCTCGGCAAGAAATGAGTTACGTACATGTCTCCCGATCTTTCTCTCCGCTTGATTGAGTCTAGCTCCATGGAGTAGGAATTAGGAAAGCATGCATTATACATCATTCATTCCCGGTCTTATAAACTCGTTGAACATGAATACCGTAAATGATTATCTGATGGTGGTGCTGATTTCGGAAATTCTATTGTGATCTTCCTGTTATTGCTTATTGTCGTTCTACCTTTACTATAAGTATCACTGTGATTATTGACTCTGATTATTGCTTAGAATTGAATTACTTTTATTATAAATTCCTTTGTTGTTATTGATGAATATATAATCTGTATTGCTTTATGGGCGCTCTGCGCCGTGTCGTTTTCTTACTGCCAATAATGGTAATGAAGGATGGGTGTCTCACCTCTTTCCTATATCCTTGTATGTCTGTTTTATACTTATATTGGTAAAAGATCGTGAGGAAGATAAGGAGGGACCACACTTTGGTTGATTGGATTGGGCGTTTGGACAAGGTTTCTTCGGCTACGTACGAGTGCAGTTGCGTGGAGGCCTTGATGCCTGACTTGTTGACTGGGACTCCGAGGCCGTACGTGTATATGGGGTTGCGGCTTTGTCTCGCTAGTAGTACCTATCCTCGGGTCACTACTTTTCCCCTTTTTGTGTTTTATTCCCGCTGTATTTTATTGGACTCTGTAATTGTTATATTCTATGTCATCAGTGATTTGTGTAAATTGACTATATATATATATATATATATATGTATAAGAGATATGATTTTATTTCAGTGGTTGTATCATGGCTTGAATACATTCATATTTCATTCGAGCCTCATATTTTCTACCTATGCAAATTATCAAAAAAAAATATATAGACTCTTGAGAATTTAAGTTATCATATCATGTCTCGTGACACACTTGGATTTAGTAACTCGTGGTGTAATGACGATTATGCTTCGGTTGCTACATCAAGGGGTGTTACATTAGGTGGTATCGAGCGCTTCATCCCGTTGAGCCTTATGGACTTTCTATGTTTAGGCATATTAGAATTTGGTTTGTTGTGCACTTCCTTGTCTCTTGTTTGAGATGATGGGAAAGGAATGCATGGCTTGCTGTAGGTTGAATGTTGATAGCTACTGTTATACGGTTGCATGATATTGAGGACTGGCCTACTCAATATGTAATGTTCTGTGTGTACAGGAAACTACGACTTCACCTAGGCGTACTATGTTAGGAAAATAGGAATTCTTTTGTGAGGAGATCAAAGGATTTTGGAAAATCGATCTTCTGGAGAAAGAAATAGCTGGTGTAAGTTAGGTTCGTAAAGCAGTTTGGAAGCGAACAACTTACGAGAGATTACACTGTGGAGGCCGAATGAAGAAGTTCGGGATGGAAGCTGTTAAGATTCATAAATTAGCTTGTCTTGCTTGAATGGTGTGCATTGCGTGACTCTTTATGTTTGGCTTCCGAAGGGAGGCAAGATTGTTTGAAATAATTACGTTTGTTTTATTGTGTTATGTTTGGTCTGTCTTCGGAGAAAGACACCGGCTCGTGGTAGACGTACACATATGGCGTAGGATAAGGCCATCGAAGTATGGTTGCGATCGCAGGAGAAATATGAAGGATAGTTGATGTGACGATTCACCAAGATCAGAGGACTGCATAATAAAGAGAATTGAAGGTTAAGATTCAAAATCTATTGGAGGAAAGTCAAACTTGGGATAACCATGGACTACCTAGATTCCAAAGGAGGAATAATGGAAAAGCTAACAAGTTAAACGGGAACTACGTTCACGGGTACCGAGAAAGTAACAACAACGCCCAACCCGTAGAGAAAGTGCTAGTAGTGGTAGATCCAATCGGACCTCAACATCTGGAGATCTCAACAAGGGAAGTTATGCCTCAAATGGTGACCTTGTAATCATGCTGTATGAATTCGGGGGGGTAACCCTTCCTTTTTCAATTTGTAACTTTATGAATCATTTGGATTCATCCGTATCTTTCATATCTTCGACTTAGTTATTTCCATTTCCGTCGTTAAAGACTTATCTTGACACTTGAGTTTATTTGATCTATCCTACTTCCCATAAAGATTGAACTTTCTATTGATCTATCTTGCTTACCTAAAATCGCATTGATTAAAGTTCATGATTTAGAACTTGATTGATCATTTTCTAGCTATATCCTGCTAAACCATTCCAATGAAAACCCCTTAGTTTTTCGAATTAAGACTCCCGATATTCGTAACGGCCAACAAAGTTGAAGCTTTGTGAGGGAAAAGAAATCCAAGGATACGTGTTACCTTTTATAGCAGAGGACAAAGAAAAGGGAATATGACCGTCACCATTGTAGTCGCAAGTTTCTCGTGATGAACTACAAGGTCTTTGTCGCTTAAGGAGAAGAATGGGACATCTCAAGAGATGAACACCATCGTCAAACGAACGAGATTATGATCAAGGGTGAGTATCCTCAGAGAAAGATGTGTGTCCTGGTCATCATTAAATTCGCGGGAGATTGAGAATGTCCCTGAAATGATTTCGAATGCGCTATGGGCATTATGGATGTCTCGTGATGCCGTTCGGAATAACAAATCCTCTTGTCGTATTCATGAGTGACATGAATTGTATCTTTTGTTCTTACCTAGAACAGAATTGTCATTGTCATTAATGATGACATTCTGATCTATTCTCGAAAAAATAGAGATACACGTTGGACATCTCGGCATAGTTTTCCTGACTTTAAAGGGGAGAGAGCAAATGCCAAAGTATCAGAGTATGGATTCTTAATTGAGAAGGTTCAGTTTTGGATCATGAAATTCCAAATGGAGGAATTGTTGTGGATTCCCAAGAGATTGAAGCAGTTCTTCAAAAGGAAAGATCAGAGACCGTAAAATAGACACATAACTGGTGGAATTAGTTAGTTTTATCGAAGAAGACACAAAGATTGAAGGAGTGTCAATGGATCCTCCAAGATAGCTGGATATTTTGCTCAGTTTGCAAGAAGAGAATAAAAACTTCTATGGACTAACGCGTGTGAAGAAAGGTTTTAAAGGTCGAGGAGACATTCGAATGCTTGTCAGATTTGGTTCTACCTAATCCCAGGGAACTGTTTGAAGAATTTTATGCTTCACAGAAAAATCTAGGATATGTGTTCATGCAAGGTTGGGAAAGTTGTGACTTACACCTCAAGGTAGTTGAGAACACATTGGGGATTGTTTAACTCACGGTTTGGTGCTAGCCGTAGTTAAAATTTCTCTGAGAATATGGAGACACTTGCTACGATCAACGCCTTTAGCAATCACAAGGACCTGAAGTATACATTCGATAAAAAGGGGTTGAACATGAGACAGGAAAGGTGATTAGAGTTTTTGAAGGAGTATGACGTCTAGTTTCAGTGTCGTCCTGTCTGGGTTACTAATAAACCCATTCCAAAATTCTTTGGACTATATCAAATTTCGTTTCGGGTTTAGCTCAATAGCTTGTCAACAGAATCTGTCATCCTTTCTTTCTAAATCTCCATGATATCTTCTATATGTCACGATCGCGAAAGTATGTCACCGATCCCGCCACATCATCAAACAAAACCAGGTGCAATTCAGAGAGAGTCTGATTTATGAGAAACTTCTCGTGAAGATTGAGAATAGAAGAATAAAGCAATGCAAAGATATAGAGATCGCGTTGGTAAGGGTGATCTAAATTGACGTAACTAGAGACACAATCTGAGGGTAAGAAAATAAGATGAAGAAATACGTTAATGTTTGATCTAAGGGATGAAAATTTCGAGGACGAAATTTCTATTTGAAGGGGAGTGTCATAACATCCCGAAAATTAATAATTTCAAAATAAATGATCATTTTACAATATTTGAGATTTTCTAGAATTTTTCTGGATTTTTCTGAGAACGCAGAATATTTTAATATATTTCTCGTTTTACGTGCGCACTGAGCTGAGAATTGCTGAGGTCAGTGTAACGCTCCGGAAACTAATTATTTCGCCGCTAATAGTCATTTTCTAATATTTGTGATTTATGTGAATTTTTCTGGAATTTTTCGGAAACGACGAATATTTTAATATATTCCTCGTTTTACGTAAAACTCAAGCAGAGTCATGAAAACGACTGTAGTGTTTCAAAAATTGGAAAATTATATGACGAATAGTCGTTTTATAATATTTGCAATTTTTGGAAATTTTCTGGGAATTTTTCGGAACCGTCAAATATTTTAATATATTCCTCGTTTTGCGTGCGCACTGAGTAGAACCAGAGAAACGCGATGTTTTCTCTGAGAACCTTGGACTATGGACATGTCGACGGGGATCTTACTAAACCCGAGACTTGACACAGCTTTACGAGGTTTCATAATTTTTGAGAAATTCTAACAGATATAAAATAAAATCAATACAAAGAAAAATTCATCTCGTCGATTAATTAAATACCGACTTAATCAGTAACTATTATCCATTGGATAATAGTGTGTAATAAAAATACTATCACATTATCCTAATGTAATCTACTTTATGTCAAATCTATCTACTTTAATTCAAATTTATTGATTAAATAATCAAAGCTTCCTTAAGAAGCTTTGACCCAAGCATTGACCCATGTGCTTTAGCTTCTCTTGGAAGCCAATTTCCCTCTCTCTTCTCTCTCTCTTTGCACGGCTGATTGCAGCCCCAAAGCAAGGAAAATTTGCTTTTCCTTATTTCATTTTATCACACAAAATTCATTAATTTCCAAAACCATTTCTCTCTCATCATTTCTTCTTCTTCCTTCTTCAACATTTTCTCCTCCTTCTCTCTACCAAGCTCCACGGCCAGCCCTCTCCTCAACCACTCATCCATCACAAAAATTTAAACTAAATACATTTTCTCAATCCTCTCAACATTCTAAACACTTTTTCTTCTTGGAGTTTCTTGAAAATCCTCCATTTTCATCATCTTCTTCAAGCTCCAACTTTGAGTATTTTGGGTAAGTTTCAAGACCACTCTCCCTCTCCTTCTATTTTCGTGATTATGGTCTCTTTAATGACCATCCATGGTTCATTTTTCAAGCCTTGATGTTGTTTTAACAAAGTTGAATTTTTAGGGTTTTTGGAGAGGTGCAATCCGAAAATTCAAGAAGCTTCCTTGGTGTTCTTCTTGTTTTCTACACATTGGTAAGAGGGAGACTACTCACTTCAACCACTTATGGTGGTGAGGAGACTTGTATGTGTGTTGATGGAGGAATCCATCCTTGTATGCTCTTTGTATGCTTGCTTGAATTATAAATTTTGTATGATTTGGTATTCTTGAATTTGATTGATACTTGATTATGCTATTGAATATGTTTGATATATTAATTGTGCTTGATCATGTTGGGGTTGTTAAATGGAAAATTTGGAGTTTCCTACCTCAACATGGTGCCACGGTTTTGATTAGAAATTAGGGATGGATATTGGTTTTGTGTACAAGTGAAATAAGACTTATCTAATCAAAGATTGAATGATAGTATTAACACTAACGAATGGAAGACTTTGAGGGTTTAATATCCAAGAGGGGTGTCACGGTTTTGGTCTTGGTAAAGAGACAAATGGATTGATTTTGATGATCTAAATTTAAGTGAATTAAGAGTGTAACATATAATGTGATAATTGTGACCTTAGATTGATTTGTTGTATATAATGGTATGTTGGATTGGATTATGTGATTGGAAATGGAAGAAAAATATTTGGGGATCTCTCTTGGAGGGCTACGGTTTTTAGGGTGAAAATTGGATAAATTATGGTTAATGTGTAACAAGCATTATACTAGAATTAATCAAGTGACAAAATAGGATTTAATGGAAGAAAAGTTTGAGATTGAAGCCTAAATGATGGCTACGGTTTTGAGGCATAAAGATTAGGGTTCTTGGTGAGCTAATTTGATAAGTGAACACTTAAATGAATTAAGAATGACATGTAGTATGATGACTTGAGAGAATTTGGGATTGTAACCATTGTGAGGCCACGACCTCTAGGGCAAAGTTTTAGGTAAGTATGTGGTTTGGATAATTTGGAAGCATAAGTGATTAGGTAATTAGAAACCTATGTAATAAATGGACAACTAATAAATTGGAAGAATTTAGTATAGTCAAGACTTCATAAATTTTAGAAGACTAAGAGTGAGACCATCGTAAAACTTAAGGTGATTCTAAGTGAGTGAAGAACAAGAGAGTGTGAGGCTTAATAGCTTAATTAATTTACAAGTTATAGGAAATCGAGTTGCCTTGGAATATTAAGCTAGTTGCAAGAATTGGATTTGGTCATGAACCTTGAAAAGAGGAATAAATTCTAAGTTAGGATTCATAATGAACCTAATGATGCATTGATTTACTTGATATTGATATTATGTTGTTATGGGTCCATGTGAGTGACCATGTATACATTGATGCTTATATTGGCCTAAATGTGTCATATTATGAGATTGTATGAAATTGTGGATCATCCATGTGCATGCATAGTGTCTTATGCATTGTGATTGTCCTTGTGGACTTGTTGTAAGGCCTAGTTGCCTAGGAGATTGAACACACCTTAGTGCGGGTGCGAATAGACAAGTGTGGGTCGTGTTATGACCTCGGGGCGTCGGGGTGCGGGTCCTCCACATGGACAGTTTAGAGCTCCTCTGTACCGTGGGGCAAACCAATGCAAACACACCGACGATCCGGACTTGACACTGTCCTATATCGTGATCTAGTGTAGAATGTCTGTACAATGCCATGATTTGCGCATGAGAAAATTTATTGATAGCACTGGCCTCGGCAGCCGAGTTACAGACATGTCTCCTGATCTTTCTCTCCGCTTGATTGAGTCTAGCTCCATGGAGTAGGAATTAGGAAAGCATGCATTATACATCATTCATTCCTGGTCTTATAAACTGTTGAACATGAATACCTGTAAATGATTATCTGATGGTGGTGCTGATTTCTGAAAATTCTATTGTGATCTTCCTGTTATTGCTTATTGTCGTTCTACCTTTACTATAAGTATCACTGTGATTATTGACTCTGATTATTGCTTAGAATTGAATTACTTTTATCATAAATTCCTTTGTTGTTATTGATGAATATATAATCTGTATTGCTTTATGGGCGCTCTGCGCCGTGTCGTTTTCTTACTGCCAATAATGGTAATGAAGGATGGGTGTCTCACCTCTTTCCTATATCCTTGTATGTCTGTTTTATATTTATATTGGTAAAAGATCGTGAGGAAGATAACGAGGGACCACACTTTGGTTGATTGGATTGGGCGTTTGGACAAGGTTTCTTCGGCTACGTACGAGTGCAATTGCGTGGAGGCATTGATGCCTGACTTGTTGACTGGGACTCCGGGCGTCGTACGTGTATATGGGGTTGCGGCTTTGTCTGCTAGTAGTACCTATCCTTGGGTCACTACTTTTCCCCCTTTTTGTGTTTTATTCCCGCTGTATTTTATTAGACTTTGTAATTGTTATATTCTATGTCATCAGTGATTTGTGTAAATTGACTATATATATATATATATATATATATATGTATAAGAGATATGATTTTATTTCAGTGGTTGTATCATGGCTTGAATACATTCATATTTCATTCGAGGCTCATATTTTCTACCTATGCAAATTGTCAAAAAAAAATATATAGACTCTTGAGAATTTAAGTTACTGTTATCATGTCTGTGACACACTTGGATTTAGTAACTGTGGTGTAATGACGATTATGCTTCGGTTGCTACATCAAGGGGTGTTACAAATAAAGCAATTATTTAGGCAACAGTTAAGCACATTTTTAGCATCAAATTGAGAAGAATTATTACTAGATTTTGTGAAGTACCTGCAAAACAAATTTAGGGAAACCTCCGACGCCCAAGTTAGTAATGATTTAATGGAAGTAGATCAAGGATAAACCAATGTAAACATTTATTCATATGCATGATTGATCAATTATGCCCAATTCTCTTCTAATTAAATAGAATGCTTCTTTTGCTAGAGGTTTGGTGAAGATATTAGCTAATTACTTAGTTGTTTCCACAAATTCAAGCATGCAATCACCCTTTTGAACATGGTCTCTTATGAAATGATGTCTTATTTCTATGTGCTTTGTTCTTGAGCGCAAAATGAGATTTTTTGACAAGTTAATGGCACTAATGTTATCACATTTAATGGGATGTGATCCAGCTCAAGACCATAGTCTAGAAGTTGTTGCTTCATCCAAAGGACTTAAGCACAACAACTTTCAGCTGCAACATATTCAGCTTCAGCTATTGACAATGCCACACTATTTTGCTTCTTGTTGTGCCAAGAGACTAATGAGTTTCCAAGCAAGTGGCATGTCCTACTAGTACTCTTCCTATCTATTTTGCAACCAGTAAAGTCAGAATCAGAATAACCAATTAAGCTACATGAGGCACCCTTAGGGTACCACAATCCCATTTGTGAAGTGCCTATTAGATATTTCATAATTCGTTTTACAGCACTTAGGTGTGATTCTTTAGGATTTGCTTGAAATCTAGCACATATGCATACACTAAACATGATATCCGGCCTACTTGCGGTAAGATAAAGGAGTGAGCCAATTATACCTCTATACTTAGTGATTTCTACCGATTTACCTCCTTCATCCTTGTCCAAGTAACAAGAAGTTCCCATTGGTGTAGTCATTTGCTTGGCTCCTTCCATTCCAAACTTTTTGAGCAACTCCTTGCAATATTTGGATTGACGTATGAAAGTCTCATCCCTTGTTTGCTTGATTTGAAGACCAAGGAAGAAGTTGAGCTCACCCATCATGGACATCTTAAATTCACTTTGCATGATATTAGCAAATTCTTTACAAAGAGAGTCATTAGTAGCACTAAATATAATATCATCAATATATATTTGAACAAGTAGAATGCCATGATTTTTGTGTTTGATGAAAAGAGTAGTGTCAACCTTTCCCCTAGAGAAGCCATTTTCCAAAAAGAACTTGTTTAATGTTTCATACCAAGCTCTAGGAGCTTGTTTCAAGCCATACAATGCCTTTTTAAGTTTAAAAACATGGTTGGGCTATTCAAAGTTTTCAAAACCTGGAGGTTGATCCACATACACTTCCTCTAGGATAAAAGTATTTAAAAAGGCACTTTTGACATCCATTTGAAAGAGTTTAAAATCCATGATGCATGCATATGTAAGTAGCATTCTAATGGCTTCTAATCTAGCTACGGGAGCATAAGTTTCTTCATAATTTATGCCTTCTTCTTGATTATAACCCTTAGCTACTAGCCTAGCCTTGTTTTTTATTATTAAGTCAGTTTCATCTAGTTTGTTCCCAAAGACCCATTTGATACCAATTATGGGATGATCATTGGGCCTTGGAACTAATTCCCAAACTTGATTCCTCTCAAATTGGTTTAGTTCATCTTGCATAGCCAAGATCCAATGTTCATCATTAATGGCCTCATTTATGTTTTTAGGTTCAACCTGAGAAACAAAAGTCATATGATTACATGCATTTCTAAGAGAATTACAAGTTATTACCCCTTTTGATATATCACCTATCACTTTGTCAAGAGAATGATATCTAGATGTTCTCCATTCCTTGGGAAGATTCATGATTTGAGAGTCTTTTGTCTAGAGAAATCATATGGGCTTTCTTCTTGCTTCTTGACTTCTTTTTCTTGATTTTCTAGGTGAGTTCTTGCAAGGATTTCTGCAACATCATCAACAAGCTCCTTTCTTGGCTCGTTTGGGTTAGTTTCATCAAAAGCAATATGTATGGACTCTTTTATGGTCATAGTTCGTTTGTTATAGACTCTTAAGGCCTTACTATGTATAGAATAACCAAGAAATATTATCTCATTAGATTTTGCATCAAACTTCCCCAAGTTATCCTTTCCATTATTTAAAACAAAACATTTACATCCAAAGACATGAAAATGTGAGACATTCGGTTTCCTTCCTTTGTATAATTCATAGGGATTTTCTTTAAAATTGACCTTATTAGAGCCCTATTCATAACATAACAAGCGGTGTTAACCGCATCCGTCCAAAAATACTTAGGAAGGTTGGCCTCATTAAGCATAGTTCTTGCCATTTCTTCTAAAAATCGATTTTTCCTTTCCACAACACCATTTTGTTGTGGTGTTCTAGGGGCTGAAAAATTATGCTCAATGCTATGTTCATCACAAAAGGTTTCAAATTCACCACCATCATCACTTCTTATAGATGCAATATAAAAACCTTTTTCATTTTGGATAACTTTAGCAAGTTTTTTGAATGATTGAAAAGTATCATTTTTGTGAGACAAAAACAATGTCCATGTAAACCTAGAAAAATCATCTACAATCACTAAGGCATAGTAATTTCCACCAAAGCTCATAGTTCTAGAGGGACCAAAAAGATCCATGTGCAAAAGTTGTAAAGGTCTAGAAGTTGAAACTACATTTTTAGCTTTAAAAGAGACCTTTACTTGTTTTTCCTTTTGACATGCATCACAAAGTTTATCTTTTTCAAATTTGAGCTTTGGAAGACCAATTACTAGTTCTTTAGAAACCAATTTGTTTAAGTGATCCATGTAAATGTGAGTAATTCTTCTATGCCATAACCATGAATCATTTTCTTTAGTTATAAAGCATTTAGCATCATTTGAGGAAATGTCATCAAGGCTAATCATATATATATTATTGACCCTATGACCAACAAACTTAACATACTTATCATCCTTGCCCTCAATTATGCAACAATTTGAATGAAATATTAGTCTATTCCCCTTATCACACAATCGATTAATGCTAAGCAAGTTATGTTTGAGTTCTTCAACAAGTAAAATATTATCAATGGATGAGGAAGGGATCTTACCAACTTTACTAACTCCAAGAATCTTTCCTTTGTTGTAGTCACCATAAGTCACATGACCACTCTTCTTGGGTACAATGAAGGAAAACTTGGAGTCATCACTAGTCATGTGCTTGGAGCATCTACTATCAAGATACCAACTTGAGCTTTTGAACTTCAAGCACACCTACTACACACATTCAAGTTTTAACATTTGGTCCCCAAATTGTCTTGGGTCCTTGTGTGTTAGAAATAGGCACAGTGACCTTAGGAACCGAAACCATTTTAGTTCCTACTTTAGTGTTTCTTTTCTTTCTAGCATTACATATAAATACACTATGTCCTTTCTTTCCACAATGAAAACATTTGATAAAAGGGGTACTTGATGTTCTAGATGGAACAAAGAAATTATTGTAAAAATTTTTATGGTTATTTGGATTATATCCTAAACCGGCTTTTTGAAAAACACACCTTTGTTTCCCTAGTAACATATTCAAATTATCCCTTGCCAATGTAAATTTTGCAAGAGTATTTTTCAAGTCCTCAATTTCATTTTCAAGTGCTTTACATGAAGAACAAGTTAAGGGTGTGGGTGCATTATCATGTGAAGAACAAATCATGCATGATGAGTTAGCATCAATAAGTCCAAGAGTCTCATTTTTAACTTTAAGTTCTTTAATCTCCTTGGTTAGAATAGAAATTTTGTTTGTCATTAAGGAGATTGTTTTGTTGGAAGTTAAAACCATTTTAGTGAGCCTCATGGATTCATCATGCAATTCTTGAAATGCATCTTGCAATTCACTATATGAAGGAGATAGCTTAACATTAGATAAGATTACCTCAGTTTCACTTTCTTCTTCTTCTTCTCTATTTGCCATTAGGCAAATATGAGCTTCCTCATCCTCCGAATCATCGGTGGAATCCATATCGTTATCTTCCCATGTAATGTATGCGTTCCTTCCTTTTCTTTCCTTGAAAGACTTCTTTTCAAATTTCTCCATCTTCTTTTGATAAACCGGACATTCCATCTTCATGTGCCCCGGTTTTTCACATTCATAGCAAGTTGGAATGGATGAAGTTCCTTCTCCCTTTTGATATGACTTCTTAGGAGGAAACGGAGGTCTTCTTTGATTTCCTTTCTTCTTGAGAAACCTTCCAAACTTCTTCACAAGGAGACTGAAATTTTCTTTATTCATCTCAATATTGTTAAGATCATTTTCATCATCTTCATCTTTATATTCAATTGAGGAAGAAGTGGTTTTGAGAGCAATCCCTTTTTTCTTCTTATCTTGCTCCTCATTTTGATTTAGTCGATTTATCTCTAACTCATGCTCTTGAAGCTTTCCAAATAGGGCGGCCAAGGTCATTGTGGCAAGATTCCTTGACTCCGATATGGCCGTTACTTTGGGTTGCCAAATCTTGCTCAAGCATCTCAAAACTTTGTTAATAAGATCTTCATTGGCAAAGTTTTTCTCAATGAAGCAAGATGATTAACAATATGAGTAAATCGTTTTTGCATATCTTGAATGTTTTTCCCTTGATTCATTCTAAATAATTCATATTCAAGAGTAAGTGTGTTAACTCTAGATCTTTTTACCTCACTAGTACCTTTATGGGTTACTTGTAATATATCCCACATTTCTTGAGTGGTCTTACAATTTGACACCCTAAAAAATTCATCATACCCTAAGGAGGTAGTGATGATATTTTTGGCTCTCAAGTTGTATTGAACATTTTTCTTGTCATTATCAGTCCAATCATTTCTTGGTGTATTTGTTCTAACACCGTCAACAAGACATGTGGGGACAAAAGGATCATTTTCAATGGCATCCCACACATCAATATCAATAGCTTCAATAAAAATCTTCATCCTTTCTTTCTAATAAGCATAACCATCCCCATTGAAAAAAAGAGGCCTATTTATAGAAGAACCTTCATTAGAAAAATCATTTGAAGACATCTTTTCTCTTGAAGCGGCTAAGCTCTTTATACAAGAGTCTAGCTTTGATACCACTTGTTACCAAGTGGCTTCAATACTCAAGAGGGGGTGAATTGAGTTTATAAAGACTTTTCACAAATCTCTTGTAAAAAGCTTGATTACTAATTTTCGTTGAAGCTATTATTTGATAGAAATGAATGAATAGAGAGATTAGAGGGTTTACACATACAAGTAAATCAATCAAGCAAGATAGAATGCTAGATAACTAATAAAATAGTACACAAAATAAATGAGATGAGTTTAGGAAGACAAACACAAAGCTTTATCCTGGTTCAACCACTAATCCACTTGTGATCTACGTCCAGTCCTCAAATAAACACCAGAGATTTCCACTATATCTTCAAGCTTCAAACAGGTGCTTGATAACCTTTACAAGATAGAGCACTCAACACACCTTGGGATGCCTCACCCTTGTGCTTAAGTCTCTATTTCCAAGGGATACCTCACCCTTACAACTTTGAGGGATGCTTCACCCTCTCTTTACTGATTAAACAAGAATATAGATGAATAGAAGCTCTCTCAAGAGTGAATATTATAACTTGAAGTCCTATGGGTATTAATGATTCACTTGATGATGATCAAAACAGAGAATATATGAACAAAGATAGTGAAACTCGTATTAATGCTCAACTAGGTTTTTCAGCTTAATTGATCAACCCCCATAAATGTCCAACAACTTGTATTTAAAGCCCATTTAAGATTAGAGTCGTTGCAGGGTGGTTGGGAGCATTAATGGTAGCTTACTATCCATTATTTCCTCTTCTGGTTTGTGTTCTTATTCGAATAACAATTTTGTTATTCGAATAAGGCTTCAAATAGCTCAGGGGCAAGTTCCCTCTGGAACGTGTTATTCGAATAACACTTATGTTATTCGAATAACAACTTGTAAATTAGTTTCTGGAAAAGCTTGCTATTTGAATAACATTGTGGTTATTCGAATAAGCCATTTTTCAAATGCTTCTGAAAAAGTGTATTATTTGAATAACACTTATGTTATTCGAATAATACATTAAGCACGTGTTACTCGAATAATACATTAAGCGCCTTGATAATTTTGAATTGTTATTCGAATAACATAGGGTATTATTCGAATAACATTTACGCAGATGAGATTATTTGGCTTCTCTGACATTGGTTATTCGAATAACAAAAGTTGTTATTCGAATAAGCCTTTAGAAAAATCATTTCCTATAGCTTTTGAATATTGCCAATTAATCTCAAATGGTCTAGTAAGCTTTTGGGCACTTGTGTCTGTTTCTTTGAAAACCAAAAACCAATTTGAAGTCTTAAGAATATGTGAGCTATTTGAGTTCTTTGAAAAGGTTATTTATTGAGCTTTAGGTGAATCATTTATACCTTTACATAATGATCTAAGGCCTATAACTAGTCTTGAATAAGGTTTTGACACATCTTTATGTTTGTTATCATCAAAACTAAGTTCTTCATTAGTCAATGGTCAATCACACTTAAGACATGCAATCTAACTATTAATAGTTAGTTTATGTTCTTGCTTTGACTATTATGACTATCTCTGTGGAAATCCTTTTATGTTTTGATGATATTGTTGCTCAATTTTTCTTTTTCTGGTAATGTCACTTAGAAATTGTTTTGCACTATCTCTTTGCTCTTTGTCAAGACTATGGAGTATCTTTTTTGTCATGACAAAAGGGGGAGAACAACAGAAAGTCGTTGAGAAAAGGTAAATAATATGTATAAAATCAATGATTCTGAGACTCCAATATCAATAGGGAGCTGTGCAAACTTTGAACTTGTCACCTCGTGAAAAATAGAGGGGGAGTAAGTTTTATTTAATACCTTGTGTGAATACCAATTTAATTGAACTAATACTTTTTTCGAATGATTGTTTGTCATCATCAAAAAGGGGGAGAATGTGAATGGAAATGGTATTGGTTTTGATGATCAACAAACAAGAAAGTAATGAAGTGCAAAGATCAAGTCCCAAGGCTTTTCAAGATTAGCTTTTAGGACTTAGACCATATGTAAAGGTAAAACGGACTCACACAAAAGCTCATTTCTTAGTTCAAATCTCATCTTATCTTAGCTTTGCATAATCATGTTTTCATTGTGTTTAAAATTAAGTTAAAAGCTTTTAGAAAACTTGGTAAGTCTTTTGAACATCCTTGATTAAGAAACTCTTTGAAAAACCATGTCTTTTGTCTTTCCATAATAGATTATGAAAATCCCATAATAGATTATGAAGGTTCATAATAGATTATGAGATTTCAAAACCTGTTATGTGATAAGTCAGAACATGACTTATGTTTTCCAAATGGCCATAATCGATTATGGCCTCCTCATAATTGATTATTTGATATTTCAAAACGTAACCACCTGTTTCTAAATGGCCATATTCGAATATGGCATAATTCATAACTGATTATGAATGTCTCATAACAGATTATGAAATCCTTCATAATTGATTATGAAACATCTCATAACAGATTATGAAATCTCATAACAGGTTATTTTGTTAGACAGAAACGTTAGGAGCCTTTCTCATAAGCTATAACCGATTATGGCTTTGTCATAACAGGTTATGGTTTGTCATAGAGCTCGTTCTCAATGGCTCTTTTAATGGCATTTAATGCCCCCAACCACTTCTAACGTCTCAAAAATTGTTTGGGCTATAAATGAAAGCTATTGGGCATTGATTAAGGGTTGGAAAACATTCTGAAAAATATCCTTGAGCATTAAATAATAGTTTTCTCATCATTTTCATCACATACTCTGTTTTGAGCTTAAAAGTGTGAATCCTTCATACCCATAGTTCTTCAAGTTGTATCATCTGCTCTAGAGAGAGTTTCTTTCATCTAAATTTTGTTTAATCTGTAAAGAGAGGGTGAGGTATCCCTCAAAACAGTTAGGGTGAGGTATCCCTTGAATATAGAGACTCAAGCACAAGGGTGAGGTATCCTAAGGTGTGTTGAGTGCTTCAAAATTGTAAAAGTTGTCAAGCACCTGATTTCAAGCTTGAAGATATAGTGGAAATCTCGAGTGGTTGCTTAAGGACTGGACGTAAGCCACAAGTGGATTGGTGGTTGAACTAGGATAAAGCTTGGAGTTTGTTTTCCTAACTCAACCTTTTTATTTTGTGCACTGTTTCATTGATTTACTTGAATACTATCTATCTTCCTTGTTTTGTTCATTTGTGTGCAATATTTTTCTATCTCATTCATTCATTCATTTCTATTGATTAATAGCTTCAACAAAAATTGATAAATAAAGGTTTTACGAAAGATTTGCGAAAATATTTTATAAACTTAATTCACCCCCCTCTTGAGTTTGAGGCCACTTAGTAACAAAAGCATTCAAGAAATGCAAAAGAGGTTCATTCATATAGTTAATCATCTTGCTTCATTAGGAAAAACTTTTGCCAATGAAGATCTTATTAACAAGGTTTTGAGATGCTTGAGCAGAAATTGGCAGCCCAAAGTGACGGCCATATCAGAGTCAAGAAATCTAGCCGCAATGACTTTGGCCACCATTTTTGGAAAATTACAATAGCTTGAGCTGGAATTGAATAGGCTCAACCAACATAAAGAGCAAGATAAGAAGAAAAAGGGGATTGCTTTTAAAGCCACCTCCACAACAATTGATAATGAAGATGAAGATGATGGAGATGGCATTGACAATCTTGAGATGAATGAAGAAAATTCCAGCCTCCTTGCGAAGAGGTTTGGAAAATTTCTCAAGAAGAAAGGAATTCAAAGAAAACCACATTTTCCTCCTAAGAATAAATATCAAAAGGGAGAATGAGCTTCATCTACTCCAACTTGTTATGAATGTGGAAAACCGAGGTCTGTGAAGATGGAGTGTCTGGCATATCAAAAGAAGATGGAGAAATTTAAAAAGAGACCTTCCAAGGAAAGAAAAGGAAAAAGAGCATGCATTGCTTAGGAAGACAATGATATGGATTCCATCGATGATTCAGAGAGTAAGGAAGCTCATCTTTGCCTCATGGCAAATTTAGAAGAAGAAAGTGAAATAGAGGTAACTTCATCTAATCTTGAACTTTCTCCTTCATATAATGAATTACAAGATGCATTCCAAGAGTTGCATGATGAGTCCATAAGGCTCACTAAAATGGTTTTAACTTTAAACAAAATAATCTCCTTATTGGCAAACAAAATTTCTATTTTAACCAAGGAGATTGAAGAACTCAAAGTTGAGAATAAGACTCTTGGACTTATTAATGCTAATTCATCATGCATGATTTGTTCTTCATATGATTATACATCCACACCCTCATCTTGTTCATCGTGTAAAGCATTTAAAAATGAAATTGAGGATTTGAAAAACACACTAGCAAAATTTACCTTCGGAAGAGACAACTTTAATGTATTGCTTGGGAAACAAAGATGTGTTTTTCAAAAAGTCGGTTTAGAGTATAATCCCAACAACCAATAAAAATTTCTCAAGAATCTCTTTGTTTCCTCAAGTACATTGAGTAGCCCATTTATCAAATGCTTTCATTATGGAAAGAAATGGCATAGTGCATCAATATGTAATGTGAGGAAGAAAATCAACACAAAATTTGGAACTAAAATGGTTTGGATCCCTACGGGCACCTTGCCTAATGCTAACACATAAGGACCCAAGAAAATTTGGGTACCAAAAGTTAAAATCTGAATGCCTGTTGTAGGTGTGCTTGAAGACCAAAATCTCAAGTTAGTATCTTGATAGTGGTTGGTCTAAGCACATGACCGGTGATGGATCCAGGTTTTCCCTCCTTGTTCCCAAAATGAGTGGTCATGTGACATATGGTGACAACAACAAAGGGAAGATCCTTGGAATCAGTAAATTTAGTAAAATCCCTTCCTTATCCATTGATAACGTGTTGCTTGTTGAATGACTCAAACATAATTTGCTTAGCATTAGTCAATTATGTGATAAGGGCAATAAAATTATATTTGATTCTAATTATTGCATAATTGAGGGTAAGGATGATAAACAAGTTAAGTTCGCTGGTCATAGGGTCAATAATATATATATATATATATATATATATATATATATATATATATATATATATATATATATATATATATATATATGATTAGCCTTGATGACATTTTCTCAAATGATGTTAAATGCTTTATGAGTAAAGAAAATGATTCATGGTTATGGCATAGGAGAATTGCTTACATTCACATGGATCAGTTGAATAAGTTGGTCACAAAAGAACTAGTAATTGGACTTCCAAAGCTCAAATTTGAAAAAGATAAACTTTATGATGCATGTCAAAAGGAAAAACAAGTAAATGTCTCTTTTAAAACTAAAAATATGGTTTCAACTTCTAGACTTTTACAACTTTTGCACATGGATCTTTTTGGTCCCTCTAGAACTATGAGCTTTAGTGGGAATTACTATGCATTAGTGATTATAGATGATTTCTCTAGGTTTACATAGACATTATTCTTGCCTCACAAAAATGATACTTTTCAATCATTCAAAAAGCTTGCCAAAGTTATCCAAAACGAAAAAGGTTTTTGTATTGTATCCAAAAGAAGTGACCATGGTGGTGAGTTTGAAAATCATGAATTTGAAACCTTTTGTGATGAATATGGCATTAAGCATAATTTTCTTGCCCCTAGAACACCACAACAAAATGGTGTTGTAGAAAGGAAAAATCAATCTTTAGAAGAAATGACAAGAACTATACTCAATGAGGCCAACCTTCCTAAGTATTTTTGGGCGGATGTGATTAACATTACTTATTATGTTATGAATAGGGCTCTAATAAGGCTAATTTTAAAGAAAACCCCCTATGAATTGTACAAAGGAAGGAAGTCAGATGTTTCACATTTTCATGTTTTTTGATGTAAAAGCTTTGTTTTAAATAATGGAAAGGATAACTTGGGAAAGTTTTATGCAAAATCTAATGAGGGGATATTTCTTGGATATTTTGTTCATAGTAAGGCCTTTAGAGTTTACATTAAATGAACTATGACCATAGACTAGTCTATACATGTTGCATTTGATGAAACTAACCCAAATAGTCTGAGAAAGGATTTGGTTGATGATGTTGCAGAGATTTTGGCAAGGACTCACCTAGAGAACAAAGAAAAAGAAGTCAAGAAGTAAGAAGAAAGCCCATATAGTTCCCCAAGAAAGGAGGATTCTCAAATCATAGACCTTCCTAAGGAATAAAGGGAATCAAGATATCATCCTCTTGACTAAGTAATAGGTGATATATCAAAAGGGGTAATCACTCGTAACTCTCTTAGATATACATGTAACCATATAGCTTTTGTCTCTTAAGTTGAACCTAAAGACATAAATGGGGCCATTAATGATGAACATTAGACCCTAGCCATGCAAGATGAACTAAACCAATTTGAGAGAAATCAAGTTTGAGAGTTTGTTCCAAGGTTAGGCTTAATGAAACAGGCTTCATAATAAGAAACAAAGCTAGGCTTGTAACTAAGGGTTATAATCAAGAAAAAGGCATAGATTATGAAGAAACATAAGCTCCCATAGCTATATTAGAAACCATTATAATGCTATTTGCATATACATGCATCATGGATTTTAAGCTTTTTCAAATGGATGTTAAAAGTGCTTATTTAAATGGTTTCATCCAAGAAAAGGTATATGAAACAATCTCCTGGTTTTGAAAACTTTGAACTGCCCAATCATGTTTTTAAATTGAAAAAGGTCTTGTATGGCTTAAAACAAACTCCTAGAGCTTCGTATTAAAGGTTGAGCAAGTTCTTTTTGTAAAAGGGCTTCTCTAGAGGCAAGGTTGACACTACTCTCTTTATCAAGCATAAAACGCATGATATTCTTCTTGTTCAAATTTATATGGATGATATAATATTTGGTGCTACTAATAACTATCTTTGTAAAGAATTTGCTAATATTATGCAAAGTGAGTTTGAGATGTCAATAATGGGTGAGCTTAACTTCTTCCTTGGTCTCCAAATCAAGCAAACAAAGGATGAGACTTTCATAAGTCAATCTAAATATTACAAGGAGTTGCTCAAGAAGTTTAGAATGGAAGGTGCCAAGCAAATGGCTACACCAATGGCCACTTCTTGTTACTTGGACAAGGATGAAGGAGGTAAATTTGTAGAAATTACAAAATATAAAGGTATGATTAGCTCACTCCTTTATCTTACCGCACACAGCCTAGATATCATGTTTAGTGTATGTATGTGTGCTAGATTTCAAGCAAATTCTAAAGAATCTCACCTTTGTGCTGTAAAACAAATTATGAAATATCTAATAGGCACTTCACAAATGGGATTATGGTACCCTAAGGGTGCCTCATGTAGCCTAATTGGTTATTATGATTCTGATTTTGCTGGATGCATAATAGATAGGAAGAGCACAAGTGGGACATGCCACTTGCTTGGAAGCTCACTAGTTTCTTGGCATAACAAGAAACAAAATAGTGTAGCATTGTCTACAACTGAAGCTGAATATGTTGCAGTTGAAAGTTGTTGTGCTCAAGTCCTTTGGATGAAGCAACAACTTCTAAACTACAGTCTTGAGCTTGATCATATCCCTATAAAGTGTGATAACACTAGTACAATCAATTTATCTAAGAATCTCATTTTTCACTCAAGAACAAAGCACATAGAAATAAGACATCATTTCATAAGAGATCATGTTCAAAAAGGTGATTATATGCTTAAATTTATGGAAACCACTAAGCAACTAGTTGACATTTTCACTAAGCCCTTAGCAAAAGAACCATTCTTCTATATAAGAAATAAACTTGGCGTATTAGATTAATCATGCATAAGTTGAATTTTTACACAACTTCACTCTACTGCATAATATATCATTTTTGTTGCATATAATATTGGTTTGCTGTATAACATGCTATCTTGCTTCATGACATGCTATTTTGTTGCATTATAATGATGTCTTGCTGTAAAATTTACTGGTTGTTAATCATAGTTTTTTAATCCAATACTAACTTGAGTATCGAAGGTTTTCCTTAAGTTATTTTGCAGGTAATCCATCCTGATTATGCCCTTCAAGGAGCTTAAATTCACAAATCCTATCAAAATGGCTTAATCTTTGGTAAAAGTAGTGATTTTGCAAGAACATGTATTTTGGATCAAGAACTGGTCAGTTTTTATTCTTACATGATGTTTAGAATTGATTTGAGATGTTTTGGAACTAATTTGAAAGCTTTGAAATTGGCCTTTTACTGTTTAAAGTGCAAAATCTGAGTTTTAGTAAGCTTGTAATCGATTACAAGACCTTTGTAATTGATTACAAAGGTTCTATTAAGCAAGTAATCGATTACGCATAACATGTAATCGATTACAACGTTCCCAAAACTCAGGTAATCGATTACATACACATTATAATCAATTACACAACGGTTTAAAAGGGGATTTCAGCGCGCAAACTGTCATTTTCATTTAAACTCTTCACTTTCTTTCTCTTCCTCCACGACCTCCGTTCCCCCAAACCTTCAATTTCTCCCTCATTTCTTGGCCAAATCACCTTATTTCACCACCATACCACTCAGATTTCTCCTCTCCACCAAAACCCCCAATCAATTTCAACCAAAATCACCCCAAATTCCCTTTCCTATCTCCCTTCACACATATTCTCTCACTTTAAGCCCTAACACATGACTTACACATTTTCTCATTCGTTTTCCTACTTCCTCCACCACCAAACACCACATAAACCACTTCATTCACCATCCTCACAACCATTTTCTCCTCATTTTCCATCAATGGCAGAATCTTCCCAATGTACAAAATGTCCAAAAGCAAGGGTCCCCAATGGAGAGTCTTCTAGTTCTCCTCCACGCAACATCTCTGGGCTGAACCTCACACGTCACTTCTCCACCACTAAAAAGGCTGAGTTGTTCTAGAAAAACTTCCAATTGAGGAACTCATATCTCCCAGGTATCTCACTCAGTCTTTTTGCTCAAGTGAACCATTAGAGACCTTCAGATTTATTGAACATTTAGGCTTGCTTGGTTTCTTTAGCATTCAAAAAGATATTTACCCAAACTTAGTTAGAGTGTTTTATGCTAACCTTAAATATGAGGATGATTGCCTAATCTCTGAGGTTAAAAAGAAACAGATTAGGGTTACTAAGGATGTCTAGTGTAGGTTAACTAAGCTTTCCTATGATGGTACAAATTTCTATAGCAATGAGACTGCTTTGAGGAGTTGATTTTGAGTATAAGGTTGCATTCAACTTCCTGATAAGGTCTGACTATGAAATCCCAAGGGATAAGAAGAGGGTGATGGCTAATGGATTAATTATGAAAAACAGAGTGCTTCATTATTTAGTGGTCAAATGATTGATTCCTAGGGGAGGCAATTACTCCCAAGTTCTAAGAGATTATACGGTGGCATTATGGGCCATGACTACAGGTAAGCCAATCAATTGGGTCTATTATATAATTCAGCATATGTTGGATGTTAAAAAGAAGAAAAACTATGCCCTTCCATATGCTATGATAGTGATAGCCATCTTGAAACACTGTCATATTTCCTTGTCTGAAAAGACAAAGGACACAAGCTCCAAAGGGTCACAGTCTATTGGCTTGCACACTTTGCGAAAGCTTCAACTGAGTAAGGTGGATGGCAGATGGTACTACCTTATCCACAGGAGTTATAGTCATATTCCCCATGACCCTAAGGAGAAGGATGATGAAGATGGAGGACAGTAGCCTCCTCCCACAGCCACCATGGAGCTATTGCTACAAGAGATCCGTAGGTTGAGAATGGGGGTAGGAAGCCTTGAGCAGAAGGTAGACCATCAGGGATTCGAGATGGCTAATACTCGTTCCTTGCTGGAGGGCTCCATTTCTACATAAAGGCGAGAAGCTGGTGCTCCCACCTCTTTTGCTGCACCTCATGCTAATATTCCTGCTGATGATGATGAGACTCTTAGATCTGAGGATGATCTTGACACCAGTGACGATGACGTTGACCCTGATGATATGGCAGCTGATGAAGATAATGATAGCAAGGCGACTGCTAGTGACCCTGGGGCCTAGTCATGATGATTCCTTGTTTATGTCCTAGTTTATAATTGTATATGACTTTGGATCCTTTTGATATTAATGTATATAAAATTTGATATATTGTTTCTCATATGCATTTGTTATTACTATGTTGATACCTAATATTGATCTGGCTAGTTATATTCTGCTTGTTTATACTCTGATTGCAAAAACTGTCTAAGCTGAAATAATTATTTCCTATTGTTTCCTGTTGTTTTAATTTTGGGGTAATCATAAAATCCTACTGAAATGCTATCGAAATTTTGGCTGAATGCTTATGTTTTTTTTATGATGCCAACGGGGGAGAGATTAGTGATTGCATAAGTACGGGGGAGCTTGCTTTGAGCTTTTGCATTAAAATTTACTAACGATATCTCATGCACATATTACGGGGGGAGTTGCGCTTAAATCTCTGATAAATAAATACAAATGTTTCTCTTCTTTTTAATGTTTATTTTATCATCATCAAAAAGGGGGAGAATGTGAATGCTTATGTCTTGAAGCATATCAAATGGATTTTTGATGATAACAAAGTCAAGATGATGACCAAGATCAAAAGAAAAGACCAAGATCAAAAGAAAAAGACTAAGATCAAAAGAGGTATATTAGATATAGATCTTAGGATATCAATGTGAAATGCTCTCAAGGTATCTCAATTATCTTCAAATGGTTTTTCAAGATCTTTTTAAATCAACTTGAAATTCAAAGTTTATATTTTAAAGAAATGTTGATTTCAATCTTGGATTTTGTAAATCATATGTAAATCTTGTCAAATTCAAGTTCCTATAAGTAAGAATTGCCCAAAATACTTAATTAGGCTTGCAAAATGTGTTCAAATGGCAAGGTAATCGATTACACATGTGTTGTAATCGAGTACAAGCAAAACAGAGGCCTTGTAATTAATTACATTGAACATGTAATCGATTACAAGCATGGTAGAAGCCTTGTAATAGATTACACTGAGGTTTTAATCGATTACAAGTCTGGTAGAGGCCATGTAATTGATTACACAAGGTTGGTAATCGATTACATCCTGCCCAGAAAGCCAAGAAAACGTTCAAACAGCCATGTAATCGATCACAGGCATTGTGTAATCAATTACAACTAGTTTGACATTGTCCAACGGCTACATTTGGTGTATTAATTGTTGGGCATTAAAGCCTCTAGCGGCTCCATTGATCAAATTTGTTATAAATACTTTAGTTGGGGCTTCATTAATGACCAACCTTCAAATTGGAACATATTTCTAATACTTTAATATGTGAATCAATCCTTGAAATCCTTCTTGCTCCATTTTTCGAAAAATCACTTGAGATATCTTTAAAGAGAATTCTAGAGCTTCAATTTATATCAATTACTCTTGTGAAAATTTTATTCTATCAATTTTGATTGTCCTGTAAAAGAGGGTGAGGTATCCCTCCAAATTATAAAGAGTAAGACATCCCTTGTTTAAAAAGGCTCAAATACAAAAGGTGAGGTATCCCAAGGTATTGAATGCTCCAGTTTGTAAAGGTTTTCAAGCACCTATTAAAGCTTGAAGATATAGTGAAAAATCTCAAGTGATTGCTTGAGGACTGGACGTAGGTCACAAGTGGATTGGTGACTGAACCAGGATAAACCATTGTGTTAAATTCTCTAAACCCTTCTTTTTATATTCGTGCATTGGTTTATTTGCTTACTTGAATATTTCTCTCTTGATTGATTCATTGGTGAGCGATATCTTTCTATCTTATCGATTCATTCATTTTTATCAATAAATAGCTTCAACGAAAATTAGTAATCAAGAGTTTTTTAAAAGATTTGTGAAAAAATTTTATAAACTCAATTCACCCCCTCCCTCCTCTTGAGTTTTGAGACCACTTAGTAACAATCATGGTTCAAGGAAATGGGAGAAATAAGCGCAGTCACGAACATATGCAGAAATTTCTATCTTTCTGGGACCAATTTTGAATGAGAGGAATATCTGACACAAAATACACATGACCTTTTCTTGGTCTTCTCAAAGATCTTGCTAGCAAATAAATCCATCAGAAATTAATATAATTATATTATTGTTAAAATCTTTTGTTTAAACTTTTAAAAAAAAATCGTTTCTAGCATATATATCTACTGTTATTTTTTTTTTTGAAAAATTATGTTTTTTATTTTCCATTTAATATTTCTTATTGTTTTTTAAAATTATTTACTTTAGATTGTTCACCCAAAATTTATTTTCCAATTTTGATTTTTTTCCTTTTTTGGTGGATTTGACCACTTGAAACTTTAGCTCATTTAATATTATTTTCTTTTGAAATTTTTGGCAGATATTTTGACTAGAAACTCCAAAATTATCGGTAGATATGTACCCATCAGAAAAAGATGTTGGTAATCTCTGATTTTCTAGTAGAAGTTATGAATATGAAATGGACCTTAATTTTTTGTTACTTTATGGAAGATTCGGACCAGTTGAAATTACTTTATTTTTAATGGCAATAACCCAGATGATCAAGCCATGCTTTATGGTATATTAAGGTTTTCAGCAAAAATAAAGGAAGATATGAAATCCCCTTTGCAGGCCACTATTCATGGGTCTAACTATCAAACTCGTCTCATTGGATGGTCTTCCTAGAGGAAGGTTGGCTAAAGTTTAATGTGGATGGATCAGTTAAGGTGCTTGGTGGTGTTGCAGCTTGTGGTGGTGTGTTTATAGATGCAACTTGCACTTGTGTTACAAGTTTCTCTAGAAATTTGGGTAACACCATTGTTCTTATGGCTGAGTTGTGGGGCATTCTCATGACTCTATAGATTGCTTGGGATAAAGGTGTATCCAAATTATGTGTTGAACGAGATTCACATATTGTAATCTCTTTTGCGCAACATGGGTATGATGAGAGTCATTCGTGAGCCTCCATTGTTACCCGCATTCAACAGTTCAAGAGGCTTTCTTCGGAGCTTCATTTTAATCATTCTTATCGAGAGGGAAATATGGTAGCAGAGTTTCTTTCCAAAAATGCTCACAAGTTACATGTTGCGTTGCATGTCTTTAACCAACCTCCTAGAAGAAGAGCACATGAATAATGGAGAAAAATTAAGTGAAGAATGAATGAAATTTTTGTGTATGCATATGAGAAAACATGACTATGGTGGCAACAATGTGATTTTAACCCAAAAATTTTAGATTTAGAAAAAAAAAATAATATTATTAATATTATTTTAAGATTAGAAAGAAAAATTATTTTTATATATAAAAAAAAAAAAAAACAAATATATATATAAAATTAAAAAAAATTTATAACTTGAGTGGGGACATGAGTTCCTACTCTTCTTAACCTAGGTCCGTCCCTGGGTGGCAACTATAGTAATTAGAATTTAAAAGCAACTTGTTATGGTTAAAATTAAATTTTACCAATTAACACACGTAGCAATTAAATATACACCACACGTGGAGACACGTCACACGTAGCGGTACTAAGGCTGCTAATGGGTGTCAAGTTGGTAAAAATAGATTTACTCAATAGCAATGAAGTTGTTGACATGAATGAAAAGCAGTATTGAATTTCTCTTAACAGTTGTAGAAATCGCCCAAAATCTATACAAGTAGAGTTAATACAAACAGTCTTATGATTCTGAGGTGATTTTGATGCTACCTTAAAGATAGTATTGAGGCTATTTAGGGTCACATTGGCATTGCTAAGGTTGTCAAAGTAGGAATCAGTGGTAATATTGATGTTAACACTAAGTCAACAAGTAATAAAATTATTAACAAAGAAGTAATGGAGCTAGTTTTGAAAATATGCATAACGACAACACTGATGTTGTCAACAAAAGTTTCAAGAGAAACTTGGCCTCAAAGTAATAAGTGATAATGAAATACTAAGTAGTACGTGAAGTTCTAGAAAAAATGCATATATAAAGACATGCTAGGCACACTATTATGAGCATTACCTCACATAAACAAAAGGGTAGTTATTTTCACCGCTCCTCGCTTAAGTGCACACAATATGAAGAAGTACGACATATATTGAGAAGTGGAAGACGTGCACAAACAAAGGAGAAAAGCCAATAACTGCCAGAGACAAGTGGCATGATCATAACGAACGCAACTTCCATGTGTCGCAATCCAACAAGAGGTGCAGTTATTACTTTTGCCTATAAATAGAAAGTCCTAGTTACTCTACAAAAGTTTCTGAATACTTCGCATTCCTCATCCGCAATAAGAAAACGAGTTACAGATACAATCTTGATAATTAACACTCGTGACAAGATTTATTTACACTTATTTTAATATTGGATCTTGTTTTATGGATTCATCTATAAACAATAAAATCATTTTATTTTTCTTTTTTTTAGTATATGTCCATTAACAACTTCTATTGTTAATCACTTTTTTATTTTTCGTTAATCAACTTATTTCACGAGTATAGAAATTATATAGTAAAATCTTGTGTCATTAACCAATTTCTATATGTAATTAACTACTTTTTTGTTCTTTATTAACTAACTTTTTTTACGAGTATAGAAACAAAGTTAATTAATGAAGAACAAAAAAGTGATTAATTACATATAGAAGTTAGTTAATGACACAATTTTACCACATAATTTTTATGCTCGTGAAATAAGTTGGTTAACGAAGAACAAAAAAGTGGTTAACTACGTAGAGAAGTTGGTTAATGGACATATACTAAAAAAAAGAAGAAGACAAGCGTGATTTGAGATCGCTTTTAATGGGTGACCCCATGAACAAGACTCCATTATTAAAATAGGTGTCATCATGTGTACACGGTAGGATGATAATTTTCCTTACAGATATCGCTCTTTCATTTTCTTCGACTTCCTAGCATTTCCAAAATTTTCTTATCATGTTAGACTAGTAAATGCTAGCCATATAGGCGTAGGTTGTAGCATTACTCAAGCTTATTCTTGGATAGACTTGTACATATAAATTCAGGTTCAATCATATTTCTTTACAGCCCGTTTGGCATTTAGAATTAGGCATAAAATTGGTATTTGGAATTAGAATTGGACTTATTAATTTTAATTTTTATGTTTAGAAGTTCTTTTTGAATTAGAATCATAATTTTATATTAAAATGCCATAGAATTTAAAAATAACTAGTCCAACTCATTCTCAATTCTTAACTCATACTCTAAAAATTGTCAATTCCATATGTAACACCCCAAAATTTCTTATCTATTAGACAGTAATTTTGATAGTTAACAGAATTCTACTGTTTAGTGATTTCTGTGCACTGTAAAATTATTTTGATTATTCCGTCAGCGTATTTGATTGTTTTAAGTGATTTACTCCATGTCAGGAAAATAAAAATTTTCGGCCCGGGGAAAACTTTACGTAATTTAATTTTTACCATTATGTTTTAATTATTTTACGTAATCTGATTTGATATTTATGTATTTTCTAATATTTGTGATTTTTGTAGATGATTATGAATTTTTTTTACTGTTTATGGGCCCAGGGGGTGTTTGTGGGCCCAGGGGGTCATACGTGGGTCCAGGTGGGCCCCACAAAGTGAAAATTTTTCTACGCATAGAAAAATTTGTACTGTTTAGACGGAGATAGGGGATCTTATTAAACTTGAATCTGGAAACAGTTTTAGAAAATTTCTTGTACTGTGTTTTGTACTGTATTTAATTATCGGGCAATAAAAATACAGTAAATATAATTTTTGTGGGGTTTAGCAGATAAAAATAAATATTATACTGTTAAGTCAACATTAGTGGTTATGATAATGGACCAATAGGAAACAAGTCTAATATTAGAGACTTTGATACCAACCATCGATTTAATCAACGATGTAGGATAAGTGTAATATAATGGCTATGACCATTTATAACCATTGGATTTAGAATTGATCAAGGGTGGAGATTTGGTCTTGCAAAGTGGCTAGGACCATTTGTGACCATTGGATTTGAATCTAATCAACGGTGGAGATGGATCAATTATGACCATTGGATTTGGATTTAATCTATGGTGGAGATTTAGTCTTAAAAAGTGACAAAGACCATTTATGACCATTAGATGTAAAGTAAGAAGGAGTAATCTTGACCCTTCATTTTGGAGACACATCTAAGGGCTAGGATTTAAAGGAGAAAGATCCAATGACCTAAATTAAGTCTTCTATCTAAAGCTACACCTAAAGTCTTTAATCCTAACCATTGAATTAATCAACGGCTAGGAATGCTTCAAATAATGGTGGCTAAGAGATTAGTCACTCAAGGAGAGTGCAAGGAGGGGGGACGATTTTGTGATGGTGTAGGAGATTAGCCAAGTTTCAAGACACCAATTATATGTTGTCTTGGTCATTATTGATTCATTTTCAAGAAGCTAAGTTATCAAAATTTCTCTCTATTTCTCTTCTCCTCTAAGTTTCGGCCAAGCACTCCAAGTATACCTTCCATTACTCTTTAATTTCATACAACCATATTTCTTGAATCCTTACCTTATTCTAAGCAACTTTCATGTTGGAGACTTTCTCTAAATCATTCACTTTCAAGGAGTGTTTCCAAAAGCAAGTTCTAAGATTTTTGAGGTGAAGTGTAAGGAAACTTCATTTCTTCTCTCTTTTTCATGATCTAAGCCATGTTTGATCCATGGTTCCTCTTAATCAAGCTTAGTATACTAATTTTTATGTATTTTGTTTTGTATTTGAGAAGCCCTTGGTGTTGAAGGACTTGGAAAAAGAAGCAAAATAAAGAGCTTTTGAGGATCTTCAAGAGGTAAGAGGGAGATCCACCTCACCAACCAAGTATGGTGGTGAGAGATGGTTTTATATTTGGTGGATGGTGAATCCATGTGAGGATTCATATCCATGGTCTTGTAATTTATTTATGGGTGTTTATGTGCTTTAATTATTTGTCTATGCTTGGTATGCTTTGCATGATTTTATGGCTTTGATAGTATGCTTAAAATATGTATGAAAAGTATATGGCATGCTTGTAGTATTTATGATAAAATATGTATGTGTGTGCCATGATGTGTTGATGGAAAGGAAATCAATTTTTGGCTCCAATGGCCAAGGAAGGGCTACGGTTTTGATGCCCTTGATTAGGGTTCATGTTGAAAATTTTCAAGAACAAGGGAATTAATTTTTGGTCCCTATAACATTAAGAATTTCGGCCAAGACACCTCAAGATAGGTGTTTACAAATTAATATTTTCATGAATGATGAAATGAGATGTTTAGAAAAACAAGGAAAATAAACAAAGGGTTTATTTTTCAAAGAGTACATGAACACGATTTTAGAAGGATTTTTATTGATTTATTTTGTGTAAAAAGTTTCTAAGTGTTTTACTAAACATGAATTTTAAATGAAAATAGCAATGTTGATTTTAAGGATTTGCAAAGAAAGTGAAAAAGGATTTGTAAAGAAAGTGAAAATGGATTTGCAAAGAAAATAAAAAATAAAAATGAACAAATGACTTGATTTCAAAGACCAAGTGTTCACGGTTTTTGTAAAGAATTTTTAATGGTTTTGTTTGTGTAAAACCATATCAATTTAGAAGAAAAAATATTTGATGGTTTCAATAGTCATGTCCACGTTTTTGAAGGCTTGTAATGCCTTGATTTTTATAAACAAAGTGATTTTCAAAGTGGAAACGTAACTTGATTTAATACAAGGAATTTGGAAAGGGAATCAGAGTGTTTTATCACTTGAGATAATTTTGTAAACGAAAGACAAAGAGAGGTTGAACACGTTTGAACTTCAATTTATTTTGAAGAAAATTGATTTTAGAATTGATTTGAAAAAAATGGAGAATATAATGGTGATTTGATATTTTCTAACGTGTAACTCATCCTTTGAGTTTTGGAGAGCGTTAGTGCTTTTTAAAGTTAGAACATTGATTTAATTCAATAGAATTATGAATTTGTGGAATATATTGTAGAAAAGGATTTCTTGAGTAAAGAAATGTGGAAAAAGATTTTCTTGAGTAAGAAAATGTGTTAAATAAAGTATAAAGTCATATTATTTTGAGAAAAGTGGAAATGGAATTTTTTGAAGGGTGAGAAATATTTTCTATAATGGAATTGTGGTGAAAAACTATTTACGTATCTTAAAAACATAATTTTTAAAGTATGTGGTTTGAAATACAGTAAAATATTTCTAAGTGTTTGGAAATACAGTAAAATATTTCTACGCAATTTGAAATACAGTAAAATATTTTTACGTGATTTGAAATACGGTAAAATATTTCTACGCAACTGGGAATGCGTTGAAATATTTGTAAGCGATTTGAAATACGTTTAAATATTTTGAGAATGATGAAAAAGTTTTAAATATTTTACATAATTTAAACTACTGTTGAAAAATCACTAGGTGATTTAACAGCAATAGAATATTTTTATGCGATTGTGAAAATGACAGAAAACTGCTATGAGATTTGGAAAGTGTTTTAAATATTTTTTAGAATGATGGAAAATAATTTACGCAACTTAAAAGAATGATTTTTAAGTTACGCGATTTTAAAATGGTGGAAAAATACTATGCGATTTGAGAAACGTATATTTTTATGCGATTAAGAAAAATGTTAAAAAATTAGTACGTGGTTTAAAAGTGCAACAGAAGAGTTGTGGTATTTTAAAAACGTAACAGAAATGTTACTGTATTGTGAAAACGTAACAGAAGTATTACGGTATTGTAAAAATATAACTAAAACATTTTGGAATTGTGAAAACGTAACAGAAATGTTACGTGATTGTGAAAATACGACAAAAGTGTTTTATGACTTTAAAAACATAATAACATGATGATTACTGTTAAAACAGTGTCCATACACTGTATGAGAAAATGACAAGTTTTGCCTGTGATTGGCATTTGGTGCATTTTACATGCATTGGAAAGATATGCCTGTGATTGGCATTGATGCATTATACATGCATTGGAAAAATATGCATTGAGGCATATGATTAAATTGAACAAATGAAATTGAAAAGATTTGGCCCTTGTGGTTAGACTTGCACTGATATATTTATGCATTGTATAAAGTATAGCTAATTGCTATTTTGGCCCTTGTGGTTGAAGAGAGAATGAGAATTGATAGTGAGGTCTATGATGGATCTTGGGGGCGTCAAGACGCGGCGGTCGACAAGTGGATATCTGTCTGTGGGCTAAGGCTGGACCATATGCCACTTGACGATGCAATCCATTGCAACGCATTGACGATACCCGACAAGAACACGATTCTTTTCAACGACTGGAAGATTGTCTTTGGGCTAAGGCTGACAATTAACAGAGCATTCTCCTCGAAATTGTGAAAACTTCCATGGAGTTGTTTTTGAAAAAACTGAGTCTATGTGCTCAAGCATGAAACTAAGCATTTATATCTGTTTGATATATTAATTGAGAAATATTGGCTATGACAATTGTTTTACTTGGATGATGATGATGATGATAATTAGACAATGTTGAGGGCATTATCGTAATTGTTGTTTATGATAATTGAACTGATGAATGATTGGATGATGATAGTTGATTAATGTTGATGGCATGATCATAATTCTGATATGATCTATCTATATGATATGTTGTTTGTGTTATCTCTGTGCTACCATGTTGGTATTGGTGTAGGTGTTCTCACCTCTTCGCTATGTGGTTTTGCTGTGTCTGTATTGTTAAAATTATACAGTAGAAAGAACGAGTTGTCTTAGACATAACGGGTGATAAATGTTCTGAGATTGGTGACAACATGGTAGAGTGGATATTCAGGACTCGCTGGTGTACAATGTTAACAAAGAATAGATGTCTGATGCATCAAGATGGATACAAAAAGGAATAAGTATGTTAAGTTTTCTCATTAGTATTGTACCGTGCTATTAAGTAAGACCCGTGATGGGGTTGGCTACTGTTAAAAAAAAGAGTCCATTAGTTTTATATTTCTTTTTAAATTGTTAAATATTAATTGGTGGCAATATTGTATATTACTCAGTAAATATATTTTCAGTAATACTTATGAATTTCAGTAAGTTTATGTTTCTGTAATAAAAAAAAAATTAAAACCACGTTTATAACTCAAACCTTTTATGAACTTCTTTTCAGATTATGAGTTGGGAGTCGGAAATATGATGCCCTGAGGAGGGTGTTACACTATACTTTAGAATTAAAATCGTGTTTCAGAAAAATGAAAAGACTATCTCCTGCTCCACTCCATCTTCTTCAAAGACGACGAGCAACTAGTAGCTCTCCTGCTCCACACCATCTTCTTCAAAGATGAGCAACCAGCTACT
Organism: Ormosia emarginata; assembly: GCA_029884605.1. Lineage (NCBI taxonomy): Eukaryota > Viridiplantae > Streptophyta > Magnoliopsida > Fabales > Fabaceae > Ormosia > Ormosia emarginata. Next base: position 184,606 of record JAQQTP010000015.1, on the reverse strand, counting down.
CTCCTGCTCCACTCCATCTTCTTCACCAGTAGCTTTGACGAGGTATGAACTATCTCTACTATCTTTGTTTTTCGGGTTAATCTACTTTGATAAGAGAGAGTGATGGTATTTTTAGGATTTGTTGTCGGGATGTCGGGTTCAATAAGGAACACTGATCGCAATACGTAACTGATGAGAGGATGGGTGGGTAGTGTTGTGGTTAACACTTAGAGACACTGATCATAGGTCGGTGCCCCCAATTTCAAATAAAGTGATATAACTTAATTGAAAGGGATTTCCTTATACAACAGTGATACAAAGTCACAAATGTAGAATAGTTGGGTGATTTGATACCTATTTTACTCTTTAATGTTGTAATACTCATTGATCTTCAACTAATGTCTTCTAATTCATTCTATCTTATATGTAGACGTTTAAAATATGTTAATTTTGCAATTGCACAAACTGTTACTGTTATTTCCAATTATTATGCCATCTTTCAAGTAGATATTGTTTATGCATAATTTGTTTGATAGCGAGTGATAAAGTTTCTTAATTTTTTTGGCTCATTCCTTATAGTTGTGTTAGTTTTCCCTGTTGATTTTTAGTTGTTAGGGATATAAAGTTATTTTTTGTTACAAATGAATGAAAAATGATATGCTGTGATAGTATCTACATAGATGTTCTGTTACCAAGTGGCTTCCAGTACTCAAGAGGGGGTGAATTGAGTATTAAATTCTTTTCGCAAAAGTATAAACAAATTAAATATGCTAAAAATAAAATGTTAAAAAGGCGTGAAAATAAAAGAAAAGAAGAAGAACAACCAATAAATAAATTAAAAGAGATAATAAAATAAATACAGATAAATAAAAGATTAAAGCAGACACGATATTTATCCTGGTTTGACCACAAACCACTTGTGGCCTATGTCTAGTTCTCGAAATACAGTTCGAGATTTTTCACTATTCAAGACAAGCTTAAAGCAGGTGCTTGCGACCTTTACAATTAAGAGCACTTTTCACACACAGGGAAACTCTACCCTTGTGCTAAAGCCTTAAACTGTCAAGGATACCTCACCCTTACACAAACCTTCAAGGGATACCTCACCCTTGTTACAAAGCCTTTGAGGGATACCTCACCCTCTCAGAAATACAGCAGAAAATAGATGAAGAGAAACTCTCACAAAGAGTAAATATCACAAATTGAAGCACTATAGAACTCTCTAAGGATATCTCAGAATTTTGGCAAAAGAGCACAGAAAATAAGATAGAAAATTGTAAATCACGTTTTTAGCTCAAGCAAAAATAGTTCAGATTGTTTGGGACCTGCAGAAGAGACCCAAGGTCTCTATTTATAGAGCCTTTGAGCACAAATGCCCGTTGGAAGCATTAATTACGATTTTGATTTTGAAATATGTCTGTTTCTTTCTAAAACAGGCTTCATGGGTTATTCGAATACCTATATGGTTATTCGAATACCACTGCTTAGTAAAAAACAAATCTGCAGGGGGTTATTTGAATACCGATAAGGTCATTTGAATACCTCAGTTTCAAAATACTTGGAGAAAATAGTTCGAAAGAGGTTTATTCGAATACTTCTCAATCTATTCGAATACTTCTGTTTAAAAGCATTTTTCTATAATCAGGCGTATTCGAATACCGCCTAGGTTATTCGAATACCTCATTTTGAAAAATAGATTTTAAGAAATCCTGTATTCGAATGCCTATTGTGTTATTCGAATACTTCTGTTTGAAAACAAGAAAAACGTAGCAGGTTATTCGAATACCTTGGGGGTTATTCAAATACCCCTGTTAGGAAATCATTTGAAAACCTTTAGAAAACTACCCAGGTGATTTTCGAATTTCTAAAAACTTTTGATCTTTTAAAACCATTTTAAAACTTTAGTTTAAATTTATAAGGAATAGGTTTTTAGATCTTTTAAACAAAATAATGAGATATCTAGTAAGAGCTCCGTACAAAAAGATCCTAAGTCCTAAAGCTAATCTTTGAAGATCTTGGACTTGGTCTTCTCATCATCTCCATGTTTGTTATCATCAAAATTCATCTTCATTGTTGCATGGTAATCATATGTTCTACAAGCAATTAATGGCAATTGTAACTGTTAGTAGTTTGGAAACAATAACAACACCATAATGATCATGATTAGGATCTACTTGTTGCTATATCTAAACTCATTAGGTTCTAGTTGCTAGGTTGGTTCTAAGGATTTCTGCAAACTTTTCTTGGAAATATGTTTTTTATGGGCTTGCTTCTATGAATTGCTTCCTCAATTATTTGCTAAAATGTTCTATTTTTGCATTTCCCTAGTTTTGTTTATGGGGTCTACCTATATTTTGTTGCAAGTGTTTCTTATGTTGAGAAGCCTTTATCCATGTTAGATATGTGTTTGCTATGGTGTTTGTAATGTTAAGATTGCAGTTGCTTATCGTTAATTGGCTATAGTGTCTCTTTTTACATGCATTACACAATAACTTACAATGAGTTTTGGCTTCAACTAGTTTCTTAGCACACCCCCCGATCCTCCCCTAGAAAAAAAAGGATCATCTTTTTCAAAGAATCACGTAATTGCCATTCATTGTTGAATAGATTATCCCAAAAATTCAAAATGAAGGCAAATTGGCACAAGACCTCACAAGAACTGATTTTCTAGAACATTTGTCTTGCTGAATAGATTATCCTAGAAATTCAAAATGAAGGCAAATTGGCACAAGCTACATTTGAAAAAATATAGATGCTACAATTTTTCTAGCAGCAAAATAATTGCTTTAACTTGATCTTAACTCTTACCTTTTCTTCTGAAAAAGGGCAACTATCTTCTTGTATGTTCTATAGTTCAATCAATCAATCATGTATCTAACACAAAAAGAATTGTCATATTTGTTTTAATTCATTTGCTTATTCATATTATAATTCATTTGCTCTATGGCTGAATTTTTAGATGTCAGGAAGAATATTAGAAACTAATTCATCAACTAGTGAAGATATGAGACAAGCAAAAAAAAAGAAAATTAATTTTAGAGGGAGTTATTATTACTGTAGCCGCAATAGTTTCGTGGTATAATGAAGGATTCATACCTAGAGAGTTAAGAGTGGAGAATGACAATGACTTAGAAAGAAGAATGCTTTTGAGATGATTATATCATGGTAGTGATGAAAATTGTTATAATCAATTATGTCTCACTAAGCATGCCTTTTTTGAGCTTTGCAACATTTTATGTGAAAAGAGAAGATTACATGATACTCATCATGTAACTATAGAAGAATCTGTTGCAATATTTTTACTTCTTTTAGCTCATGGTCTAAAAATGAGAGTTCTTGGAGGTACTTATATTCATTCTATAGAGACCATTAGTAGACGCTTTGGTGAAGTTCTTAGAGCAATTACTGGCCTAACCAAAGAGTACATCAAACATTCACACCCTACAACTGAAGTTATAGAAGATGACAAGTGGAAGTGGTTTAAGGTAAGAAATATGTTGGTCAAAATAAATAATTTGAGTATAATATTATACATTAAATTTGATATCAATATATTAACAGGATTGTATTGGAGCCTTAGATGGAACACATGTTGCAGTTACTGTTCCATTTAAAGACCAAGGTAAATATAGGAACAAGAAACAACAAATCACCACAAATGTTTTAGGAGTCTGTGATCGAAATATGAAGTATGTTTATGTCTTACCTGGATGGGAAGATTCATCATCAGACTCTAGAGTTTTGCGTAGTGCCATGTCAAGAGCAAACCTATTTATAATATCAAACGATGACAATTTCAAACTTATAGTTGTATTAAATTATAATCATTCAATGGTTAACATTAATTATCTATTTTTATAGGGAAATATTACTTAGTAGATGCAAGATATACCAATGGCCCTAGATTTCTAGCTCCTTATCGTTCCACACGCTACCATCTTAATCAATGGTCAAGATGTGGTAATAGTCCAAGAACATATAAAGAGTTATTCAATCTTCATCATTCTTCAACAAGAAATGTAATAGAGAGAACATTTGGCTTGTTGAAGAAACAATGGGTCAATGGGTCATATAGCGTACACAATCTTTTTTTGACATAAAAACTCGGGTATAATTAAACTTTGTTTATTTTCTTAAAAGAGATATATGAATTGTCATTATAATATTATATAAACACAGGTATGAATTATCAATGCTTGTTGTATATTGCATAATTACATTCGAGACAAACAACAAGAAAAGGATTATTTTTTGTTAAACAAGGTAGATGTAGAAATATTTCAAACAAGGGCAGAGGAGGAGCAAAATGAGGATGATGTCATAAGATCTGTAGAAGTTACTCATGAGTGGACAACATTTAGAGATAATTTGGGCATTGAAATGTTCAATGATTATCAAGCTAGGAGTGGATAGTTTATGACGTATTGCCTTAGTTATTGCAAGACCTTTTGTAATAGTTATATTAATCAGTATGTTATGTTATGTTGTAAATATATCTAATTTTGTCTTATTAAGTTATTTTATGCATTGCTTTTTAATTGTTTTTCTCTTGGTTTTATTTACTAGTTGATGGAGAAAGGTAAATTTTGCAAAAATAAAGATAAGGCCAAGTCATATATTATTTACTAGTTTATTTATTTTGCTATGAAACTTTTTAGTTATTATTTGTTGATGAAGCTAAAATTAAATTTGAGAAAAAAAAATAAAAAAATAAAGTCAATATTCATATATTTAATGGTAAATAAAATTTTAATGTAAAATTTATAATTGTATTCATATATTTAATGTTAAATAAAATGCTAATGTAAAATTTTTTAATTATAATTATATATATATATATATATATATGAATTTTTGGATATATATATAAACCATAGAATTAGACTTGAATTTAGAATTTTTTTCTCTTAATTTTTTCAATCGTGTTTAATCTCTTAAAGGTAACCATTAGCACAACTCAAATATTCAAATTTAAGATTTTTGGATATATATCCAAACCATATTGGACTTGAATTTAGAATTTTAATTTTGTGTCTTAATTGCAAATAAATATAAATTAAATTCTTAGCCAATTCTAATTCTGATGGAATTGAAATTAAAATTAAAATTTTAAATTGTAATTCTAATTCTGTTATCTAAACGAACCCTTATGCTAATTATTATTTTCATCTCTTTGATATTTAGTAGTCATTAAACACAATAAGTAGCACACACCTTTATTTATCAAACTTCATAGTGTCGACAGTATCAATAACATCATTATGATCATAATGCAAGAAACAATGAACTTGTCCCAATAGAGACTTGGTTCCCCTCTCTATTTCAGTTAAGGGATTAAAATACAAAAATTAATTGGCCATATATCAAGACTTTTGGTCATATGTTCTACAACATTTCACACTAAAAACATAACTTTTCATTAATATTGTTCTGAACGGAATTCAGATGATTACCTGAATAAAGTTAATGAAGATGATTTCTTCCATAGCACAGTGGCAGCGATAGTAGTGTGCGTGGGGTGGGTACCTATAAAAGGTACTCTGACGCTCAAGTTAGACCGTACATAAAGTAGGTAGTGTTTTGAATTAGATGTATATATTTATTACTTTATGTAGTATTTATAAAAGCGTTTTAATATATAAGAATTATGTTTAAATATATATTAAATATTATTAATTAAGATAATAATCTAATAAAATTATTATATGTTATAAGTGATCCTTCTATTTATAAAAAATTTTATAAAAAATTTCTCATCATAAATAAATATATTTATTTATTTAATAAGTTCATAAATATATAAAATCTAACTCTAATAAGTCAAATTACTCTTGAATTGTCAAGTCGAAACCTGATTCATAACAAATATAATTATCGACCATTGACTAAAGTCATACACATTTGGAGATTTGTTCACTAGAAACTAGGGTCAAGTTTTTCTCCAACGGCATTTGAGTTTAGCCGCATGTATTGAATGTTAAAAGTAAGAATTGTTTGTAACACACAATGATGTAAAATAGAAGATGAATCTTGATTCTATACTGCCCCACACATGAAGTTAGATTTAGGGTCCATGTAGGATTTAGGACTTAAGGTTGAGGTACGTAGATGTAAAGGTTTTATATATATTCGATGTTTGATTCTTTGTATATCGTCTTATATATATTTGATGAAAAATAATCTACTTATATTATTTTTTTTAAACATTATTTTTTATATTATTTTTTAATAATTATGATTAAATAAAAAAATAATAAAAAAGTGATATAATTATTAGTATAAAAAGTAATATAAAAATAAAAAAATATGATAAAAAAATCATAAGTGATATTTGGTTGCTATGTTATTTGAATGTGATCAAGCCAAAAGCATGTCATGATCTCAAAATGGACACATCTTTTTTTTAAAATAAAATAAAATCCCCCCACTCCTCCGATATATTTTTATTCTACTTCCCTCTTTAACTGCACATCAATTTTTTTATATGCATATCAATTTTACAGCCATTAATTATGTACAAATATTTTATTAATAGTTTGTATTATATAATTAACAGAGTTAAGAATTGATTATTAAAATAGTAATTGGTTATTCGTTTTCATTAACCACATAATACATGTTATTAATCAAATAATTATATATTAAAAATAGTATATAAAAATAATATGCAAATACCATTTTTCATTCGAGAAAGTTAGATGTAAAAAAATTTAATGAAAAAGTTATATATACATTATTTTTAAATGATATATATTTTATATTTATTTATCTGATAGAATTAAAATAAAAATATATAAAAAATAAAATAAAATTATATATAATTAAATAATAAAAATTATATAAATATAAAGTGATATAAATAAAATTGTGTGCATAGAATTACTCAAGGTTAATGAATAAAGCTTTCACAGACCAATTTATTTGTGGCTAAACATTTCTGTGGATAATAAAATGTAATTGATGAAATTTTTGTTACTTGTAAAGATATGTGTAATATCTCAAAGAAAATATTCTGTCCACCACTCATGCCCCTAATAGCTGTAATTATTTAATTCAATCACCTTTTTTGGCGTTACCATTAATTAATCAATTTTTCTTGGAGATTGAATTAAATAAAACAAAAAAACAAAAACAGCTGTGTACTTGTGCTGCTAATTTCACGTAACAAAAGTTAAGATAAGGATGTGTGCATATTCATCTCCCAAAATAGTGAAAAGCTACTAACCTATAACAATGGCCCTACAGACAAGGAGACCACTGTTCCTTTCATTCGTATTTAGCTATTCTCTTCGCTGTCTATGTCTGTCTCCACCACATGGGTCGCCCACTCTCTTCTCTCGTAGACCTACACATTGACAAAACACAAGCACAAAAAGTATCCCCCGTAAAAAGATGTAGACAAAACAACAACTGAACTTACACGTTACCAAGACGAAGAGATCGAAGAAAAGCAAGATTGGCTTCGATATCTGATCCCCTCAATTTTTGTTGTTAATTGTTTTTTTTAGCACAAGGTATTCCACATGTTATGTCGATTTAAATTGATTATTTAAATCGATTATTTAAATTAATTATTAGATTAATTTTTATTTAATTTTGAGAGCATAAAAATTATATAATCTTCTTGTAAGATTTATTTTTTAAAAACTTAAATTTGTATTCTCATCTCATAATCAGAGCTTGCTTACGACGTCACCCTTTGGTGGTTTTTGTTGTTGTTTCTGAACTTTTGCGTGTGTGGTACAGATTAATGAAATCTTCCAAGATTGCTCATGACCGAAATTTTTTACGTGAAAGAAAAATATTTTATGTATATTATATTATATTTATATTATATGTTAATATGAAAAAAATTATTAAATTATATTATAAATAAATATAATATTTTTGTAATATATAAAATAATTTTATAAATAAATTAAATAAAATTAAATATATTTTAATTAGACAACTAACGAAACTACTACGCGAAAACACATGCAGGCCTGTTCTAACTAAAGCTCGCAACTCAACTACTGTTCTTTGCATTTGTGTTTGGTCAGTTGTTTCAGTGTCACTGTTTGTATGTATATCGAAACAGAAGATTTCTTCTTTGTTTTTTTGTTGTTGTTTGCTTTATGCTTATGCGTACTCATTCTCTATTCTCTATTCCCTTCTTAATTATACTGGTAGTTTAGTTATATATCGTCGAGTCCGGATCCCTTCAGAAGGGAAAACAAAATAAACAACCGAATAACAAACTATGTGTTCTACTGTTCTTGACTTCATGAGTTCATGTGCATATATCAGCGCGTGAGCAATACGCTATTTGTGTTTTGGTAGCGACCAGCCTATTGCTTCCCAAGTTATCGTTTTGATTCTTGAAGTTGCCCGTGAAGAAATGTGTTTAGGGCAATTAGGCCTTTGCCACACTTGGATTGATATGATAATATGGGTTTGAATTTGATCACCATATTGATCGCAGCTGATGGTTTTCTGATGAAAAAATTCCTGAGCAATTTTCCTTGCCTTATAGCATTCGATGGTTTTCACCTGGGGTTTTGCACTTTTGCTTCATGTTATAATTTGAAGGCCATTTTAAACAAATAAAATATGATTAATAAGTCTCTGATGGAAGTAATGGACTTATGGAACTATACCTTCGACCTTCTATACTGGCTAGAACAGAAAAAAAGAGTCAAAAAATGATGGCAAAATTCAAAAAACATTTCAACTCCAGGCCTGTTTCCTAGCACGTTGGGTAGAAACTATCAAAAATATCCAAGGGCAAACCAAGCCCAAAAGGTTACTTACGGTTAGTTACACATAATGATTTAGCATTTAGGAGGCAAGATTTTCTAGATTAATCTATTGTCTGAGAGATGAGACGGCGTGTAGTGATACAGTTCAACATTTGTTATAATTCTGTAATTCTGTTTATTCTTTGTTTGCTTAGAATTAGTAACATTCCGATCCATGGCTCCATGCAAACCCTTGGATTCATTGAACTGTTAAAGTGTTAATGGAAAATGCTTCTAGCTTACTGATAAGGGTCTGCTTGAAGTGTTAATACATCTAGCTTACTGAAATAACGGGATTGAAGTGTTAATACATCTGCTTATTGATAAGGGCCTGCTTGTTTGGAACGAGAATATTTAAAATGAAATTAACTTATACTTGATTAGAAACAATAAAAATGTGACAAAGTGGGGAAAAAAAAAATAGTACAACTCATTTACACTTCATAAAATTTTGACCTCCACTATAGCATAAAAGTGATTTTCACTCTTCACCAAAAATCAATTAATGAGTAAAAATTAAAACATTTTCATCTCACTCTATTTTCACCCCTAACTCCTAGTTTTCTACCTCTTCAAACAAGCACTCCAAGTTTTCTTGCTCCACATACAGTGAGGCTCAATATTTACTGACCACCAAGTTTTCTGTGTATCAATTACAATTTTGAAGCTTCAATTCGCATCAAAATGTATAGCATGCATCATTCAGCTTGCCTAATTATTCAGGCTATTCAACTGTTTTGAAGGAAAACTCTCGTACTAGCTAGTTTCTAGGTCCCGTAAATGTGTATGTGTGTGTGAGTGCGATCTGAGAGTGTAATATCACCTCAGGCGATTCAATATATTTATTCCCTCTTCATATTAGACTAGACTAATGATGTATTTACTTTCCCCCTTTCATTTCTTTTTCTTTCCATCAATTTTTTCATTACTTTATTCCTCTTCTACAAAACCAAACAATAAGTTACTTTGCATAATTCTCCAGTTCTTTATAAATTGTATAATATAATTTCACTAATTTGCTGTCAGTTATTCCAAAACTACAAATTCATAAAAGTTTGAAATCATATTATTATTAAAAAAATGTGTACTTTAAAATAGAATTGCATAGTGCATTATAAAACGGTTCAAGTTTTTTTTTTTTTTTTGCGCGGGGGCGGGAAACATGATGCACATTGCTGGTAGGTCAAGCCTAACAGGTCCTAAAATGGAGAGAAGACATAATCACTTTATCATAAGGCCCAAACGATCAAATCTCTAGACGAACTTACATTAAGCTTCCTCTTGGACCCATTGGCCCAAAAAACCCCAAATCCAAAAGCCTCAATAACAATTAAATAATAAATAAAATATCCTTCTCTCTCTATTTCCCTCTCCATTTTCGTTTGCTTTTCCCCTGTAACAGTCAAAAACCTTTCATAGTCTCATCTTCTTAGACTTCATTTGTGCTTCTGCAGAACATGGGTTTTGCAGCTTTGCTTGAGCCCCATTATGTTGTGACTTAGGATCTTTTGGCTACTTCATGCTTAGCACTAGCCCCAACCCCAAGAGTTGCACCAACAGCAGCCCCCATTATCATCACTGGTTGCAACACCATCTTCAGCACCTGCTTAAATCTTCCACCCTTTTGGATGAATTGGGTGTTTTTCATTATGTAGATAAGAAAGAGCCATGAAAGTCTTCAACTCTCAAGTAGTCGGTTCATTATACAGGAACTTCAGCAGCAAGGGTGCTGCAAAACCCTCAGCTTGGGCTCTAACTAATCTCAATACCAAAGAGGAGCAATGCAGAAACCCCATGTCTAGAATTGTATGGGGAGAAGAGCAAAAGCATGTTTTGTCTACCGTATCTCAGGGCAAATCTGTGTTCATCACTGGCTCTGCTGGCACGGGGAAGACCCTTTTACTTGAAGAAGTCATCAAGTTGCTGAACAAATTGTATGGCCCTTCTGGGGTTTCTGTCACAGCATCCACTGGGATTGCAGCTTGTGCTCTAAAGGGGCAAACTTTGCACTCTTTTGCTGGTATTGGCATCTTCACTTATGATGATCCTCAGTATTTACTAGAAAGGGTTTTGTCCAACAAGGGCGCCCGCAAGAGGTGGAGAAAGGTTAAGGCTTTAGTGATAGATGAAATTAGCATGATAGGTGCAACACTGTTTGACAATCTTGATTATGTTGCAAGAGGGGTAAGGGGTGTGAATAAAACATGTGGAGGGATTCAGCTTGTTGTGAGTGGTGATTTCTTTCAGTTGCCACCAGTTGCTGAAAAAAGTTATCAAGGGGTGAAGTATGCATTTGAAGCTGATTGTTGGAATGACAGCTTTAATTTGCAGGTGGAGCTTACAAGGGTGTTCAGACAATCAGATTCTAGACTTACCAGGTTGCTTGAGGGTATCAGGAGGGGGGAGAGTGATCCCCAAGATTTGGAGTTCTTAGAGCACTTGTGCTCGGAGACCAAGTGTGATCCTTCTGTTGTACAGCTCTTCCCTTTGAATAAAGATGTAGAGAGAGTGAATGAGGAGAGGCTTAAAAGTTTGCAAAAGGATGTTGTTGTTTATAGAGCTATTGATAGTGGTATGGGACACTGGAAGGGGCAACTCAGTTGTGGGATAGCGCGTGATGAAGTTTCTATTTGTGAAGGTGCAAGAGTTATGTTGGTTAAGAATTTAGATACTGAGCATGGATTGGTGAATGGAGCTACTGGTATAGTGTTGGGATTTTCATATTCATTTGTTAAGATGGAAGATCTTGATGGCATATGCCATGATAAAGTGCTGCCAGTAGTTCAATTTGATTCAGGACAAATATTGGTAATTAAACCAGAAACATGGCATTTAATGGATGGAGATGAAGTTGTTGCTTGGAGGAAGCAGATACCTCTTATACTGGCATGGGCTATGAGCATTCACAAGTGCCAAGGAATGACTCTTGACAGAGTTCACACTGATCTGTCTAGAGCATTTGGTTGTGGCATGGTGTATGTAGCACTTTCTCGTATTAGGACCTTTGAGGGACTTCATTTATCTTCTTTCAATCGGTCCAAGATTAAAGTGGACCAAAAGGTTTCACGGTTCTATAGGAGTTTGGCTTCTGGACAGAGTAAGCAGGTTATGGTAGTTGATAGCAAGAGAAAAAGTCGCCCTAGTAGTATCACTGGTGTTTCAAGAAAAGTGAGTAATGGTGGAACGAAGTACTGGCCTCGGTGCTCCAAAAAGAAAATGAAAAAGGTTCAATACTTTGTTCTAATTCTCCTTCTTATTGCAATGTCCTATTATGGCCTTGTCTGAACTGACCTGAGGGTAAATGTTTTTGAATGGTGTCCTCAAGTGAAATTTCCCTTGAGGGGTGTTAAGGTAGACTTTTGCATGATTTGGAAGGGGAAATAATTGATTTTTTTCTGACTCAAAAAATCAATGTATTTACTATTATTCTGATCCTTGAAGCTAATCATCAACATTGAAGTCTGGGACAATGCTGAGGTCTTCATTCTTCAGAATCACGGTTAAATATGAGTTTACTATATAGTTACTTCTGTTATATATCTAAGAAGGACATGATTAATGTAAGTAGCTATTGATCAGTTAAATTCTCTTTTTGTTTTTCACAAAGAAGCTTCAACCTGCATATCAAGCAGATAAGCATATCTTGAGCGATCTTTCTCTAAGCCAATATTTATACTGTGCTAGGGAGATTACATGGAACATGTTAAGCTCAATCTACCCTAAAAAGAAACTAAGGCTTCGTTTGGTGGACAGGATAAGGACCTGATAATATTAGCTAATACTATTAGGCCTTATCAAATGTTTGATGTTTTAACCTGACAGTATAGTTAAATCAGGTCAATTTTTTTTATCTTATTCTAACTTGATTACTCTATCCTTCTCCCACCCTCCTGATTAGATCTGATAGGATATTTCTTCTCATCCTATCCCTCAACTTCATCTTTCTCAATCCAAGCCTCTCACAACGGCCTACAACCATCCATCATAGTTGAACCTTCATCGTCCACACGAACCAACCACCACGGCCTACAACCATCCACCAAGCACAACCACGGCCTAGCCCCACCAACGACCCAGCCACCGTGTGCCCCAGAACCAGACCCATAGCCTCCGTCCCCACCGTGCCTCTGCTACCAGATCCGTGAAGTAGCACCACAGTTGGCCATCCACGCGAAGCCTCCATTAGCCTTTGCTTTCCTCTGCTGTCACCGTGTTGTGCCTCCACCTCTGCAGCTCAGATCTGCGCATGAACCAGAACCATCTTGTCAGTGGCTTGGGGTGGCTTGGGGACGATACGCAATGAAAGGGGGCTTAGGGTGGCTTATCGATTTGTGTTGGGGGTGGCTTGGTGCTGGCTCTCGATTTGCGTTGGGGTTGGATCTTGGTGTGTGGTGGCTGTTGGGTCTGGATGGTTTCGACGATGCGAGCCGCGTGGAGGGGGGAGGAGATTTGGGTCAGTGGCAGTGCGGTGGAGGTTGTGGTGGAAGACAGTGATGGAGTGGGTGAAGTCGTGGCAGCAAGTGGCAGAGTCGAAGAGTTGGAGGGCAGAAAGGTGGTTCTTCTCTACTTTGAGGAGCTTCAGAAAACAGTGGGGTGACAGCGATTTGGGAAGCTCCACCATGGCAGACAATAGGATGCAGTAACTGATCAATTGGATAGGACGAAGCCAAAGTTGGGTTATATTATTTTTTTTTTTTTTTTTTTTTCAAGTATTATTAATTAGTAGTTTAGTAGTTGGCAGTGAAGGTCGCATCGACCATGGGTGGATTTTGGTGGTCCATGGCAGTTCCAATTTGGGACTGTGATGAGGTGGGTTGATGCGAAGGGGTGGATTTTGAGTTTATTCTAGAAGGATAATATTGTCATGATAAATAATTTTGTATACAATTAGTTCTTTTATACGATAGTGATCAAACATTTGATAGTATAAGAGCTTATCATGTCCTTAATACCATCAGTCTTTATCTTATTATCTTATACTATCAGATCTTATACTATCATGTGTGTCAAACGTAACCTAAGATTTATATTCACTTTATAGCCCAAATCCGGCTTTCTTTTTATACCAATACTAACTGCAAAAATAACAAAAACAACAACAACCAAGTCTTTTCTCACTAGGTGGGGTCGGCTACATAGATCAAACAATGTCATTATGCTCTATCATAAACTAAGTCTTCAGAAATGTCATTCAAATCTAAATCTTTTTTAATTGTTTCACCTATAGTCTTTCTTGGTCTCCCTCTACCTCTAGCTATTAAACTATCCTCCACCTGATCTACTCTTCTTACTGGAGTTTCTAAGGGTTTTCTCCTTACATGTCCAAATCACATAAGGCGAGATTCTACCATCTTTTCCACAATAAGTGCTATCCCTGTTTTCTCTCTAATGTATTCATTCTTAATCTTATCTTGTCTTGTATGACCACACATCCAACGCAACATCCTCATCTCTGCAACACTGATCTTACGCTCTTGTTGGCTTTTTATCGCCCAACACTCAGTACCATACAACATTGCGAGCCTTATAACTGTGCGGTAAAATTTACCCTTAAGCTTGAGAGGCACTTTTCTATCATAAATCACTCCTAAAGCACTTCTCCATTTCATCCATGCAGCTTGAATCCTATGGTTTACATCTCCCTCTATCTCTCCGTCATTTTGTATGATAGATCCAAGATACTTAAACCGTATGACTTGTGATATGGTGTGGTCCCTAATTTTCACTGCTAAGCTAGTATTAGCACGCTTCTTACTGAACTTACATTCCATATACTCCGTCTTACTCCTGCTTAGACAAAAGTCATGTTCTTCCAAAGCTCGTCTCCATAGCTCTAGCTTCTCATTTGTTTCCTCTCTCGACTCTCCAACTAAGACTATACCATCTGCGAAAAGCATGCATTATAGCACCGGCTCTTGGATATGCGCAGTAAGCACATCCAAGACCAAGCTAAAAAGATATGGACTCAAAGTTAACCCTTAGTGCAGTCCTATAGTTATAGGAAAATCTTCTGTAACCCCACCTTATGTTCTCACACTAGTTTTAGCCCCATTATACATATCTTAGATTGCTCGAATATAAGCGATATGAACCCCTTTCTTCTCCAGACCCTTCCATAAGACCTCTCTCGGTACCCTATCGTAGGCTTTTTCCAGATCAATGAAAACCATATATAGGTCTTTTTGTTTCCTCCGATACCTCTCCATCAATCTTCGTAGAAGATAGATTGCTTCCATGGTTGACCTCCCAAGCATAAAACCGAATTGATTCTCTTAAATATGAGTCTCTTGTCTTAATCTTCGTTCAATCACTTTTTCTCATAACTTCATGGTATGACTCATAAGCTTAATCCCTCTGTAATTTGCACAGTTTTGTATATCTCCATTGTTCTTATAAATAGGAATTAAAGTACTTCTTCTCCATTCATTTGGCATTTTCTTAAATATCATTATCTCGTTAAACAATTTTGTGAGTCAGCTTATACATTTCTCTCCTAAACACTTCCACACCTCGATAGGTATATTATCCGGTCCGATCGCTTTTCCATTATCCATCCTCTTCAAAGCTTCTTTTACCTCGAACTCTTGAATTCTACGATAAAAAGTTTTATTTTGGTCATCCTCTCTAGTGTTTAGAATGTCCGAGTCTCTTAAAGTCTCATGTCCCTCATTAAATAACTTGTGAAAATAACCCTTCCATCAATCCTTGATATCTTGTTCCGTAACCAAGACTTTACCATCTTCATCTTTAATGCATTTCACTTGATCCAAGTCTCTTGTCTTCCTTTCCCTACTTTTAGCAAACTTGTAAATATTCCTTTCTCCGTCTTTGGTGCCCATAGATTGATATAACTCGTTGAACGCTTTAGTTTTCGCCTCACTCACCGCCTTCTTGGTATCTTTTTTAGTTGTCTTATATTTTTTCTAATTTTTATCGTTTTTACTCACGTGTCAAACTTTATAACATTCCTTTTTAACTTTAACCTTATCTTGTACACTTGCATCCCACCACCAAGATTCTTTATCCTTAGGTCCAAAGTCTCTTGATTCACCTAGTGTCTCTTTTGTTACCTTCCTAATCCCTTTAAGTCATCTCGTCCCACATATCATTTGCACTCCCTTGTACCTTTCAAATTTCTTCCTCCATAATCTTTCTCTGAAAGAGCATTTGTTTTCCTCCCTTTAGTTGCTACCATTTGATCCTTGGGATTCTGTCTCGATAATTTCTCCTTACTCTTATATTAACCCGAACATCCATAACCAAAACCATATGTGGGATAGTCAAGCTCTCTCTAGGGATGACTTTGTAATCCATGCAAAGCTTTCTATCTGATTTCCTTATTAGAAAATAATCAATTTGGGAGCAAGAACTTTCGCTTCTGTACATGATAAGATGCTCTTCCTGCTTCTCAAAACAAGTGTTAGCTATTGTAAAATGAAAAGCTACTGAAAAATCTAGAATCGTTTTGCTCTCAGCATTAGCTACTCCTAGACCATACCCCCCATGCAAACTCTCATACCCCTTAGATTCACTCCTCACATGACCATTTAGGTCCCCTCCTAGAACAATTTTCTTTCCTAAAGGTATTCCCTAAATTAAACATTCTAAATCTTCCCAAAATTTTATCTTGTAGTGCTCGTCTAATCCTACTTGGGGTGCATATGCACTGATAACATTAAAAGTCTCTTATTCCACAACAAATTTCAAAGTTATGATCTTATCTTCGATTCTTCTCACATCCACAACATTATTCTTCCAATTCTTATCTACTATGATGCCTACTCCATTTTTAGATTTTACTTTACTGATGTACCAAAGCTTAAAACCTGAAGTGTCGAGTTCTTTTGCCTTTTCTCCAACCCACTTAGTTTCTTGTAAGCACATGATAATCACATATTTTATACATTAATAAACCCTCATTTTTAGTCAT
Organism: Ormosia emarginata; assembly: GCA_029884605.1. Classification (NCBI taxonomy): domain Eukaryota; kingdom Viridiplantae; phylum Streptophyta; class Magnoliopsida; order Fabales; family Fabaceae; genus Ormosia; species Ormosia emarginata. The sequence goes on along the minus strand of JAQQTP010000015.1, from coordinate 167,917 downwards.
TTACACTCTTCATATACTTAATTGATTAAGTCTGGTATGTTTTGTAAGTTTGGACTCAAATTGGATTTAATTGATTTTTTCAGTATTATATGTGTTGTATTTTGTTTCCAATCAATTTAGAAACCTTCTTTGTATAATGGAGATCTTGATTTATTGTAGACAATAGGATTAGCACAGTAAATGCTTGAACTCATTTACAAATGTTGGTAGATAATTAAAGGAATCATAATATGATTACATATATAATTGAACTTTGAATGTTATATTTTCTGATTGGAACCTACGTTGTGTGCAGATTTCAATTGAGTTATAAAGAGAAATAATCTTTCATTTAATTTATTACCAAGGGTGGATCTCTTAACTCAAGCAAGTTCTTAAATTCATTTATGAACATCTTTTATTACTTTTGGTGTTGTGACAAATTCTTTTCTTACCTCAATTAATTTTTCTTCATCAATTCCCTATGGATCGACATTGGACTCCCGAGAAATTTATTACTTGAGACAACCTGCACTTTGGTTTGCACCCTTTAAATCCCGCAATCAAATTTTTGGCACCGTTGCCGGGGACTTGATTTGAAGTTTTAATTTATTGAGGTTCTTTTTCTTTAATAAAATCTATTCTCTCTTCTCCCTCACCGGAGCAAAAGATCGGCTTATCAATCCTTCAGTTTATTTACTAACTCTCTAACTTTCTAACTTCCTAACTTATTAACTTGTTAACACTAACATACTAACTTTCTAACTTTTATATTTATGTCATTTATTTATGTTTACTAACTTTTATTTTATGTCATTTATTTTTGTTTACTAATTTTATTTTCTTTCTTTAATTTTAATTTACGTCATTTATTTTCTCGCTTTCTAACTTTTAAATTTACATTTATTTATTATTGCTTTTTAACGTAATGAAATAATCTTTCTTCTTCTTTCTTCTTTTCGCCGAAGCTCTGGTGGGGGCTTGCCTCTCTTCGATTTTTATATTTTAAATCTATTTTCTTCACTTTATTTTTGCACTTTCTAACTTACTAATTATTAACTCTCTAATTATCTAACTTTTTACTTTATCAGTTATCTAACTTTTTACTTGTTAATATTTATTAGGTAGTTGGTTTATACCACATCCTTGTTAATATTTAATGGTTGGTGTAAACTGTCAACTTGTACATTATTTTTTCTATTTTAAGTCATTTATTTATGCTTAATTGGTATCGTGATTTAAATTCTGGTCGTTTATTTAAAATTAATCTTGATACTTTATATATTGATTTGTTTGAATCACAATCACACATAATTGACACAATGGCTGAAAATAAAAGTGTGCATGATGAACATGAAAATCAATCGTTGCGAACCATGCATGAATATTTGCAACCACCTCGAAATTCTAGTCCATCATGTTTTATCTTTCCACTCAATGCCAATAATTTTAGATTCAAGTCAGATATGATTTCTTTACTTCCTAATTTTTATGGTTTAAAATCTGAAAGTCCATATTTACATCTGAAAAAATTTGAGGAAATATGTATTGCTTTCAATGACCAAAATTGCACTGAAGAGATTGTTAAGCTTAAATTGTTTTATTTTTCTTTAAAAGATAAAGTAAAATCTTGGCTTAATACTTTGAAACCAAGATCAATTGGCACATGACAAGAAATGCAAGGTGAGTTCTTAAAGAAATTTTTTCAAACACATAAAATCAATGCTATGAAAAGACAAATCCAAAATTTTTCCCAAAATTCAAATGAATCATATTTTCAATGTTGGGAACGATTTAAAGATTTGTTAAATTCTTGCCCACATCATGGTTTTGAAAAATGGCGCACTATAAGCTTCTTTTATGAAGGCTTAACACTTGAAACTAAACAATTTGTAGAAATAATGTGCAATGGTGAGTTTCTTGATAAAGAACCTGATGAAACTTTAGACTATTTAAACCAGTTGACTGAAAATTCTCAATCTTGGCATAGTATTAACCCTTCTAAAAATTCAATTAGATCTAACCTTGCAAGTGCTAATAAAGGAAAATATCACCTTAGTCAAGAGGAAGATCTAAATGCTAAGTTTGCTAGTTTCGCTAAAAAATTTGAAGCAATGGAATTAGGAAAAGCAAAAGGAATCAAATCTGTGCAAAATGAAGAAATTTGTGGCATTTGTGATGACTTAGGACACTCAACACATGAATGTCTTAATATTCCTGTTTTTAAAGAAGTTGTACATGAGCAAGTAAATGCAATGAATAATTTTAAAAAGTCATTTACTTCTTCTTTTTCAGATACATACAATCCGGGATGGAGAAATTACTCGAACTTCAGCTGGAGGAATAATAATCAGTCACAATTCGTGCAACCACCACCTCTTCAGGCACAACAGGACTCTCAAAATTCTTAAGGATATACACCTTATGTCCCACCATATAGGAAAAACCTTGAAGAAGCATTGCATGCATTCATAGAAAAGCAAGAGACCATTAATAAACAAAACAATCAAACCATGACTGACATAAAATAAACTCTTGCTAAACTTTCTTCTGCACTCACCATTCACGAGAAAGGAAATTTCCTTCTCAACTCAACCAAATCCAAGGGTCGATGCGATCTAAATGAGGGGAGTTCAGAAAACCAACAAATAAATCAAGTCAAGTCAGTGATAACTCTTAGGAGTGGAAAGGTTGTTGAAAAACAAATTCTCGAACCTTGTGAGAAAGAAGATAAACTAATTCCCTAAGAAAATGAAAAAGTTGACCAAAAGGAGACCAAACTCTCGCCTTCACCACCATTTCCTCAAGCATTGAATAATCCAAAGAAATTGGACCACCACACTGAAATTTTTGAAATTTTAAAACAAGTGAAGATCAATATTCCTATGTTAAATGCTATCAAACAGATTCCTTCTTATGCCAAATATTTGAAGGACTTGTGCATTGTTAAAAAGAAACTAAATGTGAAAAAGAAAGCATTTTTGGCTGAACAGGTAAACTCATTTCTTCAAAATAATAATGTTTTGAAATATAAAGACCCTGGTTGTCTTACAGTTTCATGCATTATTGGAGAACATAAAATTGAAAAAGCTTTACTTGATCTTGGTGCTAGTGTCAATTTACTTCCATATTCAGTTTATCAGCAACTTAACTTGGGTGAGTTAAAACTAACTTCTGTAACTCTTTTACTTGCCGATAGATCAATTAAAATTCCAAGAGGAATAGTAGAAAATGTGTTGGTACAAGTTGATAAATTTATATATCCTGTGGATTTTATTGTCTTGGATACTGAACCTATGATTGATAGTTGCAAGTCTATTCCTATTATTTTAGACCATCCATTTTTAGCAACATCTAATGCTTTGATAAATTGTAGAAATGGAGTGGTGAAACTAACATTTGGAAATATGACACTGGAACTCAATATTTTTAACATGTGCAAGCAACCACATGAAGTCTTTGATGAAAAGGAGGAAGTTGAAGGGATTGAAGCCATTGTAGATGATCATCTTCAAAAAGGGAGTTCTTCTGACCCATTAGAAGTTTGTTTAATTAATTCATGTTCTTTGCTTGATTGTACACAGGTAATAGAGTACAAGGGATGGAAGCTAAGATTTGAAAAGATAAAACCCATGAATGATAATGTCCATGAAGAAGTACCCACACCAAAACTAAAGTCATTACCTGCTGGGTTGAAGTACACATTTTTTGGAAAAGAACAAAGCTTTTCAGTAGTAATTTCTTCAACTCTTACTGGAGAACAAGAAGGAAAGATGTCACCTCAATGGACACACCAAGACAGGAAGAAATTTTTGACAGAGATGAAAATTTTTTTTTGGGATGACTCATACTTATTCAAATATTATCCTGACCGAATCTTTCGGAGATGTGTGCCCGATAGTGAGGTCTGTCACAAATGTGCACGATGAAATTGTAAAAACAAATGTCATTTTTTGGGGATAGTTTCTGCAAACTGAGAAGATAAAATTTTTTTCATTAAGAATGAACTGAGTAAGGATTCATTAGATGATATCTTATTAACTCTTAAGACGCATTCTTGTAAATTTGTGCATCGTGAACTTCTTAATTTGTGGAATCTCTTCAAGGATGAAGAAAAACGCTATAGTCTTGGGAATCTGACTCTAAAAGACCCTGTTTGCCAATTTATAAGAAAATTGGATGGGAAGTTTATCCTTGACTCATAGAAGGCGTTTAAGCCGTTACTGGACGTGAAACCAGAGGCAGATGTGAGCCATATCCACAACAATCTGTACATATTGTCTTCTTCTTCTTCATATTTTCTTAAAAAAAATGTTTGAACAAGGGCGATCCAGAAGAAGTACCATGACTTTAATTAGTTGTGGAGTCCCAGCCTTTGGCTGACCCATCATTGACTCGGGTGGACCTTTGCACGCTAGTCCTTAAAAATGTTCGTGTACCATGCTTTGTAGAGAGCCGCACTCCATAACCCAATGTTTACCATCTATGCAGTGTGGAGTTGATGGATAGGCAGAAGCATCTCACTTTGGTTATTAGTGAGAAGTAACCCGCGGCTGCCAAAGTGTATGAGGCATTTGAGCTTGATCCTCTCTTTTATTAGAAAGGGCTCTCAACGCCCTGGGATAGGACGTTCTGGATCTTGGACATTACGAGTTTCAGATTTTAGCATCTTTGTTGATGTTACGAGCCCAAGTGTTAGCTCTCCAGGTTCCAGACCCAGAATGGAAACCCACGATGGTTTCTTCTTTCTCTTTTCTTCAAATAAATGGACGTGAATGTCTATTGTACTGGTGACACGCAGTATAAAGATATGCCACTACTACACTCATGACGCGCAGTATGAAGATACGCCATGAAAACTGTATATAAAGGTATGTCATCATTTGCTATTATATTTCTTTTATCTTTGTATGATTTTGCTGTATTTTGGTTTTGGACAAACGATCCTTTGAGCAGGGGTCCTTCGGGGTTTCTAGACTTCTTTACCCGATGGTTTTCTTGAAGTAAAAAAAAAAAAAAAAAAAAAAAAAAAAAAAAAAAAAAAAAAAAAATATATATAAAAAAAATAAAAAGATTATGTGTTTCTTAATTTCAAACTTTTCTGACAACAGCCAACCTACCCTTATAGATGTTATTTAAACACTCCATTTTTTCCACTTTCCTCCAACTCAGAATCATTCAAAGAGAAAGGTGAGTATAGAGATAGAAGGTGTTTCTGTTCGCCAACTTAAAAATATCTATGTATTTTGTGGGTCTAAGTATGGGAAGGGTTTAGAGTTTGTAAACGCAACTACCACTCTTGGTCGATCACTTGCTGTGAAGAAAATTCATCTTGTATATGGGGGAGGTTGCCGTAGGTTAATGGAGGTTGTATCACTTGCTGCATATATAGGAGACAGTCAGGTTTTAGGTGTCATTCCTGAACCTTTAGCTCAACAGAATATCATTGGAAAGACGATTGGGGGGAACTTAAGGTATCATCAATACATGAACGAATGAAAATAATGCTTGAAAACTATGATACATTCATTGCCTTACCAAGTGATTTTGGTACCTTGGAAGAAGTTTTTCAAATTGTCTCTTAGGCCCAATTGAACATCCACCATAAACCCATAGGTTTGTTGAATGTAAATAATTTCTTTGATATTTTGTTACTCTTTCTTGACCATGCTGTGGAACAGAAATTTATTACACCTTCGGCAAGACAACTTTTTATCTCTGCTTCCATTATTGATGAGTTGATTGATAAATTAGAAGCTTTTGTTCATAAACCTGACCCAGCAATAGCTCAGATAGATTGGTCAGCAGGAAGCAGTGAGGGAAGCAGGATGAAAAGAAAGCCAGATTTGACACTTCGTTTATAGCCAGATTTGATTTTATTTATCGTACTTTGTTTAAATTTGTGTCAGATTTCTCTAATAAGTAATATCTTCTATCTTTTACTCATCTATATTTTAATATTGAGGATAATGTTGTGATCTGGTTGGGGGGAAGGATAGTTGACAAAAAAAAATTAGGAAGTATGATATAATTGTCATGGACTTACTAAACCAATGAATGATGGCAGAGTAAGGAGTAATTTCACTCCTAAGACACATTTAAATTGGGAAGTATGTTTAGTGATATAACTGTCAGAAACCTATTCTTAGTAAAATCAATTAAGGATGGCAGAGTAAGGAGTAAATTTTGGAAACAATTTATTACTCTTGAGACGCATCTTAGTTGGGGTAGTAACTATTTAGTGTTTATTTGTGGAAGTAACAAAGTTTTGCTGTTTGATTTCCTTTGAAAGATTCAAGTGAATGCACTTTCACATCCTTTGAAGTAATTGAAATTCAGGGATCATAGCATGATTGAATAAATTATCTTCTTTCTTAAAAATCACAAGCTTAGATATGAATGTTGATATGGTGGATTGAGAATGATAGAAATATGTTTTCTGAGATTTTGAGCCTATTGATGAATGGATTGAATATCTGTATCATTCTCTTCTTTCTTGTGTGATTTTCACTCATAGAATTATTACTCTAGAACTTGCTTTGATTCTTTTTTAGGCTACATTTTCATATGCATACATAAATATGATTGGGACATTTTGAAATAGCTACTTTGACCAAATAGTCATCCTTGTATATTTTCCCTTGTGTAATCCCTTTGAGCTTATTTGATCATTCCTCGTTTTTAGCTCATTACGTACCTTAAAAAAAAAACATGTTTTACCCAACCTTAGGGAATAAGAGAGCATTGGTCTTGTTCTTGAATAAGTGTGGGGGTATGTGTGCAAAATGATAAAAAAAAAATTGACTACCGTTACAATCAAAAGATTATCAGGGTCTAGAATAAAGGTGGATGCTTAGAAACAATAGGAAGAAAATGAGAAGGTTCAGGTCTAACAATGAATTCAATTCACCAATTTGGGATTGATCTTCAACAAAACATTAGTCAAATATTGGTCATTGTCCTTTATGATGAATGTTCTCAAACATTTTCTCTACTCTAACTATACCATAATGCTTTTTTATTCTTGTTGGTATTTATCTTCTCATATCCATATTATCCCCTCTCCTTTACCATGACCCCATTACAACCTTGAATAAAGTCTTCTTAATTTTTGTACGCATGTGTTTTGAGTAGCAGAGAAGTAGAAGATAAGTAAGCTTATGGTAGTGCAATTGTTCATGAGTTGAATAGAGTGAAATACTTACCTTTTAAACACTTGAGAGATTGAGAGTGAATTCTGTGAGGATCTATCATTCTTGATTCATTCTTTTCAACTGAAGTTTCCTTACTTGTTGGTTTGAGATGTGAAGAAATGTTACCTCATTAATGCTTTGATCCCTTGAATTTCTGGTTGCTCTTCTTGCTTCATCGAGACTTTTAGAGTTTTTAACTTTTGAGTCTATGTCGTTTTTCTTTGTTTCGTAGTTTTGGTCTTATGTGTTTTGCTCAGGAGTGCAAAAAGCTAAGTGTAGGAGAATTTTATAATCACATATTTTATACATTAATAAACCCTCATTTTTAGTCATTTACACTCTCCATGTACTTAATTGATTAAGCCTGGTTATGTTTTGTAAGTTTGGACTCAAATTGGACTTAATTGATTTTTCTAGCATTATTTGGGTCTTACATTGTTTCTGTATTTCTGCCATATCTTGAGTTCTAGATGTGTAAAAATTATGTATCTTACCTTGTAGGAAAGATAAGAGAGAGCTCTACAACTTTGATGAAGAGCTCAAAGTCTCATTCAGACATCTAGTGGAGCTAATTGGGCTTGGAAGTCAGAACACGAGTTTTGTGACTAGAACCTGAATAATGTACAGTAATCAGAGCATAACTCGAGCTGTAGGAACTTCCTTGGGCTGAAATTTGGATACTTGAAAGTTAAGACCCATATCTACAATTTTCATGAAGAACACAAAACTCAGATCAGACAGCTTGGAGGTGATATTGGGTCTAGAAGTCAAAATAGAGGTGCTGAAACTGGGCCTGAACAGTCTGCAGTAATTGGGCCATATCTCGGGCTGTAGGTGGTGAAATGAGCTGAAATTTGGACATCTGAAAGTTAAGACCCAGATCTACAACTTTCATGAAGATGACTTTTCCATTTGATGACGGAATCCATGAGTTAAGCAATGAATGATTTCGAAGACAAAGAATCTTAATAATTTTCCACTCACCATTTGGCATTTTCCACTCATTCACCAACTCATCCACCTACTCTTAATCAGCCCCCTTGTCATTTTGTATCCCTAATCCTCTATAAAAGACACCATTGGCTTATCATTTGGTGCTCTTGGTATTAGGCTTAGTTTTTAGAAGTTATGGTTATGCCTATTTATTATTTTCCTTTGTTGTAATTTTCTCTTGCTCTAAATTGAAGTTATGTTCATCTTTCTCTTCTTCTCTCTTTCTTTCTTCTTATCTATGAGTAACTAAATCTTCATCTTGATTGGGTGAAAGAGTGAAACTCTTGGTAATGAAATAAGATTAGATTATTCTATTTCTTGTGCTTAAATGATATATTATCAAATGGACATTATATGTGTTGTATTTTGTTTCCAATCAATTTAGCAACCTTCTTTGTATAATAGAGATCTTGATTTATTGTAGATAATAGGATTGGCACAGTGAATGCTTGAACTCATTTACAAATATTAGTAGATAATTAAAGGAATCATAATATGATTGCATATATAATTGAACTTTGAATGTTATATTTTTCGATTGGAACCTCCGTTGTGTGTGGATTTCAATTGAGTTATAAAGAGAAATAATCTTGCCTTTAATTTATTACCAAGAGTGGATCTTCTAACTCAAGCAAGTTCTTAAATTCATTTGTGAACATCTTTTATTACTTTTGGTATTATGACAAATCATTTTCTTACCTCAATTAATTTTTCTTCATCAATTCCCTACGGATTGACCTCAAACTCCTGAGAAATTTATTACTTGAGACAACCTGCACTTGGGTTTGCACCTTTTAAATGTCGCAATCAGCATATAAAATTAATCCTCCTCCTAATCATGGTATCAACTATTTCCATTGATTTACCTGTAAGTGTGCTTATATTCTAAGTTCCAAAACGCATCCTACTCTTGTGAACTAACTTTTTTACCCCCACCCGTTCACGAAAATGAGGGAACTCTTACTTATTTTTCACTACACACAGGCGGCGATGCAGCAGCTCTAGCTCATTTGACATTGTATTCGAGCCATACAGCGCGTTGCTTAGGGGCAACGACCTAGCATTAACACAATCACATCTTTGATTCATGTCATAAAGATTCAACAACGTTTTACGTTGGCTGTCGACTGCCTAACACAACATTCCTCTTTTTTCCGGATTTGGGACAGGCTATGTAAAGGAATTTGCAACAAAACTCACACATAAGCAGAGTTCTAATACTGACTGCACTTTGAAAAATAATCAATAAAAATATTATATTTTTCAAACTGTTTCTTACAGTATTACATTTTTAATCATGTCAGCAATTTTTAATATTTTTGCTGTGAGTGTAAAATTTTTATACATGTCAATCATGTTTCCCAACAGTCCCAATACATGTATGGTGGCATCAAGCGTCCTGCCAAGTAGCAACATCTCTTGGAATAATGTAACTTCCGAAGGAAATTCATAAACATTTTTATTGAGTAGTATTAAAGAAACATATGGTAGCATATTTACTATTAAATTTTATAATATGTATATATTTATAAGTTTAAATTATGTTTTGAATAGTAAATATACTATCATATATAGAGTTTATCATGAATCCAAGTCTATATTAATATTACTTTTGACAAAAACCTTATTTTAGTCTTTTACTAACATTTTCATCCTCAATTTAGTCTCTCACAAATTAGTGTTTGTAATTTAGTCCTTCTCTATTCAGAATTAGCCTCAATTTGATCCCTCTGTTACCTCACCATATATTAACTCACTATTAGGAAAGAAGAAAAGAAACTTCACATGGTATCCACCCAGGTCAGCTCTTTCCAGTAGTGCATCTTCTTCCATTTGCCCTTTCTTCTTTCATTCATTTTCCCACATTTTCTTTCATTATCCTCTATTTTCCTTTCTCAAAACTCCAATTGATACTTCTGAGAGCACATTTTTAATCCAATTGATTTTGATCTAGTCACACTCTTCTCTGATTGGGCTTACAAGGCTTGTAATGAGGGTCTGTGTTTGTCTTCAGGTGCATCAGGTTGCTGTCTTGCTCAAAGACTTTTTGATATCGAAAAAAAGTATTGTTCAGCCATCATGTGCTTAATAATAGCTAAATCATATGGGAACAAAAGATTAGTTAAGCAAAACATATTGGATTCGCACAAGAATGGAGATGTACCTGAAACTTCAGAGACTGAAAGTATGCAGAAACAATGTTGTAATGCACGGCCTTGTTGTGTGTCAGGTTCAGGAGTAAGCAATAACAATTTGGGGCTGAGTTCTCTTTCTACAGCCAAGTACTTACGCTCCTTGTCTTGCAAGTCTTTTGCCCCATGGATGCTCAAAACTTTGTTAGGAGCATTGTAAATGTCTCACATCTCTTAATCCCATTCATTTCATATGGGAAACAAAGAGCAGATCATGTGATGTTGGCTCTACACAAAGACCATTTGATACCTATTTAAATTCCATAAAGCTATAAGCAAAGACTTAGAGTATTTAGATGTTGAATCTCAAAAGCTAAGTGGCAGCGATGAGAGACAATTCTTCGGCAATTTAGTGGAAGATTTTGTCTTCTCTTTGTGGGGTTTATATTGGCCTCAGTAATGTTGAAGATGATATAGTATTTCCAGCATTGGAATCCGAAGAGGCACTACATAACATGAATCATTCATAAATGCTGGACCAAGAGCAGGAAGAACAATTATTTGAAGATATTATCTTCTTTTCTAACAGTGAGTTATGGTGAATTAATAGAAGAATTAAATTGAAGTCAATTTTGATTAGTAAGAGACTAAATTTGTAAAAATTAATCTATGAGGGATTAAATTGAGAATAAAAAACATTAGTGAGAAGTCAAAATAGAGTTTATCTTTTTTTATTTATTTTTGAATATAAAATGTGACGCATTGTCATAGAGTATCATCCAATACTGAATTGACACATCATACACTATCTTCTAAAAGAAAGTCATAAACATTTTTTTTTAGTAGTGATTGAAATAGTCAAATATCTTTAATAATTTGGTAATATGTAATTGGATGATTGTAAGAAGTTTTCCATTAACAATCTTTTATATTTATGGTACAAAAAGTTTAGTGTGAAGAGATGTCTTTTCTATTTTAAGGATAAAGCAAATAACTAATCTCTATTAAGATTTATAGTCTGATTACAAGTCGTCTACAAACTGGTTATTTTGAATCCTAATTAAGTTATGCAATTAACACTAACGGAAAGTCAATCAGGTGAACTAATCTACATTGGCATAAAAAAAATTTACCATTCCACTGGTATAAATATTTTTATTTAAAACATAAAAGAAAAGTTATAATTATTTGTATGACTTACATAAAAGTTAAAAATTGTAATATTGTTTTGAGAAAAGTCTGAGTTCCATTCTCTATAAATATTTAATTTAATTTTTTTTAATTTTTCATAATATTCTTCACACATAATAAGTAAGAGATTAATTTTTTAATATTACAACAGAGGCTTAAGTAATGATCTTTTTTAACAATATTATTTTCATACACATGAATCACAATATTGAATTCAATACTACATATTTAAAGGATCCAAACTCTTTCCACTCGAATCAACACACATTAGTTAATATTAATTTTTCCTATTTGGTATACTTTTATGCTTCTTAAAATTTATTTGCTTAAAACGATTTGGCTATTCTACTTTAGTTTATTGGTTGAAGGTGCCAAAATAATTACTATATTTTTAGCAGGTGGGGCAAAACCCCTAGACCACAACACTTCTCAAGAGAGATACACCTTGAGATCATCTAACAAGATCCTACCACACCCTGGAGGAGGACGATCAAACACAAGAAGACCCCGACTTTAAGAATGAGCAAAAAATAAAATAAAGTTGTATTTTACCAATATACTATACTATATTTTTTTGGGTTCAGTAAATGCAATTTACTAAATGAAGTTGATAAATTAGATACTATATTATAAGAACATTTATAGGAATTTACGTTGTCATTATAATTTTTAAAAAACAAATGAAGTTGATAAATTATTTTGGTAAGTCATATTAATTTAGTCTTATATTTAAAAAAAAATAGTATTACATTCATCCTTTTTTATATAAAAATTTATATAAAACATTTGGAATATATAAAAATATTTACTGTTTTTTCAATTAAAAAAAGCTTATAACTTTGAACTTGTAAAAGAATTTTGTACTTTTACCAATGACATCTTCAATAACAAAAATGTTTAGAAAATGACACTTAGTCATATATACTTATTATTACAAATTAACTTGTGTTAGTTCCAGTAGTAATGAGCTTGAGTATTTTAAATATATGGTCAGGAGTTCGATTCTTGATTCATGTATATGAAAAAAAATACAGTTGAGAGTGGTCGCTTTCCTTGGAGCCAACAGTACCGGGACAGATTAGTTATTCACTTTTCAGACAGAGAGATACTGCAAAAAAAAGTTAAAAAAGAAATATACTTATTATTACAAAATTCCTTACAAATTTAAAACTCATGCGTAGCATAATAGCTGCATCTACGATATGTTTTTGAAGATAAAATTAAAGTATGTACTAGTGTTGATACTAAAAAAGTTTTTTTACGATGACAAAAAAGTAATAAAATATATTGATATGCAAACTTTTTTTTGTCAATATCAATATATTGGTAAAATGAACTATAATCTTTGGCCCAATCCAAGAATATTGTTTCTCACCTCTAGTAGCTTTTAGGCTCTTATGAATAGAAGTGAAAATGAGTTAGGTCAAGTTGAATACTTGAAGTTTAAGTTTATCTTGTGAAATATATATATATATATGATGGATGATCAATTTACATCAGTATAAGTTTTTTTTGATTTAACTTTTTTAATACTTAGATTCACTTTATCTTGGTTACTTTTAATGAAATAATCTCATATTAGATGAAAGTGAATAATGGTTAAAATGAGTGTAAGTAAAAAAAAAACTTACACTAAATAAACTTCTATATATATATATATATATATATATATATATATATATATATATATATATATATATATATATATATATATATATATATATATATATATATATATATATATATATATATATATATATGTACTTTACTTATTTATTTAAACAAGTTTAATTTAAAATTTGAACTTGACTTGTTGAAAAATATGAAATTTGATTTTGGCTTATTTAACTCGTTTATACTTTAATTATTTTCATTTTCGTTATTAAATTTCTCCTTTGAAGTATTTTTTAATTTATTAATTTAGTATTTGATAGACATTTTTATGTTAGAAAATAAAGTAAAAATAAATAGAGAGTAAAAGACTCTTTGAAAATTAGAGTTAGGCAAGTTATAGATAACAATATATAAAATTACAATTCTCTAAATAGAATTAAAATTTAATAAGTAGTAGCAATATATAAATTATTATTATTTATATATTTTCTTATGTAAAATTACATTTTTTTATGATTGAATATATATGGGACATATCTAGTGAGAGGAGTTTTAATTGTGAGAGGAGTAAATCTTAACTATACAACTATACATAAATGGTCAAGATTAAAAATTATTTAAAGGTTATGTGACCACTTAAAAAAAGTCACATGTATTTATATTTTAATTTTGACCATTCATATAAGATTCAATGATTAAGATTTACTCTTCTCACCTCTTACAATAAACATTTTTTTCACCAGATACGCTTCCTGAATACACACACACACACACACACACACACACACACACACACACACACACACACACACACACACACACACACACACACACACACACACACACACACACACACACACACACACACACACACACACACACACACACACACACACACACACATATATGATCTATTCATGAGCTTTTAATGTCAAGCATTTAAAGTTTAAGCTTAGCACATTTATATAATCGAACTTAAATTCAAGCTTGAGCTTGTTTGTTTAGCTAAACAAATGAGCTTGATCAAGTATTTAATGAGCCGAGCTTAAATAGTTCACGAATAACTCAACTCATTTACACTCCTATGTAGAATCAAAAGTTAAAAGTGGTTTCATACTCAAAAGGGAGGGTGAATTGAGTTTGTAAAAGATTTTCGTAAACTTTTTTAAAAATACTTATTTATCAATTGTTGTTGAAACTATTAATTTTCAAAATTGAGTAGATAGATGAGGAAGAGAACTTCTCATACTAATACCAGCCAAGAATCAAGGTAAACAAGAGAGTATAAAATTGTAAAATGCTTAAAAGTACAAGAGATAGGGTAAAGAGTGTGCAAACACCAAATTTATACTAGTTTAGTCATTTCTTATAACCTACGTCTAGTTCTCAAGCAATTTACCTAAGATTTTTCACTAATCTTCAAGTTTCAACAAGTGCTTGCAATCTTTATATCAAAAGGCACCCACAACACTCTTGGGATATCTCACCCTTAATGTTTAAGCTTCACAACAAGGGATACCTCACCCTTTTGATCTCACAATGAATATCTCATCCTCTTACAATGAATTTAATATGAAGAGAATAATCAGAAACTCTCACAAGAGTAAATGATACAAATTTAAGTCCAAGAGGTAACAAAGAATCACACTTTAAAGCTCAAAATAAGGGATTCATGAATAAAGGCTATTATAATTCGCAATGAATGCTCAAGAAAGATTTTTCAAAGAGTTCTCCAACTGTATTTAAGTCCCCAAAGCTTTGTATTTAAAGCTCATGAATCAAAAGAGCCATTGAGGGTGGTTGGGAGCATTAATTGTGAGCTACTAGCCGTTAATCGATTATTTGTGAATAACTAAGACTTATGTTTCTGAAAGTCTTCAATAATCAATTATACAAAGGCTATAATCAATTATTGCATTTTAAAACTTGGGCGCAAAGTTGTTATATAACCCAATAATCGATTATTCACGTGCAAATGAAAAACAGGGCATTCTGCCCAGCTCAGATAATTGATTATAGTTATGCCCTAATCAATTATTTGGCTTCTAAAATTATAAAAACATTAAACCATATGCACCCAAAGTTTCTAAAACATTTTCAAACAGTTAGAACTCATTTTACTTTATTTTCAAAGCACATTTAGCAACTTAAAAACACAAATTTTCATTAAGTGTTAGTTTATGAGTCTAGTGTGATTCCTTTTTACATTTACACAAGATCTAAGTCCAATAAGGTAAACTTGAAGGTTCTTGGGACTTGATCTTGGAACATCAATTTCTTCCTAGTTTGTTATCACCACAACCATTACTATTACCAATTACACTAAAGGAGAATGAGACATTCAGTACCAAGAGACTCAGTCTTAAGAAACAAATATTTCACTGAATTCAAATGATAAGTTTTGAATAACATAAACACCTGAGGGTATTTATAACCCAAAGATAATCAAATCCTAATTAAATTCAAAATCTAAATAAGATAGTATTTTCCTAAAAACAAATATCCCTAAGGGGTAAAATCATTAAATAACATAATATCCTAAATCAAAATAATATAAAATTAATAACTAATAATGCATCATTCCCCCTATTGAGAGGACTCTCCTTTAGAGAGGTAGAAAGCTAATACTTCTCCAAAAGAGTAGGGTCTATGGGGCAGAGAGCATCCTCATAAATCCAAGTAGCATCAATGGGAGATCAGTTCTTCTACTTCACAAGATAGTGGCGAAAAAGAGTAGAACAAGAACCAGTAAACTCATCATCCAAGATATGGTCAATAACATCATCATCAGTCACGACTTCAATCTCATCATATTGTAGCATAACAGAAAGAACTGTAGGAATTTGAGGAGTTATGCAACTTGTAGAAATAGTAGGAGACAACAAAGAAGACTCAAAGGAGCTTCAGTAAGGTAACAAATCTACCACATTAAAAATAAGACTAACAGGCATATCATCAGGTAAATCAAGTAAATATGCATTAGGTCCAATCTTACGAAGAATTTGCTAAGGGCTTTTGACTTGAGTGTGGAGCTTTTAAAAGGTGTATTTAGGGTAAGGCTCGGGAAGAATATGTACCACAACATAGTCACCTACATTAAAATTCTAAACTCGACGATGAACATCAACAGTAAGTACATAATTAGCACTACTCAATACAAGCTTATGCCTAATGTCAGCATGTACATCACGAATGTGGAAGGCAAAAGTCTCAGTTGTATTGGAAGGTCTAGCATTAATTAGTAAAGACACAAGATCAATGGGTTGGTGAGGGGAGAAACCATGGACAATCTCAAATAGACTCCTATCGATATACTTATTAACAACTATTATTTGTAAACTCAGCAGCAGGCAATACTAAGTCTCAAGTACTAGGTTTATCTCCTAAAAGGAACCTAAGTAAATCACCTAGACTACTATTAACTACCTTAGTTTGACCATCTATTTATGGTAAAAAGCAGAAGAGAATTTCAGGTTAGTGCAAAATAATTTTCACAAAGTTTTCCAAAAATGACTAGTAAACTTTATATCCTGGTTAGAAACAATAGAAGAAGGCAACTCATGCAATTGCACAATCTCTCAAAAGAATAGGAAGCATCAATAGTTTTATTATAGGGAATAAAATGAGCCATTTTAGTAAAGTAGTCAACAACTACTACAACAGAAGCATATGCCCTAGCAGCACGAGTAAATCAAGAACAAAGTCCATACTTAAATCTTTCCAAGGCTTGTGAGGAATAGGTAGCGAGGTGTACAAACCAGTGTTCTATTTTCTAGCCTTAGCAGCTTAGCAAGTACGACATTGGGAAACTACTCGAGCAACATCGCGCTTTAACGTAGGCCACTAAAACCTATCCTTAACTAAGGCAATAGTTTTATCTTTGCCAAAATAGCTAGCTAACCCATCTACATGTATCTCCTAAATTAGAAAATCACACAAAGAAGAAGAAAGGACGCATGCTTTAGAGCCATGAAACAAGTAGTCATCATGTATAACAAAATCAACATAATCTCGATGGTTACCCATATGTAAATTAGAATAAATGACACGAAAGTCAAGATAAGTGGGATAATCATCGGTCAATCAATCAAAACTAATAACATGAACACTCATAGTCTGCAACATCAAGCTTATGCGACTATGAGCATCAACGACTTTATTCTCTACTCCAGACTTATGCTTAACAATAAAAGTAAACTGTTGAAGAAACTCGACCCATTTTACATGCCTAGGATTCAATTTCTTTTTAGACTGAAGGTATGCCAAAGCTTGATGGTTGAAATAAAGGATGAATTCTTTGTGAAGTAGGTAATATTGCTAATGAGAAAGTGTCTGAACCAGGGCATAAAATTCTTTGTCATAAGTGAAATACTTTTTCCTGGCCTCATTGAGTTCTTCATTAAAGAAAATAATAGGGTGGCGCTCTTGACTTAAGACACCTCCTATCCTAATCCTGGATGCATCACAAGAGACTTCAAAAACCTTAGAAAAATCAAGAAGTCTCAAAATAGGTGCTTCAAGCATTCTTTTCTTTATCTCCTCAAAAGCTTTGAAAGCAATAAGAGGTCACGAAAACATATCTTGTTTGAGGCACTCAATAATAAGAGACATATTGGTACAAAACCCATAAATAAATTGTCTATAGAAAGAAGCTAAGCAGTGGAAACTACGAATCATATAAATAAAGGTAGGAATAGGTCACTTTCTAATAGACTTGACTTTATCAGGGTCAATTGATAAACCCTAAGCAAAGATTATAAAATAGAAGAAAATAACTTGAGTCTGTAAGAAAGAACATTTCTTTAGATAAACATAAAACTTTTCATTCCTTAAAATGAGGAAAACTTGTTAAAGATGACTCAAGTGATCATCCGTAGACTTACTAAAGATCAGGATGTCATCAAAGTAGATGACTAGAAATTTACCTAAGAAATGTTGAAATATGTGATACATAATCTTCATAAAAGTAATAGGAGCATTGAACAAACCAAAAGGCATAATTAACCACTCAAAATAACCATCCTGGGTTATAGTTTTCCATTCATTTCTTGATCTAAGCTTGATTTGATAGTAGCCACTAGGCAAATTGATCTTAGAGAACTAACGAGAACCAACAAGTTGATCCAGCATGTCCTCAAACCTAGGAATAGGAAACCTATACTTGACGATGATCTTGTTAATGGATTTACTATCAACACACATATATAAGGAGCCATCCTTCTTAGAAGCCAACAATGCAGGACAAGCACAAAGGCTAAGATTAGGCTGGATTAAACCCTTTTTGTAAAAGTTCACCTACTTGCTTATTAACATCTTCATACTCTTTATGATTCATCCTATAATAGGGAAGGTTAGGCATAGTAGAACCGATACAAGGCCAATACCATGTTGAATATATCTCATGGGTGGTAATTCCTTAGGAAGCTCAATAAGCATGATATCCCTAAACTCCTCTATCAAAGGACGAAGCTCAATAAGAAGCCCTATAGGAGAATAACTCAAGAAGTCCAATTGGCCTTTAGGTATGATAGCCAATACATCATCTTACTCCAAACTCTCTTTTTTGAACTTTTTATGGGTCAACAAATGAAGATTCTTTTACTTAAGGTTGGCCTGAGGAGTTAGTTTTTTCTTGTGTGGACTAGGGGTTTCTTTAGGTTAAGCTAGATTTAAGGTAATTTGGCCTCCAGGGTGTTTGAAAATGAAGGCATTATCATACCCTTGGTTAGGGGTATAAGTGGGTGGTTTAGTTCGGGTTTTAGGGAAAAATAAATCTGAACCAATCAAAATCAATTGGTTCGGTTTGGTTCGGTTTTTTTATTTTTTGATAGCCAAATTCGAACCGAACCGAACCAAACATCTATGGTTTGGTTTGGTTCGGGTGATCGGGTTGATCATTATTTTTTTTAACACAAAAATTAGCTAAACAACTATACATGTAATACATAAAAGTGCATATAATGTATCTAAAATTTCAAATAATATTATAACATAAACTAACCCTTGTGCAATGAACATTCAATTTCAAGTTGAGTCACACGATCATTAGTCTTTGAGATTTTCTGTTTATATCAAATCCAAAATGCTAAAATAGTGAGAAAAGAAAACTTTCTAGTAGGCGATAGAAAAATAGAATACATAATAAAAAAGTTCAGGTAATAACTGGACAACAGTCAGAAGCATAATCTTGGTAAAGATCAAATATGACATATAATATTTGTGGTCTCATAAATAGACGATAGAAAATGACTAAGAGGATAGACAAAGCAAAACCACTAGCCATATGATATACATGACTTTTATCCAATATCAATATATAGCCAGTACAAACATAATAATGGGTATCACCCAAAGTTAATCCAAACTCAGTTAAAACTCAATCCAAACATTAAAAAAAAAGATTCATTAAACATGATTCATCAAATCGAATTTATCTTTCAACTTCATCTACATCCTGCAATAAAGACAAACAAAATGTTAGAATTTGTGTATACTAGATTTTAACAATCAATCATAATTAATGTACTTATAAATATTACCTTAAAAACTTGTCAAAGACTTATTAAAGCCTAACTTCAAGATTTGAAGATAATCCTGACAACTCTAAAAATTCAAACATAAACATAAAAGGTAAACAAGATTAATTAGTAACAATAGTAAGTATAACAACAAATAAAAAACTTGAGAATTAAAACTAAGTTTCCATACATGATTTAACCTTCTCTATTTCTTCCATTTCGTCACGTAGTTCAAGATTCTTTTTAGGAGTCTTAATCCAGTTCTGAGTACAAATCAATGCCTTAACAGTGGTAAGATGCAAGGAACTACGAAATGGGTCAAGAACTCGACCTCCAATGTTGAATGCAGACTCAGATGATACAAAAGACATTGGAATAGCCAAGATATCCCTAGCCAAATGAGAAAGAACATAATATTTCATTGATTTCCCTTTCCACCATTTCAAAATGTCAAATCTAGGAGTGTTGTCCTCAACATCATCCTTTTTGTATCTTTCTAACTCATTCCTTTTCACCTCACCTTGCTTTCTCCTCACTTTCGATCTAAACTCATCTTCCTAACCCTCATCATCATCATCACCTAAACAATCATTACTAGCATGAGATTGTGAGGCAACATTTGAGGCCAACCAACTAGAATCACCAGTATCAAGGGGAATGGGATGCATTGACTGATAATGCTCAAACAACTTATCAATCAGACCCTTCAATCTTTCCACCATCTCCTTGTACTTATCCGAACCATCACCATACATCTTATTAAAATTAAACTCAACATATTCAAGCTTATAACGTGGATCAAGAAACACAGCCACAAACAAAAGAAAGTTTATACTCCCACTACTTTTCTAATATTTGTCAAACTTGACTTTCATGTTTGTTGCCATTCTTTGTAGTCCTACATCATTTTTTTCCTCCATTTACCCAAGGTCTTTTGAATGTCACATAAATTGTGGAAAAAAAATATTAGATGTAACATGCAATGACCCGGAAAAAGAAAGAGTTGCATCATAGAATATTTTTAAAAGCTTAATAAAAACACGTGCACGACTCCAATCATCCCTAGTAGGAGGTCCTCTTACATTGTCAAGGGCTAACAAAAATGCATTATCCGCATCTTTAAGGCGATAAAATGCCTTTTCATATTTTTCAACAACATCTAACATAAAATAAGTGGAATTCCACCTGGTTGGCACATCAAGGGTTAACATTGCCTTACTAGTTATACTAGCCTCTTGGACACATATCTTAAAAGTAGACAATCTAGCCGAAGATGACCTAACAAAATTGCATGCAGCCCTTATCCTTTCAATTGAAACATCAATTTCCTTCAAGTCATCACTAACAATTAAGTTCAAGATGTGAGCACAACATCTCATATACATAAACTCTCCATTTAATAAAGAAGTACCATTCCAATCAATCATTCTTCTAAGCAAATATGCAATAGCAGTATTGTTAGCACTTGCATTGTCAATAGTCACACAACAAATCTTTGAAATCCCCTATTCTTTCATGCATTTCTCTAAGGCATTTCCTATGGTTTCACCTTTGTGGTCAGCTATCAAACCAAAACTTAATATTTTCTTGTTCAATTCCCACCCATCATTAATATAGTGAGCAGTTACACACATATAATTCAAGTTTTGGATTGAAGTCCAAGTATCAGTGGCAAGTGAAACCATTTGGTGATTTCCAGACAATATGCACTTCAACCTCTTTTTCTCAATTTGAAACAATTGTATGCAATCTTTAGCAAGAGTGACACGAGAAAGAATTTTAAATCGCGGTTGAGCCTCACTCATCAAATCTCTAAATCCTTGGTAATCAACAAATTTAAAAAGAAGCTCATCAACAATTATCATCCTTGCAAGTGCATATCGGGTTACCTCTTGATTAAATTCAACAAGTTTCATGCTAACACTATTAGGATCATCCTCACATTACTTTCCAATAGCAATTATTTTTTGCCTTTTATCAAATACCCTATATGGATTTTTGACACAAATCTTCAAATGTTTTAGCATGTTTGAGGTCCCATGACTAGTAGTATTGCATGCATATTGTTTATTACAATAGTTACAAGTAGCCTTATCATTTACTCTCTTGAAATGAGCCCAAGCATTAGAAGGGGGTCTACTAGGTTTCCTTTTCAATACCTTTTGTTGTGACATGGGGGCATCTTGTCCATATGATGATGTTTCTTGTCCTTGTGTTAGAAGTACCTCTCCTAGTTGTATGTCACTAGTTGGTGTTGGAGTGGTAGCACTCCCAATTTAAGTTCCACTGCCACCAGTGCTTGGAGTCCCACTAGTTCCAAATGGATCACTTGTCATTAGTTGGTGTCAAGTAACCCGCAAAAAAGACAAAAATATAACTATTAATTAAATATATTCTTTAATAAGCACTTGTTTATATAATCACACAACTTTTTATGCTCAACATGTTGAAGAGGTAGAGAAGATAGGATTGGACTACATGGATGTTGAAGCATTGAAGAATCTAAACAAAAATAAGAAATTGGTGAAGAAACTAGCCAAAAAATTTTTTTTGTAATATGAGATCATTTGCCGATGGGACAAAAACAAACCCAAACTATGAAGAAAGGAAGAAAGGAAAGGAAAACAAAGAACAAAAACATAGAGCTTTTAAAGGGGTTTATACACGCGCAACAGTTATCTTCACTAAATTCTCTTAACTCATAATTCATGAAGTTCCAAGCTTATATATCTAGCACTTGTTCTTTAGTTGCCGATTATGAATCTTCTACAATCACACAATTCCTATATAGGTTCTTAAAGTTTACGTCAATCTCATGTGGAAGCTTTAAATTTGCTACCTTCGACCATAATAAGAAGACACACAAATTAAAACAAAAGAATGAAAACATGTACCTAGTGTCAATTAATTAAATTGATGCTGTGAAAATAGGTTTGCCCCAATGGTTTAATATGTTAAGTTTTGATGATGACAAATACAAGACAAAAAGAATGATGCTTATGCTTGATAGATGTGCTTGATAGATGACAAATGCATCACAAAAGAATATTGATCATGTTTCATATATGTGCTCAAAAGAGATATATTGGATCATGCATGATTATGTACTTTATTTAGTTATACTTCACTTAATAATCATGCAATGAGATATATGCAACATTCTTATATGCATGTTAGACTAACTAGAGTTATACATTTATAAATCATGCATATTAAGATATTAAGTTATGAATTTGGACTAACTATGCTTGTTTTAAGTGAGCAATACTTTGTAGGATAGTCCAAGTATCAAGAGTGAGCATTGCAAAGCAAAAAATCACAATCATGCTCAACTCAAGAAGAATGAGAATGATAAAGATGTTCCAAGTAATTTACAAGATTTGAAGAGAAGAAATTTGTGGAAGCTTGGATTACATCAAGAATTGATATGGCAAAAGATCAAGTCCCAAGGTTCTTCAAGAATAGCTTATAGGACTTAGATCTTGTGTAAAAGTAAAAAGGAATCATACTAAGCTCAAATATGTTTCAACATCTTTAAAAGTGTTTCTTACATGTTTTAATGGCCAACAAACTGTTTTTGGAAAGTTAGTCTTGATGGTAGTTCAAACCTTTGAAAAATAGTCAAGTTTGTGTTTTGCAAAACTAACATTTAGTTACTATTTTGATCATAACTTTCAAAATACTGAGTTTTGTTATGAAACTTATTTCATATGAAAATAGACTCAAATATCTTTCCAATGAGTGGTCATTTACTTTAAACGGATAAGAAATGAAGAAGTTATGACCATTTAAAGTCAGTTTTCAAAAACAATCAAGTTTGAGTTTTGAAAAGCTGACCTTTAGTCACTCTTTTGATCATAACTTTCAAAATAATTTGAGTTTTGTTGTGAAATTGTTTCATTTGAAAATAGACTCAAAGATCTTTCCAATGACTGGTCATTTGCTTTAATCGGATAAGAAATGAAGAAGTTATGACCTTTTAAAGTCACTAAACAGAATGCTCATGTCGATTACACAAATCCTGTCGATTACAACGTTGACAAAGCCTCTGAACCGACAATGTAAGTGTAATCGATTACCAAGTGCCCAGAAACGTTTCTAACGGCTATAAACGGCTAGTTTTCATAAAAAATCATTTCTAAACACTACCAACGGCTATTTTATCATTTGGGCTCTATATATAAGTGATATTTGAAGTATTTACATTCTAAGAAACACAAGAACACTATACTTGATCCTTGAATCATCAAAATCATATTTTGAGCTTTAAAGTGTGAATCCTTGATACCCATAGTTCTTCAATTTGTATTATCCACTCTTGAGAGAGTTTCTTATTATTCATACTTTGTTCTTCAAGTTGTATATCTATTCTTGTGAGAGTTTCATTCTATTAACCTTGATTGCTTTGTAAGAGAGGGTGAGGTATCCCTCCAAATTGTAAAGGGTGAGGCATCCCTTTGTTTGAAGAGACTCAAGCTCAAGGGTGAGGCATCCCAAGGAGTTGAGTGCTCAAGTTTGTAAAGGTCATCAAGCACCTGTGAAGCTTGAAGAATTGGAGGCTCTAGCACAAGGGTGAGGTATCCCAAGGTGTGAGGAGTGCTCTTATTTGTACAAAGGTTTTCCTAGCACCCGTGAAGTCTAGGAGATAGTGAAGAAAATCTCAAGTTAAGCTTGGGGACTGGACATAGGCTACAAGTGGATTGGTGGCCGAACCAAGATAAATCTTGTATTTGATCTTCTCAACTCTATCTCTTTACATTTGTGCCTTAATTATATATGCTTGAGTTGAATTTGATATCTAGTTTATTTACTTGATTTATCCTATAGCCCAAGTAGTATTTGTGAAATCTATAATAGTTGTACCTTTGTTAAACTTATTCCGCTGCATTTATTACTTGGTGATTCAAAATGCTTAATTTCTCAAAGTTGCATTAAAATTTGTAATCACCCAATTCACCCCCCTCTTGGGTGATGGTTGCCATGGCTAACAGATGCTATAAGGCTCTTGAGCATTAATGAACTTTATGATATTTTAGTTAACTAATCTTACACAAAGATTTCCTGCATTAATGAGTTGAAAGAAAATTTTAAAATTCTAGACTCTAGGATCTAAATTCATATACATATCAATTACCAAATTCCACGAAAAGTGGTAATAGGTTGATGTAAGAACCTCCACGAAATTAAAAACTAAAAGAAGGTTTGAAAACTACAAGCAAGTGGTAACATACGAATCCCCAAGTGGTAAATATAATTCAATTAAATAGAGAATGGAATTTTGTAATTGATATGTATATGAATTTAGATCCTAGAGTCTAGAATTTTAAAACTTTATGAAGGAATAGATCAGGAGATTTTGTGATAGTATGTAGGTAATAATATATTTCCCTTCCTACTATTAAGAGTACTTATTAGAAAATAATATTGAATGATTTTTTTTTCTAGATAATATAGGAATGGAAGTTTTGATAACAAGGATTTATAGCTAAAGGGGTTTGACCTTATTGCCCTGATGATGGGAACTTATTCATGAGGTTATGGTTTGGCCATTGTTGGCAATGAAAACAATTAGCTTTGGTTAGTGATTGAGATGGTCATATTAGTATGAGCAAACCAAGTCTAACTACTTCGAAACCAGTTTGACTAACTAGTCCATTATAGGATTTGAAAACACTCCCTGACTACCTTTTTTGCTATTATTTGATTATTTATGTACGTTTTCACTGATAATCATGACACAATAGTTGCTAGTTGAAAGTGAATATCTTCATTTGCAAATTTTGTATACCTTACCTACATTTCTTTGGAAACACAAGGCACTGTAATAAATTAAGCAGTAAAAGAAATATCTTAAATATTAGCTTAGCACTATCATAGTGACTGAGGATCATTCCAAATATATGATCTAACTAGCAAAAAGACTAACTAAAAACCACAACCAAGTAAAGCCAATCATCCTTAAGGATGAATACAACTAGTGTAGCACTTTTTGACAAAATCAGAAAATTATACTCCTGCCCCCAAATACAGCAAAAAATATTAATTTTGGATAATAATGGAAGTTCCAACTTCCAAACTAACGTTAGATCTCTGAACATCGCCCTAGAGAAATAGAACCAAAAGCTCAATCTTTGTTAAAACCCTTCAAACTTCTCTGCTTTTTGGGACAAAAACTCCATTATTTTAATCATTGTTGTGGCAAAAACAAAGCTTATGTGCTTGCAAAAGATATTAGTCTAAAGAAGAGGAATTACAATGAAAGTGGGTCCTATGAAACAGGTGCAGACAAGCACAACACGAAATTCACCTCAAGGAACAAGATTTAAGCGTTCATCAAAGTACCAACAACCCTACGAGATCCTAAACCACATAGAACAGAGGGATAAAACAAGAAAAGCAACTGGGTGGCAAAGGAAAATAAAAGCTATTGAGTTTGAAAAGCTTTACTTGTAAGAAAATAAAAGAAAATAAGAATTTGAAAAAACAAAAAATACAAAAAATACAAAAAAGCAGGGAGAAAAGTTGAATCATGTTGAGAAGTGAAGGGAAAAGGCAAAATGCACCTGAGTTGAGTCGGTGGGTGTAAGAAGAAGTTCAAAATATAGGCGGAAGAGAAGAGGAGTCACAAAGTGGAGAATGAGAAGTTGAACATTGGCAGAGGAGCTGCAAAACGACACCGTTGTTCAGGAAGAAGAAGCAGCAGCAGTAGACGAAGTTGCAAAAGAAGCACTTTCATTCACCATTGTCATTCAGAGTAAGAAAAGGATAAATCTAGAGAGAGATTAAATTGCAAAATTTATATTTATCCTCAGAGCCAAACCAGATCTGGCACAGCACGGTGTTAGGTGAGTTGTGGTGCAGCAGATCTGGCCTTGAGCTATGGCAGAGCAGACGGTGAGCTTCGGTGTGGCAGAATCGAATGGCGGACGGCGAGCTTCGGTGAGGCAGAATCGAGTTTGAGTTTGAGCTCAGCTTCGATGAAATGAAATCTGAGCAAGACTCAGAGAGTGAAACCAAAAAAGACAAGCTAAGTCAGTTACCGTAAATTACAAATAAATAAATAAATACTGGTTTGGTTCGGTTCAGGTCAGGGTTAAGAATTTAAAATCCGAGACCTGAACCAATCAAGTCTTCATTAGTTCAGATTTTATCCGAACCGATCAAAATATCCAAACCAATCTTATTGGTTCGGTTTGGGTTAGTCGGGTTAGTCGGATTATCCGAACCGATTTACACCCCTACCCATGGTTGGTAACATTGTAACTTCCTACTTCTAATTTTAATTATTTTTCTTAATATTGTATTATAGTGTTTTAACTCTAAATAGAATAGCACATTACAAACATCTTATGACATTATCATTAGCTTGTATACACAGTAATTTACATAATTTTGAGGGTCACATCCTTCTAGAGTAAGTTGATACATACAAATAGTTCTAAGTTAGGCACCTATTTCCCATAAAGTGAGGCTTACAAAAGCCTTCTTAAGGTGCCTCTATTCACAAATATTAACCTAATGTTCAAGCTTCAATCTATAAACTTGCTCTACTCAAAAATTTATCAAAACTTTTTCAGCCGGCCTTATCTAAAATATTACACCACAAATGGATGAGGTAAAATCTCAGTATAAAAAATAAAAAACAATTATACATATTCCACTCTTTGCAATACTCTCTTTCTAAGACCATATTTAAGAGTCCAACAAAAATAATAAATTATACAAATTAATAATATTTGAAAAAATTAATAACTTGTAAATATTTCAAGATAAAGATAAATAACTCAATATTAAATGAGTAATTAACTCAATGAAAGAGTGAGCAATATAATGATTAAAAGAATTGTTATTTGAATAAGGAATAAGAATCTCTGTAAAAATAGAAGGAGTATAATAAATAATTACATGTTAAAAAATAAAAGTAACTCTTCATCATCTCTTTTAAATCATCATCTTTCCATCATTTCATTTTAGATCATCATCATATTTCTATACTCTCAACCAAATGTGCATCTTTCTCTTTATTAGGGCATCCCTAAATGCTCTCATTATGACTACAATAATTTTGATTAAGGCATCTATTAATCCTCTCATTATGACCGCAATAATTTTGATTAAGGTGTCCCTTAATCCTTTCATCATGATCACAATCATTATTAATGATTAAGACATCCCTTAATCCTCTCATCATGATCACAATAATTTGACCAAAGCGTCCATTGATCCTCTCATCATGGTCATAATAATAATCTTTAATTGAGGAATCCTCAATAATCTCTTAATTCTCTTGACAAAGAGGCGTCCATCAATGTCATCTGATCATTGCCACAATAATCTCTAATCATGACGTCCCCTAATAATCTCTTATCATAACCATGATAATCTATTTGCACATTGATTCATTTTTATTCATGAGATGACTTTTCTAAAAAAAATACCTTCTTTATATAAAAAAATATTTAACATAATAATTACATAAAATCAAATATCATTATGCAAAAATAGGAACTTTCTTTAAATAAAAATCAGTAATTAACACAACTAATATAAAGAATAGTTCATAATAAAATTGGTTAAATGAAAAACTAAAAAATAGCTCATTCTTCAAAACTATAATTTATAAGACTTTGAATGATAAAGAGTTTAAAAGAGTAAAATATGATAAAAAGTTGATAAAGGAAATGTTTTGTGTTCAAAATTAGCTCTCTGTAGGATGTTTATTCGAATAAAAGAAAAGCTTATTCGAATAGATTTCATAAAAATCAACAATTTATATTGTTCCATTAAGGTTTATTCGAATAAAAGAAAGATTATTCAAATAAAACTACCAAAATCTCAATTTTAAAGCTTTTTGTCAAATTTTATTCGAATAATGAAAATTTTATTAGAATAAATATTTTATTTGAATAACAAGAAATTTTTCAGAATATATCTTTTAGAAAAATAGTGTTGAAAGTATTTTTTGACAAGGTTTATTCAAATAAATCATTCGAAATCATGTTGCAGAAACCAGAAAATTCATTTCTTGTCAATCTTTCTTTCTAACAAAAATAGAGTAAATGTCATTTGTTGCAAAAAGCATGAACTAAAAGATATGGGTAGAAGAAATAAAAAAGAGTGATGTTTTCACTATTTCTTACTTTTGTTACAGAATTTGGACCAAGTAAGGAAGTGGATGAAGATGGATGAGTTATGGTGGCTAAAAACAGAGCTTGTGTTTTTGTGAGTTAAGTGAGTGTGTTGTGACGTGAATGAAGGAGAGGTAAGGTATTTATAGAGCTGAACTTGAGTTGCCTTACGTATGGGATGATGTTAGGGAGGCTTTGCTGTTAAAATGGGAAACCTCCTTCATAAAAATCTCCTTCCTGTAATCATGCTTCTAATCAGATTTTTTTGTCAAGTTTAACACATGTTTCTGCTGATATCATTGGCTTGTCTCATCTATTATTAACATCTAGACACTTGTTCACTCATGGTTGTTCTTGACTTGTTCTTTTGCCTCTTATTTCACTCATTTCCTTGACATTTATCTCATGCAATCATTGTTTTTCGTAGTCAAGTCTTTATTTTCATCTAAGCTTGACACATGTTCTTCTTAACCATAAGCCACCATCCTTTCCAAAATTTTCTTCATGTAACGTTCATCTTTGTGCCATCTATTCCCTTGGTAATCATTGCTTTTAAATCCAATGTTGACACATGTTGTTGCTAATCATTGTTTCTCCTTAGTCAAGATTTCAAAAGTGTTTCTTTCATGACACATGTCCCTTGTTGATCTCACTTATCTTACTTCATCAATTTCACTTCATCAATTTTGTTCCATTGTAACCAGGAAGGACTTGAAGGAAACCAAAATTCCAACAAGAAAAGGAACTGAATGAAACTAAATTTTCATTCTTGTTATTGTGGGACGTGTTTTCCCATTTTACTAATATTGGTCACTTTATTCAAATAACAGGAGTGTTATTCGAATAAGGTGGTAGGTTTCCTTCTATAAATTTGCACAACGAAATCTCTTATTCAAATAACTTATAATTTATTTGAATAATTCACTTCAGCAACTTGTTTATTCGAATAATAGAAGCCTTATTCAAATAACTGGTTGGTTATTCAAATTTTGTTTTTTTTTCAGGGATGTTATAAACATCATGGTCATATAACCAAATGCAACTTAATAAGATATATGCAACATCCATGGGTATGATATCACAGTAGACATATTCCTTATAACCACTAATACAAAGGGAAACTTTACTCCTTTCTTTGGCCTCCAAATAAGTTTTATCTACCTAAGCAACCTTAAAAAGGGTAGTTGGGATTTAGGTTTAAGGCTAGATCTAGACATCGTAGAAGTCGAAATGGCATTCAAGGTACAACCCTCATCAATTACTAACTTGTAAACCTTATCGCTTTAATTGATATAGGTAAGGAAAATGCTAGTCCTTTTTCTAGGAACTATCGAGTTTGGCAACAGATAAAATGCACCTCCTAATGATGTTGAGGGAATTGGATGGATCTTCGCAAACATTTTCTGTGTCCTCATCAATATTAAAAAATCATTTCATAGGCTTGACAATCTCATCTATAAAATCCTCTTATTCAATGGAAGTAACATGATCAATTCCTATGGTAAGAGTTCTACGAGGGAACTGAGAAACTTTGAGACCATTGGCATGATAATAATGACATTCTATAGAATAAGCACTATTAAAGACTTGTGATTTACCCTTATTAGTAGATTTGTGAAAGGAAGCTGAATTAGAACCAATACTATGGTTAGATGTGGAACGACCCTCAATGATAAAGGACAGGGGAATCAAATGATTAAAGGGTGGAGTAGAAGGAGTTTGATTAATAAAACACCCAAGAACATGATTTTTAGGAAACTTCTCAACCTTCCTAGCTTTGTTATACGCTTCAATAGTGGAAGGGTTATGAAGTTAGACTTCTCTTTTAATTTCTTCCCTAAGCCCGTTGAGGAATCTAGAAAGAGTAACCAAACTATCTTCATAGACATTGCACTTAAGCATCAGTTATTCAAAATTGATAATGTATTCAGATACAGGGCTAGACAATTGTTTAAGATTCATTCACTAGTCCATCAAGTGACGCTTATGATAAGTAGGGAAGTACTTCTCATCTGGATTTTGTTTCATGACTGCCCAATTAGTAATAGGCTCGAAATCCCTCTGATTTTGTTCTCTCTCAATAGTTACCCAATAAAACATAGCAGACTCGGTGAGTTTCATCTTAGCAACTAGGACTCTCTGATGTTTGAGAATGTCATATATGGCGAAGTAGTCATCAATGTTGAGAACCCAAAGGCATCAGGATGTAACCGACCTTTAAAGGACGAGGCTTCTATCTTAACCATCTTAAGGACATTAAACTCTCCATTATTGTTCCTGTCCTAACGATTATAGATTTTTCGATTATTTCTACCCTGGCGATTATGAAATCTTGTGTGATGCCTATCATATTCATCAAACTCATCATCAACATCATATGGTGGAACTCTTTTTTCCCTAGTGTTATCTAACAAATTAAGATGTGATGAGTGTAAAATACATTCATCTTTTGGGTTTATTTATTAAGATTTTTAATTGATTTTTATTTATTTTTTATTTATTTTTTAATTTATTTTTAAATAATTATCTCTTCACCTATGATTATTTGAATTTTTAGGATAAATCATCTGATTTTGTACAAAAATAAAAAATTCATAAAAATAAACATTTAAAGGATTTGAATATTTTGAGATAAGAATTATGTTATTTATTTATGATATTGAGTGAATTCTGGGCCCACTGAATTAAATGTATTTTTATTGTGTTTTGTATAAATTTAAGGAACGATCAAGTTAGATTCTTAATTGGAGTGCAAACAATCTCTACTTGATGACTAAGTATATCTGTGTTTAATGCAAGAATCTCAAGGATTTTCTTAATTTGAGTAGGATATTTGTTTCCTAATTTATATGGATTCAACAAAAAGAAATAGGAAATAAGAGATTTGGTCAAAGATTAATTAAGGAAAGTATCGCTATCAAACTTGTCTCAGTAAATTTAGGATATTTTTCTCTATAAATATATGATTTACCTGATTCTGGTGGCGTTTGAAAGCTAAGAAAGATTTACAAATCTCATGTTGACAACTTTTTGTAATTAAGCTTCCATTAACATTGAAGATTTGATAAAGATTCTCAAAGAGATTTGATTTGGATTCCCGCACTATCCTGACCATTCCTCATTAATTGAGTTATATCTTGGGCTACAGAGATCAGATCAAGGCGCCGTTTGTGGCATTGAAAATATAACAGAAAATCCTACAAATTATCTGTTGAGATCGAGAGTAAATTCGGCCAGCTGAAGGGTGAGAAAAATCGTGCAAGTCAGATACGAAAAGTTATTAGTTTTTTTTTTTTTTTATAAAAGTGAGTTCTATTTGGTTCAGATAATACAACAAAAATTTAGACACCTTTGCAACGGCAAACTTTGGGCGGCAGATCATAAGAGATAATTGTCATGAATTCTTGAAGGATGGCTTCAAATGGAGGATTCAATTCTTGATTGTTTGAAGATCATAATCACCGTAAAAGGGGTTTTGATTTCTCTTTTCCTTCTCGTTTTTCCCTTTCTTTGAGTTTTCTTTCCATGGGTTTGTATCATGATATGAGTTTGTTTGTATTAAACATGAGTAGCTAAACTCATAGCTGGGCCTATGGGGGATCTTGTTTTCCTAATTATTTGGGTTTGATTTCTAACTTGATTAAGGTAATTTCTTTTAAGGTCTATCATATTACTTGTATTCTTGTCATAACTAGATCACTTTTGACATGTATTAATTTATTGTTTGACCAGTGACCATCCGCATTCAATGAGTGGATCTATATGGTAAGCCTATGATTAGATTAGTGAATGACTAAACATCAATTTATTCTACCAATGGAATTGACGGTATGTTAATTCAACTCTTGAATTGATGCTTAATGCATTCCTAATTAATTCAACTAAATGACCTAATAGGTGATTTAATTTAGGAATAGAATATTGTTTCATCCATGACCATTGGATTCAATAGCAAATAAGAGAGTATTGTCAAAAGAATTACCTTACATCATAAATGAAAGAAAATGTGAATAATTGAAAAAAATGCACTTTTACGAAGAAATAAGAGAGTGAGGTGGCTAAAACCCTTTGTTGGAGACTCCAAAATGCTAAAACAAGTGTAAATTCAAATCTAACATGCCCAAAAAAACCTTGGAAAAGAGTTCTAGTCAATGGTCAACACAATCAAAGTCAATAGGCAACGTGATCAAAAGTCAACTATTAAAGCCAATAGCAGATTGGATGCTTTCGATTCCGATGGTGGTGGTCGTGGTTCAAAATGGGATATAGATGACAACATTATGACGATGTCCATACTGTTTTGTTTTTATCGGCAAAGAAAAACCTAGATGCTAGAGATTTTTTTAGTGGTTTCAAACGAGTTTTGCAGAGATTTAGTGAGTTATAAATAGCTGAACAACCTTAGCTATTAAAAATCTATGCTTTCAACATCACAAAGGTGAGAATCAACAAAGCTCATATGCCAAATTGTTGTAAAATCGAACGATGAGGCACTAGGCGCTAAGAGACTCAGTCTTAAGAAACAGAAATATTCCATTGAATTTAAATAAGTTCTGAATAACATATACACATGAAGGGTATTTATAACCCAAAGGTAATCAAATCCAAATTAAATTTAAAATGTTAATAAGATAATATTTTTCAAAAAACAAATATCCATAAACAAAAGGATGAAATCTCTAAAAATACGAAAAGATAAAATGTCTAAATAACATAATTATCTCAAATCAAAATAACATAAAATTAATAACTAATAATACATCAATATAATATGTTTGGATGAAAAAAATTTCAAAATAAGGAAATTTTATTAATTCTTTTTTATCTGATATTTTATTAATTCTATGCTTTGTTAATTACAACAATCAAATTTGGTTCTAGGAGATATATTTTCAGTGAATTCTCTTACTTTTACAAAAAGGACTAGGAATGAAGTACGGTGACTTACAAATATATTTGATAAATTTTTGTTTTATAAATTGTATTTGAACCTTATATGCCAATTTAATTGAGAACTAGAATAAATACCATGGTTCATTTTAAAAGGGTGTTTGATTATTAATTTTTTATGTAATTTATTCTTATAATCTTAAGCTAATTAATTATTTTCGTGTTAATAATTTTTTATTCATATATTTATATATATAGTTTATAATATTTAAATACTTCAACAAGTATAGATGTATAAATTTTACATTAAAAAACATAATAAAATTAATTAAGATATAATTTCAATATTTTAAAAATTATATATATATTCAACAATATTTAAATATTTTTTTATCTACATTTCACGAGATTAAAATTTTTGTGTGAAAAGATATTAATATCTATATCTAGGTGAGTGAAAATCTTACATGAAAAGATAACAAAATTAATTGAGATACAGTTTATTATTACAAAACTAATTAAATATTTTTATTTATATATATATATATATATAACTTTATTATATTTTGATATTTTAATATTTACATTGCATAGGATTAAACATCTACGTTGAAATGTTATTAAAAAATTAACTAATTATGATTCATTTAAGAAACTAAATTATTTAATTATAATTTTATAATGAAAATTTTGGAGAAAATTTTTTCGTTCTAAGCAATGGTTTTAGAAAAATATTTTTTAATTATTTTAAGAAAGAGTAGACATAATATAGTAATAACAACTGAGGTTCTAAACCACAAGAAAAATATAAGATTTCTTATAAGAATATCTAACCAAGATCTAGATGAAAATAAAGAAACCCCACTCATATTTCTTGAGCAAATTCATAATATAATCCAATCTTTTTTGTTACATTCTTATTTTTATTTTTTATTAATTCTTATTATTTTTTAATTTTTTATTCTTATTATAGATATATCATATGTTTTACTATATTTTAATATTTTAAACGTTACTAATTACTTGTGGATCGCATGAGTAAAAGTTCTAGTTCTTTACAAATTTAAAACTCATGTGTAGTAGTATAATATCTGCATCTACATGATGTTTTTTAAGATAAGATTAAAGTATGTACTAGTATTACTACTAAAAAATATTTTTTAAGATGACAAAAAAGTAATATATATATATATATGATATGCAAATATTTTTTGTCAATATCAATATATAGGTAAAGAACAAAAACTTTAAGTTTAAGCCCAATCCAAGAATATTGTTTCTCACCTCGTTTTTCTTGGCTCTTATGGTGTTGGTCCATTGGGTAAATTTGAATATAAGAAATTTTTAACGACAAAAAAAGGAAGGGTAAATTATTTTATAATTTTTTAATTTAAAAATAAAAAAATTAAATCTCCCTTTCCTTTTAATCCATCATTCCACGCTCCTTGCGGTCTTAGCCCTCTCTCTCTCTCTGAGTCTCGCTCAGTGTCTCAGTTGCTCAAGATTCTCCTGTGGTCGAAGAAGGTTCGTGATCGTGCCTCATTTGGTAATCAAATTTTCCATTTATTTATAATTTTCTTGGTTTAAATTTCCTTTGCCGTTTTCAGTTTACCAATTTTCAACGAATGTAATGTCACTTCACCAATTTCTATTCACCGTTGTTTCCTTCCCCATGGTTTGCTGCATCAAATTTATGCAATAACCCCAGATGGGTATGTGAGAAAAATGAGGTTTTTCACCATTGGAATAGCTGTTGCTGCGTATAGAAACTTCAGCACAAAGGGTTCCCCAAAACCCTCATATGGGTCTTATAGCAAGCACAAGAACAAGGACAAGACAACAACAACTAAGAGTAGACAACAACGTGGGCCCAAAATTCAATGGACTGAGGAGCAGAAGAGTGTCTTGTCTGCTGTTTCTCAGGGCAGTTCAGTGTTCATCACAGGTTCAGCTGGGACTGGAAAAACCAAATTGCTTACTGAGGTTGTCAAGTTGCTGAAGAAATTGCACACCCGATCTAAGGTTTTTGTCACAGCTTCCACTGGGGTCGCTGCATTTGCTCTCAAAGGCCAAACTTTGCACTCATTTGCTGGTATCCATAACGGTACTGATGATCCTAAAAGGTTTTTGGATAGGATTTTGTCCAACAGGAGGGCATGCTGGAGGTGGCGAAAGGTTGAAGCTTTAGTTATAGATGAAATTGGCATGGTGGATGCAAGGTTGTTTGATAACCTCGAGTTTGTTGCAAAAGAGTTGCGGGGTGTGAGTGAAACATGGGGAGGAATTCAGCTGGTTGTGGTTGGGGATTTCTGCCAGTTACCACCTATTCCAGATGATAATTCGCAGGTTGTGAAATTTGCGTTTGAAGCTGATTGTTGGAATGACAGCTTTGATTTGCAGATAGAACTTACTAAGATCTTCAGGCAGTCTGACCCGCGGTTTATTGAGTTGCTTCAGGGTATAAGGATGGGGGAGAGTGATTGCAGGGACTTGTCGTTCCTAGAGAAATATTGCTTGGAGGCTGAGTGTGATCCCTCTGCAGTGCAGCTCTTCCCGTTGAATAAAATTGTGAAGAAAGTGAATGAGAAGAGGCTTAAAAGCTTGCGAAAGGAGGTTGTTGTTTATAGAGCTGTTGATAATGGTGCGGATCCTTGGAAGAGGCAGCTCAAGCAAGGGATTGCACCTGATGAAATCTCCATTTGTGAAGGTGCAAGAGTTATGTTGATCAAGAATTTACATACTTGGAAAGGATTGGTGAATGGAGCGACCGGTACAGTTGTGGGATTTGTTAAGGCAGTGGGTGCTGATGACATGTGCTGTGATAACCTGCTGCCAACGGTCAAATTTGATTCAGGGAAAGTTTTGACGATTGAACCAGAAGAGTGGCATGTAATGGATGGAGATGAAGTTGTTGCTAGGAGGAAGCAGATACCACTTATACTGGCATGGGCTCTGAGCATCCACAAGTGCCAAGGAATGACTCTTGACAAAGCTTACATTAATTTGTCAGGAGCATTTGGCTGTGGAATGGTTTATACCGCACTTTCTCGTGTTAGAAGCTTGGATGGTCTTCATTTATCTGGGTTTACACCCTCAAAGATTCGAGCAGAACATAAGGTTTCAGAGTTCTATAGAAATTTGGTTTTGCAACGTAATAACAAAGTTCTAGACAATAGTAACACCAAGAGTAAAGATAGCTCTAGTAGCATAACTGGTGCTTCAGAAAAAGCAGGCACTGCAGAAACGAAGTATTATTTTTCACTCTCTGAATTTCTATCTAGACGCCTGAAAAGATCATGAAGATGGTCCTTTTACTTTATGTCTATGTTCTTATCATTTCAATGTTTACCATGGTACTTTTGTGAGATTGTCATGAGGCCATATCTCTTCAAATTCAATCAATAAGTGAACTATAGC
This sequence comes from Ormosia emarginata, assembly GCA_029884605.1. Classification (NCBI taxonomy): domain Eukaryota; kingdom Viridiplantae; phylum Streptophyta; class Magnoliopsida; order Fabales; family Fabaceae; genus Ormosia; species Ormosia emarginata. The sequence continues at coordinate 130,862 of JAQQTP010000015.1, read as the reverse complement.
TTCCCTTCTGTGAGTGCTGAAGTAGACTTTGGCAGGATTTGTTGGAGTAAGAACTGCTTTTCCTTCCCCCCTTAAAGCGAGAAAAGATAATTGTTATCAACTAGTTCAATTTATAGTCTGGGTAGAAAGCTTGGCAATTCTGAACTTTTCATTCTTCTTGGTCAAATGAAGAATATCAGGTGTTTTAGTGTGTCAAGTATGATTGATGTCTTATGCAAATAAATGTAAAGTTTTCCTATTAAATTGATAGTGCATTCATTTTAATACAATTTTCATATGTTTTCTGTTTGGCCTTCTAATGAAAAAAGGAAAACCAAAAGAATAAAAGTGAATTAGTGTTGGTTGTAAGTGGACAACAATAGAATGAAAATTCAGTCGCCAATTTCTAATTATAACTGGTGGATGCAAACATATTATAACTCTCGATCTAGTCTCTAATCTTTAGATTAGATTAATTTAGTCTCCCAATTGATAATTTTGTGCAAACGTGTTGTTATCATTAGTCTTAATCCATCAAAATGATATTGCAATAATGTGGTTTTCATAATTACTTTTTTTGGTCAAACACCAATCTTGTTGACTGGATTCCGGTTATCTTTGTATGCCATGTTAATATATAAGAGATTGCAATGGTACGAATACAATTTGACCTAATCTAAAAAGTGAAGGTGATAAAATTAAATCTCCTAAAATTATATTGTATGGGCGTTATTAATCCTCAGATAGCTTACATTAGGACTACAATTTATCATTGTAATTGTAACTGGGATGAAGATTACCTGTTTATTTTTCTTGCCCTCATCTCTATCCCTCAATTTAAATTTTGTCAGGTAAAAAATAAATTATATGTCATTTATTATAAAAATTTTAATTTCTCTAGTTTGGTTTAATGTCGTTCTTCACCCAACTGGCGTGTATAGTCGCACTCTCGACACACCCAAAGAGGTTGCACTAGCATATGACAACGTTGTTCATTCCCTCCGTGGACCCAAGGCCAAAACCAACTTTCCTTCTCCGTCGGTTGCCGTTGCCACTCTCTACCTTGACCTCAATGTCCCAACCTGCCTTCCGTCCCTTCCTCCGACTGTCTCGTGCTCAGTGAGTTTCTTCAACCTACTATTCTTAAACATCTTGAGGTGATCTTCATCCTGAGTCTACATTTGAATTGTTAGTTGGTGAATCCAATTCATTTTCTCTCAACACTCTCCAAATCAGCTACATTATTTTCTTTTCTATTCATTCTCCGTTAAAACTAAATTTTGTATTCTGCAGGTGAAAATATGTTCAAACTTATTTATGTTTGTGTGTAGATAGATAAATGCGTCTTGAGATTCAAATTTATAATGTCATTATTATCTTTAATTTTGGCATGATGATTTAATTTGATAAATATTCTCGGTAACTAGATTCAAACAATGCATATGTTATTATATTTTCTAATTAGAGTATACGGTTGACTGGAGATAGTTCTACTTGTTTAAACAAGAATCAAGAAGTTTTGGATCAACATATGTTTATTGTTCTTAATTTTCTTTGATAATTTTAATGTTGTCAATTTTAGAATTAGTTATAAAGAGAATCAACAAAAGCAAGATTAAATTGTATCTTTTGTATGAGTTGTATTAAGCTTTACTAGATTTATTTGTCTTCTTTAATGTTAAGGTGATAAACAAGAAATTATAGCAAAAGGAGAACATTAGACATTTGAGAATAACAATGGTGACGGGCTCTAGAAAAAACAAATTGCTAAGATACATGATAAGATTCATAGTGAATGTATACCAAAAGTTGGGATGGAATTTGACACGAAAGATGTAGCCTATACCTTTTATAATTCTTATGCTTATAAAATGGGTTTTAGTATAAGGATTAGTAAAGGGTATAAAGGCATTGATGGGAAGATAATCAGTAGAGTATTTTGTTGCTCATGTGAAGGTTATTGTGGGAAAGATAAATGATAGACTAATGTCAAGAATCCTTGTGCATAAACAAGATTTGGTTGTTTGGCAAGGATGAAAGTTAATTGTCATTTAATTAGAAAGTATTGTGTTACTAAATTTATTGTTGAACATACATATGAGACTACAACTCCGAGTAAGAGTCATTTGCTTAGATCTCAAAGGAAAATAACTCCTCCTCAAGCAGTTGAGGATGATTTAGCTGATAGTTCTAGAATCATTCCAAAAGCAAGTTACGAATTATTTGCGTTCCAAGCGAACAATTCAAATGAGATCGGGAGATACAGGTGGTGTTCTAGAGTATTTACAACAAATGCAATTATAAGATTCTAATTTTTTCTATGCAATACAAGTTGATGAGGATGATTTAATAACTAATATCTTTTGGACAGATGCAAGGATGATGGTTGAATATTTGTATTTTGATACTACTTATAAAAAAAAGGAAAGTCGTCTATTTGCAATGTTTGTTAGAGTGAATCATCACAAGCTCAGCATTGTTTTTGGTGCAGCATTTTTATATGATGAGACTGCTGAAAGCTTTATTTGGTTGTTTAACACTTTTATTAAAGCTATGTCAGGAAAGAAACCTTAGACTATTTTGACCGAACAAGATGCAGTAATGGCAAAAGCTTTAGCTTTAGCATGGCCAGAAACATGTCATCACCTTTGTATTTGGCACTTGTATTAGAATGCATTAAAGAAACTTAGTGTTGTATTTGGGAAGTTTCAAGACTTCAGTAAGGATTTTAATAATTGCATCTATGAGTATGAAGAAGAACAAGAAGAAGAGTTTCTTCTAGCTTGGAACAATATGCTTGCGAAGTATGATCTTAAAGATAATAGTTAGTTGAAGCAAACATTTGATTTGAAGGAAAAATGGGCTTTAGTTTATGGTTGAGAGAACTTTTGTGCAAACATGACAACCACACAACGCAATAAGAGCTTGAACAACGTAATTAAAAATATGTGAGTTACCAACATGATTTACTAAGATTTTTCCATCATTTTCAAAGATTGGTTGAGGATTGTCAGGATGAGAAATCAAAGGCAGATTTTAAAGCATCCCAAAGAAGTCTAACTTTGTCATTTGAAGTGAAAATTTTAAGGCATGCAACAACAATTTATACTCCTACAATATTCAAGATGATTCAATATGAGGTATCAATTGCTTATGATAGTAATATGCATATTTTTGCTCAGAATGAGGAAGTTACTGAATATAAAGTTGTCCCTTACAAAAAATAATTTCAACATAGTATCCAATATGACTCATCTACTAGTGAAGTGTACCTATAAAATGTTTGAGTTCTCTAGAATTTTATGCTCACATGCTCTCAAAGTTCTTTCATCAAGAAAGATAATGAAAATTCCTGCAATGTATATAATAAAGAGATGGACAAAGCATGAAAAAATCAGAAATGACATAGCAACTAGTTGTTCTATAATCCATGAGGATCCTAAGGCAAGAATGGGAAATCGCTATAATGACTTGTGTAGGCTGCAAGCTCAATTGGCAACTAAAGGTACAATAATTGAATAAGCCCATAAAATAGTTATTGATGGTTTAACTAAGACCATGAATGATATAGATGCATGTCTTGGAGGTAATAATAATGTGAAAGGAATAAAGACTAAAGAAAGATTTCGTGAAACATCTACTAGACCAAAAGGTGTTCTTGAGAGAAGAAGGAAAAAGAAGAAAACTACACAAGAAGATGAACTTCCTTTACAAAACGTAGACTATGAATTGCCTTCATTTTAGTCTAGTCAGGTTTTTTTTCTTTTTTCATTTATTTGATTTTTGTTTTTCATGATAATTTTTAATCAATATATCTTACACACTAATAATTTTCATTGTGATTAAATTTATATTAATTAGTTGCCTACATATGTTGCATACAATACCTCCAAAGAGTCAAGTAACAACATGAGCATGATGGAATTGCTACATGTGATAAACAATTATAGTATTTCTTTATTTTTGTCTTAGTCTAACATATTTTTTACATTAACATGAAAAAACAAAATATACTTTTATTCACAGGCACAATTACCAAGTACTAAACAAGTAGCAATTGATGTCATCAACTTGCAAAGTCAAGATCAACAAGGCGATCCATGATGTAACTTAACATGTTGGTGTTATTGGATATTGATGATCCTCAGAAATTTCCAAAGCATCCTAGTTTTTCTTTTAATTTTCAGCTACATGCATTTTTTTCCCTTGTGTTACAAAATTCTAGCACATGACATTGTTTTTTTTTATAGCTTGTGTTATAGACATTATAGTATTTACAGTCAAACTTGTTTTGGTTGTACAATAAAATAATCTTATTTCCATATTTGTTATTGTTATTGTAAAGCAATATATACAATAATTGACTTATTTTATTCAATCTTTGTATTATTATTGAAAGTTACAGATACATCAACAGAGACTGTGTTTGCTAGTCTATAGCTGGCTTTTACATATGAGAAGCAAACATTGTATTCATTTTACAAAACATGGGAGATTATATTTGTAACACCCTAATACCGTTACCATAGTATAACTAACAAATACTTGGATAAACAGTAATAGTTATGCTATTTCTAACTTGAACATCAACTAATCCATAACATTTATAAATAATTATGGAGAGCCATAACTAAAAATCGTACACATATACAACATTAACCCCAAAGGCAAAGTGTTATATATACAACTTATACATCCTTAAAGCTAACATAAATAAATACATCAACTCTGTCTATAAAAGAAACAAATTAAACTAATCTACGCTAGTTCTTCTGTTTCTTTATCTCCTTATTCTCCGAAAGGTCTTGACCTGCTTTCACCATAGAAATATAGGAAAGGGTGAGAACATATAATTCTTAGTTATATTCATACATTTCATGGCATTATACAATGTAAACTACATACATATCAGTATAAACTATTTCAACATTATACAATCGCCCATACAATTGTATAACATATCCAATATGTTTCATATCTACTTAATCTTACAACACTCGAACTTAAACATAATAGATTATGGTTGCCGTTGGATATCAAATCTCTATTCAATATCTCTAGAACAATCATATGCTACTATTATGTAAAGGTTCACTAACACAACACATAATCTATAAGCCTAAGTCCCGTATTCATATGATAAGAACAATTATCTACACAGTTGTAACATATCACAACTAGTTTATTCATAAACATACCATCAATGATATTGAACAACCGCCTATACAATTGTACAAGATCATCTATCCTAGACAACTGCACATACAATTGCCAAGGAATAGGAAATGTACATGATTGTGTGTCTATATCACTAGTTTATTCCAAACTCTCGTTAAACTTGCAAATATGAAGACTGACTCTTCAGACTACTGGATAATGAGTGGACTGGTTCCTATTCACACTGGTGAGAATGCTGATTCCACTATATAAAACTAGTAATCTTGGCACTAAGAGCAACTAGGGCTAAATCTTCACTCAAAGAGACTTTTGGACTTTCCATATATCTCCTTTGGTCATATGATTGTACATCATTAAAGATTACTCTACTTTGGAATTAGCAAGTAATAGGAAACTGTGCAGTTTTATGTATAACTCATACAAAACTACTACATTAACTCATCACATGATTCTCTCTAATCAAGTGAAGAACTAAACTCTAGCAAACATGTACTCTTAGCTCACTTCTAACTCATAAAGGAGTATATTTCATATTTCTAGTTAAGAAATCATACTTATGATACTTGCATATAGCTTGCCTCATTATCACACCACAAGTGGTAAACTTTGCCACCCTAGTGTACTCAAGGTCTAAGATACATACTTTAGGTAATTCTTAACTTATGGAATGCTTAAAGCTTCAAATTTTCTCATATATGTAAGGTAATAATTTTCTCAATGAAATACCCCTACTAGTGTCTCAACACACCTTACTAGACATGTGTAAGGGATTCTAGCAAGGAGGTAAATTCTCTTTCCCAAAATAAATTTCCTAGGCAACTATTTTGGGCGCCTAGAAAGGTTGATTTTCAAGAATGCACTAAATGTACATCCTAACTTCTAAAATTATGAAGTTTTATAAGCATGTAGCTTTCTCTTATATCTTTCAAATGCCACAAATCTCATCTCATTTGGTTAAGTGTAGCCAAAGTTATGCAATAAAATGCATAGGCTAAAATAATGCACTCACTATTTTTCTAAAATCTGACTTGACTTTAAACTGAAATTGGGAACAAACTATAAGTGGTAAAATTATGAAATTTTATAGGTAAGAATCCCTACATCTTAGCTTCAAAATAGCATTGGTCTCATATTAATACAACATTGGAGCAAGAAATTATGCAATCTGATTTACTGGCTGCCAGAATGCCTTTTTTTGTAGAATATGCCTCAGATTCAAATAGAAATTGGTACTAATTGGCTTGCTATAAAATTTTGAAATTTTTACCACATGAAGCCTTATGTCTTAGCTTTCAAATGGCACTGGAATTAGGTCATTCCGATATCTACAGCTCAAGTTATGCAACAAATAATACAGGCTGTCAGGATGTTGCCTTGTCTCACACCTAGACTTGGTTTTACCATGCCTAAACATGGTGCTCTCTGTCTGATCAAGATCCAAAACTGACCATCCCACGCCTAGGCGTGGTTTAGTCATGCCTAGGTGTGATCCCGCGACAGAATCTTTTACTAAATTCTACAGAAGTGTGATATTGTTCCATTAGTGCCACACACGAAATTTGATCACTTTATAACTATTTCTTGATGATTTTATGTCTCAAACAAGTTTACAAATAAGAGGGGAACATAAAACACCAATTGATTTCATCAAAAATGGATTCAAACACAAAATCACCTATCAAAACCCCAAAATCTATACTTTGAGTATTTTAGGTCTAAATGGATAGATTTTTGTTTCTAATCCAAACCCTTAACATGAACAAGTCATAAACAATACTTATAACTCATCAAAGCAAGAAAATCACATAAAACATCTCTAGATCTCATTTTGACATATTAATCCCTAAATGAGTTAAACATAGAAGATGAGAAGAAAGTGAGTTTAGAGCTTAAGAACCCGTACCTCTTGCATGGATGAGATAAAGATCTTGAAGCCTTGATCTTGCTCTTAGATCCTTCTTCAAGCTTTAAGCTTTGTTCTTCCATTGATCCTCTTGCTTTTCCCCATTTCTCCCCCTTTGCTTTCCTTCTTTCTTTTCTTCTCTTTGGTTTCTGTTTTTCTTTCTTTCTTTTCTGGTTTCAGTCGTGGGATAAGGGAGAAAATAAGGAGCCAAAGTCCAACTTTGGCACTTAAGCCTAAAGCTGGAACTTTATATCTGCTAAGGACACTTGAATTTGGCTAAATCAAGTTTTTAACTTCTAATAACTTTGAAATAAATACTAAGATTCATCAAAATTATTATTTCACCAATATCTTAATTTTTCATATTTGTTGCTAGTCAATCCGACATTAAAATGTATAACCAGTATATTTAAAAATACTAAATTAACTCTGATTGTTCTCAAATTTTAACTACACCTCATTCACCCTATTTGTGACTTAAAAACAAATTCTCTAAGTTTATTTTCCTCAACTTAGCAATTTATGCTACTATCTGAGTCATTTTAAGTTATTTTTCAACTTCTGAGTTGCAACTAAGTGCCTAAACGAACTCAATTTGTCACAAAATTTAACTGACATGTTATACAAGTATAATAGTACCTTTGAGACCATATATAAGCTAAACATGTTTTCTCAGGATGTTACAAGTAACCTAACATCACTCAATGGAAAAGATGAAGAAAGGATGTGATTAAAGGTTAAAAAACCTACCTCTTGAAGACATGATGATCCTTAAGCTTTGATGAAGATCTTGAAGCATTGTATTTGCTCTTGGACCTTCCCCCTTGATTTCCTTCTCTTCCTCTTTCTTGGTTTCCTCTTTCTCACTTTCTCTTTTCTCTTTTCTGCTTATCTTCTCTCTTTTTGGTTTCAATCGTGGAATAAGAAGGAAAAACAAGGAAGCCAAGTCCAACTTTGGCACTTAAGCCATATACTAATACTTTATATCTGCTAAGGACATTTGAATTTAGCTAAATCAAGTTTTTTAACTTTCAACAACTTTAAAATAAATACTATGATTCATCAAAATTATTATTTCACCAATATCTTAATTTTTCATAACTGTTGCTAGTCAATCGACATTAAAATGCACAACTAGTATGCCTAAAAATACTAAACTAACTTTGATAGTTCTCAAATTTTACCTACACCATATTCAACCTATTTGCAACTTAGAAACAAACTCTCTATGTTTATTTCCCTCAACTTAGCAATTTATGCTACTATCTGAGTCATTTTAAGTTACTTTTTAACTTCTGAGTTACAACTAAGTATTTAAACGAACTTAGTTTATCACAAAACTTAGCTGACATGTTATACATGTATAATAGTACCTCTAAGACCATATATAAGCCTAACATATTTTATCAGGATGTTATAATATTTGCTGGCCTTTAGCGAGCATTTACAAAATTTGAAACTTCTTCACTATCCAATATCATTATTTTAGGAAGAGAATTAGAAGGTTGCATCCTTGCAGATGATTTCATAACTTCCTCCCTACATGGGATGTAACACCAAGCCCACGATCAACAAGAATTCCAACTGAGCATGGAGCATGCTCAAATACCCTTCTATTAACTAATCTAAAATCATTTCATGTAGTCTCTAATGAGTCATCCAATCTTTGATGCTTGTGAAATGGAAGAATAATGACCGTAGTTCTCTTTCTCTCAGCGGTTGAACAAATGTCTTCGTGCATGTTTGTCATGGATAGAGGTAGTAAAGAGAGCCATAAGAACCATAATGGCAAATGTCTGATCATTCAAAACCTGCAAATGCACATATTAAATATCCATTACTTTGATTGATAGGGACATGCACCATGTTAAACTCATTAGTAGACTGTAGAGTGTTTCATTGTTATTTCCTCTATTATCATTAGAGATTTTACCTGGCACTTCTTTCTTAGATAGTAATTTCAAGTGGGTTTGTTCATCCTTTTGTGAAGTCATTTTACTGCAAGTTGGATATTTTACATAGCTTTGAGAATTGTTGGAGACTTTGAATGCAGCCTAACCATGTGTTTTTCTTGTTCAAAAGACCTGCTTATGTTGCTATAATATGTTAAGTCAACATAAAAGAATCTAAATTACACAACACAAGTCATATTCTTATTACTTCATGTAGGTCCAGTGTTTTTATAAATGTTCATTTTATTATTTCTTTTGTTAAAGGCAAACTTAGATTGGTGAAACACAGTCAAGGCTAAGAAATTTTATAAAAATGAAAGACTAAAAGCTCTTTGCCAATCAGCCTTGTTACTTAGTGGCACCCAGTTTGTTTGGGAAGTACCTAATGTCAGGTTCAATCCCTAATCAATCTTAGTACTCACTCTTAGCCTTATTTATAAAGAAGAAAAATATAACCTAACTTCATTAGATCAAGCAAATATTTAACGGGAAAAAAAAGAATTTACAACAATCTCTATAATAACTCGTGGCTGCCTTAAAGGCCTTAGAAGATATGTCAGTCCCCTTATGACTACAACAACAAGGCATATCTGTAAAATAGCCAAGCAAAGTGCATAATCAAGAGGGTTATCTCCCTGAAATGCGCCATTTGATGTGAGTTTCATTGGTGGCTAGCAAGCATTTCCAAATGTCGTATTGGAAGTCATTTCACCTTTATAGAGTCGACACAACTAATAGTAGAGTTACCTAAATTTCTACAAAAAGAGGGATCTTACAAAGCTCTTAACATAAATACTCATAAAAAAGCATAATTCAAATCACGGTAACAATTCTTTGGCAAAGATGACATCTTTTTCAATTAAGCACGCATTCAAAAAATAAAGTCACTCAGACACAAGCATGAACAACTAGATCTCTACCGAACAACACAAGCGAATTGGAAATGCATCTTTATTTTTCTCTAGAATTTTCCATGATCTCAACCCTGTGACTAATTATATAATAAACTTCTTTAAACAATAAACACTGGAGACAAGTTATGCATAAGAATAATAAACCTGTGTTGATCCAAAACTTCTTGATTCTTATTTAAAGAAGTAAATTATCTCTAGTCAACTGTATATTCTAATTAGAAAATATAATTAATATATGCATTTGTTTGAATCTCGTTGTTGAGAATATTTATCAAATTAAATCATCATGCTAAAATTCTTCTGCCCCAGAAAAACAATCACATGACCAGTAAGATTAAAACTAAAATTAGGATCATAAACCAATCAAAATCATACAATATGTGAATGCTTATGTCTTGAAGCATATCAAATAAGTTTTTGATGATAACAAAGTCAAGATGAAGATCAAGATCAAAGGAAAAGATCAAGACCAAGAGAAGAAGACCAAGATCAAAAGAGGTATATTAGATATAGGTCTTAGAACATCAATGTGAAATGCTCTCAAGGTATCTCAATTATATTCAAATGACTTTTCAAAGATCTCATAAATCAACTTGTTTTCAAAGTTCATATTTTAAAGAAATGTTGATTTCAATCTTGGATTATGGTAAACATTTGCAAATCTTGTTTTGTCCAAGTACCCAAATGATAAAAATGGCCTAGAGACTTAATTGGGATTGAAAAATGTGTTCAAAGTGGAAAGTAATCGATTACACACTCTTGTAATCGATTACTAGCAAGTCGAGGACTTGTCGAATCGATTACAACATCCATGTAATCGATTACCATGTTCCCGTAAATCCAAGAACACGATAAAAAAGGCCATGTAATCGATTACATCAATATTGTAATCGATTACTAGAAAGTCGAGAGGCGTGTAATCGATTACACAAGTCT